>OY283142.1:26453244-27735184 GCA_958299785.1 Medicago lupulina
ATCGAATTTTGAAACAATGTTGTTGGAGTTTATTTCTGTTGAATAATATTTAATTTTGTTGAGGCCTTTGTGCCAAGAATTGTTGGGAGTTGATATTAATTAAAAGAATTTTCCGCTGCAGTTTACGAGATGATATGTTGTTGAAAATTAAATAGAATTTTTGAAAAGCAGTGTAATGCTCCGTTTGTTGATTTACTCTGATTAAATTATTTGAATATTACGTTGTTGGGAGAACGGGGTGTTACAATACTCATGACCAGTCTTGAGAGGCGGAGGCATAAATACTCACGATCTACCTGTCGAGGTGGAGTTTTAAGGTTGAAGGCATAATGGGATGTACACATTTGCTCGTTGAGAGGTTGGAAGCTCAACTTTAGGTGGAGTAGAACACACCGGGAATGGTATGACTGTGGAGGACCTTGGTTGCTATGCTCTATGGGGAGCAAGGGATTTCTTCATGAAGGTTGAAGAATGTATAACACGACTTGCGAGATTACTCTAAAAAGCCAAGGGTGATTGGATGCTAGCTGATCTTCAAGGAAGCGGGAGATGTCTTGTGTTGAAGAGGTTATGCTGGATACTTGTGTATGTGGTACTACCTAAAATTCCTAGTGTAGTTGGACTGCAAGGCTCTTCGAGAAGTCGGAAGACGTTCCGATGGCTGAAGAGGTTAAGGTGTGTACTTGTGGATTACCCTAAAAGCCAAGGGTGATTGGGCACAAGTAGATCTTCAAGGAAGCGGGAGATGTCCTGTGTTGAAGAAGTATGGTATAGTCTTGTTGAAATACCTGAAATTCCTAGTGTAGTTTGGATACAAGGACCTTTGAGAAGGCGAAAGACATTCCGATGGCTGGAGGGGTGAAGGTGTAATCTTGTGGAGCTACATGGTGTAGTGGGAAGAAAGGGAAAACGCAGCATGGTGGTTGATGGTTTGGCATCATTCCTAATTTATAGTCAAGGTGGAGATTGTTGTAGAAGTGACTCAAAATTGGATTTCTGGAAGTGCAAAATCGGGGCCCGAACTGGACAATTCAGTGGCCGAATGCTGCAATTCGGCGCCCGATGTGTCGTGACAGCATAAAATTGATTAGTATTTTTATGGGCCAGATTTGTTCCAGTTTTTTTACGATTCTAATACTATAAATATAGACAATGTATTAGAGTAAACCTTGAGATAGAGGGGGCTGAAACAAGGGTTTAAAAAGACAACAACAAAACTAGGGTTTGTATAGGGTTTGTCTCTTGGCAACAAACACTAAGGTTTAAGGGTTGATTCACCTTGGGAAACACTATTAGGATTGAGTCTCTTAGTTACAGGAAGAGATTGGGACTTTAGGTAGAATTAGGCGGGAGACTTATTCTTGTAACCCATTGATATCTCTTTTGTAAAGTTACTAATCATTATATTGGAACGGAGGGCCGCTCTCTCCCCCAGACTAGGTCAGTTTGGACCGAACTGTGTAAAAATTCTTTGTGTTCTCTCTTCTTCTCTCTCGCTGTTTTCTACTTTTGTTTGTGATTATAACTGTCACCCACTTATCTTGGTTGCTTGATTATTACTTTCCCCACACATCAAGTATTTGTTGTTGTGATTTTTCATCGAATTCACAACAATTGGCGCCCACCGTGGGGCAAGGGTCAAAGGATAATCAAGTATCATGGGTTCGAAGTGGGATATTGAGAAATTTACTAGAGATAAAGATTTTGGGTTATGGAAGGTAAAGATGGAAGCGGTTTTGATACAACAAAAGTGTGAGAAACCTTTGAAGGGAGAAGGTACGTTACCGGTCACCATGTCACGAGCGGAGAAGACCGAGATGGTGGACAAGGCCATGAGTGCCATTGTCTTGTGCCTCAGGGATAAAGTCTTGAGAGAACTAGCGAAGGAACCAACCGTGGCATCCATGTGGTCAAAGTTTGAATATTTTTATATGACAAAGTCTTTGGCTCATCGGCAATTCCTAAAGTAACAACTTTACTGATTCAAGATGGTAGAGTCAAAGGCCATCATGGAGAACCTTGTGGAGTTCAACGAAACGCTTGAACTCCCATGTTTCAACTAACAATATCTCCTTCACAGTGGTGGTGACCATTAGTGTTTTTGGGGCCGTTTAGGAAGGTGGCATCGCCATTGAACTCCCATGTTTTATTGTTTCTTTTCAACCTTATCTTGTTTTCTTCAAGCTTAGATTTGGTTATTATAGGTTTGTGCTTTAAGCTCATATTTGGTTGGTGTTGTGTGATCTAAACATCTTGTCTCGAATCAGTTATTAGTTTGTTGCTAGTCAATGTTTTGTTTGAAGGTGAGAAAAACACAAGAAGGGGGGGTTGAATTGTGTTAGCTTTTTCTTCGATTTCTCCTAAGCTGAAAAACACTGATCAGAAGCAGTTTAAGAACAACTTCTGAAGTGATGTTCAAAACTAACTTGCAGCGGATAAAAACACACAGAGAGAGAGAGAGAGAGAGAGAGAGAGAGATAGAGAGAGAGAGAGAAGGAAGAAAGACACAAAGCAATTATACAGGTTCCTTCCACAAACCGGAAGTAGTTATGTCCCCCTTGCACTTCCAAGGAGAGTTCACTATAATGTAATATCTGATTACAAATGCTCACTGCTAAACTTAGCAAGAGACTTCAAATACTCAAGCACAACTGCAAGAGACTTCCTATGCTCTTGAACACAATCAAGAGACTTCTATGCCCAAGCACAAAAGCAAGAGACTTCGAATCAAACAGAATTACAAAGAAAAATGTTTGACACTGAACACTTGATATACAATCAGAGGTGCTCACAATACAAATCAGATACAAACTCTTAAGACTCTAGAATTTCTAAGATATGAACTTTGAAAAGAAATTCTAAGTGAACTTTTGGATGTTGAACAATTTTGACAGCGTTTTGGCGCTTTCAAATTGTTGTAGAGTCTTATATGTTTCTTCAAGTCTCCACTCCTTTATATAGAGGTGTGAGATGAACGATGTGAATTTCCAGCACATCCAAAAAGAGTCGTTTGAAAATTTGATCAATCACCAATGATCCATTGTCTGATATGGTTGTTGTCCTATGAAGGATCAATTTCAAATCCATTCCATGTATGTAGGAACATTGTTGCAGGCAGAGCTGTTATCCTTGAATTGTAGCAGAGTCAAACTCTGTATAGTGGAGGTAGTGGTTATACACTTCGTACAATTGTACTTTGTCAACGCTCTACAAAAGAACAAGCATCCAATGCCTTCAAATCCTTTTGAATTAGCCGTTGCTTCACTTTTCCACTCTTCTGCAATGCTTAGACGACATTAAATCAAATGAACAACATTTGAAGCTTTAAGTTTGCCTCTTCTGATGAACTACAGCTTTTGGTGATCTTAAGCTTCTGATGAACTAGCTTCTGATGACACGTCATCACTCCAGGAGCACTTTGTCTTCAGGAGCACTTTGACTTCAGGAGCAGTTCTCTTCAGACGCTTCTAAGCTTCCTTTTTGTTGATTTTTTTCTCTCTCTTTTGTTCTTCCAGAACCTAATAATAATCTTCAAATTTTTGTCTATGGTCCTGTACACTTGAACAAATATTAACATATCCAATTGACAAATTTTAATACCTTGTTATCATCAAAACTCTCAAAGGGTAATGTTAAACACATTTTGTTCCAACATTGTTTGTTGTTATTAATATCCTTCAAGATGGTTGTTGTTAGTTTGACGAAGGATTGTTAGGCTAGAAATAGACATCAATACTTGTTGTTTTCTCTTTTTGTTAGAGTGGGTTGTTGGAGAATGAACCTATTATCCGTGTTGGCAGTCACGTCCACTCACCGCTCTCAAAATCTAGGTCTTGTGTTTGTAACAGTCACAAACCTTTTTTCTAGCAATTTTGTTTCACACTCGTACACGGTTCGTTGAATTGTACATTGGTGTGTGATAGCTTTCTTAGAACGAATTGAGGTTCGTCTTTACTTTACCATTTAGGATGATTTGTATCACCCGTTTGGGTTGTTGTTATTTTTTTTTTTTTAGGTATGGGTTTATGTACCCCTAACCTTTTGTACTATTTTATTTTTAATCAATCTACGGTGTTGCAGATCCATTTGCAATGATTTTCCAAATAAAATAAAAAAATATCACCAACTTGTATTGTCTTCCAAAGTCTTCGTTGATCTTCATTATTTAGCTTCCATAACTTCCATGAGGTGCTTGCTTTTCCGAATTACATGATGTTTTAATAAAAAGACACAATACATCTATGGAGTTGTCTGGTTGGGGAAGAAATAGAATTCCAACGCCTCAAATCTAAACAATACAAAATGTCCCAAATACCATGAGAAACTCATCTAAAAGTCAAGTGCATTGTACTTAAATGCTTATGAAATGACTCAAAAACATAGTCAAAATATCATATGACGGTAGGTGCCGTCAAAGCTCCTTACTGGATATAATCTTATGATTAGAGGTTGTTATACAACTTCTCGTTGTGATCTTTGTGGTGTTTTCGCTAAATCTATTTTTCAAATATCTGTAGATTTTTTTCATCACTTACAATATATTGAATCGATTGAAGTTATGAATCAAAGTCAAAGGCTTATTATCTAGAAAACTTTATTTATTTGTTAAGAACATATTATTAAACTCAATATTGATGTCACAATATTAGAGGCTAGAACTCAATTTAAACATAAACAATAATCCAACAAACTTTAAAGAACAACATATTATAGGTGAGAGGAATAACAATCCGCTTTAGTCTCATACACAAACGCTTTGATTCTACTCCTCAGTCTTGTCGTGTGGATAACCTGCGTATAATGAATAGAAAAGAAACACATAGAAAACAGGGGGTGAGAAATGTTATATGATGCTTAAAGTGTTACAACAATAACAATGCATAGAAACAAATACACAAATAAATGTTTATAATTGCAAACCATCTGAAGTGTACATAAAATTTAACAAGAGAAACATATATCAAATGAACCATTCCTACACGTCTACTATATGTATGTCGTATCAATAATTCATACTGAAGAAATTATAATAGGGGGACAATGGAAGTAAAGGAAGAACACCATCAATTAGGGTGAACTTTAAAACATCACACTCTCACTAGTGTTTGAATGTTAGACAACTAGTTAGAGTTTCTCGCCTTTATAACTATGGCGTAACATCAAGGAATCATAAATAGTAATTATTAGGAAAACTATGAATATGATGAACATGGACTATGGGTATGAAAATTGACTATGGTTATGGATATGAATGAATACGGCAACATGGCTATATCTTTTTTATGGATCAAATTACCACAACTTGTTGAGATTATTGGTGGAGAATTCAATAAGAATTCATTGATGTTATGCCACTATCTTGTGCACGGATGCACAAGGTTGATTATTGGTCCCATCTTTTATAAAAGATATTATCATTATTTTGAACATGGCTAGATGACACTATAGTGGTCTATTCTTGCACAAATTATGGTCTCTAATTGACTTATAGCTTTTAGATTTATCAGTTTCAATGTCAGAATTTAGTTTAGCGTGCATCAAATTGCTAGGAATGATTTGAAAGGAACTTTACTAAGGATGTATGATATGATTGAGTTGAGGGTGAAAAGTGGTTTATTTGTGTGTTTCACTTACTTCCATCTTATTATTCTGATGTTTATAGACTTTTAGTCCCTGTTTAAAATGATTATCCTTTTATGAGGCTTTGAATTTTATTGTATTGTTAGAGAGCCCCTTGTACTCATTTTTCGATTTTATATATATATATATATATATATATATATATATATATATATATATATATAACAACGTACTAACATGATCAAACAAATTGCAAGGTTAGAGAATTACATGAAACTTTGGGACAAATTATAAGAATAACAATATTATAATGAGAAAATAAAATAAAAAGGCTTAGCCGAATAGGATTTTTTTTTACCCTAACTGGGAATGCGCACACAAATACCCATAATGCACCTGAAAAGAACTTCCTTATGCATAGGAAATTTTTTCTTACAATCGAAGTTAATATCACACTCTCCTGTAATTTAAAATAAGGATATGAGAAAAATATTAAATATAAGTGAAATATTATGTTTAAGATTAAAAAATGAGAATGAGTTTACTTTTATCCCCGAATACAACAAGAAACAAAGAAAGATAAATGATCGCAATATAAAAAAGCTTGAGAATTCCAGCCATATTTTTATTTATGTTTTAACTTTGTATATAACAAATGGTGAATTGTTTGATCACCTTATATAGTAAAAACCTCATCCAATGTTTAAGATCAAATAAATAGTATTTAACAATTCTTCTGGTGCACGAAATTCCTCAATAAATTAGCATAATTATTAGATGTCACTAAAGTAAATTTATGTATCATGTTTGTCCCTTTAACCCATATAATAGATCTTACATAAAAATGTTGCTTCTAATTATAGTTAAAACTTATTTATCAAGCTTCTCTATTTGTTTTTTTATTGGAAATAGAACCACTAGAATTTCTCCATGACAGAAAAACCAATTAAAATATAGATGATTATTTATATAAGAAACAACACCAATTTGCTTTTATATGCAATTATTGTACATTAATTGGATTAAGAATGGATCAAGGGTCATTTCCTCTATTATCTATGAAACATACATAGTAAACTAATACAAAAATTTAACTTTTTAAAACCAAAGGAGAAGAATAAAAAAAAGCAAAGGGAAAATAATTTACCAATTTTTTTCCCTTGCGCATATAAAATAAGCAATGGGAGAAGAATAAAAAAAACAAGCAATTAAAAGTTATTAAAGACTACCGTATAACTTATAGTCATTAACTGATAACAGAATTAAAAGCCAAGATTTGGAGAGAGAGTGAGAGTGAGAGAGAGAGAGAGAGAGACAGATTTGGGGGTGGAAACCAATGCATCATATTTGAATCTTGTCGTTAAATAAAATGTATTTAGAAGGAGAGACCTTGTTAAAGGTGACCAATAAGATTTAGTGGTTCAAATCAGTCACTGATAGCCAATGATTGATTACTCTACACCTATTAATGGTGAATAAAAAGGGCAAGAAAAATCATAAAAGATAATTAATTAATTAATTAATTAATTAATAGTCTATAATGGTGACACAATTGTTTGTAGGAATAATACCCCAATGAGATAATTTCTTTTTATATTAATTTAAAGCATTGACAATTCTTCATGATATGTTTATTTTTACTATTTTCCTTTAAATATGTTCGTTTTCTTTGGTCTTTAGTTAATTTTAGATGTAATTTGATATATTTCGTTGATTTTTAATAATGAATTTAATAATATCTTTATGTTTTTATATCTATGATGAACCACACATTTTTGGTAGTTTGTTTTTAATTGGTTTAATGCAGTGTAAAGATTGTTGACAATTCAACATAGCCTATATGAGGTATTTTAATCACAAATTTTATTGTTGGAAAAGAAATTATGTTGAGCTTATCCTGTAGTCCGGTGGGACAACTCACAACATTCCATCAAATTTTGCACTGTGATATATGGAAAAACTTACTGTGCGACAAATTTTTGTTTTAGACAACATTAGTTTTACACTTTTCTCAGGGTTTTAAAATTAAAAATAGTTAGAGAAAAATAGCATAAACACATGAAAAAATATGAAATGAGAATTAAACACGAGAAAAAGAGTTTGATATTTCTTTCGTTTCTCATCATGCCGAATATCGTTATCTCTACTATTTTTATGTCCATTCCTATGATGATCTAACCCTTTTGGCTAAGGTTAAGATGAAAATCTTTTGATATATTTTTAATTAAATTCTCTTATTATTTATGTCATTGGTATTTTTACGTTTTTCACCTATTGTTTGTATGTGTGATCTTTTTTCGTTACTTGATCAATTTAGATTTGTTTTCATGATTACTTCAATATTGAAAAATAGTTAATAATAAATTGTACTATTTTTTAAATTATGTCGTTTGTAACACCCTAGTCGTTATTTAATTATTTCTGATTTATTTAGAGTCCTTTTTATGATTTTAAATAAATATTGTTGATGGTGTGGTGTGGTGTATTTTTATTAGATGATTTATTTTTAGTAGTTATTAGAATAATGTGAGAAATAGAATTATTTGGAGTGTTAGGGGGTTATATTTTAATTAAAAGAATTAAGTGAGAGTTAATTAGAATTAAGGGGAGTTAAGTAAGGAGTTAGAGAAGTCAGAAACAGTTTTCACGTACTGACAGTTTTTGGGAGAAAAAACAAGGGAAAAGCCAAGAGAGAGATTCTGATTTTTGGGGAGCTTGTTCAACGAATTAAGGTAAGGGTGAGACTATCTCTCAATAATAATGGTTGTATAATTATGATTTTGGTTTAACAGGTTTTTTAGTTGAAATTGGGGATTTGGGGGTTAGGTTTTGGAGTATGATTTTTGGATGGAAAAGGTGCAAAGAGCATTGTAATAGCATTAGAATGCATTCAAGTTATAGACAGTAATTTATTACACTTCTGTAAATCGTTTTAGGGATTGGAACTGAGAAAATTGGGATTTTTGGGAAAAACTGCATTCTGCCCGTGCAGACCTTCATCGCTCGCCACGACGAGTAGCATGACTCGCCACAGCGAGTGAGCAATCTTCATAGCTCGCCTCGCAAGCAAAACCACTCGCCATAGCGAGTAGTGCATTAGAAAACATGATTTTTGAAGTGTTGTTATAAGACGTGGGTTGGATAGTTTTAAGTGCCTAGATATCTTTAGAGAGGACTGGGACAATTTTTAGATTAAAAAGATGAATAGGGAGCTTAAAAATGAAGTTTTAGTGAGAAAAATGTCAAAAAGGCCGAGAGCACCCAGTTTTACTCGCCCTCAGCTCGCCCCTAGCTCGCCTAGGCGAGTAACCCATTCTTCGAGTTCGCCAACGCGAGTTGATGTACTCGCCAAGGCGAGTTGCCCTGTACCTGAAGTGTATTCTATGCAATTGAATATTGTTGATCGAATTCTGGTGAGGA
Source organism: Medicago lupulina (assembly GCA_958299785.1). Classification (NCBI taxonomy): domain Eukaryota; kingdom Viridiplantae; phylum Streptophyta; class Magnoliopsida; order Fabales; family Fabaceae; genus Medicago; species Medicago lupulina. The sequence goes on from OY283142.1 coordinate 26,462,245, forward strand.
TAATGATTATGATTAATGGTGTATTTGTGTGTGTGTGTGTGTGTGTGTGTGTGTATATATATATATATATATATTATACATGTTATTGAATTCTTTTCAAGGGTGAAGTATCATTGGTTGAATTGTTTGGAATGTAAGTCATATTTATGTATATGCATTGTCGAGTTGTTGTTGTCGTTATCATGCTAATGTTGTGTTGTAGCTGAGTTGTATGTTGATATACACAAATGTAGTGCATTGCATAATCATAAATTGGTGAGGGCTCATGCCCTGGAACGCCTTGTAGTTCAATTGGTGAGGGCTTATGCCCTTTGAATGCTAGTTCATTCAATTTGGTGAGGGCTCATGCCCTGTGAATGCTTTAACCATTCAAATTGGTGAGGGCTTATGCCCTGGAATGCCTTGTCATTCAAACGCGTTAAATGGTACCACATGCATGTGCATCGTCACATTTTGTCGTTGAGTCATATCGGTGTTGTCATGTCATTGCATGAGTCGTTGTTGTTGGTGAAGTAGTCGTTGTATTGTTGGTTGAAATTGAATATGTTGGTAATGTTATTGACCATGAAATATATATGTATATTGGAGTATTGATGATATTTAGGGTGTTAGATTCAATTGATGAATTATATTTCTATTATTGTTGATTGTGAATCTCACCCCTTCAGCTTGAAAATGTTGCCCTTTGTATGGGTAACTTGCAGGTGATCCAGAATAGTAGAAGTGGTGGCTCAAGTGTCTTAAGGATCTGATACGTAACGGGATGAGAATTTGTTGTTGTGTTTTCATTCCTTATGTATCAATTTTTAATCATGTTGTTGGAGATCTGTTTGTTGTTGAATAAATTGTTAATAATTAATTATGTAGAAGCCTTTTTGCTAGCATCATTGGTGACATTTGAATGTTAATTGATTTTATGAATATTCCGCTGCAAATGTATGGATAATTTATCACAGTTGATTTGATAAATAGTACTTTATTCTATTTAAGAATTTTTGAAAAACAGTGTGACATGCCCGTTTGTTTGTTGAACTCTGATTTACTTATCTATTTATTAAATATCTAATTGTTGGGATAACAGGGTGTTACATCGTTGCAAGCAATTTATCATTAAAATTAGAATAATTATTAGATGCTACTAAATTTTCACCTATTGTTTGTATGTGTGATCTTTTTTCGTTACTTGATCAATTTAGATTTGTTTTCAGGATTACTTCAATATAGAAAAATAGTTAATAATAAATTGTACTATTTTTTAAATTATGTCGTTGCAAGCAATTTATCATTAAAATTAGAATAATTATTAGATGCTACTAAAGTATATTTATGTATCACATTGTCCATTTATCCCATTGAATAGATCTTAATTAAAAATGTTGCTTGTGACCGTCAAAAATAAAAATAAAAATGTTGCTTGTAGTTATAGTTCAAACATGGCTACCAATATTTCAATAATTTTTTTTCTTATACGGCTGATCATAATAGAGAGAGAGAGGACATCATTTTAGTATGTTGGTTTCTGTGGAGCTTGAATCACACATCAAGAATATTGTATCATGTTTTAATCTTGTACTTTATTAAAATGTATTTATAAGGGGAGACATTGTATTTAAAGGTTGCGGACAAAATTATCTAGTTTAGATTAGTCATTGATAGCCAATGGATTCTCTATACCTCTAACATGGAGAAGAAGAAAGGCAAGAAAATGATAAAAGAGAATTAAAAGTCGAGATCAGTGACAAAACTACTTGTATCAATTTAAATTAGGGAAATGCTAACATGTGCTCTCAGGATAATGTTAAGGATATGAATAAGAAAATTATATAGTATTTAATGCATTGAAATTGTGTAATTAATTGATAATAATGTCAAAAGCAGCTTCCTTTTATGGTAATAATTCCTTTATATGGTATGCTTAAACAGTGCTCTGAGGGCACCGGTTAACAAGACCCTTTAAATTATTGATAATTCTTCATCATATGCATAATTATTGTTTTATTTCCTTAATTATGTTAGTTGTCTTTGGTCATAAGTTAAATTTAGGAGTTATTTTATGGTGAATTCTAGGTGAGGGTTCAATTAAGTCCCTTACCAATGGAGCACCTAAAAAACACCATTTGATTTAACCAATGATCCAGATTAATTCAAAATTAAAATTACAACATTTACATATTTTCACATACAATCCTACCCCTATCTCTTTTCCTTTTACATTCTTTTAATTTCATCATGAATATGTTAGAAGATGCTTGTTGAAGATAAAATGGAACTGGTGATGATGAATTTAACGTAAAAAAATAAAAATTGGGCACACAGTATGAAATTGAAGAAGATGGTGGTTTGTTTTTTGTATTGTTTTGATTGGGTTTAGGAGCAAAGGTAAAGTTGACGTTTAAATTTGATCATCTATTTAAATTATGTTTCAATTACCACTATGATTAGTGAAGAATATATACTCTTAAACACACAAAGGCCAAAAGATGCATATCTATTAAACTGAATGAATATTGACGGTTACAATTGGGCTCTCGACTTGATTGGTTAGTTTCATAAGTTATTATCATATGTTACTTGATAATGGCTAATTACTTTGTTGATTTGATGAAAAATAATGGATAGTCACGATCCAGAAATAAAAAATAAAACCTAGTTAGATCTGCATCTTTCTAAAGTTGGAGATGATAGAAAAATATAGCTGAAATTGTGTGTGAAAGATAAAAAATGTTCTCATTTTTGTTTTCAATCAATCTGGATCATTGATTCAATCAAATGGTATTTTTTAGATGCTTCAACGATAAAGGACATAATTGAATCCTCACCCTAGAATCTACCGTTATTTTATATTTTTTTATTGATTTTTAGTTCATAAATATAATAAGATGTTAATAACCATTCATTAGTTTAAAGCGGGGTTACGATTAATGAGAAAGAAACATAACCTTTATGGGGTATTTTAATCATATTTAGAATTACATATTTCAAGATAGAGTCAAACAAATATTATAGTACCTAACTTTGTTTTCTCTTGGTTTTATCGACTGAACATCGATTATATCATGTATCAACTGTAGGGGTGACGTTATATTTAAGGCGATGTTTTGTTTGAAGGTGAGAAAAACACAAGAAGGGGGGTTGAATTGTGTTAGCTTTTTCTTCGATTTCTCCTAAGCTGAAAAACACTGATCAGAAGCAGTTTAAGAACAGTTTCTGAAGTGATGTTCAAAACTAACTTGCAGCAGATAAAAACACACACACACAGAGAGAGAGAGAGAGAGAGAGAGAGAGAGAGAGAGAGAGAAGGAAGAAAGACACAAAACAATTATACAGGTTCCTTCCATAAACCGGAAGTAGTTATGTCCCCCTTGCATTTCCAAGGAGAGTTCACTATAATGTAATATCTGATTACAAATGCTCATTACTAAACTTAGCAAGAGACTTCAATTGCTCAAGCACAACTACAAGAGACTTCCTATGCTCATGAACACAATCAAGAGACTTTTATGCTCAAGCACAAAAGCAACAGACTTCTAATCAAACAGAATTACAAAGAAAAATGTTTGACACTGAACACTTGATATACAATCAGAGGTGCTCACAATACAAATCAGATACATAATCTTAAGACTCTAGAATTTCTAAGATATGAACTTTGAAAAGAAATTCTAAGTGAACTTTTGGATGCTGAACAATTTTGACAGAGTTTTGGCGCTTTCAAATTGTTGTAGAGTCTTATATGTTTCTTCAAGTCTTCAATCCTTTATATAGAGGTGTGAGATGAACATTGTGAATTGCCAGCACATCCAAAAAGAGTCGTTTGAAGATTTGATCAATCACCAATGATCAATTGCCTGATATGGTTGTTGTCCAATGAAGGATCAATTTCAAATCCATTCCATGTATGTAGGAACATTGTTGCAGGCAGAGCTGTTATCCTTGTCTTGTAGCAAAGACAAACTTTGTGTAGTGGAGGTAGTGGTTGTACAGTTCGTACAGTTGTACTTTGTCAACGCTCTACAAAAGAACAAGCATCCAATGCCTTAAAATTCTTTTGAATTAGCCGTTGCTTCACTTTTCCACTCTTCTGCAATGCTTAGACGACATTAAATTAAATGAACAACATTTGAAGCTATAAGTTTGCATCTTGTGATGAACTACAGCTTCTGGTGATCTTAAGCTTCTGATGAACTAGCTTCTGATGACACGTCATCACTCCAGGAGCACTTTGTCTTCAGGAGCACTTTGACTTCAGGAGCAGTTCTCTTCAAACGCTTCTAAGCTTCCTTTTTGTTGATTTTTTTCTCTCTCTTTTGTTCTTCCAGAACCTAATAATAATCTTCAAATTTTTGTCTATGGTCATGTACACTTGAACAAATATTAGCATATCCAATTGACAATTTTTAATACCTTGTTATCATCAAAACTCTCAAAGGGTAATGTTAAATACATTTTGTTCCAACATTGTTTGTTGTTATTAATATCCTTCAAGATGGTTGTTGTTAGTTTGACGAAGGATTGTTAGGCTAGAAATAGACGTCAATACTTGTTGTTTTCTCTTTTTGTTAGAGTGGGTTGTTGGAGAATGAACCTATTATCCGTGTTGGCAGTCACGTCCACTCACCGCTCTCAAAATCTAGGTCTTGTGTTTGTAACAGTCACAAACGTTTTTTCTAGCAATTTCGTTTCACACTCGTACACGGTTCGTTGAATTGTACATTAGTGTGTGATAGCTTGCTTAGAACGAATTGAGGTTCGTCTTTAATTTACCATTTAGGATGATTTGTATCACCCGTTTGGGTTGTTGTTATTTGTTTTTTTTGGGTATGGCTTTATGAACCCCTAACCTTTTGGACTATTTATTTTTAATCAATCTATGGTCTTGCAGATCCATCTACAACCAATTTTCCAAATAAAATAAAAAAATATCACCAACGTGTATTGTCTTCCAAAGTCTTCGTTGATCTTCATTATTTAGCTTCCGTAACTTTCATGAGGTGCTTGCTTTTCCGAATTACATGATGTTTTAATAAAAAGACACAATACATTTATGGAGTTGTCTAGTTGGGGAAGAAATAGAATTCCAATGCCTCAAATCTAAACAATACAAAATGTCCCAAATACCATGAGAAACTCATCTAAAACTCAAATACATTGTACTTAATGCTTATGAAATTACTCAAAAACATAGTCAAAATATCATATGACGATGGGTGCCGTCAAAGCTCCCTACTGGATATAATCTTATGATTAGAGGTTGTTATACAACTTCTCGTTGTGATCTTTGTGGTGTTTTGGCTAAATCTATTTTTTTAATATCTGTAGATTTTTTTTCATCACTTACAATATATTGAATCGATTGAAGTTATGAATCAAAGTCAAAGGCTTATTAACTAGAAAACTTTATTTATTTGTTAAGAACATATTATTAAACTCAATATTGATGTCACAATATCAGAGGCTAGAACTCAATTTAAACATAAACAATGATCCAACAAACTTTAAAGAACAACATATTATAGGTGAGAGAATAACAATCTGCTTTAGTGTCATACACAAACGCCTTGATTCTACACCTCAGTCTTGTCGTGAGGATAACATGCGTATAATGAATAGAAAAGAAACACATAGAAAACAGGGGGTGAGAAATGTTATATGATGCTTAAAGTGTTACAACAATAACAATGCATAGAAACAAATACACAAATAAATGTTTATAATTGCAAACCATCTGAGGTGTACATAAAATTTAACAAGAGAAACATATATCAAATGAACCATTCCTACACGTCTACTATATGTATGTCGTATCAATAATTCATACTTAAGAAATTATAATAGGGAGACAATAGAAGTAAAGGAAGAACACCATCAATTAGGGTGAACTTTAAAACATCACACTCTCACTAGTGTTTGAATGTTAGACAACTAGTTAGAGTTTCTCGGCTTTGTAACTATGGCGTAACATCAAGGAATCATAAATAGTAATTATTAGAAATACTATGAATATGATGAACATGGACTACGGGTATGAAAATTGACTATGGTTATGGATATGAATGAATACGGTAACATGACTATATCTTTAAAAAAATGACTAGTTAGTCATTTTTATTTTTATGGATCAAATTACCACAACTTGTAGAGATTATTGGTGGAGAATTCAATAAGAATTCATTGATGTTATGCCACTATCTTGTGTACGGATGCACAAGGTTGATTATTGGTCCCATCTTTTATAAAGGATATTAACATAATTTTGAACATGGCTAGATGACACTATAATGGTCTATTCTTGCACAAATTATGGACTCTAATTCACTTATTGCTTTTAGATTTATCAGTTTCAATGTCAGAATTGTTTAGCGTGCATCAAATTGCTAGGAATGATTTGAAAGGAACTTTACTAAGGATGTATGATATGATTGAGTCAAGGGTCAAAAGTGGTTTATTTGTGTGTTTCACTTACTTCCATCTTATTATTATGATGTTTATAGACTTTTAGTCCCTGTTTAAAATTATTATCCTTTTATGAGGCTTTGAATTTTATTGTATTGTTAGAGAGCCCCTTGTACTCATTTTTTGGTTAGAGAATTACATGAAACTTTGGGACAAATTATAAGAATAACAATATTATAACGAGAAAATAAAATAAAAAGGCATAGCCGAATATGATTCTTTTTTACCCTAATTGGGAATGCTCACACAAAAACCCCTAAGGCACCACAAAAGATCTTCATCTTGACTAGAAATTTTTTCCTGACAATCGAAGTTAGTATCACACTCTCCTGTAATTTAAAATAAGGATATGAAAATATTATTAAATATAAGTGAAATATTATGTCTAAGATAAAAAAAATGAGAATGAGCTTACTTTTATCCTCGAATACAACAAGAAACAAAGAAAGATAAATGATCGCAATATAAAAAAGCTTGAGAATTCCAGCCATATTTTTATTTATGTTTTAACTTTGTATATAACAAATGGTGAATTGTTTGATCACCTTATATAGTAAAAACCTCATCCAATGTTTAAGATCAAATAAATAGTATTTAACAATTCTTCTGTTGCACGAAATTCCTCAATAAATTAGCATAATTATTAGATGTCACTAAAGTAAATTTATGTATCATGTTTGTCCCTTTAACCCATATAATAGATCTTACATAAAAATGTTGCTTCTAATTATAGTTAAAACTTATTTATCAAGCTTATCTATTTGTTTTTTTATTGGAAATAGAACTACTAGAATTTCTCCATGACAGAAAAACCAATTAAAATGGAGATGATTATTTTAATTTGTCATTATTTATATAAGAAACAATACCAATTTGCTTTTATATGTAATTATTGTACATGAATTGGATTAAGAATGGATCAAGGGTCATTCCACTATTATCTACGAAACATACATAGTAAACGAATAAAAAAATTTAACTATTTAAAACCAAAGGAGAAGAATAAAAAAAGCAAAGGGAAAAGAATTTACCAATTTTTTTCCCTTGCGCATATAAAAATAAGCACAGGGAGAAGAATAAAAAAACAAGCAATTAAAAGTCATTACAACCTACCGTATAACTTATAGTCATTAACTGATAACATAATTAAAAGCCAAGATAACCAAGTTTTTTGGGCTCCAGTGATAAGGAGCTCCTTCCAAGGACGTATCCGGGGAATACCGGGTTCGATTTCCAGGGGGAACAACGCTTGCGCATGCCTCTACGCACGAGCCGGATTAGTCGTCCATCTTTGGTGGGTCGAAAACCGGTGCGAAAGCAAAAAAAAAAGAATTAAAAGCCAAGATTTGGAGAGAGAGTGAGAGAGAGAGAGAGAGAGAGAGATGTGGGGGTGGAAATCAATGCATCATATTTGAATCTTGTCGTTAAATACAATGTATTTAGAATGAGAGACCTTGTTAAAGGTGACCAATAAGATTCAGTGGTTCAAATTAGTAACTAATAGCCAATGATTGATTACTCCACACCTATTAATGGTGAATAAAAAGGGCAAGAAAAATCATAAAAGATAATTAATTAATTAATTAATAGTCTAGAATGGTGACACAATTGTTTGTAGGAATAACACCCCAATGAGATAATTTCTTTTTATATTAATTTAAAGTATTGACAATTCTTCATGATATGTATATTTTTACTATTTTCCTTTAAATATGTTCCTTTTCTTTGGTCATTAGTTAATTTTAGATGTAATTTGATATATTTCGTTGATTTTTAATCATGAATTTAATAATATCGTTATGCTTTTATATCTATGATGAACCACACATTTTTCGTAGTTTGTTTTTAATTGGTTTAATGCAGTGTATAGATTGTTGACAATTCAACATAGCCTTTAATCACATATTTTATTGTTGGAAAAGAAGTTATGTTGAGCTTATCCTGTAGTCTGGTGGGACAACTCACAATAAGAGCTAGTAGGTTTCACCTCACAACATTCCATCAAATTTTGCACTGTGATATATGGAACAACTTGCAGTGCGACGAATTTCTGTTTTAGACAACATTAGTTTTACACTTTTCTTAGGGTTTTAAAATTAAAAATTAAAAATCGTTATCTCTACTATTTTTATGCCAATTCCTATGATGATCTAACCCTTTTGGCTAAGGTTAACATGAAAATCTATTGATATATTTTTAATTAAATTCTCTTATTATTTATGTCATTGGTATTTTTACGTTTTTCACCTGTTGTTTGAATGTGTGATCTTTTTTCGTTACTTGATCAATTTAGATTTGTTTTCAGGATTACTTCAATATTGAAAAATAGTTAATAATAAATTGTACTATTTTTTAAATTATGTCTTTGCAAGCAATTTATCATTAAAATTAGAATAATTATTAGATGCTACTAAAGTATATTTATGTATCACATTGTCCATTTATCCCATTGAATAGATCTTAATTAAAAATGTTGCTTGTGACCGTCAAAAATAAAAATAAAAATGTTGCTTGTAATTATAGTTCAAACATGGCTACCAATATTTCAATAATTTTTTTTCTTATACGGTTGATCATAATAGAGAGAGAGGACATCATTTTAGTATGTTGGTATCTGTGGAGCTTGAATCACACATCAAGAATAATGTATCATGTTTTAATCTTTTTCTTTATTAAAATGTATTTATAAGGGGAGACATTGTATTTAAAGGTTTTGGACAAAATTATCTAGTTTAGATTAGTCATTGATAGCCAATAGATTCTCTATACCTCTAACATGGAGAAGAAGAAAGGCAAGAAAATGATAAAAGAGAATTAATAATCGAGATCACTGACAAAACTATTTGTATCAATTTAAATTATTGATAATTCTTCATCATATGCATAATTATTGTTTTATTTCCTTAATTATGTTAGTTGTCTTTGGTCATGAGTTAAATTTAGGAGTTTTTATGGTGAATTCCAGGTGAGGGTTCAATTAAGTCCCTTATCGATGGAGCACCTAAAAAACACCATTTGATTTAACCAATGATCCAGATTAATTCAAAATTAAAATTACAACATTTACATATTTTCACCTACAATCCTACCCCTATCTCTTTTCCTTTTACATTCTTTTAAATTCATCATGAATATGTTAGAAGATGCTTGCTGAAGATAAAATGGAACTGGTGATGATGAATTTAACGTAATAAAATAAAAATTGGGCACACAGTATGAAATTGAAGATGATGGTGGTTTGTTTTTTGTTTTGTTTTGATTGGGTTTAGGAGCAAAGGTAAAGTTTACATTTAAATTTGATCATCTGTTTAAATTATGTTTCAATTACCACTATGAACAGTGAAGCATATATACTCTTAAACACACAAAGGCCAAAAGATGCATATCTATTAAACTGAATGAATATTGACGGTTACAATTGGGCTCTCGACTTGATTGGTTAGTTTCATAAGTTATTATCATATGTTACTTGTTAATGGCTAATTACTTTGTTGATTTGATGAAAAATAATGGCTAGTCACGATCCAGAAATCAAAAACAAAACCTAGTTGGATCTGCATCTTTCTCAAGTTGGAGATGATAGAGAAATATAGATGAAATTGTGTGTGGAAGATAAAAAATGTTCTCATTTTTGTTTTCAATCAATCTGGATCATTGATTCAATCAAATGGTATTTTTTAAATGCTCCACCGGTGCGGGACATAATTGAATCCTCACCCTAAAATCCACCGTTATTTTATACTTTTTTTATTGATTTTTAGTTCATAAATTTAATAAGATGTTAATAACCATTAATTAGTTTAAGGCGAGGTTGGGATTGTTTAGAAAGAAAAATAACCTTTATGGGTATTTTAATCATATTTAGCATTACATATTTCAAGATAGAGTCTAACAAATATTATAGTACCTAACTTTGTTTTCTCTTGGTTTTATCGATTGAACATCGATTATCATGTATCAACTGTAGGGGTGACATTATATTTAAAGGTGACCAACAAAATTCTCTAGGATAGATTAGTCATTGATAGCCAATGTAATATCCCACTCGTCAGTATTGGAAATTATATCAGTCGAAAGTGTGTCGGAGAACAATGTTTATAAGATTCACTAAGATGAAGAATGTTTTATGGAGCAATGTCAGTTAAGCACGAGTTAACCATCAGTGTCAGTATAAACGCATTTAAGACAAAGGGCAGTTTGGTAATTGCATATGAGGAGTATATAAGTGGTGCTTGTACTAGAGATTTCATTATTCATTGAGATTTCTCTCTCTAAGCTTAAGAAAAACAAATTTTCCTCTCCCTTCTCTCTAGGTATCGCCCTCCCTCTCCCTCTTGTCATGCAATCCCACAATTCATCAATTGTCATGTAAATCAACATGCAACCATCACTAATTGATCATATTGAGAATTGAAGATAAGTTATAGCTTTGGGATACCTTAAATTCTTGGAGTATTGTACATGATTGTTGATGCCAATGATTATGGTATGAATGGATGCTTAGGAGCAACTAGTGGGAGAATGAGCATAAGCTAAATGGGTTGTGGTTTGGAGGAACTTGGAGCCTTGGATTCAAGTTAGAGCAAAGGAGCAAGATTAGGGTTTTGCTTATTGAAGGTTCTTGGTGATTTCAAGCATCATGGTGAGTTCTTTAGTTAGCTTATAGCTTGGGTTTTATGTGTGATTGTGTGAGATGATCAAATTGCTAGGTTTTCATGAATGTATAAATTAGCTTCCTTTGTGCCATAAATTGTGTAGAATTGATGTTATTGTTTTCCATGCCAATATCTATTACTCTTTTTATGTTTCTGGATGCATTGGGTACATTAAAAGACTTGAAATTGAGGTTTGGTGGTCAAAAACACGTTTTCTACCCTTCAGGACCTGAAGAAACTCACCATAAGCGAGTTAGACAAAAACTTCCAGAAGCAACTCGCCTATGGCGAGTTGGTGGCGAGTTCCACAGCTTTTTGGGAGTTGTTGGCTCGTCTTGGTGATCCTGAGGTGTCGTTTGATGCATTTTCTTGCAGTCTTTTCTAACTTTTAAACCCCTCAAATGTCAAAGCGTCTAATGTACATTGCATCTAAAGGTTTGGAATGAAATGCATGAGTAAACATTAATCATTCATCGACAATGTATGGTACATGAGAGTTACGACATGATTTGCGTATGGGTAGCGAGCTAAACTCTAAGTATTGGGGGAAATCATAGAGCCTCGACGTAGATCGTCGAGAACTAGAAAGTTATCTTATCACCTAAGTACATTAGGTATAAGCATGTATGACTAAGAACAAAAAGCAATGGCTCACCGCTAACGAGTAGATCACGGACTCGTGGTGATTATTCATATAAGATATCACGCCTCTAACGTAACATGAATATGATATGTGTATGACTAATAACAAGAATGACCATGTAAGCATTATTACCACTAATCGGGTAGATCACGGACCCGTGGTAAATGAGCAAACAAGTATGATATATGTTTTCAAGTATGATCAAGACTTAAAAGAAAGATGTAGGTGTCATGTCTCTTGCCATCCACGCCAGGGAGATACAAGAGGTTCACGCCAGGGGGACGGGACACGCTCCGCAAGGTAGGCCCACACGACACTGAGGGAGTCCGATGTACCTTAGCTAGGTTTTCATCGGTCATGTATGGGATTGTACTCGGGGTTACTCCACCCGATACACTTCGTAAAATGAACCAAGATTTATGTTGCTTGTTACACGTTAGTTTATAGTTTAATGAATGAATATGATTACGAAATGATAAGTTTATGACATAGTAAATGACATGTAAAGCTTATGTATCTAGTTAAGGCTATGATGTTACATCGTAGACGAGTTAGGAACTCCCCAATCGTCCGATGATGGAACGTACCATGAATGACTTATGTTTAGGTCTCGATGCTTTTAGTGTATCTTGACATAACGATTTTAGGTTCCCTTGACCGCCATGACACGTATGATGTATGATAAGACCTGTGAGCTATAGAATGAAGAAACTATGACGGATCTAGCTTGCACGGCCGTCTAAGTATGCAAGTCCCCACACAAGTATAATCAACCGTCAGGTTGTATTGTAGACACGTGGTGACTATAGGTTTCCCCGAAGTCACCTATAGCCTAGGATTAGGTAGAACTCACTGAGACATTATGTCTCATCCCAATCCTTATTTGTTTCAGATCAGCAGGTTGGTTTAGCAAGAGTTAGCAAGCTGTAGTCAAATGGATAATCAACAAGCGTTGGTTCGTACCCGCTGCAGGATGTTCGCATGGGTTTTTAGGATGTATTTCTATGTTATTGGATAGATGTATGGTAACTTTTGATGTACGAACGTGATTTGTTGTATATGATATTCATTCGAAGATTTTAAGTTGTAAATTTTAATGTATCCAGTACTAAAGATAATGCACATGCTAAACTTTCTAGATACGTTTAGTGTGAGTGTTACAGCCAATGGATACTTTACAAGTATAACATGGATAAGAAAAAAGGCAATAAACTCTATTTTTTTATATAGAAATAATACCTTTAATGAGATACTCTCTATATTTTACTGTTTTATTTCCTTATTTATCTTAGTTTTCTTTGGTCATTAGTAGTTAATGCATTGAAATTGTATAGTAGTTAATGCATTGAAATTGTGTAATTAATTGATAATAATGTCAAAAACAGCTTCCTTTTATGGTAATAATTCTCTTTTATGCATGCTTAAACAGTGCCCTGAGGGCACCGGTTAACAATACCCTTTAAATTATTGATAATTCTTCATCATATGCATATTTATTGTTTTATTTCCTTAATTATGTTAGTTGTCTTTGGTCATGAGTTAAATTTAGGAGTTATTTTATGGTGAATTCTAGGTGAGGGTTCAATTAAGTCCCTTACCAGTGGAGCACCTAAAAAACACCATTTGATTTAACTAATGATCCAGATTAATTCAAAATTAAAATTACAACATTTACATATTTTCACATACAATCCTACCCCTATCTATTTTTCCTTTTACATTCTTTTAAATTCATCATGAATATGTTAGAAGATGCTTGCTGAAGATAAAATGGAACTGGTGATGATGAATTTAACGTAAAAAAATAAAAATTGGGCAGACAGTATGAAATTGAAGAAGATGGTGGTTTGTTTTTTGTATTGTTTTGATTGGGTTTAGGAGCAAAGGTAAAGTTGACGTTTAAATTTGATCATCTGTTTAAATTAGGTTTCAATTACCACTATGATCAGTGAAGAATATATACTCTTAAACACACAAAGGCCAAAAGATGCATATATATTAAACTGAATGAATATTGACGGTTACAATTGGGCTCTCGACTTGATTGGTTAGTTTCATAAGTTATTATCATATGGTACTTGTTAATGGCTAATTACTTTGTTGATTTGATGAAAAATAATGGATAGTCACGATCCAGAAATCAAAAACAAAACCTAGTTAGATCTGCATCTTTCTCAAGTGGGAGATGATAGAGAAATACAGATGAAATTGTGTGTGGAAGATAAAAAATGTTCTCATTTTTGTTTTCAATCAATCTGGATCATTGATTCAATTAAATGGTATTTTTTAGATGCTTCACTGGTGAAGGACATAATTGAATCCTCACCCTAGAATCTACCGTTATTTTATACTTTTTTTTATTGATTTTTAGTTCATAAATTTAATAAGATGTTAATAACCATTCATTAGTTTAAGGCGAGGTTGGGATTGTTGAGAAAGAAACATAACCTTTATGGGGTATTTTAATCATATTTAGAATTACATATTTCAAGATAGAGTCAAACAAATATTATAGTACCTAACTTTGTTTTCTCTTGGTTTTATCGATTGAACATCGATTATATCATGTATCAACTGTAGGGGTGACGTTATATTTAAAGGTGATTAACAAAATTCTCTAGGATAGATTAGTAATGGATACTTTACAAGTATAACACGGATAAGAAAAAAGGCAATAAAAACCCAAAAAGAGAATTGATAGTTGAGAATGGGTACTCTCTATTTTTTTATATATAGAAATAATACCTTTAATGAGATACTCTCTATATTTTACTGTTTTATTTTCTTATTTATCTTAGTTTTCTTTGGTCATTAGTTTTTCTTTTTAATATGCCAAAAAGAAACACACACACACTTGAACAAGAATAAGCCTGTCTAACACAAGTTGTACCAGAACTACTTATCAGTACAAAGTTAGATTACAAAGAAACTCCAAACAACTGGAAAGAAAAAAAAAGCTAGAAAACAACAGTTAAGCAATTAATAAGATTAACCACTAAAGGGACTGAAACTTAACCTTTTCACTTAAAAATCGTTCCCCCTTGTGCTGAATAATACTCCTATTTCTCGCTTCCAAATGAACCAAACCACTAATAGTCATATAATACTAAGGGCCAACCGAACATTTTTCGAACAATCCCCTAGCCCACCAAACTACACTAGATGAACTAATAAAATACCATGAGTTGTCGTTGAGAAATCAAACCAACAAGAAACTTGACACCAAAACCGACCATAAAAGTAACATTTAACAAATAAATGATTGTATGTCTTCTAACAATCCACAACTTGTTGCCAAACAATTGTGATCAGTTAGAGCAATAATATGTCTCCTTACCAAGTTCTCCTTAGTCGGAACACGATTAAGAAGCAACTGTTAAGCAAAAGTATTAATTTTTAGCGGAACCGACAATTTATCCTTAGTCTTTGGTCGTTAGTTAATATTAGCAATTATTCTTGACCAAAAAAATAATATTATATTGATTTTGAATTCATGAATTTAATAATATGTCTATGCTTTCATTTCCATGATGAACCATACATTTTTTCATAGCATGTTTCTTTGGTTTAATGCGAGGCTGAGAATGTTGAAAAAGAAACATAGCCTTCACAAGGTATTTTAATCATATCTAGAGTTACGGATTTCAGAAACCGAAACTAAAAAACACCTCCGAATTATAAAATTCAGACACGGGTGGAGAATTTCACTTACATCGGACCTTCAACGTTGGGCACAATTTTAAACTAGAACGAGGTGAAGTATTCAAGAATCGTTTCCTTTTCACATCGAGGTGAGAAAGAAAGCAAACACCAACACGAGATGTTTTACTATCCCTTTAAAAAGACAACAGCACAAGACACAGAAACTAAAGTGTCAAAATGCAATCCGCACACTTCTTTTTGGCCTAATAAGCAATATGCTTACTTTCTTTAATTGTCTTTCTCCTCTCAATTCTACTCAAAACTCTCTTTTTTAAATATTTATTAGTATTAATTTATATATGCCGACAATATAAAATATGTTTTATGCATTCAATTAAATCACTACACATGGATATTTATTAGTACAAATTTTTAGGATAAGCAGAGCATAAGGATGGAGTTGAGTTGTTCAAAAAAGGATGGAGTTGAGAAGTTTTTCAGCAGAAGCGAAATAGTAAACTATTAGACAGAAATCTGATTCAATGATATTTATGAATCATTCTGCTTTATCGCAATCTTGAGACCACTTAAAATTGCAGGGAATGATAATATTTATGGATCCTTCCGCTTGAACAAAAAATTTATTATGATTATAAATAAAATGATTTTAGAGTGATGAACATAGTATTATTAATTAAATTATTATCTATATGATATATATATAATTAATAATACATTAAAAATATAAAATGTCACTCATTTTAAATTATTTTTCTTTGAAAATATGACAATTACTTTAAGATGTAAAGAGTGATCAAATTAACAATATCTACGTTCATTCACCACATGCAAATGCTAAACGCCAAACGATTTACCTACCGATAGCTTACCCACACACTACAACATATATGATTAATAACACTTCTAAATTGCAATTAAATCAAAAACAAATGTTACTATTTAGATCTTGTAACATTTGATAAATGTTAGGTAAAGCCCGTTATTAAATGATTCCAGTAACACTTGAGAGTATTACTTGCAACACTTAAAAATTGTTACTCATTTAGTAGCTAATTTGTAGCCAACCTATAGCTAACAGTTTAAGTTGCAATTGCAGAAAATTCTGTTGCATAAATGTTACTACTGAATAGTGAAGACTGGGTAGATCAATCTTTATAAAAAAAAAGTTCTTGTTAAGGAGTGCCTCCGGGGCGCTCTTTAAGCATACTAAATTAAGTCATTAATCTTTTAAAATGTTAAAGTTTTTAATTTTCAATACAATAATTATACACATTTTCATAAAAAGTTACAATTTAAAGTCCTGAACTAGTGCCTGGGACCTTATCTAAAACATGTCTGATGGACACAAAATATTCGAAAGAATACGGATATTTAAGGTCCTTATCTAGATAAATAAAATTTGGTGATTACTCTAGATGTATACTTGGGAACTTATCTTTGGTGTAGGAGGTATTGCCTTTGTATTTTATTGTGTTTTAAGAAACAAAAATTGTTCGGGTTTCGTCTTTCAGCTTCCTCCTTAACTTGCTAGTGTCTTTGAAGTTTCAGCATGCAATATACATTGATTGGATGAAATTGATATATTCTCATATCTCCTTTTTTGTCTCTTTCATTTATGGTTTTTTTTTATGTTACCTTGAAGAATTGTGAGTAATTTACTCATAAAACAATGAAAATTAGCCACATAAATAAATTTACAAGTAGAGTAAAAATTAGTTTGTAGGTACCAAGTACAAATGTACTCATGCGACCAATTAGTTTGTGTTCTGTGGATAAATTATTTACAATTTTTGAAAGACATCCAAGTCTCACCTTTGTTTAGAGCGGCTTGAGCCTGAGCGGCTTGAACCTGAGCGGCTTGGTCCTGAGCGACCTGAGCCTGAGCGGCCTGAGAAGGCAGAAGAGCATTCATCATAGTAGTCAATTTTTTCATTCCTTCCTTAAGATTGCCAACCTCCTCCCTAAACTCAACATTTTCCTGATTCATGGATGCCATTCTCCTTCTGATATAAGCTCGAGTGCAATGGATGCGAGTAGGCTGATACTTCTTGTGTGGGGCCATTTTCCCCTGAGGTAGATAGGAATAAAATATGAGACAAGGTTTTGACACTTTTATGAATGCAAAAATGATGCATGATATGTTGGATGCAAAAAGGTGCAATTTTTATGTGTATATGTTTTTTATTGAAGGACTTATGAAAGGACATTTGTAAACATCATAGTAGAACATTACAAAGGAAGAACTGAAGCATTACAAGATAATTCCCTTTCTAACGACAAAGCCAAATGATAGACTTAAATTAAAACAAATACAAGATAATTCCCTTTCTAACAACAAAGCCAAGGGATAGACTTAAATTAAAACAAATACAAGATAACTCCCTTTCTAACAACAAAGCCAAGGGATAGACTTCAAAATGACAAACACAAGCTAGAAAATAACAACAAACAGAGTAAAGAAACATCTGGGAAACTCTCAAAGCCTTGGAAGTATGCTATTCTTCGGAGTCTGAGGGTGCATAGGCGAAGAAGTCCATGCATCTTCTCCTGCTCCCGGGCATCCGGTCAATTATGGCATCTTTTCTCTTGAGGAGGTCCTTCAATTCAGCATTCTCCCGCTCTTTCTCCTGGAGCTTCCAAGTCGTTTGCTCTAGTATCCCCATTATGGTATCATTCTTACGCTCAGATGTCTGATACTTCACTTGCCAAGCGCCACTCTCTCGGGTGGTTGAGGATAAAAGTCTTGGTAAGGTGTAGGGTAATCCGAAGGTCATGGCCCTGTTAATAACCCACTGAGTATATGATCCGTGTACAAAGCTCATCTTCTTTCCTAAGCGGAACCCATCAAGCTTACGACCAAAAATGGTAAGAAAACTTTTTACATGGCAAGAAAACTTTTTACTTTCAAAAATGGTACTAAATCCTTTTACACCGGGTAGCACTTGAATAAATGTTCCAGAAAAAATGAGTACAAGTTTTTCTTATCAAAAGATTTGAATTACTCAAATATTAACAAACTATCGAATTTACTATCTCACTAACACCCTATAATTTGCTTCTATTCTTGGATCAGTTAAATTGGCGGCAAGACTTGGTAAAAACAAGTAACATATCAGAACAAGGCATGGAATGCTTTCTAAAAATTGATTTGCATTGCTGGATGAGTACTCCAAAAATCATTATGTATCTTTTTTCTTTCACAAGCTGTATATAATTTCATAGATAGGAAAATAAAAGGATTGGATAAATTTTAATTTAAATCATAACAGATAGATGGGTTAAATAAAACAATTCAATAATCCATTTACATTCCACTGAAAATTCAGTAAAAAATTTCACTTCATCCGTCATCCATTTAGAGCACCAACACAAGAAATGCATCGACTAATCTTTCGAAAATTAAATTTTCATTATTTGAACCTTTTTAAGTGAAACTGACATATAAAAGTTTATTTATATGTAAACTTGTATCAATCTTGAATATTGAAATAAACTGTATAGTTCTCATCCCTAAAGTTGAACAATGGCTCTAAAAGAAAATTCTGCTTTGCACCTTTAGCCACAAAGCTGATAGGATGGTATTGCCTTAATCCTTTCCCGGAAACGAAACTTATTGCTTGGTTAAAACTAGCTTCAGAACCAGACTTGCACCTGAGCTTAACTCCTGAACCAGCGCTCATATCGCTATGCACATAACAATCTTTGTTGCTTTGTGATTCTAAAGATACGGTTTGATTACTTCCGTCCAATCCAGGTACCAGTAGAAAAACAGAAGAAGCATCGCCATGGGAAGAATTTACAATGGTAAGAGGTTGATCTGGTTCTTGGTGACTTACAATCATTCCAGGAAGATCAAATGGTTCTAACATCACAGTTTTATTATCAGCATCTTTTGGGATAAGTCTAAAGGTAGCATGAAGAGCGATATCAGTGCCAGGTTCAGGTAATTTTTGCATTGTAAGTGATTGGTTTGAGTTTGTTATTACAAAAGTTGAATTTTCAAAGCCTTGTGAAAGCGAAACTAGTTGATTATAGTAACTGGAAGGAATTGGAGTAATCCAGTCTGCAATAGATTTGTTAGCACCAGCTTTAATGTCCCAACTGCTGGTGGTGTGCCCGGCGAGAAGATATGGCCCGTAAAGAATTGCTTGAACTGATGCATATTCTGGTCTGTTATCTGAATTATAATTTGAAAACACAATATCAGTAATATAAGAAAATGTTTCCATGAAAAATATATATAAGCTTCGGTGCAAGAATATACCTTTTATGGCGTCTGTTCTGATGGTAAGAGGCAACTGAAGGGTCAGATTGTCACCAGCATTCCACTGTCGTGTGATTGACAAAAAATTCCCTAGAGGTTAAGACAGTAAAATATTACTTTCATGTTTCAAATGTTATGTTATAATAAAATACATAAATATGTATAAATTACTAATGTGTATGACCGTGTGCGTCCAAACTTAATAGGATTAAACATTCTAGCATCTATCCGCATGAGATAAAGGAAGTAAACACAGATTCGGACCTGAAGCTGGCAGAGATAAAGTTTCAGAATTCAATATCGCCTTGGCACCATCGGTGAGAGTCCAAGATGGTAGACGAAAGTTCAATGTTGACGAAGTCCCAATTGTCTGCACATTTCAAGTTTTGAAATGATAAGTTGTAGAAGGAAAATATAGAGGATTTTATACTACATGTACTGTTTGGTTTATTAAATAAGGCATAAAAAATGGATTGTAAATTATTAATCAAAAGTCCATGTCATCCAAAGATATTGTAACTAAATTGACATAATCAAGTTCAGAAACCCAACTTTGGTGTCATATAGGTACCTAATAAGAATATGTGGCTAAATGAGATGCCATAAGAAAATGTAATAGGTACCTCATTAGGAGAAAAGGTAAATGTCACACGTAGGTAAGGGTCCGATGAAGCAGCCGGAACAACTGTCTGAGTGAGCAAAATTTTCCCGGATTTCCAATTAAATGAGCTTGATATGTACTGAATGATGTATAGACTAGGATTATTCCCTTCTTCTTCAAAATAGATAGAATCTCCCAGCTTTGAGAATGATTCAATTCCTAATGACAAAGGAAAAATAAATGAAGAGCATAAGACTGGTAAGAGAATATTACTCCCTCTTGTCTCATACTATTAAGTGTTATAGTTAGAATATTTGTTTATCTCATATTATTTATCATTTTAAAAGACCAAAGAATCATCATTACCTTAAGATACACTTAATATGAGACGGAGGATATATTTAGTTTGATGTATACTAAAATTTAAGTAACCAAAACAAAAATCCCCACCTGTTCCGTAGCAGCACCAGAAAGTGTTAAATGGATTTCCCCAACCCTTTTCAGTTTTAGCTTTGGAAACACCAAGACCTAGAGGAAGCATATAAATCATCACTCCAGGATCTGTTCCTCTTTGAATACTGAGTACACCATTCGTTAAGGCACGTTCGTAATAATCTGCGTATGAGACTTCTTTTGTCCATCTAAATAGGTGCCGCGAAACCTGAAATCATTATCTTGCAACATTAATACTTCAACAGAATAAACTAAGAATCATCTCTGAATATGAAGTAGTGTATCACAATGACATAGGAACACATATTCAACAATAAATCATAAACATAATACCAATAAACTACCTTTTTTTTTCAAGTCCAATGAACTATCATATGATAATAAATTTAGCATATGCGCATTTTTCACTTACCTAAGATTACATGAAGAACTAAAAGAATGACGAGTGATTGATTGTACCTTCAACATATTGTAAGTTGTGCAAGATTCTTCATTCTCTGTTGATTTTAAGTTGTCAGCTATTCTCTTTGGATCCCTCCTACAGAAAAATTGTAAGTTGTGCAAGACTCGTTCAGAAAGATGTTTGGAACTGACCATCTTAAAATAAAGGAACAATAACTTTCTACTTGATTTCCTATAATAAAATAAATTCCATGGATAATTTTCAATGCATATGAAGAGAAAAAAAAACTTAAAATGCTGACATCTTAGTACCAGAACTCGCCGACTGATGTTCCTCCTGTTGCATAGGTGTGAGAAGAGTTTACAATGTCCATAAAGAATGCCCCAATATCCTAGCACACAAGAACAAATTTTACAAAATATGGGTGGGTAAATGATTATTATCTTCTTGTTATACCACTAAATATTGCAATTACAACATGATAAATAATATCACATCAATAAATAGAAAAGAAAAAAAAAACAAGTTTTCTTTGAAACTTAGTGAAATATAATATACAATGTGCATAAATAACTCACCTTATAAAGTGGATCACCCGTGACTTCATACCGCAATTGAGATCCAACAACAATTGGGATATGTGTATTGGCATGAAAATCAGCTATGTCATTAGCCTACATGAAAAAAGAGAATTTTATAACACAAATTTTGCAACCTGTCATAAAATTAAATACAATTTCTGAACTAGATTAAAAATGTCCGAGTTCAACATCCAAATGGCTAATTGTTTCATTTAGAGGGAGCACAATATTATAAATAAATATTCAAATAGATGAAACATACTTTATATACAAAAGGAATATACATTGATTGTCTTGATTACATAGAACTATGTGATAACAAATATTGATTTGAGTTACCTGTACTGCAAGCACCCCTAAAAAGCACGGCTTGTCAAAAAGGTGCGCCAACAATAGATGCTTAGAATCCCCCTATATATAGCAGAAAATAACAGATTTACATTAGAATTGAAGTTTACATCGATAACTAGGCGCCATAACATGGTAGCTACATAATCAACAAGTCAAGAACATTATATAAACCCATGAATCAACAATAGAGTTGAATAAACTGCATTAACTAGTTAACCTACCGTTAAGCTATATAATCTGTAAAGGACATCATTCATTCCTCCAGTTTCCTCATTCTGGGATTGATAGTGTCTATTTACAGTGAACTTTGTTATTACATTCATCACTCTGTTGTAAAAGTAATCGACCATCCATGTAACCATTTTTAGACCTTGAGGGTTTCCAGCTATAGTATATTGATCCAAAAGGCCAGCCAAGATCTGTCAAAGTCGAATAACTGAGATCGGACAATATTAAGGCCAAAAGCACTTGCATAATCAAAATCTAGTCTTTCTTATACCTTGTGAATGGTGTAATAAGGAGCCCATGCATATTGAAGAGCTTCAATTCGATCAAAAGAGTCGGTTGGAAATGCAGACAGATATCCCGTTCCAATTTTTTCCTGACAGGCGGACAGGCCAGCAACAAGAGCCGACATTTTCTCGTTCAGGCTATTGTTCTTTGTGCTGGCCCACATTTGAGCTGATGCACTCAAGTAATGCCCTTCACATTGTCAAAAAATAAATATATAAATCAACCTTACAAGTTGAATTGCAGAAACTGAAAATTGCAGCCAAGAGTAGTGTCTGTCTAGACTGCCACAAGTTCAATTCATTACAACAACTTATCAGACATGGATTGCAAGGAATTCTACTAAAAAATGGTATATTCTGATATATGGCTGCAACTATTATTGAAACCAACTTTTTTATCTTCTAAAAGATCTGACTAAAAATTACCACCGAGAATAGTGGAAAATTTTACAGGAAAGATAGACTTATGCTGCTATGCCCTTTTGAATATTTTGAAAAAATGAATTAATTACGCAGTTGTTAATAAGGTTTAAATATTCACATAGCAGTTTTTGATATCTCATTAAACTGCAACACAACTGCGATTGAGGATAGTATTTGATTGCGACTCTCTACAATATCAAATAAATTCTACGTGGCCGCAATTGTCAGCATGTCGATTATTTAAAGCCCTGGTTGATGCGCTTACATTGCATTTAATACCTTCTTATTCCCTTGCAACCAAGAATTCATTAGGACAACTGCTAAAGACCATAATACAAATTAAGAACATAAAAAAGGTGATGAATGAAATAAAACTAACCAACAAAGTGTCCTCTGAGTTCCTCAGTAGGATCCTCCCATCCTCCATAAGGTGTACCAGGAGTCGGTAAACCAGCCGTCTTTCTGAAACTCCAAATCAACCTATCAACATCTAACATCAACAAATACTCCAAATTAGTCTGCTGTGCCACGGCATGAATAGAACCATCAAGCAACCTCACATCACCAAGTGGAACTTCTTTCAGAAATCCTACAGGTGGCTTAAACACGCCAAAATTCTTAATTTTCCTATACATGACAGCCCAATCATGTTGGTGTTCTTTCGATAAGAGCTTCCTTGGAAGCAAATCTGCCCACGCCGATTCATCAGTTGGTGTCAAATGATAGTGAGACATCACTTCTTTCTTCCATGTCTCATTCTTTGATGCTGACAGCTTGTGCCGAAACGTATGTGATTGAATTTGAAGTTCGTTAATGCATTCTTTGCCAGCAACACAACCACACAGCATAATGGCCATAAACACATACACAAAAGTCTCCTCCATATTTCTGAAAATTTCAAAGTAAAAACAAAAATATATTAAAAGAAAGAAAGAAACCTCAGAGCCTGTTTGGAATGACTTATAATTTGAGTTTATATCTTCTACGAATATAATATAACTTTTTTTACCTTTTCAAATAAAAATATCTTATACTTAGTGTTTATACGATAAACTGAAAATTAAAATGTTTATCCAAACAGGGTCTCAATCTATAAGAAAAACTTGTACAGAAAGGAAAAACAGGTCTTGTATCTATACATAATACATTAGTACATTACTCACCAAGAGAACCTAGCTGAATTAAAGTTAAAATGAATGGAAACCAACAAAGAAATTTATAACTCAAATGACTTGAATATGAAGCAAAGAAACACAGAAATAACAAACAAACAAAAAACTAAGAGTTTGTTTTGGAGTTGTTAAATACTAATTGAAGTAAGTTAGAAAGACATGAACCAAAATTGAGTAAAGTTAAGAGAGTAGGGAGAAGATATATATAAAATAGAAGGTAATGAAATGAGGGTATAGTAGTTAAAATAAAAACAATATAGACATGTGAAGGAGAATATATGTATATATAAGAAGTAGACAACAAAGCATGTTGAAATACAGTGAAGATGAAGCTAATAAAGCATCATCTCATGAAAGGAAATAAAATAAAGATTATTATGCAAGGGAGAGATAAGAAGATATAGACAATGACTCAGTGATCAACAATTGATAGAAAGATAGAACAGGTTAATACAGGAAGATATTGAAAGGAATAGTTGTTTGTGAAATAAAGAAAAAATAGTATGGTGGGAAATATTCATACATGACTTGCTGTTGCTCTCCATATATACATTATTATAATGAAAAATTAACTACTTTTGAACTATTTTATGTTAGTATTCCTAAATCAAAATTTAACTACTTTTGTTTTGAACTATTTGATGATAGTATTCCTAAATCAAAATTTAAGTACTTTTGAACTATTTTATGTTAGCATTCCTAATACACCATCCTTCGAAAGACAAATCGTTCGAAAGAATTCGAGTTCGATTCTTGAACAACGATTCTTTGTCAAACTTTACTTACTTTGCAAACAAACTTCGAATAGTAGAGTCCCTTTCCTCTAAGAATTAGAAGTTTAACACTAAGAATTATAGAAAGTTTTTCTTTTTATTTTACCATTTTTACCCTATTAATTTACTAATTTCTAAAAATACACACATAGCTTTTTTCAAATTATAAATTTAATCGTTAGTATGGAAGATAAAATTTGAAATAGAAATATCACCAACAATAGACACTTGGTGATTATAGTATCTTGAGATGAAGAATAAAAGGGAATAAGAGAAAAATATATGAGCAAAAAGTAATTCCTAATATGTAAAGGAACATTCGTTATTTATTATAAGCCACTTTGCAAAAAATATTTATGTTTTATTATAGGGTTAAATAATACTTTTTTCTCTTGTCATTTGGACGAATTTTGAAGGAAAAAAACTTGTATTACTTTTTTCAAATCCCCCTTTTCATTCAAAGATTCTTTTAAAACAACCTTGGTTCCATCTAACTAAGTAAATTAACAGACCTGACATGTTGATTGGGTAAATTAATTTATTTTGTCAGTTAAGTTGGATTTAAAATGCGAGATGGATTTAAAATAAATAAATTTGCTCGGTAGCATCGCAAGTCAGTTAAGTTGTCTAGTTAGATGGAACCAAGATTGTTTTTTATCGAATCTTTGAATGACAAAGGAAAATTGTTTAAATTTTTTTTACAGGGTGCTTTTCAAAACTCGCTCAAATGATAAGGAGAAAAACATTATTTAACTCTTTATTATAAGTTAATTTTCAGTATTAATGCATCATTAATGTTTTTTATCATACCATTTATATTTATTACTCTATCTTTTTTCAATTTTTTAAATCTTTTTTTCTCGTGTCATTAATAATGGATAATTTTATAAAACCACTCATAATGTATCTTGTCAATACAACAATATTAACTAAAAAAAATTCGTCAAGTGGCGTAGTGGCTAGAAATTCGGAGAATAAGTAGGTGCTCGTGGTTCGAACCTCAGTCTCAATATATTTTATATAATGTCTTTATTAACTGAGTTAAGTTCACAGAAACTCTAAATATGTTGTTTCATATATATGTGTGAAAACTGTCAACAGAGATTAAAACAAAATACGGAGGATAAGGCGCATGGAATCGGAGATCAAATTGATATCCATTTTCTAGGGCACAATTTTTAGCCTATTAAAAATGTCCATCATAATCAGCTTTGGGGTTTGGGGACTAGAGTTCGATTTCAAAATCCTGCAATATTGGCATTAGGTGAGTATATTTTATTTTACTTTTATCATCAAGGCACTATTGCATTAAAGAATAAAGGGATAAACCCAGTACATACTACATAGAGAGGTTATATTAAATAATGATAATAATGGAAAATGAAAACGGAAAAATAATAATAAATGTAGAACAAAAGTCTATCACACTATATTTGGGGTGTATCCAATGGAATGGAATTTTGATGAAGTGAAATGGAATAAAATGGTAAATAATTATGTTCCATTGTTTGGATTTCTAAAAAACTAAATAGAATGGAATAGAATATGATGAATCCATTTTATCTTATTCCATCAAATCATCTACTTTTCATTCCCCTCAATTTAGGGTATATCCAATAGAATGAAATTTTATAATTAAAATATTATCTTTTACCCTTAAATTTATATTGTTACCTTTTCCTCTCCAATTATTTTTTCTCACCGTTCTTCTTCTACTCGATGCATCCAACAATGTTTTTATTGCAGTGTTCGCATCTTCCATCAATACTCATGTTACAATTTCTTAATTTTCAGAACAGTATCCCATTAAATCCTATTGTATGCACCTTGTTATTTTGTTACTGGCATGTTTTATTTTTTGCCAAGCTTACTTTTTTTATCCTGTGCTATTGTTAGTTTGTGCCTTGTTTCTTTCGTTTTTGTTGTGTCCTTTTTCAATATTAAAAAAAGGATCCTATCCCATTTTCATGCACTGATTTTTGTGTATTAGTTGGATTTTTTTTTAAGGAAATGAAATTTCAGTGATAATATATTTACATGATAATAGTGTTTTTTAAATGGGTAAAATTGGAATTAAAAAGTAACTCTTTCCGTTGCATCCATTTTCCAAACAATGGAGTGGAAACATTTCACAAAATATCTAAACAATGGAATGAAATATTTATTCAAGTTCATTCTGTTCCACTCCATTCCATTGTGTTTCATTTCGCTATGCTCCGTTCTGTTCCATCAATCCAAACTAAGCTTAAGAGTCTAGTGATCACAAAATGTAAAAGTATGTGTCAGTTTTCATCAGAGCTCTTTAAGGTGTAAGGGCAAAAACCTTTTAGTCAAAGGTACAAATTAAAAAATTTAGGGTGTATAAAATGCAAAAATATATGATTATTGGTGGTGATTCATTGGATTTGCCTTAGCCACTATGAAAACTACATACGAAAGGTAAAAGGAGGTAGTAAAGTTCTGAAGATCGAAAAGTTATTTTAAAATTCTTATTCATGCACGATAGATGTTAGACATAATGTCAGAGATAAAGTGTATAACATATTAACAATAAATCAACAAATAACAATAAATAAATGTAAAGCAATAAAGATGAACATACAGAATTGGTAACTTAATTCGGTGCAATGTTACCTACTCTTAGGGGCTTTCACCCAAGAAAGAAAACTCACTCTCAATGTTATTACTTCTGCTAGCCTCTTCTCATAATGCTACCGGTGACTTTCCATATATGTGTTAGTTGCTTGTATCACAAGAATTATATTCAACTCAATAAAGGTTTTTTCTCTCATTTTCTTCAGTTCTCTCAAACTTTACTTTTCTATCATCCTTCACACATTTGCCCTCAACAACTCATTCATTGTCAAATTTAAATTTAAATTCAAACCTACATCATAATTATAGGAGTTCGAAAACTACCACATATTTTAGTTGAATACTTTTCATAATTTCAATTTTTTTTAATGGCTTCATAATTTTTTTTTTAAAATTTGAACACTTACCATTAAAATGGCTTCAAAAAAAAAATGAAAACTTACCACACATTTACCGGGATTTCAAATTTAAATTTAAAAATATAAACTAATCATTAAAATGGCATTTATATAAAATATATGTACAACAAAATACAATAAAAAAAATAAAAAATTGTTCTTGCCCGTCTTTCTGCTATACTGTATCAACCTTGAATGTTGAAATAAACTGTATAGTGCTCATCCCTAAAGTTGAACAATGGCTCTAAAAGAAAATTCTGATTTGCACCTTTAGCCACAAAGCTGATAGGATTATATTGTCTTAATCCTTTCCCAGAAACAAAACTAGTTGCTTGGTTAAAACTAGCTTCAGAAGCAGACTTGCACCTGAGCTTAACTCCTGAACCAGCACTCATATCGCTATGCACGTAACAATCTTTATTGCTTTGTGATTCTAAAGATATTGTTTGATTTCGTCCATCCAATCCTGGTACCACAAGAAAAACCGAAGAAGGACCGCCATGGGAAGAATCTACAATGATAAGAGGTTTGTCTGGTCCTTGGTGACTTACAGTCATTCCAGGAAGATCAAATGGTTCTAACATCACAGTTTTACCATCAGCGTCTTTTGGGATTAGTCTAAAGGTAGCATGAGGAGCATTTTCAGTGCCAGGTCCAGGTAATATTTCCATCGTAAGAGATTGTTTTGAGTTTGTTATAACAAGAGTTGATTTATTGATATCTTGTGAATAAGAAACTAGTTGACTATTGTAATTGGATGGAATTGGAGTAATCCAGTCTGCAACAGCTTTGTTAGAAACGCCTTTAATGTCCCAAATGCTGGTGGCATGACCAGTGAGAAGATATGATCCGTAAAGAATGGCCTGAAGTGATGCAAATTCAGGTCTGTCATCTGTATAATAATTTGAAAACACAATGTCAGTAATGTAAACAAATCACTTCATGAAAATATATATACTATATGCTATGAAGGAAGGGTAATGATAATCAGCGTATTCTTTCATTGATTATCATGTGAAGCAAGAAGCTACCTTTTACGGCTTCTGTTCTGATGGTAAGAGGCAACTGAAGGGTCAGCTTGTCACTCGCACTCCATGGTCGTGTGATTGACAAATAATTCCCTAGAGATCATGACAGTAAATATTACTTTAATGTTTCAAGTGTTAACCTTTCCTGTTATACCTTAAAGGAATAGCGTAAGAGCTTGTTCTTTTTCGTCTTCTTTTTTAGGTGATTAAACATTATAGCATCTATCCGCATGAGAGAATGGAAGTAAAGACAGATTCAGACCTGGAGCTGGCAGAGGTAAAGTTTCAGAATTCAATAGCGCCTTAGCTCCATTTGCGAGAGTCCAAGATGGTAAACGAAAGTTCAATGTTGACGAAGTCCCAATTGGCTGCACATTTCAAGTTTTGAAATGATAAGTTGTAGAAGGAAAATATAGAGGATCTTATACTATTTAGTTTTTCAAATAAGGCACCAAAAATGGGATTGTAAATTTATAATCCTAAAACTTCAATACATATCATCAGAAAATATTGTAACGTATCCATTACACTTAAGCAATTAAAAATTTAAAACAGATATAAGTAACTAAGTTGAAATAATCTAGTTCAGAAACCGAACTTTGGTATGATATAGGTACCTATGATTAATATGTGGCTAAATGAGATGCTATAAGAAAATGTAATAGGTATCGCAATAGGAGAGAAGGTAAATGTCGCTCGTAGGAAAGGGTCCGACGAAGAAGCTGGAACAACTGTCTGAGTGAGCAAAAGTTGACCAGATTTCCGATTATTCATTTTTTTATTTACAGTTCCAGAATTCCAATTAAATGAGCTTGATATGTACTGAATGATGTATAGACTACGATGTTTCCCTTCCTCTTGAAAATAGATAGAATCTCCCAGCTTTGAGAATGATTCAATTCCTAGTGACAAAGAAAAATAAATTTAGAACTGCACACTGATAAGAGATAGGGACTTGAATGCTTTACGGCCTAAGATCAAGTTGGAATCCTATACTGACTACGTGTTCTTCGGGCTTGACCGAATCTCCATCAGAATAAGTAATACTCTAACTACTTAATGGAGGGGTAACCTTGGCGCAACTGGTAAATGTAAGGTCACGGGTTCAAGTCCTCGAAACAGCATCTTGGGTAAAAACAGGGTAAGGCTGCGTACAATACACCAAATGGTGGGACCCATTCCCGGACCCTGCGTATGCGGGAGCTTCAGTGCACCGGGTTGCCCTTTTTACTCTAACTACTTAATTAAGGTATTTAAGTCAATTTATAATGAAAATTAATACACTCTATGATCATTTTAATAAGTGTACATAATCTTGAAAAAAACTATAACAAATACAAACCTGTTCCATAGCAGCACCAGAAAGAGTCGAATGGTGTTCCCCATTTCCAATACGTTTGTGCTTTGGAAACACCAAGACCAAGAGGAAGCATATAAATCATCACTCCAGGATCTGTTCCTCTTTGAATGCTGAGTACACCATTCGTTAAGGCACGCTCATAATAATCTGCATAAATGACTTCTTTGGTCCATCTGAACAGGTGCCGCGAAACCTGAAATCATTATCTTGCAACGTAAACACTTCAACAGAAATAAACTAAGAATTATCAAATAGTAAATCAAAAACATAATACACATTTTTAACTTCCGTAGCATTACACGATGAATTAAAAGAATGATGAGTGATTGATTGTACCTTCAACATATTGTAAGTTGAGCAAGATTCTTCGGTCTCTGCCGGTTTTAGGTTGTCGGCTATTCTCTTTGGATTTCTCCTACTCAAAAAGGAAGTGAAGGACTTTTTCAGAAAGATGTTTGGAACTGATTATCTTAAAATAGATGTACAGAAACTTTCTTTATACTTCATGTCCTTTTAAGAAAACAAATTCCATAGATAATTTTCAATGCATATGAAAAAAAAAAATGAAAGTGAAAATGCTGACATCTTAGTACCAGAACTCGCCGACTGATGTGCCTCCGGTTGCATAGCTGTGAGAAGTGTTTACAATATCCATAAAGTATCCCCCAATATCCTAACACACAATAACAAATATTTAGTTATACCACTAATACTGCAATTGAAAAATTAAATAAATGATACTACAGAAATAAATAGCGAATGAACATAATTTTCTTCGAAGTTAGTGAAATATATTCTACAATGTGCATAAGGAACTCACCTTATAATGTAAATCACCTGTGAGTTCATACCGCATTTGAGCTCCAACAACAATTGGGATATGTGTATTAGCGTGAAAATCAGCTATGTCATTACCCTACGTGAAAATCACCCAGTCATGATAATAAATACAGTTTCTGAACTAGAATACAGATGCTTGAGTTTATTAGTTTCTGAACTGATAAGAGGAAACTTAATTTATATACGAATTTAAAACGAGGATACATTGGTTGTCTTAATTTTCCTCTTCACATGATCTGTGTCATAAGAGTTGAAGTTGAAATAAGGCTATAATTAAATTTTACATGTACATGTAACCTTTCTGGTATATAATTTATGTTATGCACATTACATATTGCTCATCTGAAAGCTAACATTAGGTATAACTTATAAGTGCGAATTGAAAATTAATTTGAAAAACAGCTGGAACCTCTTGAAATACAATCATAACTATATGAGACAATATGCATTACAAGAATTATGCGATGACAAATATCGATATGAGTTACCTGTACTGCAAGCACCCCTAAAAAGCACAGCTTGTCAAAAAGGTGCGCCAACTCCAAATGCTTTGGATCCCTCTGCATATAGCATATCATGACATGTTTATTTTAGAATTGAAGTTTACAGCGATAACCAGGCGCCATAACGTGGTAGCTTTGAATGACATGCTTAAAAAATCCATAAACCTATGCACTAGAATCCGTATCAGTTAATTTCTACAAATGAAAAACATTTATACGAACACATAAAGCAACAATAAATTTGAAGAAACTACATGAACTAGTTAACCTACCGTTAAGCTATATAATTTGTAAAGGACATCATTCATTCCTCCAGCTTCCTCATTCAGGGATTGATAGTGTCTATTTACAGTGAACTTTTGTATTACATTCATCACTCTGTTGTAAAAGTAATCAACCATCCATGTAACCATTTTTAGACCTTGAGGGTTTCCACCTATAGTATATTGATCCAACAGGCCAGCCAAGATCTGTCAAAGTCGAATAACTGAGATCGGACAGTATTAAGGCCAAAAGTACTTGCATAATCAAAGTTTAGTTTTGCTTATACTTTGTGAATGGTGTAATAAGGAGCCCAAGCATATTCAAGAGCTTCAATTCGATCAAAAAACTTGGTTGGAAATGCAGACAGATATCCCGTTCCAATTTTTTCTTGACAGACGGACAGACCGGCAACAAGAGCCGACATTCTATCCTTCAGGATATTGTTCTTTGTGCTGGCCCACATTTGAGCTGTTGCACTTAAGTAATGCCCTTCACATTGTAAAAAATAATATATAAATTTTTAATTAACCTTCAAAACTGAATTGCATGAACAGAAAATGCATTTTATGTGTAATAGTGTCTGTCTACACTACTACAAGTTCAATTCATTACAAAAATTTATAATACATATTCCAAGGAAATCTTCATTGTTACCCTTACATTTGAAAAATCTATAAAGTTTAGCTTTCCAAAAGATTGTGAACATTTGTTTGGGGGAGGGGGTAGGTAGCAACACATCAAGAATGGAAAATTCTTATATATAGCTGCAATTTTTATCCAAACCAACTTTTTAATCTTCTAAAATATCTGACTAAAAATTACCACACAGAAAAGTGAAGAAATATTATAGGAAAGATAGAGTTTTACAGCTATTCCCTTTTGAATCGTTTGAAAATTTGAATCAAAGATCGACACTTAGGCAAATATATGCCCTGGTGTACGGGTGGGTAGGAGGGAAACATGCATATGTGAACTTAACTGGGATTTCCCCTCCTGTGGGATTGAGGACCTGGACTTTTACTGCTTGACAAGCACCCTCAATGCCGCTTCAAAAAAAGTGGTCAAACATGAGGAAACGTGGACAGTCAACAAATTTTTATACCATTTGCTTTTGACACTTTTGCCTTCCTAACAACAGATGTTGCAGATCTTCTAAAAATAGTTCAAATGGTCATGAATAGCAATGTTGCGCTCACATTGCAACCGAAAATTCATTAGAACAATTACTAAAGACCATGATACAAATACTAACAAAGAGCATAAAAAAGGCAACGAATGAACTAAAACTAACCAACAAAATGTCCTGAGTTCCTGATCTGGTTTCTCCCATCCACCATAAGGTGTACCAGGAGTTGGTAAACCAGCCGTCTTTCTGAAACTCCAAATCAACCTATCAACATCTAACATCAACAAATACTCCAAATTAGTCTTCTGTGCTTGAGCATGGATAGAACCTTCAAGCAACCTCACATCCCCAAGTGGAACTTCTTTGAGAAATCCAACAGGTGGCTTAGACAGATCGGCATTCTTCATTTCCTTATACTTAGCAGACCAATCACGTTGGTTTTCTTGTGTTAAGAACATCTCCTTTGGAATCATTTCTTGCCAAGCGGATTCATCGGTTGGTGTTACATGTAATTGAGACTGATACATCATCACTTCTTTCTTCCATGTCTCATTCTTTGATGCCATTAATTCAGTTCGCAACGTATGCGATTGAGGCAAATTATTTATGCATTCTTTGCTATTTGCACAACCACACATCATAATAAGTGCCAAAAACACATACACAAAAACCTCCATCATTCTAAAAATTTCGAGGTAAAAACAAACGTATATTAAACGAAAGAAACCTGGGGCTGTTTAGATTTAATTATACAAGCTACTCTACTGACATAAACACTTATGAGACTGTTTGGTCGAACTTATGACATGTTCATAAGTTATTGAAAGGAAGATCATATAGAACAATGACATTTGAAGAAGAATATTTATGTATGGTTAGTAGAAAACAAAGCATGCATGTTGGAATGTTGTGAAGATGGAAAGGAAATATAGAAAAATGAGTCACGTATTGAAAGGAATGTTTCTTTGATAAGTCATGACTTACCATAGCTTCGCACGCCATTGCCGCTTTGCTCAACAAAAATAGAAAAAGGCTGATGTCCATTCGTTTTTGCATATTTTGACTTTTGTTTGGCCTCTTTTTTCAATGAAAAGATAACTTGAGGAACAAGTGTTAATTCAATTTATAAATACTATTTCATTTTTTAATTACTTATTTCTCTCTCTTATAGTCACATCATTAGTCATAAATTGTGTACTTTTATATTAGTGGTCAAATAGTTGTTATTTTTTGGATGTTCAAATAACATTGTTTAGAAAGAAAATTGTTATTGTCACACACAAAATTGCTCACCTGCCCATTAAAAGGCCAAAATGCTCTCAAAGGTAGTTAATAGACGTTCGCCACCGACGGCAATTAATTATCGTTGTATCAACTACAGTTAAGTATTGTTGTGCTAGCCAGGGGCGAAGCATAGTGTTAGCTTGAGTGGCCTTGGCTACCTTTTTATTTTTAATTTGTTTTAAGAAAAGGATGTAGTACTTGTAAGGTGGTTTTCCAGATCTGAAGATCTTATTTTTTAGGAAAAAAAAATTTATGATTATAAAGATTCTTTGAAGAACACATGAATAATAATAATAGTTACTATTTTTGTACAATTTAATAGTTTATTTTTAGTTTTATTCAAAAAAAAAAGTTTATTTTTAGTTAATCAAAGAAATAATCCTATTAAAAAAAAAACCTTGAATTTACACATTAAAATAATTTGTAACACATAAAAACTCATTTTCAACTTTTTATTATAAATAATGCAGAGGTGGGGTCATTCTTTTTGTTGTTGGTATAATGACAAAAAGTTGGTATCAGTTTTTGATCTGAACCGTCCATATATAATAATATTATATCAATGGTTGTAAATGGATGAGAAAGTAACTTGGGCATGATGCACAAATTTATATGCATACTAAATGTCACCCTCATCTTCTTCATTTTTTTTTTTTTGATACAAAAGAGGACCAAAGCCCAACTTCATCTTTACTCTTGTTCGTTTAGTTTATTTTATAAGATGTTATTAGTACCAAACTTTGACCAAATTCAAAAGTTTGAAACTTATTAGAGTTTGGACTTGTACGATATTTATTGTCTCAAGTTTCAAGCAAATCCAATTTTTGCGTCCTTGTCAATACTCAGGTTTGCTAAAATATATTTTAGAATGATTGTGTTTAATGGTTTAAGTCTAACCTATTTTTTATCTATGTTTATTAGACTATATGGTTTATTTTTATGCTTGGCATTTGATTCTACAGAATGAAAAAAAAAAAAAATTGAAGACAAGTTGTGGTTTTCTCTCCTACTACTGACAAATTTTAATTATTTCCGGTTTTAATTCTTGTATGAAAGTGACATGTCATCCTAAATAAAAATAACAAATGATCCAATGACACTAAATATTATATTTTGTATATATCATAATAACTTGGTTTATCAGACCCATATATGTGGCTTATTAACATGTCAGATATATATGTCTTTCATGTTATATAAGTATTTTCTATTTTCAGGTCTATAATTTATCATATTTCTAAATTTCGATACGCATCATGTTCTTGACATTCTCTTTTTCTCTTCTCAATTAGATTTTATTTTGTGCATAAATTTTGTTGAAAAGGTTCTTTGACTTGTATAATCATCAAAAGTTCTTTGACTTGTATAATTATCATTAGTTTTTTTATATTTCATTTTAAATTCCAAAAGAATTTAACATTGAAGTGTCCTTGAAGGATTGCTTAAATATTAAAGATCTTTTATGGTATAGTTTAGAAGAACTATTTTTTCTATCCCTAAATTTTTTTCATTGTTAATAAAGATTTGAGATATAGTTCTAGAAGAACTAATAATTTTATATTAGGCATTCACAAAAGATTGCAAAACAAAAATATTGTGATTTTCTTTTGTCATTTTCGATAGAGGTTTGTGAAGAGTCTTTGTTAACATCTACTGAATTTATATTTTTATAATGCTAATCTGTTTTATTTTTAATATTTTTTTAATACGTTTTTTTAATTTTATTCGGTTATCCCATAAGGATTGCGCAAAAGAATAGATCAAAAGAATATTGTCCCTGAAGGATTGCAAACAATCAAAAAAAAATTATCATTGTTTATGATGATTTGAGATATATATACTTGAAGAACTAAATATTTAATATCAAGCATCCCAAAAGGATGGCAAAAATCATGATCTTGGTGTTGATAGATTTATGGTTGAAAATAAGATATATTTTATCTTTAAAAAAAAAAAAAGGTATTGAAGAGTAACACGTTAAGAATGTAATGTAGTTCTCGAAGAATTAATTTGTTATTTTAAGGATCCCTGAAGGAATGTTCAAATAAAGAATTTTCTTAATCATTGTTTATAAAGATTTGAAATATAGTTCCTAAAGAACTAAGATTTAATATTAAATCATCCTTGAAGGATTGCAAAATTGTGATTTTACTTGCTTATTGTTCATAGAGTTTTGTGGAGTTCTTGACCACAATTCAAATATATAAGATCTCTTTGATCTTAGCATAAGTTCTATCAAAACAATTAAAAATAAAATTAAACATTTATGCCTCTTGAATGTTCTCCTGAAGTAGCAAAATTGAGAAAACAATATCAGGAAAATTTTGAACAATAAATCAAATTTGTGATTGAACGTAAGAGTACAATCGTTGATTGAAACGACGTAGTCTCACATGATAAATTGAACTTTATTTTTAGATTATATCATCCATACTATTTGTTTCGCAAAATTTGTCCTCCGCCTATTATTATTATTTTGGTAGAATGCTCCACATAATTTTTTTTTCTAGTAAAATAGTAGGTATTGTGCTTATGAATTTGATATTATTTCTACTTTTGAAACAATTAAGATTTACGAATTATATTGTTTTGAAATTGGATTCTTGTTAGTTGACAGAATAACTATAAATTAGATGTGTATTATTGATTTCTTTTAAAAGTATGCATAAACTGTTTCGAGATTTCGTGCAAGTATTGCTCCCAGAACTTGGATTCACTAAGGAGCGCAGTAATTTTATGTATATTTTGTTGGATAGGTTGTAAATGAAAGATTTCTTATGCAAAAGATTTCGAGGTTAACAACCTAATATTTTTCATCCAAGTGGATTTTGGATATGTTGTATATATATCACAATTGCTCCAATATAATGCACTAAGATTTTTTTTGACAAAAATGCACTAAGATAAATCTTGAAAAAATATATTTGATATGAACCTCTATCTACGATTAATTATGCTGAGCCAACTTATTTACAATCCAGTAGGCTGATTATCAATTGATGGATTAGTTTTCTCAATATTAGGGGAGATAATAAGCAGCTGAAAATGTGAATCTGAAGTTCAAATAAATTATTTGAAAAGAAATATTATTATCTTATCTTCATCCTCAAGATATAACTCATTTGCAAAGGTAAATAAATCAAATATCAGCTAATAATGCTCCAATAAAAATAGATGTCCATGTCGGATAATCTAATACTACAAATGAGTCTCAATCGTGCCTGAAGCATGATAGATCAATCAGTTTCAAATATAAAAATCATTGAATAAGAAAAGGAGCTTAAAGGAAAGATAACTCAAACGAGGATATAGAAACTCTAAAAGAGTTTTCTGACATAATTGATTTTTCAGTTCCAAAAAGAACTAATAAGGTACCTGAAACTTATGAAATATTAATAAATTATGTCATGAATGAAAGATCTCAATGGAGTGAGATGAAACCAAAATGAAGTCAATGTTGACGTATTTTTGCATACAATATAGCGCTATATGTGGTAAGTACTAATGAAAATCATGGTTTAAAGTCTATTAAAGTTATAGATAATGAAAATATTTACAAATAAAAAGAGATAATTCTAGTGAAATCAAACTCGCTTCACAAAGTAGATCTTGTTTAGACTCGTAGTCCGCACACTTGAAGGTATGAAGCTAAATGGATAGGTATAATTTTTTGCGTGAAAAGGGAATTAAAGTGGTAAACTACATATATATAGAGTGAGAGAGAGAGAGAGAGAGAGAGAGAGAGAGAGAGAGAGAGAGATATGTTCACATGAAGTGAGTAGGTAAATGTCCACCATTTATTTTTAAGAGACATACATTCTTTAAAGACATATTCACCTGAAGTGAATTCAAGAACTTTTTCATACTTGATTAAGTTCAGTAGCACATGAAATACTCAAATTATATGAAAGATATGTTATAATTTATATGACTCACTTGATAGTGATATATGAAACTCCCTGGAGGATTTCATTTGCGTAATACATACAATCAACATTATTGAAAAGATGACATCATTTGTCCATTTTAAGGATTTGGAAATGAATTCGTTATAATCGATTCTATGATAATGGTATAAAATGTTATTAGAAATCCTGAAGAGATTCTAAAATTTGTTATTATATAAATGTTGATATGGACAAATCTAATTCATTATGTACTAGAATGATTGTGATGTCACTTGATGTGAGTAAAGATCATGCCCTCAAGAAAATTATGAACAACATGAATTAGTCAAGTGAGGACACTAATGTATTTTGTTTATTATATATATCTTGGTATTTTAGTTTTATCAATACATATATTGCAGCAAAGTCAAACATACAATTTGTACCTTAGAGAAAGAACAATATCACCCAATCGTTTGAAAATACTAACACCACATCAAGGAAGTGGAGAATGCTCTTTATTAAATATTATGATTTTATACATACAAGAAACTTGCAGTTTTCTAATTTTAAAAGGAGGTTCTTTCAACAACTCATATCTTTCTACAGAGTCACTGCCAAGTAAATATTTTGAGTAACTAGTATGAAATATTATTTAAACTTCTTCGTTGTTTTTATGAGGGGAACAAAAACCTAAATTTCATACACTGGATATGCCAAAACATGAAAATAAGATGTGTTCAATATTGAAAGATTTCAAGCTGAAAAATGAAATATTCCTTTAGATTAACACTTGAAGAAACATAAATATTTGAGTACCTAAGAAAGAATTTTTCTATGTTACAGATTTGCTTAGCAACAAGGTTAAGACACCAGTCATGGTTCCTGGGCAGTGGTTGATCACGAAAGATGACAAGAGAAAAACATATGTTCCAAAGCCTAACACGAATGTAGGGAGGCACTGTGGGTTTTGGAGGCAACTTATAAGGAAAGATCATTGGTTTGGGGGCTATATATTATGTATCCTATTAGGATATTCTGAATGATCAAAAGGCATAAAAACTGTATAATTCTGAAACTGAAAAGATTGAAGAATCAATAAATGTTAAATTTGCTGGCAAAGATCGTGACAATGAAAAGTCTGAGCAAACTGAGAATTTTATAGATATTGAGATCATATATCAATCATCACCTGAGAAATATGTACTCCAAAAGAGCCAGAAATTACTTCAAAAGATATTGAAGCCTCTAGAGTACCAGAAGATGTCTCATATGTTGATACATCATTTGGACAACAAGGTGACACTTCAAGTGTTATTGCTTACTCTGGAAGTTCATTGAAATACAATAGCTAACATCTAGAAGATAAGCATAAGAAGAAATTTAAAATACGAAGTAATTTCAAACATGAACATAAGCATACAAATATATTTGAAATGCATCTTATTTTAAGCATCAAGGATGTTTGAGGATCCGAGTTACAATTTCATGTGATAAAAGTTATCAAATTTGATTTAACATAATCATCCTTAAAGCAATAATAATTCAAAAGACTGACGCACTGACTACAACATAAGACAAGTCTCTAAGTCATTCTGGGTTGACATCTTTGGCATTAGCTACATGAACGGTGGAAGGGAATACATCATCCTCTGCTACATGCTTCTTCTCAACTGGATCTAAAACATCTATAACCAATACAGAAGGAAAAATATAGGGGGAGTAAGATTCACATACACATATAAAGTGGGATAGAAATGTAAAATATCATGCCACATTCATACAAGAAATCATAGCAACCTCAAAATCACTCGTGAATATAATTTTTGATGCAAACTGAAATAAATATAAAAACCATTTCTAAGGGATTGTGGGGCCGTTGGTGACATTAGGATCGGCTGTGTCAACATATAGTTCAGTTTGCATCATAAATATAGCACGCATGAAATAAATATAATAACCATTTTTAATTATAATAATTATTCTTATTTTATATCTTATAGCCGATGATTGATGGGTTATGGTTGATGGTCGTTAACTGATGACCGATAAGCTAATCAAATTGTTTGATAAATTTAGTGGTTCAACAAGCTAATCAATGTAACATGACAAAAAAAAGACATTTGTAATTTTTAATAACATTTATATGAATTAATATTTAAGATATTTAAAATTTGATGATTTAAATTTATTAATTTAACATATGTCTTTTATATATTATTTTTAAATGAATAAATTTCCTAAAATCTTATTTTATTTCAATTTTTACACTTTATAAAAAATTAAACAAGACAAAGTTAATTGTGACAAAACTTTTATTTTCTAAAACATAAATATATTCCTTTTTCTTCTTAAACGTAACATTTATTTTGAATGCTTCGAAAACGAACATTTGTTGTTAAATAAATGTAACTATTTATTTATTACTAGACATTGCAATCCGAAATTTAATTCAACCTAACCTTTTTTCCTTAAATGTGGCTATTTACTACTAAGGGTATGAATGAATTTTAGTTAAAGTGATGAGGGTAAAAGTGAGACAAAAGATGATAAGATATAAGTTATAAGTTGAAACGCAACTTGAAATAGCGTTTGAAAAATAAGCTATAAGGTAGTAAGATAAGTTATAATTGTGATGAATTGTCGTTAAGAAACAAGACATTTTTAATCATATGAACTTATAATATAAATTATCTTTTTGATCTTGGCAAACAGACATTACCTCATCTTTTCTATGTCAGTACTTATCTTAGAATTTCCTCACCTTTAGAGATTGATTCTCCATAGAAATAGAAGGGGTTGGGATTTTATTTGTTCATCACTGTGGTGAAATCCAATCATTCTAAGGTTCTTTTATAAATTGCATATTTTTCGAAAACAATAAAAACTTTTCTAACTAAACATCTTAGCAAGACACTTTCGATAATCAGAAGTCCACGTGGGATCAAAATCTTTTTATTACGTGGTAAAATCACACACTTGTGAGTTTATCTATGTCTGATTGGGTGATTGTGTTGTTGTATGTGTAGGTGTGTGTGAGTTCTAGTGGGAAGATCTTACTTTACTTTGAAGATTCTTTCCAAGAGACAATCACTCTTATCACTAAATGGGCCACAATTTACTCCTTATAAGTTCCGAACTTAACCGTTACAACATTTTTTTTTTTTTTGGGTCTTAACCGTTACACCATATTACTTCTAATAAATCCTATTCAAAATTATTTATAGAGAAAAAAATGAATGTTGTTACAATGATTCACTTTAAGTATTTGATAATTCACTTGGTTTCTAAATAATGTCGCGTTGGATATACAACAATGGGAA
The DNA here is from genome assembly GCA_958299785.1 of Medicago lupulina. NCBI lineage: Eukaryota > Viridiplantae > Streptophyta > Magnoliopsida > Fabales > Fabaceae > Medicago > Medicago lupulina. The sequence goes on from OY283142.1 coordinate 26,503,800, forward strand.
AACATTTAACAACAACCATCTCACGTAAATACACAACTATTATATGAAAATTATTTCATAATATTAAGAAATTTAAGAAATATGCACTTATTAACCATAATATGGTAGACACATGTCACAAAACAGCTTGTCAAACAGGCTTCCTCCTATACCATTAATGTGACAACTAAACTTAAAAATATTTATTATAGAAATTAATTAAAAGTTTTTTATACTAAAAAAAATCGTAACTTGGGTAGCAGTGACTCTAATACCACTGAAGGGAAATCTTATAACAAAAAAAAATAATATACGCAGTGGATAAAACAAAATAATTTTTCTTTCAATGGATCCTTACGAATCAACATGATCAGAGATCAAAATATTACCTCTTGTAGTGTAGTTCCTTTGATGTCAAATTTACTAGGCGATCATAAGCACCACTTGATTGGCAATACCTCTAACCAGTCCATAATAACACATTATTTACTCAATGCTAGCTGATTTGTACGAAAGTTAAGTGAGAGAGGGATGATTTTAGGGTTTCAGAAATCTAGGGTTTCTGAATTGTGGAATTCGATTTCTGTGTAATGTTGGTTTAGCACAAGGGTTTTATTTATACAATCACTTATGTGCTTTGATAGTCAAGGAGTCACTACTCGACTTACGTAAGCTCAATAACTCATTCACTAGCTTTACTAACTAATTAATTAGCTCCATGTACTAACTGCTCCCGCAAGTAATAAGTATCACATTTATCTCTCATTTCATTTAACTGTCATTTTATGTGTGACCCTATCATTTAAGACTTATTACTCAATTCTAATTTTCTTAGATTATATATAAAGCACCTTTGGTCATATTTTTCCTTAAACATATCTACATCTACATCATTCACAAGGAAACAAAGATAACAATAATTTCATGATATGTTTAACATGATTCTCCATTATAGGGTTTTAGATTTTATTTTATTGTTTTAATACCTCTTGTACAAGTTTTTTAAATGAAGAAATAGATTTGTTTCCATTCAAATATATATATATATATATATATATATATATATTTAACATGCTTCTAATGTTGTCAAAGAGATTTTTAAGTCTGAGAAGTATGTGATACTTTGAGATAAATTATAAGAGTAAAAACATTATAACAAGTAAAGAAAATAAAAGTCTTAGACATAATAGAGAAATAAATTTTACCTTGGCCTACTAACATCACACAATTACCCTGTGTGCACTTCAATAAGTGTTGGCGAGGACCCGGAAATAATTTTTGACAATCGGCATCACTAACACATTGTTCTGTAATGTAAAATAAAAATAATAAAATATTAATAAAAATTATTGAATTTTTTTGTATAAGATACAAAAATGAGAATGAACTTAGTCGCACCGGCTTCTGCAACAAGCAATATGGAAACAAATAGGATCACGATATAAATAAACTTGAGAATTTGAGTCATTTTATTTTCACCTTTGCATATAGCAAATGTATAATTGCTTGAACACTCTATATAACATAAAACCCAATGAATGTTTACATCAATTCAATAGTTTTTAATCTTTTTTTTTTGCCAAAAGAAATTCTTCATTAAAACTAAAATAATTATTAGATGTCACTACAATGCATTTATGCATCATATTTGTCCCTTTAGTTCATACAACAAATCTTACATAAAAATATTGCTTGTAATTATTGTTTATCAACCGTCCATTGTTTTTTATTTCTTAGCTAGCCTTTCTATATATATATATATATATATATATATATCAACACTATAATATGTTGTTATGGCTGGAATTGATCTCACATGTCTTGAATACGGCCTCGTGCTCGAATCTTGTGGTTAAAGAAAATGTAGTTAGAAGGGTACACTCCATTGAATGTGAAAGATAAACTACAAAAAACGCGTAAGATTGCGGCGGTTTTTTTGAGGGAGTTTTTAGAAAACCCCCGCAAAATGGTTGAATAAGTGACCCATAGACTTACTACGGTGACAAATACTAATCAATCTACGGCGGTTTTGAAACCCCCAAAAAATTGAAGGGATTTTTTCGCTTTTTCATCTATCCCGCTTGATTTTCACGGATGGCGCACTTATGTTTTTTATTTCATTAAAACAAAATAAACATATCAATATCACTCTCTCTCTCCAAAACCCTATCACTTCCTTTTCCTGAAATCTCTTCTCCCTCACTATGGAAACCCAGAATCTCATCGACCTCATCTCACTCTCTCTGCAACCTCTCGCCGCTGTTAATCCTCTCATGAAGGAACCCTTCTCACTCTCACCCTTTCAAAAACCCTAAGCCGCTGTCAACCCCCACGAAGGAAACCCTCTCATCGTTCCATCACCCTCTCCCTCACAAAGGTATTTTTATTCTTTTTCCATTGATCAATTTGTTCTATCAATTGTCCTGTCTTTGAATTGTTTAATGAGATTGATAATTTTAGGGTTTGATGTGGTTGATTTCAATGAAAAATTGGGATTAAGAACAGTCTTAATTTGGATGCTAAGTCATTCTTCTTACTCGAAACTCATCTATAAAGGTAAGTGAATCACAATACCCATCTTTGAATATTGATTTGTTTGCTGCTAGATTGTGATTTCGGGTTTCAGGGTTTTTAATTTGGGATTTGTTATTCATGTGATCCTTCAATTTGGGTTTTAGGGTTTATGATTTGGGATTTTTGATTTATATAAGAGACTGAGTTCCATTTACTTACTCTAGTCTAATGTTGTTATTTTATTCTAGTTCCATACTATACTTTGTCTGGTAGGAAATTTATGCTTGCTTATTTAACTAATAAGTAAATCACTTATTTAGACATTGTTATTGAAAGTTCTGATCTTGAGTAATTGGATTCACCTCAAGGCTTATTTGATTTTCTTTTGGATTCATTATGAATTCATTCAAGATTTTACTTTTTAGTTGAACATGGTTATGGCTATGGTTTTTGTTAACTTGTATACTTCATTGTGGTCTTTCGAATAGCAGCAATATGATTTGCTTGTTATAGTTTTCTTAAACTAACTAAAGTACAAATTTGTAGTATGAAAAGAATTTGCATGAGCGCTTTTTCTTTTTGTTTGCATTTTTCAATGTTCTTCTCCATGTGATGACTCTTTGACAGCTTGACTTATTGCTTATGAGATGTTAATTTTATGATTATGATCAGGTATCTAATCAGCACAGTAGGGATAAATTGCCGGATATTGGTTATGAGTATGAAAGGTATGCACTATTCAAGCATTTTATTTTTTACTCCAATCTTGTAATGGGCAATATTATTTCTCTAAGTTTTCATAATTTAGTTAGATTTGAATTATCAATTACCATGCTTGTATGTAAATCTGAGTCCAAAATATGGGATAACAAATGCTCAAGGCCCCCTACCACAGATTATTATTTGATAGTTTTGATAATTTAGAGGGTTAAAGTTTGGAAAGTGGCTATTCAATTCTCACATTTTATGGTTTTTTGGGTTCAGATTTCTATTGTAGTTTGCTGTATTGATTTGCTCACTAAGCATAGAGAGGCTTCTGTTTGAAATGGATTTTTTGGTCAGTTCCTTTATCTGTTCATCATTCTTGATTTTCATTGATTTTTTTATTTATTGTAATAGGTTGTTTTTAGGGAAATTGGAAATTGGTTCGAATTATAAAAGATTGGTTGTGAATACCTTATTGTGTGGTCCATTTTAAATGCTCTTCAATTTTATTCCTAGAGGCAAGGATCAATGATAGTTTGCTACACATATTTTCCAGATTTGAAACAATTTGTTGAGTTTATATTGTTAAAAGTAGATTTGTTGGGTTTATATTGATTTATCTGTTACGTTGATTTGTTGGGTTTATAATGAAAGTTGGGTTTGTTTACCTTTTTCATACATTGTGAATGGACAAATTTATTTTCTGATATTTATTATGAGTTCATCAATCACTAGTCATTATGCTGAGAATGAGAATTTACTTTATAACAGGACCAAGGAACAAGAGAAAGAAATGAACTTCAAGTAGTGGGAAGAAGTCTTGAAAGATTGCAGAGAAAGAAGGTTCCAAAGTTGCAAAGAAAGGAATGGCACCTGGTGTTGGAAGCTGGTGTAGCAACAATACTGTCTGCTAGGAATGTTGTTGGGGATTATGTAGAAAGATTGCATTATGTGCAGGTAGCTTGGAAAGAGAAACAAGAGGATCATCTAGTTCTAGGAATGTTTAATGTTTTTTTTTCATTTAGTATAAGATTTCATTTTTGGTATTATGAATCATGAGTTGTATTATCATATTTTATATTTATAGTATATTTTTTTGTTACTATGCCTATACTTTGAATGGATTTTTTTATTAAAGTTTGAGTATTGTGATAATTTTTTTTTTAAAACATTTTTTACAATTTGAGGAGGTTTTAAACCTCCGCTTAAAAGACCCCCGCAAATTATATAAGATACCAGCGGTCACCAAAAACCCCCGCAAATAATTTGTGGGATTAGTATAAGCGGGGGTTTTGAAAACTCCCGCAAAACATCTTGCGCCGCAAAATGTCAAAAAAACCGCCGCAAAAATGGATTCTCTAGTTGGGATTAGTACTTGATAGACAATGGATACTCTACACTTGTAAAATGGTGAAGAAAAAAGACAAAAATTCATAAAAGATAAATAATAGTATAGAGCAGTGTAAAAATTATTTGTAGGAATATTACCTTAATGAAACTAGACTAAGGCTCAACCCTCCAACCTAAAGTCTACAAAGAAAGACAAACCTTGATGAGGCACGTCAAGGAATCTGACTATCATGTGCACAATAAAAATCCCCATAAGCACTTAATAAAGTGTTTAGAGCCCATATGAACCCTCTGCCCCATCAGGGTATTACCCTCAAGATGTATGCTCTTGTAACTTCTAGGAATCAATGAGTAGAGAATCTCACCATGAAAACATGTACACAATCTTCATTCCAAGATATCCCTCCAAACACCTTAAGACCTCGGTGACTTGAGTGTTAGAGTATCGGTGAGAAATAATCAACGACCATCGTCAATAACCACATCATTTTGTATACATACATAAATAATAAATATTAAAGTAAATTAAATAAGCAAAAAAAGTAAATTAATATATTGTAGAGCCTAAATTATTATATTTTGTAAGTAATAATTTTTTTACACCAAAATAATCTTCATTCATTTAAATGTTAAAATTATGACAATATAACTAAAAGGATCATGATTTGAGACATTCCTCATCCGTATTTTGAGATTATTACTAACGTGTATTCTTGTGATTGAATACCTGTTGTTCTTATTATTCTTCAAATAATGTGGTAATCTTATATGTTCTTCCCAAATCCCAATTCACATCTTGTTCCATCTTATATGTTTTCATTCTATTCCAATTTTGTTTAATTTTATTATGTTTTTCTAGATTTTATTTCATTTTCTATCTTGATTCAAGGCATATATACTAATGAAATAACCCTTTTTCGTTATAAACAACTTTTTTTAGGAATAAATAACCTCTATATATGTTTCCCTAAAAAAAAACCTCTATATATGTTGTACCAATTTTTTTTATATAAATAATAAAATTTATAATTATTTTTAAAATTAAGTATTTTTATTAAATAAAATTGAAAAATAGCATACTCCTGCCAGCACCAGACATAGGGTAGCGATCACCACCACCCCAGCTGCTGACGACAACCGTGTTGGCCGCCGGCAGCTCCCTGGCCACCACCACTTCCAATTATTAATAAGTAAGTAAATAATTAAATGAATTTAAATATTAAAAAAAATTCAACATAATAAACAATTATTTTTAAAATATAAAAAAAATTAATATAGATATTATTAATAAATAAGTAAATAATTAAATAAACTCTAATATTTAATTTTTTGGATTTAAAATATAAGAAAACTCTAATATGATAGGATTTGGATTTAATATTTTTAAAGAATTTTTATTGGATTGCAAATGAATTGTTTTGATCGGTCCATTACAATCAAAACTCAAATATATCCAATCGCTCTGTTTTGCCACCCGAAGTTTGATTAAAGAACTAAGTAGAAGAAATTCATCAACTAATCTTTCTACAATTAAATTTCATTTTTTTTATAAATAAATTTTGATTATTTGAACTTTATAGGTGAAACTTACATATATTGTTTATTTCAAACCAATAGAAAGTTGAAATAAACATATATTGTATCAACCTTGAATGTTGAAATAAACTGTATAGTGTTCATCCCTGAAGTTGAATAATGGCTCTAAAAGAAAATTCTGGTTTCCTCCTTTAGCCACAAAGCTGATAGGATGGTATTGCCTTAATCCTTTCCCGGAAATGAAACTTGCTGCTTGGTTAAAACTAGCTTCAGAATCAGACTTGCACCTGAGCTTAACTCCTGAACCAGCGCTCATATCGCTATACACGTAACAATCTTTATTGCTTTGTGATTGTAAAGATACGGTTTGATTACTTCCGTCCAATCCAGGTACCAGTAGAAAAACCGAAGGCCCTCCATGGGAAGAATCTGCAATGATAAGAGGTTTGTCTGGTTCTTGGTGACTTACAGTCATTCCAGGAAGATCAAATGGTTCGAGCATCACAGTTTTACCATCAGCATCTTTTGGGATAAGTCTAAAGGTAGCATGAAGAGCGTTTTCAGTGCCCGGTTCAGGTGATTTTTGCATTGTAAGTGATTGGTTTGAATTTGTTATAACAAAAGTTGATTTATCAAAGTCTTGTGAAAAAGTAACTAGTTGGCTATTGTAACTGGATGGAATTGGAGTAATCCAGTCTGCAACAGCTTTGTTAGTATCGGCTTTGATGTCCCAATTTCCAGTGGTGTGACCGGCAAGAAGATATGGCCCGTAAAGAATAGCTTGAACTGATGCATATTCGGGTCTGTCATCTGAATTATAATTTGAAAACACAATATCAGTTTGCTCTGAAGGGTAAAGATAATCAGCATATTCTTTCATTGATTATATTGTTTGTGACGCAAGAATCTACCTTTTATGGCTTCTGTTCTGATGGTAAGAGGCACCTGAAGGGTCAGCTTGTCACCGGCACTCCACTGTCGTGTGACCGACAAAAAATTCCCTAGAGATCAAGACAGTAAATATTACTTTTGTTTCAAGTGTAAATTTTTCTAGCTATAAAATACATAAATATGTAAAACTAGTGTGTATGATAGTGTGTATGTGTGTGTTTGTCCGAACTTAATATGAATGGCCTAAGAGCTTGTTCTTTTTCAAGGTGATTAAACATTCTAGGGAATTAAAGACAGATTCAGACCTGGAGCTGGAAGAGATAAAGCTTCAGAATTCAATATCGCCTTGGCACTGTCTGCGTGACTCCAAGATGGTACACGGAAGTTCAATGTTGATGAAGTCCCAGTTTTCTGCAGAAATCAAGTTTTGAAATGATATAAGTTGTAGAAGGAAAATATAGAGGGTTTTAGACTACATATTTTGTTTGTTTCTTAAATAAGGCTAAAATAGTGGCATTGTAAATTTATAATTTCAAAGGTCCAATACCTATCATTAGTAGATATGTTGTTAAATGAGATGCCAGAAGAAAAAGTAATGAGTACCTCATTGGGAGAGAAGGTAAATGTCACTCGTAGGTAAGGGTCCGACGAAGCTGCTGGAACAACTGTCTGAGTGAGGAGAGTTTTCCCAGATTTCCAATTAAATGAGCTTGATATGTACTGAATGATGTATAGACTAGGATTATTCCCTTCCTCTTCAAAATAGATGGAATCTCCCAGCTTTGAGAATGATTCAATTCCTAATGACAAAGGAGTACGCAGTCGATGAAACTCATTTTATAATAAAAATTAGCACACTCGATGATTTTATTCAATAGGTGTACATAATCTTAAAAGGAGTATGCAGTTTGATAAATATTAAAAGGTAAAAACCTAAAACAAATACCGACCTGTTCCGTAGCAGCACCAGAAAGTGTCAAATGGATTTCCCCAACTATGTCCAGTTTTAGCTTTGGAAACCCCAATACCTAAAGGAAGCATATAAATCATCACACCAGGATCTGTTCCTCTTTGAATGCCGAGTACACCATTCGTTAAGGCACGCTCATAATAGTCTGCATAAGTGACGTCTTTGGTCCATCTGAACAAGTGCCGCGAAACCTGAAATCATTATCTTGCAACATAAATACTTCTACAGAAATAAACTAAGAATCATCATTGAATATCAAGTAGTATGTCACGCTGACTTAAGAACACATATTCAATCGTAAATCTAGAATATGATACATGATGAACTAATAAAATGAAGAGTGATTGGTTGTACCTTTAACATATTATAAGTTGTGCATGATTCTTCATTCTCTGTTGTTCCAAGGTTGTCGGCTATTCTCTTTGGATTACTCCTGCACAAAAATTGAAGTGAAAGGCTTCAGAAAGAAATCTAGAACCCGAGTATATAAAAATAAAGGAACTGAAACTTTCTACTTGATGTCTTTTATGAAGAAGAAAAAATATCCATGGATATGTGAATGTAAACTGAAAATTAAAATGCTGGCATCTTCATACCAGAACTCACGGACTGATGTCCCTCCAGTCGCATAGCTGTGAGAAGAGTTTACAATTTCCATAAAGAATGATCCGATTTCCTAACACGCAAAAACACGATAACAAATATTAGAATATTGAAAATCATAGCATATGGAAAGTTATAACTGTTTCTATCATTAAGAGTGAAAGTGTACTTCACAAAACTATGACAGACCGAATGTCTGTAAGTATGAATAGGGGTGTTTGAATGATTATTATCCTCAAATTATACCACTAAACATTACAATTACAAAAATAAATAAATGATATTAGACCAATAGATAGCAAATAAACATAATTATCTTAAAACATAGTGAAATTGACATCAGTCATCTTCAATGTGCAAAAATAAAATAACTCACCCTATAAAGTGGATCACCTGTGACTTCATACCGCATTTGAGATCCAACAACAATTGGAATATGTGTATTAGCATGAAAATCGGCTATGTCATTAGCCTACATGAAAAAAAGAAAATTTCAAAAATAATTGTTGGGACTAGTCATAAAATTAAATACAATTACTGAAACTGAACTCAAATACTATTTTATTTGTAGGTGAGCAGAAGAACATTATAAATAATATTCAAGTAGAGAAAACTTATGTTATAAAGGAGGATACATTGATTATCTTAACTTTCCTTTTTACATGATATGCTTATCATAAAAGTTAAAGCAGAAATAAGGCTATAATTAAAATTTGCATGCAAACCTTCTGGTATATATTTGTATATTTGTATGTTACATATTGTTCATCTAAAATCTAACATTAGCTATCATAACTTATAAATGTGGTCTTAAAGTTAATTTAAGAAAATGTGGACCACATTGAATTATGTCTTAAAAACAAATATTGATATGTGTTACCTGTACGGCAAGCAATCCTAAAAAGCAGGGCTTGTCGAAGAGGTGAGCCAACAATAGATGCTTTGAATCCCCCTGCATATAGTATACCATGAGAGATTTACTTTAAGATTGTAAATTACGGCGATAACTAGGTGCCATAATATGCTAGCTTTGAATGACATGCTCTAATAAAATCCATCAACTATGGATTAGAATCCATCCATGTCTGTTAATTTTTATACTAAAAGGAAACCTATCCAACCAGTGAATAACATCATTCGTGAACTAGTTAACCTACCGTTACGCTATATAATTTGTAAAGAACATCATTCATTCCTCCGGTTTCCTCATTCAGTGATTGATAGTGTCTATTTACAGTGTACTTTGATATAACATTCACCACTCGGTTGTAAAAGTAATCGACCATCCATGTCACCATTTTTAGAGCTTGAGGGTTTCCGGCTACAGTATATTGATCCAGCAAGCCCGCCAAGATCTGTCACGGTTGAATAATTGAGATCACACAGTAATAAGACCAAAAAGCACTTGCATAATCAAAATTTAGTTTTGGTTATACCTTGTGAATAGTGTAGTAGGGAGCCCACACAGGTTTAATTTCTTCAAATCGATCAAAAAACTCTGGCGGAAATGCAGAGAGATATCCTGTTCCAGTTTTGTCTTGACAAGCGGATAGACCGGCAACAAGAGCCGACATCTTCTCCTTCAGGCTATCGTTTTTTGTGCTGGCCCACATTAGAGCTGATGCACTCAAGTAATGCCCTTCACATTGTCAAAAAACAAAAAATGGAATTATAACTTAAACTTCAAAAGCGAATTACAGAAGCTGAAAATTGCAGGCAGGAGTAATTGTAACAGAACAGAACATGCATTTTTGTGTATAATAGAGTCTACACATTGTGTGAGAAGGATATTTCAGAAGTTATGGGCCAACTTCAAACTAAGTAAAGTTCAGTTTAGTACAATAAATTATAAATAAACATTATACATAAAAAGTCTAAAAGACTAGCTTTCCAAAAGCTTGAGAACATTGGTTCCTGTTTGGGGGAGGGGATAGGTAGCAAAATGAAAAGTGGAATATTCTTATATATAGCTGCAATTTTTATTCAAATTAACTTTTTAATCTTCTAAAAGCTCTGACTAATTACTACACATAAAAGTGTAAAAAGCTTTACAAGAAAGATAGACTTTTGCAAATAGAGGTGAATAGGGTTGTAAATAAAATGTTCACAACCATAATATGAGGACTGTATTTTACTGTGATTCTTTACGATGTCAAAGATCCCGACGTGGCCACAACTGTTACCACGACCACTATTTAAAACCCTGGTTGCTACAATCACATTGCATTTCAAACCATTTTTCGTTATTCCCTTTCAACTAAGAAATAATTTCGAAGAAATACTAAAGACCTTGATACAAATAAAGAACATGAAAAAGGTAATGAACGTAATAAACTAACCAACAAAATGTCCTCTGAGTTCAATATTAGGTTCCTCCCATCCTCCATACGGTGTACCAGGAGTCGGTAAACCAGCCGTCTTTCTGAAGCTCCAAATCAACCTATCAACATCTAACATCAACAAATACTCCAAATTAGTCTGCTGTGCCACGGCATGAACCGAACCTTCAAGCAACCTCACATCCCCAAGTGGCACTTCCTTCAGAAATCCTACAGGTGGCTTAAACACACCCAAATTCTTGATTTTCCTATACATTAAAGCCCAATCATGTTGATTTTCTTCTGATAAGATCTTCCTTGGAAGCAAAGCTGCCCAAGCAGATTCATCAGTTGGTGTCACATGGTAATGAGACATCACTTCTTTCTTCCATGTCTCATTCTTTGATGCAAATAGCTCATACCGAAACGTATGCGACTGAGTCGGAATGTTTGTGCATTCTTTAGTACTAACACAACCACGCAGCATAAGTGCCATAACCATAAATACAAAAACCTTCATCTTTCTGAAAATTTCAAAGCAAAAACATAAATATATTAGAAATAGGAAAGAAACCTTAATCTATAAGTTAGTAAGCTAAACTTGAACAGGAAAAAAAAACATAGATAATATAATACATTACTCACCAGAGAACAAACTTGAATTAAAGTAGAGGTAAAATGAATGTAATTGCAAGCCAATCCAGAAATTTATATCTCAACTAAATTGAATTGGAAGCTAAGAAATAGAGTAATAATCTAATAAGTAAGAAGATTAATCTTTAAGAGATTAATATGGAGTTGCTAATTGAAGGAAGGGAAAAAGACATGAATCTTAATTGAGTAAAGTTAACAGAATATAGAGAAGATATAATAGAAGGAAGTGAGGTTATAGTTAAAATGAAAACAACATAGACATGTGAACTAGAATATATATATATAGATATGCACAAGAAAACAAAGCATGTTTGGAATGAAGTGAAGATATGTAGCCAATAAGGTAAGGACTAATATCATCTCGTGAAAGGAAAGTAAATTAAAATTATTAGTTCATTATCACTAACACCTCTGATGAAAAGCGTGTCCGGTCTATAAGACATGTGATTACTCACTAACACATGTGATCACGTCCAATGGACTTGTTTTTTTCTTGTTCACATTTTTACATGTGTGACGTGTTTGTATCAGTGTCGTGTTTAATATGTGTGACGTGTTTCTAACACTTCGGATGAAAAATGTGTCTCGTATATCGTGTTTAATACTAGTAATATAAAAACTAGTATCAGAATATGTGGAGGGGAGAGAAAAAGAAGAAGAATATGAGTAAAGACAGAAAACAAGTTGAGGCTTAGCTTGGAACTATACACAGAGAGAGAGACAAGGACTCACGGATGAACAATTGACATAAAGAAAGCACGGGTGTTAAAAGTAAGAAACAAACCTGGTTATGAAGCATGGGAGGAATGATTCTTTGTGAAAAAGGAAAAAAGAGTATGGTGGGAATGATTCATGTATCTTGAAAGGGTATTGTTTTTAAAGCTGGAGTTAAGTCATGACATGCCTTTGCTCCATATGTGGAGTAGTAGATAATTTTATACAATTAATAGGGGTAAAATGGACATTTAATATATGCAATTAATACTTGTAAATGGACATTTAGTTTAGTTTTATAGAAAAGGACATATTTAATAATTCTTATCTAACCAAATACAGTTGAGTTCACTTAGTTAATAAACTTCCTTTAAAAAAAAAGTAGCGAACTTAAGTGAAAGTCGAATGAATCAAGATTATTGAGTTTAAACTCTCATGATCTTTACATAAACTTTACTTACCTCAAATGATATGGGTTGATCAAACCAATCGACAAGGTAATCACCTAGCCTCCTCAAGTCTAGGATAGGCAATAATTTTAAATAAATAGGATCAATGTTTTTTCAAAAATCTATATTGTTTATTGAGTAAACTATCAATTTGGTCTCTTGTCTTTGTAAGTTACTTTTGAATTAGTCCCCAACTCTATTAATATTTTAATCTAGTCATTGTCTTTGTCAAAAGTTTGTCAATGTGGTCCTTGCCTTTATGTTTTTGTCACATGATTAGGGATCTAATTGAGAAAATTTTGACAAAGACAATGACTAATTTGAAATATTAATAAAGTCAGAGATTAATTTGAGAATGACTTACAAAGACATGGACCAATTTGACGGTTTATTTATTGTTTATGTGTGTATTTGTTGAGGAATTTTTTTGGAATTTGCTATAATATGAAAAGGGTTAAATATGTTTTTGGTCCTTATAAAATTGAGACCTTACTTAATTTTAATAGTTCTTTTAGTCCCTAAAAAAAATTACGCGCTCAGTATTAGTCCCTCCTGAATTCAAATTTGTTTAATTTATGTTTAAACACCTGAGTTTTTGAACAATTTGTTGCAGACGTGTTAAGAACATTACTAAAAGTCTCTCTGTAAAAAATTGTCGCAAATTTTGATTTTGCACATGTTCATAATATGGTTTTAGCCCCTGCAAATATGCCTGGTTTTAGTCCATGTAAATTCTTTTTGTAGTTTTTGGTCCCATCAAAATATTTTGTTTTTTAACAAAACATGAATTTAATATGAATTTTTTACGGTTAAATATTCATATTTAATTTGTCTTTTGAAAAAAAAATCTAGTTTTTTTTGGAATTTTTTTTGTAATATTCTACATATTGCTGCACAATTTCAATAAAAAAATACAAAAAGTAACTTAAAAATAGGGACCAAAAATAGTGATTGAAAATTTAATATGAACTAAAAGTTAAAGGAAAAATTTAAAAGGATTAAAATGAAAAGTTGGTATATTTATAGAGACAAAGAAATATTTAACCCTAAAAAAAAAAAAAATGGGGGAGACCGTACACTCTATTGGTCCTTTTTCATCTGCGTCTCTGATTACAAGTGATCATACTTTACCCGTAACGTCCTATTCTAGTAATCCTAACTACTAGTAGTAGAGTATAGTTTAGTTATTTTCATTTTAATCTATAAAGAAGCATGCTTCAAGTTTCGATCGATTGGTTGGTGGCATCTCTGCTATTAACATAGGGCATGGATGGATTACAGTATTACATGATCAATTTTTTTTTTGGTTGCATATTACATGATCAATTTGCATATAGCATCACGTGATCTATTTTATATTTTAAATATGTAATATGTTGTTGATTTCTTTTAAGAACATTAATTAGATGATGCAATTAAAAGATGTACTAGATTAAAAATTAAAAGAGACATTCATTTTGAGACCAATTTTTTATTAATAAATAACTTGTGGGAGGATATAAAAAAATGTGTTCACGATAAAAAAGATATGACTCAATATAAATTGGATATTAAATATAGATGTAGATCAGACGATATAAACTAATTATTTTAAGAGTAAATTACAACCCCCTCCCCTCAAAGATGCTTGAATTACACTCCCCTCCCCTCTTAAGTTGAAATATACACTTTACTCCCTCAATATTTTTTTTATGTTAAAAATTATGCTCCCCTCCCTTATAAGATGCTTGAATTACAAACCCCTCCCTTAATAATTAAATATGCACTACACTTTAATCTATTTGAACATAAATAAATATTCTTATAATATATATTAATTTTGAATTACCATTTAAGAAAAATTAATTCATTTCTTTATAGTTTAAATGTCAATGATAATTAAATTTAAATATATTGCTATTGATTTTATAAATTAGTGTATAAAATTAACTTTTAAATAATCATGCTTTAATGATTTTAGTAATTTTTCATATATTTTAATTTTGTTTTGGGTTATTTCATATTTTATAATAGAGTTTAAAACTACATGTTAATAAATTTTGAATAAAAAATAGCAAAAAAATATGTATTCAATTTTTTATTATATTAAAATAGACCCACAATACTATTTTTTTAAGTGTGATAAATTATTATTTTTTGTTAGATTATTAGAAATAATAAAAAAGAATATTGAGGGAGTAAAGTGTAGATTTTAACATAAGAGGGGAGGGGGATGTAATTCAAGCTTCTCTTAGGGGAGGGGAGTGAAATTTATTCTAATATGTTTTGAATAAGAGGGGAGGGGAGTGTATATTTTAACTTAAGAGGGGAGGGGAGTGTAATTCATGCATCTTTGAGGGGAGGGGAGTGTAATTTACTCTTATTTTAATGGTTATCGGAGAAGGGAAGTTTTTTTTTTTAGGGGATCAGAGAAGGGAAGTTATCAAGTAATTTTGGGTGCTTTTAATATCAAGACAATATGCTTCATTACTTATGACTTCTAGGGTAGATATTTCTTACAAATGACACCACTAAATACAATTATGATATTAAATGATATAAATAGACCTCTTTCTTGTTCTTAAATGAATTTCTATTCAAGAAATTCTTGTTCTTAAATGAATTTCCGTTAAAGAAATTAAATGATCTAGAATATGACTTTAGATTTTGGTTTCATATATGACACTAGAAAACTGAATGAATACAGTTGTTGGAACAATTAGGGTTCCATATTTGGAAGAATGGAATTTAAGAGAGAGGGATAGGTTGAGGAAGATAGTGATCAATTAGCATATGATGAATTTAAATTTTCTAACAAGAGAGTAAAGACAATTTTTTTTTTTTTAGGAAGTAAAGACAAAAAGTTGATGATAGGATTGCTTATATATATATATAGTAAGTAATCCAACTAACTACCTCAACAAATAAAACAACTTCTTTGACTTACCCAACAAGTCACTGACTAAAAATCAATTATTTAAACAATAATAATCGATTCACTAATCGATTCATATATCTGAACATAATGAATCAATACACTGAATCGATTTAGAGCTTACTTGCACTACAAGTAATTACCTCTTAAACATGAATTATATCATAACAATATTGTGCAAGGACATGCCTTATGCAGATGTAATTGGTCAGTTTCTAGTTTTGAGCTTATTGCCTTTTCCATTGATACCTGCAAGAGTAAGGTTGCTTTTAACAGTTTTAACTAACTTATAAGGAACCTTTCCTATGTATAGGTTATATATTGATTAAGAAAAACGTACTGTCATATTCATAGGTATAAACCACTTTGGGGATTGTATTACAAGTGGTTGTTGAAGTTAAAAATACTTCTCTTATCGGTCACATATACGGACATAATTCATCTTTGAGAATCTTGTCTTTAACTTGGAAAGGGTATGCCTTAGCCTTATAGTATATGGTATTGCTTTCACATAATTAATTAATATCTTGTATTGCTTTCATATAATTTATACCTTGACGTGGACATGCATGTGTGGCTAGCAGTCATCCAAAATTTGTAAAGAAATTAGTTCTCGATTGAAATTGTGACAATTAGTTGAAATAGTTTTTTAATTTTGCAAATTCACAAATAATTTTCCAAAATTTAATCTAGTTAGTTCATCTCGTTTCAAGCATGAGTAAAAGATAGATAATTTTTTTTTGATGTATTTAATTTAAATTTTAGACGAAATACATCAATTTCTTTAATCAATTTTTATTTATATTTGAGATTGGAATGATATATTACTAGAGACTATGACGTGATACCCTCAATCAACATTTGACTTTAATAGGATCAAGTTGGCGGTATCACATCACCCTTAATTTTTCTTTATCAAAACAATTAAATTGATTGAAAAGGATAAAATTGTACACCAATAATCTTATTTGTAATTGTTAATGTGAAGAAAACGTCTATAACTAATTTACAAGGCTTGTAGTTAGACAAATCTATGAATTATTGTTTGAAATATTTGAATTAGTATTTTGATACTCTAGTTTCTTTTGGAATATTATATAATTTTATTATATTCCAATATAATTATATGGGTAAATATTATAATAATAATAATAATTATATTAGTTATCTATCGATTGTGAGCCTTAATTGACTAGTGATCAAATTAAGTAATAAAGTTAATTAGATTTCTATTTGGATTAATTATTAATTAATTGATATGGATTCAATATGGGTGGATGTCTAGATGGCTCATTAACGGAATAATGGAAAACTCTAATGACCATCACACTATATAAGAGGCAATGGTCCCAATACACCGCACACGGAAAACTCTCTCTTCTCCCCATTTGAAAAGAACTTGAGGCATAATGGTACCGGTTGAGGAAGAACCAAATCAGCCGCCTCGATCGTTGTTGTATGTTTCAAATCACCACTTCTCTGTTTATGGTTGTTGTTGAGAGAACTATCATCCATGTATTCCTAATACATAATTATTAATATCTTTGATAAATCAAACATGACATAGATCCATTTATGTTCAATATTTTGTATTCTTCCGTTATTGATTTAAAATGATTGAACATGTTTTATGAAATATGCTTTTATTTAGACCTAAATTTCTAACGGTTTCTATTATTTAGACCTAACTTTGTAACGGTTTCTACTATTGTTCCACTTAAAACATTGAAAGAAAATTTACAAGAGGAACTTGTAGATGAAAATGCAGAGAAAGTAGTAGAGGAAAATGAGTTGTGATTGGCTGTAGTTAACTACCACTAGGACTAAAAATGTCATTTATATGTGTGTTTAGGAAATAATTGATGTGAGAAAAGCAATTTTTATTTCCTTTTTATGGGTTGCTATTTTGGATAGGGGCCTTGAAATCTTGAATGTAACCATATCATTGGGCCGATTTAGGATTTAAGTGCTTCATAACAATACTTTTTGTCAAAAAAAAGTAAGAACAATACTTTGTGTACCCCATATTCCAAACAAAATATATTCTTAAGTGTATTTGCATAATAAGACCATAATAATTGTTGTCTAAAAGTACACCTCCAAATAGCAAAGTTTAAATATATTTTTCTAATTTGTACAGATACTCCACAGTACAATAAAAACATAGAATGTGTTATGCATTTACATAGTAGGTAAGAAATTGTAAAAGACAATTTAGTAAAAAGATAACATCTCTCTGGCAAAAAACGATAAACACGTACTCATCCATTGTTATAACATATTCTACATTCTCATAAACTCCCCCTAGTCATTTTTGTTTTTGCTAATATTAAATTTGAGGTGAGATGGTACCCGATTCAAAACAAGAAAAACATTCGATCTAAAAATAGCACTTATAAGATTATTTACATTTATTTGTCTTCAAAGGGTAGCATGGCTCAAACCCAAAACCGTTCGGATTCAAAGTCTTTTTTTTTTTTTTTTAAATGGCAAATATATTATATATAAAAATAGATAAATTGTACAAAATAGCATCCGAAAAGCGCTATCGATTCAAAGTCATTCTTTTAAACATTAGATCAAATCTTTGAAGTTATTATTTTTTTTTTGAAGAAAAATCTTTGAAGTTATTGTAAACTTATATTTAACTATAAAAAACTTTGAAGTTATGAAATCTTTGAAGTCGTTCTTTTAAACACTAGATAAAATCTTTTTAAAAAATAATTATTTATTTTAAGATGTTTAAAGAGTGTTTCAGAAGTCAGAAGCACTCGTTAGTAAGACTTGTTAGGTTTTCATCCCAAATAACTTTTTCTTATTTAGTCATTAAAGTTTTCCCTTATATTAGTTTCGAACACAATCCTTGTTCTTTTACAATTATCATTTCTCTTATCAATATCCCGTTTGTGTTTGAACACAATCCATGATTGGTAATTGGACAAACTTTAAGGCAGGAAATTGAAAAGGGTCATGTTAACTTGTACCCTTATGGCACAAGTTAAGAAGCTAAAAAAAGAATTTAAATATAACTTTTGTATTGAAAAGATAAAATTTTAAAACTTTAATCCAGTAAATGAACTATTTTCAAGAAAATGTTTGTATGTTTATTTTCTAAACTTGTGTCTCAAGGGCACAAGTTAACATTTCCTTTTTTTCTTTTTACCACTTTCTTTCTTTCCAAACCATAACAATCATATCAATTTTAAATAAGATTGCCTTGTTGATCTTGTTCTAGAAGCACATCATACGAAATATTCATTGTGTACATTTAATAAATGGACTACTCTAGTTTATTTATTGTAGTACATATATGGAGCTTTCACTTTTGGAAAAAGGAAAGGAAGTCGTGCACATTTTACTTGCCATTATAATATCCAATAATGGTGAAAACTTTTCTTAAAGTAAAAAAGAAAAGATATACTAATAGTCTGTTTCTAAATTTCATCAAATCATTGTTAAAATCGTATCAAATTGTAAGGCTAAGTAAGTTAATGAACTTTAATTTCAATTTTTAACCGAAATAATTCATAACTAAACTTTGTTGATATAAAATTTAAATCCGTTATTTTAAGTTTTAAAGATAACAAACTAATTAAATTGAACTTTATTAATTCTGATTTTAATTGTTATATAACTTGTGCTCTTGAGTGTTTCTTTTTAAAGATAAAGGTATAAAAGCATTATATGATTATCAAGGAAAGCACCAAGTTATGATGAAGAGATTGATCTCAAGCATTGGTCTCAAATATGGACTTTAGTGCAAAACAAGCCAAGAATGCACAGGAATATGAAGGCACTAAGAATGTCACATTTAAGGAAGCAATAAATACTTGAAGCATAGTTTTAAAAACCGGATTGGACCGGCCGGTTGAACCGGTCCGACCGGAAACCGGTGGGGTGACCGGTCCGAGCAACCTATCAGATCAGCTATGCATTTGAACCGGTGTGAACCGGTGCGACTCGGCCAGAACCGGTGACCCGGTGTCTTAAAGAACCGGACCGGTTTGATGCATGAACTGATTTTTATTTAATTAAATAAATTGCTAAAAAATGGCACAGGTGAGTGTTGAACTGGCACACCCATGGTAAGGGCAAACAACACTTAACCACTGGGCTACATGCTGAGGTTGTAATGGCACGACTCCTAATAATTATATAATAAACATATTTTTGAATACATGTTGAAGTAATTGTCTCAAATTGTTTAGTTATAAAAGGCAATAACACACCCTTCTCACCCCTAAAAAAAGAAAATAGCAACTATCAATATAGGTATGCTTAAATAATTTATTTAAACGCATTATCTTATAAATTCATAATTCATAAATAAATATATGACTCAAATTTTTTAGACACCAAGTCATATGATTCGTTCTAATTTAATATAAGGCATGTTTTTTATAAAGACCGAGTCATATTTTATAGAAACCGAGTCATAGGATCGAGTCACCAGTTTAGTCATGCGGTTCGACCAGTGACCCAATGGTTCGACCAGTGACCCAATGGTTCGACCAATGACCCACTGACCCAGTACCTTAACCGAGTCGATTACTGGTCCGAGTTTTAAAACTATGACTTGAAGTATAAGTTATGTTATGACAAGGAAATATTATTTGAAGCTTACTACAAATGTGCATATGAACAAAAAGAAAACATTTAGTAACATGTGCAAAAAGGTTAGCATGAGAAGGACCACTATAATTTCGACAACACATCAAGGATGTAAGATAAATACAAAACTATTATCCCTTGGACATTCTCTTTTTGGTCACCTCACAACATGACAAGAAAAGCTACCTAGTACAAGAAAAGCCTTTTCTTTGGGCTCAATACTTATGTTACAGCAAGAAGTGAAAAAGAAATGAGCTGTACAAAGCTCATGTCTCACGTAGCAAGCAACAAAGTACAAAGGAAAGCTTCAGCAGATTTAGAGATCGATCTCAACTTTCAGAAATCAGTTTCATCTCTAAGACTCTATTGATTCTTGCGCAGCAAGCATGAAGAAAGTTATCAAGAGTTTTTCTCCTATAAATAGAAGACTTCAGCAAAGAGAAGAAATAACTTTTGAGCAAAAGAATACAAGCATATATTCATCAAGAATCTCTTTATTTAAATCAATCAAGAACCATATATTTGTCTTTGAGCAAGCTGCTCTTTTAGTGTATTAAATCTTTCAAGAAGATTAATACTTTTCAAATCCACTCACTCTTGTAAAAGAAATTGAAGTTGTGCAGAAAGCACAAAGATTGTAAAATCTTGTCCGTAACAGCTAGTAACTCAACCAAGTGAAGGTTGAAAGAAGTTGGTGTAAAGATCAGAAAGATCTCAAAGAAAGAAGGAGTTGAGCTTAAGTTACAACTCAACTACCTAGTGGAAAATCTCACAAGTATTGTGAGGACTGGACTAACCCACATTGGGTGAACCAGGATAACTTTTGTTGTGTGATCTTTCTTCCTTATCTCTTTACATTCATATTATTCTCACACACACAATCACTATTTAAATTTTCAATCATTTCACTAACATATTTGTTTGAGAAAATTTTAATAGGTAAATTTTATTACGTCACAATTCAAACCCCCCTTTCTTGTGACATTTTTTATCTTCAATTGGCATCAGAGCCCGGCTCTAAGATATTGGCACTTAACAGTGTACGGAGAAAAAATCCAGAAAAGAATTCAAAATGTCTAAAGCAAAATTTCTATCTGAAGGAGGATCTTCAAATAGACCACCTCTTTTTGAAGGAACCAATTACTACTATTGGAAAGATAAAATGCAACTATTTTTACAATCACAAGACAACCATATGTGGTCGGTAATAGAAAATGGGAACTACATCCCATATGATGAAGATTTAAACATCAAAAAACAAGAAGACTGGTCAGATGAGGAAGGTAAGCGAGTTCTATTAAATTTTAAAGCTAAATTATTTCTAACCATGTCTTTAAGCAGGGAAGAATTTGATAGAGTGCAAGAATGCAAAACTGCCAAAGAATTCTGGGACACTTTAAAAGTACATCATGAAGGAACCAGTCATGTTAAAGAAACAAGAATTGATATTGGTGTACGAAGATATGAATTATTTGAAATGAAGGAAACTGAAACAATAGATGAAATGTATGGAAGGTTCACCATCATCATGAATGAGTTACGATCTCTTGAAAAGAACTTTTCTGTTCACGAAAGAGTAAGAAAAATTCTAAGATGTCTTCCAAAATCTTGGAGACATATTGTGACTGCTATAACAGAAGCAAAAGATCTGACCAAACTCAGATTAGAAGATCTCATTGGATCTTTAAAAGCTCATGAAGTACTTCTACAAGAAGACAAATCTTCAAACAAAAATAAAATGATTGCGTTCAAAACAACTCAAGAAACGCAAAATCAAGAAGAAGAAATGAATTATGAAAATCAACAGCATGAACCTGATCAAGAAGAAGAACAAGCACAAATCGTTCTTCTTACAAGAAAACTTCAAAGAATGATTCAAAAAAGAGATCTAAACAAAAGGAACTTCCCAGCAAAAAGAGAAAATACAAAAAGTGAAATTGACAGAAGTCAAATTACTTGTTATGGTTGTTACAAAACAGGGCATTACAAATCCGAATGTCCACAATTCAAAAGAAAACCAAACAATTTTCAGTCAAATCAAAAATCCTTCTTAACTACATGGGATGAACCAGAAGAATCAACAAATGAAGATGAACAAGCAAATCTATGTCTAATGGCAAACACAGAAGAGGTAAATTTTGATCCTTGCTCATCTTGTGAAAAAACTGAATATCTTTTTGACAATCTTTTCCATAGCTCACAGATTCTTGAACAAACTTGTGAAAAATTAAGAAATGAAAATGATAAACTCAAGAGAGAAAAAGAAGATTTAGAAAAATTGCTTGAAACTTTTCAAAAACCCCAAACTCAAGAAACGTCTAAAAAGGATGAATCTGAAGAAAACAAAGTTTTAAAGAAAAGTGTTCATAAATTAGAAAATGATATTACCAAGTTCGTAAGATCTACAGAAACTTTCCAGAATATCATAGGAGCACAAAAAAATGCTTTTGATAAAACTTGCATAGACTTCAAAACAAAGGATAAACAAAAGCTTTATGAAAATCTTTTTATCCCTGAAAAAAGGCAGAAAGATATAAATGTACATACTGTAAAAAATATGGGCATTTAGAGAAGTTTTGTTTTAGAAAAGAAAAAAATCGTGTCTTTCAAAATAAAAAAAATCATGTTCAAAACAAACTTCATCAAGTTTCACAAAGAAGGATTCTCTAAAAATAACACTAACCATCAAGGACCCAAAAAGATATGGGTACCCAAAACTCTACTAACTTCTACTGCAGGAATGTCTCATGACAGTCAAGAAAAGGCCTTGGTACTTGGACAGTGGATGCTCAAGACATATGACTGGAGATAAACAGAGCTTTCTATCCTTCGTCGAAAAAGAGGGAGGATTAGTAACGTTTGGTAACAATGAACAAGCTCGAATCAAAGGTAAAGGAATTATTGGTAAGATAAATTCCGCAAAAATTGAAAATGTTCAATATGTAGAAGGCTTAAAACATAATTTGATTAGCATCAGTCAATTGTGTGATAGTGGTCTTGAAGTAACATTCAAACCTCACACATGCGAAGTAAGACAAGAATCTTCAGGAAAAATCTTATTTACCGGATCAAGAAACAAAAATGTTTATGTTCTATACTTAGATGAACTTCCTGTTGAATCCTGTTTTATATCTCTTGAAAAAGACAAATGGATTTGGCACAAAAGGGCTGGACATATAAGTATGGAAACTATTTCAAAAATTTCAAAACTAGATCTAGTAAGAGGACTTCCTAAGATTAACTTTGAGAAAGATAAAATATGTGAAGCATGTGTCAAGGGAAAACAAGTCAAAAGTAGTTTTCATCCAAAAGACTTTATTTCAACAAAAAGACCTCTTGAATTGCTACACATAGACTTATTTGGACCTATCTCAATAGAAAGTCTTGGTGGAAAAAGATATGGCTTTGTAATCGTTGACGATTTCTCTAGATTCACTTGGGTTTTATTTCTAAAACACAAAAATGATTCTTTTGAAACTTTTAAAACTTTTTGCAAACAAGTTCAAAATGAGAAAGAAGTTCATATAATCTCTGTAAGAAGTGATCATGGCGGAGAATTTGAAAACTCCTCCTTTGAGCAATTCTTCAGTGAAAATGGGATTTCTCATAATTTTTCTTGCCCTAAAACACCTCAACAAAATGGTGTTGTAGAAAGAAAAAATAGAACACTACAAGAAATGGCCAGAACTATTTTAAATGAATCAAATGTTGAAAAATACTTTTGGGCTGAAGCCATAAATACTTCTTGCTATATCTTAAACAGAGTCTCAATTAGAAAAGTTTTAGATAAAACCCCGTATGAACTCTGGAAAGGAAGAAAGCCAAACATTTCATATTTTCATATTTTTGGTTGTTACTGCTATATTTTAAACAATAAAGATACCTTGGGAAAGTTTGATTCAAAATCAGACAAAGAAATATTTCTGGGATACTCTTCCACGTCAAAAGCTTATAGAGTCTATAATCTAAGAACAAGAATTCTGGAAGAAAGTATGCATATCAGATTTGATGAGTCTGAAGAAATTGAAAATCTAAACAAAATCAATGAAGAAGAAGAAGAGATTCAGAATAATCAAAATTCTGACAATATTATTCAGAGATCATCAAATGAGGAACCACCTCAAAGTCCTCCAAAATCATGGAGAACAGTCGATTATCATCCCCATGAACAAATCATTGGAGATACTACAGATGGTGTAAGAACAAGAAGATCTTTTCAAAACAATGATATGGCTATGATCTCACAAATTGAACCTAAATCCATAAAAGATGCAATCATTGACGAATCATGGGTTGAAGCCATGAAAGAAGAGTTACTACAATTTGAAAAAAATCAAGTTTGGACCTTGGTGCCTGAACCTCAAAATCAATCTGTCATTGGTACTAGATGGGTATTCAGAAACAAATTAGATGAAGAAGGAAAAGTTACTCGAAACAAGGCAAGATTGGTGGCACAAGGATACAATCAACAAGAAGGAATTGACTATGATGAAACTTATGCTCCAGTAGCAAGACTGGAAGCTATAAGAATTCTTCTTGCATATGCATCTCATAAATGCATAAAACTTTTTCAAATGGACGTAAAAAGTGCCTTTTTAAATGGTTTTTTAAATGAAGAAGTCTATGTTCATCAACCTCCAGGTTTTGAAGATTTACAAAAACCAAAACATGTGTTTAAACTAACCAAAGCTCTCTATGGACTTAAACAAGCCCCAAGAGCCTGGTATGAAAGATTAAGCACATTTTTGCTACAAAATGATTTTTCAAGAGGAAAAATTGATACTACACTTTTTCGAAAAATTAATAAAGATGACTTATTAATTGTTCAAGTGTATGTTGATGATATCATTTTTGGAGCAACAAACGAGAAAATGTGTGATGAATTCTCTAAACTCATGGAAAGTGAATTCGAAATGAGTATGATGGGAGAACTTAAATTCTTTTTGGGATTACAGATCAAACAACATAAAGATGGTATTTTTATCTGCCAAGAGAAATACATCAAAGACCTTCTCAAAAAATATCACATGAATGAAGCCAAAATCATGTCTACTCCTATGCATCCATCATCGAGTTTAGACAAAGATGAAAATGGAAAGGCATTTCCTGAAAAGGAATACAGAGGAATGATAGGATCTCTGTTATATTTAACTGCAAGTAGACCTGACATTGTTTTTGCAGTAGGACTTTGTGCTAGATTTCAAACAGCTCCTAAAGAATCACATCATATAGCTGTCAAAAGAATCTTCAGATATCTTGTCGGAACAACCGACATAGGAATCTGGTACAAAAAGGGATCTCACTTTAAACTTATGGCTTATTGCGATGCTGACTATGCCGGAGACAAAATTGAAAGAAAAAGTACAAGCGGTGCATGTCAATTTCTTGGGGAAGCCTTGATCAGTTGGTGTTGTAGAAAACAAAACACCATAGCACTCTCTACTACTGAAGCTGAATACATATCCGCTGCAAACTGCTGTTCACAGGTATTATGGATTATAAATCAATTAGAAGATTTCTCTCTCAGGTACGCAAGTATTCAAATTCTATGCGATAATACCAGTGCTATTAATTTATCTAAGAACCCTATTCAACATTCAAGATCAAAACACATTGAAATTAAGCATCATTTTATTCGCGATCATGTAAACAAAAAGGAAATTGAGTTGTCATTTATTGACACTGAAAATCAATTAGCAGACATCTTTACAAAACCTTTGGTAGAAGATAGATTTAATTTTATTAAAGAAAAACTAAGAATTATTAAAAAACCTTGTTAATGTTTTTTAATATATATATATATATATATATATATATAATAACTTTTTTATTAAGAAAAAACTCTTCACTTCCCTCTTTGTCTCTCACGTGCGGCAATCTTTGTTCCTTTTCCTTGATACTGATAAAGTTCAGTTTTAACTCCTGGACAATGATTATCATGATTACTTTGCTTCTACCGAGTACAATCAAAGCCACTTCTCTCCTCTTTTCAAGAGTGTTTTTCAGCTCAACATGTCTCTTCACTTTTCCCTAGCCTACTCTACACAGACCCTTCACTCTTCTCAATATCCCCAACCACTTCTCACTCTCTCTTCTTTCTCTCAATCGGTTCCTCTTCTCCATAAACAAACACCGAACCCCTTCCTTTATATAACCAAACCCAGACTCCATGATTTTTCATCAAAACCTTCCATCAAATCTTAAATCAACCCATTCGAAAATGGCAAGAACCAAAGGAAACCACACAAATTTCTCTCTTTCTCCTTCACCTTCTCCTGAACGCTCTCCATCTCCACCATCTCCGCCGTCGCTACTCAACCCTAACACCGATGCTTTCTCTTGCTCACCCCCAAAGAGTCAAACAACCTCCGCTCCTGTCAAAACCTACTCTCGAACTCTCAAACCCAGAAAAGCTAAATCAACTGAAACCCTCATGAAACCCACTCGAAAATCCATGAGACTTTCAGCTAAGAAGAAAAGCGATGATGTTATGTTCATCGACCTGGATTCAGAAGAATCAGAAGAAGATTGCTCTATCAAAAGCTTGAAGAAAACTCCCACTGATGCTGAGAAAAACGCAGAAAAAGTTGAAAAAACCAAGAAGGAATTCAGAGCTGCTGTTCAGAAAAAGAAAACACTGAAGGAATGCTCTGCTTCTCAAAACAGGAACATGCATGTCCCGTTACATGATCCTTCCCTCAATCGCATCTTCAAGTCAAAATGGGCCTCAAGACCCATTGGTGTAGGAAGGGTCTACGACTTTACAAAATTGTTGAAGGATGGTATTGATCTTCTCAAGTTCGTCGAACCACTAGGCTGGAAGGATTTTTTCCAGATTAAAGAAACTCATTATCTAGAAGTGGTAAGGAACTCTTACTTCATGGCTGAAACCTTTCCAAACAAAGATCTGATTGTGTCAAAAATTCAAGATAAAGTTATCGAATTAGATGTTGAAAAACTGGATAAGATTTTGGACATTCCTCAAAGAGGACCAAAATGTTATGGAAGACCAGGATATGCTTATGCAACCTTGTCTCGATTCAACCTCATTCGCGAAATGTTCGTCAAATATGAATCTGATGAGGATCTTGTCTCTGCAAATCTCAAGAAAGAATACAAGCTTCTTCACAACTTATGTCAATTCTGTGTTACCCCTCGCAAAGGAAGCAAACATAAGGTATCTGAAACTGATATCCTTGTTATGTATCACCTATATCATGGTATTGATATCAATCTCCCTGTTATAATCATTCGCCACATGATTCATGCATCTAAGCAAAAGAAAATCAAATCTTGTGTTCCTTATGGAATGGTGCTTACTCGTGTGTTCAAAGCATTTGACATTGACCTTGAAAAATAAAAATTTGACACTGTCTGCTCAGAATTTTTATCCAAAAATGTTGCTCATATGAAGGATACCCCTTCCATTGAAATTCCAAAAAACAACACTGCTCCTGATGAAGCCGAAACCTCCTTAAAGAGGAAGAGGGAAGACAAAGGAAAAGCTCCAATGGACGAGCTTCTAAATGCAATTCTTCAGGACACTCATGAAGATGTACCACTCCCTGATATTAATGTACCTGAAAATCAAGCTTCAGAGAAATTCGACCAAGCCTCAAACTCTTTTCTTAATCTGAACTCTCCCTTCCTGTCTCACATTCCTGGGAATACTTGGTTCGAACAAGCTGAGAAAGCTTTTCCCTCAACTGCTCATGGTGAAACAACAGTTGTGTCGCCTCTTTTCAGTCATATGGTCGGAAATTCTACTTCTGTGTTTGGATCGAGCTTCTTGGATGCTTTATTCAGATCCTCAAGTAACTCAGGATCTCACCATGCTCCAATCAAAAGCTATTTTGGTAACTCTTTCTCTGATCATTCTCTTCCATCTCTGCCATCTCACTTTGGAACTTTTCAAAGCTTTGATCAATCTGCACCACCACCAGCTCCACCCAACACTCCTGACACATCAGCTGCTTCTCGCAATGCGACTCTTTCACCTGCTTTAACCGTTTCTGAACTCAATGCTGCTCTTCGCCCCATCATTGAAAAGCTTGACCTTGTCTACAATCTGCAATCCTTCATGGTTCTTGATGTTACAAAGTTTCGTGATTGGTTTATTGCTGACTATTACAAAAGGTTCGGTGTCACTCCACCTGACCACACCTTTGGCACATCATCCTTTGGCCCTGCTGCTTCCAAGCCTTAGGCTTGATTGCTTCGAGTCCTATACCACCCCCGCTTTTTGAATATGACAAAGGGGGAGAAATGAATTGGTTTTACTTGGTGTACTTTAAGACTGGAATTGCTGCAAATGCTTTTATGTTGTTAAATTCTACCTTGTCTTTAAATTTCTAAGCTAGGAACTTTTTTTTTGTTGAACCATGGATTATGTACTGACAATGATTAATCTCTTGTACAACATCTTTTGGAATGAATGATATTTTGGTTCAAACAAATTTTCTGTGTAGCTCTTTTAATTTATAAGCGTATTTTGCATACATAAATTAAGGGGGAGCTTATTGAAATTGAATGCTTAAATTAAGGGGGAGCTTATTTGATAAATCACTGTTTCTCTAAAAGCTCATTTCAATACATCAGAATTTTTAAATAAAGTATAAATTCAATAAGTTTGTCATCTTCAAAAAGGGGGAGATTGTTGATATAAAATCTAAATCCCTTATTTTAAGTTTTAAAGATAACAAACTAATTAAATTGAACTTTATTAATTCTGATTTTAATTGTTATATAACTTGTGCTCTTGAGTGTTTCTTTTTAAAAATAAAGGTATAAAAGCATTATATGATTATCAAGGAAAGCACCAAGTTATGATAAAGAGATTGATCTCAAGCATTGGTCTCAAATATGGACTTTAGTGCAAAACAAGCCAAGAACACACAGGAATATGAAGGCATTAAGAATGTCACATTTAAGGAAGCAATAAATACTTGAAGTATAAGTTATGTTATGACAAGGAAATATTATTTGAAGCTTACTACAAATGTGCATATGAACAAAAAGAAAACATTTAGTAACATGTGCAAAAATGTTAGCATGAGAAGGACCACTATAATTTCGACAACACATCAAGGATGTAAGATAAATACAAAACTATTATCCCTTGGACATTCTCTTTTTGGTCACCTCACAACATGACAAGAAAAGCTACCTAGTACAAGAAAAGCCTTTTCTTTGGGCTCAAGACTTATGTTACAGCAAGAAGTGAAAAAGAAATGAGCTGTACAAAGCTCATGTCTCACGTAGCAAGCAACAAAGTACAAAGGAAAGCTTCAGCAGATTTAGAGATCGATCTCAACTTTCAGAAATCAGTTTCATCTCTAAGACTCTATTGATTCTTGCGCAGCAAGCATGAAGAAAGTTATCAAGAGTTTTTCTCCTATAAATAGAAGACTTCAGCAAAGAGAAGAAATAACTTTTGAGCAAAAGAATACAAGCATATATTCATCAAGAATCTCTTTATTTAAATCAATCAAGAACCATATATTTGTCTTTAAGCAAGCTGCTCTTTTAGTGTATTAAATCTTTCAAGATTAATACTTTTCAAATCCACTCACTCTTGTAAAAGAAATTGAAGTTGTGCAGAAAGCACAAAGATTGTAAAATCTTGTCCGTAACGGCAAGTAACTCAACCAAGTGAAGGTTGAAAGAAGTTGGTGTAAAGATCAGAAAGATCTCAAAGAAAGAAGGAGTTGAGCTTAAGTTATAACTCAACTACCTAGTGGAAAATCTCACAAGTATTGTGAGGACTGGACTAACCCACATTGGGTGAATCAGGATAACTTTTGTTGTGTGATCTTTCTTCCTTATCTCTTTACATTCATATTATTCTCACACACACAATCACTATTTAAATTTTCAATCATTTCACTAACATATTTGTTTGAGAAAATTTTAATAGGTAAATTTTATTACGTCACAATTCAAACCCCTTTTCTTGTGACATTTTTTATCTTCAAACTTTACTTATCTTTTTTTTTTTTGAAATAAAACTTTACTTATCTTCTATTTTTTGAGGCATACCTATCTTCTAATTAGACTCTAAATTAAACTATGCTCATTTTCTCTTATGAACTGAATGATTCACAAAAAGAGCTGTGTTGAAAAATAGAGACAATGATCTTGTGTATGTCAAGCATATTGAAACTTATTGGTGCTAATTAACTTTTGGTTCCAATTGAATGTTTTACCATTAAATGCAAAGATGGAACTATACCAATCTACACTACAAATACTAATTACACATCATATTGTCATAGTTCAAACTTTGAATTTAAATCGACTAACTATGCCATCATCAAACCAAAAGCAACAAACTAATTCAACTAATTATGCTATTCCCGTTCTTTACGATCTATCATTATTCTATGTCCACATAAATTACATTAATACTAAAAAAAAAAAAACTAACCGGCGTATGTGCGGTCCACGACTCGCACGTGCATTAGAATTCGGTTAGGGATACATTTTTTCTCAACTTGCAAGACGGCGATGGCGGCAACGATGGCGATTTCAACTGTTGAAAGTAGTCCTTAATATCCACACCACCATTCCCATTTGATAACTTCTCCGACGATATTTCCCCGGCATCGTCGTTTCTTGCCGGAAGAAACGGCGGCCGAATCACCTCCGTCAATATATCCCAACGTACACCTCTGAAAAATGCATGCTCTTTAATCTCAATAGCACCACGTGAATAACCTAATCTCTTCATAGGATTCTTGTCCAACAATTTCTCTATCAAATCCGTCAATTCCGTTTTTTTTCCGACGAACTCCGGCGACTTCATCAGAACATTTTTAAACGTTTCTTTCCTATTCTTCCCCTTAAACGGTGTTGTACCAAAAAGCATTTCGTATGTAAGTATCCCTAATGCCCACCAATCAACGGCAAACTCGTGTCCGTCCCCGCGAACAACCTCCGGTGAAACATATTCCTCCGTTCCGACGAACGAGTTAGACCGTTCGCCATTTGAGAAACTCAATTTATGTCGGATCACCGGACTAACTCGTGCTGATTTAGCCTTCTTCAAGTTCAAAGCATGCATCCGATTATGAAGATGAGAAGATTCAGTTGGAAGAAGAGGTATCCAACGAGAGAAATTCCGACGATGTTTTCGCGAAGATTCTGGAAACTTTGAATCTGGTAAACATGGTGGTGGTGTTGCAACAACGGTTTTGAAAGTTTTTGGGTTAAGTTTACGTGAGAGGTCGAAATCGGTTAACGTGACATGGCCGGAATGTTGTATGAGAACATTTTCTGGTTTTAGGTCACGGTAAACGATGCCCATGGAATGAAGGTGGTCGAGAGCACAGAGGATTTCAGCTAGGTAGAACCGGATAACGGACGGAGAGTAAACACGGTCGTTTTGGCGGTAACGGAGGACATTGAGGTCACCACCGGGACAATAAGGTAGGGCCCATGCAAGAAACTCAGGGGATTCATATGTGCCTAGGATTGAAGGGAGGAAAGGGTGGGAAAAGGTGGAGAGGACTTGGATTTCCCAACGGGCGCGGCGTTCAGCATCGAGTTTGGCATGGATGGAGGTTTTGTCGACGACTTTTAGGGCAAAGAGGGTGGTGTTGGTGGTGGTTGTTGTGGTGGCGGGGTTGTGGACGAGGAAGACAGTGCCCATGGCACCTTTTCCTAGGATTTTGAGTGCTTTAAGATTATCAAGGTCTAGCTCCAATGGTGGTGGAGCTGGTTCCATTTTAGTTTCAATGGAATGGGAGGAGGGGAGGGAATAAAGGTGGAAGGATTGGGAAGATATGTGGTTTTGTTGGTTGGTGCATGGTTTTTTATAGTCTTTTCTTTGTTGTTGGGTTTTGCTTTTTTATGATTTTTATTGTATTTGTTTATGGATAATCTTCTTACCTTAGGATTTCTATGTTATTTTGCTTTCACTTCTTAACTACATAAACATTGCGTACTACACTTTATATTATTAGAGAAGGTTTTGTCTATAATGTACCATGCACCATATATAAATCTATTTTCGATCAATAAATCTCATTATATTTAATTTATTACCATGCACCATGGAAATAATCTTTTACATGGCATAAAACTTATTTTTTTTCTTGTGGATCAAAGACCTAACATATAGAGAAACAATAATTTAATATGCTTTTATACCAATTATATTATAGACAAGTGAGATAATTCTCTACTATGTACAAGTTTTTTTTTTTTTTTTGAGGGATACTATGTACAAGTTTCTTTCCACTATTTGATAAAAATGTCTAATCATTAGATCAAATATGATACAATGTGACTTATTGATCAAATAATAAAACACAAATTTATGTATGGTGTAAATTTATTTACTTGTATACATTAGACGGCGTCTGTTTTTGATGAAATTGTAGCATTACTTTATGCACTAGAATATTTGTCGAAGGAGCAATATCCAATAATCATGTAATTTTATCAACATGTTTTACTTAAGTTGAATCGACTCGTATAAATTTATCTCATATTAAAATAATATTAAAATTATTATATACATGACACACACACACACACACATATATATATAGAGGGGGGTTATTTTGACTCCAAGAGTAAGTGTAATAACTTACTCCAAATCTTGACCTTTAATTCCAATTTTGATTAATGGTTAGATTAATTGATATGGTATGTTTTAATTCCATTTTCTATTGTAATCAACACTTATTACCACAAAATATCAAAACAATAAATGTCTTTTAATTGTTTGATTTTTTTCCTTCTCCCATTGCTTTTTTTGGTTTCACGATAAAAGAATTTGCAAAGAAAAAAAATTCTTTCCTTGAAATAAATTGAATAAGAAATTTTTTGCTATTCCTTCAAAAAAATTGCATAAGAAAATATTTGCATATATTTTTTTACGCTAAAAGAATTTTTTTCTTCTCCCATTGATTTATTTTTCTTCTCCCTTTACTTTTTATTACGCTAAAAAAAATTGCATATTTATCTTTTTTAAAGAAAACAATTGTAAAATTTAAAGAATTGCATATTTGTTCTACTCCCGTTACTATTTTTTCATACGACATATTTTATTTAGTTTTTTAATTATAATCCTGATATTTTCTTATATTTTTTGTAAACACACATTTTTGTACTAATCTGTCACGAAAAATAAATAGAGGAAGTAACCTTGATCTTTTCGTATATCCAATTCATTTACAATACTTGTATAAAAATAAATAAATTTGTGTTAAGACCAAAAAAAGCAATGAGAGAAGAAAAAAATAAACAATTAAAAGACATTTATTGCTTTGATATTTTGTGGTAATAAGTGTTGACTACAATAGAAAATGGAATTAAAACATACCATATCAATTAATCTAACCCATTGATCAAAATTGAAATTAAAAGTCAAGATTTGGAGTAAGTTATTACACCTACTCTTGGAGTCAAAATAACCCCCCTCATATATATATATATATATATATATATATATATATATATATATATATATATATATATATATATATATATATATATATATAGTAGTATAAATGTATCAATAATTTAAAATTTGAATTTAATTATAAAACAAAAATATACCAAACCTCCCTAATAAAGTGTTATCTAAACTGTATATAAAGAAAATAGTCGCTTTTGGGCTGACCTTTTCTCTCTTTCAATATTACCCTCAACTTTTAATACAAATATCATATATAACAAATAGATAAGAGTAAGGAAGAATATGTTATCCAAAAGTGTTATTTGAACCAGTCCTTAATGTTATCTGTCTGTCTATTTCGGGTACTAATAATATATTGCTTATTGCGCCGTTCACTAAGGAAGAATTTGATTGGCAATATTGTCAAAGCACCCGAATAAATGTCATGGCCTTGACGGATTTAATACGGGTTTCTATCATCACTTTTGGAATCTCTACGGTGGTGATATTCTTAAGGAGTGTTGTACGTAACTTGATACATGAAAATTTCCACCTGACCTGAATATGAAAAACATTGCTCTTATTCCTAAAGGTAATTCTCATATCTCTATGAAGGATTGTCACTCGATTACTCTTTACAACGTTCTGTTTAAGCTCATTTCCAAGTTCCTTGCGAAAAGACTAAAGGTAGTTCTCCCTAGGTGTATATATGATAACCAATAAGCTTTTATCACAGGGATATCGATTATAGATAATGCCATGGTAGACATTAAAGTTATACATTTTATGAAGATGAATACTAGAGGTAACGAAGTCTGTTGCTCTAAAACTAGATATTAGTAAAGCTTACGACCAAGTGGATTGGGACTACCTGAAGGACATTATGATTAAAATGGGATTCACTCAAAGATGGATTCAATGGATGGGTATGTGTGTAGAATTTGTTGACTATATGTTGTTCTTGTTAATAGTGAACTGGTTGGGCCGACTATTCTAGGTCGGGGACTTCAAAGAGGGGAGCCATTTTCTCCATATCTTTTTTATTATCTGTGCGGAAGGCCTATCCTCCCTTATAAGGGATGTCAATGAGGGAGGTACCATCTCTAGTACTAGTTGTAACACCCCGTTTCCCAAAACAACGTAATATTATATAAAACATCAGAGTTCAACATACAACGGAGTATTACATCTACTTTTCAAAATTCAGTTTAAATAGATTATAAAAACTATTTAATTCAACACATCATTTTATAAAAATCTGCAGCGGAATATTCATTTAATAATCAATTCAACAACTATGTCATCATCATTGGCACAAAGGCCTCATCATACTACAATTTATTTCATAATAATAAAATCTCCAACAACATGTCCTTCAAATAAAATGATACATAAAGGAATGAAAGAATTAAACATCAAAAATCCCCATCCCGTTACGTATCAGAGCCTACGACACGAGAGCCAACTCCTATCTATCCTTCGCTACCTGCGCTTGCCCACGAGGCGGCAATTCCAGCAGAAGGGGTGAGATTCACAACAATAATATTAATATATAAATCATACGTCAAGATTAACAGTCATAAATCCAAATCATCACGCATACAATATAGCACATCACAACATCATCATAAGCATCATCATAACAACATCATAAACATCATCATAAACAACATTACATCACACATCAACGTCTCAAACATCATCTCATATATGTCACAATTGACTCGACTAAATGCAACACCTAACGTCTCAACATCATGCATGTGGTACCATATATTTATAGCATTAATATGCTTCACCGTCGCTTTGAGCAAATGCTCCACCGTCGCTTTGAGCAAATGCTCCACCGTCGCTTTGAGCATAAAGCTCCACCGTCGCTTTGAGCATAAAGCTCCACCGTCTCATAAATATGCAAATGCATGGACTCGTCGTTTAACAACTTATTGCACCGTCTCAAAACCATCATTCATAATGCAAAACTGACACATGCAGGTATAATATTTACATGGCAGGACATCATCTCATTAATCATATACATCGCAACACGTAACATCATCACAATCACATATCATCATATTTAAACATCACTTACTATCAACAATACATCATTTATCAACAGCTCAAGTCAATCATCAGCAGTCATCTTTACAGAATACATTAAAGGGTATAAAACCCCACTAATACTACCCAAAAGGCTCCTCTCAAAGTCCTATGCGAAACAGATTCGCAAAACAACAAACATGTCCTGAACCAACTAACTCGCCACGGCGAGTACATTTGCTCGCCACAGGCGAGCACTCACATCAGCTCACTCGCCAAAGGCGAGTTGGAGGCGAGCTGGAGGCGAGAAATCTTGGGTGCTTCGGCCTTTTTGACATTTTCACCAAAAATCCTCATTTTTAAGCTCTCTAAATCCAATTTGACCAAACCAACTTCACAGGTCATCTCTATAAATATGAGGGCACTCAAAACCATCTAAAGTTTGGCAAAAATCCTAAATTTAAGGGTCAAGCTCGCCACGACGAGCTATACTGCTCGCCTCGCGAGCAACCAAGGGTTACTCGCCACGGCGAGTGATCTGCTCGCCACAGGCGAGCGATCTCAGAACCACTACGGGTTCAGTCCAATTCACACCAAAACCTGCCAATTCTCTCCAATTAAGCTTCTAATTCATCAGCAATATCATCCTAGGGGATAATCTAGGTTCTGTAACACATTCCTACAGCAATGCAACACATTCTCACATCAAATTCATCAAATTCATCATAACCCTAATTCACAAAACTCACCTCAATTCTTCCCCAAACCCTAAGCTAATCAAAACAGATGATTCAAGATTAATACTACTGAAGTTAGGCTCACCCTTACCTGATTAGATGAATAAAAAGCTACATCAAAACTCTCCTCTTGGCTAATCCTCCTTTGCTCTTGGTTCTTCTCTCTTTCTCCTAAAAAGCTATGTTTTCTTTTCTGTACGTACAAAGTTTTTGTCTGCCTCTTTCTATTCCTTACCAACCAAAACATAACTCCTTTTTTCTATTTACTCCCTCACTAAATCTTATTAAATTTCTCATTAACCCTCCTTAATTCTATTAACTCCAAATAAATCCCTCTTTTTCTAAAATAAATATTATTTCTCCTATTTTCATAAAATTCTACAAATAATTATATAATAAAATATATATCAAATAACAACACACTAATATTCACATAAATCAACATTTTCATATAAAATACACCAAACATATTAAAATCAACCAAAAATAGTAAAATAGCATTCTCACCATTTATGAGGCAGATTTTGGTCAACCAATCAGCTTACCCAAGTCTGAAATTAATTATAATAGAAATGTTCCATAATCAATGAAACACTCCAACATTTCCATAATTAATGTCTATTATCGAAAGAGATAAATCAACAACTTTTGCTTATATGAAGCATCGAGTGTGGCAGAAAATTAATTCTTGGAGCAGCAAGTGACTTTCCAAAGAAGGATGTGAAGTTATGTTAAAGTTGGTCTTGCTGGCTATCCCCTCTTATGTTATGAATCTCTTTCATTTACCTTCTACTCTGGTTAACATTATCGAAAGAATGATGAATTTGTTTCGGTGGGGTCATGGTTGAACCACTCGTTGGGGCATCAGTTGGCTGAGTTTGGAAAACTATCTGAAGTGGATAAAATAGTCACAAGGAAGGGGGGGAGGGGGTTTGAATTGTGACCCTTTAAAAAATTATCCTGCAACTTAAAATTAATTCTCAAGTGGTTTGCTTGGAATATTTAAGTTAGTGTAGTGACTTTAGAACGTTCTGAAGTTCTTATGCAAAGACTGTTTAACAAAGTAAAAGTGTTTGTGTGTGTAGTGTATACTGTAATTCAATAGTATAGAGAAAAGAGAAAGAACACACAAAGATTTATAGTGGTTCCCCCAATGTGGGTTAGTCCACTCCTCACAGTTTTGTGAGAGTTTCCACTATGCTTGAGATAACCTCTGAATCCTGCACTTTTACAACTTTGTTCACCTGAACAATTTCAAGAACTGTATTATCTAAGCCTCAGCAGGCTTGTACCTTCTTGCTAAGTTACCTACTTAGACTTTTACACCTTTGCTCAAACTAACACTTTAGTACCCTTAAAGCTAGATGAGACTTTGATTACAATTTGTATGGAGGTTGAATGTTTGTGAATCAAACAGAAGAGAAGAAGAAAGAAGTTATCTTTAAAAGAGATAACAGAGAGAAATGATTTACACTATAAAGAAGGTAGAAAGAGCCTTCAGTGATGATCAATTCAAATTGCAAGAGCTTCAAACACTTTTCAGATGCTTTAAGAATGTTTTGCAATGGTGCAAGTAATGATGAGCCTTTAATCTCTATTTATAGAGTTTTCGGGCTCATATAGCCGTTGTAGGGTGTCCAATGGTGTTATGCCACGTGTGTTGGGCCCCACAAACTTTTACTTGAAAATCTGGTTGAACATTCTGACCATCAGAATGTTGTTGCGTTCCCAGGATGAACATTAAAATGTTGCTGTGTTCTTCATCAGAATGTTGATGTTCATCAGGATCTTCATCTGGGTTCATCAATGATGAATGTCTGATGAGTTTCTGGGTTTGTCCATATGCGTTTCATATGATTTTCTGGGCAATATCCATTAGTATTAACTTTTCCATGTACATCAGAATGTTGCTGAATAAAGATGGATAAAGTTGAATAAAGTTGCTCCAAATCTGCATTGGATTACGTGCATGAGAGAGGATAGTGGATCTGCAATCTTCAGGCCCATGCTTCCAAGAGATATGAAGAAGTGATGTATCATATCTCATACATGTCCTTCTTTGATTGATCAGGACAAGATCTTTCTTTGCTTTGCTTTTCAACCACTTTACTGTTCATAAAGTTAAGCATGAGCTGAGTTGAACATTCTGACCATCAGAATGTTCCATTTGTTTTTACTTAGGATGATTTGTAAGACTTGTACTTGATGTAATCAATCCTAATAGTAAAAACAGAACTGAAGTGCAGTAATTGCATCATCTAGGATCATATTCCATCTTGGAATATTCCTAGTACTTTAATGTTCATAGTCTTAAATGAACATAAAGTATTCTTCTTGACATTAATTTTGTATATGCCTTTATTGCTTTGATTGATCCATGCACACGTACTTTTCTGGACTTTTTATTCATGTCACGTGTACTTGCATGTTCTTCATGTTCTTGATGATTTATGGGTTCCCTTATGAACACCCTTCTGAACTTTCATCAGAACGTTCTGACCAACTCACTGATCAACATTCTGAACTAACTTTCTGAACTTCAGAATTAGTTCATGAATTTTAATGTCCTTTGATTTCTTGTAACTTGGTATGATTTAAGTCTTGTTCATGTCTTAGTAAAACACTCAAGAGCACAAGTTAAATATCAAGGAATTAATCAAAGTCCATTAAATCCTTTAATCATTAAAGTTTATTATCTTTAAAATTAATTTGGGATTTTGCCTCAACACTATCTATGCACAAAACTCAAGGTGACATGGGATTTAAGGATTTGTCGGCTTTTAATCTGGCCATGTTAGGTAAGGAGGGGTGGAAATTCCAAACGGAGCCCAATTCACTAGTTTATCGTAATTTTAAGTCTTGTTATTTCCCAACTAAGACCTATCTCACTACTACTATTGGGCATAATTCGAGTTATGTTTGGAGGAGTATCATGCACACTCGTTTCATTGTTCGAGGAGGGACAAGATAGAGTATTGGTTTCGATTTTTCAATTCCGATTCTTGATGAACCTTGGCTTCTCAATAAGGAGCATATTGATGGCAACATTATGGGAGCTCTATTTGTTTGTGATTTTAATGTTAATAGTATGACGGATGCACAAAATAAATGTTGGAAAGAGACATTCGTTCGACATGTTTTGATTTGGAAAGTGGAGAAGAGTGGCTCTTATTTGGTACAAAGTGCGTACACATTATGTGTGGAAAATCTAGTTTATGTCTCTCATCTTCATCGAACGGGAAATTGGCAGGATATTTGGTGCCTCAAAGTTCTACCAAAAGTCAAGAACTTGGTTTGGCGTATGTGTAGAGGGTGCTTACCAACTATGGTGAGATTTCAAGATAAAGGTATTTCATTTCCTACGAGATGCAGGAGCTGCAATTTCAATCAAGAGGATCTACAACATCTATTATTCAAATGCCCCTTTGCGATAAAAGTTTGGAACATTGAAAGGCTTTGGTAAAATGTGAAACATGCTACAATGCACAATGATACGACTGCTACCACCATTTTTTCTCTTCTACAAACTCTGTCAAATGTTCATAAACAAAGATTAGCCTCGGTTTTTTGGCGTATGTGGAAGCACATAAATCTCAAAGGTTGGGACGACGTAAACGAGCTTAGGGCAACAATTGTAGAGACGACTCTCGGATTGATTGATGAGTTGTAGGATGCAAATGCTCCACAACCGCAAACAATGCAGTAGGCAGGTTTAGCACAACAGGATATTGGAACGGGACAACAAGTTGTGTTGTGACAACATGTTCAAGTTGCGGATCATGCTGTACGGT
This sequence comes from Medicago lupulina, assembly GCA_958299785.1. Classification (NCBI taxonomy): domain Eukaryota; kingdom Viridiplantae; phylum Streptophyta; class Magnoliopsida; order Fabales; family Fabaceae; genus Medicago; species Medicago lupulina. The sequence continues at coordinate 26,543,981 of OY283142.1, forward strand.
AATGGCAGCCACCGAGTCAAGGTAGGTACAAGTGCAATATTGACGCAGCCTTCTCAAATCAATTAAATCGGACATGGATTGGCATATGCAAAGTTGGGGAATCCTTGGGCCTATTTCATGCTCTTCAATGGATGACCGACCTGCGATTTGACAATATTAATTATGAAATTGATTCCAAGATCATGAATGATGCCTTCTACTAAAGCTAGACCAACATCAGAAAATTTGGTCATATTATTGTAGCTTATCGGCCTTAGATTACCACTTCCTTCACAAACTCTTGGGTTGAGTTCATTAGGCGACAAGTCAATATGGTAGATCGTGCTCTTGCAAAACCCGGGGGCACTCGTTAACATTTCCGAAAGTTATATTATAGACGGGACATGTTGTCATTGATGAAAAAAATTTAAATTTTTTTTAATACAGGAGACAAGTCATCGCTGCTTTAAATTTTAAAATGATTATTAAACATGTGACATGTCATCACTTATATATTATAAAATAATTTTTATACACGGTATATATTGTCAAAGTTAAATTTAAAAAATATTATTATACACGGGTCAAGAAGTCACTAATACGAATTAATGATACACATGACATGTTGTCATTGGTAAAAAACTTTAAAATAATTATTAAGGACATGACAAGTCATCAATGATATAATTTAAAAAATAATTATTATACACGGGAAAAGTCGTAGATGATACAAATTTTAAAATAAATATTATACATAGGACAAGCTGTCATTGCTAAAAATTTAAAATAATTATTATACACAAGGCAAGTCTTCATTGCTAAAAAGTATTTTTCATAAATTGTTTTTAAAGAAGTATTTTTCCAAGTTGATATTTTAATTTGGCAAACACATTTCAAAATCATATATGTTGATATTGTTTTTTTGAGAAAAATTATATAAGTTGATATCATTATTGTGTAAACTCGCATATAAAAAATTTCGAAATTAAATAAATCATCCACACTAATGGGTACTCGTGCGGATGCACGAGTATCTTACTAGTTTAAAAATGAGAAAGTTAACCGAAAATCATGTATTCTATATATAGTATAAATTCAAAATAATTGTATCATCCCTACTAAGTCATTACCAACCAAGAAAAAAAATAAAAATATTGCATTCATGACTGAGACAAGAGAAATGATATGCATAAAATTTTGCCAATTTATATACCACAAGTTAAATATACAACCAAGGGGACGAGCTCTATGGAAAGAACTCATCATGATCCCTACATAACAGAACTTTAGGTTCATGAAATATTTGTATATTATTTTATTTTGGCCTATCTTTTCGTCTTATAAATGTTGGGAGACATAATAACCCCTCTCAAAAAAAAAAAAAAAAAAAACCACTCACCCTTCCTTACATGAGATCCTTATATACTAGTAATTTTCTTTTGGCCAAACTTTTGAGTCTATATATGTTGTAGACATAATAATAACCCCACCAAAATTTGAAATTTAAGTCTACTTTACCTTTGAAATTTCATCACATGCTTTCATGTTGGTCATTTGCTTGGGGAAAACATAACCTTCTACCTTAGTAGCTCAAGTAAGGGGATGCAGGAAGAGGGATGTACTCGTAGCAATAATTATATTCCTCCACCCATATCAAAGTTTGGAACATTTATGTACTTTAAAGCGAAAAGCTCTTTAGACTTTTGTTGATGTCCTTGTCAGCCCTGATCCCACCATCCAAAAAAAAAAAATCATTTATTAATATAAAGTTTTCTAAATGAGCTAATGGAAAAATTTCAAGATCTCTTGAATGAGTGATATTGTCTCTTATAATTTAGAAAAAATACCTCTTGAATCTTTTAAGTTTGACAAAAATAGTAGAGTGGTCTTTAAGTTTGTTAAGTTTTATATAAGTCATTTTTAATTTTTTTTTAAGTTTTTATTAGATCCTTTAAGTTTTTTTAATTTTTAAATAGATCTTTTAAGTTGTTAATTTAACGTACATATTTGAAGTTTTTTAAGTTTTTAAGTTGTTAATAAGGTCTTGAGTTGGAACCATGAGATGCATTAGTATTAAAACTATTAAGAGAATATATGTGATATTCTTCGACACAATTATGCAATAATTAAATTCGTCCAAAAACAATACCTATTAAGCAATAGAATAATTTTTCTACTAATTATTTGTTAAAGTGTGCAAAATAAGATATATGAGTAAACACTTTGATTAACTCAATGATGAAATGGAGAACAAGGTTCCACTACTACAACAATAATTGACACAAGCAAAACTTCCTATAGAAGAAAGTGGTTAATCATGAAGACCAAATAAGACAAGGCATACACTCAAATATGGCTTTCGAATGAAACACATCAAACTAAACAGAAGTCGTGCCTTTGGAGATTCTCAAGTCATACACCCTAGTGCATATAATCCACCACTAGCTAAGATTCGAGAACAAAGTTTATGAAATGCACGAACATGTACAAGTCATACTCTCTAGTCATATCCTCTAGTGAAAGAGAATCATCAACTCTTAAACGCTCATCCTCTAATCTTATGGTCTAACTCATAGATCAACATCCTTTGATTATGTGCCTCAGATAATTAGCACCATAAATCATCTGGTCCAAATCGAAGTAACTCGCTCTGAAGTGAAATATAAAACACAAACATATAACCAAAATCACATCAATATCAAAATAGATGATAAATTGAGATCATCAATTTACCATCATGAAATGAAAATCTAAACCAAAAACAGGAATTGAAAAGAAAAAAAAATGAATCCAACTGGGAAGATCTGAATCGAGCAAAGAAAAACCGAAAGAAAGTCGAACCAAAAAATATTTGGAGAAAACTTAGATGCAATATCCTACTTCATGTTCATGTTGTTCTCCAATCAACACTTGACACATCGATTATTTTGTTCACGTCAGCTGTTGAGAAATTAACACTGTAAACATTCCGCTTCGTTATTGTTCCTTTCTGTCTCGACTTCAACTACAACCGAATCTTCTCGCCACACTAACATCAACGTATATGCATCAAATCACTAGGATAATCAAACCAAATTGGAAGACAACAAATTTCATGGGATTATTTAGATTTCATGTAACAAATTACAGTAACACTTTAATTTATGGTAGACAACAAATTGAGAACAAATTCTCATATAATCAAACAAAATTCCATAGAAGATTTAATATTTACCTCAATGGTTTAAGAGATTTTCCATGCCCTCCCGTTTGGAATTTCTTAATTTCATGTTTCTTTCCAACCCTTTCTTCTCCTTTTCAAATTGATGCATCTATGTTTTCTCTTTTCTTTTATTGTGTTGGTTAGATTCTCCTTCCATTTTTGCATTGTGGTATCAGAGTTACATCTGAAAGTTATACTTATAGATCTAAAATCCACCACCGTCATTTCTTAGCATTGGTGATTTGGCGTCGTTGAGGATGGAGGTTGCCATGATTTGCAGATACTTTAATTGATCAGTTGCAACGAAAACATTGGGAAGGATGAAAGGAATTAACTACGTTAGATAATAATCATAATTAAATTAAATTTTTCAGGTGTCTTATTCCTATTCGTGAACAGTAAAATTTTTACCTATGTAACTGTACTTAAGGTTTGTCAGAAATATTTCTTCGATTCATCAATTGTAACAAATGAAAATCAAATTCAAACAAAAGATTGTGGAAGATCGAGAATCAAACTGAAAAGATCGAGAATCGATGAAGAAGAAGAATGAATTTTCTTATTAGGATGAATTATGTTCATTTTATTCTAACAACACGATAGATGTTCTTATTTTCTTGGAAAAATATAAAACGAAAAGAATATTAACTTAAGAACAACACGATAATGAACTTAAGAATATTTTTTTTGTGAATTATTCTTTCTACAATAGCGCCTTTTTACTTTGAATAGCTTTTTTTATTCACTTTCTTTAAAAATTAGCTTTTTTGGCTTTTAATAGCGCTTTTCTAGTGCTTTTAAATCCCAGTTACGATATACCACACCTACAATAGCACTTTAAATTAAAAAGCTATAAAAAAAAGTCTTTCCTTAATAGGAACGGAGCTATGGTATGCTTCTTTCGCTCGAGGATTTAATAGCTTGTTTTTGGCTAAAAGCGTTATTATAGATCTTGTAACTCTGACCTAGTATGGGGGAGAGAGCAACCCTCCGTTCCACTATAATGATGAGTAACTTTACAAAAGAGATATCAAAGGGTTACAAGAATAAGTCTTCAAGCCTAATTCTACCTAAAGTCCCAATCTATTCCCGTGACCAAAAGACTCAATCCTAATAGTGTTTTCCAAGGTGAACCAATCAAAACCCTAGTGTCTCCCGCTTAGAGAAATCTCTCTAAAACCCTAGTTTGTTGTTTGTTCCTATACCCTTTTTTTAGCCCCGTCTATCTCAAGGTTTACTATGTTACAAGGTCTATATTTATAGTAAAAGTATCCTAAAAAATTGGAACAAATCTGAGCCCAAAAATACGATTCTGTTATATTTTTTGTTGGCAAATTCGGGCCTTGGACAGCACCATTCGGCCACCGATTTTGAAAGACTCAAAACTTCAATTTTGAGTCACTTTCACAACAGGTGTTGATTTGGTTAATGGAGGTTGGTTGTGTGATAATATTTGTCATGAGGGGGTGATGGGTCCTCCACTCTATTTTGGAGGGAACCATGGTATGATGGATCTTCTTCCAAAGATGGGTTTGGTAAAAATTTTGAGCTAGAGGATGTTTGCTTGGGAAGAGGACTTCGCAATGGAATGTGAGTGTTTAACTTCCCTTCTTTGCAGATTAATTTGGCAAACCAGTGGATTTGGAAATTATAGTCTTCCCATTGTTACACGATGAATAGTGCATATAACAACTTGAAGGTGGTGGATGATAATGATTATCTGAAAAATAATCATGTTTTGTGGTTAAAAGTGGTTCCACTAAAAATTAATATTTTCGCTTGGCGTTCATTTATTTGTGAGATGCACTTTTACGCAAAATTTGGTCTCTAGTTTCAAGGTCGTTAGGATTCTCAACAACAACTCAGGGTATTTTATTGGAATATTTACCTCAATTTGGTGGATTAGGTTGTTATTCGAAAAGCATTTGAGTGTCTCTTAATATTATTTGACTTTATGTGGTTTGGGTTACTAGAAGGAGATAAATAGGCGTATTTTTCATCATAATTAGGAGGATCACTTGCAATCTTTAAGTGAAAAAGTTAAGCTTTAGTTCTTTTGGTGGTTGAAATAGAAATTTGTTACTTTGATTTTGATTATCAGTTTTGGAGGCTTAAGTTAAGCTTTAGTCCTTGCTTATCTGTTATAACTTAGCTTGTTTCTTTGTTGCTTAAGTTTCTCATTGTATGTAATTTTGTAACTCTTTTTAATTCTTTTATGGTACAAATTGTGCTAGAATGACTTGTTTTAGTTAGTAAAATATTTCATTTTGGCCTTTCAAAAAAAAAATATGAATTACAGTTGAAAGCAACATTTTTATATAAGATTTATTCTATGAACTAAAGGGACAAAAATGATACATAAATGTACTTTAGTGATATCTAATAATTATTCTAATTTAAATGATGAATTTCTTTCGTCCAAAAATTATTAGAAGTGTTTAATAGATGTAAACATTCCATGGGGTATTTTATTATATAAAGTGTTCAGACAATTATACATTTGTTATACGCAAAGGTGAAAAAAAATGGCTGAGATTATTAAGTTTGTTTATATTATGATACTTTGTGTTTCCTTATTGCTTATTGTGGAAGCCGGTGGAAGTAAGCTCATTCTCATTTCTTTTTATCTTATCCATAATCTTTTAATCATTTTTAGTAATCTATCTTTATTCTTATTTTATATAATAGAAGAATGTGTTACTGACATCGATTGTGAAAAACTATATCCGGGTAATAAAAAGCCTCTGATTTGCAACGTTGGTTATTGTTATAGTTTATACAAAGGTAAATTTTATTTATCTATTATATCTAAAACTTTTTTCTTTGATTGTTATAATGTTGTTACTCTTATAACTTGTCTAAAACTTACATATATTTCTCTTCTACTAAAATTTCTTTGATATCATTAAAAATACACGTTAAATATTTTTTTTAACATGATGGAAGTAGATAAAACACGAAAATTCAACCACACATCCGTTACTAAATTATATTATGATCAATCATATGATCAACCATACAATGAACACATATATCTCTTTAAGCAAAACTATGAAGATTTTAAACTTAACTTTAGATATCATTAGTTATTTCATCCCTAGTAGGACTTAGGTCATCCTAAGAATATTAATTGAAAATATTTTACTCAATTCGTCCCAAATGTGTATTGCACCTTTCCAGCACCTGAGAATGTTACATGGACAAATTGAAAGATTTTATAACAACAAACCATACTCAAATACTTCAAAACAATAAATGTTACAAAATAATACTGATTCTACTTGAACACATAAATTACCCAAACAAGCGAACAATCCCTTTGGACAAATCTAAATAATTTGTGATTCAAAAGAAATACAAAAACAAAGTTATATGAATTATGATAAATTAAAAAAAAAAATCTTCATAACAAAGACTCAAGTATGAAATATTGTCTCTTTATATACCATAGTTTCCGCGAACTGTTAGTATACATACATAGTTCTTTAATAATATTGTTTTCATTAACACACTTGTGTGTGTCTATATATATATATATATATATATATATATATATATATATATATATATATATTAAAAAAAAGGAGTCCAAAAACAATAGCGGAATGAATTACGAAAAACTCAAGGGTATAAATCAATAACGAAACAAGCGTTAATTATTTTTGAAGAAAATTACCAAAAAATTCAATCAATTGGTTAGAAAATCCTTAGAATATCCACTGTGTCATAACTTTTCTTGAGTGACGAATGAAGTCATAAAATGACATAGAAAAAAAAATAGAATATGTACTTCATATTTTAATGGAAATAAAATATAAGGTGTTAGTTTAAGAATTAAATTCGCGTTTTAACTAATTACAAGGTTGATTTTTAGAATGTTTGTTTTGTGTATATTTTTGTGATGAATACTACTAAGACTGACCACCTATCTTAAGAAAGGCAAGGTTGATGTTATGGTGATAATTTTTTGGTTTAATTGATCTGCCGGTCCCTTAACTTATTTCTTTTATTCAACTTAGTCCCATAAGTCTTAACTTTCTCAAACACGTCCCTTAACTTATTTCTTTTATTTAATTTGATCCAATTTCGATAATTTTAATTCCCTAAAAAAAGAGACCGTTGGATTACGAAGGTATATCAGATTTTATAGTGTATCATCAACACATAATTATTTACTTTCTTCTTCCTTAGTCTTCATCCTTCATCAATAAAACTTAGGAAAAAAAAAATAAACATACTATTTAATCACACCTCCATCATTGTCATCTTCATCTATCATCATCACATCCTCCAATCACTCCACCATAACCATCCCAAAATCAAGAGAAGAAAAATTCATTCTTTTCAAAACAATAAACAACTTGTCACAAGTTCAAAAAATAAAAAACAAAAATCAAACACCTCTCATGTTTTTTGGGTAGCTCTCACTGACTCTCCCTCCTCTGCAAATCTCTCTCACCCGAGTTCACTACCAATCTCAGTCCAAACCTTTATCTCCAACAACAACATCAACAATTTATTCATGGCCAACAATAACAACAACAGCTGCAGCAACAACAACAATAAGCAAAATCAGAATTGAACCACAATTGAACAAAACTCACAACAACATCAAAATTTCACATAAATATAGTTCCAATCCAAAACCAGAATTGAACAAAAATCACAACAACATCGCCAGATTCAAGCCTCCTAGCATACTCCTCAGCATCAATCATAGCAACAACACCTTTTCTCTCAAGAGCATCACACTTAGCTTTCATGGATGCAGATTCATCAACCACATCACCACCACTGCTCACAACAACAATTTCAGCCGGCGGCGGTACAACTTTCGGCACCACAACTTGAATCGTTCCACCATCTTTCTTCCGTGAATCACCGAGGACGGAGCGGGTGTAGGGTTGACGGTGGCGATGACTTCAATTTGGGCTCCGGCGAAGTGTTGCTTCCGTTTGGAATGGAATTCGTTTCCATTGTGAGAAGGAAAATAATGGAATCTCAATTCTCCCATGTCGTTGTTGTACGATCTTGGTGGTGATGGTTGTTCTACCACACTGATTTTACTATTTTGGGTTATGTTTGTAAATGAATCTTATATTTGTTGTGTTGAATGTGGATTTTATTTTTGGTTAAATGTTTGAATTTTGGGTTATGTTTGTAAATGAATTTCACTGGGTTTTTTTTATTTTATTTTATGAAGATGATTGAAGGATGAATGAAGCTGAAGATGATGGAAGAAGAAAGTAAATAATTAGGTGTTGGTGATACACTATAAAATCTTATAGACCTCCGTAATCCAACGGTCTCTTTATTTAAAAGATTAAAATTTATCAAAATTGGACCAAATTGAATAAAAGAAAAAAGTTAAGGGACGTGTTTGAGAAAGTTAAGATTTATGGGACCAAATTGAATAAAAGAAATAAGTTAAAGTACCGGCAGATCAATTAAGCCTAATTTTTTTCATGAGTTACCTAACTTGTGAGAGGCATGAATGATATTAATAATTTTTGTATGATAATTATATGATAACATTTTTTTAATTTTATGTTGTGAAACATGCATCATATATAGGGATTTTAACATGCAAGTGAACATATTAAATGAATTGGGTGGTGTGTGGGTTTTGTCAACCTAGTTTATGATGCGATTTCTCTTTAGTGTGGAAGTTCCAATAACTCTTGATGATTCGTTGTTGTTAGGGCATACTTATATAGATCTTGTAGTTTAATATGTAAACCTTTGATGGTTTGGAGTTATAAATGTAGATTTATGTTTGTTTCTATGCATTTTTCGTTGTAGAACTATAAGTCACATATAACGTATCTAACACCTTGTTTTCTATGTGTTTTTCTCTTTTATATGTTGTATGCAGAGCCTTCTCGCTTCTAGTAGTACTGAGATGCTCTTTCATGAGAGTAAAGTGGAGAATTAGTCTATAACCCATGTTATGTTGGTCTTGAATGTTTGTTTGATTGTTGTTTATGTTTAAAATGGATTGTAGGTTGTGATACTATGAGATCATGGCCGATGTTATCTAGTATTTACTTATTTTATTATAAGAAAAATGTAAGGCTCTAAGAAGCCAAAATATTTTATTCTGAGTTATGAAATTGAGTTCTTATCTATGGTGATGTTGTGATATTTTATTCTACATGAAAATTTATTAATGGTGCAAACAAATATTATTACCATTTTCAATTGTATTTAATTTATATTATGTTACTTTAATTAAAAAAAACCTTCCAGCTTTTTGGTTAATTTAATATTTTCTAGTTTAGCTATGATATTAGTGGTATCAGAAACTAGTTTGTCTCACGGCCAAAAAAAGAAATTAGTTTGTCTATTAGATTCTTTCGTGATACATGTCTATTACGTTATCGTTAGTATGAACATTTTAGTGTAATTTCTCAACAATATGAACTGATTTTCGTAAAATGGTTGTGTATTTATGTGAGATTTTTGTTGTGAAATGTTTTCCCGTTGTTGTATGGCCTACATATTTGCTATAAAACCAAGTGAATCATTGAATACATTGAGCGTATTATTATTTTTTTTAGAAAACTCGGTCTACTTTGAGTGAAATATCGTGACATCATTCATGTTTCCTCTCTATAAATAATTTTGAATAGGATTTATCATTATAAGAAATATTAGGTAATGAATAAGTTAGAAACTTAGAAGGAGTATACTAGTGATCCATTTATTGGCAAGAATTGTTGGCTATTAGAAATAATCTTCAAGGTAAAGTAGGATTTACCCACCACAACAACACAATCACCTAACCACACACTAATAAGCTAGTATTAGAGACTTTATTGTCCGATAAAAAGATGTCGATTCCAAAGAGAATTGTGAGTATCAAAAGTATCTTCCTAAGATTTTTAGCTAGAAAAGTTTTTATCTTGGGAATTTGATGATTTGATTATTTTGGAAAATATGCAATTTATAAAACAACCCTAGAATTGTTGGATTTCACTACAATGATGTACAACCCAAATCCCAATCCCTCTAATTATTATGAAGAATCAAAGTCTAAATGTGAAGCAATTCTATGTTAACTAGTGTTCTCTTACAAGGATGCAAAAGTGTAGTTTAAACCAAAAATATTTACTATTTTCATTGCTTCGACACTATGGATAGTGGTGTTCGACACCTGTATGACATTTGTAAATGTTATGTGTTTTTTAAATTAGCGGTGTCGACGTATCGGTATCTATATCGTGTCGGCGTGTATGTCAACGTTTATGCTTCATAATGCTTATTTGAATAGAATGGCCATTTACCTTTATTATTTTCCATGCGATCAACCAGCCAAAGCATTTGTAACATATGCTCTGTAATAGGCATTTGAACATAAGCCACAAATTGATAACAATTACCATAAGAATTGTAAAGGTCATTTTCTCCCATCGGGTTCAATGCACTCTTGTCCACTTGCAAGGACTTTATCAAAGTACATAGGTGACAACTCATCATGGTTATAAAATTTCAAGCATATGTAAATCCCTTTGTTTAACTTAAATCATAACAATTTCTAATTAGTTATTGGAGGATTACCCTATTGGAAGATGTTACATGTTTCACATAGGTGAGAAACTCGCAACTTATTACAAAGAGCGTAAGGATGACAAGTATAGCGGAATCTAGTGTTGTGATATTGAATAATTACTAATGGGAGGTTCTGTTGTTCAAAAAAAAAAAGTAATGGAAGGTTCTATGATGCCATCTCAAAAAATGGATATAAATACGTCACTTTAAAGAAAGACACTTAAAAATACATTTTCTTCAAACTCTTTTGAAGCAAAACCAAGAATGAATTAAAATTAAACTATCTTTTTTTTCTGCAACAGAACACCAACTCAGATCATTTAAAGAAAATCACATAAGCTAAGAAAGAAACCAGTTTACTCTAAAGTAAAACGTACTTGAACGATTTGTTTGCATGTTGTATAATAATTTTAAAAAATTATATAACTCAATATAATCATGTGTGTCGATGTCGTGTCAGATGAGTATTTGTGCTTCATAGATCATTCCGTATCTAATAGGTTAGCATTGAAATTGTGATTTACAACAAATGCTTACAAAGTTGCCAATAAAAGAAAAATGCACATCAAATGAAATAATAAGCTGTATAGAGGCCAAAGAATAATATTAGATTTCAAGGCTACTCTTCACATTCAATATTTATCAAATAATAGATCAATCATGACTGTATGCCAAAAAACAACATTGAAACACCAAGACTTTTCAGAATCCTACGAATTTCAATTGCCTTTTCATCATCCCATTTTTTTTTTTCTTAACTTCAATTCCTCGAATTTTCCCGCGTTTTCTACTTCGTCCCAAAAAAACCGAAACACAAAAAATGTAACAGAGAGACCTTCATGTAGCGTTCTAGATAAACCATAGCATGTTAGATTTTTAGATTTGGCCTTAAGAACATATGAGTAGTATACGCATCGCTTACACAATTTATATATACTACTCCGTGCCCGTCTTTTTGCTTTTTTTATTGCGCTAACGTTTGAAAATTATGAATGATATTTTTTTTATGAAATTTTGGTTTTGATTAAAAGTAAAAAACATAAATGTTTGTTGCTCTTTTTAATGACACGAACAACAATCTTTATTATAGAAAAAGTTGTTTAAGGGTATAATTAATTGGGATAATGAAAAAGTAAGTATAAATATACTCATCTAGTTTGTTATATTTTTTAAATGATAAAGGAGAAAAAACATATATACATATATTCATATCATATTTGTTACATTTGTTATAATATTTAAATTTATTTTTATATATTTGTTACATGTGTTATTTGTATTGAAAATCAAGGGTATTTTTGGAAAGAAAAGTTCAACCCAAAAGTGTGCTGAAATGGGTAGTTTCTTTTATATATAGTATATATTTCGTTGTACAATGTGGATTAGGGTTAGAATTCAAGTTTGAATTTGAATTTGGGCTTGGAATCGACGAGCTCTGAATTGGATTTGGGTTTCAACGAACCCTTGGTTCAATCCATGGAGGGCTTTTGAATTTTAGGGTTTTAACGGGTTTGTGAGTGAGGGTGAGCAACGATGAACGGTTTGTGGAACAAGGGTTAATGAGTGTTTTTTCTGGGCAAGTAGCCTAGTTGTAACATCCCAGTTTTTAATATTAGTTTATTAGTATTATTATTAGATGATATTAGTTTTAATATTATTAATAGTATTGATTTGTTTGATATTAGTAATTTAATTATTCATATTTATTGAGAGAATAGGTAAGTGAAAAGTAGATAGATTGGTTAGTCGGTTAAAGAGTGAGAGAAAATAATATTTAGGAAGAAAATAGTTTTTTAGAAAGAATGAGAAAGTAGAGTACGAACGAAGGTGAATTAGTAAATTTGGGTAGAAAAGAGGTGTAGTAAGTGAGATGAGTAGTGTTTTAATGATTTAAGCAGAGGGGAGTGTGAATAACAAGGCAATATAGTTACAGAGAGAATAGTAACAAATTCGAGAGGTGTAGATAGTAATTTGAAAACATTAGTAACGAACCTAGAGAACATATAGTAATCTAAAAAGATTGGTAACAAACTCAATTAAAGCTTATAAATAGAGAAGAGAATTAGAGAAGAAGGGTTACCAAGAAAGAGAGCAACAAAGCGGCAAAAGAAAAACTAGGGTTGTGGAGAGAAGAGGCAAGGAGGAATAGCGAGAAGAACCTAGAGAGAGATTTCACCGTAGGAAATCATCAATTTCGCAAAACTAGAGGTATGGGGGAGTCTCTATTCACCTTAAGGGTTGTATGAACATATGAGTAGTGCAGGATTTTTGTTTATTTTCATGATATTTTGATGAATTCATGTTAAATTCGTGCTCTAATTTATTGTTGTGATTTTGGCTATATTTTATTATCTCTAAATTCGTGATTCAATTGTGATTATGTTGTGTATTGAAATATAAGAGGAAAATTGAGCAACCACCTAAATCTTTTGTTTTGATTTCTGATTTGACTATTAATTCATATATGAATTATGAATGATTTTTTTTATTTAATCCTTTGATTTGTACATATGAATATGATTCATAAGAGTTCCCTGTTATCGTTTTGGCATGGCCAAATCAAATAAACCTTTTGGGATATTTTTTTCAAAGTGTATAATCGAAAACTTAGACTAAACTTGCCTAATGATGTTTGAAATATGTGTCTCCACCTGACATGAATTTGATTCATATATGTATGTATGCAAACAGCTTTAAATCCCTAATCGATGGTATGAATTTGTGATCGATATTCTCTTTTCTTGATCTGCCGAGAGAATTTGTGCCTTTTGATTGTTTGATAATGGTAGCTAGTGAGTTAATTGGTAAATCACGTTTGTGAGTGGAATCCAAATTGAATTTACACACTCGAAATCAATTAAATTAAAAAAGGATATTATGATTTACATCACATGATTTGTTGTATCAATTATTAATGTGTGCGATTTTTCTTAGTTTTATAACAATAGTGATAAAGAGTTATTATTATTTATTATCAATTTTTTTAGGTAATGATGATTTATTTAATGAAGTGTAAGTGATGAATTATCTCATTAAGTGTAATTGTGAATTATTTGATGATGTGAAATTGATGTGTTATTTAACGTTGTGCAATTGATGTGTTATTTAACGATGATACTATATAATGATGTGATATTTGAAGTTGTTTTGATTTAAAGATGTGTTGTATAAAAGATGTGTGATTTAAAGATGTGATATTTGACGATGGTGCTAATTAAAGATGTATATGTCGAGTCATTGAATGATGTGCATTGTTGAGTCTTTATTTGTGTTCATGCATTCATGGTCAGTCCTATTTGACGATGTTGTATATAACGATGGTGTGGACAAAATCAGTAACATACCTCTGATGTCCAAAATATTTGACGATGGTGATAGGTTTGGTACCACATGCATATAGAGTCGATTTAGAGACATTGCATACATAACTGCAAGTCTATTTGAAGATGTGTAATTAAAATATGTGTGATTTTAAAGACGTGTAATTATTTAAAGATGTGATATTCAATGATGTGCTTCTAAATGGATATGTGTCAATGATCTGTATTTTGCTAGATGTCTCTTTGATATTCTTAAATGTCGTTGATGCTCATATGTTATTATAAGATGTTGATTGATGCCTAATTGATTTTACTAGATGAAATTTTATATTTAAATGTTAATATTATCTGATTGTGATGCATACATGTCTAAATGTAATTGTTGTGTTCTTTTATCTGAATCTATACATGTATTTATGCATCTCTTGTGTTGGATATATTCTCACCCTCTAGTGGCGGGTTGGGCGTCTGCACCCTTGTAGTGTAGATTTTTAGGAAAAAGAAGTTTAGTAGTAGTGAGTCTCTGAGGATGGCTTAAAGTCTACTCGTTTACCTATCGCTTATGGGAGTCTTTATTGAATTAATGCTCTAATATGTGACACTAGGGATTGGGGATTTATTTTAATTTAGATTAGTTTTTTTTAGAATTCTTTTGAATTCAGTTTTGATGTGGAATTAAAAATGTGAATATTTCTTTGATATTTTGAAAATTATTCCGCGACGTTTAACATTTAAATAAAGTATTTTTAATTGAAGAAGATGTGTGACACCCTTATATGATTTATTATTGTTTGTATTTTATTTTAGAAAATACATTTTGGAGTTTTTGGGTGTTACACTAGCGGCTAGAGAAATTTTTCTTAAAGGTGAATAAGTGGGGTGTCCGGGGTTCGAATACTGCCCCCTTAATATATCATGCTTTATCCCTTATCAAGTGAGTTAAGCTCACGGGGACACAAGGGTTTATGAGTTTTGAACCCAAAATGAATATTTTGAGTGTTTTTTTTATTTTGATATACAACCACTTAATAGTGCTTTCAAAAAAGTGATAACAATACAATAACATTTTGCATGAAGCGCTAATATAGGGTACCCTTATAATTGCGTCTGACCCAAAACGCTATAATAGGCCTCACCTCAGTGTTGCTTTTTTATAGTGTTTTTGTAAAAGCGCTATTAAAGTGGCTTTATTGTATGTCAAAATTGTAGTATCACCACGACACCTATGTTTTATTGCAAAATAGCACTAATTATCGTAAATGGATGAAGTTTTGATGCTCAAATCGTTTTGTGATGAGCTTTCTTCTCTAGTGGGGTTTAGTATGGAAAATGATAGTTGTTTCCCATCATGGGAACGTTTTTTTAACCATTAGATTAAAGAGGAGCACAGATTTTATCATGGTCTGTCCATACTATGTATTTTCCCATATCATCTTCATCTTCATGTTGTTCTTAAAATTCAGAAAATTAAATTAAAATAAAATAGCAATCCAAAATCAATCTTTATCTGTTGCAATTAAAAAAAAAATGCTCTTTATGGAACTTGCAGTTAAAAACAATCTTCATGCTTCAATCAAAGGAACCCAAATCTGATGCTTATGTTTGTTCCCGTATCATGACAGCTTTCAAGTGACCACTTGAAATTGCAATGGGTTTTATTGTTCTATGATCATCTCAAAATCACTTATCCCTACCAACCCACCATCATCAAAACCAAATGAAAATCAAACAACCCAAACAAAATCAGATCTAATAAAAAGGAAATATACTTAGAAAATCAATTAGATCTATACAAAAAAAATTATTTTTTGTTTAGATCTGTAAAATGAAAATAAATCAGAGGACGAATAATGATAATAAGATCCATGTTATAAATATCATCATCTTGTTTAAGAGGGGGAAATATCCGTGGACATTGTAGAAAGTTTGCTTGGTGGAGAAACTCTTGTTGGTTTGAAATTCAAGTATGTGAAAAATCGAAAAACACGTAAATTTGTTACTGGAATTTTTGTCGGAATATTCAAGAAAGGGAAAAAAAAATATTCATAGACCATGAACTTGACATTGCTGGTGGTGGACTGGAGCATGGAGGTGAGAGAAGAGTGATGAAAGATAGTGGGAAAAAATATAGTGTTGAGAGAGTATGATAAAAGTGTAGTCTTCATTTGATCTGATGGTTATAGTTTACTTTCCCATGGTGGGAACAACTTTCCTTTCCCATCCTAAATGCCACCTTCTTCTCTATATGAACAAATGATCAACTTTCATTTATTCTTGTGAATCTGGGCTCTTAATTATATTGTTGACACTGATGCAAAGTCATCAAATTTCAAGTAAATTAGCCATGTTTATCTATTTCAATACTTCAAAAGAAAAATGGTTGCAACTTAACAATGGCTTTGTAATTGGATTTTTTTTATTGATTTACTTATTGAAAGAACACCCAAAAAAAAACTTAATTAATGTAAAATAGTGTCAATACAATGCAATATGAGAAGGAGGTGCATCAAATGAAAATCGAATTCGACCACAAAAAATAGAATCAAAGGTTAGAATGTTCATGTCATGGGTGGCATAGTTTATTGTGGTCCATTGGTTGGTGTGGTGCAGCCGGTAGCAGGGTTATTCTTTGAGGGTGAGATCTGGAGTGGTGGTTCATGAAAGGTAATGCCATGCTTTCAATTCTAGACATCGGGAAGACAAAAGCACTGCAAATCAATTGTCCTTTTAATATTGACAATTCATTTTTTTTTGAAGGATTTGAGAATTCATTTTGATCTAAGGGTTGAAAACTGTTCCTACCATTCTCATACAAAATTGTCATTCTCACTTGATATATATATATATATATATATATATATATATATATATATATATATATATATCACATATATATTATGAAAGGCTAGCTAATAAAAAAAAGTAATGAAAGATTGGTAAACAACAATAGAAAGAAATATTTTATGTAAGATTTATTCTATGAATTAAAAGGACAAACGTGATACATAAATGTAGTTTAGTGATATCTAATAATTATTCTAATTTAAATAAAAAGAACTTCTTACAAACGAAAATTATTAAAAAACTATTTTACTGATGTAAATATTGCTTGGGGTTTTTTTACAATATAAAATGTTCAAACTGTTCAACATCTATTATGCGCAAAGGTGAAAAAAATGACTAAGATTCATAAGTTTGTTTATTTTGTGTTACATTTTGTTTCCACACACACACACACACACACACACACACACATATATATATATATATATATATATATATATATATATATATATATTATTATAATTATGAAAGGCTAGATAAAAAATAAAAAATAATAAAAGATTGATAAACAATAATGAATTATAACTAAAAGTGTTAAATGTTGAGCGAAATAACTACATTTCGTGAAGCCCAGATACTTCTAAATTGATGATGTATCGGAATCTGATACGAATCCTGCATCAATATATGCCTGATACGTTCCAATGCGTACTAGAAAAGTATCCGACAATTAATTTTTTTATAACAATTGTCTGAGACATTTCAGATACGTCATATATGTGTGAAGGATGAGGTGATGGAAAACCGATACGCATGGGATACATGATTTCTCTATTATTTTTTCTTTTTGTTTTTTCTTAACAAAAGAAAAGAGGAAAGAAATGAATATTAGTGTTAACTCAAATAGCACTTAACTCTTAAGTAATGAAATATTATACAATGATGTTATTTTTTGGATATAGATGTATAGCACTAACGATCTTCTTTTTAGGATATAGTATGACATTAATAATGTTCTCTTTTGGGATATATGTAATTGACAAAGTAATGGTGTTATCTTTTTGAGATATATCATATATGTAATTGACTAATTGTCACTTTCTTTATAATCGATATTACTTGTATTTATACATATGTTGTTGTCGAATGTATGTTTTGTCTCTTTTTGTTGTTTTGAGAAAGCTACTATTGTTGATTGTCTTGTGAAGTTTATTTCATTGGTGTGCCTTATTGTTGTTTTAAGTCTATTTGGTCATCATGTGGGACTAGGTTTTGCGCTTGTCTTTTGCTTTTGAGTTATAGTACATAGTTTTTATTTTGAGTTCTAATCCGTAATGTGAATTTTTTTTTAAGTATCATGGCCGTATCATATCTTGGATTTTGAAATTTTCCCGTAATGATGTATCAAGGCCATATCATATCAAGAGAGGGAGAGAGATAGAGAGAGAGAGAGAGAGAGGAGTCGCGGCCATAGGAACTATCTACGACAACCATGATGACATTCTTTTCATGAGAGAAGGTGGCACAAAGGGGTTGGGAAAG
Source organism: Medicago lupulina (assembly GCA_958299785.1). Classification (NCBI taxonomy): domain Eukaryota; kingdom Viridiplantae; phylum Streptophyta; class Magnoliopsida; order Fabales; family Fabaceae; genus Medicago; species Medicago lupulina. Next base: position 26,562,359 of record OY283142.1, read on the forward strand.
GGAAGGGTGGACTGTGCTGAGCTCAATACATCGAAAAGAAATCTGACCAACTTATAGACAAGATAGACAATGAGGATTCAGTCCACGCAAAGGTTTCAGGTTAGGGTGTGGTTCTAATTATTGACAACATGGTTGAGGGATAGGGACATTGTTTATGAAATAGGGGCCTGTGTGAATTGTTATGTCATACTGCTGCATGCGCGGAATGTGATTTTTTTTGAAAAACTCGTGGTGGTAAAAGGAAGATTGCTAAAGGTTGATGAATGTACTCTCAATAAGTTGAGGTTGGCCTATTCTCAGGAATATCGATATTTTGGAAGAAATTAATGTGGTAGAAGAGGTTTAGGTTAACAGAAAGAAATTTTAGATTCGGGTTGTGGAGGATTTAGAGTTTGGTATTATAGATGAAGTTATTTTAGTTGAGTATGAGGAAGACAATTCATCTTTGTGTTCAGAACCAGGTTGTTTGCCAGAGTATATACCTATAGTTGACATTCTGGATAATCATTTACATAGAGATTTCTCTCACAAAGTAAGTAAAAAATTGAATGAAGGAGTGGGCGAGGTTCTTAATGAAAGTAAATTTTTAGGAAATAGATGGTGGTGGTATGGCTTAGGAAAGTAAGCTGAAGCCTATTGGTATTAGTAAAGATCAGAGTGTAGCAGATGAAGTCAATGTTCCAGTATTAGTTGATTCTAAGGAGACAAAACAAGGGGTTGTAGAAAAGGAAGTTAGTACATAATTGGTATCATGTCAATCAAATCGGATCCTAAGATAGATGACAAAAATGACCGACAATAGAAAGGTCAATCTTGTCCTCTTACTTGGAAAGAATTGACGGGTCTAGGTCCATGGAGCTATGAGAGGTTATATTTGATAATCGTGAAGTGCGAAGAAACATGTCTAAATTGAGAATTAGGCGACATGAGCCATCATTGTTAGATTTGAAAAGAGTATCAAGGATGTCACCTAAAGATCGATATGATTTGTTTCGTTCCCTTAAGAAAACCAAAAAAGAAAAAGACAACTAGTAAATCAACAAAGTCTTTTCCTATTAATCTTGAAGGAGTATATTTATGAGTGGGAACCATGTCTTCGGGTAATAGTGATGATTTGAAAAATTGGATGGTGCTTCATGGTAAACCTCAAGAGGTAACTACTGATGTTTGTGAGGTGGGTAAAGCTATTAAGCTGAAGTTTAATAGAGACGGTGATAACATGTTTAATGTGTTATCAAAGAAGGGAGAAGGGAGGGAAATGGATAAAGGATTGTGAGTGTCAGGTTGTTTATGATGTTTAGGGTGGGGTGGTTTAGTGGTGGAGGGAGCAGTGGTTATAATGAAGCTTATCTCTTTTAATGTTATAAAGTTAGGTGGGTGGGAGAAGCATATGGAGGTTTTGAAGTTGGTGAGGGAATTTAGGTGGTGGATGATTTGTTGTGTCATACTCTTTTGGGGTTCTCATTGTTTAGTTATCTTATCAATCTTTTGTAGCGGCTTTAGGCGAAATTTCGACTTTATGGGATGTTAAAGAGATGGATGTCTGGGTTACTATGAGTTTCGAGAATATTTTGATTATTAATGGACGGTTTATTAAGAATGATTATGAATTTGCTATTGCAAATTTTTATGTGATTTGTGATAGTGGACGAAGATGATTGTTACAGACAAGGTTAGGTTGTTTGAATAAAAATGATAGGGAGGTTGCTTGGTATGTGAATGGAGATTTTAATATAATTCGATCAACTGAAGAGAGAAGGAATAAGGTGTCAAGTGTCTGTTATGAGGATTTTACTCACTTTAATTTGTTTATTGAGGATAATTATTTAATTATTCTTCCTTTGTGTGGACGAAGAATCACTTGGTATCATAGGGATGGTTTATCCATGAGTCGGCTAGATCATTTTATGTTATCAGAAGATTGGAGTTACCTTTGGGCAAATTGCATTCAAACGGCTATAGCTAGATGTTGATTAGATCATTTTCCGGTGATGCTGGCGATTGATGAAGAGAATTGGGGACCTCGACCACAACATATGCTGAAATGTTGGGCAAATAAACCAGGGTACCAAGAGTTTGTTCAAGAGTAGTGGATTTCTTTTTAGGTTGAGGGGTGGGTAGTTTATGTCTTGAAAGGAAGCAGGTTCTTTCTCTAAATGATCAAAATTTTACGAGAGTTTGTGGTATGTTGAAAGATAGGGACCATTTATTTGTTAGATGTCACTTTTATGGCAAAATTTGGTGTCTAGTTTCAAGGTGGTTAGGATTCTCAACAAAAACTCAGGGTGCTTTATTGGATTATTAAACTCAATTTGGTGGGTTAGGTGGTTATTTGAAAAGCATTCAAATGGCTCTTAACATTATTTGGCTTTGTGGTTTGGGTTATCTAGAAGTAGAGAAAGAGACGCATTTTTCAGGATAAGGAGGACCACTTGTTATCTTTGAGTGAGAAAGTTAAGCTTCAATCTTTTGGGTGGTAATTATCGACATTTGTTACTTTGATTTTGATTATTAGTTTTGGAGGCTTAATCTTTTTCCTTGCTTATCTCATATAACTTAGTTTGTTTCTTTGTCTCTTTAGTTTCTCATTGTATGCAATTTTGTAACTATTTTTGAGTCTTTTCTGGTACAACATGTGATGGAATGACTGATTTTGGTTAGTAATATATTGCATTTTTGCCATTTAAAAAAAAAAGTATTATAGTTAAAAACAACATTTTATGTAAGATTTATTCTATGATCTAAAGGGACAACACATGATTCATAAATGTACTTTAGTTATATCTAATAGTTATTCTCATTTAAATGATAAATTTCTTTCGTCCAAAAATTATTAAAAAAATATTTAATTGATGTAAGCATTTCATGGGATTTTTTACTATATAAAGTGTTCAGACAATTATACATTTGTTATACGCAAAGGTGGAAAAAATGGTTGAAATTATTAAGTTTGTTTATATAATGATACTTTATGTTTTCTTATTACTTATTCTAGAAGCTAGTGGAAGTAAGCTCATTCTCATTTTTTTTTATCTCATGCACAATATTTCAATCACTTTTAGTAATCTTTCTTTATTCTTATTTTATATATATTACAGAAGAATGTGTTACTGACGCCGATTGTGAAATCCTATATTCCGGTAATAAATGGCCTCTTATTTGCAGCAACATTGGTTATTGTTTGAGTTCTTACAAAGGTAAAATTTATTTATCTAGTATATCTAAAACTTTTATTTTCTTTGCTTGTTATAGTGTTGTTACTCCTATAATTTGTCTAAAACTTAGGTATATTTCTTCAATCCTAAAATTTCTGTAATATTATTATAAACATGTTAAATATATTTTTTTTTTTTTAATGAGATGCAAGAAAGTAAACACGAAAAATCAACCACACATTTGTTACTAAATTATATTATGATCAATCATATTATGAACCATATAATGAACAAATATCTATCTTTAAGTGAAATAAGAAGATTTACAAACTGAACTTTCGATATTATTAGTTATTTCATCTCTAGTAGGACTTAGGTCACCCTCCGGATATTAATTGAAAATATGTTTACTCTATTCGTCCCAAATCTGTATTTACAAATTTTTATATATATATATATATATATATATATATATATATATATATATATATATATATATATATATATATTGTAGTTTAGTCTGTAAACTGTAGATGGTTCGGAGTTATAAATGTAGATTTATGTTTGTTTCCATGCATTTCTATTGTTGTACAACTTTAAGTCAGATATAAGATATAAAATATCTAACACCTTGTTTTCTATGTGTTTTTTTTATATGTTTTATGCAGAGCCTCCTCACTACAAGTAGTATTGAGATGTTTGTTTAGGAGAGTAAAGTGGAGAATTATTCTCTAACCCATATTACGTTTTTCTTAAATGTTTGTTTGATTGTTGTTTATCTTTAAAACAGATCGTAGGTTGTGATTCTACGAGATCAGAGCTGATTAATAATCCAGTATTTACTTATTTTATTATAAGAAAAATGTAAGCCTATAAGAAGCCAAAATATATTATTTCTAGTTATGAAATTGAGTTGTTATTTATGGTAATGTTGTGTGGTGTAATATCAAATTATGGTGATGTTGTGTGATTTCAAGAAGCCACAAGGACTAGTGTGATATTAAAGTCATTCAATAATTAATATGATTTTAAGTGATAAAATTGTAAGGTGTTTGGTTTCATAAGCTATAAAGTTATAATAATGTAAATGTTACCATAGTTAACATAGATGTGAGTATGTTGGATTAAATTTATCAACCTATTTCACATGTATTCTTATGATTAATTATATATATTCTAGTTAATAATCAATATTATCACGTATCGCTCGACACACATTATCTATGTCAAAATAATGTTGTGGGCTACTAATGGTTAATCGACGATCTCTCAGCCTATTAACCAATATAACAACATTAATATTCAATACTTTTAGTGAATGTTAAACCCAGATCTATCTCTTAAATTTAGTGTTTAAAATGATTATCCTAAATCTAAATTCAAAATGTATTTCTCAATAACAATTCAAATCCACACAATTGAAACATTAAAAGTAAGGATAACATCAATATTCATGAATAACTAAAGATTGTAAAAAGGAATTATTTTTTTTCTAAAAAAAAGTAATTATTTTTTAAAAAGGTATTTCAATAATTCCGAAAAAAATACTATACAAACTACTAATCATATTACAATATTACAGCTCAAATTTCAACTTCTATGTCACACAAGTAAAGAATCATACAACAAATCAAAGAGGAATAATTGATCAAACACCCAAACCTTGCACCACAACATACCAAACAACCTGAAACAACTTTGATCATTATTGCCTACCCATTTAACCACACTAGACCATTTAATATTGTTGTAAATCACAAAGCATAATGAAAGAGAGGCATGCATGAATATCATTACCACCAAAAACATTTTCCTTGTCATTCAATCTATTTACCTATCAAGTTGAGGGATAAAAATTGCCATCAATTTATCCAGATATAATTGACCTTATCAAATACAATTACTAGTTCTATGCAGACCAGATCAATGAAAAATATACCAAAAGAAATACTTGAAACATACCAGATCAATTTGACGACAAATATGATTTGATAATAAACTAGTCATATTTAAGTGTATCAGATTTGGTTGTTTGTTCACATTATAAATATTGAAATTTCCACTATTTCTCCGGCATGTCATAAATAACACGTACCACAAGCTATAAGTTTCTTGATGTGATCCTAATATCCTCTCCCTTGAAAAGAATCATTAAGTTATTATGGCATAAAAGAACCAAATTATTTTTCGTTCAAAGTTTTTATTTTCGTAGGTCATTATATATCTGTCTTGTTTTATTCATATATATAGTTGTCGATGTCCGATTGATGCAATATTTAATTCGTTGGAAAGCTTAGAAATTTATCTGCATTTCATCTTTTGGAGTCAAGATCCAAATCGGCATATTTTTCTGTGAAAAATGGGCTTGAAGTTTCAGACGTGATTCAAATAAAGAGCTGAAAAAAGGATGGGACGAGCATTCAATCCAGCACTTAACGATGACTATGGGAGGTGAAATTGAGAGGTTTGACTGAAACATACAACTGAAAATAAAATCATCCAATTAAAAGTCTATCTAAAGTGTAGCCTTCCTTGTCTTAGTCAGCCAGCAAAACATTATTGCAATTAATAGATACATTTCCTATCATTTTCTAAGAGTTTTAGAATCAAAATCATCATGTAATAAACTCATATAATTAGAACACGAAAATGATATGTAAGGCAGATGAATTTTGATAAAATAAAATGTCAAATATGTGAATTTAGAAGCTTTGCATCTTTTTGGTTTTGGATTGAACCATGACTTGATTTTATCAAGAAATCACGTTTCTTGTGGCGATCCTCTACCAAGCTATGCATCTTCCTTGGCTTGGGAATTTGTTTGGTTACCATTTTCTGCCTATTTCCATCATTCTTTAACCTTAATACTAAAATCTCCCCATTATTCAAAAATATATTCAAATCAAAATTATATCCTCTTTTGTCCCTTCATCATTTCTCCAACATCATCTAAATAACAAGTAACAGAAACTAAAATCCAGTAAAATAGGAGTGAGAAGGAAATAGGGAAGGAAGGACGCAAATATAGTTTTAATAACTACCTCGAAGCACAAAGTATAAATCAAGGTTTGTAAAAAAAATAAAAAATACAAGTTAGGGATCCAAGTTTAGATTGCATTTGTATTAATATATGAAAACACTGACACCCCTAAAATCAGGCGTGTCGCGATGTTTGACACACATCAGTGTCAAACACTCATGATATTTGTTTGACATGTGTCAAAAAATTCATACAAGTATCCAAAAAATATTTACTATTTTCTTTACTTTGACACTCTTTGGATAGAGGTGTTCGACACCCGAATCACACTTGTATGACAAAAAAAGTATTTTGACAATCTTTGTTTCAATTTTTTTTCTTTCTAAAAAAAGAAAGAAAGGAGCAATGAAAAAATTAGACGACATTGAGAGGGGAATGCTTTAGAGAGTTATTTTCTCTTCATAGTACAAACCCATCATAGTTTTAGGGAGTTTTGGAGGGTTTACATGAACTTTTTAAATTTAATATATGTAGTTTTTTTTTTGGTACAACTTTAATATATGTAGTTATAATATTTTTAAAATTAAAAATATATTAATCACAAACATTGATTTATCATTCTCTAAAAAATTACTCTTTCAAAAAATGTGAAAGATTTTACCATTTTTTCCTATATTTCCAACCCTCCAAAGCCTTCCTTTCCCATCCGTCCAAACTCCCAAATAAAGCCTTAGATATATATCTCAAACAAACTTACAAGGGTTAAAAATGTTGTGGATGATCATTGTTAATCAATGAGGGGTCAAAGAAATTAAATTTGATTACAACATTTTTAGTTTTTTTTAATAGTAGATGGATAAATATAAATAAAATGTTAAAAACTATCGTATTTTGTTTTAGAACTTTTTTTAAGTTGAAATAAATTGATAAATTTAGATCCACACGTATGTATAGTTTGATTTTCAATTTTAATTTTTCATAAATAAATAAAAAATTATGTAGCGATGTCGGTGTCACTTGTTTTCTAGATTAGCGGTGTCGACGTATGAGTATGTGTCGTATTGGATGTCTATGTCGGTTCATGAAAGGAGATGACGAGTGTTCAGTTCTGGACTTGGGGAAGACAGCGACACATTCAAATCAATATCTCCTTTTTAATCTTGACCATTCATTTTGATTTAAGGGTTAAAACTATTCCTACCATTCTTATACAAAATTGTCATTCTCACTTGATATTCCCCCAATATATATAGTATGAAAGGCTAGCAAAGAAATAAAAAGTAATGAAAGGTTGGTAAACAATAATGAAAAGAAATACTTTTATGAAAGTTTTATTCTATGAACTAAAGGGTCAAACATGATACATATCTGTACTTTAGTGACATCTAATAATTATTCTAATTTAAGCGAAAAATTTCTTACAGACGAAAATTATAAAAAAAACTATTTAATTGGTGTAAACATTGCGTGTGGTTTTTTACGATATAAAGTGTTCAAACAATTATACATCCATTATTATACGCAAAGGTTACAAAAATGGGAACTTCTATGGTACACTCACAAATTTTAGTGTATCGGTACTCTTGTTTCACAAAATTTATAAATTAAAGATAATTTTTATGAAATAAAAAGGTATTTGTCAATATTTATATTTTAGAAAACATCAATTCATTAGAAAAAACATCATTTCATTGTTTATAAGAATCATATTAAAAAATTTACATTTTGTCATAAAAAATAATCAATATTCATTGTTATGAGTAATAAAAATTCATAAAAATTAATTTTTATTTCGTCGAAGCTTTTGGTAAATGAAATTTAATTATTATAGTTGTCAATGGTAGAAAATAATTATTTTTCATCAAAAAAAAAACTCATTTATTATTAATTTTACTACTTGGTGTACCAATACACCCAAATTTATTGGGTGTACCATAGAATTTGTCTAAAACAATGGCTAAAATTCTTAAGTGTTTATATTGTTTTACTTTTTGTTTCCTTAAGTGTGTCTGTGTGTGTCTATATATATATATATATATATATATATATATATATATATATATATATATATATATATAAAAGGTTGATTATTAATAATTAATTAAAATTTAAAATGTTCAATGTTGAGCAAAATAAGTACATTCTATGAAGCCCAAATATTTCAATATTAATGATGTACATATATCTGATATTATCCTACCGCGATACCTGCCTGATACATCCCGATACGTATCAGAAGAGTATCCAACAATTAAATTTATTTTAGAAAAGCAATTGTCCAATACGTTTTACATACGTCAGATATATGCGAAGGATACGGTGGTGGAAAACCTATACACACAAGATACATGCTTTTTCTATTATTTTTCTTAAAAAAGAAAAGAGAAAATACATGAATATTAGTGTTATCTCAAATGACACTTAACTTTTAATAATGAATATTATACAAAGATGTTCTTTTTTGGATATAGATGTATAACACTAACAATGTTCTTTTTGAGATATAGTATGATAGTAATAATGTTTTCTTTTGGGATATATGTAACTGACAATGTAATGGTGTTTACTTTTTGAGATATACCATATATGTAATGGAATAACTGTCACTTTCTTTATTATCAATATTACTTATATTTATATTTTTGTTGTTGTATAATGTATGTTTCGTCTCTTTTTGTTGTTTTGAGAAAGTTGTGTGTTGATTTTTATGTGAAGGTAATTTCATTGTTTTTTTTATTGTGTTGCTTGATGAGTCAATAATTAGTGTTTTAAATATAGTATTTGAGTCTATTTTATTTAGATTTAATTTCGTTTTATTTAATATTATTTCCTTTTAGAACTATTTTACTTCAATTGCAAGTTATTTAATTTCAGGAACAAATATTCTAAAGATTTAGTCTTGGAGCAAAAGAAAGAGGATTCGGAGCTGATTCGGGCTGGAAAATACGAAAATTTAACACAAAAATATAACACCCCCAAGTCAGAAGCTTGGCACGGGCCGTGCCATATTCCACACGGCCGTGCCATGTCCCAGGATTTCTCTTTTGCTGCTTTTGCTTTCTGGACAAGCTACCTATTAGTTTATTTCTGACCTAAAAGCCCATGGTTTCTTGTGGAACATTCTAGTGATGTATTTCTTAGGGCTTAAGTCATTGTAAACTATAAATAGAGTATCTAGCTATCACAACAATTCATCTTTTGTTCTTGGAATTCAATAGTGACAATTGTCTTTCTTAATAAAAGTTCTTTCTTTTACTTTCTTGTTATTTTATGTTCTTCTCCTTCTTATCCATGTCTACTATGATCATGAGTGAGTAGACTCTTCTTGTCTTGGGATTGTTGGATAAGTCTTAATGACATATTCCTAATCAAACCAAACCATAAACCCTAATTTTATATAACCTCACTTTCTAATCTAATTTCACCGTTCTTATAATCAATAACAAGTATTAAGCGAATGATCGAAATATGAAGTTTAATAGTTGTTATTGATTCATCTCAAATATCAAAGCGAAGGATCGAAAGATGAAGTTTTCATATTGGAACAAGTGAAATTAGACAAGGATTGCGAAACATGAGAATAATCTAGCAAACCTTGAGACATATAAAGTTTCGAGCTTCAAGGATTCCAATAACAATCAACCATGAGAATAGGCGTGATTGTTAGAGGAACACACTCACTGAGATCAAAATGAGATGTGATAGGCTAAAGAGAAACTTGTCTTTAGAAAGTGGGACCAATATAAAACTAACGGTTTAGGGTTTGTTTGTGAAGGACTTGTATTAAGATGGACCAATAAATCCCAAAGCTCTTTTTATTATTATTTTCTTCCGTAAAAATCAAACCTTTTCAACTAATCTGTCTTTCTAATCATCATCTAAAGTTAATCAAATTAACCAACTCCCTGTCGGAACGATACTCTCTTTTATTACTACATCGGTAGAACCGTGCACTTGTAGTTTTGCTCATCAAGTTTTTGGCGTTGCTGCCGGGGAGGTAACCAATTTGATTTATTTTTTTTAGTGGTTAAAATTCTTTTCTTTTTCTTTTTCTTTTTTCCTATTTTTCTCCCTTTTCTTCTTCTCCTTTCTTTCTATTGTTACCGTTAACTTCTTGTGTTCTTGCTCTTTTATGCGAAGGTCTAAAAGTCTTGGTGAATTTGTTCCCGAGATCGAAAGATTCCTACATAAAAGAAAAAGAGACGCACGAAATAATACCGCTATGGCAGAACGCACTCTCGAAGAGTATGCAACTCCTTATACGGAAGAGCCACAAGCTATTATTGTGTACCCAACGGTTGAGAATGACAATTTCGAAATCAAGCATGCACTACTTAACTTGGTGCAGCAGAATCAGTTTTCTAGATCCCCCACCGAGGATCCAAACTTCCATATTTCTACTTTCCTAAGACTCAGTGGAACCCTAAAAGAGAACCAAGAAGTCGTAAGACTTCATCTCTTTCCCTTTTCCTTAAGGGATAGAGCTAGCGCTTGGTTCCATTCTTTAGAAGTTGGTTCCATCACTTCATGGGATCAAATGAGGCGAGCTTTCCTTGCCCGATTCTTTCCCCCTTCTAAAACTGCTAAACAAGGGACCAAATCACACAGTTCAATCAAAAAGATGGGGGAATCTTTATATGATGCGTGGGAGCGTTTCAAAGAAATGCTTAGAATTTGTCCCCACCATGGTTTAGAGAAGTGGCTCATAGGCCACACCTTTTATAATGGCTTATCTTATACCACAAAAATGACTGTTGATGCAACTGCAGGTGGAGATTTAATGAACAAGAACTATACATCAGCATATGCCTTGATTGAGACCATGGCCCAGAATCACTGCCAATGGACCAATGAAAGAGCCATAACAACTCCTACTCCCTCTAAAAAAAAAGGCAGGTTTGTATGAAGTCTCTAACTTTGATCATCTTGTTGCTAAGGTTGATGCACTAACCCAAAAGATTGAAAAAATGAATGTTAGTGTTGTCACTCCTACTTATGTGTCTCCTCCTTGTGAAATTTGTGGTGTATTTGGCCATATTGGTGTTGATTGCCAGCTAGGTAGTGTTATTGATAGTGTTGAGCAAATGAACTACGCTCAATACAACCAAGGAATGAGGCATAATCAAATTTTTTAGAAAAACCCTCAAAATTCCTATGGACAAGTAGCAGCATCCAGCTATGGAAACAACCAGAAAACCTCTCAAAAATTTGGTTTAGAAATTTTAATGGAAAGTTACGTCATGAATCAATTTAAACAGCTTCAAGAGCTTAAAAACCAAACCGGATTTCTGAATGATTCTCTCACCAAACTTAATGCCAAGGTAGACTCTTTTGCTACTCATGATAAAATGCTTGAAACTCAAATCTCCCAAGTGGCCCAATAGGTGGCCACATCCTCTCAAACACCAGGAGTCTTTCCTGGATAAACCGAAGCCAACCCAAAATCTCATGTGAATGCTATATCATTAGGGAGTGGTAGGAAATTAGAGGATACCGTTGTTAGAGCTAGAACCATTGAGGGAGAGAGTGATAAGTGTCAGGGTGAGATAGCTATGATAGAGAGTGAAAAAGCGCTTGATAAAATCAAAATTCCCTTGCCATTAAGGCTTACTAGGCCTTGCTTGGAGGTACAGTTCAAAAAGTTTATTAATATACTTAAGAAGATTTGCTTTAAAATTCCCTTTGCTGAAGCTTTGACTCGAATGCCTCTATATGCTAAGTTTATCAATAAAAAAATTTCAAAAAAAAAGGCTATAGAGCATAACGAGATAATAGCTTTGACTAGGGAAAGTAGTGCAATCATTCAGAAGCTCCCTCCAAAGCTTGGGGATCCGGGTAGTTTTTCTATTCCTTGTGTGATTGGAAGTGAGGCCATTGATAAGGCCATGTGTGATTTAGGAATTCATCATTTGTTCTTGGAATTCAATAGTGACAATTGTCTTTCTTAATAAAAGTTCTTTCTTTTACTTTCTTGTTATTTTATGTTCTTCTCCTTCTTCTCTATATCTACTATGATCATGAGTGAGTAGACTCTTCTTGTCTTGATATTGTTGGATAAGTCTTAATGACATAATCCTAATCAAACCAAACCATAAACCCTAATTTTATATAACCTCACTTTCTAATCTAATTTCACCGTTCTTATAATCAATAACAAGTATTAAGCGAAGGATCAAAAGATGATGTTTAATAGTTGTTATTGATTCATCTCAAATATCAAAGCGAAGGATCGAAAGATGAAGTTTTCATATTGGAACAAGTGAAATTAGACAAGGATTGCGAAACATGAGAATAGTCTAGCAAACCTTGAGACATATAAAGTTTCGAGCTTCAAGGATTCCAATAACAATCAAACATGAGAATATGCGTGATTGTTAGAGGAACACACTCACTAAGATCGAAAGAAGATGTGATAGGCTAAAGAGAAACTTGTTTTTAGAAAGTGGGACCAATATAAAATTAACAGTTTAGGGTTTGTTTGTGAATGACTTGTTATTAAGATGGACCAATAAATCCCAATGCTCTTTTTATTATTATTTTCTCCGTAAAAATAAAACCTTTTCAACTAATCTCTCTTTCTAATCATCATCTAAAGTTAATCAAATTAACCAACTCCCTGTTGGAACGATACTCTCTTTTATTACTACATCAGTAGAACTGTGCACTTGCGGTTTTGCTCATCATTGCTTTTGAGTTCTAATACATAGTTTTTATTTTGAGTTTAATATGTAGTTAAAATTTAATTGCTTTTAAAGTATGCCTTCCGTATCGTATCTTGAATTTTGAAATTTTCTTGTATCAGGGCCGTATCATATCAAGTATATGGGCTTCATAGACTACATTGAATGCATGTTTTGAAATAAATCATGAGAGATAGAGAGAGAGAGAGAGAGAGAGAGAGAGAGAGAGAGAGAGAGAGAGAGAGAGATGAGTGGTGGCCATAAGAACCATTTACGACATTTGCGACGACATTTATTTTCGTCGGACAGAGGTTCCATGGGAAGGGGGTCTCCGGCCAAGGTAGTATAAAGGGGTGGGGAAAGGAAAGGGTAGGCTGTGGTGAGCTCAAGACGTCGTAAATTGATCCAGCCGAGGTATAGATAGGACATACAACAGGGATTTAGTCAACGTAGAGGTTTCAGGTTAGAGTGTGGTTCTAATAATAGACAACATGGTCGAAGGAAATTAACATTGCTTATGAAAGAGGGGTATGGGTGCATTGTTATGGTATACCGTTGCTTGCATGGAATCTGATATTTTTTTTTTACTTTCAAAAAATGTGTTTGTAAAAGAAAGATTGCTAAAGGTTGATGAATGTACTCTAAATAAGTTGAGGTTGGACTATTCTCTTATTATGATGAATATCAATATTTTGGAAGAAAAGTAATGTGGTTAAAGAGGTTTAGGTTGACGAAAAGAAATTTCAGATTCGGGTTGTCGAAGATGTATTTTTTGGTATAACCGATGATGTTTGTTTAGTTGAGTATGAGGAAGACAAAAAATCTTTGTGTTTGGAACCAGATTGTGTTGCTAGAGTATGTACCTATAGTAGATAATATGGTTCATCATTTTCGTGAAGAATGGTCTCATAAATTAAGTAAAAAATTGAATGAAGGAGTGGGCGGGGTTCTTGATAAAAGTGAATATTAGGGAATAAATGGTGGTGGTACGACTTAAGAAAGTTAGGTGAAGCTTATGGTATTGGGGCGCACTACAATAAGTCTACCATTCATTAACAGTTCGTTGATGATACTTGGTTTGTAGGGGTTAAAAGTTGGGCTAATGTTCGAGCTTTGATAGTAGTTTTAGTTCTCTTTGAAGCTATATCTGGGTTAAAAGCCAATTTGCATAAGAGTTTGTTGTTTAAGGTAAATGTTACTGACTCTTTGTTGCATTCGGCGATATTGGTGATGATGTTGTCACACTTTTTTTTTTGTAATTAGGGTTGCGTATCAATGGTCGCAATCTTTCTATGAGAGATCATCAAATTCTTCTGAAGTATGTTATGTACTATATACTTGGCTACTTTTTTTTTTTTTTTTATACTAGGCTTTCTCATGTATCATATCTTATCTTAAATCTTTTTTTGTTGCTTTTTTTGTGGGGGGTGAGGATATTAGCAAAATTTCTTTAATCAAATAGGATACTATGTCCTTCAAAAAGAATATGGTGGTTTGGTAGTTAGGAGGTTGAAAGAGTTTAATTTAACTTTGCTTAGAAAATGGTGTTGGAGAATAGGGAGCATATATGTGCTCGGTTTGGTGAGAAAGGGGGAGGTCGTGCTTTGGTGGAAGAGAAGGATTTGTTTGGTGGCAGGATTTGAACAAGATTAAGGAGGGTGTTGATTTGGTTAATGGGGGATGGTTGCGTGATAATATTTGTCAAGAGGTGGGTGATGGGTTTCATAGGCTTTTTTAGCTAGCTGAAAACAAAATGGTGACTCTAGTTGAGATGGATTATTTAGGTTGGGGTGTGAATGGTAAAATGTGGAAGTGGCGCAAGAGGATGTTTGCTTGGGAGGAGGAGTTGGCGGTAGAGTGTGTTTAACGTTTAACTTATGTTTCCAAAGATGGGTTTCATAGGCTTTTTTAGCTAGCTGAAAACAAAATGGTGACTCTAGTTGAGATGGATTATTTAGGTTGGGGTGTGAATGGTAAAATGTGGAAGTGGCGCAAGAGGATGTTTGCTTGGGAGGAGGAGTTGGCGGTAGAGTGTGTTTAACGTTTAACTTATGTTGTTTTGCAGGTTAATGTGGCAGACTAGTGGGTTTGGAAATTATTGTCCTCACATTGTTACATAATGAGTAGCACATATAACAATACAAGGTCGTGGATGAAAATGATTATCTAAAAAATCACGTTTTGTGGTTAAAAGTGGTTCCACTAGAAAATTAATATTCTCGCTTAGCTTTCATTAATTTATTTGTGAGATGTCGCTTTTATGGAAGAATATGGTCTCTAGTTTCAAGGTCGTAAGGATTCTCAACAACAACTCATGGTATTTTATTGGAATATTTACCTCAATTTGGTTGATTAGGTTGTTATTCGAAAAGCATTTGAGTGACTCTTAATATTATTTGACTTTATGTGGTTTGGGTTACTTGAATGAGAGAAATAGGTGCATTTTTCAGCATAATTAGGAGGATCACTTGCAATCGTTAAGTGAAAAAGTTAAGCTTTAGTCATTTTGGTGGTTGAAATCGAAATTTTTACTTTGATTTTGATTATTAGTTTTGAAGGCTTTATTCCTTGTTTATCTGTTGTAACTTAGCTTGTTTCTTTGTTGCTTTAGTTTCTCATTGTATGTAATTTTGTAACTCTTTTTAATTCTTTTTTGGTACAACTTGTGTTTGAATGACTTGTTTTAGTTAGTACTCACTCCGTTTTAAAATACATGTCGCAATTTTACAATGTGCCCTATTCACATAGCTCACTTTGACCATATTTTTTTAACTAATATATAAATACAAATGTTAGCATGTAAGATGTTGTTTGATTTGTCTCGATGAATATTTTCAAAATATCAAAATTTTATAATTTTTTTATTATATATAATTAAAGATATTAATGATCAAAGTTGTGTATTGGCATGTGTGCAGTGGTTGACTGCAACATGTATTTTGAAACAGAGGGAGTAATATATTTCGTTTTGGCCTTTAAAAAAATGAATTATAGTTAAAAGCAACATTCTATCAAAAAAAGTTAAAAGTAACATTTTTATATAAGATTTATTCTATGAACTAAAGGGACAATCATAATACATAAATGTACTTTAATTATATCTAATAATTATTCTAATTTAAATTATAAATTTCTTTCGTCCAAAAATTATTAAAAGTGTTTAATACATGTAAACATTGCATGGAGTTTTCTTACTATATAAAGTGTTCAGACAATAATAATTTGTTATATGCAAAGGTGAAAAAAATGGCTGAAATTATTAAGTTTGTTTACATTATGATACTATGTGTTTCTTTATTGCTTATTGTAGCAGCAGGTGGAAGTAATCTCATTCTCATTTTTTTTTTATCTCATTCATAATATTTCAATAATTTTTGTAATCTATCTTTATTCTTATTTTATATAACAGAAGAATGTGTTACTGACGCCGATTGTGATAAACTATATCCGAGTCATAGAAAGCCTCTGATTTGCAGTATTGGTGACTGTTATAGTTTATACCAAGGTAAAATTTATTTATCCATTATATCTAAAACTTCTTTTTCTTTGATTGTTATAATGTTGTTACGCTCATAATTTGTCTAAAACTTGCATATATTTCTCTGTTACTAAAATTTCTTTGATATAATTAGAAATATGTTAAACATATATTTTTTTTAAAGGGATGGAAGTAAGTAAACCACTAAAACTCAACCACTTATCTGTTACTAAATTATATTATGATCAATTATATTATCAACCTTACAATTAAAATGTATCTGTCTTTAAGCGAAACTATGACGATTTATAAACTTGACTTTAGAAATCATTAGTTATTTCATCCCTAGTCGGACGCAGGTCACCCTCAGAATATTAATTAAAAATATTTTACTTTATTCATCCCAAATGTGTATTGCACCTTTCCAACACTTGAGAATACTGCATGGGCAAATTAAAAGATTTTATAACAACAACCGATACTCAAATACATCGAAACAAGAAATGTTAGGAAATAATATTGATTCTACCCGATCAAATAAATTACCCAAACAAGCAAAAAAACCCTTTGGACAAGTCTAAATAATTTGTAATTCTAAAGAAATACAAAAACAATGTTATATTGAATTATGATAAAAAAAAAAATTTAAAAAAATCTTCATAACAAAGGCACAAGTATGAAATATTGTCTCTTTATATACCATAGTTTCCACGAACTGTTAGTATACATAGATAGTTCTTTAATAACATTGTTTTCATTAACACAAGATGTCATGGGTTCGAACCCCTGCCCCTGCATAAATTATGCAATGTCCCTACCAACTGAGTTAAACTCACGGGGACTTGAGGGTATAAATCAACAACGAAACAAGCGAAAATTATGGTTGAAGAAAATTACCAAAAAAACTCATTCAATAGGTTAGAAAATCACTAGAACACCTGCCATGTCATAAGTTTTCTTGAGTCACGAATGAAATCATAAAATGACATAGCAAGAAAAATAGAATATGTATTTCATATTTTAATGGGGATAGAATATAAGTTGTTAGTTTAAAAATTAATTTTGTGTTTTAACTAATTACAAGGTTGATCTTCAGGATGTTTGTTTTATGTATATTTTTGTGATGAATATTACTAAGATGGGTCACCTGTCTCAAGAAAGGCAAGGGTGGTGTTATGATGATAATTTTTTTTCAGGAGTTACCAAGCTTCTGAGAGGCGTGGATGATATTAATAATTTTTATATGATAATTACCAAAAAACTCAATCAATAGGTTAGAAAATCCCTAGAATATCTACTGTGTCATAACTTTTCTTGAGTGACGAATGAAGTCATAAAATGACAGAAAATAAAAATAGAATATGTACTTCATATTTTAATGGGAATAAAATATAAGGTGTTAGTTTAAGAATTAAATTCGCGTTTTAACTAATTACAAGGTTGATTTTCAGAATGTTTGTTTTGTGTATATTTTTGTGATGAATATTACTAAGACTGGCCACCTGTCTTAAGAAAGGCAAGGGTGATGTTATGATGATAATTTTTTTCATGAGTTACCTAACTTGTGAGAGGCATGAATGATATTAATAATTTTTGTATGATAATTATATGATAACATTTTTTGAATTTTATGTTGTGAAACATGCATCATATATAGGAATTTTAGCATGCAAGTGAACATATTAAATGAAATGGGTGGCGTGTGGGGTTTGTCAACCTAGTTTATGAGGTGATTGCTCTTTAGTGTGGAAATGCCAATAACTCTTGATGATTCGTTGTTGTTAGGGCATACTTAAATAAATCTTGTAGTTTAATATGTAAACCTTAGATGGTTTGGAGTTATAAATGTAGATTTATGTTTGTTTCTATGCATTTTCGTTGTACAACTTTAAGTCACATATAACATATCTAACACCTTGTTTTCTATGTGTTTTCTCTCTTTTACATGTTGTACGCAGTGCCTTCTCACTACAAGTAGTACTC
Source organism: Medicago lupulina (assembly GCA_958299785.1). Classification (NCBI taxonomy): domain Eukaryota; kingdom Viridiplantae; phylum Streptophyta; class Magnoliopsida; order Fabales; family Fabaceae; genus Medicago; species Medicago lupulina. Next base: position 26,580,635 of record OY283142.1, read on the forward strand.
AAATGCTCGTTCATGAGAGTAAAGTGGAGAACTAGTCCCTAACCCATGTTATGTTGGTCTTGAATGTTTGTTTAATTGTTGTTTATGTTTAAAACGGATTTTAGTTTGTGATATTATGAGATCATGGTCGATGTTATCTAGTATTTACTTATTTTATTATAAGAAAATTGTAAGGCTCTAAGAAGCCAAAATATTTTATTTCGAGTTATGAAATTGAGTTGTTATTTATGGTGATGTTGTGATGTTTTATTCTACATGAAAATTTATTATTAGTGCAAACAAGTATTATTACCATTTTCAATTGTATTTAATTTAGATTATGACTCTTATTGAAAAATAACCTTCCAGTTTTTTGGTTAATTTAATATTTTTTAGTTTAGCTGTCATATTAGTAGTATCAGAAACTAGTTTGTCTATATATCATATTGTTCTGTGATACATGTCTATTATGTTATCGTTAGTATGTACATTTTTGTGTAATTTTTCAACAGTATGAACTGATTTACGTAAAATGGTTCGGTATTTATGTGAGATTTTTGTTGTGAAATGTTTTCCCATTGTTGTATGGCCTACATATTTGCTGTAAAACCAAGCGAATCATTAAATACATTGGGCTCTTATTTTTTAAATTATTTTTTAAACGCAGTATACTTTGAGTGAAATATCGTGACATCATTCATTTTTTCTCTCTATGAATAATTTTGAATAGGATTTATTATAAGAAATATTAGGTAATGATTAAATTAGGAACTTAGAAGGAGTATAATAGTAATTCATTTATTGGCAAGAATGGTTGGCCATTAGAAATAATCTTCAAGGTAAAGTAGGATTTTCCCACCACAACAACACAATCACCTAACCACACACTAATAAGCCAGTATTAGAGACTTCATTGTCTGATAAAAAGATGTCGATCTCAAAGAAAGTTGTGAGTAGCAAAAATATCTTCCTAAGATTTTTAGCTAGAAAAGTCTTTATCTTGAGAACTTGATGATTTGATTGTTTTGAAAAATATGCAATTTATAAAACAACCTTAGAATTATTGGATTTCACCACAATGATCAACAACCCAAATCTCATTCCCTCCATTTATTATGAAGAATCAAAGTCTAAAAGTGATGTAATTCCATGTTAACTAGTGTCCTCTTACAAGGATACAAAAGTGTATTTAAACCAAATATACTTACTATTTTCATTTCTTCGACACTATGGATAGTGGTGTTCAACACCCGTATGACATTTGTATGTGTTAGACAACTTAGACAATTCTTCCAAAAAAAGTTTGTTTTTTTTTTCTTCTTTGCATATAGACTCCTTAGAGATATATCTCAAACACATTTACAACGGTTAATTTTTTTGGAGGATCATTGCTAATCAATGAAGTGTCAAAGAAATTAAATTTGACTACAACATTTTTAACTTTTTTGATAGTAGTTGGATAAATAAAATGTTAAAAATTATCGTATTTTGTTTTAAAACTTTTTTAAAATGAAATAAATTGATAAATTTAGATGCGCACATATATAGTTTGATTATCAATTTTTATCTTCAATAATAAATAAAATAATTATTCCATTCGGTCATATTTATAAGAAAAAATTACTTTTGAGATTCATTTAATTTCCAATTTATTTGGTCAATAATTAATATATACTACCTTATACATTATGCATTTAATGAACCTAAAAAGTCATTTATACCTAATAAATATGATCAGAGGGAGTATGTAGCAATATCAGTGTCATTTGTTTTTTTAAATTAGCGATATCGACGTATCAGTATCTATGTCGTGTCGGATAACTATGTCAAAGTTTATGCTTCATAATGCTTATTTGAATACAATGGCCATTTACCTTATTATTTTCCATGCGATCAACCAACCAAAGCATTTGTAACATATGCTCTGTAATAGGCATTTGAACATAAGCCACAAATTGATGACAATTACCGTAAGAATTGCAAGCTCTTTGAGGTCATTTTCTCCCATCTGCTTCAATGCAATCTAGTCTACCTGCAAGGACTTTATCAAAGTAAATATGTGACAACTCATCATGGTTATAAAATTTCAAGCATATGTATATCCCTTAATTTGTTTAACTTAAATCATAAGACTTTAAAATTAGTTATTGGAAGATGTTACATGTCTCCTCCTACATTGTAGCTTTTAAACTGAACTGCGAAATTCTGCAATAAAACACCAACTCATATCATTTAAAATTCAGTAAATACAAACAAGTAGGAACTTACTTTGCAGCCCAGGACTGTGATGCAAAATAGAATAGAAAAGTTTATAATGATAAGCAAAAAATTATATAACTCAACATAACCATTTGTGTTTGTGTTGATGTCGATACGTATACGACAATAAGTAGGTAGAGTTCTGGACTAAAAGAGGACTAACAAGATGTAGTAAAGTGAATAACATGTGCTGAAACAAGTTACATACAAATATATATACTCATGTACTACTAAGTGTGTGTTTGATTTTACGATGAAAAATTGATTTTGAATGAACTGAATTCATCATTGAGTTTATGTCTAGACATATAAAACTGATCCAGTGGAGAACCAACCAACCCATGATAATTATCCATAAACAATTTTTGCTTTAGTATTAGCCCCAAAGCAAACTGCTCCAAATTCTATGCACTTTGCCGCGCTTTCAATTACACTTGGATGACTATAAGCAATAATAATTAGATGTAACCTTAGTATTCCTTAGGGAACCTGCCTAATCCCAAGAACAGATACCAAGGGAGAACATCAATGGAAACTCAACTGCATCTCAAGGCATAATGGTTTTGGTTTTGACTAGTTCCCATTTGAGGTTTTGAACTCATTTACGAAAATGGTGGATCAAGGTGTGAGAATCAAACAGTCAAAACTGAAACTTTGTGTATACATACCCTTTCCACAAAATGCTTGCAATAGAGGTTTTATCTACAATAATTTAAATGAAGATAATAAAGAAAGCGTAGTTCGACCAAGGCTATATGAGACGGTTAATAAATTTTCCAGTTATTTTTGTCCATTTCAATTTTGCATGATCAGAGTAAATGAGGATTAAAGACATGGTGTTATCTTATAGATGAAAAGGATTGATACACCATACAATTTCAGTTTTAGTTAAACCAGAACACACAAGGCTTAGCCCTAATTTCGATTACAAAACCCATCACAAAATAAGCTCATAGAATACAGATAAATATGATAGAATAGGAAAAGGGTATAGTGAGAAGGTTACTATATTTATTGTAATTAAGGAAATGGAACTGATAGAAATTACAATCTGTAACTGCTGGAATTTAATCAACTCTAGGACTTAGAGAGCCTAGAATCTCCCAAACCAAACCCAAAACCGTAAAACAATCGATGACAATAAAATGTCACTCTTATTCTATTTAAAGCAAAACTAGTCACCTCAATTGGGCCTAATTGATTGGGCTTTTAAACTTATTCCTCACATACACCTTTTTAATAGGAGGTCTACTAACATAAGCTTCATGTTTAAAAAACAGTTCGACCCATGCTAGTATTTCACTCAAAAAAACAGTGAATCCAAATTTTATGTCCATGATTTCGTTCAAAGCTTCACCTTTCATGAAACTAGTGAACAAAATCCTTATACAGCTCAAGACAAAACAAAATCATTATACGCTCAAAATCAAAGCGAGTGAACATTAAAGGAATAGTACTGGAGAATCAGAAGACGCGATTGAGAAGGAGATGACGCGATTGAAAAGTTGATGAAGGAGTTCGGTGATGGAGGAGAAGCAGGAAGCAGTTCGTCGTTGATGTAGAAGATGGAGAAAAGTGTTTGACCGATGGAGAAAAGCACCATGGAAGACAACAAATTTCATGGGATTATTTAGATTTCATCCAACAAATTACAGTAACACTTCAATTTATGGTAGACAACAAATTGACAACAAATTCTCATATAATCAAACAAAATTCGATAGAATATTTAATTTTTGCGTCGATGGTTTAAGAGATTTTCCACGCCCTCTTGTTTGGAATTTTTTAATTTCCTGTTTCTTTCCAAACCTTTCTTCTCCTTTTCAAATTCCTTTCTTTTTTTGTGTTGGTTAGATTCTCCTTCCATTTTTGCATTGTGGGATCAGAGAGTTACATCTGAGAGTTATACATATAAATCTGTTATCCACCAGTGTCATTTCTTAGCATTGGTGATTTGGCGTCGTTGAGGATGGAGGTTGCAATGATTTGCAGATACTTTAATTGATCAGCTGCGAAGACGGAAACATTAGGAAGGACGAAAGGAATTAACTGACGTTAGATAATCTAATAATAATAATACTTAAATTAAATTTTCCAGGTGTCTTATCCCAATTCGTGAACGGTAAAAATTGTACCTATGTAACTGTACATAAATTTTTCTCCGATTCATCAATTGTAACAAATGAAAATCAAATTGAAACAAGAGATTGTGGAAGATCGAGAGTCAAACTAGAAAGATCGAGAATCGATGAAGAAGAAGAAGAAGAATGAATTTTCTTGTTAGGATGGATTATGTTCATTTTATTCGAACAACACGATAGTGTTCTAATTGTCTTTGAAAAATATAAAACGAAAAGAAAACTAAAACGATAATGAGCGTAAGAATATATTTTTGTTAATTATTCTTTCTACAGTATCACCTTTTTTGGCTTTGTTTATAAGAAAGGTTTTTTCTTTGCTTTTAATAGCGCTTTTTCTAATGCTATTAAAGCCCTGTTACTATATACCACATCAACAATAGCGCTTTAAATTAAAAAGCTATAGAAAGTCTTTCTTTAATGAATAAAGATTGGTAGACACCCTTAATGTGTACACTCCTTTGTACCATTTTAGAAATTTTCAGTTAACCAAATATATGGTTTGTGTGGCCATACTTTTTCAGTTGCGTGACCACTATTTAGAAGCTAAAAAATGTAGTCACGCAACTAAAATGTGCGTGACCCCTATTTTTTCACTTAGTTAACCAAATAAATTCTGGAAAACTAGTGGTCACACACCTAAAAAAATGTGGTCACACATACCATATATTTGGTTAACTTAAATTTTTCAGAGTGGTACAAAAGGGTATACACATTAAGGGTGCTACCTATCATTGCTCTTCTTTATTAGGAACAACGTTATGGTATCCTCAAGGTAATTAAAACAGGACTGGACATTGAACCGGTGCAGGCATGGGTTCAAGGTTTTAAAGTCTGACCGGGGTCGAACCAGGGTCGGACCAGTGGTAATGATATATACATTTTAAAATATATTTTATACTATATATAAAATATTAACATAAAGTATCATAGCTTTCAATCCATAATTTATTTTAAAAAATATAAAAAATTCAAGTTAATAATATAATATATTACTACGTAGGGTTTCAGTAACTTTTTGTGATAATAAATTGGCCAAATTCTTAAAATCGTAGTTCTGCACACTTCAAAAGTAACTAATACATTCCAACAGCCACCGTTTCTTAGATCTCGTCATTGTAGCCCCTATTCTTCTCCTATTCTTATTTCTTATCATTGCCTTGTTCTTCTTCTACTCTTATTGTACCTGATCTCTAATTCTCCCATTTTGCTTTAAGAATGAGTATTGTTTTGTTCTTGCTCTTCTGGTACTCTATTTTCTCAACGGCTGCACTCGAAAAGAAAGAACAAACAGGTCTGGTTCACGGTCCAACCAGTTGAACTGATCGGTCCGGTTCGATTTTTACTATCTTCGGTAAAAATGCTGTTATAGATCCTGTAATTAAAAACGCTATTATAGATCTTGTAATTAAAAGAAGAAAAAAAATGCTATTGTAAACCCCTTTTTAAAAAAAAATTAATAATGTTGGATTTTAGAGAATATAAAAATGAATTATTTTTTAAAAAAGTATTTCAGTAATCCAAAAAAATACTACACAAATCATTCAACTTATTCATTATAAAAGAACCTAACAACAAAATATATATCAAATTCCAACTACTAATCATATTCCTACATTAAAGTTTAAATTCAACTTCTATTATCAAACACCCAAACCATTCACCACAACATACCAGGGAACCTAAAACAACTTCGATCATCCATTTAATATTGTTGTAAATCACAAAGTATAATGAAAGAGAGACATGCCTGAATATCATCTACACCCAAAAGCATTTGCCTTATCATAAGGGACCATTTCAATCTCTTTACCTGTCAAGTTGAGGGATAAAAAATGTCATCAATTTATCCGCATACAGTTGACCTTATAACAGACAATTACTAGTTCTATGCAGACCAGATCAATGAAAAATATACCAAAATAAATACTAGAAACATACTTGATCAATTTGACAACAAATATGATTTTATAATAAACTAGTCATATCAACTATAATTTTAAGTGTATCCGATTTTGATTGTTCGTTCACATAATAAATGTTGAAATTTCCACAATATTTCTCCTGCATGTCCTGAATAACACGTACCACAAGCTATAAACTTCTCCAGCATCTCCTAAATAACAAGTACCAGAAGCTAAAATCCATGAAAATAGGATTTCAAAGGAAATAGGAAAGGAATGACACCAATATAGTTTTTTTTTTGAAAGAGCACCAATATAGTTTTAATCACTTACTTGAAGCACAAAGCACAAGTCAGGGTTTGTCAAAAAGAAAATTACATGTCAAGGGATCCAATTTTAGATTAAATTTGTATTAATATATGAAGCACTGACACCCCTAGGATCATGAGTGTCACGGTGTCCGACACGCATCAGTGTCTAACACTCATATGAAACTTGTTTGAAACGTGTCGAAAAATTCAAACAACTGCCGAAAAATATTTACTAATTTCTTTGCTTCGTTTCAACCATTTTTTAAGTAGGGTGAACTGATTTAAAAAAATAAATTCTTATCATTTTAAATAACAACAACAATATATCATTTTTATAAGCAAATTTGTTTAGGGATATAATTGAAAGCGAAAAAGTCATATCACATTCTTGTATTCTTGTTATCCACAATCACTCTATTATTATTATTATTATTATTATTATTATTATTATTATTATTATTATTATTATTATTATTTTGTTTTATTTTTATTTTCCGATGGAATCTTGACAATCACTCTATTTCCACAAGAAAGAAGTGCAGCAAATGAGAATCGAATTCAACTACAAAAAATAAAATCAAAGGTTAGAACGATCATGGATGGCATAGTTTTTTGTGGGTGAAATCTGAGTGGTGGTTCATGAAAGGAGATGATGAGTTTTCAATTCTGGAATTGGGGAAGACAAAGGCACATGCGATCTTATACAAAAGGGTTGAAAACTATTCCTATCGTTCTTATACAAAAGGCTAGCAAAGAAATAAAAAGTAATGAAAGGTTCGTAAACAATAATGAAAATAAACTCTTTTATGTAAGATTTATTCTATGAACTAAAGGGATAAACATGGTACATAAATGTACTTTAGTGATGTCGAATAATTATTCTAATTTAAACAAAAAACTTCTTATGGACGAAAATAATTAAAAAAAAAAACTATTTAATTGGTGTAGCCATTGCGTACGGTTTTTTACGACTTAAAGTGTTCAAACAATTATACATTTATTATACACGGCTAACATTCTTAAGTGTTTATATTGTGTTAATTTTTGTTTCATTAAGTGTGTGTAGATAAATATGAAGTAAAAAGTAATAAAAGGTTGATTATTAATAATTAATTAAAATTTAAAATGTTCAATGTTGAGCAAAATAAACTACATTCTTTTCCTTTTAGGGAAGCAAAATAACTACATTCTATGAAGCCCAAATATTTCATTATTGATGATGTACGGATATTTGATATGTATCTTAGTGTGATACTTGCCTGATACACTCTGATGCGTACCAGAAGAATATCGAACAATTAAATTTATTTTACAAAAACAAATGTCCAATACGTTTCAGATACGTCAGATATATGCGAAGGATACGGTGGTGGAAAATCTATACACACATGATACATGATTTTTCTATTATTTTTTCTTTATGTTTTTTTTCTTAAAAAAGAAAAGTGAAAATACATGAATATTAGTGTTATCTCAAATAACACTTAACTTTTAATAATGAATATTATACAAAGATGTTCTTTTTTGGATATAGATGAATAACACTAAAAATGTTCTTTTTGAGATATAGTATAATGTTCTCTTTTGGGATATACGCAACTGACAAAGTAATGGTGTTTACCTTTTGAGATATATCTTACATGTAATTGACTAATTGTCAGTTCTTTTATTAACTAGTCTTTTTCGCTCTTTTTATTGCGCTAACGTTTGAAAATTATGAACAGTAATTTTTTTATGAAATTTTGGTTTTGATTAAAAGTAAAAATATAAATGTTTGTTGCTTTTATAAATGACACGAACAACAATCTTTATTATAGAAAAAGTTGTTTAAGGTTATAACTGGGATAATGAAAAAGTAAGTATAAATATCCTCATCTAGTTTGTTATATTTTTTAAATGATAAAGAAAAAAATAAATATACATATATTCATATTGTGTTTGTTACAATTGTTTTAATATTTAAATTTATTCTTATCTATTTATTTCACGTGTTATTTGTATTGAAAATTAAGGATTTTTTGGAAAGAAAAATCCAACCCAAAAGTGCTAAAAGGGGTAATTTTCTTTATATATAGTATATGTATTACTTATATTTATATTATTTTTTTGTGCAATGTATGTTTGGTCTCTTTTTGTTGTTTTGAGAAAGTTGTTGTTGATTGTCATGTAAAGGTAATTTCATTGTTTTTTTTTTTGTTGCTTTTGAGTTATAGTACATAGTTTTTATTTTGAGTTTAATCTGTAGTTTAAATTTAATTGTTTTTAAAGTATGTCCTCCGTATCGTATCTTGGATTTTGAAATTTTCTTGTATCGATGTATTGGGGCCGTATCATATCAAGTATATGGGCTTCATAGACTACATTGAATGCAAGTTTTGAAAGAAAACATGAGAGAGAGAGAGAGAGAGAGAGAGAGAGAGAGAGTAAAACCCACACTAAACGTATCTAGAAAGTTTAGCGTGTGCATTATCTTTAGTACTAGATACATTAAAATTTATAACTTAAATTACTTCGAATGAACATTGTATACAACAAATTCACGTTCGTACATCAAAGTTATCATACAACTATCCAAATAATATAGAAATACATGCTTGATTCCATGCGAACATCCTGTAGCGGGTACGAACGAGTCCTTGCTGAATATCCATCCGGCGATAAGCTTGCTCAACTGCTCTGCTAATCTGAAACAAATAAGGATTGGGATGAGACATAATGTCTCAGTGAGTTCGCCTAATCCTAGGCTATAGGTGACCTCGGGGAAACCTATGGTCACCACGTGTCTAAAACGCAACCTGGCGGTTGAGTATCGTGCGTGAGGCTTACATAGACGGTCGTGCCAAGCTAAAATCGTCGTAGGGTCATCTTATTTGTTTCCTTCGTGTCATGGCGGTCAAGGGATCCTAGGACTGCTAAATCAAGATGCACTAAACACATCAAGACATAACCTAACGTGTTCTTGACACGGTACTAAACCGGACGATTAGGGAAACCTAAGATCGTCGTCGGTAAACATACATAACTTATTCTATTACTTAAGTTGTACATGTCTAACCTCATAGCGTAAGCATAAACGTGACATAACGTACATATCCACATTCATATTCATATCATATGCATATCATTTTATACGGTCTGAATGATTATCTAAGTTGATTTTACGGAATATAGTCGAGTGGAGTAACCTCGAGTATATCCCCATACATAACCGATGAACCTAGCTAGGGAACATCGGACTCCTCCATGTCGTGCGGGTCCCTTGCGGCTTAAATCGTTCACTTAACGTGAACCTCTTGTATCCCCCTAGCGTGGATAGTCAGAGACACGACATGTCATAGCATTAATCATAGTTTTAATCATAGCTTAACATATCATAAACATAGCATAGCATAAACATAGCTTGATTGAATGTTCACCACGAGTTCGTAACCTACTCGCTTAAGCGGTGAGACAATTCACATAAACTTGTACATACATAACTTAAGCCTAAAGAGCTTAATTCTAGGATTGCATACTTATTCTCGAATACCTAAGTCGAGGCTCTAGGGTTCACCCCTTCTTAGACTTGTATTTCTACCCGCAACATAATTGTGAACCTTACCATATCATAACTCGTGACTACCTTCCGCCGATTTGCGATTATTGCCATAATTCTAACTTCGAGAAAAATATACGATGTATGCATTTCTTTGGCTTTCTATCATGTGATTCTACTTTCTTTTAATAAATCAGAGACGTTAAAGGTTTACCTGGAAAGTTCGGATGACACAAGAATGCTAGAAAAATGTTTTCCGGACGTGCTGCCCTGAATCCAATGATTGTACTTCAGAACCACAGGACGAGTCGCCACATTGTTTTTAAAAGAAAGGTCGTACAACTCGCCCCAAGCTCGCCAAATTCAAGTTAATAAGGATTTGATAGTAGTTGAAAAAGGACGATTCCCTGCCTATATAAGGAGCTGAATACCTAAAGAAGAAGTAACAAGACTCTGCTATTTTACTGTGTCATTACTCTGTCAAATCAAATAGCGCAAAATACTTAGGATTTTCTTATTCAAGTTCATATCTTAGAAATCTTAAAGAGTCTGTTCATTTGTTCAGTTCAAACTACCATACATGTGTAAACATTTAGAAATTATTTAGCCTGCGTGCTTGAGCATATAAGTCTCTGGGTGGAACCTGGAGCACCTAGGAAGTCTCATTCAGTTATGATTGAGAAAAGAGAAGTCTCAATCAGTTGCGATTGAGCAAGATAAGTCTCTTGGAGTTGTCTTTGAGCAAGAAGTCTTTAACTTATTTCCTAGAGCAAGGAAATCTCTTGCAATTGTGCTTGATCATCGAGAAGTCTCTTGGAAGAGTCCTTGAGAATTTGTAATCCAGAGTGATTATAGTTAAATCCCTTGGAAGTGCAAGGAAATTGAACTACTCTTGTGTTGTGGGAGGAACCAGTATAAAATTGTTTTGTGTCTGTTTTCTCTCTCTGTCTCTTTATCTTTGTGTTATGTACTTAATCTGCTGCATTCAGACTCTGAGTAAGAATTTGCATACCTCAGATTCTGGCTAGGTTATTCAAACACTTAGAAAAAGAAACCTCGAAAAGCAAACACAATTTAACCTCCCTTCTTGTGTTTGTCTCACCTTAAGTTGGTATTAGAGCACGGTCTGTGCTCTGCCACTTAACCATGCCACATAAAAAGATCCAGTGCGAAAAACATATCCTCTGATAATGAACCTAGCACTTCAGGGAGAAACCATCATGTAGCTGCCCACTGTGATCACAACACTCACAAAGCTAAGGAGAACAACTATCCTAGGAAAGGTCCAATATTCAATGGTAATGTTGTTCATTTCTCTTGGTGGAAAAGAAAAATGATTAACTATATTATGAGTATTGATGTGGAGCTGTGTGATGTTGTTGAAAATGTTATTGATGTTGAAGTTGATGTAGAAGGAATGACTCTTGACAAAAAGAGTTTGACTAAGGATCGAAAGTAGCTCGATCCTTCAAAATACACATAAATACCATAGGGTGCGTGGAATTTTTGTAGAAGCTTTACCTCCTTCAAAATATATAAATACCATCAACAAATCTACTACAAAGACTATCTTTGAATCCTTCTGCTCAGTCTATGAAGAATATGCATCATGTGATAATAGAGGAGGAAAACATTTATGGACAATGTTAGGTTGTTTGATGAAAAATGATAGGGAGGTTGCTTTGTGTATGAATGGAGATTTTCATATCATTCGATCAGTTGAAGAAAGAATGAATAAGGTGCAAGGTGTATGTTATGAGGGTTTTACTCACTTTAATTGGTTTATTGAGGATGGTTTATCTATGAGTCAGCTAAATCGTTTTATGTTATCAGAATATTAGAGTTCGCTTTGGCCAGATTGCATTAAAACGGCTATAGCTAGAAGTTTATTAGATCATTGTCTGGTGATGTTGGCGATTGATGAATATAATTGGGGACCTCGATCGCAACTTATGTTGAAATGTTGGGAAGATATACCAAGGTACCAAGACTTTGTTTAGGAGTAGTGGCTTTCTTTTCAGGTTGAGGGGTGGGTAGTTTACATCTTTAAAGAAAAGCTTAAACTCGTAAAGCGTAGCCTAAAAACTTGGCATGAGAATCATACTCCAAATTTAGAAGGAAGATTAAAAGCAGTTAAAGATCGTATGTCTTTGTTCATGTTAAAGGGGAGGATCAGAATTGGAGGAGGATGATTGGGATGAGATTCATTCTTTATCATCTAATATCTTCTCTTTATCTAAATTAAATTCTAGCATTCAGTCGAAAAACAATCCAAATTAAACTAGTTAATGGAGGGAGGTGCAAACTCAAAATTATTTCTTGGTATTGCCTTCGAGGAGGAGGTTAAATGTTATTACATCGATCAACGTCAATGGTGTTCAAGCGGATGTAGTTGATGGTGTGCAGGGGATTGTTTTACATCATTTTTAGTTAGGTTATTATAAATTTATAACCATCAAGGGGGTAGAAGATCTATTTTTAAATCGATTAGTGGGGAGTGATAAAAATTTGGCAAGTGTACCAAAACCTATCGAAGTAGTAAAATATTGATCCCACAGGGACTGTTTTTAATCTCAATAATTCAATTTCGTTAAGCAATAGGATGTATAAAAGTTATTATTGTTTTGCCACTAGGCGGTTGATTTAGTTTGATTTTCAGAAATCAATTAACAGAAAGTAAAAAGTGTTTAAGAAATAAGAGAGAGATGAGATCAGGTCTTTCGAATCATCTATGTGCCCCTAATTGGTTACTGTACTCTATTCTTGTGAATGGTTCTTTAGTTCCGCGATAGTTAACAAATTAGCCCTAATCAATCCCTTGAGTTAGGACCCTCCTCTTAAACTACAGCCCCTAATTCCTTAGGTGGTCTAATAATCTTTAAAGGTTTAAGCACGTTAACCTAATATCACTAACAAACGATTATCCATTCCTAGACTAACCATGTTTATTAGAACAATTCAATGGGTCTAAGTTGAAAGCTAGGGTCAGTAGTCATTCATACTCACGAGTTTATATGTGATCAAGATATAAAAGAATTAAGAACAATTGAATTGAATAAAAACTAAATAGCCATTCACAATAAATAGAGTTGCATCACAGCAACATGATTCAATTAGGGTTACATAAAATCATCTCAGACCTAATCTCTAAGAGATTTAGCTACTCATAATCAGACTTACAAATAGCATAATCAATATGGGAATTATAATATACATGAAATGATAAAAGGATGAAGAAATCGCCCTCCTAGCTGTCAAAGGATGTCAAAATGGCACTTTTTCTCTTCTCAGATCGTAACCCTTGTTTTCTGAATAGTCTTCAGCTTAAATAGGCTCAGAATTTCACCAAAATCGTGTCACGTTTTTAGTAAATCATGACACGTTTTCACTTGTGTAACAAGAAACTAAATTAGGAATTCACCAAATCGTGTCACGTCTTAGCCATCGTGACACGTTTTCCTCATTGTCGAAACAATGCAATATGCCTTGTCAAATCGTGACACGTTTTGAGTGATAACAAAGTATTAAAAAATTGTTAATTGGATATGCTAATATTTGTTCAAGTGTACAGGACCATAGACAATAAATTTGAGACCAATTATAGGTTATGTATGAACAAAAGAGAGCAAAGATTTTAACAAAACGGAAGCTTGGAAGCATCTGAAGAAGAACTGCTCCTGAAGTTCAATAGTGCTCCTGAAGACTTAATGCTCCTGAAGTGATGACGTCATCAGAAGCAAGTTCACCTGAAGCGGAATATCACCAGAAGCGAAAGTTCATAAGGTTATGCAAACTTGATGATTCAAAAGTTGTTTATTGGACTGAATGTCGTATTTACATTGCGAAAGAGTGGATAAGAGTAACAACGGCTAAATCAAAGGGATTCATAAGCATTGGCTACTTGTTTCTTTGATGAAGCGTTGACAAAGTACAACTGTACGAAGTGTACAACCACTATCTCCACTACACAGAGTTTGTCTCTGCTACAAGACAAGGATAACAACTCTTCCTGTAACAATATTCCTTCATACATGGAATGCATTTGAAATTGATCCTTCATAGGAAAATAACCATATCAGGCAATGAATCATTGGTGATTGATCAAAGCTTCAAACGACTCTTTTTTGGATGCGCTGGCAACTCAACGTTCATATTTCACACCTCTATATAAAGGAGTAAAGACTTTAAGAACAATAAGACTCTACAACAATTTTAAAAGCGTCAAAACTCTGTCAAAATTGTTCAGCATCAAAAAGTTCACTTAGAATTTCTTCTCAAAGTTTATATCTTAGAAATTCTAAAGTATCAAAGAGTCTGTATCTGATTTGTATTGTGAGCACCTCTGATTGTATATCAAGTGTTCAAGTGTCAAACATTTTTCTTGTAATTATGTTTGATAGGAAGTCTCTTGCTTGTGTGCTTGAGCAATAGAAGTCTCTTGATTGTGTTCTTGAGCATTGAAAGTCTTTTGCAGTTGTGCTTGAGCATTTGTAATCAGATATTACATTTTAGTGAACTCTCCTTGGAAGTGCAAGGGGGACAGGACTACTTCCGGTTTGTGGAAGGAACCTGTATAATTGCTTTGTGTCTTTCTTCTCTCTCTCTCTCTCTCTCTCTCTCTCTCTCTCTCTCTCTCTCTCTCTGTTTTTATCCGCTGCATTTTAAGTTCTGAACATTACTTCAGAAGTTGTTCTTAACTGCTTCTGGACTGTGTGTTTTAACTTGGAGAAATCGAAGAAAAAGCTAACACAATTCAACCCCCCCTCCTTTCTTGTGTTTTTCTCACCTTCAATTGGTATCAGAGCCTTGGTTCTGTTGATAACACCTAACAGTGTAACAGTCCAAGATCTAAGAAAAACATGTCTGCTGAATCATCTGTTTCTGGTTCTGGTTCTGGTGGTAATCATAATGATGTACCTTATGATTACAATGACAAGAAAGCTGACTCAGGAAAGGTTCCTAAGTTTAATGGAGATCCTGAAGAGTTCTCATAGTGGAAAACCAACTTCTATAGTTATATCATAGGTTTGGATGAAGAACTTTGGGATATTCTGGAAGATGGAGTTGGTGACTTGGATCTTGATGAAGAAGGAGCTGTTGTGGATAGAAAGAAACATACTCCTGCTCAGAAGAGGATGTACAAGAAGCATCACAAGATCAGAGGCTCACTTTTCACTGTTATACCTCGTGCAAAGTACATGAAGATGAGTGACAAATCTACTGCTAAAGCTATGTTTGCTTCACTTTGTGCAAACTATGAAAGTAGCAAGAAAGTGAGAGAAGCCAAAGCACTTATGCTTGTTCATCAGTATGAGTTGTTCAAGATGAAGGATGATGAAAGTATTGAGGATATGTACTCAAGATTTCAGACCCTAGTCTCTGGACTGCAAATATTGAAGAAGAGCTATGTTGCCTCTGATCACGTGAGCAAGATACTCAGAAGTCTGCCTACTAGATGGAGACCTAAGGTGACTGCCATTGAAGAAGCTAAAGATTTAAACACTTTAAGTGTTGAAGATCTTGTTAGCTCTCTCAAAGTTCATGAGTTAAGTCTTAATGAACATGAGTCTGCTAAGAAGAGTAAATCTATAGCTTTACCATCTAAAGGGAGGTCATCAAAAGCACTTAAAGTCATAGAATCTGAAGAAGAATCACTTGATGGAGATTCTGATGAAGATCCTGCTGAAATGATGGCTATGCTCTCCAACAGACTTCAGTACCTGGCTAAGAAGAACAAGAAGTTCTTGAGTAGAATGAGTGGCAATAGAAGCTTCAAGAAAGAAGATCAGTTGGGTTGCTTCAATTGCAAGAAGCCTGGACATTTCATTGCTGATTGCCCTGATCTTTAGAAGGAGAAATCAAAGGACAAGTCAAAGAGGTCAACTTTCAAGTCTAACAAGATAAAGAAGCAGATCAAGCAGAGTTTGATGGCTACATGGGAAGATTTGGATAGTGAATTTGAATCTGATAAAGATGATTCTAATGAAGCTACAAAGATAGATGTTGGGTTAGTAGCTACAACAACTTCAGAAGCTGAAACAGAATCAGATTCAGAAGAAGAAAATGAGATATATTCCAAAATTCCTAGAGAAGAACTTATAGAGTCTCTTAAAGAACTCCTCACACATTTTGAACTGAGAACCAATGAGTTGAAAGATTTAAAAGAAAAATATGTTGTTTTGATGAAGCAACAAGAATCAACTCTATTGGATCGGAAAGCTTCTGAAGAAGGACTTAGAGGTTTTGACTTCATTTGTAAAACGTATGAAGACAAGCTCAAGTTCTTATGTCAAAAGCTACAAGAAAAATGTGATGGAAAGTCTTTAAGTAACCATGAAATTGCTCTTGAAGATTTCATTATTTCTGGTATTGACAGAAGCAGAGTTACTTCTATGATTTATAGCATTTACAAGAACAATGGCAAAGGAATTGGATTCTCAGAAGCAAAATCTAATGAAACCAATCTCAAAGCATATTGTGAATGCATTAAGGAAGGATTGAAAACCTTCTTTGTACCTGAAGGTGTCAAAATGGAAACTGTTGTTCAATCAGAACCTGAAGCTTCGAGTTCTAAGGCTAAGATTACTTCAAAGCCAAAGAACTTCAAGCCTAAGGTTGTGATAAATTCAGAGTCTAAGACCTCAAAGATTAAGATTCTGAAAAGATCAGAACCTGTTCCTAAGAGTCTGATGAAGTCAGAATCTGATGTCCTAAAGTCTAAGGTTCAGAAGGACAAAACAGTTGCTGCTTCTGAAATATCAAAACCAAAAGATGATAAACCTAAGGTAATGATTAATCAGAAGCTACCTAAATCACACCTCAAAGTACATGAAATGGTGAGCAAAACTTCCAGCACTAACCCTAAAGGACCCATAAAACAATGGGTACCTAAATCTGAATTTGTCAATGCTGCAGATATGTCTAAGAGCAAAGCAAAAGCAAAAGTCATGGTACCTGAACAGCGGTTGCTCAAGGCACATGACTGGAGAGAAGTCAATGTTCCTCTCCCTCACAATGAAAGAAGGAGGAAATGTAAAGTTTGGAGGCAACCAGTATGGGAAGATCATTGGTACGGGAACTATTGGTAATTCCTCTATCTCAATCAATAATGTGTGGTTGGTAGATGGACTTGAACATAACCTATTGAGTATCAGTCAGTTTTGAGACAATGGTTATGATGTGATGTTTGAAAAGACCAACTGCACTGTAATCAACAAAGATAACAAGTCCATAGTGTTCAAAGGAAAGAGAGTAGAGAATGTCTATAAAATCAATTTTTCTGAACTAGTTGATCAGAAGGTAATTTGCCTTCTGTCAATGAATGATAAGAAGTGGGTGTGGCACAGAAGCTTGGGGCATGCTAATTGTAGGTTAATCTCTAAGCTTTGTAAGTTACAACTTGTCAAAGGCATGCCTAACATTGACTATCATTCAGATGCACTTTGTGGTGCATGCCAGAGAGGAAAAATTATGAAATCATCTTTCAAAGCTAAAGACATTGTCTCAACCTCAAGACCTTTAGAACTGCTTCATATTGATTTATTTGGACCACTTAACACTGCATCTTTATATGGAAGCAAGTATGGACTAGTCATTGTTGATGATTACAGTAGATGGACTTGGGTAAAGTTCTTGAAAAATAAAGATTGTTCATATGATGTATTCAGTAACTTCTGCACTCAAATACAATCTGAAAAAGAAATGAAAATTTTGAAAATCAGAAGTGATCATGGTGGAGAATTTGAAAATGAGCCATTTGAAACTTTTTGTGAAAACATGGAATTGTCCATGAATTCTCTTCTCCTAGAACTCCACAACAAAATGGGGTTGTAGAGAGAAAGAATAGAAATTTACAAGAAATGGCTAGAACTATGATCCATGAAAACAATTTAGCTAAACACTTATGGGCAAAAGCAGTGAATACAACATACTATGTTCAAAATAGGATCTACATCAGACCTATATTGGAGAAAACAACATATGAACTCTTTAAAGGAAGAAGACCCAATATATCTTACTTTCATCAATTTGGATGTACATGTTACATTCTGAATAACAAGCTCTACCTAAAGAAATTTGATGCCAAGTCCCAAAGAGGAATCTTTCTAGGTTACTCTGAAAGGTCAAAGGCATACAAAGTGTATAATTCAGAGACACTCTGTGTTGAAGAATCTATGCACGTTAAATTTGATGACAAAGAGCCTGGAAATGAAACTCCAGAGCAAGATGAAAGTTATGCAGATATACAGGTTACCGAAGATACTCCAAAACCTTATCAGACTAGTGATTCTGAAGTTAGTCCAGAAGCTGAACCAGCTTCAGAAGCTAAACCCACATCAGAAGCTCAAGAAGAAGCAGCCTCTAATGAAGCTCAAAATGTCTCTTAGCAAGCAAATAAATCCAAAAGTACTTTCAAGCACAAGTCTTCACATCCTGAGGATCAAATCATTGGGAACAAAGACAGTCCTAGGAGAACAAGATCATACTTCAGACAAGAAGAGTCTATGATAGGATTGTTATCAGTGATTGAGCGTACTACAGTTGATGAAGCACTTTCAGATGATGGATGGATATTGGCTATGCAAGAAGAGCTTAATCAATATCAAAGAAATGATGTGTGGTATCTGGTACCCAAACCACTTCATAAGAACATTATTGGAACAAAATGGGTATTCAGAAACAAGTTGAATGAATAAGGTGAAGTAACTAGAAACAAAGCTAGACTTGTTGCACAAGGTTACAGTCAACAAGAAGGCATTGATTACACTGAAACATTTGCTCCAATTTCAAGATTGGAAGCAATCAGGTTACTTCTATCCTATGCAGTTAATCATGGCATAATATTATATCAAAAGGATGTAAAGAGTTCCTTTCTTAATGGTGTCATAGAAGAAGAAGTGTATGTAAAACAACCTCCTGGTTTTGAGGATCTTAAGCATCCTGACCATGTTTACAAACTTAAGAAATCACTATATGGCTTGAAACAAGCTCCCAGAGCTTGGTATGACAGACTAAGTAATTCCTTGATTAAAAATGATTTTAAAAGAGGTCAAGTTGACACAACACTCTTCAGAAGGACTCTTGAGAAAGACATTCTTGTTGTGCAGATATATGTTGATGATATAATATTTGGTTCTACTAATGCATCTCTTTGCAAGGAATTTTCTAAGTTAATGCAGGATGAATTTGAAATGAGCATGATGGGAGAATTGAAGTTTTTCCTGGGCATTCAAATCAATCAATGTAAAGATGGAGTGTATGTTCATCAAACAAAATACACCAAGGAGATTCTGAAGAAGTTCAAGCTTGAAGACTGTAAACTGATGAACACTCCAATGCATCCAACATGCACCTTAAGCAAAGAAGATAATGGAACAAAGGTAGATCAGAAGCTGTATAGAGGTATGATTGGTTCTTTGTTATACCTCACTACATCCAGGCCAGATATTTTATTTAGTGTATGCTTATGTGCAAGATTCCAGTCAGATCCTAGGGAATCTCATTTAATAGTTGTTAAAAGAATGTTTAGGTATCTGAAGGGAACAACTAATCTTGGACTCCTCTATAGGAAATCCTTAGACTACAAGTTGATTGGATTCTGTGATGCTGATTATGCTAGTGATAGGATTGAAAGAAAATCAACCAGTGGTAACTGTCAGTTCCTGGGAGAGAATCTGATATCCTGGGCTAGCAAAAGACAAGCAACTATTGCAATGTCTACAGCAGAAGCAGAATACATTTCAACTGCAAGTTGTTGTACACAACTACTCCTGATGAAACATCAGTTGGAAGACTATCAGATTAGTGCTAACAGTATTCCCATCTTTTGTGATAATACTGCTGCTATTTGATTGTCAAAGAATCCAATTCTACATTCTAGAGCCAAGCACATTGAAATCAAACACCATTTTATAAGAGACTATGTTCAAAAAGGGATTCTTGATATACAATTCATTGATACTAAACATCAGTGGGCTGATATATTCATTAAACCTTTAACTGTTGAAAGATTTGATTTTATAAAGAAAAATTTGAACATGTATTTTGTGTCTGATTGAAATTGCTTGCTCCTGAACTAGAAGTTAGGTTCTGAAGTAACTTTAGAAGCTATGGTCCATCAGAAGCTCTTAATTGAAAATCTGAGGAAAATGTGCTTCTGAAGATGACGTCAGCATCTTAACTTCAGTAGCTAGATTTTGCGCTTCTGAATAGTGGAAGTTAGTGGAATTACTGGAGTTGCTTCTGGCAACACCTGTCCCACTTAACTAGACAGCGCATCTGAAGTTTGTCAACGTGGCTTGTTTGTATTGGTGTGTAACTAAAAGGGCAATGATGATGTTTATGCTTTGAATGTACTATTCTCGCGCCCCCAATTGTCATTAATGTTGTGTTTGTTTGTCCCCTCTGAAATTGCAATCGTTTTACTCAATACACTCAATCACTCACACACTTCTCACTTCACTTCCTACACTTTCATTTTTTTTCAAACTCTCTCTGCAAACTAGTTCTCTCTTTTTCAAAATCTGAAAAAACACTTAGAACCCTAAAAAGTTTCATCATCTCCAATCAATGGCAACTTCAAGTTCTGTTGTTCAAGAGTTTATTCAAGGTACTTCAGTTAATCAAGAAGCACCAGCCTACGAAATCAAGGGTAGAACTATGTCTTTGGAAGAATGGAATTTAACTATATAAGTGGAGAGACCGGTGGATTTCACTTCTCTAATCAAGAATGGTTGCAACATAGTTGACTTCTATGAAGCACAAGCACTGGGTCCATACTTCAGCATGCTTAATGGACCAACCTATGAAAGTCTGGTAAAACACTTCTGGGTTAGAGCTTCAGTCTACGACAAACACGTTGCTAAGCTTGAAGAGAGGAAATGGGTTTGGAACCCTTTCTGGATACTGAAATCAGGTCTAGCATCATGGGAGTTCCTGTCTTCATCAACCAGGAAATCATCTCTTATGTACTCCCTCCGTTTCAAAATAGATGTCCATTTTGGAGATTAATTTTGTTTCACAATACTTGTCCATTTCAAGTTTCAATGCAAAATTAATTATTGTCTTGTCAATAATACCCTTATATATTTATTATAGAGAGAGAAAAAATAGAATGAAATAATAAATGGTTAAGGGTATTATAGAAAACACACACATAATTTCATCAAAAGTAACAAAATTTATTTGGCTTCTTGGTTACAACAATTTCTCCAAAATGGACATGTATTTTGAAACGGAGGGAGTAATAGGCAGGGCTTCTGAACGAGCTTTCAAAGATGGACTTGATAACAACAAGAAAAGTCCATGGAATGAAGTTGCAAATGAAACAATCTTTGGTAGCAAGAAGAAGGGATCATACAACAGTCTATCAATGGAAAAGAGGATGATGCTGAAGATCCAGAATGAGCATCTGCTTCCAAAGGGAGGAGGTTATGATCAACCTTCCTTGGAACACAGAGTGTTTCTTCACTTCTTTCTCAAAAAGGAGAAAGCCAACGTTCCTAAATACCTCTTCAAGCATCTGATTAAAACTCTCAAGGAAAGCCAGCTCAACAATAGAACCTGGGTTCCTTATCGAAGACTAATATCTGAGATTTTCAATCAAGGAGGTCTGCTAAGAGGACTTAGTGAAACAAGAGGCTTCACTAACAGCATGCTGGGAACAGTAGCCAACATGAAGCTGATCAAGCCAGATGTTGTGGTCAAGCTTGAGACTAACATGTAGGAGTCTAAGATTGCTTCAAACCTTATGGAAGGTTTCCCACCAATCTGCAAGCAAAATCCTTTGGATGTTCAACTCTTCTATATTTTTGATCATTTACAAAGCACTGGTAAAGAAATCAGACTAGAAGACATTCCTGAGACCATGTATGGTGGCAATGTCAAGGTAGCAAAAAGCAGGAAAACTAAGAGAAAGCCTGTTTCAGAAGCAAAGTATCTGGAGAGTGCTTCGGAACAGCCTGCGAAGAAGGTTAAGAAGGCTAGAAGGGATAGTGTTTCTGAAGGCACCACTTCTGGTGTACCATCCATTCAAGAGGAGGTAGAAGACCTTCAAACTGATCAAGTCCTACCTGAAAGGACAAGGAGTGGACAAGCTGCAACAACTTCTTCAACTGCTCCTAAACAACCAGCTATTCCTAAGGGAAAAAGGAAGCGTGTTATAGAAAACTGAAGGTATCCAAATATGTTGAAGAAGAAGATGAAGTAGCTGAAGTCACTCATCTAGTCACTAAGGAGGTTAGAAGGAAGAAGGCTAATGATGAAGTTGTTGAAAGGGTTGTGGAACTTGCTAGTCAGATAATAGTTCCAGCCTCCACCTTAGTGAAAAAGGATGTTGCTCAAGCTGCACATCAAGTAATAGAAGCTGCTGCAGTTATTCAAGAGCTTGCAGCATCTGAAGCAGAAGTTCTGGGGATAGTTGAAACTACAGAAGCCAAGGAAGGAAATGTTGGCACCTCAGAAGCTGCTGAGACTTCTGAAGCTCAAAAAGGTATGATTGATGCTTTTAATTCAAACATAGATATTGTTG
Source organism: Medicago lupulina (assembly GCA_958299785.1). Taxonomy (NCBI): domain Eukaryota; kingdom Viridiplantae; phylum Streptophyta; class Magnoliopsida; order Fabales; family Fabaceae; genus Medicago; species Medicago lupulina. The sequence goes on from OY283142.1 coordinate 26,603,290, forward strand.
AATTAGGATCCAGTTCTGACACCCAAACCAATTCACCTTCTTCATCTTCTTCATCATCTATCTTATCATCATCTGATGAAGATGATGTTCCCTTAAGCAAGAAGTACTCTTCTATTAACAAAACCCCATACAAAACCAAAACTTCAAAAAAGCCAGATGATATATTTGAACCTATGTATCCCTCTGTCCAAGAGAGAATGATAGAAATGCAACAAAAACGCATAGATGCATGCAAGTATCTACCTGCAGATCATCCTTTGCAACCACCAGTGATTGAAGCAATTCATGTCATTTCTGCTGCTGCGGAAGGTGGTGATGATCCTGTAGGGACATATCTTGCATCTGGATCTAATGTATCATCTAAACCAAACTCACCATCAACCCTCAACATAAATATTCTTGAACCTTCAATTTTATCCAATCTAGAAAGCCACTATTCAGGTGAATTGCCTGAATATGTATCAAATCTACAAACAGCCTCTAACATAGCTTCTGATATACTTGTTCCTGAACTTAACGTTCCTGAACAAACCACTTCTGAAGAGAGTACTTCTGAACACAATGCTTCTGAACAGACTGCTTCTGTTCAGAATGCATCTAAACTACCTACTCAAATTCAATCGTCCACCTCAATCATTCATGAACCTGTTCAGACCAAAACTGACCAACCTTCATCATCAAATTTGGCCATTCAACTAGTAAAACCAGCTAGAACAAATGTCCCCTCACCTCAAACAATATTTCTTGATTCAACAATATTATCTCATGTTTGTGAAAGCATCTTTCAAGAGCTGAACAGTCACATTGAAGCAAGAAATAAGCTATTTCATGAGGAAAGTTTTTAGAAACAATGGATTAGACTTAAAGACAGGGTAGACTTCATTCTTTCAGAACTTCAGAGATCATGCTTAGATGCTCAAGAGGTTGCCCAAGCCAAACCGCAAGCATGGTTAAAGGGAGTTAAGATTATGCGTACATGGGTGAAGACTCCTCTTTTCTTGGAAGCAAGAAGTCTCATACCATCAAGCATTCATCCCAAAGAATTAAATCTGGATTGGTTAACAAAGATAAACTTCAAGGACGCCTCTTCTGAACTGGCTTTACTTCAAAGGAATACAATTCTGGAGAAGGAAAATCACCAGCTAAGGAAAAAGCTTCTAGAGCAGAAGCTGATGCTTCTGGAGTACAAGACCAAGACTGAAGCGCAATTAGAAGAAGCAAGAGTCAGAGAAGAGAGACTGTTGAAGAGCAATGAAGATTTCAAGATTGAAATGAAGCAACAAGTTGAGGAAACTCACAAATTGATGAAGCAATTGATGGAAATGATGAAACAAAAACAAGCCTAACTTAGAATGCACACCATTATTGCTTGTTTTATTTCTAATTTTTATATGCTTCTGTACCTTAATTGATTGCTTCTGAACATCTACATTGTCTCTCCTTCTTTGTTCTGATGTATTGCTTGGGATAATGCTTCTGAACTTTATTTGATAAATGAATCTGAAGTACTTGTCTTTGAATATTCTTTTTATGCTTTGATCTGTGTCTTATTTATTTTGCTCTGAACCTTTTATGACTTACCCATTTAATATTATTTAAAGGGGGAGTAGTAATAACTCTTGTCTACGTTTTTCTCAACTCTTCTTTTTGTTTCTTTATTTACTTTTTGTTAATGACAAAAGGGGGGTAGTAGATAGTATTTAAAGGCTCTGAGCCCCATTAATTTAATTTCAAGGAACTTAAATTAATAGAACCATTTTCTAATCTCATCTATGCTCTGATTATTTTTTTTATTATGAGAACTTAAACAAGTTAATGTGTGCTTAAATGAATTTAATTAACAAGAATAGAACTCAGGGGGAGCTTACAAACCTCACCTTAAAGTACTATTAGACTCAGAGGAAGCTTACAAACCTCATACCCTATATAGTCAAACTTGTTAATTAGATTAACAACAATTAAACATTTTTTTTAAATACTAATGTTTGTCATCATCAAAAAGGGGGAGATTGTTGGAACAAAATGTGTTTAACATTACCCTTAAAAGTTTTGAGTGATAACAAAGTATTAAAAAAATTGTTAATTGGATATGCTAATATTTGTTCAAGTGTACAGGACCATAGACAAAAATTTTGAGACCAATTATAGGTTCTGTATGAACAAAAGAGAGCAAAGATTTTAACAAAAAGGAAGCTTAGAAGCATCTAAAGAAGAACTGCTCCTAAAGTTCAATAGTGCTCTTGAAGACTTAATGCTCCTGAAGTGATGACGTCATCAGAAGCAAGTTCATCAGAAGCGGAATATCACCAAAAGCCAAAGTTCATAAGGTTATGCAAACTTGATGATTCAAAAGCTGTTTAATGGACTGAATGTCGTATTTACATTGCGAAAGAGTGGATAAGAGTAACAACGGCTAAATCAAAGGGATTCATAAGCATTGGCTACTTGTTTCTTTGCTGAAGTGTTGACAAAGTACAACTGTACAAAGTGTACAACCACTATCTCCACTACACAGAGTTTGTCTTTGCTACAAAACAAGGATAACAGCTCTGCCTGCAACAATGTTCCTTCATACATGGAATGCATTTGAAATTGATCCTTCATAGGACAATAACCATATCAGGCAATGAATCATTGGAGAATTGAAGAACAATAAGACTCTACAACAATTTTAAAAGCGCCAAAACTCTGTCAAAATTGTTCAGCATCTGAAAGTTCACTTAGAATCTCTTCTCAAAGTTTATATCTTAGAAATTCTAAAGTATCAAAGAGTCTGTATCTGATTTGTGTCGTGAGCACCTCTGATTGTATACCAAGTGTTCAGGTGTCAAACATTTTTGTTGGAATTCCTTTTGATATGAAGTCTCTTGCTTGTGTGCTTGAGCATTAGAAGTCTCTTGATTGTGTTCTTGAGCATTGAAAGTCTCTTGCAGTTGTGCTTGAGCATTTGTATTCAGATATTACATTTTAGTGAACTCTCCTTGGAAGTGCAAGGGGGACAGGACTACTTCCGGTTTGTGGAAGGAACCTCTATAATTGATTTATGTCTTTCTTCTCTCTCTCTCTCTCTCTCTCTCTCTCTCTCTCTCTCTCTCTCTCTTTGTGTGTGTTTTTATCCGCTGCATTTTAAGTTCTGAATATTACTTCAGAAGCTGTTCTTAACTGTTTCTGGACTGTGTGTTTTAACTTGGAGAAATCGAAGAAAAAGCTGACAAAATTCAACCCCCCCCCCCTTTCTTGTGTTTTTCTCACCTTCATGTTGGTTTGGTTGATGAAGGTTGGTTGCGTGATAATATTTGTCAAGGGGTAGATGATGGGTCATCCACTCTGTTTTTTTTTTTTGTTGGGGGGGGGGGTTGACAATTGGTGGATGGATATTCTTTCATAGATTGGTTTGGTATGCTTTATGAACTAGCTGAAAACAAAATGGTGACTCTAGTTGAGATGAATTCTTTAGGTTAGGGTGTTAATGGTGAAGCGAGGAAGTGGCGCGGGAGGATGTTTGCTTGGGAGGAAGAGTTGGTGGGGGATTGTGTTGAGCATTTGACTTCCGTTTTTTTGCAGGTTGATGTGGTGGACCGGTCGAATTGGAAATTATAGTACTCCAAATGTTACATGATGAGTAACATGTTTAACAACTTGACGACGTTGGATGATAATGACTATTTGAAAAATAATCATATGTTTTGTTGCTAAAAGAGGTTCCGCTAAAGATTAATATTTTCGGTTAGCGTTTACTTCTAAATTGAGTTCTGATAAAGGATAACATGGTAAAGCAGCGTGTTCTTTTTCTAAATGATCAAAATTGTACATGAGGTTGTGCTCTGTTGGAAGACATGGATCACTTATTTTTTAGATGTTACTTTTATGGTAGAATTTGATGTCTAGGTTTCAAGGTGGATAGGATTCTCAACAACAACCCAGGTGGTCATTCGAAAAGCATTTGAGTGGTTCTTAATATTATTTGGCATTATATGGTTTGAGTTATCTAGAAGGAGAGAAATATATTCATTTTTCAGCGTAAGGAGGATCTCTTGTAATCTTTGAGTGAAAAAAGTTAAGCTTCGGTCTTTTTGGTGGTTGAAATCGAAATTTGTTACTTTGATTTTGATTATTAGTTTTGGAGGTTTAGGCTTGTTCTTTGCTTATCTCCTGTAACTTCGTTTGTTTATTTGTTGCTTTAGTTTCTCATTGTATCTAACTTTGTAACTCATTTTTAAGTCTTTTTCTGGTATAACTTGTGATGGAATTACTTATTTTGGTTCGTAATATATTTAATTTTGGCCTTTTAAAAAAAATGAATTATAGTTAAAAGCAACATTTTTATGAAATATTTATTCTATGAACTGAAAGGACAAACATGATACACAAATGCACTTTAGTTATATCTAATAATTATTCTAATTTAAATGATGAATTTCTTTCGTCCAAAAATTATTAAAAACTATTTAATTGATGTAAACATTGCATGAGATTTTTTATTATATAAAGTGTTCAAACAATTATACATTTGTTATACACAAAGGTGAAAAAATGGCTGAAATTATTAAGTTTGTTTATATTATGATACTTTGTGTTTCCTTATTGCTTATTGCAGAAGCTAGTGGAAGTAAGCTCACTCCCAGTTTTTAATCACATTCACAATCTTTCAATAATTTTTAGTAATTTTTCTTTATTCTTATTTTATATTACAGGAGAATGTGTTACTGACGCCGATTGTGAAAACCTATATCCGGGTAATAAAAAGCCTATGTTTTGCAACAACACTGGTTATTGTATGAGTTTATACAAAGGTACAATTTATTTATCTAGTATATTTAATAATTTTATTTTCTTTTCATGTTATAATGTTTTTTTTTTTTGAGAAAATTTTCATGTTATAATGTTGTTACTCTTATAATTTGTCTAAAACTTACATATATTTCTCCGATCCTAAAATTTCTTTAATATTATTAGAAACATGTTAAATATTTTTTTTAATGGGATGGAAGTAAGCAAACACGAAAAATCAACCACACATTCTTTACTAAATTATAGACTTAATAGCAGTTTTAACCCCTAACTTTCTCAAAGTTGCGATTTTGGCCCCCTAAGAAAAAAACTACAAAACTGCCCTCTTAAGTTTTGCAACTGTAGCAGTTTTGGCTCTCAAAGGCCAAAAAAAATTTAAAAAAAATAACACGTGGCACCTCACTTAGGGTGCCACGTCAGCGTAGATCGAGTCAAAATTGGCCTTGGGGGCCAAAACTACCACATGTGCAAAACTTAGGGGGCGGTTTTGTAGTTTTTTCTTAGGGGGCCAAAATCGCAATTTTGGAAAAGTTAGGGGACTAAACTGCTATTAAACTTAAATTATATTATGATCAATCATATTATCAGCCATATAATGAATACATATCTCTCTTTAAGTGAAATATGAAGATTTATCAACTGAACTTTAGAGCCCATTAGTTATTTCTTCACTAGTAGGACTTAGGTCACCCTCCAGATATTAAATGAAAATATATTTACTCTTTTTATTTTTGGTACAAGAAAATATATTTACTCTATTCATCCCTAATGTGTATTGAACCTGAGAATGCCACACATGCAAATTGATAGATTTGATAACAACAACATATACTCAAATACTTCAAAACAAGAAATATTAGGAAATAATACTGATTCTACAAGTACAAATTAATTACCCAAACAAGCCGACAATCCCTCTGGACAAGTCTATATAATTTTTAATTTAAAAGAAATATAAAAACAATGTTTTATCAAATTATGATAAAACTAAAAAAATTGTTCATAACAAAGACTTAAATATGAAATATTGTCTCTTTATATACCATAGTTTTCAAGAAGTATATGAACAAGTATATAATTCTTTAATAACATTGTTTTCATTAACACAAGATGTGTGTGTCCATACACAAACACACACACACACACACACAAAAGTAGGTGTCCAAAACAAAAGAAAAATGAATTATGAAAAGCTGAAGGGTATAAATAATAACGAAACAAGAGGTAATTATGGTTGAAAAAAATGACCAAAAAAATTGATAAATAGGTTAGAAAATCCCTAGAACATCCATCGTGTTATAACTTTTTGAGTGACGAACGAGATCTTAAAATGACTTAGAAAAATAATAGAACACATACTTCATATTTTAATGGGGATAAAAATATAAGTTATTAGAATAAAATTTAAATTTGTGTTTTTAACTAACTAGAAGGTTGATCTTCCGGATGCATGTTTTGTGTATATTTTTGTGATCTATATTGTTAAGATGAGCCACCTGCCTCAAGAAAGGCGTGGATGTTATTAACACTTTTTATATAATAATTATATGATGATATTTTTTGGATTTTATGTTGTGAAACATGCATCATATATAAGTTTTTTAACATGCGAGTGAACATATTAAATGAATTGGATGGTGTGTGGGGTTTGTTAACCTAGTTTAGGAGGTGATTACTCTTTAGTGTGGAAATAGCAATAACTTTTGATGATTTTTTGATGTTAGGGCACTTATAAGTTGTAAATTTCATTCTAGGCACAAGAAACTATCATACTAATATGATTGTGATGTTCTTATATATATATATATATATATATATATATATATATATATATATATATATATATATATATATATATATATATATATATATATCGTTGATGATTTTGAGTTATAAATGAAGATTTATGTTTGTTTTCATGCATTTCAATTGTTGTACAACATTAAGTCTCATAGAACGTATCTAACACATTGTTTTCTATGTGTTTTACTCTTTTATATGTTGTATGCAGAGCCTTCTCGCTACATGTAGTACCGAGATGTTTTTTCATGAGAGTAAAATGGAGAATTATTCTCTAACCCATGTTATGTTTTTCTTTAATGTTTTTTTTTTTATTGTTGTTTATCTTTAAAAAGGATTTTAGGTTGTGATACTATGAGATCAGGGCATATGTTAATAATATAGTATTTACTTTTTTTATTAAAGAAAAATGTAAGCCTCTAAGAAGCTAAAATATGTTATTTCGAGTTATGAAATTGAGTTGTTAGTTATGGTGATGTTGTATGATGTAGTATCAAAAGTAAATATTTTTGTATCGTCTCCACAAAGAGTAGTGCGATATTAAAGTCGTTCAACAATTAATATAATTTTAAGTGATAAAATTGTAAGATGTTTGATTTCATAAGCTATAAAACTATAACAATGTAAATGATACGAAAGTCAACAAAGATGTGAGTATGTTGGGATTAAACTTCATCACCCTATTTCACATGTATTCTTATGATTAGTTATACATATTCTAGTTTCTAATCGCTATTATCACGTATCGTTGGACAAACATTATCTGTCTAAATAATGTTGTGGGTTCAATCGTATTGATTAATCGACGAACTCTCAACCTATTAACCAATATGACAACATTAAGATATACTACTTTTAGTGAATTTTAAACCCATATCTATCTCTAGAGTTTAGTGTTTACCGGATGATTTTCCTAAATCTAGATTCAAAAGGTATTTCCCAGTAACAATTCAAATCCATACAATTGAAACATTAAAAGCAAGGATAACATCAATATTCATGAATAACTAGAATCATATAATATCATAATAAAAAAAATATATATACTAGTAAGGTTGATTACATTTAATCTCAACAAAATGAAATTTAGTTACTCATTGTCATGATAGCTTTGCAAAGATGAGAAGAAAAGAGATGAATTGACATTAAGAACTGATTTCTTAATGAATCTTGTGAATCCACCTTCAATCCTTGTTGAATGTTTAGTCTCTATGTATCACTATATGTTTTTATGCTAAATATAACATAACACCCCTTTTTCTAAGTTCTGATGCTATTTATACTATTTATGAAAATACACTCTCGCTTAGCGAGACATGGCTCGCTTAGCGAACTGACCTTTCTTCACCAATGGGTTTCTGCCCAATCAACATTGAGAATACACAAACCGCCTTATCTCGTTTAGCCAAGATTTATTGTAGCTCTCTTAGCCACACCTTCAAATTTTGATTTCCTCACCTCTCTGAGTTGCCTCGCTTTGACCTAGCTGAGCGAACATATTGAAACATTTTTCTTCCCTTTTTGATCTTAAATGCAAGTGAATTTACCTACATAAATGATTGTCTTTAGGTCTAAAAAAGCACAAATTGCTATTTATCTATTAATTTGGAGTTTTTGCATGAGATAACTTTCAAAACAAGTTAATAAGTGCCTTAATTATACATATAACCTAACCAGTTTCTGACACTTATCAACTATCCCCAACTTAAATCTCTTTTTGTCCTTAAACAAGGGACTAAAAAAAAACAAATTGACATGGCTTGGAAGGTTGTTTGAATGCAAAAATGAATCGATAAAGTATTTTTTTTTCTTTTTGTTAATCAATCAATGATGACATAAAAGATTAGGATGTGTGATTCAATTGTAAATTGAACTGACAAGTCTCATGTCTATTACTGACCTGGAAATGAACTATGAATGTGAAACAAGTCCTAAACATAGTTCATGTCATGCAGTTCAAGTCAATAACATGGTTACTAGTGAATCACACCTAACACACTTCTTTATAACTAGATAATGAAATGTAACAGTATGTGGCAAATGAACTCACATTCGACAATCCTGCTATTATCTTGATATGGTTATGTGTCCATCTAAGAATACCATTTTAAAAGTATTAAAGCATAGATCACTAAGATCTTTTAAGGGTTGTAACTTGGCCTGGGTCCAAAATAATCGTCATATATGTGGGAAATGGATTCAAAATGGCCATAGTTTAGAGGAACATTCTTCTAATTTTGATATTTATAACAAAATAACTTATTTAGATACATCTCCTCTTTTGATCTTTTTGCAAACCCTTTGGTGATAAACAATTGATACAAACTATTCTTGACAACTTATTCTCTTTTTTATTTTCTTTTTCTTCTCCTTTTTTTTCTTTGTTGTTGTTGTCAAGATAGTTATTTTTAAACAATCACCATTCTACTTGATTTTCAATTAAACCTCCCTTTTTCTCCCGAACTTGCACAAAACATAACCCTAATTTGAATGTTCCCCTATCCTAAGGCAAGGGAAATAATTTAAGTAATAATGAAGGTTCAGGGTTATATCATTTAAGAAAATAATTCGAATCTATTAGTGAATCAATTATGAACTGGATTTTTGAAGAATTTTAGGGCAAATTCACTAGGTGCATTAGATTTTGCTTGGTGAATTTGACAGTTCAAAATTGATGTAGATTTTGTACATTTGGCTCAGAGGAGTTATCAAATATTCTCTCATTCACTGGGTAGGCTATACTTGGTCAAGTAGTTATGCTCAATTTGAAAAAAATTCCTTGATCATTTATATGCTTTCATCCATTTCAAAATAGTCGCAAGATTTAACATAAAACGACCGAGTTAAACCAAAACAATGTCGATCTCCTATGAATATAGTGAAACAGTGAAAAGTTTTGCATACATTTAGGCTGGTGCTAAGTGATTCACATACCAAACATGCTATTGTGGAGAAATGCATGAAACAACTTTTGTGTAAAGTACACATTTCAAATTTAAGTTACCATTCTATAAAAGCAAGAAACATGAACCTTGACTCTGTGCAATTCATTAAATTTTCTATCATTATCATGCATTTGTTGTTGACTCACTCAAACGTTAGATGTTCTAGCATTTGATCATACAAACATTTCGAAATAGATTCAAACATACACATCCACCATCAAGGCATAAAGAAACTATCATTACAAAGAAACACTTGTTGAAACATAATAGTACTCGACCAAACCAAAAGTGCACAAAAGAAACAATTGTTTGAACATAACAAAAACAATACTAGTCCAAAATAAAAGTGCAAAAGGAAATAAGAAAGTAAAGCTGAAATGGCTAAGTCAGATAATTAAATTGAATGAAAGCTATAAAAAGACATCACTAAGTAGATAGGAGGTTTTCAGTTTATCTCTCTCTCCCTCTCTCTCTATATCTCTCTAAATTAGTATGAGCTCATGGCATCATCAATGGCTAGGATGTCTTCATTTTCCTCATCAGTGGCATCATCATTGGCTTCCCCACCTTCTTCATATTCATCTTGTTCACTGGCTTTAGAATCAGCATCACTCACCCACTTCGGATAAAATGGCCAGACCCTAGGCAAGGCAGCATGAGTCTGGAATGCCTCTGGGGTCATCACCTAGTGTACAACATCATGTGGAACTCCCATTTGCAGTTTCAACTAGTAGATAGAATCATGATGAGAGTTTAACTCACCCCCTCTAGTTCTTCTACCCGTGCAAAATCTTGTAATATAATCATCATCAATAGAGCCAAAAATTGTTTCATGAACCTGTGATGGAAGAACTATCCGAGCATCTCTGCAAATTCCCATGATAAGACCTAGAAAAACTAGTGGGCAATTAGGTTTAGCTCATAGTTGGATTCCATTCTCACCAACCATCTTAATCTCATTAGCTATTACTCGAGCTATGTCCACTTGTGTACCCGCAAGGATATAATGAAGAAGATAAACGACATCAAGAGTAGCAGTGGAGGTATGGTTGCATCGTAGGATGTTGTGGAGGATAAGGTGGAGAATCACATAAGATGGGGTTTTCATATCATCTTTTGCGACTCTTTTTGGTTGCCCAGACAGGTTGAGTATGTAATTGCGTCCTTCTAGAAAAAGAGATCTTGAAATCTCCTCAAGATTCAAATTCTCTCGGTTCATCTAATGAGAAAAGGCATAGGATTCATCGCCTTGGAGGTTGATCAGATTGCCTAGATATTTATTCATGGCGCCTCGATCAAAACAAATGTTTAATCCGCGAACCACAGTGATGAAAGAAAAGGGTTTGTCATCGGATGAATGAGCATTGACATATAACTCCTGAATCACATAGTTATTTAGAATCTTGGGAGGATCAACCAACTCCCAAGAAAAGGGTTTGTCATCGGATGAATGAGCATTGACATATGCCCCTATACGGTCCTTTTTCTTTGATTCAGAATCTTTCTCCACCCATATTTTCCGCTCCACCAACTCCCTACATTATTATTGTTAGTAAGCACTGAAGCTCGCATTGCTTTAAGTTCATGTTTTGATGATGTTAGTTATTAATTCTTACATGATGTTTATTAGTAGTTTTATTTGGTGACTGTTTTGTTCTTAGAAATATAGCATAGAATCATGTTAAAGCACCAAGCCATCCATGTATCATCGTGTCTTATGTGGTCTTACCATTTTTGCATATGAAAACTTCATTCGAGGCTTTTGAATCGATTCAAATAAGCTTGAATCGTATCACAAGAAGTGTCTGATTTGGGGTGAATCGTTTCATGAAATTTGGAATCTCATCACCTCTGAATCGATTCAAAATTGTTTGAATCGTATCAAGGAAACTCTATGACTAGTGTTGAATCGAATCAAAATAGTTTGAATCGTTTCAACCTTCATCTTGGGTCTCCTGAATCGATTCAAATTTGGTATGATGTGTATCAATCTTCATAGCATCTTCATAGTTCATCTGGTTTGTCTTTTAGCTATCTAAATCGTTTCCTATGTTTTTTTCTGCCAAAATTTTGCACTTGCCACCCTTTTCTATATATAGTCACTTCCTCATAACACCCAAAAGATTGAATCATCTGCATCTATTCTCTCTAGAGTCTACTAACCTCGCTGCTCATACATTCTTCAAGATTTAACACTTTTTCTTAGAATCACTTTGATTTTGAGTCATAGATTGCTAAGGTGCTATAAGGATTGTAAGTTGGTTCATTCAAGAAAATTGATAGGGTAATCATGGTTCCAAAGTGAAGTGAATGCCCATTCCACCTCCAAGGATATTGGGGGTTCTTTCTAAAATTCTTGTGTTCAAGGGGATCTAATTGTCGAATGAAGCATCAAAGAGTTCGAATGAAGAACTTCAAGGGTTGCACAAGTGATTAAAGATTCGAAGACATCAAGAAGCACCAATTTCAAAGGTATTTTGAAGATTGAGGGAGTGATTGCATAGGATTTGAAGAACTAGGGTAGTTTCAAGGAATTCTTGTAATCAAACATTATCATTCTAGTGGAAGTCCTTGGTGGAGACGTTTTTCCATTGAGAAGAGTAGATGTAGCCCGAAGCGAGGACGAAAGGGCGAACTACTATAAATCTCAGTGTCGTCACTCTTCTCTATTCTCTTTAATTTTGATTAATTGTGTATTTGGTTGCTTGATAAATTTCTAGTGTAGAGATTGAGTGTGATCTGAGTTTAAACCATTAAACTTGAATTTGTTCTTTGAATTAGTTTTGCCTCACTTTGCTTTAGATCACACTTAGTTTCAAATTCATTGTTAATTTATCAAACACGTACACAATTGTGTTCTTTAGTAGAATTGATTAATTGCTCTTAGGTTTGGGGTAAGATTGTACTTGTTTTGTAACTTGTGTGAATTTTATCAATATTAGATTGTGTAAAGATTACTTAGAATCTCTCAATTCCAAGTGAATCTTATCATTTGTGCATAGTCTTCAACGTTTGTCATAGCCATTGAACCTTACATAAATCAAATAAGTCTTAAATCATTTTTCTCCAAATCGCTTTCACTACAAACTCAATAAATTTTTAATGTTATTCACCCCCTCTAACTCATATTACCTTGCCATATCGACCAACAAGCACCTTTGAATTTTAAAGGATCAAATGGTCCTTGTGCGCGTGCCCTTGAAGAACTAGCTGCATTCTTTTGTCTCTTGGTTGCGGAGCTTTTTTGAAGCGTTGCTCTTTCTAGGACCCATTCCTGCAAAACATATGATAAACAACAAAACAATACAATTCAAACAATTAAATTGGGTAAGAATGGATCAAAGACATGTTAGCAATGGGTAATCAATACACAAGAAAAACTACACTTTTTTTTCCTGACATGCTCGCTTAACGAGAAACAAAATAAATCAGATCCTACTTGCTCGCCTAGCCAGCTGATTCCCCAAAACTCTACTGGTTTAGCGGAAAAAAAAACTACAAAAAATTATTTTCTTTGAATCCAAATGTGTTGCTAGATCGTAAATGGTGAAAGATATTGACTAGAATCACATAAATTGCATCACTTTTGTGGATTTTTCTTCACAAAACCCTTTTATTTCAAAAATTACAAATGAGTTTTTTCAATAAAGAAGAAATAGTCTAAGTGGGTTGTTATGATTCCAATCAACTTACCCAACACAGTAATTCTGACCTAACCCCCCTATTCTATTCAAATTAAAAACTCTAAGCACATACCCTAAAATTCATACCTTTTTCACAAAATCTTGAGTAAACACTGTAAAAGAAAAGCAAAGAAGTTCATACCTTTGTTTGATTCAAATTTGGTGAGCACCCAAAAAGAATTGCACAATTGTTAAGTTGAAAGTTGGATTTTGGAAGCAACATTTCCTAAGGAACAAAGCATGAAGACCAAATAAGACAAGGCATGCCTCTGGACGAAATTATCTCAATTGTGGCTTTCAAATGAAACACGTCAAACTAAACAGAATTTGTACTTTTGGAGATTCTCAAGTCATACACTGTAGTTTATCTAATCCACCACAAGCCATGATTCGGGAACAAAGTTTATGAAATGCACAACATGTACAAGTCATACTCTCCATTTGATAACAACATGACTGCAGTGAAGACTATGCATTGGTAGACTCTCAAGTCATATCCTTTCTTTAGTAGGAAAAGCGATATGGGATGCATCTTTCGCTCGAGGATTTAATAGCGTGCTATGACTAAAATGTTATAATTGGTCCTGTATTTAATAGCGAGAAAAAAAACACTATTGTAAGCCCTTTTTAAAAAAATATTAATAATGTTGGATTTTAGAGATTATAAAAAGGAATTATTATTTTTCCTTCAAAAACAAGAAATTATTTTTTAAAAAGGTATTTCAGTAAGGAAAATACTATTTGTCCCGAGAAAGAAATTCACGATCTTATCACGACCGAGCTAAAGTAAACGTAGCATAAATCCATTTTGTATTCCATCCATCTATGTATTGGATCAATTGCCACTCTAACAGTGATAAGCTATTCGGACAACTTCGAGACAAAATGCTTCGCTAGAAATAACACAACTCTTTCAGTAATCCCAAAAAAATACTATACAAATCATTCAATTTATTCACTATAAAACAACCTAGTAACAAAATATAAATCGAATTCCAACCACTAATCATATTCCAACATTAGAGCTCAAATTTTAACTTCTATGATCACACAAGTTAAGAATCATACAAAAAGTCAAAGAGGAATAATTGATCAAACACCCAAACCATGCACCACAACATACCAAACAACCTGAAACAACTTTGATCATCATTGCCTACCCATTTAACCACACTAGATCATTTAATATTGTTGTAAATCACAAAGTATAATGAAAGAGAGGCATTCATGAATATCATTACCAAAAAAAATAATAATCATTTTCCATGTCATTCGGGACCATTTCAATCTATTTACCTATCAAGTTGAGGGATAAAACTTGCCATCAATTTATCCAGATACAATTGATCTTATAAAACACAATTACTAGTTCTATGCAGACCAAATCAATGAAAAATATACCAAAAGAAATACTCGAAAGATCCCTAAAAAAAAGTTAATATGTTTTTACCCCACTGTAATTTGGACAAGTTTCGGTTTACCCCCCTGTAAAAAAAAGTTTAGATTCCAACCTTGTAATTTAAGATTCTTTCGATTTAGACCCTGAGGTCATCTGACTGGACAAAATGCTGACGTGGCGCGCTGACCGTGCATATTTGATTATGTGGCATGCTGACTGTATAATTAATTTTTTATTTTAATTTTTTAAAATAAAAAATAATATAAATGAAGTTATATTAATTGAAAAATTAAAAATAACTTTAAAAATCAGAAAATTAATTTTTTAGAATAAAAAAATCATAAAAAAATATTTTTGAAAAGAATAAAAAATTCTGGAGTTTAATTTTTAAAAAAAGTTCAGGAAAATAAAAAAATTGTAAAAATAAGAAGAAAAAAATCAGGAATTTTGATTTTACGAAAAAATAAAATATTTAAAATTTCAGGAAATTTTTTTTACTACGAAAAATATTTTCCAAAATTTTTCATTTTCGTAAAAAATAATTATTTTTTTCTAATATTTCAATTTTGAAAAAAAAAATTAAAAAAATTTCGGAAAAAAATCTTAATTTTTTTATTTTTTGAAAAAAAAGTCTGAATTTGTTTCTGATTTTTTTTCCAATTTTTTCAATTTTAGAAAAAAAATCTGATTTTTTTCTATTTTTAAATTAATATAAATCAATATAAAAAATTAAAAACAAAATTAATTATACAGTCAGCGCGCCACATCATCCAAAAGTGCTGACTCACCGTGCCACATCATCATGTTTGCACAGTCAGATGACCTCAGGGTCTAAAACGAAAGAATCTTCAAATTACAGGGTCTATTTTGAAAGAATCTTCATATTTCAGAGACGGAATCTAAACCCTTTTTTAGAGGGGGAAAACCGAAACTCGTCCAAATTATAAAGGACTAAAAACATATTAACCCAAAAAAAATTACTCTGAAAGATACAACAACAATTTGACGACAAATATATATGATTTGATAATAAACTAGTCATATCAACTATAAGTTTAAGTGTACCAGATTTTGAATGTTCGTTCGCATAATAAATATTGAAATTTCCACAATAATTATCCCGCATGTCATGAATAACAAGTACCGGAAGCTATTAACCATTTAAATAAGAGTGAGGAGGAAATAGGGAAGGAAGGATGCGAATATAGTTTTAATCACTAACTCGAAGCACAAAGTATAATTCAAGGTTTGTCAATTGTAAAAAAAAAAAGTCAAGGTTTGTTAAAAAAAAATTACTAGTCAGGGGATCCAAGTTTATATTAAATTTGTATTAATATATCAAAAAATGACACCCTTAAGATCAGGCGTGTCGCGGTGTCCGACACGCTTCGGCGTCCAACACTCATATGACATTTTATTTGAAAACATGTCAAATAATTCATATAAGTCTCCAAAAAATATTTACTATTTTCTTTACTTCGACACTCTTTGGATAGAGGTGTTTGACACCTAAATAACACTTGATAACTTAGATAATTGTTTCAAAAAAAGCTTTTTTTTTCTTTCCTTAGGTTTTGTTTGGGAGTTTGGAGAGAAGGGAGGAGGGTTTGAAAAAAAGAAGGAGCAAGTGGAAAAAAATAGATGACATTGAGATAGAAAGTCTTTGAGAGGTTCATTTTTCTTAATAGTACAAAACCCTCCTATTTTGGGTAACTCAAATTTGCAAGGGGGTTGGAGGGTTTAGATCAATTCTTTAAATTTAATATATTTAGTTATAATATTATTAAAATTAAAAATATATTAATCATAAGCATTAATTTATCATTCTTTAAAAAATTTCTCTTTCAAAAAATGAGAAATGTTTACCATTTTCTCCTATATTTTCAACCCTCCAAAGCCTTCCCTTTTCCTCGCATCCAAACTCTCAAACAAAGTCTTAGAGATATATCTCAAACACATTTACAAGGGTTAAAAATGATGTGGAGGATTATTGTTAATCAATGAAGCGTCAAAGAAATTAAATTTGATTACAACATTTTTTGTTTTTTTAGATAGCACGTTTGGTACTTTTAGTTTGACAGAATTCTCAAATTAGTCATTTAGGTTTCAAATAGATCCTTTTAGTTTGACGGAATTCTCAAGTTAGTCCTTTAAGTTTCAAAAGTTTCAAATAGGTCCTTTTAGTTGATAAACTATTTCACCATTACCCCTGCTATCAGTTAATAATTAATTGATGTTGATGTAGCCGTTAATTTGTTGACTTGGATGAAAACATTGTCTTTTAAAAGCTACAGGGTGTCAAATGTTACGTTTAATGGTCACAAATATCATTCTAGCATTATAAATGTTGTTTAATAGTGCTAGGAAGACATTTGTTGTTGTAAATAGCTGCCTTTCTAACACTATAAATGATCATATGTGACCATTAAACCTAGCCTTTTGACACCCTGGAGCTTTTAAAATTCATCGTTTTGATCCAAGTCAACAATTTAACGGTTACATTAACATCAATTAAATATTAACTGACAGCAGGGGTGACGGTGAAAATAAAATGTTAAAAACTATTGTATTTTGTTTTAGAACTTTTTTTAAAATAAAATAAATTGATAAATTTAGATGCACATGTATCTAGTTTGATTATTAATTTTAATTTTTTATAAATAAATATGTAGCAATGTCGATGTCAACATGTGAGTATATATGTCGTATCGGATGTCTATGTCAAAGTTTATGCTTCACAATGCTTATTTGAATACAATGGTCATTTACCTTATTATTTTCCATGCGACCAACCAGCTAAAGCATTTGTAACATATGCTATGTAATAGGCATTTGAACATATGCCGCAAATTTATGACAATTACCATAAGAATTGCAAGCTCTTTGAGGTCATTTTCAATTTTTCTCCCATCTGCTTCAATGCACTCATGTCAACTTCCAAGGACTTATCAAAATAAATATTGTCTCTGTCCCTTAATACTTGACACAATTGACTCTGTTACGTATGAAAATATACAATTTTGAGTTTAAATATCTTGAATAATATATTAGAAAAAATTATAAAAATTTGATATTTTGAAAATACCCTTCGAGACGAATCTAACAACATCTTATATGATATTATTTATCTTTGTATATTAGTATAAAAATATGATCAAAATAAGTTAGGTTAAAATTACACATTTTCAAATGAGTCATCTATTACTGGACGGAAGGAGTATGTGACAATTCATCATGGTTATAAAATTTCAAGCATTTGTAAATCCCTTTGTTTTAACTTTAAGTCATACGACTTTCAAATTACTTATTGGAGGATTACCCTATTGGAGGATGTTACACGTTTCCTTCTACATTGTAGCTTTGTAAGTAGTTTGTGCCTCAATCTTTCTTAGTCGCATAGGTGAGAGACTCACAAGTTATCACACAGAGCGTAAGCATGACAAGTATGGCGGAACGTAGGAGAATCACATAGGGGCTACTATCTTTTTAGAAGCGCTATCAGCTAGCTGGCGTTAATGGTAGTTTCTATGACGTGGTCTCAACTCTAAAAAAAAACTAAATTAATCGGTCACTTTAGGTTTTATTTGGAAGTTTGAGGCAGGGAATGAAGGACTCTCGGGAACAAAAATATAAAAAAAAATTGAGAAATCTTTCATATTTTTCAAAAGACTATTTTTTAGAGGGTAATAAATTAATGCTTATGATTAATATATTTTTAATTTTAAGAATATTGTAACAACATATATTATATTTGAGGAATTCATATAAACTCTTCCAAACCCCCAAAAACCCTCCTCAAATACAAATGTTTAGTTCCCTTAAATGAAGAGGATTTTATATTTTGAAGAAAAACAAGCCCTCTAAAACCCCTTCTCTCAATGTCCTTTATTATTTTCATTTCCCTCTTCCATTTTTTCCTTACCCTCCCTTCATTTCCCTCCAAACTCGCAAACAGAGCCTACTTAAAAATACTTTTTTTTAACTCCTTAGAAGTAAAACTAAGAATGAAATTCTATTATGGTATCATTTCTCTCTTTATAAGAGGTTGTTACGATCCTAACCAAACTTTTCCTCTGCGTTCCTCGCGAATTTTCCCTCTTGTTCGTGGATTTTCCATCGTTTTCTTGCATTTTTTCAGTGAATAATTCGTGAATTTCTCTTTAATTCTTCTTTTTCTTTCAATAATTCTCTTCGCTTTGCATTTTTCTACAATTTCTTTCTTCGCAAGAATCTTCTTGTTCCTCTGTTTTGTTTCTTGTGACCTTAACCTTCATTTTTTCCTCAAATTCTTCTCATCATTCCTCCTCAACAAATTTCACCCATTTTGCAACAACCACAAGTGAATACAGATTTTGTGTTCTATGTTCATCCAAGTGAGGGTTCCAATTCTGTAACTATCACTCCTTTTCTCACTTGCTCGAACTCTCTTGCTTGGAGCCTCTGAAGCACCGGTACTCCATTTTACTAAACGTATCCGTACCGGGTAGTGCGCGGGTACTGGTACACGTACTGTACGCGTACTGTACGCACCGATGAAGCACCAATATTTTTTATTTTTTTGTTAAGGTTGGGTACGGATAGGTACTGGAAGGGTACGTACATCCTCCTTTTTTGGAGAAAATGAGGCTTTCCATGTTAATTAATAGCAATTATAGTTTTTTTTTGTTTGTTTGTTTTATAAAAATCAATCTTCAACTGTACGCATATCCTCTTTCTTTGGAGAAAATGAGGCATTTATGAGAATTAATAGCAATTTTAGTTTTTTTTTTCTTAATAAAACTGAAACGGTTCAAGAGGCACCAACCATTTATTATGCTCTGGAACTGCTGCTTCCTACTCAATTCCCCACCTTTTCTTGTCTGCCAATAGTTTGAGAAGTAGAAGAAAAGTCAAGCACTCAAGCCTTGTTAAATTTTTGTAGTCATTTGAGTAATATAATTTCCTCATGCTATGTTATTTTAAATTAAAAAAAATAATTATCCTAACGTACCCGTACCTTTGTTTTTTGAGAAATGTCGTATCCCGTACCCGCACCCGTACCCATACCCATACCGGGTTCCGTACCCGCACCCGTGCAACACAGCTTGGAGCATATCCATGCAACGCGTCCTTGGTGCGGAGAACAAACATGTCTTCATCAATGGATCAATTCTTGTACATGATTTGGATGATTTGAATCGCAATGCATGGGAGCGTTGTAATCACCTAATTCACTCTTGGCTTATTAATTCAATTTCTCCTCAGATTGCTCAAGCTATTGTTTTCCATGAAAGAGCAATTGATGTTTGGGAAGAACTCAATGAATGTTTTTCTATGGCAGCTCGCATTTGCATTGCTTCTATGTGTTTAGCAATCAACAATTTAAAACAAGGTTCTAAGTCAGTTCTTGAGTACTTCACAGAGATGAGGACTCTATGGGAAGAACTTAATTCGCATCATCTTATGCCTCTTTGCACATGTATTTTTCTTTGATGTTGCGAAGCTATGCGATCTGCTCGCGTTCATCATTTAGAGGATCAAGTAATACAATTTCTCACTGGATTGAATGTCAATTTCAATGTTGTTTAGACACAAGTACTTCTCATGGATCCACTTCCTTCAATTAGCAAAGTGTACTCTTTGGTCATACAAGAAGAAAGCAATAATTGTACCATCTCAATCAATTCTCCTACTGAGGATACAAGCATTCTTGTCAATGCTTCTGATGCTAGAAAGTCTTTTGGACGTGGTAAAGGAAACAATGGTGCCAATAACAATTCACGCTTTTGAACTTTCTGCAATCATACCAATCATACTGTGGAGTTTTGTTAACAGAAGCGTGGATATCCTAATTCCAACAAGCCTAATTCTTCAGCAAATGCTTTTCCCAGTGATCATTCAGATGTTAAGCAAGTAAATTCTGCTACTGAAGCTACTTCAAATACTAGTTTAACTCAAGAGAATTATAATCATCTTGTATCTTTTCTTCAATAGCCACACTTGCTTGCATCAGTATCAACTCCATCTGTTCCTACCTCTAATCATATCACTTAAGTTTCAACAATGCAATATGGTCCTTTTGCTTCTACTACACCTTCAGGTATTCAAACCATTTTTTCTCTCGTATTCTTTAAATAACTCACCTCATAATTGGTTTGTTGATTTTGGTTCTAATGAACATATATGTTCATTTTTACACTATTTTAGTTCATATTGTTGTATTAATTACGTTCATTTACTTAATGGAACTTATGTTACTATACATCATGTTGGTACTGTTGTTTTCTACCCTTGTTTTCACAATAGTAATGTTTTATATTCCCCTCATTTCAATGTTAACTTGATATCTGTTTCCAAAATTTGTCTTATCTTAAATTGTTTTGTTCATTTATTTCCGGATAAATATGTTATACATAATGTGAATTCTCACAAGATGATTGGTTTGGTTGATCATTGTGATGGTCTTTACAAACTAAGGATTCAACCTTCACCACATGTTATGTCTTTTTTTTCTTTCTATTCCTAAGTCCTAACCATTGTAATATACAGAAAAATAGAGCATCTAATTCTACTATCAATAGTTAAGTTTCTCATATTCCTGTATCTACACCTTGGCACCTTAGATTGGGACATTTGTCCAATCAAAGATCGTCAAATATGCACAGTTTGTTTCCTTCGATTTATGTTGATAATAAAGCTACTTGTGACATTTTCACTTTCCCAGACATAAGAAATTGCTATATGTTTCTACCAAATTTAAAATTTTACATTTTGATATATGGGGTCCGGTAGCTATTTCTTTTGTTCACGTTCACAAATATTTTTTTAACCATTGTTAATGACTATGGTAGATTTGTGTGGATCATTTTCCTTAAGAATAAAATTGAAGTTTCTCACTATGTTTAAAATTTTATCACTCTCATTGAAAACCAATATCACATTACTCCCAAATTCATTAGATCGGATAATGGTCCTGAGTTTGCTTTATCTTCATTTTATAGTTCAAAAGGTATTTTACACCAAAAAGCACGTGTTGAAACACCTCAACAAAATGCAAGAGTTGAGAGAAAACACCAACATATACTTAATGTAGCTAAAGCTCTCTTATTTAAGTGTAAACTACCTAACAGTTTTTGGTCTTATGTTGTCCTCCTTATCAACAAAGTTACCACTCCCCTCCTTCACCAGAAATCTCCTTATCATGTTCTTTATGATCATGTCCCTGATATTCAATCTTTCAAGGACTTTGGATCCTTATGTTATGCATCAGCTCTCCAATACCACAACACTGAGCTTCAGTCTAGAGCTAGAAAGTCAGTTTTATTGGGTTATAAATCAGGATTCAAAGGATATGTCTTGTTTGATCTTCATACTAGAGAAATTTTCATATCCATAAATGTTATCTTTCACGAAACAATTATACCTTATACAACTAATTCTTCTTCTGTTACTAATGATTGGGAATATTTTCCTTCTTCCACCATAATTTATCCCATTATTGATGTTCCAGCTACAATCCCACCATCTGATACTCCTTATAATCTTCCAACTTCTCCTTATGTACCTCATCTAGAGTTAGAATGCACCTTCTTATCTCAATGGTTATGTTTGTCCTACATCACATAGCATTCATACTACGTCATATCATCATAAATATGATATTTCAAATTTTCTGTCATATGTTAATTTATCTAATGCTCACTCTTGTTTTGTTTTGTCTCGTCATAATCATCCTCAACCCAAATCTTTTACTGAGGCAAACAAGAATGATTATTGGAAGCAAGCAATTCAAGACAAATTTAATGCTTAGGCTAAAATTGGTACTTGGAAAATAGTTGATCTTCCTTCAAATGTTAAACCTATAGGCTGCACGTGGATTTACAAAGTTAAACACCATGTTGATGGTTTTATAGAACATTACAAAGTTAGATTGGTAGCCAAAGGATATAATCAAATAGAGGGTATAAATTACTTTGATACTTATTCACCAGTGCGCTCACTATAGTCACGATTATTAGTTCATTAGCTTCTATGCATCACTAGCATCTACATTAACTCGATGTAAATAATGCATTTTTGCATGGAGAAAATACAAGAAGATGTCTATATGCTTATTCCACCCGGTGTTCACAACTCTCATCCTAATCAAGTCTGTAAATTGTCCATATCTCTCTATGACCTTAAGCAAGCAAGTCAAAAATGGTATGAGAAATTAACCTTCCTCTTACTCACCAATGGCTACAAATAGGCTAATTCTGATCATTTTTTGTTCATTAAGAGTATTTTTTCATCATTTACATTGCTTCAGGTGTATGTTGATGATGTTATCATAGGTGGCAACTCATTAGTCGAATTTCAGTCTATTAAGCATGCTCTTCATACTTCTTTAAGAATAAAGGATTTAGGCATTTTTAAATATTTTCTAGGTCTTCAAGTTTCTCATTCTACAACTAGCATCTCATTATGTCAAAGAAAATATTTCCTTGATTTGATAGGTGACTTAGGTCTTCTCAACTCTAAATTTGTCTCCACGCCTTCTGATCCCAACATCAAATTACACCATGATAACTAATGGTCGAAATTAGGCAGGGGTACCAAATCGTTTACCAAGTAATAAAATGATAAGTAAAGTATTGTATCCACAAGGATTGTTGTTTCAACCAAACAATTCGCGTTACTTATTTGGGAACAATAAAATAAAATAAAGAGATAAGCGTTTAAAGTTTGGCAATTTAATCTGTTTGCAAAAGAGCAAAGTTTACCTGTTTTGATTGCAAAATGTTAGCGGCGGTTGGGATTCTTTGAATTCCCTATATTTATTTGTTGGAATTAATTAACAGTCAAGTCACATTCAATTATTCTAAGTATACCGTCTAAGTGATGAGTTCGATGGGACGTGATAACCTATCAGCTGTCAAGTTGTACCTTCTGGTCAAACGGTGATCCTTACATGCGAGGTCTTACTCTCTCATAGATTTGGTATATCTCTCTGCCTATCGAGATACACATGCTGATCCATGTGACGGTTCGTTGGGACCTTACTCGCTTCGGGATAATTGAAACATAAACTTAAATTAGAGTTCCTAAATTTCCAAAGGTATGACTTCTTATTGTTCCTAAAGGTTCCCTCATCTATGAATCTTAGAAGTACATAGCACACTCTTCCTCTCAATAGTTCTACAAAGGGGCAGCCCTTTCAGTGTCTACCTTACCAAGGTGAAAGTAGAATGGTCTTATTGCGCTGATTTAACTTGTGAAGTCACTTGTTTCCTTAATTACTAACTAGTTACTACGAGATTTCAGCAGATGTTCATCAATATTAGGTATGTCACCTCCCTAAGTACTTACCATCAGGGTACACTCGCTTTCAGATTGTTTCACTTGTTACTAATTAATTACTTCCTAGTTAGACAGATATAAATATCAACATTATGCCATGTTAGTACCTAAGTGCCTAAATCAGGGTTATGCTTCAAAGAAGACAAATCTTACGCATTACAGTAAAACTAAATAGCGAGCAGAAAATAACAGAATAAAAGACTTTAAATTAAATAATTATCCAACAAACAAAATAGAGGTTCATCTTAGAACCATAGACTAAAAAGATTTAGTTACCCATGGAAACTAAAAACAAATTACAAAAGAAATAAAACATACCCTTGAAAAACCTTAAGTGAGGAGAGAGATTTCTCCCTTGAAGCTCCTAGTATTTGCCTTGCTCTTGAACTACTTCGTTTTGAATCACAAATTGTGAATGCAATATTTATAGGGAGAGTTTCCACCAAAATTTGGGCTAAAATCGCAGGCTTTCTTCACGAAAAAATCATAAAACATCGCCTTGAGCAGCAAGGAATATGCGCCAGGCGCCTATAACCATGTGACATGCTCATGTAAGTGAGGTTTTCAGGCTCCAGACGCCTACTTTTATCTCCAGGTGCCCCAATGAAAATTCTTGGGCGCCTGACACCCTATTTTGTGTGCCTGGGCGCATGTGAGTGTCACTAGTGCTGAAAACGTCAGACCAATTTTAACCAATTTTCAACTAAGGAGTCGGAAGATTGAAATGCTCATTTGACACACTTTATAGATGCCTGCAACAATATCAACCCAACTGGGGTGTCGAAATCATACAAGCGTCTTAGACTGTTTGGTTACTCTCTGACGGAACGGGAAAAAGATTGGTTGGACACACTACCAAGTGGTACTATTGAGACATAGGATCAGCTCAAGAGGGATTTCTTGGAAAGGTATTTCCCTATTGCAAAATACTTGGCGCGGAAGAAGGAAATTTCCAGCTTCAAGCAACAAGAGGGTGAACTACTTTATGATGCATGAGAGAGGTTCAAGCTTTTGTTAAAGAGGTATCCCGGTCACAAGTTGTCAGAAATGGATATCATGCAAGCCTTCACTACGGTACTAAACCAGATACTCGGATGCTACTAGATGCTTTTGCAGGAGGAACCATGAAAATCAAAATAGTTGTTGAGGTAAGAGAGATGATTGACAACATGTCTCTGAATGAATATCGGGGACACACCGAGGAAGAGGCTACCCCAAAGAAGAGAAAGGCATGATAGATCTAAATACTTAGGATGCTTTACTTGATAGTAATAAACTTCCTAGCATCCAACTAGAAACATTAGCAAAAAGGTTGGAAGCTCGTGAAGTTGCACAACTATCTGCAAAAACCATTTATGATTTCTGTGAGCAAGCTCATGAAAGTGGTGCATGCTTGCCAACAAATTTGGGGTTTTTAGAAGTATATGGGAAATTATTCTAGGCATCAGAGGAATATCCATACTCAAACACTTACAATCCAGGTTGGGCAAAACATCCTAACTTTTCTTACTGAAGCAACAATGTTCTACAACCACCACATACAACCCCCCCCCCCCCCCCCCCCCCCCCCCCCCCCCCCCCAAAGGAACTCAACGACAACCACCTAGGCAAAGTTTAGATGATATGTTATCTCAGGGTATGAAGAACACTCAAGGGAAGCTCGAAAGACTAGCCAAGGAGATGGAATAAATCCAAAAGAGGAACAAAGTTTCTATACAGAACTTAGAAGTGCAAATGGGACAATTGTCTACCGAAGTTGCAAATGTTACAAGAAAGGGATTCTCTGGAAGAACTCTAGATAATCCTAGGAATGAAACTTGCAAAATGATGGAAGTGGAAATTGATGAAAAGAAGTAGAATGATCCTTTGATAACCGATATCAAGGCCATAGAAGCATTAAAGAAAATGGTGTAGGAATAGTCCACTCTCAGGGTTATGCTACAAACCAAGAAAGTGGCCAAGAATTCGTGCTGCAATAGCCTGTTGGAAGATATATTCTCACCGATTGGTAAACCACTTATTGATAAGATGCTAGTAGTTGCAAGGGAAAATCGCAAGAAACTTAAAGACGAACCTCCAAAGATAAAGGAAGAACCCAGATGCTTTAGCACACCAGTTACCATCAAGGGATTCTATGTTGAAGAAGTGATGTGTGACCTCGGATCTAGCGCAAATATGATATCACTATCACTATTCAATAAGATTGGAGAATTATAGTTAAAACCATGCAAAGTCAGAATAGGACTTGTTGATTGTTCTCTCAAAAATGATGAAGGTGTAATAGAGACTGTTGGAACAAAATGTGTTTAAAACTACCTCTTGAGAGTTTTGATGAAAACAAGGTATTAAAAATTGTCAATTGGATATGCTAATATTTGTTCAAGTGTACAGGACCATAGAAAAAATTTGAGATCATCAATAGGTTCTGGAAGAACAAAAGAGAGCAAAGGAATCAACAAAAAGGAAGCTTAAAGTGTCTGAAGAGAACTGCTCCTGAAGTCCAAGTGCTCCTGAAGTGATGACGTTATCAGAAGCAAGTTCATCAGAAGCATCTCATCAGAAGCTGAAGATCACCAGAAGTTGTAGTTCATCAGAAGATGCAAGACTTAAAGCTTCAAAGGTTGTTCAATGGATTTAATCTCGTCTAAGCATTGCAGAAGACCAGAAGAGTGAAGCAACGACTAATTCAAATGAATGTGAAGGCATTGGATGCTTGTTCTTTTAAGAGCGTTGACAAAGTACAATTGTACGAAGTGTACAAACACTACCTCCACTACTCAGTTTTTGTCTCTGCTACAAGACAAGAATAACAGCTCTGCCTGCAACGATGTTCCTATAGACTTGGAATGGATTTGAAATTGATCCTTCATAGGACAACAACCATATCAGGCAAAAGATCATTGATGATTGATCAAAGCTTCAAACGACTCTTATTTTGATGCGCTGGCAATTCACAACGTCTCTTTCACACCTCTATATAAAGAAGTGAAGACTTGAAGAATTGTAAGAGACTCACAACAATTTAAAAGCGCCAAACCTCTGCTAAAATTGTTCTGCATCAAAAGTTCACATATAATTTCTTATCAAAGTTCATATCTTAGAAATTCTAGAGTCTTAAGGGTCTATATCTGATTTGTATTATGAACACCACTGATTGTATATCAAGTGTTCAACGTCAAACATTTTTCTTTGTAATTCTGTTTGATTAGAAGTCTCTTGCAGTTGTGCTTGAGCATAGAAGTCTCTTGATTGTGTTCAGGAGCATAGGAAGTCTCTTGCAGTTGTGCTTGAGCATTTGAAGTCTCTTGCTAGTTTTAGTAGTGAGCATTTGTAATCAGATATTATATTTCAGTGAACTCTCCTTGGAAGTGCAAGGGGGACAGGACTACTTTCGGTTTGTGGAAGGAACCTGTATGATTGCTTTGTGTCTCTCTTCTCTCTCTCTCTGTTTTTGTCCGCTGCATTTAGTATCTGAACATCACTTCAGAAGCTGTACTCTAACTACTTCTGACCAGTGACTTCAGTAGGAGAAAAAGAAGAAAAAGCCAACACAATTCAACCTCCCCTTCTTGTGTTTTTCTCACCTTCAGAGACTGTGGATATTGACATCAATGGATTCACTTTCCCTATCGGGGTAGTAGTCATGGAAATGAAAGGATTATATAGATCTCAAATGATCTTAGGGAGACCTTTTCTCGCCACTACCCGAGCTATAATAAATGTGGATCAAGGGGAAATTATCATCAGAAATGGGAAAGACTATATAAACAATAAAGTTTCTTGGAAATATCGGTACCTAAAGCAAAACAGCGTGTCGAAGGAAGAAAGTAACCTGAAGGTTGAAAATCAAGAGAAAATCAAGGAGCCTGAAGGTCAGGGCTCCCAGGAACAAGTTAGAAATATCCATCAGGCTTGGGACGTAAAAAAGGCACCGAATAGGAGTCAAACTATTTCGTCAAGCTAATGACTTAAAAGAAACGATGAATAGGAGGCAACCTATTGATTATCAGGACGGAGACGTTAGACAAGCGCTAAATGGGAGGCAACCCATTACCTTTATTTTGCTGTATTTGTATTTTTCTGCTAAGCTAAGATGATTTGACTAATCAATTTCTTTTCTTTTTCTGTTGATAATCCTCAGTATTATCTAATAATATTTTATTTATTTTGCATTTACATATATAACATTTCCTTTTATGGTTAATTTTATTTTAGTCTTAGGTATTCAGTCAAAGCGTTTACAACGAAGGCTAGTTTACCCTTACATTCATGAGCACGATACTTTTTGGAGCTTGCTAGTGAAGGTACTTATAGGATCACCATCTCTTTTCCGAATAGCATAATCGGTGAGATTCAGAGCCAAAAATTTCCATATCCATTCTAGGTTGTTAGATACTTAAATATTTCCAATTATGAGAGTTTCATATGAATGTTATTTTTGCTTGAATTTGTGGTCGTTCTTTACGGATAGTTGGTTAGATTATTATACACACGAGGAAATTTTTCTTTGGTACCTTGAGCCTTTCAAGCCACCCTTTTATATTATTATTATCCTTTGTGAAACCACTTTGAGCTTCCAGACGAAATTTTTTTTCATGTTACTTAGTGACAAATCATGTCATAGTCCTAAACTTTGAATACACCGTGTTTGATTTCAATTGGAGTTAGATAGGAATTATTATGACTGCACATGTTTTGAAGCTAATTTTGGGGTTGCTATTTGGAATTAGCAACATCTTAAGTTTGGGGTGAGGTAACAGTAGAACATATTTTGTCAGAAAAAAATGAACAAAAAAAAATTTAGATGACCATGCATCTACACACAAACAAAAAAAGAAAGAAAAAAATCAAAAGCTAAAAATTTTGATCTTAAAAAAAATGTATGTTTCTTTCAAAAATAAAAATACAAATAGTTATAATGTTTTACCCATCTTGTTTGAAATAAGGAAGGCAGGTTGGCAATTCATCAAAGTTTAGTAGGAATCCTTAGGTTAGTAAACTAACTTCAAGTTCTTTTGTTAGCCTACTTTCTCAAATATATCCACCCTTAACTTAAGCCAAGTTATAACCCTGAAAGTCTTCAAAGTGTGTAAATAGTTTAACTTGATTGTATGTTTAGAATAGTTTCAAATTTATAGCAAGGTACATTCATGTGACGACTGCAGTAGACAATGTCGTGACCAGCCCTACTGGCTTTAGGAGATACATACATGTACCATAGAAAAGAGTATGGTCGGGCGCGCTTGAATGTAATGTGGTAAGTTAGTTGCTGCTCTGCTATAAATGTGATGAATGATTGCTAAGCATAACTCCCGAAAAGGTATGTTTTTCCTGGAAAAAAAATGCAAAGAATAAATTATGTTTTTCTTTCGTTACTTAAGGACAAGCAATAGTTTAAGTTTGGGGTTGTGATGATAGGTCATCTTACATTATTCTTAGCATGTTTTTTAGTCATTTTCAGTAGGTTTTAGCAGCAAAAAAATATTTGGGTTAAAAGTCAAATTCCATAAGAGTATGTTGTTTAGGGTAAATGTTAATGACTCTTGGTTGCATTAGGCAACATTGGTAATGATGCTGTCACACTATTTTTGTAATTGGGATTACGTATTAATGGTGACTATAGGAAGCTCAATTTTTGGCATCCTCTGATTGATCATATTAAAAGAAGGTTGTTGCGGAGGAAGAGTCACAATCTTTCTATGTGAGATCATCATATTCTTCTGAAGTGTGTTCTGTCCTCCATACCTAACTACTTTATTTCCTTCTACAAGGCTCCCTCAGTATAGTGAGGAAGGGGGTCGCTATGCTTGGTGGAAGAGAATTATCTGTTTGGTGGCATAATTTGAACAAGATTAGGGATGATGTTGGTTTGGTTTATGGAGGTTGGTTACATGATAATATTTGTTAAGAGGTGGGTGATGGGTCCTCCACTCTATTTTGGAGGGAACCATGGTCATATGGATCTTTTTTCATGAGCTAGCTAAAAACAAAATGGTAATTGTAATTGAGATGAATTCTTTAGGTTCGGGCGTGAATGGTGAAGCGTGGAAGTAGCGTAGGAGGTTGTTTTCATGGGAGGAGGAGTTGGTGGGAGAGTGTGTTGAGCGTTTAACTTCCGTTGTTTTGCAGGTTTATATGGTGAACCGGATCGGTTTGGAAATTACAGTCCTCCCATTGTTACAATGTGAATAGCGCATGTAACAAGTTGACGACATTGGATGATAACGACTATCTAGAAAATAGGCGGTTATACGAAGAACTTTCGAGTAACTCTTGATATTATTTGGCTTTATGTGGTTTAGGTTATCTGGAAAGAGAGAAATAGACACATTTTTAACACAAAGAGGACCACTTGCAATCTTTAAGGGAAAAGGTCAAGCTCCAGTCATTTTGGTGGTTGAAATCGAAATATGTTACTTTTGATTTTGATTATTAGTTTTGGAGGCTTAATTTTATTCCTTGCTTATCTGCTACAACTTAGCTTGTTACTTTGTTGCTTTAGTTTCTGGCTGTATGTAATTTTGTAACTCTTTTTAAGTCTTTTCTGGGACAACTTGTGTTGAAATGACTTATTTTGGTTTGTAATGTATTTTATTTTGGCCTTTTAAAAAAAAATATTGTTAAAAGAAATATTTTTATGTAAGATTTATTTTATGCACTGAAGGGACAAACATGATACATAAATGTACTTTGGTGATATCTAATAATTATTCGAATTTAATTTATGTAAGCATTGCATGGTTTTTTTTACTAGATAAAGTGTTCTAAAAATTATACATTTGTCATACGCATGGGAGAAAAAAATGACTAAACTTCTTAAGTTTCTTTATATTACGATACTTTATGTTTTTTTATTGCTTATTGTAGAAGCTGATGAACGTAAGCTCATTCTCATTTTATTTATCTTATGCGCAATCTTTCAATCATTTTTAGTTATCTTTATTTATTGTTATTTTACATTACAGAAGAGTGTGTTACTCACGACGATTGTGAAAAACTATATCCGAAATGGACTCTGATTTGCATGGACGGTAAATGCGTGAGTAAATGTAAGACGTATTTATCTATTATTATATCTAAAACTTTTATTTTCATTGCTTGTTATAATTTTGTTACTCTTATAATTTGTCTAAAACTAACACATATTTCTCTGATCCTATAATTTCTTTGATAGCATTAGAAACAAATTAAATATATATTTTTAATGTAAAATAGATATATTTCTTAAATTAAAAAATTAGTTAAAGAGGTACTGAAACAATACAATCAAAT
Source organism: Medicago lupulina (assembly GCA_958299785.1). Taxonomy (NCBI): domain Eukaryota; kingdom Viridiplantae; phylum Streptophyta; class Magnoliopsida; order Fabales; family Fabaceae; genus Medicago; species Medicago lupulina. The sequence continues at coordinate 26,634,498 of OY283142.1, forward strand.
TCAAAATCATATAATAGATTATCAAATTGTTGTTATCTTTGTTTCCTTGTGAATGATGTGTATATGTTTAAGGATAAACATGACCTAGGTGTTTGATATAAAATCTAAAAAATAGAATTTAGTTATAGAACTCAAAAGAATAAGGTAAATTGTTGAGTTTTATACGTTTGGGCGTTATCTTGTGGATGTCTTCATACAACTACCCTCCGGTCCCTAACAATATCATCTTAGTGGGAGTGTGAGATACCCAACATCTAAAGGTGAAAGATAAGTGAATAACCTTATTCGTACACATATATTGTCTCTTTCTGCGCAAAGTTAAAATGAATTTTTATTCTGAATATACAAAAGTAAGTAGGGAGGAATATTCATATATTTTATATCATAACTTAAAGGTGAATGTGGAACTAGATAATATCGCACGATACACATAAAACCAAATATCCAAGTATATCAACAAACATGAAAATAACCAAAGTAAACGACTTCAAAAGACACCGTACAATGAACAAGACAATTGTTCTTGTTGCACAAAACTGGCATGACCATGGTTAGTTCCAAAATGAGTGGAAGGAAGTACTCCATTTAAGGTTATCAACTCCTAGTCAGAGACTTCTATAGATAAAGGTTAAATATATGACAAAACATATATGGACTAAGATTGTAGAAACACCAGAAAAATGGGATGGAAGTAGTAAAACACCAAAATGCAACCACACATCCATCACTAAAATATATTATAAAATATATTATGTTCAATCATATTATCAACCATATAATGAAATCACATCTATCTCTAATTGAAACTATGCAGATTTATAAACAAAACCTTAGATACAATTAGTTATTTCATCCATAGTAAGACTTAGCTCATCCTCTGAATATTAATTAAAAATAGTTTTACTTTAGTTGGCCTAAATGTCTATTGAACCTTTCCCGCATTTGAGAATTTCGCATGGACAAATCGACAAATTTCATAGCAGCAACACATACTCATATACGTCAAATCTAGAAAAATCGAGAAATAACAATGATTCAACCTAAATAGATTAATTACCCACATGAATTGACAATCCATCAAGACAAGTCTAAATATTTTGTAATTCAAAAGAAAGTTATATAAAATTATTAAAAGACTAAAAAAAATTCTTAATAACAAAGACTCAAATACGAAATATTGTCTCTTTATATACCTTAGTTTTCAAGAATATTATTATACATACATAGTTCTTTAATATCATTATATTTATTTACACAAGATGTGTTGTGTGTGTATGTATAAGTAGGAGTCCAAAAACAATCGCATAATGAATTATGGAAAATTCAAGGGTATAAGTTAATAACGAAACAAGAGGTAATTATGGTTGAAGAAAATTATTACAAAATCTCAATGAGTGTGATGTAAGAAAGTTCTCATAGATGGATGGTAATATTCTTTAGTTATCATAAATATGGAGTAGAGGAGCATGAGCATTGCATTTGATATATATATATATATATATATATATATATATATATATATTGTAGTTTAATACGTAAACCTTAGATAGTTTGGAGTTAAGAATATAGATCTATGTGTTTGTTTATATGCATTTCTATTGTTGTACAACTTTAAGTCACATGTAACATATCTAACACCCTATTTTCTATGTGTTGCTCTTTTATGTTATATGCAGAGCCTCCTCGCTACAAGTAGTACTGAGGTATTCGTTCATGAGATTAAAGTGGATAATTATTCTCTAACCCATGTTATGTTGTTCTTGAATATTTGTTTGATTCTTGTTTATCTTTAAAATGGATTGTAGGTTGTGATACTAAGAGATCAAGGTCAATGTTAATAATATAGTATTTGCTTGTTTTATTGTAAGAAAAACGTAAGGCTCTAAGAAGCCAAAATATTTTATTTCAAATTATGAAATTGAGTTGTTATTTATGGTGATGTTATGATAATTCATGTAACATCCCTAAATTTAATGACCACATATTTATTATTATTATTATTATAGTTATTAATATTATTATTCCTACTTGTTTTATTTTTTTGACATGTTATTTCTACTTGTTATTATCCTTCAATATATGACTATTATATTGTCAATAAAATCATATATATGATTTGATTACGAGGGAGTGTTGGAAAATTAGACCAAGTCAAATGTTAGAGTGAACTAAGCTCATTAAGGTAGAAACCTACCCTACCTCAATTAGAAACATTAAGCATTACCACTAAATCAATTCAAGACCAATAAAATTACATGCAATTTCTCTCATCCAATACCACTAAGCTCACCTTAGGGTAGAACAAAAGTGAGAAGAAATTGCCAAGAGAGAGAAGTCCGAGAGTGAGAAGAATAGGAATAGAGAAGGGGCTGAGAGAAAGAGAAAGAAAAAGAAAAAAGAAAAGAAAGAGGACCGAGAGAGAGGGATAAGAAGAAAAGGGAAAATGAACATCTACCGATTTCCCTTCCTTTTCAAGCTTAAGATCGTGTTGTGAGAGAAGGAATATGGAGTTCATGAAGGTTAGAGAAATTTGTGGTTCAGCTTGGAGATTAATTTAGGAATTTTATGATTATCTTCTCTCAAGAAACAAATAAGGTAACATAGTCTTAACCCAAACTTTAAACCTCTCTAGGGTGTACTTAGGACTTTTGGTTATAAAAAAATGCATGTGTTGATTTAGTTTTTGATAATTGATTTGGAAGAAAATTGTTGTTGATATGCTTTAAATATTGTTTTTGTTCTTGTTGCTAGGTGAGTTTGTTGTACTGTGGTTGTTGTCCCTTTAAAATTCGCATCACCTATGTGTAGTGTATTTCCTATAATATGTTCCATAGACCTCCTTTTTAAATGATTATTGTTTTGTTAGAAACTACACACTTTCTCCTTCGGGTTAAGCACAAATTTCGTTGGATTTAGGGTGAGTATTTATACTTTAAAATGTGTTACAAGTTAGAAAAAAATAATTGGCTACAAATTGTGAAAAACAAAAATTATAATTGTAAATTAGACATACTAAGCTTTTTAAATAGTGCATATTTATTCAAATCCGATGTCATTTGATATTTTAATAATATTGTCAAAGTTGACTCTTACCTAAAATAATTATGCTAATGGTTGTCAAACCATTGTTTGTATCATTAAACATTCCCTTTAATTCTTGTTAGATTGATGATGGTATCATGTTGAAATTAGCATAGGCTATTGTGATATGATTGTGGTTGGACTTGAATATTCTTTGAATACACTCACGTTCTAGACTACTTAAAAATTAAAACGAACTAGATTGTAAAATTACACTGCAGGATAAACCTGGGTAACAATGGATTCCTAGTAGAAAAGTAAATCCTAAGTGTTCAGTTAAATTATAGTACTATAGGGAAAACCTAGGTAACAATGAAACCTCAATAGAAAGGAAAATCCTGAGTGTTGAGTTAAATTATAACGTTGTAGGACAAACCTGGGTAAAAATGGATCCCCAATAGAAAGACAAATCTTGAGTGTTTAGTTAAAATATATGACATTGCATAACAAACCTGGGTAACAATAGAAATCCAGTTAAAAGGCATATCCTCATTGTCCAACCAAAGTTAATAACAATTATATTTAATTTCGAAATACAGGCTCCTACGTAAAAAAATCATTGTTCATTTGGTAAAATCAAAACAAATCAACAGGAACCAAGATTATATCCTTTATAAATTTGTCCCACTATGTCTTATTTTTCTTATTGTCATTTCAATTTTTCTTAATATCAATTTTTCAAAATGAAACATATCCCATTACTTTCATGAAACCTAAAATCAAAACAAATCAAGAGGAACCAAGTTTATATCCTTTATAAATTATTACAAAAATGTTCAATCTCTATCTCATCATAAATGGTCAAAGAAATATGCAACCTAAGTTAATAAGTTAATTTTTCGCAATAAAACTAAATACAAAACTAAAATGGTGTTCTCGATTATTAACTACTTTTAACCATCTAGGCGGGAGGACTTTTTCACAAACTAGAAAAACATCACCATCCACACTTGAACTATACCAGCGGAGGTAGGAACGATATGACTTCTTACAGGTAAATCTGACACCATTTGCGGGAACAGGTAAAACGATTCCCAGCCACAAAATTCATTTCGTTTATACCTTATTCTTTCGTTTTTGAAACTGGATTGGGTAGTACTAACCGTCATAAACAACATGTTAAGTAGTAAAATTATTTTGCTCAAAAACAAAAGTAGTAAAAAAAAAATTTGGTACAAAAAAAGTAGTAAAATTATTGTTAGATAATTAACAAATACCTTCGATTTGGAGATGATTTCTTGTTTTCATTTTGGTCTCATAACTCGTAAAATCAACATTTAATTCCCTCTTGTTTTGCTCCGTTAGTCAAAATGGTCTCTGGTTGTTAACTTAAGAGTGGTCCACCATAGATATTGTTAATTATTTTAATTTTAATTTTTTGATCTTTTTTATTTAAAGGAGGACCAGTGGATTACGCAGGTGTATCTTATCTTACAGTGAGTCAGCAACAACAAATTAATTTTTCCTTTCTTCATATTCTTCCTCACTTTTGTTCATCATCTTCAACATCACATTCATCAACACCATCATCTTCATCATTTATAAAAAATAAAAAAAATCAAGCTAGAGTAAAACTTGACCCATCCTGATGTTGCGTCGGATGTTACAACAGCCTTGGCTCAATCTGATCATCATATTGATGTCTCCAATAAGTTTGATAATGAGTTTGACCCATCTGAGTCCAGTGATAAGTCTGATGATGAGTCTGTCAGTGATAAGAAGGACGAGTCTGTTGAAGGTGGTGAGGAGGAGAAGGTTTCTGACAATGAGGAAGATAACTCAATGTCAATGGGTGATCATGAGAATGGATCTGAAGGTGATGATCATGATGCAACATGTGAAGAGAATGATGATTCTAATGAGAAATTCCTGTTTGTCGAGGGTTCTGATGAAGATGAAAGCATGTCTCATGATGGTGAGGAAGGAAAAAAAGAAGAACCTGCTGGTGAAAATAAGACTGTAGAGGTTGTGAATGCGGATGACCTGAATTCTGATGAAGAGGCCCTAGTTGGTATTGCAAAAAGAATGAAAAGAAGGAAAGGGAAGGTTTTTATGATTGAAAGTCAACGATCTAAGGCTACCAAGAAAAAGGTTGTTGTGGGTCCTGCTAAAGGATGGAGCAAGGTTGAGGCTTCGGCTACCAAGAAGAAGTTTTTGAAAAAGAAGGAAGTTCTCGTGAGTGACTCTGACTATGATGTCGGGCAAGATGTCAAGGACATCGTGCCAGCTGCTAAGAAAAGAACTGATGTAGAGAAAAAGCTGCCTATTAATGTTCCTGAGGCTCCTATTGATAACATCTCCTTTCATTATGTTGTTAATATTGAGAAATTGAAGTATGTGTTTCAAAGGAGATTGGATTTGGAGATGGAGTTGGGAAAAGATGCCCTTGAATTCAAGGAAGTGATGGACTTAATTGATGAAGCTAGACTAAGGTGGAGTGTTAGCGGTTTTGGAAACTGCTATGAGTTGTTGGTTAAGGAGTTTATTGTCAACAATCCCAAGGATTGTGACAGCCCCCTAAGCAAATAATATAGGAAGGTTTTTGTTCAAGCCAAGTGTGTGGATTTCTCTCCTAAGGTGTTTAAAAGGTTCTTAGGCAGGAGTGAGGAAGCTTGTGCAGAGGTATAGGTGACTGACAACATTGTGTGCAAAGAAATCACGGCTAACCAAGTCAAGAAATAGCCTATAAAGGGTAAGTTGTTTTTGAGAAAGCTGAGTGTCAAGTATGTTGTTCTCCATAGGATATGAGCTGCTGATTGGGTGCCTACCAACCATACTTCTACTATAGCTACAAGTTTGGGAAAGTTCATTTATGTGGTTGGAACTAAAACAAAATGTGACTTTGGTTTCTATATTTTTTAGCAAACTATGAAGCATGCTCAGTCTTTTGCTGTGAAAATGCTTATAGCTTTTCCTCTCTAATTTGCGGGGTGATTCTGAATCAGCATCCTAGGATTTTTGAAAGTTCTGACACTATGAATAAGAGGAAATCTCTTATCTCTCTCTCTCTCTCTCTCTCTCTCTCTCTCTCTCCATTATAGGTTATTTACAGGGACACATGTCCTAGACATTGTCGTGACATCTAGACAGGAAGCTGCTAGCTCAACCTCTAAGGAAGGGATAATTGCTGAGCTTAAGGCAATGTCCAAGACTACTGAGGAAACCATCAAATCCAGCACTGAAAGGAATATTAGTGTGGACAACTTGATTATGGCCTTGTCAGCTCAGAAGGAGGATGAAGAACTTCTTTTTTCCCACCTATTTAGAGAATAAAATTCTTGTGCAAACAAGTTAGCTTCTTTGGGTCAAGATTGTATCCTCTTTACTTGGTGGGATACTCTCCCGCGTGGTCTTTGTGAGGAATTTTATAAGGATCATTGTAAACTCCTTAATTTCCATTTATGTTGATTTTTTTTTATTTTTTCTTGCTTTCTATTTGGTGTTTTGGCCTAGTCACCCCTTTTTCTATATATCATTTTCCCCTTTTTATAATAATGTATGTGTGTGTTTGCCAGAGGATTAGAGATTATAAGGGTTGACAACCTAGTTGGGATGTCATAGAGCTCCTTTGATGTCATTAAACTCTTGATTCGACAAAAAGAAACACTAAAAAAAAAACCCAATTTATGTAAAATAATGTCAATTCAATACAGAAGGCAGTGCAACAAATCAAAATCAAATTCGACTTCAAAAAATAAAACCAAATGAAAGGCTAGATAAGAAATAAAAAGCAATGAAAGGTTGGTAAACAATAATGAACTATAATTAAAAGCAATATTTTTATTTAAGATTTTTTCTATGGACTAAAGGGACAAACATGATACCAAAAAGTAATTTGGTGATATCTAATAATTATTCTGATTTTAATGAAAAAATTATTACGCCAAAAATTATTAAAAAAATTATTTCACTCATGTAAAATGCATGGGGTTTTTTACTATATAAAGTGTTGAGATAAATATACATTTGTTATACGCAAAGGTGAAAAAAATGGCTGAAATTCTTAAGTTTGTTTATATTGTAATACTTTTTGTTTCCTTATTGCTTATTGCAGAAGCTAGTGAAAGTAAGTCCATTCTCATTTTTTTATCTTATGCACAATCTTTCAATGTTTTTTAGTAATATTTCTTTATTCTTATTTTACATTATAGGAGAATGTGTTACTGACGACGATTGCGAAAAACTATATCCGACTAATGAGTATCGTATGATGTGCGACAGTGGTTATTGTATGAACTTATTAAACGGTAAAATTATTTATCTATTATGTCTAAAAAAAATATTTCCTTGTTATAATGTCGTTACTCTTATAATTTGTTTAAAACTTTAATATATTTCTCCGATCCTGAAATTTCTTTGATATGGTTAGAAGCATGTTAAATATATATTTTTGAATGTAAAATAGATATAGTTGTTAAATTAAAAAACAAGTACAAGAAGTATTCAAAGAATACAATAAAATTTAAAGTCCTATAATGGAGAAACTTGTTAAATAGATTATCAAATTGTTGTTATCTTTGTTTCCTTGTGAATGACGTATATATGTTTAAAGATAAACATGATCTAAGTGCTTGATATAAAATCTTATAAAATTAGAATTTAGTCATAGATCTAAAGAGAATAAGGTAAATTTTTGAGTTTTACACTTTTTGGTGTTATGTTGAAGATGTGTTCGTACAACTACCCTATAATCCCTAAAATATACGATCTTAGTGAAAGTGTGAGATATCCAATATCTAAAGGTGAAACCTAAGTGAATAACATTACTCGTACTCATATATGTTTCTCTCTGTGCAAAGTATAGATTAATTTTAATTTTGAATACACGAAAGAAAGTAGAGAGGAATATTCATATATTTTATATCATGACATAAAGGTGTATGCGGATCCAGATGATATCGTGCGGTACACATGAAACCAAATACTCAAGTATATCAACAAACATGAAATTATCCAAAGTAAATGGCTTCAAAATACACCCTACAAAAGACAAGACAATTATCCTTGTTGCATGAAACTGGCACAATTATGGCTAGTTTCAAAAAGAGGGAAGGAAGTACTTCATTTAAGGTTATGAACTCCTCCGACATCTATAAATAAAGGCAAAATATAAGGCAAAGATATATGGACTAAGATTATTAAAACACCGGAAAAATAAGATGGAAGTAAGTAAAACAAAAAAATACAACCACACATCTGTCACTAAATTATATTATGATTAATCATATTATGAATACATATCTCTCTTTACGTGAAACTATGAAGATTTACAAATTGAACCTTAAATACCATTAGTAGCACATAGGTCACCCTCTAGATATTGATTGAAAATATTTTTAATTTATATGTCCAAAATGTGTATTGCACCTTTCCCACACTCGAGAATACAGCACAGACAAATTGACAGATTTGTTAATAACAACACATACTCAAATACTTCATAACAAGAAAAACCAAAAAATAACACTGATTCTACCTGAATAGATTAACTACCTACACCAGCCAACAATATCTAAATAATTTGTAATTCACAAGAAACACATAAAAAAGTTGGATCGAGTTGTAAGAAAACTAAAATAAATCTTAATAACACAGATTCAAATATGACATATTATCTCTTTATATACCTTAGTTTTCAACAAGTGATAGTATATATCCATAGTTCTTCAATAACATTGTTTTCACTAAAATAATATATATATATATATATATATATATATATATTGTAGTTTAATATATAAATCTAAGATGATTTCAAGTTATAAATGTAGATTTATGTCTTTGTCTCTAGGCATTGCTATTGTTGTATAACTTTAAGTCACATATAACATATATAACCCTATGTTTTTTATGTGTTATATGCAGAACCTCCTTGCAACATTTAGTCCTAAGGTGTTTGTTCATGAGAGTGAAGTGGAGAATTCTTCTCTCATCCCTGTTATGTTGTTCTTAAATGTTTTTTGAATAGTTGGTTATGTTTAAAATAGATGGTAGGTTGTGATACTATCATATCTACTCCGACATTAATAATCTAGTATTTACTTACTTTATTATAAGAAAATTGTAAGGCTCTAAGAAGTCAAAAAAAAAATATTTCGAGTTACGATATTGAGTTGTTATTTGTGGTGATGTTGTGATATTTTATTCTACATGAAAAATTATCTATGGTGCAAGCAAATATTGTTTATTACCATTTTCAATTATTTTTAGTTTTAGCTATCACATTAGTGGTATATGAATCTAATTTGTCTATTAGATTGTTTTGTTATATGTGTCTATTATGTTATCATTACTATGTGCATTTTAGTGCAATCTCTCAATAGTATAAAATTATTTTTGTAAAATGGTTGTGTATTTATGTGAGACTTGTGTTGTGAAATATGTTTCCATTTTTATATGTCCTACACATTTGTTGTGAAACCATGTGAATTACTGAATACTTTGAGTGAATTATTGTGACGTTATTAATTTTGATATTTGCATCAATACTAAAACGCTTTCATTTGCACCCAACCTAAAGGATGAAGTTGAGAAAAAGCAACTTGCAAGTGGCATAGTCTGGTTTTTGAAATTGGTAAGAGGAAGTTTCATGTTTAGTTCTTGAAACGAGATGTCATACACATGAATACAACAACCTTCGTAGGAGCCGCATGTTCTCTTCCTAACTCCTGGATGTTCCACTTGTCACTTCCTTCAATGGATTAACAACAAGACTGATAGTACTCGGGTCCACCACGTTTGTATAAGAAGGGCTCACTACCAAAACATCCAAACTTACACAGCCATAGTGAGCCCTACGAGAATCCCAAAAAACATCATAAAGATATCGGGAAATTTGGAAGGGAATCTCAAAGTTTGAGAGAAAAAAAAAGGACTTTTGCGTAGTGTAACTACAAAGATAGAGAGTTTGAAAAAAGTAAAAGGGACGGAGGTTTTTCCCCTTTCATAGGATGTGAAAAAGTTAAACCAATGGCCAAGATTGAAGGGAATTCGAAAAGTGAAATCCAACGGTTAGGGTAACCCTCAAAATTTTAAAAGCACTTGAGTGCTAAGGGAGCATGATACTTAGGTTCGAGATGCCTATGAAACATGCGGGTGACATGTAGGGGAAGAAACTGAAGAGACGTCTTATCAGGACCCTTCAAGTCACATAACCATAAATGCTAACTACCCCCACTCTCGGTACTGATGTCGTCCAAAAATGCTCCGTAAAACTAGCTAGCGTGTGCGACACATCGTGCACAACGGGTTGTCCAGAACATCTCCAACATCATAAGATCACAACGCAAGTCACAAAAGTTTTGATCTTTTTGAAAAGTTGATGATTTGATTGTTTTAGAAAAATACGCAATTTATAAAAGAGCCATGATATTATTGGATATCACCACAATGATGAACAAACCAAAATTCAATCCCTCCTATTGCTATGGGGAATCAAAGCCTAAAGGTGAGATAATTCTAAGATAACTATATGTCCTCTTACAAGGATGCAAAAGTTTATTGTAAACCAATACTATATAACTTGTGTGTTGCATGGGTTTGATTAGCATACGTACTTGAAATATTTGTAAAAATGAAAGAGAAAAAAAATTGATAAGCATAATCACATAGAGTTAAATAATCGATACTGTTTTAAAATATGTTGATATTGTTATATTTAATATTAATTTATATTAAATATAAGAGGGTTGTTTAAAAACTATATGACAATTCATATTTGTTTAAATATTTTAAGGATAATTAATATAGATCTTGATGTGTCTTTCATAACTTTGAAGACATATATCATCATAATTCATATTTTATCCCAATAGTGTAATCTTATAAGAACTTTTCCTTTTATGGGTCGCACTTGTGCTCAAGTTTTTTTTTTAATCTTGGTATTCATGTTAGAATAAAAAGCGTTAGAGGCATTCATGTTTCCTGTCAATATTGCTCATAAAAAGCGTTGAAATAAGCAGTTAGAATGTGATTCATATTTGATGGTTGTCTATTTTTCTATCATATTTTTTTAAAATACAATTCATGTGCTGATATAACGAGTTCTTTTGGATTTTTCTCTCAAACTTTTACTTAGTGGAATTATATCCCGACTTTTATTGGTCCCATTTTTTTAGTAAATTGTTTGGTTATCCATTTTTATATTTATTTAATTCTTATTTTTTTGTTTGTTAAAATGAATATATAGGATAATATGCAATTAAAAAAAACTTGTAACTCATCAATTTATTAATTCAAATTTTGTGTTAATATAGTATTGAGAGAGTTGTAAATAGTTATGGAATATGAAGAAAGAAAACGGTAGTTGAAATATCAACAAAAAAAACAAATGATTGACGTAGATTTTTTATAATAACAATCATTGAAATATTTTTATTGATTCGGCAGCTTCATTAATATATAAATTTGTTCCGAATCAAAATTAAGTGTCTATGAAAATATTATTTAAGTATAAGATAGAATATAGAAAATGTTCAAATTATAAGATGGAAGATATAAGTTCAAGGGTTTAAAACTTGGAAAATTCCATGGTACACCCAAATATTTGAGTGTACCGGTACACCAAATAATTAAATTAATATTTAAATGAGTTGTTTTTTTTTTTTTGAAGAAAAAGAATTATTTTATATCATTGAAAATTATAAAAATTAAAACTTATTTACCAAAAGTGTCAACGAAATAAAAAAAAAATTGAATTTTTATTATTCATAATGAAGAATATTGAGTATTTTTTTATGAGAAAATGTCAAAAATTTAATATGATTCTTATAAACAGTGAAATTATGTTTTTTTCTTATGAAATGATGTTTTCTAAAATACAAACCTTGACAAATAACTCTTTATTTCCTAAATTGATTGTTAATTTATCAATTTATTAAGCAAGAATACCGGTACACCCCAATTTATGAGGTGTACCGCAGAAGTTCCCTTAACAAATTTATTATTCAATTATAAAATGGAAGATATAAGTTCAAGGGTTTAAACCTTTTATAAGATAGAAGATATAAAAATAAAAATAAAAAGATCCAAATCATAGAAAACCCTTGCCACACAGGCACAATGGTTGTTTATGGATAACTCAAGTTTAGAATAGATAGACAGATAAATAGATAGATAATGGTATAGTATAATAAAATATATAATTCAATTGAGAAAGAAAGGAAGTTTCTCACCAAAATAAAAAAGCACAGGAAGTTATTGTAAAAAACAAAGAAGCAAGAAGCTCCATATAATAAATGTGTTGTTCAAATGCCAATAACAACATGACTAATATTCTCACACACCCACTCCACTACGGAGCATCTTTAACAATTTTTCTTTTTCTTTCATCCAGATCATTTGAACTATGAATATGATTGGCTTTATGATTCAAAAACTTAATTTATAATCAAATGTGGTTCAACATCTTTCTTTTTGTTGATAGAATACATGATTTATACTTGAAATTTTCAAAAATAAAAAAAAACTTATAATTATTCAATTACCTATGTGGCAAGAAATAGAAAAAAAAAATCAATATTCTAAATTATCTGATGAATTTTTTTTTTTAAGCAAAGAAAATATATTAAAAACAACGAGAGTACAACGAATCCAGGGGGATGTAAGCGTAACCCAGCAACCACAAATCATCCCTTTAAAGGGTAATACAACAATGATTAACAAAAGTGGTATTAAAACCAAACTAGACAAAAATCCAGTGATGAACCCAAATGCGTAGCAAAGATTACACATCATAAGCACAAACTAGCAAGCCCAACGCGGGACCCAAAACCAGATTGCAAAATAAATTGATATGTAAACAAATGCAAGCATTGAACGATCTGAAACAAACCAAAGACAAGCCTTACTCATCTTTCTTGTATGGTATATGAAACTACCGTCAACACAGATAGATTCACGAACCAATAGCGTTAAAAGCCCTTTCGAGCACAACAAACCCCGCACGAAGCAAACAAGTTCTGAAAAAACAGAACCAACACAACGGTAGTGAGGTTTTGAAGCAAAACCATATAAAAAACAATATCCATCGAACACAGTACCAAAACCAACGAACCACGCCGTCACATCAACAAAGATGGGCCGACGTTGACAAGAGCCATGAACACAGGAACACCACCAAGGAGGCGTCGCTGGTGTTGAACAACTCAGACGACCACCAAAAAACCCAGATCAAGCTTCACGATGATCTCTGATCGGCGAGTAACAAGCAAAACAACATATCTAGGAACCAAACTCATCGGAACGACGATGACTGCCTCTGCAACAACCATTGAAACATCAACTATTCAAAGAGCGAACCGAAAACGTGAAAACAATGAGTGTACAAAACAACCGCAACGGCGCCGGCGGTGTGCAGGTGGTGCTTCTAAGGCAGATTGCACCACCAAGGCTAAAGGCTACATCAGATGTGAAGGGTTTGGATGTAAAGGGGATAGTGGGTTATGAAAAGATGGAAACCACCTTTGCTTTTTGGGTTGAGGGAGTGTAGAGAGAAGTTGATCCGATGAAAAATAAAAAGAAAGACTCAAAAAAAAAAAATTCTAAAATTACATACATTTTTATTCTTTTGGGTTGTTTTTTAGTCTTCATACCATCTCGTTATTTTTGATTTTTTTATAAGGTTTGAGATAGGTTAGGCATGAAGTAGAGATAGAAACATCCCAGCTACGTTGGCACGAGACTGAAACTTCCATCATCTACCGCCTACTCAATATATATTATTAAGAAAGGGAAAAAATATATACTGGAGGGGGGACTAGGCAAAAACCCTAAAAAACATAAAGAACAACAACCTTACCCAATAGCGCCCAAAGATTAGGCAGTAAAGGGTCTCTATTATTCATACAAACTTTTGTAACCTATGCCCCTAAAATTTTAGAAAGAAAAAAAAAATTTCATTTCGAGGGTACATGAGGGGGAGCCTTGAGAGCGGGTTTGATATCCCTTTGTAATTTTCTTTTTCTGACTCTTTGATAAATAAGGAGTATATGGGACTTCTGTTGACACACCTTAAATCAATAAATGTTGGACAATATCTATTTCCCTCTGTAAATTTGGATTAATAGGTTCATCAGGATATGCCACTATATCACTGACATCAGACACAATATGATTATTATTATTCTTCTTTTGACTCATAGAAACAAGAGCATCCTCACTATTACTTTGAGCTGACATAGCTTGTCGAATAAACTGAAGAACTCGTGTCATAGTGAAACTTTTATGGGGTCTAACAACCGAAAATGGAGGCGGCATCGATGTTGCAACTGGTTCTACCAACTTTGACATGTGTTCAACTAGTTCCAAAACAAATGGAATGTTGCCATCACTACCAATGAAATTTCTATAGGATGTAAAAACATGTATTTCTACAAAATTTCAAATTTACTGTTGCAATGTTATGACCATATGGGTATAAGAACAATAAATAGGTGTTTACCGGTGTTTTTGGTAAACTACATGTCTGGCTTTGATTATTACAAGCAGGATCAAACTAGAAATCATGAGGCATGTTGTGCAATCTTTTATCCAGAAAATGCGTGAGTGTGTATCATACTCATAGGTTGCTTTATGAATACGATAGTTTTTGTACAAAAGAAAACGTATTTCGACGGGAAAAGAAGCAAAGATAATTGCAAGTAAAAAAGAGGCTAAAAGTTTAAAACGCATAATCTTAAAGAAAAGGTAAATTGTGTTGCATTTAAATGTAAAGGTGGTTCGACAAATCAGTTTACATACATTTTATATGACTCTTTTCTCTATACGTCGGTACTTCGAGTGCTAGAATTCTATAAATGATTTGCGACCTGTTTTTCATATCAAAAACTCTTATTTATACATGGAAGAAACAACTACCAAAAAACTAAGCTTCCACGAGCTGCACTTCCACGATCGGAAACTTCTTGTCTCCCACATTTTCATAAGAAACTGCTGCTTTTGAATTTGAATTATTTTCCTTTCGATAGGAACTGTTTTGCTTCGACTAATTGTGTAGACTGAATCACCTCTTGTCGAACTTCAAAGCTCTTGAAATCTTCTGAATGCTAAGTGCCAGACCATGTCGAAATCTTCATGCTAGAGATAACATTTTTAATTCTTGAAAGGACAAAAATCAACTTTAGTAAAAGAAAATTTTGTCATGTGATCCGCAAACCATTTTCCTCTTTTCTTGGATGTAGGAAGAAAAATTTTAAGGCCCCCAGTAGCCTCTTTTTCGAAAATAAAATTGCACCTAGGGCACATCATGACCTCAGAATTCTTCAGTTTGCAACGATTGAGAAAGTCAATCAACTCTTCTTCAGCCATAGGATAAGCCACTTTCACTTTCTCAGTAAACTAGGATTCATTGATGATTTCATTATCAACTTTGGGGCTTTCATTAGCCTCCACCACCTAACACTTCGCAACATCAGTGATTGTTTCGACAAATAGGTTTTCGACAGCACCTGTGATGGGTTAGACAACATTGCAATCAGCAACTTCAGTGTACATTGCATCAACATCCTTCATAGGATCAACATCCACTTGCATTTGAGGTTTTGATTTGTCTCCAAATTTCAGTCTGCCTTCATTCAGAGCCCTTTGAACCAAGTCCCTGAAAAGTACACATTGTGAGGATTTATGTCTTAGAAAATTATGATATTTACAGAAACCTCTCTTTTCGGTTGCTCTAGTGGTGGAGTTTTCAGACCATTGGGTACTACCACTTGACCATCAGCAACTAAGAGATCAAAAATCTCATCACATTTGGTTACATCAAACGTATAGGTTTTAGGACCATATTTTTCATTTTTTGCTTCGACAGGATTCTTCCCATCAGATGGCCTCAACAATTTGCATGTATAAGGAGGCCTGGGTTTTAATTCAGTTCCATTAACCTCGCAATCTTCGACATCTCCGTAGGCTATGTCGAATTCTTGGTCATTATCATTGGTTTCAACATAAGCGACCTTTTCTTTTTTATTATATTTATCAGTTATGGCTATATCAGCCTTCAGTCTATCGACCTGTCGAACTCTATCAGCCAGTTGGGTCATATCCCTTAAGTGTTTAGTGTCTAACATCTTTCTAATAGAATAGTCTATGCCTACCATTTCGACTAACTCATGCTCAGTGACTTGAGTAAAACACATAGATTTCAACAATCTGAATCTGTTCAAATAATCATCAATAAACTCAAACGTTTTCCTTCTACCACTAGCCAATTAGTTCAAACTTATCGTAGTTTGTCCCATGTAGAATTTCTCATGAAATACCCTTTCCAACTGAGTCCAATGTTAAATTGAATGTGGTGGAAGGGTAGTGAACCAAGTGAAGGTATTCTTTGTTAGAAAATTTGGGAAGAATTTTAATCTCAAATTCTCATTATTTGCTATGTCTCCTGCCTTAGTCAGATAATGTGCAATGTGTTCGACAGTAGAGGCACTGGTATCACCTACAAACTTTGTGAACTTAGGGACTTTCCAACCCCTAGGAAGTTCAGCTTGTAAGACATATCCTGCCAAAGGAGAAACAAAGTTTGGCCTATGTAACCCTATATTTAGGCCATTATGAGCCAAATGGTTTCGACCAAATTGGCTATGTTATTGTCTACCCCTAAGTTTTGTTGTTGGACATTCCTAACAATTTCATTTGCATCATAATTCATATTTACCAAAACCACTTCTGGATGTGCCTGGACTTCTTGTTCGACAGGTTGGGGTTGAAGCACAGGTTGTTGTCTCTGAACCATAGGTTCAACAATTTGTATAGGTTGTCGATTTTGGATTTGAGGAATATTTTGGAATCGAGGAATTCGTTGATGAACAGGTTGTAGAGTGGCAAAGAAATATGCTATTCTCCCCATTTGGGTGGCTAAAGCTTGGTAACTTTGGTTTGTGTTTTGAATCAAATGATTAAAAAATGTACCAATTTGTTGTGTTAATAAATTAATCATCTCATGGATTCTCTCATCCATTTGTTGCCTTAGGGAAATCATGTATTTTGTGGTTAAGGCTTGATAGACTTTTAGCAAGTGTACTAAAAATGCATCGAAGTAATAAAATAAGTTCGTATCCACGAGGACTGTGTTAATCTCAATTTGGCAATAAAGTAAATATTTAGGATGTATAAATTATTTTGTAAACGTATATTTGATTTGATTGCATAAAATTAAACAACATAAAATAAAGATTCGGTTAGAAAATAAGAGAGAGATGAGATCAGGTCTTTCGAATTATCTATGTTCCCCTAATTGGTATACTGCACCTATTCTTATGAATGATTTTCTAGTTCCACGATAGTTAACAAAATAGTCCTAATCAATCCCTTGAGTTAGGACCCTCTTCTCAAACTACAGCCCCTAATTCCTTAGGTGGTCTAATGATCTTTGAAGGTTTAAGCACGTTAACCTAATATCACTAACAAACGATTATCCATTCCTAGACTAACCCTGTTTTTTAGAACAATTCAATTAGGTCTAAGTCGAAAGCTATGGTTAGTTGTCATTCGTTCTCACTAAATCATGTTTATATTTGATCAGGATATAAAAACCATTAAGAACAATTGAATTGAATAAAAACTAGATTGTCATTCACAATAAATACAGTTTCACAGCAATATGGTTCAATCAGGGTTGCCCAGAATCATCTCAGACTTAATCTCTGAAAATTAGCTAGATATGATAAAAGAAATAAACAACATAGTAAAGAAAATAAACCGATAGAGTTCCGTCATTGCCGGCTTGCTCTTCAATTACTTCTCAATCACTACGGTAGATGTTCTTTTCCCATATGCTTCCTTCCTCTCTGCCGAAAACGTGACAGCCGAAAGTAGCTTTGTGCCAAGCCGTCAATCTCCCAAACCGTGATGCTTCTCTTTGTGTCACTTTCTTCTTTTTATATATGTTCCTAAACGTGGTCTCCAAGCATCAGACCTCATTCTTTTTAGAATTCTGCTCTGCCCCCTGCAAAAATTGCTCGCGCCCTGCAGCCATGCCCATTTTACCCCTGCGCTAGTTAAGTAGCGCAGCGCACCTTAACTAGCGTGTCATACCCTCATTTTGGACCTAAAAATACTCTTTCAAACCTATTTTATACCTCTGATACATGTCAACTTATTGACATCTTACTCTAATTTTTACTGCGCTACAGTCGCGCATTTTACTGTCTCTATCTAAAAAAAAACAGTTTTAAATCATGTTTTTCATCCTGTTTTCTTTGTAAAATTTTCTTTCTTGAACTCTTAAAGCCATCTGCATCATTTCTTGCATTTTACTTCAAAATATTTGCAAAAACGTACAAAAGGGCATTTTGGTCATTTCCCACAATGGAACCCATTTTAGATCCCTGCATTCGTCTCTGAGTCCTTTCAACTTGTCTGTATAAACCATTTGTCAAAACTCCGTTTAAAAATCGTTTCAACGTTGCATCTGAGTCTGTCTGGGTCGTTTGTCGCCCAGGGGCATTTTAGTCTTTTCACATTGTTCAGATTTTGGGCAGAGAGGTGTTTTAAAATACCTCATTTAGGTAACTTGTTCGTTTTAGTCCATTTCGTCGTTTTTAATTCGTTTCGCTTTACGTTTTATTCATTTTATCGTTTTTTTTACCAATTTTGTTTTAATTACCATTTTACCCTTTTAGTCCGGCCAACTTTAGTCAAACTTTTACTTTTCATTGTTAGTTCTTTTACAGTTTAGTCCTTTTTGCATCATTGTCCCAATCTCACAAATTTTGCAGAATTGTCCATATTTTGATGAAATTGCAGAATGGTCCTTCTAGTCAAGGCAGTCCAATTCAGGTCCATCAGTGCCACGCAAGCAGAGTCAGGTGCCACGTGGCAGCACACTATTGGTTCAAGAACACATGGCGCCCTATAAAAGGCCAATGCACTGTGCAGATCCCAAAAAAAAAGCTCCATTCGTAACAGAATTTCGATCACCATAACAAATTCATCCTCTCCAAAAACAGTTAAGAAAGTTCCAAAAACCATAACCGAATTCAGTTAGGAAGAAGAACTTCAAGCTCTCAGAGATTCAACAATGGTGAATCTTCATCATTGAGCTATTTCTCCCTGCAATTCCAACGCGAATTCACTGCCAGGAGCAGCAAACTCAAGCGTGATCACAGTGTGGAGAATCAAGAAGAAGAGAGAAAGAGTTTCAAAGTTCTGAACCGGTTCGAAAGAGAAGAAGAGAAGTTCATCGGAGCAAGCCAGAGAATAAGAAAGGGAATTTACCATTTCAATTCGAAATTCGAGCCAAGAACCACCAAACCAGAAGCAAGGCTCACGGAAGTTCACCGGAACGGTTCGAATCTCCGAAATTCTCAGGTAAACCTCTCAAACTCTATCTTCCTCGTGCAATCGCAGCAACAAACACGAACCAATGTGAACCTTTTGAACCTTGAACCGTTCCGATTTCGAAGCTGAAGTGAACAAACCCTAAAATCAAAAAGCGCAAGAAACTCAAAGATTCGCAACGGATGTTATGAATCCATGAGAACTCACGCAAATTTCATGAACAAAACACAGCAAAAGACCAAAATCGGAACGGTAATGAGTGATGACGAGATTCACATTGAATTCGCGAAATTTTTAGGGTCAATACGTGTTTGGAATCATGGGGAGAGAGGATTAAGCATACTTTGATGTGATTCTGGGCGAGATTTGGGAAGCTAGGGTTTGTTCATCAGCGAGAACGAGAGAAAGCAAGAGAACGGAAAAGAAGATGGAACGAGAGAGTGAAAGAATGAGGGTAAACCGGGTTTTTGCTTTTACATAAGTGCCTGAACCGGGTCGGGTTCAAACCGACCCATGCCTAGTGTGTTGTCCACCTTTAGATCTAGGTTTGTGTTAATCCGGATCAATCCAACGCCTCTGAAGCATCAGGTTTGATCCGGATTTGTGTGAGATGGGTACCGTCCGTTGAGTGTGGGTTTGGGCCGGTTCTTGGTTTTCTTTTTTAATTTCATTGCTATTTGCACCGTAATACTTGCTAATTGGACCTGTTGCATGCCAAACTTCGTTAAAAAAATTCCAAGATTTTTACTGTATGTTTTTTACTATTTTCTTGATGTGTTGTGATATTTTACATGTGAAAATTGGATAAAAATATGTGTGTTTGCTTTTTGTGATGATTTATGTCCGTTTCGGCGTTTTCTCGACGTTTCATGCGCGACACTCGCTCCAATTTTGTATGGTATGTTTCTGATGATTGATATACGTTTTGCGAGATGTTTTGGTCATGATTTGTGATAGCTGCTACTGTTTGTGAATTTTGGTTTTGTTTTCTTGCATTACAAGCAATTTAAAATGTTCTAAAATGATGAAAATGCATGTAAAAAAATGTGTGATGATTTTGTGTCTTTGTGCGCTATTTGATTTACATTCTTGTGCTTGAAATAAACTTCTAAGGGTGGCTGTGATGGGAAATTATAGGTCATGTGGTTAAGTAAAACTTCGGCTATGTGGGAGTGCTTTTTCTTTCACCATTTTTACTTTTTTGCTTTCACAATTTGTGCGATACTTTCCTCACCATTACTTCCCGCATTTCTTGCTCTTTTTACTTTGTTCACTAACCCTTTCGTTTCATGTCTCATGCATATTATAAGCATTTCATCCCATTTTCATCCCTTTCTTTAAATTTCATGCAATTTTCTATGTTAACTCATGTAATATTTTAGGTTAGTTTTTTACTTTAACTTTTTCCATACAAGACTATAGAATGTAAATTAGGACCCGATGTAAAGGACTATGGACTATAATGATGTACACCGACACATGCACCGACACCTGCACACACGTTGTATGACTTTCCGCTAGATGTATGTGTAGGAAGCGTAAAACCTAGGAAAACTTATAATTTCTTCATCAAAAAATCAACACATAACTCAAACTATTTTGCAACAAAATGAGGTCAAAACCTCACTTTTTTTTCTTTCATTTTCTTAAGACAAAATCAAAACCAGTGCTAATTCTCAACTTTAACATCCCTTTCGCAAATAAATTGGAATCACCTCACTATTTTTTCAAATCATATGCTCTTGAGGCCTCTTATCTCTTTCTTCAAAACCATTTTCAAAACTAAAAATTGAACCAACCCACAAAAAAACATTTTGGAAGAGAATTACATGGAATTTTGATCCCTTAAAAGGGTATGTAGGCAAGAGACTCAAATCTCTCCAAGTCCAATAAAAACAAACAAATTCTCCTTCCTCCTCCCATTCTTAAAAGCAATCCCTCTTTTTTACAAATAGCAATAAAAGCAAAGCGTATACATAAAGCATAGTAAAACGGTTCCTATAGGATACTATAGTCATTGCGGGTGCCTAACACCTTCCCGTAGTGAAATCAGCCCCGAACTTAGAATTTCTAAGGTTTTCTCAATTTTACCTTTCCCCAAAAAAAATAGAGACATCAATGATTGAAAGGCTCAAATCTAATTAATGATTTGACACCCGAAAATCGCGATGACAGAAATGGCGACTTCACTGGGGACTAGTTTTTTTTAGGGCTACGCCTAGTTTTTTTTTTTCATGCTTTATGCCTATGCTTTGCTTTATTGTTACATGTAAAAATTTTCTTGTGTACGTGTGGGGTGAGAATATCAAAAGCCCTATACCCGGGCTGAGTGAACTTAAGATTAGGAAGAGATATAATCGACAATCCATTCCGGGGGTTGCCTCGTGCATTGGATTACGCGATCAATCTCACATAGCTGAGGCATTTTGGAGGTGATGTTGTCGGCGTGTGTTGTCATGCTTAGGCACTTTACTTCCAATTGACCGATGAAGGCTATGGACCGTAGTTACCAAACCCATCTTTGGCCTTTCATTAGGACGTAGTGCGGTGGCTAAACCGAGCGTTGCCTCGAAATTTAGTCGTCACGCGATACTACACCCAAACTAAACCTTCTTACGGATAATCATGGACAAGCGTTGCTTTGTACTACCATGATATACGGAAGAGAGGTTGTGGTTTGGGAACTTTATAGAACCCTGGTTACTACTATCAAAGCCTTAGTTTCACCGGACACCGTGTCCACTTGTTACCTTAGCCCACCGTGCTTTCCTTGTTAAAACCATGCATACATTTATTCATGCATAAATTTTCTACATGCATTTATCAAAGGGTAAAAACAAGCTAAAATTCTTTGCAAATATAACACAGGCATGAAGAAAACTAACTCTTACAAGTTCAAGGAAGTCGATCCCGCTTCCTTTCGCTTAGCATTTCAAAACGATTTGTCTTGACAGCTTTCTAATCTCGTCATCTTGCTAAAAATGTTTGCAAAAGTTTCTAGTTTGTCTAAAACCCTTCGATAACGAAAAGAGTCATTTTTGCATCTGCATTTATACATATCATGCATCATACGCATCATTCATCAGTCACAAAAAAAAAACTTCCAAGTGCTCATTGTCTCCTGGTTCTTCTGCCGCAGTTTGAAAAATGGCTCGTGCTCGATGGGTCTAGGCCCACATTTGTGATACCAGGAGGCATTGCAAAGAACTGGAATGTTATCAATCTCCCTGTGTTTGTGCATGATTCTAAGTAATATGTCTTGTTGTCTAGGCTTTATTTTCAAAATAACAATCCTTCCGCCCTGCCCGAGGCGGAAGTGACACTTTTGTAAAGGGCATGTTTGTTCCGACATCACCATTATCAATAAAAAACGTCGTTTCTTTCACGACTTTCTTTTTTTTTTCTTTCTTTAATGCTTTTCCCTTGGAAATAATGGTAATGCCAGAAAAAACCAAAACATCTGCGTTTTCTTATTAATTTCAAAGATCTGCATGAAAACTATTTTCTAAAAATCATCCAATCATGTCACGCAGATCGAACCAAAATGAACCCGTTGAACACAGTGACCCTATGTTTCTCCAAACTGTTGAATCCCCGGTGTTCGAGACCGAAGATGAGGATAGTGATAGTATACCAGACGAGATTGCCCGATTGCTTGAACAAGAAGAGAAAACCATTCGGCCTCATCAGGAGGAGATCGAGCTAATCAACTTGGGTACTGAGGATAACAAGAGAGAGATCAAAGTCGGTGCTGCATTGGAGGAAGGGGTCAAGGAGAGGATCTTCCAACTACTCCGCGAATACTCGGACATTTTTGCATGGTCGTATGAAGACATGCCAGGTCTGGATCCTTAGATTGTGGAGCATCGGATACCGACTAAACCAGACTGTCCTCCCGTCAGACAAAAGTTGAGACGGACTCGGCCGGACATGGCTCTGAAGATCAAAGGTGAAGTGCAGAAGCAGATCGATGCGGGTTTTCTCATGACAGTTGAGTATCCCGAGTGGGTTGCTAACATTGTGCCCGTGCCGAAGAAAGATGGTAAGGTTCGGATGTGTGTTGATTACATAGATTTGAATAGGGCAAGCTTGAAAGACAATTTCCCACTGCCTCACATCGATGTGCTTGTTGATAACACTGCCCAGTGCAAGGTGTTCTCCTTCATGGACGGGTTTTCTGGCTATAACCAAATCAAAATGTCACCCAAGGACAGGGAGAAGACGTCGTTCATCACTCCATGGGGAACTTTTTGCTGCAAAGCAATGTCGTTCGGTCTAATAAATGCTGGTGCTACCTACCAAAGGGGGATGACCACTTTGTTCCACGACATGATCCACAAGGAGGTTGAAGTGTATGTAGATGACATGATTGTCAAGTCAAGCGATGAAGAACAACACGTCGAATACTTGGCTAAGATGTTTGAAAGGTTGAGAAAGTACAAGCTTCGGCTGAACCCAAACAAATGTACGTTCGGTGTTAGGTCTGGGAAATTGCTAGGCTTCATTGTCAGCCAGAAGGGCATTGAAGTAGACCCTGATAAAGTCTGAGCCATCCGCGAGATGCCAGCCCCGCAAACCGAGAAGCAGGTCAGGGGATTCCTCGGGCGTTTGAACTACATTTCTAGATTTATATCTCACATGACTGCAACCTGCGGGCCAATTTTCAAGTTACTCAGGAAGAATCAACCTGTGGTATGGAATGATGAATGCCAAGAAGCTTTCGACAACATCAAGAGTTATTTGCTAGAACCCCCTATCCTCGTTCCGCCGGTGGAAGGAAGGCCATTGATCATGTATCTGTCAGTGTTGGATGAATCCATGGGATGTGTGCTCGGTCAGCAAGATGAAACTGGAAAGAAAGAGCATGCAATCTATTATTTGAGCAAGAAATTCACCGATTGTGAGACTCGGTATACAATGCTCGAGAAGACCTGTTGTGCCTTGGCTTGGGCTGCCAAACGCCTGCGCCATTACTTGATAAATCATACAACTTGGTTGATATCCCGGATGGATCCAATCAAGTATATCTTTGAGAAACCAGTTGTCACTGGAAAAATTGCACGTTGGCAAATGTTACTGTCAGAGTATGATATTGTGTTTAAAGCTCAGAAAGCCATTAGAGGGAGTATCCTGGCTGACCACCTTGCTTGCCAACCGCTTGATGATTATCAACCTTTGAAGTTCGATTTCCCTGACGAAGAGGTCATGTTTTTAAAGTCAAGAGACTGTGAAGAACCACTGATCGGTGAAGGTCCAGACCCTGATAGCAAGTGGGGATTGGTCTTTGATGGTGCTGTTAATGCTTATGGCCGAGGAATTGGCGCAGTAATCGTGGCTCCGCAGGGGCATCACATCCCTTTCACAGCCCGGATTGTGTTTGAATGTACCAACAATGTGGCCGAGTACGAGGCGTGTATCCTGGGAATTGAAGAAGCCATCGATATGAGAATCAAGCATCTGGACATCTATGGAGACTCTGCACTAGTCATCAACCAGATAAAGGGAGAATGGGAGACCCATCATGCCAATCTGATCCCTTACCGTGATTATGCAAGGCGTCTGTTGACGTATTTTACAAAGGTTGAGTTGCACCATATTCCTCGAGAGGAGAACCAAATGGCCGATGCTCTTGCTACCTTATCCTCCATGTTCCGAGTAAACCATTGGAATCATGTACCGATGATCAAAGTACAACGCTTAGATCGGCCCGCTCATGTGTTTACTGTCAGTGATGTAATTGTACAAACGGGTTCAGGCGGAGTTGACAACAGACCCTGGTATTATGATATCAAGCAGTTTTTACAAAGCCGTGAGTACCCACCGGATGCTTCCAACAAAGACAAGAAGACGCTGCGCAGGTTGGCTAGCAAATTCCTGCTGGACGATGATGTCCTGTACAAAAGGAATTTCGATATGGTGTTGTTAAGATGTGTTGATGAATGTGAAGCGGAACAGCTAATGCACGATGTGCACGATGGTACCTTCGGGACCCACGCATCGGGGCATGCTATGTCTAGAAAGCTGTTGAGAGCTGGTTACTACTGGATGACCATGGAACGCGATTGCTATCAATATGCCAGGAAGTGCCACAAATGTCAAATATATGCTGACAGGATCCATGTGCCTCCGCACGCCCTCAATATTATGGCTTCTCCATGGCCTTTCTCTATGTGGGGCATTGATATGATCGGAAGAATTGAACCGAAGGCTTCAAATGGTCATCGTTTTATCCTGGTAGTAATCGATTATTTCACCAAATGGGTCGAAGCTGCATCATATGCCAACGTGACTAAGCAAGTAGTAGTCAAATTCATCAAGAACAATATCATCTGTCGGTATGGTGTTCCTAGCAAGATTATCACTGACAACGGTACCAACCTGAACAATGACATGGTGCAAGCCTTATGCGAGAAATTCAAGATCGAACACCACAATTCTTCTCCTTACAGACCTCATATGAATGGTGCAGTCGAGGCCGCCAATAAGAACATCAAGAAGATTGTGCAGAAGATGGTAACAACATACAAAGACTGGCATGAGATGTTGCCCTATGCTTTACACGGCTACCGCACTACAGTTCGTAGTTCAACCGGGGCAACGCCTTTTTCTCTTGTATACGGCATGGAAGCAGTCCTCCCATTGGAAGTGGAGATTCCGTCTCTCCGTGTGATTATGGAAGCAAAGTTGTCTGAGGCTGAGTGGTGCCAGAGTCAGTACGACCAGTTGAATTTGATTGAGGAAAGACGCCTGGATGCTTTGGCTCACGGTCATATGTATCAGACAAGGATGAAAAATGCTTTTGACAAGAAAGTCCGTCCTCGGGTATTCAAAGAGGGTGAACTCGTGTTGAAAAGAAGAATGAGTCAGCAACCCGACCCAAGGGGCAAATGGACGCCTAACTATGAGGGACCTTATGTTGTCAAGAAGGCTTTCTCTGGCGGTGCTTTGATTCTCACACACATGGATGGTGCAGAACTTCCGAATCCTGTGAATGCCGATATAGTCAAGAAATACTTTGTCTAAATATGAAAAAAACAGCGTGGTAGGTCGAAAACCCGAAAGGGCGGCCTAGGCAAAAATGCGCTTCCCGGCGGATCGAAAACCCGAAAGGGCGGTCCGGGCAAAATAAGGGACAAGAAACAAAAATGTAAAAGCTCGCTGAGATTACATGTAACTCAGGCAAAAATGAGCGTCTCGATGAGCCGAAAACCCGAAAGGGCGGTTCATGCAAGAATGAGATTGAAATAAAAGACAATTGACTATATCTGGCAAATTACCATTCCCCGATCTTTGCAACTGATGATTGGCTGTTCTCATCCGAGGTTTCGACGCCTGTGGATTCAAGAGTTTCAGATACCATAGCAGCTACTGTGTTCAATGTACCACCAACCAATAAAATTACCATTTTCCAAGCCTTGTAAATCTGTGGGGTCGCGCTTTTGGCCGACTACCACCCTTATACATCGATTTGAGCCTATGCTTTTGTTTGGCACTCTATTTTTCTATTCTATTTTCAAAACTTTGTACAAAAGATTTCTTCTATGTTGATGATGATACATGTCTGGAATAAACATTATGAAAATTGAAATTTTTTTAAGTATTTTGAAAACAAGCCTGAACAGCTAGGTACATTCAAATGAACATGCATGAACAAATCTACATTGATATCAGTTCCAATTCAAGTTACTAGCGAGCCTTCCCTCCAGTGACGGTCTGTGGTCAATGGCAAGAATGAAAAAACAGAATGAAAAGCATGGAAAATGAATATGCTCGCTAAGTCGAAAACCCGAAAGGGCGGCTTAGGCAAAAATGAGCACCCCGATGGATTGACAACCTTCAAAGGCAATCCAGGCAAAAACAGGGGCAACCAAAAAAATTATTCCCCGGTAGGTCGAAAACCCGAAAGGGCGATCCAGGCAAAAATGGGATGATGAAAGGAAAATGAAAGAGTAAAAAAAAAAAAAACAAACATGCAAAAGCATTGACCACGGATGCGATGTCCAAAGCACTTACGTGACTGTTCCGACAAGCAGCAATACCATTCAGACTGTCTTCTCTACAATTTCACAGCTTCCCAGCTTCCTGCCTTCAGCGATGGTCTCGATGTATCTTCGAACGACTGCACCCCCAGAAGAGGAACTCTTGCAAATATATGTCCGAGCGCGAGCCATTACGTGCCCAATATTCCAATGTTCCGTCTGTCTCTGCGAAATTCTGTCTACAAATTGCCAATCATCATGCATTTCAAAGCATTCATACATGCATAATCATGCATCCTATGTGTCCATGCATTTGATAAAATTGTTATGCTATTCATACGCATCTGCATTCTCAATTCCTATGTTAATCTCAATCAAAATCAATCATGTCAACTTCAAATTTCTTCTGCTAACAACAAATGTCTACTGTCATGTCAATTTCAAAGTTCAACAGTCTTGTCAACATTCTTGTCAAAATTCAAGCTCCTGCAGTTATGTCAATCAAATTCAGTTCTTTTTCAAATATCAATTTGTTTATGTTATCGGTCAAGCAGCAAGTTCGCATCCAAGAACAGCTTGTGCCTGCCAATTCACTCTTGTTATCGGTCAAGCGGCAAGTTCGCATCCAAGAACAGCTTGTACCTATCAATTTGTTTCTATTATTGGTCAAGTAGCTAGTTCGCGTCCAAGAACAGCTTGTACCTACCCTTTTGATATCCGCCGAGCGACCAGTTCAGATCCAAGAACAGCTCGTGCTTTCTATTTTGTTTCCCGTCAGCCAAGTAACCAGTTTGTGTCCAAGAACAGCTTGTGCTTCTTACTTTTCCTTCCAGCCAAGTAACTAGTTCGTGTCCAAGAACAGCTTGTGCTTTCTATATTTTCTTTCAGCCAAGTAACCAGCTCAAATACAAGAGCAGCTTGCGCCCTTTCTTGTCAATATTCCCTGTCAAGTGGCTAGTTCGCATTCAAGAATAGCTTGTACCTGTCAAATTTGCTTTCGAGTCTCCCCAGTGAGTCTTGTTATCTGCTACTTTGTTAATGTCAATCAGTCCCGCAATGGATGCGACATACCCTGTTGTTTGCTATTTTGTTAATGTCAACCAGTCCCGCAATGGATACGACATATTCTCTTTCGTTATTCTGTTAATGTCTACCAATCCCGCAATGGATACGACATATTTTGTTAAATTCAATTCTCAGTTTGTCTTGCATTCATAACACAAATGTTGCATGACATGCATAGCGTTTGCAAATGTATTTTTACGCCCAAAATCAGTGCAAATGTCGATATTTAAGTATCTTTGTCATGTCAAGCCGAAAACTCCGTCTTTTGACTCTCCAGACAAAGAAACTTAAATAGGGGCAGCTGTCATACCCTCATTTTGGACCTAAAAATACTCTTTCAAACCTATTTTCTACCTCTGATACATGTCAACTTATTGACATCTTACTCTAATTTTTACTGCGCTACAGTCGCGCATTTTACTGTCTCTATCTCAAAAAAAACAGTTTTAAATCATGTTTTTCATCCTGTTTTCTTTGTAAAATTTTCTTTCTTGAACTCTTAAAGCCATCTGCATCATTTCTTGCATTTTACTTCAAAATATTTGCAAAAACGTACAAAAGGGCATTTTGGTCATTTCCCACAATGGAACCCATTTTAGATCCCTGCATTCATCTCTGAGTCCTTTCAACTTGTCTGTATAAACCATTTGTCAAAACTCCGTTTAAAAATCGTTTCAACGTTGCATCTGAGTCTGTCTGGGTCGTTTGTCGCCCAGGGGCATTTTAGTCTTTTCACATTGTTCAGATTTTGGGCAGAGAGGTGTTTTAAAATACCTCATTTAGGTAACTTGTTCGTTTTAGTCCATTTCGTCGTTTTTAATTCGTTTCGCTTTACGTTTTATTCATTTTATCGTTTTTTTTACCAATTTTGTTTTAATTACCATTTTACCCTTTTAGTCCGGCCAACTTTAGTCAAACTTTTACTTTTCATTGTTAGTTCTTTTACAGTTTAGTCCTTTTTGCATCATTGTCCCAATCTCACAAATTTTGCAGAATTGTCCATATTTTGATGAAATTGCAGAATGGTCCTTCTAGTCAAGGCAGTCCAATTCAGGTCCATCAGTGCCACGCAAGCAGAGTCAGGTGCCACGTGGCAGCACACTATTGGTTCAAGAACACATGGCGCCCTATAAAAGGCCAATGCACTGTGCAGATCCCAAAAAAAAAGCTCCATTCGTAACAGAATTTCGATCACCATAACAAATTCATCCTCTCCAAAAACAGTTAAGAAAGTTCCAAAAACCATAACCGAATTCAGTTAGGAAGAAGAACTTCAAGCTCTCAGAGATTCAACAATGGTGAATCTTCATCATTGAGCTATTTCTCCCTGCAATTCCAACGCGAATTCACTGCCAGGAGCAGCAAACTCAAGCGTGATCACAGTGTGGAGAATCAAGAAGAAGAGAGAAAGAGTTTCAAAGTTCTGAACCGGTTCGAAAGAGAAGAAGAGAAGTTCATCGGAGCAAGCCAGAGAATAAGAAAGGGAATTTACCATTTCAATTCGAAATTCGAGCCAAGAACCACCAAACCAGAAGCAAGGCTCACGGAAGTTCACCGGAACGGTTCGAATCTCCGAAATTCTCAGGTAAACCTCTCAAACTCTATCTTCCTCGTGCAATCGCAGCAACAAACACGAACCAATGTGAACCTTTTGAACCTTGAACCGTTCCGATTTCGAAGCTGAAGTGAACAAACCCTAAAATCAAAAAGCGCAAGAAACTCAAAGATTCGCAACGGATGTTATGAATCCATGAGAACTCACGCAAATTTCATGAACAAAACACAGCAAAAGACCAAAATCGGAACGGTAATGAGTGATGACGAGATTCACATTGAATTCGCGAAATTTTTAGGGTCAATACGTGTTTGGAATCATGGGGAGAGAGGATTAAGCATACTTTGATGTGATTCTGGGCGAGATTTGGGAAGCTAGGGTTTGTTCATCAGCGAGAACGAGAGAAAGCAAGAGAACGGAAAAGAAGATGGAACGAGAGAGTGAAAGAATGAGGGTAAACCGGGTTTTTGCTTTTACATAAGTGCCTGAACCGGGTCGGGTTCAAACCGACCCATGCCTAGTGTGTTGTCCACCTTTAGATCTAGGTTTGTGTTAATCCGGATCAATCCAACGCCTCTGAAGCATCAGGTTTGATCCGGATCCGTGTGAGATGGGTACCGTCCGTTGAGTGTGGGTTTGGGCCGGTTCTTGGTTTTCTTTTTTAATTTCATTGCTATTTGCACCGTAATACTTGCTAATTGGACCTGTTGCATGCCAAACTTCGTTAAAAAAATTCCAAGATTTTTACTGTATGTTTTTTACTATTTTCTTGATGTGTTGTGATATTTTACATGTGAAAATTGGATAAAAATATGTGTGTTTGCTTTTTGTGATGATTTATGTCCGTTTCGGCATTTTCTCGACGTTTCATGCGCGACACTCGCTCCAATTTTGTATGGTATGTTTCTGATGATTGATATACGTTTTGCGAGATGTTTTGCTCATGATTTGTGATAGCTGCTACTGTTTGTGAATTTTGGTTTTGTTTTCTTGCATTACAAGCAATTTAAAATGTTCTAAAATGATGAAAATGCATGTAAAAAAATGTGTGATGATTTTGTGTCTTTGTGTGCTATTTGATTTACATTCTTGTGCTTGAAATAAACTTCTAAGTGGTGGCTGTGATGGGAAATTATAGGTCATGTGGTTAAGTAAAACTTCGGCTATGTGGGAGTGCTTTTTCTTTCACCATTTTTACTTTTTTGCTTTCACAATTTGTGCGATACTTTCCTCACCATTACTTCCCGCA
Source organism: Medicago lupulina (assembly GCA_958299785.1). Lineage (NCBI taxonomy): Eukaryota > Viridiplantae > Streptophyta > Magnoliopsida > Fabales > Fabaceae > Medicago > Medicago lupulina. The sequence continues at coordinate 26,665,705 of OY283142.1, forward strand.
TTTCTTGCTCTTTTTACTTTGTTCACTAACCCTTTCGTTTCATGTCTCATGCATATTATAAGCATTTCATCCCATTTTCATCCCTTTCTTTAAATTTCATGCAATTTTCAATGTTAACTCATGTAATATTTTAGGTTAGTTTTTTACTTTAACTTTTTCCATACAAGACTATAGAATGTAAATTAGGACCCGATGTAAAGGACTATGGACTATAATGATGTACACCGACACATGCACCGACACCTGCACACACGTTGTATGACTTTCCGCTAGATGTATGTGTAGGAAGCGTAAAACCTAGGAAAACTTATAATTTCTTCATCAAAAAATCAACACATAACTCAAACTATTTTGCAACAAAATGAGGTCAAAACCTCACCTTTTTTTTCTTTCATTTTCTTAAGACAAAATCAAAACCAGTGCTAATTCTCAACTTTAACATCCCTTTCGCAAATAAATTGGAATCACCTCACTATTTTTTCAAATCATATGCTCTTGAGGCCTCTTATCTCTTTCTTCAAAACCATTTTCAAAACTAAAAATTGAACCAACCCACAAAAAAACATTTTGGAAGAGAACTACATGGAATTTTGATCCCTTAAAAGGGTATGTAGGCAAGAGACTCAAATCTCTCCAAGTCCAATAAAAACAAACAAATTCTCCTTCCTCCTCCCATTCTTAAAAGCAATCCCTCTTTTTTACAAATAGCAATAAAAGCAAAGCGTATACATAAAGCATAGTAAAACGGTTCCTATAGGATACTATAGTCATTGCGGGTGCCTAACACCTTCCCGTAGTGAAATCAGCCCCGAACTTAGAATTTCTAAGGTTTTCTCAATTTTACCTTTCCCCAAAAAAAATAGAGACATCAATGATTGAAAGGCTCAAATCTAATTAATGATTTGACACCCGAAAATCGCGATGACATAGCGCAAGTGATATTTCCTGCGCCACTTAAGTAGCGCTGCGCACCTTAAGTAGCGCAGCGTTACTTAAGTCATATACACGGGACAGAACACATTTCCTCACTTCTTCAATTTTCCAAAACACGAAAATTTCATCTCCAAGTGCGATTTTCACGATTCTTGCGCCATTCAAAGCCAATTCATCCCATATTATCAAGTAAGGGATGATTACCCTACTTAATTACATTTAAGTTGTAGAAATTTTTGTTTTTTTGAAGAAATTGTGACTTTTTAGGGTTTTATAAATTTTGTTTGCATGTTAGTTTTGATGATTGTTAGTGATGAATTAACTTAGGAATTGTTGTTTAGAAGTTGTTTAGAGTACATTGTGGTGGTTTAGTGTTTGAAAATTGTTAGATTAGTTTGTTGTTTGAAAATTGCACACCAAGTGTTTGATAAAATGTCTCAATGGTAATTGTTTTGTTTTTTTGGATTGTGACTTATGAAATTAGTTAGCATATGGTTTGTTAATTTTGATTATAATATGTTTGACTGCAATGTGGTAGTTTACGGATTGAAATGTCATTGTTGGAATTTTAGTGTTGTTGTTGAATTGTTGGAAATGAAATAATGTTCATGTGAAATTGTATAATTTAATGTGTTTTGTTAAATATTGTGCAGATATGTCTCGGAGGAATACTTCTCAGATACCGTCCGAGCAGGATAGGAGCGACAGACTTAGGGCAGGGAGGATTGCCCCTACTGGTAGTGTAAGGAGGGAGAAAGAAGCATCACGCCCTCCTATGGCTGGTCGAGGGAGAGGTGGGGGAACGAGGATTGCCAGAGATGATGCTGCGGGAGGGTCATCGTCGCGTACGGGTCCATCCCAGACGGTGGACCCAACGCAGTATCAGGTGTATGAGCACCCGCATGGTCATGAGTATCAGTTTGAGGACCCTCAGCCTCACCAGTACCAGTTTGATGCTTATCAGCAGCATCAGTATCATCATGAGGAGCCTGCTGTTGAGGAACCTCAGCAGCATGAGGAGGCTGTTGTTGACGAACCTCCGGCTCGATTTCAGGGGGTGCCCAGGGTGGTGTACGAGGCCGGCCCGGACGGTTATGCAGGGGGGCCTTCTGACCTCAGGCTTCTACCTGACTTTGGTGGACATGTGGCCTGCAGGATATGGGTTGATGCCGATGTAAGTATAATTTAGTGTTTTTTTTACTTTTCTTTTACTATTTATACAACTTAATCTAATTATTATTTTACTTATTTAACGGTGCTGTTTGTTGTGTTTTGTTTTTGTATTTCAGTTTCGAAGAAAACATAGGGTGAAAGGCATATCTCACGGGAAGAAGCTGAGCATTACAAACTTGACATTGCCTACGCCCGGGGAAGGAAATGATTGGTTTTGGGATATAGTGATTGGGTCCGGCCTTAAACCCCTCCTCAGTAGTGGATATGAGAACATATCTCACGGGTTCGTTTGTGCGATGACCGAGAGATGGCATGGGGAGACCAGCAGCTTCCACCTACCTGTTGGAGAGATGACCATCACACTAGATGATGTGGCGTGTCTCCTAGGCATCCCCATCACTGGGAGGCTCCTTCCCGATAGAGATTTAACCCGTGAGGAGGGGTTAGAGATGATGCAGGCGGACCTACTGTTTACACTAGAGGATGCCGCTAAGGAGCTGACAAGACAGGGTGGTTGTTACGTCAGTTTTGGTGTCCTGAATAGGCGCTACGAGGAGCTCTCGCACAGGTATAATCAGCTGGTTGAGATTGACACCGAGGAGGAGGAACAGGAGCGAGCTCTAGTTAGGTTGGCCTGCGTTAAGGCGTTTTTGTTGCTCTTGCTTGGCTGGACCATTTTTTCCGCCAAGAACAGCAAAAACATTAATCTTCTCTGGATGCTTGCGCTGCAAGATATGGATGAGTTGGACGGCTGGTCATGGGGTGGGATGGGACTTGCTTTCCTATATGAGCAGCTCTCACTTACCTCCGACTCATCGGTGGCCTCCTGCGGTGGTTACATGACATTGCTTGTGGTAATATTTGTTTTTCTTCTTCTTTACTTATTTGATCGTAAATGTTTAGTTGTTTGTATAATTCTTGCGGTGATATAAATATTTGTTTCTTTGTGTTTGCAGGGATGGACTTTGGCGCACTTCATGAACATCATTCCGAGGATTGATGATGATGCCTACGACCCTACTGTTGCCCCACTTGTGAGTCAATGGAGACCTCCCCGGGGATTTTCTAATCCTGGACACTACCGAGCTGCCATTGATTCCTTGGACCATTCACATGTCACCTGGATGCCGTACGAGAGGCGACGACAGATCACGCCCTTCCAGGACATATGCTGGTACTCCGGATGGATCATGGCCGGCCGCGACAGGATGGTCCGTCACTTGCCTGAGTGGGTTCTTAGGCAGTACGGGTATATCCAGAGGATTCCCAGGCCTCCTACGGACATCGAGGTTCTTGCGGAGGATGACGTGGTCGATGCCTTCACGGAGTTTGCTCTACATGTCCTCAGCCATCAGCAGAGGGGTGAGCAGGTTCCGGATAACCAGCCGTGGGCTCATACTAGAGGCTACATGAGATGGTTCGTTGCTGTGTCACATCCTATTGTGAACCCCCCTGCGGACATTCCTGATTATGCATCTGCTGCCCCTCCTCGTCTTGTCCCTCCTTACGAGGAGGTTATTGTTGAGCAGCAGTGGGCCAGACATCCTCCAGACCCATACCAGATCATTAACAACATCAGGGCCAGAGTGGACAGTGCAATGGGGCATCCTGATGTGTTTGGTAACCCGGAGGTTCTTCGCATCATGCAGGGCATCCAGTCGGAGTGGAGCATGATGGAGCAGATGGCGCCGCCCTGGAGGAGGAGTAGGAGTCCACGAGACTAGGGTTTTTTCTAGGTTTTTTTGTAGGTTTTTTTTTCTAGATTTTTTATGACATTTTGAAGGATTTGATTGTAATCCTTTTAATTTTTTTATAACATTTGATTTTTAATAACATTTGCCCTTTTATGATAATATTCGTTACTTTTTCCCGTTGTTTTATTCTGCTATTTTTTATTGATGTAGTATTTTTGCATCAACCAATAGTAAGTATTTATATCGTCTCCTCTGTCACTCTGGATATTTGCTGCAAAATTTGCAATTCCTGCCAAGCAGGACAAATGTCGCCATGGCGACAAAGAGGCAGTAGCAAATTGGCTTTCTGCTTATCATTTCCCGCTATGGCGACAATATGTCGCCATGGCGACAGTTTGCTAACACATGCGCCAGTTAACGTGCGCAGTGCCAGTTAACGCGCGTAGTATTTTACACATGCGCTAGTTAAGTGGCGCAGCGTGCGTTAACAAGCGCAGTATTTTACACTTGCGCCAGTTAACTAGCGCAGGGGTAAAATGGGAATGGCTGCAGGGCGCGAGCAATTTTTGCAGGGTGGAGAGCAGAATTCTTCTTTTTATTCTTTTATCGGGTCAACCTTAGCAATGGGTCAAAGGCCCAATTCTTTTCTTCCAATGTCACTTGCTGAATGTGGTAATCAATATTAATGCAGCTGTGTCTAATTATCTTTACTAGCTAGCCTTGATATTACAATAATAGGCACTTGTTTTTTCTCATTCTTTTCACCTTAAAAACATGTCACACTAATTGACCAATAAATAAGAAAATGACAATTTATTTAAAATGACTCTAAATTAAGTGTTAAACTAATAAAAGTAGACTAAAAACTTGACTAAAAAGACTCTAAAAATATGGAATGATAGACTGTCATCACAACCCCAAACTTAAACCATTCTTTTTCCTAAAGGAATTTACTTGTAAAATTGACAATTGACAGTAAAATAACAATTACCTGATCAAGCGATAGTACCAAAAAAATTCATCTCATTACTAGCCAAAAGTGAGTTAGTTTGACTTGTTCGCATTCACCATACACAACTCCACTCAACAATATGAAAAGGGTTTACACACAGTCGACATGCAAATTTACATATTACCATACGCTTGAAAAATTTCTAAACGTCAATCAAAATCAAATGTCATTACACACTTTGAGGTCTTTTAAGGGTTATAACGAAGCTTAGGTAAAGGTCGGATAATATTTGAATAAGTAGGCTACAGAAAATTTGAGTTAGGCACTCCTACGGAAATTAAAACATGGATTCAATCACTTCATTCACCCTTGAAACAACAATTGTAAAGGTACTAGAGAACATTTGTAACTTGTTGGGACAATCGAGTTTAAACTTACTCGGATTTTTCATTGTTTGTCCCTTTTCCATTTTTTGTTTGATACACCATTTTTGTGTGAATTTTTTCATGATAATGTTCTTTGTTCTCTAGTACCCCCACCCCAAACTTAATTGATTGCAAATTCCAATAGCAACCCCAAACTTATTGTTTAGCAACATTCTACAAAGCCTAACTCAAAAATAAATTTTTGGGTTAATCCCTAATGTCTCTAGGCTCAATATGTAGTTTGTCACCGAACAAAAAGATTTAAACCTACCGGCTCAATTTGGCTTTCAAAAAGGATAAATTTCAATTAAAACCAGGGTAGGCTTCAAAAGGCTCACATGACAAAGCATTTTTGCCTCAGTGTGTATATGACAAAGACCAATCAACAGTAAAGAAACAATGCAAGTTCTAGAAATGTAGATACATGGAACACTCTATATAAGTAAATTGAAAAATAAAATTTTGGCCATGAACCTTACAGTGTTAGATTTCTGGGAGTTGTGACTACCTATCTTTAGCTGTCGAACACTTCGTCTTTGATATACAAGTCACTCCTCCATATGAACTTTTTGGAATACCACTTGAACAAGCATTTGTTACTAAACTGGAAAAATTCAAGAAACAAGAAAATTCATTAATAATAAACAAGCAAACAATTAAAGTTACTGAAAAAGGGAATCAAACTAACATGACTGACATCTGACAAAAAAACAAATTATTGAAAAAGAAATTGATGTGGACTGTATTTTTTTTGTCCATCTTTTCACTTTTTTTTGTTTGTTTTTTTTCTTCATTTTCATTTTTTTTTAATAAAAGAAGACTAAAAAGACTCTAAAAATATGGAATGACGGACTGTCATCAAGGTTGGCGGAGCATTTCGACCAAAAATGCTAGAACTTAAAGGGTTATGTGCATTTTATGGTGTAAATGGATTTGCATGATCTGCAAACGTGGATGCATTATTATACAAACTTGCCATCATAGAAGTTGACATATCATAAGGTTGTTCTCTAGAAAGGCTTTGCATGGCTGTAAACCTCTCGTCGAATCTAGCCCTAACTTGAGGATGAGGAGATATAGGAATATTAGTAGACACAGGGATACCAGCAGTGAATGGAGGCACAAAGGTCCTCATTTCTGGTTGTGTCGTTAGAGCAGCAGTCGTCAAAGCAATTGGAGGAGCGGTTACTCATATTTATGTCGAAACTGGCATTGTCATGGTTGCCCCCATAGCAGTTGACACACTAGCACCCACTGTATGGGCAGATACATGTGTAGATTGTGCTTGTGAATATGACTGTGATAATTGTGAAGACACAGAAGTGCCATTATTGGTGGGTCGAGCCATTTCTTTCAAAGCCTTATCACTTCTTAAATGCATACACAAACAAATATCTTTCCAGAAAATGGTTTATCAAAAGCAGATATAATTTTTTCAGAAATATTTTTACGAGTACACTTAGAAAAAAAAATTGAAAAGTTATCGAAGTTCCTTCCAAATTTTTTTGAAAAATTGCACAAACAGGGTCCTATCGGGCGTGCCAATTTGTTAACCGATGTTTTTGGTAAACTACGTGTCTAGCTTTGATTATTACAAGCAAGATCAAACTAGAAATTATGGAGCATGTTGTGCAATCTTTTATCCTGAAAATGCGTGAGTGTTCATCATACTCATAGGTTGCTTTATGAATACGACAATTTTTGTACAAAAGAAAACGTCTTTCGACGGGAAAAGAAGCAAAAATAAATGCAAGTAATTAAAAAAGAGGCTAAAAGTTTAAAACGCATAAACTTAAAGAAAAGATAAATTGCATTGCATTTAAATGTAAAGGTAGTTCGACAAATCAGTTTGCATAAATTTTGTATGACTCTTTTCTCTATACGCCGGTACTTCGAGTTATGGAATTCTATAAATGATTTGCGACTCGTTTTTCGTATGAAAAACTCTTATTTATACATGGAAGAAACAACTACCAAAAAACTAAACTACAACGAGCTGCACTTCCACGATCGAAAACTGTTTGTCCCCCACGTTTTCATGAGAAACTGATGCTTTTGAATTCGTTTCCTTTCAACAGCAACCGCTTGGCTTCAACCAATCATTTCGACTGAATCACCTCTTGTCAAACTTCAAAGCTCCTGAACTCTTCAGGATGCTAAGTCCCAAACTATGTCGAAATCTTCATGCTAGTGATAACTTTTTAATTCTTGAAAGGACAAAAGTCAACTCTTATTAACTGCATTAAATAAGTTTGTCGAAATTACAAGCTAACAATAGATTACTTTAAGAAAAAAAAACAATACACAGGTCTTTTAATTTTTGTTAATGGTTGAATTTTAATTACAATTTTTTTTATTAACTTCAATTACAATTTTGTATGTGAAATATATGTGTATGCAAGTCATGGGTTAAATGTATAATAAGGTGCAAGTGTTATTATATTATAATAACCAGCATCAGTGTTTGCTTTTTTATTGTGTCAACGCGTATAAAATTATAAACAATGTTTTTGTTTCTAAAATTTTAATTTTGATTAAAATTATATGTATAGATGTTTGTGACTTAGCGAACTATGTTTATCTTTTATCAATAATATAATAAATTTTTTTACTATTTTCAGCAAAATAAAAAAAAAATAGCATTCTTAAAAGCAAATTTGTATTCCCTTTTTATATTGTTATAGATTATCATAATGAACTTAAAACGGATAAAAAGATACTCATCCACGGTGGGAGACATGTTACACTCATCCAGATAAAAAATTCATGTATACCCTTTTACTTAATCAGCTTAAAAAAAATCTTATATTCTATTTCATTAGATGTAAAAAAAACCATGTTTCCCCTAAAATCATGGTTATATAGATGAAATCACAAAATACTCGCCCAGTCTTAGATGTAAACAAGTGAACAACACAGCACAAACATACTGAGAAGAGTCTAACTGGAACCGATGAGTGGCATTATAGTAAAAGCATCCAACTTTGTATCTGTTTCTCAATTCCCATGAAAACAAGCATAATAAACTAAAGAATGCTTTGGTTATATAGTTAAGTTTTTAATGTTTCATTTGTCATTCTCAAAAATTCATCTACACTCGTGCTTTAGAAACAAACCTACTAACCTCTAGCTAGCTAAGGGATAGGGTTTCAGAGATCATGCTGATCGATCAAGCAGATGCAGAGAGGTTCACACCAAACAGAACACATAAACTTTTTCAAGTGTTTCATTTCGAGGCGACACGAGCACTTTCCCGGCATTTCCTCCCATCTCTTGGAAATTCTCAATTATTTTCTCTGGATCCTCGTGACCACCGTTGTTCTCAAATGCCCTTCAATTCTTGATGCAATCACCCACATGCCTTTCCTTCAATGATCACTTTTTAAAATGATTTCAGTCAAAATTAAATTTCTATAGGTGATAGTCAACAAGTCCTAGCTTAACTGAAGAAAAAATATACTCCCTCCGGTCTCATTTATAAGCAAATTTTCACTTTTTAAGTTCATTAAATAAATGATGTATGTGGTCCATATCATAGACTACATACAACATTTATTTAATGAATCTAAAAAATTAAAATTTGCTTATAAATGAGACCGGAGGGAGTATTAAAATTGATAGGTCAAATATAATAATTGAGGTTTGAATCCCGACTTCTTCACTTTTTTTAAGAATTGGCTTCTCCACTTGCATGTATGATTTTTCAATGGTTATTGTTAGGGTTAATAATGTTTTATCCCCCTGTAATATAGGTCATTTCCGGTTTTACCTCCTATGAATTTTTTTTTTATTTCGTCCTTGTAATTCGAAGATTTTTTGGTTTTGAACCTTCATCAAATTTGACTATACAAAATCAATGGTATGGCATGGGGTAAACCGAAATTTCCTCAAATTAACAAGGGGGTAAATCAAAATTTGCTCAAATTACAAGGGGTTAAACCTAAATTTGCTCAAATTACAGGGAGTGAAATTTTCCATGAAGGTCTAAAACCAAAAAATCTTCAAATTACAAGGATGAAATTCAAAAAATAAGTTTATAAAAGGAAAAACCGGAAATAACCTATATTACAGGGGATAAAACATTATTAACTCGTTATTATTATTTCGTTTATCTAAAAAAAAAATTTCAACATGTGATCAAAGTCCAAGTGTTAGATTTTGGGTGTGGGTTGTTACTGAACTAACCTAACCTCTACTAATTTGGTTTATAAAGTGAAAGATGTCTCCAACTTATAATAAACTTATTTATTTCTCGGTGATATCTGATTCAACATAAAAAATCAGTGAGGGAAATTTAGAGAGGGAAAGCGTGAAACCTCTCTCTAATTTCGTCATTAAATTTTGCGACTAAGAAATTTGTGAGGAATTTTATTTTTTCCGTCACTAATTTCCCTCTCTAATTTTCCTTTTTCTAGTAGTATAAGACTCTTAATACACTTTACTTGACATGTAGATTGTGACACGAGTAACCTAATAGCAGTTGACTCAATCTTTTCTGAAAAAATAAAAATACAAAATAGTGAATGGCCCAACGAATTTTAAATATAGGGTTAATAGTGTTTTACCCCTCCTGTAATATAGGTCATTTTTGGTTATTCCTCTTGTAAAATTTTCTTTTTGGATTTCGTCCTTGTAATTTGAAGTTGTTTGGTTTTGGATCTTCATGAATTTTGACTGTATAAAACGATGATATGGCAAGGGTAAACCAAAATTTGATCAAATTAACAGAGGGTAAACCTAAATTTGCTCAAATTACAGAGGGGTAAACCAAAATTTCCATAAATTACAGGGGTGAAATTTGTCATGAAGGACAAAAACCAAATAAATTTCAAATTACAAGAACAAAATTCAAAAAAATATATTTTACAAAGAGGAAAACCAAAAATGACCTATATTACAGAGGTAAAACATTATTAACCCTTAAATATACTATGATATCATCTTAGAACTTTGACTTCAGTCTAAATCAATTCTACAAATTATGCATCATACAATTAGAGCGGATTCATGATTAGTTTTTTGGTGTGACTAAAATAATAGTGTTAAAAAATTGTGTCCAATGAAATTGAAGACTATGTACAATTTGTAGTCGTGAGTTTAACTTAGTTGGTAGGGACATTGCATAATATATGCAGGGGTCGGGGTTCGAACCTCATACACCCCCACTTATTCTCCTTGAAAAAGATAATTTATAACTACTAGACTATTTAACCAAAAACAAAAAGACTACACCCTCCGGTCACAAATATAAGTAAAATTCCATATTTTACATTCATTCAATAAATGATGTATGTTGTTTACAATAATGATCACATACATCATTTATTGAATGAATCTAAAATATGGATTTTTGCTTATATTTGTGACCAGAGGGTGTATGTAATATTTCACCCAAAATAACAGTTTTAATAGTTTTATTTAGACTAGTTTTATTAGTCCAAGTCTATTTCCAACTCGAACAATTGATTATTTGAACAAAATGAGCCACAAGCCTCCTCTAATATTTCATTCTTCCCATTGCTCTGAAAAATGATCATTCTTCACTTTTATTTAGTTTTGTTCTAATAGACATGCTTCATACGTAAAAGAAAAAATTGAAAAAATCTAGTGTGTTATTATTATACTATACCAGGTATGACTTTTAGCACATATTGAAACAAAATTATCATTTGTTAATGACATGGAAAAAAAGATTAAAAGAATTGAAAGAAGATGAGTAATAAATGGTAAGAGATATGATTGAAAATTAAGAAACATTAATGATTAATTAATATTGTAAAGTGATTTAGACCATCCACAACAAAGCTTCTATTTTGGGTGCTTAAGTGAGTCCTATAAGAACACATCAACAATTTTATAATTTTTTTAGGTTAAATATATCTTTTAGTCCTTTAAGTTTGACAAAGATATCAAGTTAATCATTTATGTTTTTTAAGTTTCAAATAGGTCCTTTAAGTTGTTAATTTAATTAGAATTATGCTCTTCTCCCAACAGTTTTTGCTCGCTCCCAACTGAGCGGACGAAAATGTCCCTGCATAAGTTAAGTCGCGCAGTGTGACTTAACTCACGCAGAAAAACAATAACATCATTTTGGTTCTTTTCTTCTCTCTCTCCTTCCGATGAATCACATGTCAATCATCAACCGTAAAACCCATGTAATTGTTGATCATTTGAAGGAAAAAATATTATTGAATATATATTATAAACCATTATTTACACTGGAATAGTTATGTTGGACTTGTATATCAATGACAACAGATCGAGAGAATTCATATGCATCTTTAGAGGTATTTTTGTTTTTCTTTTATAAGTCGATCAATCGAAACACAATATGGATATGGAAGCAAACTGGATTTACATATGTTGTTGTTTTTCAACGTGACTTAACTCACACAGGGGCATTTTCGTCCATTCAGTTGGGAGTGAGCAAAAACTGTTGGGAGAAGAGCAAATTTCATTTAATTTAATGCACCTATTTGAAGTTTTTCAGTTTTTTTAATTTCAAATAGGTCCTTAAAAGGGCAACAATGAATTAAATTAACAACTTAAATGACTTCTTTGAAACTTAAAAAACTTAAAGGATTAACACGGTACTTTTGTCAGACTTCAAAGAATAAAATAGGTATTTGACCAATTTTTTATGTTAACACTCCCTCTGTCCCAAATTATAAGTCGTTTTGGTCATGTCACACGTATTAAGAAATGTAATTTATTTTGTATGGGAAAGAGATATTATGAGTTGTTTTATAAAATTGCCCTTAATAAATAAATAGTATGACAAAGATAAATTAAAGAATTGAAAAAAAAAAAGTGATAAATAATCAAGGGTATAATATAAAAAATAGCATTGATGCTTCATAGGTATTGTCAGACGACTTGTAATTTGGGACCTTTTTTTATCTTAAGCTACTTATAATTTGGGACAGACGATGTACTTAATAAGAAATCAATCTCTCCAACTTAGTCAATTACAAAAAATTACTAAATTGGCCCCATCAATAACTCTTAATCATTAAATTTCGGCAAAATATATTTATTATATGCTTAAATAGGTAAATCATCTCTGTAAATTCGCGTGTTTTTGGTTTTTGTCTTTGTACATTTTTTTGTTCTAAAACAAAACATGTAAGTTATAAAAAAAAATTGTTTTCGTCCCTACCGTCATCATCTATTGCAAAACTGTGTAGGTGGCAAATAGAGGATAACGTTACAGTGGATGATGTGGCAAATGAGGTTGATTTGGCAAAATGGATGATGAGTCACACAATGAGAGGGACCATAACCATAAAACAAAATTCGTAGAGGGACCAAAACCAAAAAACATATATAATTCATAAAGGGACCAAAACCAAAAAACGAGAAGACAAAAATTCAAATTTAAAAACCTTGGTTATTCCATTTTCTTCTTGTCTTTTTTCCTCCATTTTTAGTGGAGATGTGTAAAGGAAAGGTGCATATACTTACATTGGTTCTTGAGGCAGTGGTTAAGGATAAATTGTTGAATGTAGGGTAGAGGGCTTAAACCATGACAGCTTACATTTTTGTTAACAGAAAAGGAAGTTCATGACTTAAAGATTTTGTATTGAACTATCATAGTTAGTTTATACTAATCAATGAGTTATGTAAGAGTGTTGAAACGCAAATAGTCATTATGTTGTTGACACAAGCACTACAATTTAACAAGGAACCAAAAGATGGTGGTTTTACTCTCTAGTGTTGTTATAGCTCAATCATATTCAGTCACTACAAAGATGAAATCGGCTAAAAGTGCAGCAGTTGTGATGATAAAAGGCGGTGTCAAACCTAATGCTTCTTGAACATCCCGATATTTTAGTATATGTTTCTTGATCAATTTGATGTATCTATAATATGATAATCTTCTATGTATTAGTATTTATGTCTTTGGCTAAGTAAATTATAAATTATTGAGTCTATAAATTTTATTTAAAACAATATTATGATAGTTAAATTACCATCTAAAGTTAAATTAATAAACTTACTATATGATAATAGGTAAGATGGTGTGTCAAATATTTTTGTGAGGGGTGTGCCGTATGTCTATATATATCTTTTTTTGAGGGTTGTCTATATATATCTATATTGGTGTATGTTACGAAAGAAAAATATATTATATAACAGTGTGAAAAAAAAAGGGAAATAGAACTAGAAAAGAAACAAATAAAAAGAAAAATAATAATAACCCATTTAATTACTGGATTTTGTTTCAATCCACTATCAACATAACTTCCCTTATTTTCGGTAATTAGAAACAAAAACTGCATCAGCTATAGTCATTTTAGTCATATAAACTGAATTTGGAGATCACGTAATTTCTCCTATCTTCCCTCAAGTTATGTACCACACGATGGAGAAGTTTTAAAATGTCCAAAATCATGTCTCAAATTATAATAAAAAAATTAATTAATGTTCCTCATCAATTCTCTCACAAGTCTTCCTTTGGCAAATTACAATTAGTATTCGATTACTTGTCTCATTATAATTATGATTACTATCTCTGTACCTAATTTCCTCCTCTTTTTCTCTCGACCTCTATTTTGCTCATGGTGATCCACATGCCACTTATTGGTTCAAATACTCTACAACATTTTCTAAGTTCTCGAAAATTTCTTTCTGCCGTGAACAAACAAAAGTATTCACGCCACTCCCTCTCATTCATACCAACCCCTTGTGTTTTAATAGCAGACCTTTTGGTTTGAAGAATATCCATCATCTTGAAAGTGTAAGCAAAACAACTCAACTGCACCATGCTTAATTTCCTGTAAGCCTAGAGAAACATGAAGTGTTGTTCATGCGTTTGTTCCGTAGATTCTCTAAAAGCACTACGTTGAAAGGGAAGAAAAACGTATAAGGTAAAGACTCTAGTCTTGACCATGATTTAAATGAAAATGATAGGTTATGACGTTGAATTTGATATGCCTCTTGATTCAATGGATGAGTGAAAAGATTTATTATGTTTTTATTAATTTTTTTGTAGTTGATAATTATAAGAATTGGTGAGTTGCAATTTTGTTAAAGTATGTTATTTGACGAATGTGTAAATTTTTATGATTTCTTGTTTGTGAAATGAAAAATGTTGTTGAGTTGAAATGATTACGTGTGTATGTGATTTATAGGTTGTGTACAAGTTTATTGTTTTATGTGTTTTAAGTGTAAGAAAAAAAAAAGAAAGAACGAGTGCATAGCATGCATATCATTGCATTTGATGGATTTTTAAGTGTCAAATGAGGCGATTCAATGGAATATTAAGTGCCAAAACGGACGATTATTATATTATTTTATCAAGTGCCGAATGGGGCGATTCAATGGAATATTAAGTGTCAAAAAGGGCAATTATTATATTATTTTATCAAGTGCCAAAAAGGGCATGGGGCGATTCAATGGATTTTTAAGTGTTAAATGAGGCGATTATTTTTATATGTCAAATGGGGCGACATCCAGATCATGATATATTTGCATTTCATGGATCTGCATAACATTGAGTCTTGTGGCTTGTGTTTGTTCTTATAGTATATTTTATAGTGATGAATATTTTAAACTAAAAAGAAATGTTTTAGCACAATTCTTTGATGATGGTTGTATATATTCTTATTTAATGTTGTAATTTATTATTGATTTTATTTCATGGGTGTTGAAGACTAACCCTTACAACCAACATTTTAGGTACAAAGGAGATATGATGTGTGCTTGATGTTTTTCTTGAAGCGTGTATGTGGGGAAACAAATTTAGGTTTTCTGAATTGTAATTAAATTAGCTTAACTACTTACGTTAAGTTTTAGTTAGGAATTTATTATGCTTGACCTTTGTTTAAAAAAAATAGTCTTATTTTTTTAAAAAAAAAAATTTATATGTAATGTCTTGAATAAAAATTCCGGGACATTACACTTCTAGTTATCACTCTATTATTGGTTGATTATACAAAGAAGGATCAAGAAGTTTGTTATGATTAAGATTACACAAAAGTTGATAATTAAAGTGGCTACTTGCTCAACATTATAATCTTATTACGAATAAATATGATCGAACAACAACAAACTACTCCCTCCGTCCCTTAATATAACCCCCTTTTGTTTATTTTTTTGTCTCTAAATATAACCCCCTTTTCAAATTACAACACACATTAATTATTTTTTTCTATATATAACCTTATTTAATACTACTACTAATTCTAAAATTACAATAAATTGACTTTTCACATTATCTCTTTAATGAGGGTAATTTTGTAAAATTGTACTATAAAACAGACACATTAACTACACCAACAACATTTCTTAAGAAATGTGAAAAAAGCAATAGGTGGCTATATTAAGGGACGGAGGGAGTATTTAAAGTGGGCTTGTTTGGTGAAACATTGACGTTATCCAAAGACAATGGTTGGTTTGGTTTGACTGCATTCCTGATGATGATGATATGGTATTGTAACTTTCAGAATAATATAAGGAGGCACACTCTATCTCTTTGTGTAAGATATATGGATATAAGCTAGAATGGTGCAAAGGAACCATGCTTTTGTGGAATGTAGATTACATGCTTTCTAGTTTTCTAATTAAAGGACCATGCTTGCGAAAATACGATATTGAGTGTGTGGTTGTGATGTAACAACTGATGGTACTAAAAGTCTTTATATTTCCCGTCTCAATCCTCCCAGCCACTAAGATCAACGCTTTTGTCTGCAGATATCATGAGAATTTTAAAGTTTTATGATTTATCTATGAATTTTTAGCAAAAATATAGGATACGAGTAGAACAATTGGCAAATGTGTGCGACTAAGATGAAAATGAAGGGAGATCCAAGATTTTTAAAATTTGAATTTTTTTTCCTCTTGTTTTTTAGTTTTGGCCACTCTACGAATTTTATTTTTTGGTTTTAGTCCCTCTAACTTTGTGACTCAACATCTGGAACGACACGTCAACATCGCATGCCATGTTATACGCCGCCGTGTTATTCTTTGTTTGCCACATGCATATTTTTGTAACATATGATGACGGCAGAGACCAAAACTAAAACTTTTATAACTTAGAGGGTTTGTTTTTTAACAAAAAATGATACGATGACGAAAACCAAAAACAAAAGAACTTACCATAGACGATTTACCTATTTAAGTCTTTATTGTAATACAATTTATTTAGAGGGAGCCCAGAAAAATAGAAGAGAGTGTGCTTCCATAGTCATCTTTCTCTACGAGTATCCAAAATTATTTGCTCTACAATAACGATGCTTATTTAGCATAGTGCTAAATAGGTGAAGCACCCACCATTTTGGATGGTCTTATAATAAAAGAGTATACTGAAGATTGAAAAATTGAAGTATTTGACTTTCTTAATAAATACTCCCTCCGTGTTTTTTTATAAGCAAAAAACACTAATTCACACTTATTAAGAAAACGAATACTGAGTGATTTGAGGCATAATTTTTTGTGTTCTCCTTAGAATAAGTTTCATGGAAAGATGTAAAAATAATTCTTATTGGTTAAAAATTATGGAGAAAATAAAAGGGGAAACAAATTGAATGCAACATGCATTTAATTTTACATTGAAAAAGATGATTTGTTTGAAAAAAACACAATAATAACATAAAAGTTGGTCTTTTTTGCTTATATTTTGAGAGAGAAAAAAAAGATTTTTTTTGCTTATATTTTAGGACGGATGGAGTAATTTTTTATTTGGTATGAGCGCCGTAAAGACATTGGTTGAGAAATTCTTTAATAGAAACTTTGGAAATACAGGTTTTTAATTTTGCCTTAGCAATAATTACTCAACTTACGAATTTTCTTAGAATTAGTGGTTGACCCTAACACAATCCTACAAATCTGATTTGTGAGGTAGAGATTGTTCTCACTTATAAGCATATGTTCAGACTATCTTTTGTCCAATGTGAGACTCCTTAACAAATTTATTTATTTTAGAACTTTAACCAATATCTCAAGGGCACTCGTTAACATTCTCATTTTTTATTTTGAAATTCTTAAAAGAGTGTTTCAAGGGCACCCGTTAGCAAGACTATTTTAAAAAAGGTACTAATTGCTAACAAATGCCCTTAAGACACTTGTTAATGATTCAAAAATAAAAATAATTGATAACTTCCATGTAAAAAAAGCTGTTTTCAATGTTTCAATGCGTGGAAGGTACAAATCAAAAAAAAAATCTACTTTAAAGAACACCCGTTTACAATTTATTTAAAAAAATAAATTGACACAATTTATAATAAATAATTTCCATTATTTTTTATAAAGGAAATGTTAACCGGTGCCCTTAAGCACTAGTTAAGACCTTTAAAAGGTAACTTTTATTTAAAAATTATATAATAAATGTATTGAAAATTGAAATGTTTGACTTTTTATGTGGAATAATTTCTTTTTTTAAACGTTTAAACACCAACCCTTAACCCTTTGTATTTTTGTGAAGGATATAGCTTGAGCGATAAGAATGAAGGATAATATTGAGTGGGGGTGGTGAGGGAGTAATGGTCAAAGGTGTTTAGCCATTGGTGTGTTTTTAGCAAAGGCATGCAAATAAGACAATTGGTCCGTTTGGTTGCAAAGTTTGAAAGTGAAAGAGCAGAAGACAAAGAGAACCAATAGAAACTGACACGTGTCAGTCACATTCCCCTGACAATGAATTTGGTCTCAGAACCTGAAACGGCGTGACAACCAGATTTAATTTTGTTGACTGTATATGGCCGGTGGCTTAATCCCTCTTCTACCATTCGCCACATAATATTTAATTATTCCCTCTTTAAATTTATCACATTTTCCAAAAAAACACTAGTAAGCATTGTGAGAGAAAAATAGATTCCTCATTCACTTTACTTGTTTCCAATTTTGATTTCTTTCTACTCTTCTTTGTTATGTTGATGTTGTTCTAGCTTCATATAGTAGAAGACAGTGAGAGACGTGGAATTTGGAGTAACATTTTGTGCATTATCAAGTAAAATTTGTCAGGTATGTGAAATTGTTTATTTATTGTTTATTTATATACTTCTAGTGTCAATCACTTATCATTTTTGGTATGTTATAAAATTGTTATGGTAGTAGTATACTATTAGAAATCTTTTTGTTTAGATTCTTGTAATGATTCATCTCATTAGGTTAGTCCAAGGTTTCTAAATTTTAATCACTTATTAGCGCGCTTCATATTTTCAAATCACAGTTAAAACCCTAATTTTAATGTTATTTGGCATAGCAACACATTTTAATTTTGCTGTTATTTTAACAAGACATATGAAACATATTGTGACATCAAGTCCATGAGGTCTACTGTTGCACCATAATAATTGCACCGGCACTTGTTTGATATCACTGCGAGTTTAACGAAATCAAGATTCATCACCATAGTTTTGCAAAAATTACACTTTATAACTTCAACAAAATCAAATGCCCTGTTATTTAATTTGTCCAAACCATTGTAATATAGTCACTTGCCAAAAACTTGTTCACAAAAGTTGTGTGCGTGCATGTGGTGCTGCAAATTGCCTGGTGTTACGAGATCCAAGCATTGGCTAGCTGTTAACCTAATATGTTCCCTATCTCTACACGTTCAATATTTTATAAATTATTGAGCAATAACATAGACATTCCATAAAATAGTAGATTTCTTCCATGTTCTATCATCATTGATTTAGTTCCGATAAAGGAAGATACATTTAGTCAAGAATGCTAAGTGCAAGTTACTTTGGACAGATGATGGTCAAAAATATATATTTAACAAGATTTTTTAATATGTCCTCTTATGAAATGACCATGGCAATAACCTTATCACAGATTGAATATTTTTTGTAATGTTTTGAATTCGAATATAGAATCTTTCATTTTGAGTGTGTAAGTTTATAACCGTGTTTGTCACTTGTCTACATTATAAAAGAAATTAGACCTTGCCAATGTAGTATGCATTCGGAATAAGCTTACGATGTTCTACATTTGGAATACTTTTTTGTTCACTTGGATCCTTATTTATTCAATTTTAATTCTCTTAACTAATGTTATTAAGAGTATTTTAATTTATAAAATTCATTATCATAAAAGTTAGTACACTTGATAAAAAAAAATTAACAAAAATTTATAAATTTAAACACACTTTACTTGAGACAAAGAGAATAATAGTTTGCTATTAGAAATGTTAGTGGGCTAAGTTGAATCTAATCTAATTATAAACAAATTTTAAGGTAGCTAATGTGGCCTTTTGAGTCTTTGACGGTGAGGAAACCAAGTAGATGGTCAACAAACTTAACCCTATAAATTTTTAATTATTTACTGTTCCATTGAATCACGTTGGTGTAATATTTATATTGGATATAGTTTGCTCTCATATTGAAACAGAAGTAATTTTCACTCATTCCTCCAGTCCTTTTAATTTTTAATATGTCGGATTTTTCTCATATAATACTTCATGACGGTATTCATGCATCGTTAACACATGCATGACTCGAAGATCAATATATTGTGTCTTGTGTTTCTTAAATTTATATACCAAATTGGAGATCTTCTTGCTTATAATCCAATTCTATTCCATTTCAAGTCTTCATTTTTAGTATGAATTAATTAGCATAAGCCCCTACTAAATTAGGTTGTGGTGAGTCAAGTACTTGTATTTCTCTAAGTCTATCTAATATTATTCATTTTGATAAAACCATAATTTATAAGCTTAAATGATCAAATTAGACTTATATGATAAATTTTTTGTCTATTGAGCTTATAGTTTTTAAGTAGCTTATATAGTTTTGTGCTAAACTATTTCATGTGATTTCTAGTTTATAACTTTTATCTGAATTTTACCTTTCCAATATTAAATAAAATTTAATAAATGTTAATTAAAATTATTTTTTCATGTCATTTGTGTTTATCAAACAAATTCGTAGTAGTGTTTCCGACCATCAATATTTACAACTGAAGTGGTTGATGTGTAGTGTGTGTGAATGTTATAAACCTCAAAAATACCGAATTTGATTCATCCGATAAAAAAAAGGTGTTACAACTTACAACCATTAGTAGCTAAAACATGAGAGGTTCATTGACAACCTCATGTGTGCTTTCTGCTTTCTGTTTCATATTCAACTCCAAGTGAATTTATATCTTTAGAGATGCACTTGTGAGTTGGTCAAAACTTGTGGAATCAGATGGTCCAAAAAGGTGTAAATAAATTGGATTTTACCCCAAGTTACTTTATAAACATTTTTATCCTTCCTCTAATAACATTTTAATTCATTAACAATGTATTCAAACTTTACGTAGAGTCGTAGATTGTAGTGTGTGGGAATGCCGGGCTTTCAGGTGTCATATTTTTCACAAAACGAGGTAGAGAGTTCCAATAAATTAACCATGTGGTAGAGAGAGAGACAAAGAAAGGAAGCATGGGATTGTATATTTTCAGTTGGACATTGTGTCTGTCCATTACAGAGGGATTTGAATTTCAGTCTTTAGTTTAGTAACACACTCGTGTCCCCAATAATATTCTATTCATATAGTACTAGATATTATTTATTTAATAATCATTGTATTTAGATTTTCACTTCTTTTTTTATTTCTAGTGTTGAAAATTGTTTGAATGAGTCAGAGTACTAAAATACTTATAGTAGCTTCTTCTCTTTGTCTCTCTTGGATAACTAAGTTTCAAACTTCACTTTAAACCATTGCTAGCCCTTGGTAAATTTGTTCTATTTCCCTTTTTTTTTTCTTTATTGTTTTCACTTATACAAATTATCTAACACTATGGTCCATCTAATTTCATTTTATGTAGGTATTCTTTGATTTGAAAAGTGAAGGAAGTTGAAATTAAAAATAAAGATTCAATGAACAATAACTGGCTTTCATTCCCTCTCTCACCTACTCATTCTTCCTTACCTTCTAATGATCTTCAAGCAACTCAATATCATCACTTTCCTCTTGGATTAGTCAATGACAACATGGAAAACCCTTTCCAAAATCATGGTATAGACATTTTTTATCTTATTTCTAATTCATTTGTCCGTCGGAGAATCTAAATTTGAATAGTCACTATAAGGCTGTCACAATCATTTGCAATATTTTACTTAGCTTCTGATCGAACTCAGAATTAACATGACACCTTTCTCCTGAAAACCTGGCGGTTACGATAAAAAAAAAAATTGTTTGTGTTTTTTATTCTATCATAAATTTATGTTTGTGGTATTTGAATGTAATAGATTGGAATCTGATGAGCACACACAGCAGCAATGAAGTTCCAAAGGTTGCGGATTTTCTAGGTGTATGCAAGTCTGAAAATCACTCAGATCTTGCTGCACCCAATGAAATTCAATCAAATGATTCAGATTATCTGTTTACAAATAACAATAGTCTCATGCCAATTCAAAACCAAATGGTAACAACATGCACCAATGAGTATCAAGAAAAGGCTAGTAATAGTAATTTGCAGTCTTTGACATTATCCATGGGAAGTGGTAAGGATTCAACATGTGAAACTAGTGGTGACAATAGTACAAACACTGTTGAAGTTGCAGTTCCTAAAAGAACTTCAGAGACATTTGGGCAAAGAACTTCAATTTATCGTGGTGTAACAAAGTAGGGATATTTACACCTTACTTGTCTATTAATCCATTTAATTTTTGCATGCTTTGTTTTATTATTTCTCTAATGTGCGTAAAATATTTATTTATATATATAGACATAGATGGACTGGAAGGTATGAAGCCCACCTTTGGGATAACAGCTGTAGAAGGGAAGGACAGTCAAGAAAAGGCCGCCAAGGTAAACTTAAAATTAATAACTCTTATGGTTTTAAATTACAGTCGCAATTACGATCGAAATCATTATATTACGCTTAAATACAACGGAGTCGAATTTATGATTGAAATGTTGTTGCGAATACATCAAAATCTTTTATAAAACGATTGCTAACCACAATTTTTTTTTTTGAACAAGCCAAAATGATTGCTGACCACAATTTAAAACATGCTTTTAGGGTTTTGCTTTTTGTTTTTAATACATTAGACTAGTTATTGATTTTGAAGTTTTATTTTAGCTAATATTATACTAACACAATTTCTTGTCATGTTTTGCTTCTGTTTCTTCTCAACTTCTCTTCAGTTTATTTGGGTAAGTTTCTCTATTTAAGATATGTTCAATCTCTATTCTTTCCTTTTTTTTTTAATGAAACAAAGTAAAGATCTGGTTGTTTGAATTTATTGGCAGGTGGATATGATAAAGAAGAGAAAGCTGCTAGGTCTTATGATTTAGCTGCACTTAAGTACTGGGGGACATCCACCACAACTAACTTTCCAGTAAGTCTATTTTTCAACTATATACATTTCTAATGCCCTAATTCAAAAACTTTGACTTATTAATTACATTTTGTTTTTGTAGGTTAGCAACTATGAGAAGGAAATAGATGAAATGAAGCACATGACAAGACAAGAATTTGTTGCCTCTATTAGAAGGTCATTAATTTATGCTTTTCTTAGTCCATTAATATATGGTAATAATAAGAATCAATCTTCAAAGTAAAGCTTTTCTAGGATATGAACTTATCAGTATTGTTTTTATTAAATTGCAGGAAAAGCAGCGGTTTCTCAAGAGGTGCATCAATGTACCGTGGAGTTACTAGGTGTAATATTGGATAACATTAATTTTTCTTAATTTTATACCTCTAATTTATTTCATTGATTTTCTTTAAGTGGGATTTTGCTTATAATTAATGATATTGTTTTTATTCTATGATGATCTTTAGGCATCACCAACATGGAAGATGGCAAGCAAGGATTGGCAGAGTTGCTGGAAACAAAGATTTGTATTTGGGAACTTTCAGTAAGAAAAATTATTCTAAACAAAAATTTAATTTATAAGCACCAACAAATGTGAAATATTTGTACGGTACATATACTCTCGGTCTCAAATTATAAGCAAAAACAATTTAGCAAAAATTAATGTATTTGGTCCAAAATTTTAACCAAATTTTTGTTGATTTATTTTTGCTTTTAATTTGAAACGATAATCAAATATCACGATGATATCATTTTGTTATATTTGTACAAAAAGTGTCTAAATGATAAGATATAATTAGATGCATGACTATAAGCAAGTCCATAGATATACTCCCGAAAAATAAGTGGGTATAGGAAGTCATGTTGGCGAGATCTAGCTCGTTCTAAATATACTTGATATTCCTTCATTTTAGAAATTCTATTTGGTCAAAGGATCAGAGATTCATTGGATTCTCAAATGTGAAAAATAGTTTTAGGCTGAAGTACATACAAATTAAATCATTAACTCAACCTCACACAAAATTGTAATTCAACTTACTTTTTAATTTTATTAATGGTCACTAAATTATCACAGGCACCGAAGAAGAGGCTGCAGAAGCATACGACATAGCAGCAATAAAATTCAGAGGACTCAACGCTGTAACAAACTTTGATATGACTCGTTACGATGTGAAAGCCATTCTCGAAAGCAACACACTTCCAATCGGAGGTGGAGCTGCAAAAAGACTAAAAGAAGCACAAGCTCTAGAAACTTCTAGAAAACGCGAAGAAATGCTTGCACTCAACTCATCATCTTTCCAATATGGAACATCAAGCTCCAGTAACACCAGACTCCAACCCTACCCTATAATGCAATATCATCCCCAATATGAACAACCTCAACCATTGCTAACATTACAAAACAACCATGAAAGCTTGAATTCTCATCAATTCTCTCAAAACCAAGGTGGTGGTTATTTCCAAACACAGCTTGAATTGTGCCAACAACAAAACCAACAAACATCTCAGAATAGTAACATAGGTTCATTCTACAATGGTTATTATCAGAATCATCCTGGTTTGTTTCAGATGAATAATATTGGATCTTCTTCTTCATCTTCTGTAATGGGAAATAATGGTGGTTCTAGTGGGATTTATAGTAATAGTGGAGGGTTAATTGGTAATAATGCTGTGGAGGAATTTGTGCCGGTTAAGATTGATTATGACATGCAAACTGATGGAAGTGGTTTTGGCGGCTGGTCGGGGCCAGGAGAGAACATGCAGACGGCAACTACAGCTGATTTGTTTACAATGTGGAATGACTATGAGACAAGAGAGAATTAGATAGATGTTTTAATTAAGTATGAAAACAATTAACCATACAATTTTGTTATGTCTTTTTTGTTGTTTTATTAATTGTTATGCATTATTGTTGTGGTAGTTGAAAACAAAAGATAGACGTTGTTTTTCAATGCAGGGTATTGACTGATTGAGTAGGGATCTGATTATGTTAAATGTTCATGGGCTGGTCCCATAATACACCGCAACTTGAAAGTTACATTTTATTTTATTCTCTCAAATTATTAAAGTTTCTAGTAAAAAAAAATTTAACGATATTTGTCTAGAATTGATACCAAAACAAAGGTAAAAACATTTTTAGTTCATATCTTATTCTTATTTAATGTATGTACTTTTAACATTCTCGACACACCTAAAACTTTACATCTAGAGTATAGCGGCACAATAGATCTTCGATACGTTTATCATCATACCATCTTAAAATTTGAGAGTTGGGGCCTACTGCAGGAAGGATTTGAAAGAGGACCCTCTATGTAGAGAGATTAGTGCATATGATTAATTTGGAGGTTAATCGTGGTTATTGGCATACCATTAACCTTAAGTTAAATGCTTTATTTCTTGTGGAATTTTGGCAGAAAAAATTATACGTACAAGCAACACCAATAAATATAGCAATAAATTAGAAGGAAAAAACCTATAAATGACATCATCGGGTGGGAAAACCATATACTAAATTACTAACAAAATATATCTTGACTAACTAATTTAGTTATGGGAAATACTACCAAGTTTATAAAGAAAATGAAGAATGTTTTTTGTGCAATTGTCTATCATCGGAACATTTTTCTTCTTCTTATCTTTAGCACTGTTATCTACTGGCACATGGCTATTGTGCTGCACTGTGTATTGGATTAAAAAGATAGTCAAGAGAATAAAAGCACTAACTGTAATACCTTGTCTTGCAAGTAACTACCTTTAGTTAATTAGTTTAGTTAGTTACTGACTTACTATCCTATGCTTCTAGGTATATGTTAGTTAGCATGCGGATTTAACAAGGTATTCATTAGAAATATTTAATATGTGCAGATGTGGAGCCAAGTACGGCATGGAATCATTGAAAATTTTCATGTTTGTTATTTGACACTTCAATTTTCATTATAATTTTTATTTTCATTGTAAAAGTTTTATTAATCAAATCGATTTTTGTTTGAGTTTTATTTGTAAAATATGAATTGGTAATATGATTTTCTTTAGTTTTTGTTTTCATATATTTTGACATGCACACACTTGTTCAGTTGTTGAATAGATGGACGAGTCCTCTGAAAATCAAAATGTAAGCAGCACAAAGAGGGCTTATATTTAAAGGGAGTGCTTATTTTAGGATTCTTACTTCTTTTTTTCAACGAGGGGTGATTTCCCTTTGTAAGGAGGGCTTGGCCCATCCACTAACACACTTTTTTGAAAATTGCTCTTCTCCCAACAAGAATGGCTCCCTCCGAAGAAACTTCCAAAAATACACCCATGCGAGTTAAGTCAAGTAGATGTATAACCAATGTGACTTAAATCACGTTTGGTACATTAGCCGATTTCAACATGAGTTAACGTTGGGTAATGTTATAAAAACATAGCATCACCATTGTGCCATATGAATTTCCAAAACTCCATTGTTGCAATTTTGATCTTCATTCTTGCGATATTCTCCAAGCTTAAGCCAATCAACGCCAATTACAACCCCAAGATCAAGTAAGTGTTTATTATCCTATTGCATTGACTTTTTTTTGTATTGAATTGTTAATTTTTTTTGGATAAATTTCACATATTTAGGTTTTTATGATTTGATTTGGATGTTAGTTTTTTATTGAATTGTTAGATGTTGATTAGAGTAGAATTGATTGAATTGTGGTAGAAATTGTTAGAAACTGCTAGAAATTGTTAGATGTTTGAAATTGTTAGAAATTGTTTGATAAATTGTTGATGATCGAATGTTACACTCTAGAAATTGTCAAATTGTTGTAGAATTTTTAGGATTAGAGTAGGTTTGACCATTGATTTTTTGCATTGTGTAGAAATGTCTGAGAAACGTGGTGATGTTCAATTGAAAAAAGTGGGTGAGAAGAAGAAAGCAAAAACCACCTTGACATGACACGACATCAAGTGTGAAGAATCCAGAAAAGAAAAAAAAAACAATGTGAAGGTGCCACTGTACAATTTCAACAAGTTGAGAAGGAGTGGAAGGACGTGATATTCTAGTCCACAACCAAAAGTAGGTGCCCCAGGATCTGTCGAGGACAACCCAATTGATTTAAGCGACAAGGGAGAAGATTAAAAGATATTTTTCTAATGGCTTGTAATAATGTCTTTGTTTTTTAATGTTTTTGGATATGCGCATTTGGTATACATTTTGATACTTTGAATAAATTTAAGTAAAGTTGCGTATTGAATAAAGTTGAATAAATTTGAATAAAGTTGCAAAAGTACACGAAATCAATTGAAAAAATACACTTTTATTTAGTTTTAATTTCATCTATGTTACATTACATTACATTACATTCTCCTTAAATTATGTGGTATCATCATGATGTTGAGTTTAAATTAAATTCTTGAAAGTTTGTCGAAAATGTTGGCATTGAAGAGTCTTATACTTAGTGTAAAAATTTGCAAATATCTTTGAAAACTCAAAAGAATGAAGAGAACACAACACATGTATTCTACAAAATCAACTTTATATGTTTTCACATCGAATTCTTTTAAATAAGATGAGTCATCACAAAAATGAATACATCCTAATAGATTCTTTTGAACTTAATCATACTGCCCTGCCAACTGACAAGTTTCAATTGACAAAGGAGCATGATCAAGGACAATACAATTTCTTAGAAATGCATTCCTTTTTTGTGAAACTTATCCTATACACAGGAATTCGATGTGAAAATCTATATAGTTGATTTTGTATAATACATGTTTTATTCTCTTCATTCTTGTGAGTTTTCAAAGATATTTGCAAACCTTTACGTTAAGTATAAGACACTTCATTGTCAACATCTTCAACAAACTAACAAGAAGTAAACTAAAATCCAACAAAATCATGACACAACATAATAATCCTACCTAAACATAATCATCTCGCAGAATCAAACTGTTGGGAATATCTTCAAGCGATCTCAACAATGTAGCATCCATCTCAATCCTCGGAAACATGCGGTGCTAACAAAATACGGAGAACATACTCCTCAAGCTATCATCGTTTGTGAGCATTATCTTGTCGGACTACAATATCCCGAGAAGTCCATACCAAATGTCTTTCACCCTCCTTGTGTCTCCAAGGTTTAGTCCTTGGTTGATTTCATTCAGTTGATCATTCAGATCTTTTAACGTGGCATCGTCCCGAACCTCGAACAAATAAGGGTTTCCACCGTTGAAGCATATTTGAGCGATGAACAAATTGTCCATTGTTTTAGATCTACATCATAAGAAATTAAACAATCAATGAAAAACTCATTCAAACATTTCATAAAACACTTGGAATGCAAATTATACATAAACTCTAAAACTAAAAATTACAACATAAACATGCAAATATCTAACATTTAAGCAACATAAACATTGTATCATTTCTTGCCAAAGAAAAAAAAATCAAAATTTAAATAAACAAACCCTAAAACTAAAAAATTTAATTTAAGAGGAAAAATGTAATATATAAACATATAATGTTAATGGTACTTGATTATGAAAATTTACTTGTTATTGGAGTGTTGGTTGATTTGAACCTGAAGAAATTATGAATTTGGTTGATTTAAAAGAGATTTTAGATGTGAAATGAAAAAGAATGAGGAAAAAAGATATTGACCTTTAAATACAGGCAACGTCGGTTAACTCACGCTGGATGTATCAAACGTAACTTAAATCACGTAGGTTGTATTCCACCGTGACTTGACATTTTGAAAAGTTTGGTTGAGAACAATTTCTGTTGGGAGAAGAACAATTTTTCATTTTTTTTTTTCTTCTATAAATTGGTATGGGCTCCCATGAGGAAGGATTCATCGAACGATTATGTCTTCACGACTTTAGTAGGCTTTAATTCTTGTCATTCCAACAACTATATGTCACAAGTCTCAACAATCTCTCTTCATCAAGAATTTCTCAACAAAATAACACCGTTGACATTTGTACCTCCAACCATTACAAGGATACAACATTAGGAAATTTTCTTTCATCTAATATTTTCTTTAGCTATGAAATTTTCTCTGTGCAACAGGTTCAACATCTAATTGTATGTGTATGTTCATCGTGACAATTTCCATGGTTTTCATCACGAATTTGATCACCGCCATTGATTTTACTTGGCTTATCGAATACCTCAATTATTTCTGATTCAGGTTTAAGCTCAGAGAAAATATACACATTACTATAATCAAACATTGATGAAATCACTTATATATGTATCAATGTATTTCAACCACCGGTCTGACACGAACTCAACATCACAACCTCTAATAATTTTTTTGATAACATGATCATAAAACAAGTACCTAGATATATCTTTACAATAGCCAATAAACACACATTGCTACTATTTATATCCACTTTAGATATATCATCTTGAGTTAATTATTCAAATTGCACTGTAATATAAGTGACGTCTGAAAAAATGACCCTACAAAGAAAAACAAGAGGAATACAGAGGTTCCGTAAGTTAGTCTATGCGACGAAAGCGTGGGTTATAATACGATAATGACTATTAACAACTTATGGAACCTCCATATTCCTCTTAAATCATCTTTTTTGTGGGTATCCTGCATCGACATGAATTGAGAACTAAAGGAGTATATGTTCATCATCTTGTGTTTGATGTGACCATGATACGGATAATTCTTGGTATTTATTCCTTATTTTTCAGGATAGCATTTGATGTTAGCAAAAAAGGCCCATTGAGCGATTATAAAACTCGCTAATGTCCTCAATTGAAGGCTTTGATGATGAACTTTTGCAAGTTTGTAATCACTTGAATGATGATTATATGCCCATGTTCACATGAAGCATTTAACAAAAAAGGAATACCAAGCTTTGGGATGGCAAACAGGAATCGGTTGAAGTCATTATATGTGCAAAAGATTTAGTTACCTCGTGGTAACATGATCACCAAGGCCATCTGACTCAAGCCATGTTAACTCCTTCTATAACGAATGGGTGTCTCCACCCATAGCCAGCCTTTTTTAAATGTAATGTAGATCGAGCCGGGTTCCAACAATACTCTTGCCATGGAATTGGAAAGGGTGTGATGATCAAGGTCGTTTTGTGATGACAATGATGGCTTAGTGTCATTTGAAGCTTCAAGTCGTGGAGTATGAAGTTTGAGGCTTGTATAATGCACTCCATTGATCTTGGCAACGGGTATCACAAATATTATTTTTGAATTAGATTGTAAATTTTTTTGGATGACATTCACTTTAATAAGCCAAATAGATCAGAAACAATTGTAGAGTTAATTATAGAAGTCAAAATTATTGGGTGGGGTCTTATTTCTCATATTGTTGTGGTGTATACTGGTTGTGAACAAACAAGGAGGTTTTTTCAGAAGTTTGACGTGCTTTTTCCAATTTGATTATCGGTGCTCTTATGGTGTGATTTGTAGCTTCCACAAAGGACTACCCTGTTTGATCAAATGTCTATTTGTGGACTGAGAAATTATGTTATAGAGGCAGGGTATTGTAACATTGTCCTTTTTTCTCCATACTTGCCTTCTTGCCTTACTATGGAGATTATGTATTGAAGGATCCTTTACAGCCAAGCATGTGTATGAGCACATTTCAACAAATAAAATAAAAAAATTGTGTTTGAGCTTATAACAGGCATTCATCCTGATAATATAGATGACTTCTGGAATATTCTTTGACTCCTTTTCCCACACTATAGATTTCTCGTACGCCCTATGCAATTTGAATTATAGAATCCAACAACATAAACACTGCATAAAAACCTCTAAAAACAAGTTGAAACATTTCGGAGTGTAGAAATTGAATAGGTCACACAAGAAACTCATAGATGGGATATTAAGGTCGATACCACAATACCTTGCTTCATGTTGCCTGGCATCTACAGGAACATTTTCAAAATATGAAAATGCAAGGGTATAATCCCAACTATTGGAATTTGCTAATAAATGGATATTTACTCTATTCAAACCAGCTCCAATTCTTCTTTTTACTTGGGGAGAAAAAAAAAACATTAATATCAAAAGCCCATCGATTACAAAGTATTATCGAGAGAAATTCATTAGAAAACCCACAATAAATACAATCTAAGCATATGCTGGACGCTCTTTAAATCATGTGTCAATTGCATTGCACATACCAATCTGAAACGGAAAAGATGCAATACAAAGCTAACACCAACTTCCACCAAACCAGTACATATTTAAAAACCTAAACACTAGGGCCAAGATACATATTTTCACCAATCAAAATAAAGTCCCAAAATGCAGATATTTCCATATGACCAAGACCAAGTACCCCACCGCATAATATAATAAAGAACACCAATAAGATGGGCAGGAAACTTGGGTCATTTCGTGATGAAATTGAGCATAACATATTCTAAGGGTGTGAAACTTCAAGATACCAATTCTCAGATCTTATCAAGCTTCTCAGCCTTGACAACTGGGTTTGCTTTGGCTATAGCATCTCGTGCAGAATTGCGGTAATCGAACGGGCAATCATGCTTGTCTGAGTAGCGATGTACAGCACAGAAAAGGTTACCACATCGACAATTAAACCCTGTCAAACCAACTCGCTTATTGCAGTTGCTGCAACGTTTCGGACCATCCTTCGGCTTTGGATCACCACTCTCCTCTGAACCTGAGCCAAATAAAAAAGGCTTAGAGATAGTATTAGGTTCCACAGAAATGGCAGGGATATCCACGCTAGCAGTTTTAGGTTCCACAGAAATGGCAGGGATATCCACGCTAGCAGTTTTAGGTTCCACAGAAATGGCTGAGATATCCACACTGGCGGCAATAACAGGTTCTTTTTCAGTGTTGCTTGTAGACCCATTCATAATATTTCCAAGGGATGATGCTGCAAGCTGAGCCTGCTCCTGTTTCAGCATCATGTCTTTGTGGCACTTAGAACACATGTTCATGGTAGCTGCACTTCCAAAAAATCCACAGTTGTTGATGCACAATATAGGACCTTCAGGGGGAGCTTGACATTCAGTCTTTTCATGTTCCATCTTTTCAAATTTCCTGCACCAAGGACCCAAAGATTAAATTATCATTAATATATAATAAACGCATAAAATGACATGGATAAGAGATGGAAGGAGAGGAAGGCTTAGATCACACTACAGGCACTTGATCAAACCTGAATTTAAAATCAGAAGTCATACACAATTGAAAAATCTAAAACTAATAACTTAAGCTAGCTGTAAAGACAAACCCAACCCCTATTCATTTTTACTGGAAATTTCTGAACTGCAATTAATCCCAAGCTCAAACTAACAAACCCAACCAAACCATCAATTTGGGGAAGATAAAGGGCCACAGAGAAAACAGAGCCCATGTCTGGCAGCCAGAAATGACAGATGGAAAGCAAAGAGGCCGCAGTGGAGACTTTGCATGGTGCAGCTGAGAACAAATTTTGCCTGCTGCAGATTGGGATTTACAAAAGACACAGGGTGATAGATTGGAGATCATAGGAATTTTGGCTGCAGCAGGTTCAGACTTATAAAAGACAGAGGGAGATGGATTGAATATCACAGGAAACACCTGACCCAGTTAATGCAGAAATCCAAATACTTGTAAACAAAAGACAATCACACGATTAAGCAAGTAAATACTGGGCAATTTCCTTATTTTCAATCATGCACCCAATAAGATATTGCAGAATGACGAAAAGACAATAAGTTGCATGGTTTAACAATTCAACTAGCTATTTTGACTACCATGCTTATGAGAGGACATACATATAAACAAGGAAATTAACATACAGAGTGCCTTGCTTCTTATCAAACACATGTTATGGTGTGCCAACTTCACAATTTGAATATAAAGAGCCAAAATGGCGATATTAGTTTTGACATAAATTATTGACTTGACCATAAGAAGCTTGTACAACATGCCTTCCTACACATATAAAAAAGTCTTTGAAGTAGTTCCACTATCCTATCCCCATCTTCAAAGAAAATGTTTAAAAAGATCGTAAATAGTTCCCTTTTGGTTAACAGAATAAAATTAAGATAGTAACAGAAACCAGAATTGTATCAAAATAACAGAACACTCCAATAGTAACTTTTTTTTCAACTGCATGCATGATAATTCATTTCAACAAGTACTCGGCACATATTCACTCAATGTATCAAACGAGGAACCTTCTCTGTTAATACACAGTTAAAAATAGCCACATCCTACTAGGAAAAAAAACCATGAATTATATGCACTAACATTAAAACTTTCATCATCAAAAGTATCTACCACAAAAAAAAATATACATTTGATATCAAAGTTACGTGAATATTAGAAAACTTAGACATCACATCATCCATCTATTTACCAATAATTAAGCTTCAGAACAATAAATAGAGTATACGATTGGTATCATGCCGAGGATTCCG
The DNA here is from genome assembly GCA_958299785.1 of Medicago lupulina. Taxonomy (NCBI): domain Eukaryota; kingdom Viridiplantae; phylum Streptophyta; class Magnoliopsida; order Fabales; family Fabaceae; genus Medicago; species Medicago lupulina. Next base: position 26,698,517 of record OY283142.1, read on the forward strand.
AAATCACTGTTTGCAGGTTCTAAATTATGAGGCCCGACAAAATTTACCAACCTAATTTAAGTGAACCTACTGTGATACCAAACATGCAGATAGAACCAAATCCAACAAACCACCAAAGGCATTCAAAACTTAATTTTTATGAGCAAACAACTCCAAAATCTATAACCACAACGGCAATAAACATCAATTATTCGATATAGCAAAACACAAAACAATTGAGCTCACCTCTGCAAATTTCAACGAAATCAACAAAAATTCAACGACCCAACGGCGGCTTCCAGAAGAAAAAGAAAGAAAGAAAGAATAAAAAAAAAAAAAAAAAACACAGGGGCAACAACTCTATTCACTGTCCATACCTGCAAACAATTCATTCACATGTAACACACCAATCAAAAAACAAAACACAACCATGCAAACAAATCAACATAAAAATATCGAAAATCATAAAACAAAAACAAAAAAATCTAACCTTTAAGCAAAAAAAAAATAGTTCGAACAAATTTTGTTCAAATTTGTTTTCTTCCAGGAAACGAAAACCTTGACGCGGATCTACAAGCTGCGAATCGCACCGATCATGAATCCTGAATTGATTGAGCGAAGGAAATAATTATGATTAGAGTAATTGAAGGAAATAAGAGATTAACGATTAAACGAGAATTGAAAATTGAAAAGGGGGAAATAAACCCTAACTAACCCTAGAGGATTTGGGATGAAGGAGAGAAACCGAAGGCGAAGAGAGAGAAAGAGAGATGAGTTGTTGTTTATGTGTGTGTCAGTGTTCCGTATTTAAAAGGACCTTTTACTGCTTCTCTCTGACAACGAAATTTGTTTACTGAATTGAGGCGATGTGGGAAGTTATTATTGGGTGCGCGTGTTAAATTTCATATATTCTCTATTTTGTCTTTTGTTTTTGTTAATAGTACTCGCTAATTATAAGCACAAAGATAAAATTTGTTACTAAATAATATCAATCCGAAATATAAAATCAAAAAATATTAATCCTCTTTTCCTTAAAAAAATAACATCAATCATCTAGCGAGAACCCGTGTGCGATTTTTTTTTGTCAAACTTTATGTCTTATCGGACAATAATCTCATGCGTCACAATTCTCCATATATGGAGCTTTTAACTCTCCATCGGAATGATGATGCTATTGGAGCCTTCTTTTTGAGGCTTTAGTTCTCATTTTGTTTGTTTTTTTTTTCCGATTGTTTCCTCGCTTTTTAGCATTTGTAACAAAAAATAAAATAGAGTTAATGTATGTTTAGCCTTATGTAATATTAGCGATTTCTGATTTGTTTCCTGTAAAAAAAAATTGTTTAGATTTCATCCTTGCAACTTGAAAGTTTTTGGTTTTGAACCTTCAAGAATTTTGACGATATGGCAAGGGGGTAAACCGAAATATCAATGATATGGTAGGTGATAAACCGAAATTCTGTCAAATTACAAGGAGCAAATATACCTCAAATATTTTGTACGGGATGTAAACTGAAAATCACTAATATTATACAGGATAAACATATATTAACCCAAAACAATATAACATCAATCCACTTTCAAATTTTTAAATGTATTTATTTTTTAAAAAAATATTTATAATTAATATAGTTTTTTTAAGAATTAATATTGTTATTTTGCTTTGGAATACAAAGCCAATTGTAAATACATCTATTAACAATTTATAAAAATTGTACTTATGCAAATTCTCATAATTATCATTTCTTAAACACATGATCACCTTAATTAATTTTATTTGTTTGATGGTCATTTTGTAAAATTTAAAATTAGTTATCCTAAATTATTTATAAAAAAAAACAAATTATTATCATCACAACAATTTCATATTTTGCGTCGTTTTACCTGAATTTTTAGTTTATCCTTTTATTCTCCATCTTATCCAATTTTTCTTTAATTTTTAGTTTATCTCTTTGTTCCCCATCTTATTCCTTTAATCTTTCTTCTTGCTTCTCTTTCCTATCCGATTTTTAGTTTATTTTTTTTATAGTTTATCCCTTCAAAACTAACTCACCATATTTTGCAAATAACAAATTTCATATATCTTGTCAAAAAAAGACAAATTTCATATATTTTCAAAAAATAATGGACCATTTTTGTTTCCTTTTTTTTCTCTTTCTCGTTCTCTTTTATTTACTGCTATTAATACTAGCAAAATTATGAATGATATTTTTTTTTTAAATTTTGGTATTAATTAAAAGTAAAAATATAAATTTTTGTTGTTTTTTTTAATGACACGAACAACAATTTTAATTATAGAAAAAATTGTTTAAGGGTATAATTTAGATAATGAAAAAGTAAGTATAAACATACTCATCTAGTTTGTTATATGTTTTAAATGATAAAGGGAATAAAAACAGATATACATATATTCATATCATGTTTGTTACATTTGTTATAATATTTAAATTTATTTTTATCTATTTGTTACTTGTGTTATTTAAATTGAAAATTAAGGGTATTCTTGAAAAGGAAAATCCAACCCAAAAATGTATTTTTTTTTCAAAAGACCAACCCAAAGAATGTTGAAAGGGGTAATTTTTCTTATATATAGTATAGATAATAAAATCGTACTCCAGCAATAATATAATAAAAAATAATATAATAAAATTATCCTTATTTAACCTCACGATCTTTTTAATTTTATGTGTCTAATTGTAATATTGTAGAATATACAATCAAATTGTTTACTCTTTCTTCTCCTTATTATCCAATTCCGTTAAATATTGGAAAAGGCAATGTATTATGGCATAAATATAAAAAAAATAGTTTATTTTCATCTATTTTAATTTCTTAATTTCACTTATTTCCATTAAAAAAAATAATAGAAACACTACATTAATGTTGATATTGTTAAAATAATTATTAGTTTTTAAAATTTAAGCATATCAACTGATCGTCTGATAAGATTGACGAAGTCTGATGCGCTTATTCTGGGCTTTGGAACGACGGGTTGTGTACCTACCTACACTGCGACGCCCAAGTCAGTTTAGAGAGCGCACAAATGAGGGTTTGAGGTTGAATGATTCTGAACCTTTGAGGACAGTGTAAAGTCCCCTTATATAGAAGTGATGTGCATGAGTCGTTGTGAGGCACACCGAGGCGTCTGTCGATTACGACCCCCTCCACACACCCCACCCCCCCACCCCCCCCCACCCCCCCCCCCCCCCCCCTTCACACACACACAGGATGTGTTAAGAGTAATTGGTCCAATTGCGAAATTGGGCTTGTTTTGGTTTGGGCTTATGTAAATGAGCCTTAATCGTTTGCTCTATCCAAAACAGTAGCCTCCAAGTCGTTGCTTTTGGATAAGAGTGATGACTTTGAGTGCAATAGTTTGTGTGATGGGTACGGCTGGCAATAAACCAAACCAACTCAAATAAAGTTCAACAATCAACTCGGTAATTGATTCGTTGAATTTGGTTCATGAACCAAATGAGCTGAACTTGAATTGAAAAATAAGTTCGTTAATTAAATAAGTTGAACTTGAGCTATGTATAGTTCGATTTATTTGGTTAATGAGATAGCTCGATATATATATATATATATATATATATATATATATATATATATATATATAATTCCAATAAAAATTATATTAACAATTTAAAAAATTATTTTATTAAAATTAACAATTATAAAATAATAAGGAAATTAAGCCCAACCCTTATCGATTAATAATAATACTAGTACTAGTGATGAAAGTAGGCCACGTCCAATTCAAACAACGCTTAGCATAGCATAGATATGTAGTTTAAGTTTTAACCAATAATCCCACATCGACAATGTTTTGTGAAAATTAAGGAAGTGGTTTATATATAAAACCACTAGAGTATGATGGATAGATGTATTCGGATAGATGCAAGCTTGGATTTGAGGCTTAACATCACTGTATGCATCTTGATGTATGTCTTCATTCAATTTCTTCATAAAACGTTGGTTCAAATGCCAAATGTATTTTTAAGTATTACTCCGTCCCAAAATATAAGCAAAAATGAGTTAACATAAGTTGATGTATTTGGTATAAATTTTGAACCACATACATTAATTTTTGTTGACCAATTTTTGCTCGGGTATGAGTTTTTTAATGTGTCAAAAATTTAAAATTTTTACTTTTAAACTATGATAATCGAGCTAACAAGTCGAACTGAGTCGTTCGTGAGATTGGATTTCAGCCCTAGCGAAAATCTTCGAAACTGTTGCTGCTCGGAACCGATAGCTTTTGATTTGCTCGCGAGGAGCAAATTGTTAGAAAAGAGGTTTGTGTTCGCATGGAACGTTTGATGCTCATAAAGGTGTTAGCTCCCCTACGTGGCATCTCTATTTGTTAGAGAAACGCTCAAGATGAGACTAGCAACATATGCTCATGTAAGCATTTGCCTTTGCTCGCCAAATTGGTTCGTCGCTGAAGTGACATTTTGATTCCCTCAAAAGAGTGTTGGTCGTTTGTCGTCTTAGAATTTCATTCGAGTGTCTCGAGGATTAGACTGAGGGGACATGACCTTTGGTTTCTAAACTCCATGTGTAAAGGCTAATTATGCACTCGATTGCCTAAATCGTTGAGTGGTTATTTCAGAGTTAGTTTTCTAGGTTTAATCTTAGTCGTAGATTCAATCCTGATGTTTGGATATTTGAGGGACTCGCTTTGGAGTGTTGGTTGGTTACATGTTTAGATATGAAACATTTCTTCATTTTAAGTGGAAAGGGTTCTCTTGTGAAGCGCTACAATGAATTGGTGTTTTTGGTTTCCCAAACGTTTCTTAGTGAGAGTATAAAAGGTTTTAGATGTTTACTCATAACACTTTTATTCTCTTCTTCAACTTCTCGCATTTTATCTCCTTGAGTTTCCTGGTTCCAGAAGTTTCCTTTTCAAGTATTTCAAGGCTTCACCGGAGTTTCTCAGTTCAATTTCATCACGTCCTATCCTTGCGTAACCATGAGGTTGTCTGTAAGCGTATAAACATTTGAATTCAACAAATGAGAGTGAGCATTTGTCTCAACCTGGCTAGGGTGGTCATGAAGTGGTTCCAAAGTTTCAACTAGGGTGTCATTTATGGGCCTCACAATTTCATTTGCTACATTATGTAAAGCGAGATGGAAAGTATTACCTGACTTGGATGGAACAGCTTCAAGAGGTTGCACCTGGTTTATATTATGTGCATTATCATCATTAATTTCAAGGGACACCTGTTATGTCTGATGCGCATTATCAACATGAATTTTGGGAAAAACTTGTTGTGTGTGTTGCGCATTATCAACATTAAGTTCAGGTTGCACCTGATATAGGTCGTGCTTACCATGAGTAGCAGCAAGATCAAAACCACTAATTGGTTTCTCAAAGCCTTCAACGACCAGATACCTTCTAGGTTCTCCTTCTCCTTATCTTGCCAGCGCTGCATGGTCTTCTTACAACCACTTTCTTTTTGCCTTTGTCATTCGTGCTAGCTTTGTGAGAGTGCTGCCAGCAACAATTTCAAACATGAAGTCCAATAATCTGACAACGAGAACAAAAATCTGTAAGCCACTCGTAAGCAACATCAACATTAAAACTTAATCATTCCCTTTCTACGATAATTTCATGAAATAATCGATGGGAAATATCAATATCAACTAGGACATGCGTGTAATGCCCAAACATGCGGTTATGAGTCGATGCGTCAATTATGAGCGGCGTACTTATGGCTCCAGTAATTTCAAACAAAGTTATGTCTAACCAATATATTCCTGGTGAAACTCCATGAGCCACATCCACACTTGTGTGTATGCCTGATGCCGCTTGTGTTTGTTGAAATCCTTGATCCATTGAGACAAATGAAGCAATCCTAGTTTCAGGTTAACTGTACCCATAGCCCATGCAAGGCGCATGTCGTCCTTAGAGGCAAACGAAAATTCATCAAGCTCTCTACCAAGGGAGATCATTTTCCATGGCGTTTTCCATGGCGCAACTACAATCCATTTCTTCGACTATTTTGCAATAATTTCTTTGGCAATATACGGATTATCTCCCTTGCCCAAATCATGCCTTCCATGTTGGTTCCTCTTATAGGCTTCAATTCCCTTCACGTAGATCTCTTCCGTAATTTTAATTGAGAAAGAATCACTGATGAGTTAATAATTAGTTAATTTATTATAATATTTAGTTTCGTTTTAAATAGATTTAGTTTTATTTTATTTCAATATTATTTCCTTTTAGATCTATTTTGCTTTAAATTACAATCTATTATATTTCATGAACGAATATTGGATGGAAAGAGTCTTGGAGCAAAAGAAAGGGTTTCAGAGATGATTCAGAGCGAAAATATGACGATTCAGAGCCAAAAATAAGTCTCCCCCAAGTCAGAAACTTGGCACGGCCCGTGCCAAATGTGGCACGGCCGTGCCACCTCTCAGGATTTCCTTTTGCTACTTCTGCTTGGATTTTAAGCTACTCTGTTTTTAGTTTAGACCCACAGTTTCTTATGGAACACTCTAGTATTATAGTTGCTTAGATTTTAAGTCAATTGTAAACTATAAATAGAGTAGCTAGCCATCACAAATAATCATCTTTTATTCTTGGAATACAATAGTGACAATTGTCTTTCTTTATAAAAGTTCTTCTTTTATTTTCTTATTATTTTATGCTTTCTCTCTTCTTCTCTATGTCTACTATGATCATGAGTGAGTAGACCTTTCTTTGTCTTGGGATTGTTGGATAAGTCTTAATGACATAATCCTAATCAAACCAAACCATAAACCCTAATTTTATATAACCTTATTTTCTAATCTAAATTCACCGTTCTTATAATCAATAATAATTATTAAGCGAAAGATCGAAAGATGAAGTTTAATAATTATTATTGATTCATCTCAAATATCAAAACGAAGGATCGAAAGATAAAGTTTTGATATTGGAACAAGTGAAATTAGACAAGGATTGCGAAACATGAAAATAGTCTAGCAAACCTTAAGACATAAAGTTTCGAGCTTCAAGGATTCCAATAACAATCAACCATGAAAATAGGCTTGATTGTTAGAGGAACACACTCACTGAGACTGAAAGGAGATGTGATAGGCTAAAGAGAAATTTGTCTTTAGAAAATAAGGCCAATATAAAATTAACGGTTTAGGGTTTGTTTGTGAAGGACTTGTTATTGGATGAACCAATAAATCCCAAGGCTCCTTTTTATTATTATATTTTCTTCATAAATATCAACCCTCTTTTCTACTCAATTTACTTCTAATCATAATTCTAAGTTGATTAAATTGAACAACTCTTTGTCGGAACGATACTCTTTATTACTACTCCGATAAGCCCGTGCACTTGCGGTTTTGTCCCATCAATCCTGTAACGCCCGCTTTGAACTATTTTATTTATTTAATTATTTGATTGAGTTTAGAGTCTTTTTAAATAATTTATTTGATTTATGGTGATGTGTGTTATTTTTGTGTTATATGTTGGTGTTTTAGTAACATATTATATTATAAAAATATATATGTTATTTGGTGTAGAAATATTATGTTATTTGGTGTGAAAATATATTTGTTGTGTGGTGTAGAAATACTATGTTATTTGTTATAAAAATATATGTGTTATTTGGTGTAGAAATATATATGTTATTTTGTGTAAAAATATATTGTGTTATTTGTTATAGAAATATGTTTGTTATGTGGAGATATATTTGTTATAGAAATATATTCGTTATTTGGTTTGAAAATATATTTGTTATTTGTGTAGAAATATATATATTATCTAGTGTAGAAATATATTTGTTTTAGAAATAATAAGATATGATGATATAATATAATATATATTTTGATGATGTGTGCTTTTATGTATTTTTAGTATTATCTTATTTGATTTATAATATAATATATTTAATTAAATATGGGTTGTTACATAATTTTAGAGAATTTGAGGGAAGGAGTAGAAATAAGATAAGATGAGTAAGAGAATATAAATAAGAGAATTAGGGTTAGAATTATTTAGTACGTGATATAACTTTTGGAGAAACCTAGAGAAAAAGAGAGGAGGCGCGAAGGAGAGAAGAAAAACCTAAGAAGAACGCAGCTTGATTCAGGAGACCAAATTAAGGTAAGGGTGAGCCTAGCTTTCATTATATTAAACTGTAATTCAATTCGATTATGATTAACAAGAGATGGATGAGTTTTTGAGAGAATTAAGAACTAGGTTAAGGTGAATGAATTAAAAGATGAAGTTGAAAGGTGAGAATTAATGAAAACTAGTTTAGGTTTCGAATTGAGTTTCTAGTCTTAAAAAGAGTGGATAATCTAGTAGTTTAATGAATAATTAATGTTCTAATGATAGGATAATCATAGGGTGATGTTTAAGGTCATGTTTTGAGGGTATTGGATCGAAAACGGAGTAGAAAAGGTTTCCCCAAGGCGAAATCGCAACTGAACTGCGATTTTGCTGTCGCTGTGCAAAACACGTTACTTGTTGTCTCAGTTTGACAAGTTTAAGTTCCGAACTGGGTTTAGGTGTCTTCATGAAAGTTGTAGATATAGATGTTAGCTTTCACTAGCCTTTGGAGTGACTCAATTTAAGCTTTTAGAACTCTAGATATGATTAAAATACTACAAAGGGGTCAACAGGCTCGTTCTCTTTTCGATTTTCTGTAACCGAAAAACTAAAATAAAAACTGGGACTTTTCTGTTCATAATTAGCTTTTGATGTCTTCACGAAAGTTGTAGATAATTGAGTTAGATTTTTAATGGCTTCAGAGTGACTCAAAAATGTTTTGTGAATCTTGAGTTATGATAAAAACACTCCAAGTAGGTCTTGGAAAAAACAGCATTCTCTGTTTCGCGTTCTTGTGTCTTTTTCATACATTTCTGTTCCGAAATGGGTCTTGGTGTAAACACGAAAGTTGTAGGTAATTGAGTTATCTTTCTAATGGCTCTGGAGTGACTAGAAAATTATTTGTAGATTTTGAGTTATGATAAAAATAGTCCAAGTAGGTCTTGAGAAAACTTTAAGAAAACTTAGCATAACTAATCCCAAGTTAGTCCAAAGACTTAGGGTTGGTTTCCAAACTTCAAACTTAGGTATTAGGGATTTAGTTGAGGTGTTTTATGAGTATTTGGCTTATGTCTTATTTAATCATACTTGATTACTTTTGAAGAATGTTATTGCTTATGAATTATGAATGATGAGTGCATAACGTGCTATACTTGTAAAGTTAATGTGACGATTTGATGTTGTTGATAATGATTATGAATCATATGTGCATTATGTGAACTATATTGTAATATATGTGATGCCTAAATGATGAATTTTTGATGTTGTTATATGATTGATGATTTGCTGCCATGTTGCTGTTATTATTTAATTAAAGCTGCATGAGTCGGTCTATGATGTGAGATGTTGTCCAATTTGTTGGAGTCATATGAGAAGTGTCGTGATGTCTAAGACGTAAGTGATTGAGTCTCATGCATACTCATTCAGAGATGAGGGCTTATGCCCTGGAGTTTTTACTCACCAGCGACGAGGGCTTATGCCCTGGAGCTTTTGCTCACTAGCGACGAGGGCTTATGCCCTAGGAGTATATTTATGCTCAAAGCGACGAGGGCTTATGCCCTGGATTGGTACCACATGCATATAAGATGTCTAAGATGTTTAAGATGTTAGAGTTGCATAGTCGAGTTGCATTGTCGAGTCGAGTTGTTTAAGATGTTTTGTGATGATATTCTTTGATGATGTTTAAGATGTTTTGTGATGATATTCTTTGATGATGTTTAAGATGTTTTGTGATGATGTTCTTTGATGATGATTAAGATGTTTTGCGATGATATTCTTTGATGATGTTTAAGATGTTTTGTGATGATATTCTTTGATGATGTTTAAGATGTTTTGTGATGATGTTCTTTGATGATGATTAAGATGTTTTGTGATGATGATTCTTTGATGATGTTTAAGATGTTTAGTGATGATATTCTTGATGTTGCTTAAGATGTTATGAGATAAATATTTGAGACGTGCTTATATGTTAATTGTTGTTAAACTTAATTGTTGGATTATCTGTTTATTATATTGTTTGTGAATCTCACCCCTTCTGTTGGAATTGCCGCCTTGTGGGCAAGTGCAGATTTCCAGGACTAGCTGTTGATGTGAGTGGACTCCTCACGTGTCTAGGTGCTCTGATATGTAACGGGATGGGGAATCTTGTCAAATGCTTTTCTGTTCCTTGCATGTCAATTATAATTTTATAAAGACTAATTTTAGATGAACTTTTGAAATGTTATGAAGAGGCCTGCGTGCCAAGACTTTTAAGATTCCGCTGCAATGTTTTGAGAAGTTTAATAACTATTTTTATGATGAATGAATTGTTGTTCATTTCCTTTGAGATGTTTTAAGAAAGTGATACTCCGTTTATGTGAAAACTCTGATTTAATTTACGAAATTTTTACGATGGGAAAACGGGGTGTTACAAATCCCCTCTGATAGATGACCGAGGAAGAGGATCACCGATAACACATGATGTTGGTGAAAGGACATGAGCAAATGAACGTTGTTGGTTTGCTGATTTCATAAAACTATCTAATTGTTTGACACTCAGGTCCATGAACAAGAGAAATCCATGCCCCTGCGCGAACCCTAACTGATTTACGAAACACTTCCACCAATTCAATCAATTGATGAAATAGCTAGCACAAGGAAAAAGCACCAAATGATAAAAGGCTATTTGAATCTTACTTGATGAATCACTTTGAACAAAAGGCAATTTAAAGACTTCAAAAATGAAAAATCCACCAAAGTATGATAAGTTTCTAAAATGTTTTTCACTGCTAATGGAGAAACAAAATTTAAATTGTTGAAGTTTTATGTCATTTTATATCGTCAAAAAGAGCATGTTTAATTGTTTATTAGAACTAAAGTTTGCTAAGTTTTGAGAAAATTAGTTAATTGTGTTATATTTTGTTGCTTCGTGTGATGTTTCTACCGATACTATGATACATTAACGAATTTTCCTTTTGTTTTAACAAATTTGCAATTTAAATTTGTTATCTTCATTTTGACACAATTTTTTGTTCACCAAGTTCCACACATATTCACACATACAAAACAATTATAAGAATATAATTAAGAGGGGGACTAAAATCTCATGCCTGTAACGCCCCATTTTTATTTAATTATTTTTAGTTGATGTTTGAGTATTTTTATATGATTTTATATGACTATATTTGACATATATGATTTAGATATGATTTTATGTAAAATATATGACTTGGTATGAATTGTGTGATATTTGGTGTGATGATAATTTATTATATGATTTATGGTGTTGTGTTTTATTTAAATAAATGTTGTTTGATTATTTTATTTATTTAATAAAAAGGTAGAAAATAGTATTATTTGGTTTAAAGGGAATTAAGTATAATTATGAGGAATAAGTGGGAGTTAAGGAAATAAGAGGGGGTTATAGTTTACAATAAAAAGAAAAGGAGAGTCAGAAAGAGTTTTATGTACAATTGAAAGAAAAAAAAAGAGAAAGTGAGTTTTTGAGAGAAGAAAAGGAGAAAACCTAGAACCAAGAGAAGAGGTTAGAAGAAGAGACAAGAACGCAGCTTAATTCAGGAATCATAATCTAAGGTAAGGGTGGGATTCCTTCAATAATATGTATATATAATTTTGATTGTTGATGAAATTGTGTTCTAGGTTTAGGGTTTAGAAAGTTTTTGATAATTGATATGATGTGATGAATTGTGTTGTTTAATGCATGTTTCTGTGTTGTTTTGATTGTTATGTTGTATATAGAACCTGTAAACATTGTTCTCTATCAAATTTGGGATTTGGGTAGATGAAATTTGGGTTTTTGAGTGAAAAATAGAGTTTTCCCGAGAGCTACCTTTGACAGCATACCCTGTTTCATGTTGTTGCATCTTTTGCATCAGTTTCTGTTTCGAACTAGCTTTCGGTGTAAACACGAAAGTTGTAGGTATGAATGTTAGTTTTCTAATGCCGTTGGTCTGACGTCAAAATAATTTATAGAACTTGAGTTATGGTCAAATTACTGAACGTAGGTCACAGTGAATTTTTATGAATTTCAGCACAACTTTGTCCAAATTTGAAATGAAAACTGGTATTGATTGGTACATAATTGGCTTTAGGTGTAAACATGAAAGTTGTAAATAATTGAGTTAGCTTTCTAATGGCACTGGTTTGACTCGAAAATGTTTTGTAAATCTCGAATTATGATGAAAATAGTCCAAGTAGGTCTTCAGAAATTTTTTAGAAAACTTAGCTTAACTAATCCCAAGTTAGTCCAAAACTTATGGTTGGTTTCCCAACTTCAAACTTAAGTATTAGGGATTTAGTCGGAGTGTTTTATGAGTATTTGGCTTATGTTTTATTGATCAAACTTGATTTGCTTGTTGAAGGATGTGTTGGACTTTGATATGAATGTAGTTGATTAATGTATATGTTCTTTCCGGAGATGTGTGATTTAAATATATGTTATATCAAGATGTGTTGTTTGTAGATGTGTGACTTAAATATGTGCTATATAAAGATGTCATATTTAAATATGTGATATTTGACGATGATGCTATTTAAAGATGTGTATTTGTCGAGTCATCTAAAGATGTGCATTGTTGAGTCTTTACTCGTGTCGTTGCATTTGAGTCGTGTCGTTGCATAGCATAGTCAGCGATGGGGGCTTAATGCCTGACAGGTTCTTTTATGACCTTTAGCGATGGGGGCTCAATGCCTGACAGGTCCTATTTGACCTTTAGCGATGGGGGCTTATGCCCTGATGGTACCACATGCATGATGTCTAAGACGTAGAGTTGCATTTGTCGAGTCGTGTCTTATGAGATGTCATGACGATGATTTGTGATGATGATGTGATGTTTGAGATGGTTGTTAAGACGATGATTTATGATGGTTTGTGATGCATTTGTGATGATGATTGTTCTTTGATGTTCTTGATGGTATCTTCGTGATGAAGTTCCTTGATGCTCTTGATGATATTTCGTGATGATATTTTTGATTGACGTTTAACGTGTTTCGTGAATGGTGTGCTTGATGATGTATAAGGTGATTTAGGACGATAATTATGATGCTAGATGATGCCTATTTTGCTATGACTATATGATGTTTTGTTGATTGATGATTCTGTTGTTGGTGTATTTATATATATATATATATATATATATATATATATATATATATATATATATATATGTGAACCTGATGATGCTTGTCATTGAATTGTTGTTGTTTTCATTAACTTGATTGATTATATATTATTATTATTGAATGTGTATCTCACCCCTTCTGTTGGAATTGTCGCCTTGTGGACAAGTGCAGATTTCCAAGGCTAGTAGGATGTTGGCTCAAGTGTCATAGGGCTCTGATACGTAACGGGATGGGGAAAATGTTGTTTTGTTTCTTTCATTCCTTTATGTATCGAATTTTGAACATGTTGTTGGATTTTAAGTTGAAGAATAATATTTTGTTGTTGAGGCCTTTGTGCCAAGAATTCTGTTGAAGTTGAATGATGATGATTTTAAAAGAAATATTTCCGCTGCAGATTTTTATAAGAATGAGATTTTGTTGGTATTTTAAATAGTTCTATTTTCTATTTAAATAATTTTGAAAAGTAGTGTGACATGCCCGTTATTGTTGAACTCTGATTGTTTTAATATTATTATGTTGTTTTGGGGAAACGGGTTGTTACAATGCCTGCTCTGACTCGATTCATTCATTCATGAGCAAATCTGTAGGCTCTTTTATCATGAAAAATCGCGCAATTTCAGAGACTAATCTCTCGAGTCTTATGAAACTCAAATAGTCAGTAAACTCTTTCTAAAAGTGTTAATGTTGTTGCAAGCCCAATGCTACATTCAAATATGCGGAACCTTGGTTAAGCGAAAAGAAAATCAAAATAATATGTGAGCATATCAAAATGAATGTTCTGAAATACCTACTTGGCTCCTGTTATCTTTCCAATCTCTAACAACCTGAATCCTACTACAAAATGATCTCACTCTATTTCTCAAGTCAGTGAATTGCATTCTAAGAGCTGCAAGAACTGGGGATCTTTCCCATACATTTGACTTTTCCATAACTCATAAACCGTACCTGGGTGAGGCTACGAATAAATTCAAAATTTAACGTGCACAGAAATATTTCCACATTAAACCAACCAGAATCATGAGAATAAGTTCAATGTCCCTGCAACCCTTGGCTTATTGTTTCCTAATTTTGATATTTACCACAAGGGAAATGCTAACCAATGCTCCCAGGGCACTAGTTAAGGAAGCCAAATGTAGTAATGTTACATTGGAACTTGTGCATTCAAAGTGTTAAAAAATATAAAAAGTGACATTTTTAATTTAAAATTTTCTCTTTTAACTTCCTTAACCAGTGCCCCGGAAGCAATAGTTAACATAACCATTTCTTGCAACTATTGGATTGTTCCATATGATTCACGTAATTATTTGTAGTGGCAAAATCATCTGTTCACGACGCTTGAAAAAGACAAGAACGTGTATACAATTAAAAGTGCATTTAATATAAACCTATCAAAGGTTTTTTCTTGTGTAAACACAAAAAATAGCACATTATTTGGATATACACTAAAAAATAGCAAATCATGGAGTAATTATTTAAAAAATACATGTTATTTAATTTCTTTTGTGTGTATTAAAAGAAGTGTCCAAATTTGTGGTCTACATAAGAATATTCCCTCTCAAATTAAAAATAGCTCAAGGGATATCATTACTATTTTTAATATTTTTTATAATCATATAAAAAAGAATCGATATAATATTTTGTTAAATATACTAAAAACAAAAAGGTACCATCTCCATATTATTATATATCTTCTGGAAAGTTCTCTTGAGCTTATCTCAGTTTATAGGGACAATGCACAATATATGTAAGATATGAGGTTCAAATCTCAGCCACCACAAAAAAATGTCCTCTAGAAATAATCTTTGATAAACTATCTTTGTTTCTTATCGTTCAAAATTGACAGTAGTAAAAAATAAAAAGCTAAACTAAATGGAATAAGTGTAATGATCTAAGATAGGACAGTATAAGTCAAAATCAATTCAGCACATACTAAGACATATGGGGCATGGAGGATCAGTGATAGTAGTTAGGGGCAAAGCAGATAAACATGTCTCGTGGAATATATGACTGCATGGAAGAATAGCAACTTCTGATAAAACAGTATTACTCAAATCTTCTCTTCCTTGAGAGGAGAATAAATAATGTTGTAGCTCATCTTCTCCATCTTGAATTGAATCTTCCTCTTCCTCTTTATCTTCCAAATCTTTCCCACACAACACACAAGTATAACATGTACTTGTGTTATCAATTCCTATAGGAAAATAATGTTAACACAAAATACACAAATTATAATTTGATTCATTAAAAGTTGTAGTAGACTAGTTAGGTGAACAATTGGATGAAATAGGATATTCTTGAAAACAAAATTAATAACATAATAATAATTAGGGTTTTTCTATCATGTGCAAATTTGCACATGTTAGACAAACCCTAATAATTATGATGAGAAGAAAGGGGATATTTGTTAACTTTCTACTTTTATGTAAAATATGTTATGATGCACTTCTAATATCTAACTTTGATTTGTTAATCAATGGTTGATAATAGTTACTTTGAACTATAATTAAAGTGAGTTATTAACTTAAAAGGAGTTAGATGCATAAAAAATTGATACACGAGTACAATGTACCTTCCCATCGAATATGGTGTTTAGGTTTTTCATTTACTGGTTTCTTGTAAACTTGTGGTTTCTGTGAAAGTGTAGGGTTCTCTTTCTCCTTTCCCTTGCCAACATTATCAGAAGATGGTCCACCCAAAGAACTCTGGATCTTCCTAGGTTGCTCCAGATTCTTTGAAGATTTAACATTTGTGCAAGAAGATAAATCTTTAGTCTTAGGTTTAGTAGAACTTCTGCTCTTCTTGGTAGCCTTTTCAGTTTGGACTTTCTCTACCGAAGACTTGTTAATACCTTTTTCTTTGGGAGGCTTTGATACTCGAGGCTTACCTACACACAACGTAGCAAAGAATTAAGTTGAGCCACAATTACTATAGTATTATTAATTAGGATCATCCTAACTTGTACCCTTAAGGCACATGTTAAACAACCTAAAAAAAAAAAAAAAATCATAAGTTTTGTGCATTCAACTAATTAAAAGTAAATAAATAAATTAATTAAATTCAAATGCATTAATTACAACAAAAATTTAAATCATTAACCACAAGTTAGCATTTCCCTATTATCATAAAACTAGTTAATAGGGGATTGTTTTTTTTATAATTATTGAGTACAGATTCACATAAACCCTTTTCATATCCATTGTGCTCTTGTTTTTCCTCCTTTTAATATATAAATTAATTTTGCCATTAAAAGAAAAATATAAAATATGCGGATTACCTGCAACTCCAAGCCTGGATTTCAATCTAAATGCCATTGTTCCTTCATTTTGTTGTTTAGTCTCTTTATTTTTCTTAATTGCTGGAGTAGATGCCATGTATTACTTCAACCTTTCTTTCAAGGTTATAAGAATATTGCATCTGCAAATAATCATGAGAGTTTTGTAACTATTGTCTACTGTATAAGTATAACACTATATAAAATTTTCAACATGAATAATCTTAAACATATTCTTGATTGTGTTGCCATTCAATCTTTTTAACCTTTTGAATATTTTATTCAAAGTTTTTGGGTGTTTGCAAACACTCCATGCTCAAGCTAGTTATCCCTGATGATGAGATCAGCATATGTCACCAATAGAGTATCATGCTATTATGCCTTATGGTTTCATTATTAGGTGTGCCATGTTTACCGTAACATGTGCCTAGATACTTTTGGGAAGCTTACAAAGGTAAGGAGTTTCCCCACTTCAAATACGGGCACAACTTTGTTAATGGTGTATCTTTAGGGGCGCCAAAATATTTGTGTAGAAGGACATTTAGGCCAACAAATATTCTAGTGTATGGGTGGGTAGGAGGGAAAAATGTTTGTGTGGACTTGATTAAGGGTATGCTGCTTGTGGGATATGGAACCATGGTTTTTGTTGTGGGACAAGCAACCCTCAAAGCCGCTTCAATCAAAGTGGTCAAACATGAAAAATCGTATCCTAACAATCAATATGCTTTCATATAATTTGTGTTTGACACATTTGGCTTCCTAACACTATAGGATCTTAACATTTTACAAAGAGTTTAAGGGTCATGAATAGCAACCTTTAACCTTTTTACAAAGAGTTCAAAGTGTCATGCCTTTCAAAAGAGTAACGTGGTGTTTGCCTTCCAACTGGTATTTAAGAGGATTAGTTTTTTTTCATAGTCAATAGTAAGTCTTTCTTTACTAAAGAAATAAGTTTTATACATAAAAAAGAAGTAGGAGGAGTATTCAAATTCGGTTAGGCTAAAGTGCACAATAAAATATTCCCAAACCTTAAATTATCTCTTTTTGGTGAAAAGAGAACAACCTGATTACACCAACAATATTAGCAATAAAGAAGAAAAAGTAGTGAATAAAAACACTAAACTTTTAAGGTGAAAAACTCGTGAGAGAAAATGATCACCAACTAATGATTCTAAAGAGGGCAAACTACATGTAAACAAAAGGAAGAAAACGTATCCCAAACTGACACAAAAAGAAACAAAGCTATTCACAAATATTATCGAAATAACTAATTTGATGATAGAAACAACATACTTAAATTTCAGTCAAAACGGAGAACATTTACCGGAAACACATTCGTCACCGGTCACCGGAGCCAATTCTTGTCGTCGTAAACTCTCACTTTTCTCAGTGCGGCTGCTATTTGTTTACTCCACTTAACCCTCACGTTGCTGGCTACAATCGTGCTTCTTAAACTAGGGATTTTCCCTTTTATTGTTTCCACGCGTGGGCTAAAATATAAGCTAAGCCCAACACAACGAACTAAAACACATATTTTTGGTTCTTTCTTTTCCTATTTTTCCCTTATGTGGTGCCACTTGGGATGGACCCACAAAACCAAATCAAACACAAGAACGCCTTCCTTTATTTTGTCATGGTGCCCTAAACCATTAGTTACAAAATAAATTTTATCCTCTTTGTTTTTTTTTGCCCTCATGTAAATTTATAATATACTAGTGTATTTACCCGGCGTTGCCCGGGTTATACATATAATTAAGAATGTCTAAAATTTATGCATAGTATTCGTAAATAAAATTCAACATGAACTCGTACGGAACGAATATCTTAATGGATACACATGAATAAAATAATATAAACCATAATTAAAGTACTTGTAAATTAATAGATGCACATGTAGATGAAATTAAATGGATTTAGTAAAAAAAATTGAAGAATGGATTTAGTAAAATTATTAACAAATATAGAATAAAATAACATTTATTAAGTACCCGAACTCGCAAAAATCTATACCCGTTATTAAATTAGTAAAATTATACAATTATCGTATTAATTAAATAAAAATATTCTCATCATGAAACTAAATATAACTGTATTTCTTATTTAATGATTTTTGTTGTCAAAGTAAAAGTGTGCGGTATAATATTTTTGTCTTATCAAAATAGAAGGAATAAGTGTAAGAGGTGGCATCTTAGTGGTAAGAGATTGACTTTGTAACTTCAAGAGAGATTGTCCAACTCTCACATGCAACGGTTGTAAAATGATAATTAGTGCCACAATTATTAATAATAAAATTTAAGGAATAAATTCTACTTAAATTTATTATTTTATAATAATGTATTTTTTTTATAAAAAATCATTTTATACATTGATATTTGCAAATATTTGTACATACTTTAATATCCACTCATACTCGTCTAGCTAGTATTCATATGAATGTGAGAACGACATGAAATATCATTTTTATCGAATAGATAGAATTAACTACTATATATACCCATGGACATCCTTATCATCCATGATGATAATAGAATAGTAACTAAAACAACAATATAATAATAATAATAATAATAAAAAAGTAACACTTTCATTAAAGAGAAATAGTCTTAAAATATAAAGAGAGAAAAAAAAATTATTGTTCGAGTCCAAAGAAATAATAGAAACTTTACGATAGTTGATTCAAAATAGATAAATATTTATTTGACATTCAAAATAGTGCACTATATCAACATTTAAAAAGAACAAATGAAAGTATATAATAAATATATAATCAAAGTATAAGTAAAAGAAATAATAGAGCAAGTGTTTGTGAAACCTGAAGAAGAAAAAAAGTTAGATCAAAAGAAAATTTGAGTTTCGGTTTGTGCTCAAAATATGAGAACATGTGGATTAACAAAATCTCATTTATTTATAGTCAATAAAAAATTAAATAAAGTATTTAGTGGATAAGATCAAAAGTTTGTTGAGATATATATATATATATATATATATATATATATATATAGTGCATATCCGGTGAGAACCAATATCTTATATGAGAAACGAGAACTTTCTATACCAGCCATCAAATTTAATTAACGCGTGAGATTTAATTATTTCCTTAAAACCTTCCGTATAATTGATATACAAAATCACAAGTTAACAAATTGAGCTACAATTTAGGCACAAATTTTTGGAAGCCATGGGAGGACACAAACCAAATCTTATAACAACAAATCAAGATCTTTGATTCTTCTTCACATAGGTTCTTAGAAATGGTGGTTGGGCCTAACACAACCCCACAAAACCGGCTTGTGAGGTGAGGATTGCCCCCACTTATAAACAAATTGTCAGGCCAACTCCTAACCGATGTGGGACTCTGAACACACCCCCTCACGCTCAGGATTGCACATCTGAAGCGTGAACATAAATGACGGGTGGCTCGATAACGGAAACCTAACAACAGGTGGCCCATAATCGTGAAGAGGCTTTGATACCATCTTAGAAATGGTGGTTGGGCCTAACACAACCCCACAAAACCAGCTTGTGAGGTGAGGATTGCCCCCACTTATAAACAAATAAACAAATTGTCAGGCCAACTCCTAACCGATGTGGGTCTCTTAACATAACTTAGTCCCACATCAGATAGATAACATTATTGAGAAAAGTTTATAAAAAGGAGGCACTCCTCACTTTACAAGCCGGATTTGTAAGGATGAGTTAGACCCCATATTTTCAACATGGTATCAGAGCCTATCCTAGATCTATCGTTGGGCTTCCCGCATTGTCCACGCTATTCAGGCCCATTGGGCAGGGCTGAAGCGTGAGGGGGTGTGTTGGAAATTCTGCCTTAACTGCGGTCCGCCCCTAGTCACCTAAATTGCGACCTTTGGTTAGCCTTAATTGCAGCCTCCAACACCTTCATTGTTTTGGCTTTGAGGGGGTGAATTTAGTCCGACATTAGATAGATAACACTCTTGAGAAGAGTTTATAAAAAGGAGGCACTCCTAACTTTACAAGCCGGTTTTGTAAGGATGAGTTAGGCCCCATATTTTCAACATAGGTTGTGTATGTGGCAGATTATGAAAGCGTAAAACATGATCTGGGTAAATTGTGAACAATTGTGAAACTGAGTAAAACAATTATGAATATGAAAGCGTAACACAATTGAGAAGAGAAACTGGGTGCTACTAACGAGGGAATAGAGTAAATTGTGCCTAAATTGTAGTTGAATTTGTTAACTTGTGATTTTGTATATCAATTATACGGAAGGTTTTAAGGAAATAATTAAATCTCACGCGCTAATTAAATTTGATGGCTGATATAGAAAGTTCTCGTTTCTCATATAAGATATTGGTTCTCATCGGATATGCTCCATATATATATATTGAAAAATTTATGTTTTATATTGTTTAATTTTTTTTATTATAAGTATATTGTTTAAAATTTGATTACACAAATTATATAATATTTTTATTATATTTATTACTTAACTAGTATAGCTGTATAAGTATTCCACAAGTACCAAGCCTCAGAATCCAAGTTCCTGACCGACCTCAAAACCAACTTTGAGCCCAACCTGCTTCCCCCTGCCGGCATCAAGGCCGTGACTCTAACCTTCGTCGTAGCCTTCCTTCAAATGGATCTCCTCCAAATAAATCGAAGAATCAAACCCATCACCACTCAACACTCAATTCACAACCTGCGAAACAGAATGGACACTTTTCAATTTGACATTTTTCTTTTAAAAAATATAAAAGCATTATGGTCAAGAAAATGGAGGTTTAGGTTATTTTCATTTATGTATGGCCGTTCATGGTTAGTTTCATCAGAAAAATCCAATTCAAATTGAACTGAACCAGAACTCAATTAGAGCCAACCCCGATTTTCTTCAACCCAAATAGATCTACTTTAAAACCAGTTCAAAAACTGGTTCAGTTTGTAAGAAACAGATAAAAAAATTAGTTTAAGAACTGATTTGCCAGGCTCTAATGTATAGTCCCCAAACTGGTCTTGCAACCAAATAAAAAAAGAGCCAGGCACCAGCAACATATAAAAATTCATCACGTTTTAAAGTTGAAACAATCAATATGGAAAGAAAGTAGCATCGCATATAATAAGCATTTTAAAAATTTGGGTAAGACATCACAAAATATTAGTGCAAGTGGGAGTGAATGAAATTTTTTCCTTATTGCACAAAGCATCACAGAAAATATCTTAAATTTTTCTATAAAAAGAAAGTTTACATCATAACTTCATAAGATTTCACAGGAAGAATCACAAAATACAAGAACTAATCTATCACTACTAGCCATAGTAGTATTGACATGAAACCTGCTCAGCCATCTTCCTTCTCTTTGTAAAGAACTTTTGAGAGCCACAACGTGTTATCTTTGGAACACTTGAATGAAAATTTATCATACTCTCCCTGCAAATATGCCTCGTTTGAGTTTTGGTCCTTGTAAAAAAAAAATTCAGAAATCTGTCCTCGCAAAATTTTCTGTCTTTTAAAAAAGTCCCTGGGCCCACTGAAGCCGCAAGGTGGCACTTAGATGTTGATGTGGCACATGCTGACGGTGCATAATTGTCCACATGGCATATGACGTGGCATTTAAATTAACTTAAAAATGTAAAAACAATTTAAATTTTTGGAAATAAATTTTCGAAATTAAAATATAAAAAAATCGAAATTAATAAAAAAAATTATTTTTTTTAAATAAAAAAATATGGTTTTTAATTTTCCAAATTAAAAAGAAAAAAATTAGAAAATATTTTTTGAAAATTATAAAAAAAATCGAAATTAAAATAAAAGATTCTTTTATTTTTTCGTAAATTAAAAAAAAACAAAAAGTTACATAACATTTTTTGAAATTTTTTAAAAAATTAGGCAATTTATTTTCAGATTTTCTTTCAAAATTAAAAAGAATTAATTAATTTTTAGAAAAAACTAAAATACATTTTCAAAAATCTGGAAATTTTCTTTCAAAAAATAAAATATATTTTCCAAAAATTAGAAAAAAAAAACAAAATTTTCTTTGTATTTTTTAATAAAAAATATTTTCTTAAAAAATATGAAAATTAATTTTCGTAATTTACAAATAATTAACATTTAAAATTGTTGGAAAAAATTATTTCAAAATGTATTTTTTGATTTTTTTAATATTTTGAAAAATTAATTTCGATATTTTTTATATAATTAAAATAACGTTTTTTATTTTTAAAAACAGAAAATACATATTTCAAAATTAAAAATAAATTTTTAAATATTAAATACCAACTCACCTGCCATGTAGGCACTTATGCCTAGTCACCATGCGACACATCAGCTCCACAGTGACAAATGGCAACCTAAATGGACCCAGGGACTTTTTTAAAAGACAGAAAATTTTGCGATGACGGATTTCTGATTTTATTTTTTACAAGGATCAAAACTCAAACGAGACATATTTGCAGGGACAAGTGTAATATTTAAGCCTACTTTTTAAATATTTTTTCGTTATTTGTCTCATTTCATTATTGCTTCAGCCATCAAGTTGTGTTATATTTAAAAGCAGCAGATGGCATTGATTCAGTCTGAGACTTTCAGAAACTGACTGTTTCCCTAAGAACTCTACTCGTTTACAATAGACATTATTAGCGCCCGGCTCCCACATATTTCAACTAGTTAGACATATCATTATGTACTAATATCATGCAAAGATAAAATCTACCAAATAACATTGATTATTGAATTGATTGAGAAGAGATTACAGGAAACAATCCTTATCCCAACGAAGATAAGAAGAAAATAACTAACAAAACAAACTTAACAAAAACTAACTTTCTGTTGCAATTTTACTTATATCCATTAGGTACAAAACTCTTAGCTTGAAGAAATAAACCAAACAACTCAGACCCATAAATAAAATCTAATTAAATTTCTACCAAACCACTGAAATAGCATTTTGAAGGTGCTTTCATGGGGCCTGTTCGGATTGGAAGCCACCAAGCCTCAGATTTTTACAATACCGTAAAATTGAAAGTTACTACTTTGGAAAACACTTAATGGCACGACAATCATTGTCGTCAAATAGCCACGACCTGTATTGTGCCAACAACCTACTTCAGTTTTTTGAAATTATTTTCATTAAATTTTAATGTTAACAAACAAGATGTATCCACGTAACTACTCGTGTGTGTCGATTGTGTGGAAATCTGTCGTGCTAAATAAATAGCATAACTCTACTACTTTTCACCCCATTCAGCTCCATTGACGAACTCGACATTATGAACATGTTCAAAGATTTCAACCAGATTTGACTGACACTAAGATAGCCCAACTGCAGTTATTTGGACCAGACTAGCCAATCTAGTCAATAATCATTGCATAAATGGTTTCTTTGCAAACTTAATGCCCATCGAACTTAGTACTTCGCATTGCAATCCATTCAAATGTTTATCAAAAGGAAGAAAAAAAAAAGTGCGAATTCAGTTCTAAGAAGGGGAAAAATACCAATTTTGATAGAAGTAACTTGAAAGCCACAAACCTGAAAGAGTACCCCAATGCTGGTAGCAGTAACTCCTTTCCCAAGTCCACTAACAACTCCACTTGTCTCCAAAAGGTACTTCATTATCTCCTCAATTTACACCAAACAAGTCCTCTTTAGCTCCTTATCCTATGCAAAATGCACAAAACAATATATAGTATAAGGCCAAGAGGCCTTTTTGGATTAACTTATTTGAACCCATCTACTAGTATAAGCACTTGTAAGACTGTTTACGAGAACTTATAAAAACATGTAATGACGTAGCTATAAACTATTTTCAGCTTACTTCCATATACACTACAATTTAGCTCATGAAAACATAGCTAATGAATTCAACTTATACATTTAATATATAAAAGGTTGACTTTATTTTGTCTTAAGCTATAAACGGAGGTCTAAAATTATCTCCACAAGCTTTCCGCAAAACCCGGTTAGCTTTAGATGATACAGCACAATGTAGAGAACAGTAATAAACAGTAAACCTGTTTTACCACCAAATGTAGGGAAATGAATGTACATTAACCTTATCCAAGACTTTGAATCATTCAGGCAGTAACAAATTAAGAGAAATGAATGTCAAAATCATGGAAATAGGCTTCTAGGCTTAAATCAATAACCAAAATGCATTGATACTGAAAATATTCGAATAACATAAACAATAACTAAAGAATATACTGTCAATGCTGATAAATCATTCAAAATTATTCACTCTAAACTCAAGTATATCATCTAATCAGCAAATGTGAACTTCAATTAGAATGATGAAAGTCACGCTAACTCACAAAAATCTTAAGTCAAAATACTCTTAAGAAAATATAAACAAAATACTCTTAGAGCCAACGTGGTAGAGTCAGTCAAGCTAACTCACAAAAGTTACAAACTCCCTAAAATAACAGACTCATGTCAATGTCAAAAATCCCCTAATATGTCTAAGATGCTGTAGATAAACCACGATCTCCAAATATGTCCAAATGACACGATCTCCATCCACTACCTCGGTCATATTAAACTATATTCTTTTTTTTATATATCAAATAAGATATTATTTTTTTTTTATAGAAACAATATCCGAAAACTATAATTTTTTATATTTATATGGTAACACTAGAATTTGTGATCAAAACAAATATATAATTTGTCCAGTTCTAGTTCAACCGACAAAAATACTAAAATTGTTAGGTCGAACGTCGTCGTGAACAAGTTTTAAATCCTGACTTCTCCACTTATGTATGTAAGTTTTCAATAGTTATTGTCATTTTATCTATCTATAAAATAAAAACAAATATATCATCTACTTATATTTATAAAGGATTCCATAAAAAAAAATAGAGAAAGTTTTTATCCAATTGGGGATTTCGGATCATATTGTCCAACCTAGCAATTTCCAAAAAAATTCAACTGAGCTAGTATTAGTAGACAGCCAACATACAAGGAGGATTCCTTAGTGCTAGCATTGTATATCCACATCAAATTATTTTCTCTTTATTTTCTCTTAATGTTCTATTGTGCTTAACTATATACTTATTTTATCGTATTTGGTTATATTTCCTATAGTAGTGAAGTTGTTCCTATCATAATAAGATTTAACTGATTTTTTCAATTAAAGACTTTCATAATATTATACAAAAAATTACTGTAAAAAAAAATATTATACAAAAAATTGTAATTAGAATAATTTATATAAAAGGTATAATTGTAAGATAAAAAAGACCACCTAAAATCATATATCTCCTTTATATGTAGTAATAGCTGAACCCATTATAAAGTAAACATAACAGATCGATTAGAATACAATGTATTACTACCATTCATATCTTCAGAAAATCCATGCAACCAGTTTTGAGTATAAATCGACATTTGTATGTATGAAAAAATACAAAAAAATAGGTGTAAAGAAACGAGATGACTAAAATAATTAAAGTTTTCAGTGTCTCATATAATTTTAAAATGGTGGCTAATGTACCTTATAATTTATCCATATAATAACTAATTTACAAAATTTTATAAGATTATTTTAAAAAGATAATATTTACTTGATAGATAACGGATACATAATAATAATAAATAAATATAATATGAGGTAAAATTTACAATCACTTTATATTATTAACATTTATATTATCAATTCTCACATGACATGCATGGCTCAAAGAGTCATGTTTAATACATGACAAATGAGCTAAGATATGTATTTTTTTAAGGGAACAAAAATTTATATTGTTAGCTCAGCATATAGTTGTTGTTGTTTGTGATTGAAATGCATGACTCGAAGATTCATTTTTAAATTTACGAGAATGAGAAAAAATCAATTCTGAATAATTTATCTAAGCTTAATACATATCTGTTCTCGAAATTGGTTTCTCAATTTTACAATCCACAAGTTTTGGTCCCTACCTCAAACTTTTGGATTGAAACATTATGACATGACATGTTTTAAATGATTTTACATAATGTAAACCTATACATATCGATTAATTATTTATATGACATTAATTAAATTATAAAAATGAATTATTTCTAAGTGGAACCTAAAATTTTAAGCGAGTTTTCTTACAATTCTACAAGTGTTGATAATATTTCACATCATCATAGCACATGTCACATCATAATTTTTAGCCAGAAAATTGAGGGAGGAGCCAACCCTAGTGAATTTTGAAATAAGAGGACCAATTATATGAACGGATAAAAATCTGGTACCAAAATTGCAATTAAACCATTTAATTATCTAATATTTAAATTTGAGTTTTTTAATTTAAAATTAATTATATATTGATTGTGTTTTTATCTTTTCCTTAATTTATCAAACACGGATTCACCAAATTCTAGTAGGTTTCTAAACTATTTCTCTTTGCTAATAGAGAAGCAAAATTTAATTGTCAAGAAATGTGAATAACACTCTTTCTCTAACACTCATTTTGTTATTGGATGAAACCCATGTGTACCTCACCATTTTATGTAAGATCCATTTTTAAAGTATGTGTCTCGCATGATTTTCATCCAATAAAAGAGTGAATGTTAGAGATATTGTTAGAAAGAAATTGTCAATAACATTCCTCTTAATTATTTTTCTTTTTGTGATGTCCTGGATTTGAACTGCATACCTTACATATATTAGGAGTAGCTCAATTTTAAGAAAATTAGTTAGCGCTGTTAGCCTTTGTTGTTGATGTGATATTCTTAGATTTATTTGTATGCTTGTTATGCTTTGATATGCAGTTAAGTGTCTTTGTTTATTTTGACTAATTGTACATGTAGTGTAATGATGCTTTTATATATTAACGAATTTACCTTTTGTTTTTTGTAACTTATATTTTTTATTTTCATTTTTTCAAGTCAAATTTTTTGTTCAAACCCTGTGGACATACAAAACAATAATAATATAATTAGATGGACCAAAAATCTCAGGACGGCCCTGTCTCAGTTATTCATAATTCATTCATGAGCAAATCGTTTAGCATTCTCTTTTATCATAATTAGCATATATTTAAAGAAAAGATGGAAAAATCAAAATAATATGTGAACACATAAAAATGAATGTTCGACAATACCTACTTGGCTACTTGGCCACCGTTATGGTTCTGTTTGGTAAAAATAGCGGATAGCTTATAAACTAGTTGATAGCTTATAGTTGATAGCTGATGACTGATAGTTGATAAGCTAGCTAAAGTGTTTGGTAAAATTAGCGGTTCAACTAGCTGATAATGTAAAATGACATAAAAGGGTACTCTTAATTAATAATAAAATTTATATCAATTGATATTAAAAATGTTTAAAATTTAAAATTTAATATATTAATTCAATATTTCTTTCATATATTATTTTTAAATTAATAAATTTGCTAATGTTTTATTTAATATTTATTTTATTTCAGTTTTTATACTTTCAAAAAAAAAAAAAACTTTCATAAACTTGATTATTTATATGTAAGTAAAAAAAAAATTCCTACCATATATTTAACCATAAACATGAGCATATATTTATACTTCATAAACATGAGCATATATATTTAAACATTTCTTAACCGTGAGCATATATTTAAACTTGACAAGTTTAATATTTTTTATACTTTATAAAATAATTAAAAAAACATGAGCATGTATATATATTTTCTAAGGAATGAGCATATATTTGTAAAAAAAAAAAAAAAAAGGAATGAGAATATATTTATTATCAGCCCTTAAAAAAAGGAATGAGCATATATTTATTACCCTTTAATTAAATTATAAAAGGGTAAAAAAGGATTTTAGATAAAATAGTTAGGGCAAAATTGGAAGAAAAACCAATAAGCTATAAGCTATAAGCTCAAACGTTACTTGGAATAGCGTCTGAAAAATAGCTTATAAGCTCATGGAAGTTCGTGAAATAAGCTATAAGCTCGTTGTAAAAAACGGTTACCAAACAAAGCTTTTTTTGTCAGACGAGCTTATAAGATATCCGCTATAAACTACAAGCACAAAGAAATAGAAGTGAAGAGCATAAATAATAAATTTTTTTCAATATATATACAAAAATATAAATGACAAAAAACCTAAATAAAAACGAAATTACCAAATTGAAATGATTTAACAGTCCCCGACAACGGCGCCAAAAACTTGATAGACTTTCAGCAAGTATACTAAAAATGCATCGAAGTAATAAAATAAGTTCGTATCCACGAGGACTGTGTTAATCTCAATTTAGCAATAAAGTAAATATTTAGGATATATAAATTATTTTGTTTAGATTTGATTTGATTGCATAAAATTAAATAACAGAAAATAAAGATTTGTTTGAAAAATATATGGAGAGATGAGACTAGGTCTTTCAAATCATCTATGTTCCTCTAATTGGTTACTACTGCACTCTATTCCTATGTTCCTCTAATTGGTTACTGCATTCTATTCCTATTAATGGTTCTTTAGTTCCACAATAGTTAACAAATTAGCCCTAATCAATCCCTTGAGTTAGGACCATCCTCTTAAACTACAGCCCCTAATTCTTTAGGTGGTCTAATAATTCTTGAAGGTTTAAGCACGTTAACCTAATATCACTAACAAACGATTATCCATTCCTAGACTAACCATGTTTATTAAAACAATTCAATGAGTTTAAGTTGAAAGCTAGGGTCAGTAGTCATTCATACTCACGAGTTTATATGTGATCAAGATATAAAAGAATTAATACAATTGAATTGAATAAAAACTAAATTATCATTCACAATAAATAGTGTTTCATCACAGCACCATGTATCAATTAGGATTACATAAAATCATCTCCGACCTAATCAAATGAAATTAGCTACATGGTTAAAAGAATAGACAACATAGTAAAGAAAATAAACCAATAAAAATCCGTTGTTGTCGGTGTTGCTCTCAGTTTCTTCTCAATCGCTATTTGTTGATGTTATTTTTCATATCCATGTGCCTCCTTTCCTCTCTTGTTATGCGTGAATGGGCGGCTGCTTTCTTTTCCAAATCGTGAATTATTCTGTGTCGTAACCTCAATCTCCAAAACGTGAGATGTGCTGCTCTCTTTTCACATCCACTAGCAAACTCAATTGATTTTTTCTTTTCATGTTTTCGGATCAGCTAGCATTTTGCCTTTGGCACATTATGTTTCAAAAGCATGCACCCCCACAGATGCACGTGACCTTATAATTTGTTGCTGCATTTTCTTTTCATAATTTTCTTCCACAAATACATGCCATGAACATGTCTTGAGTGATAATAAGTAATTATTCACTATTTGACTTGATAAATCAACAACGAAAATTTATTAAAAATGACTCTAAATTAAATATTAAACTAATAAAAATAGAATAAAAACTTAACTAAAAAGACTCTAAAAATATGGAATGACGGACTGTCATCAGTAGTTGTAGATGATGTACCAGAACCTATTGTGGTATCAGGTGTTAAAGCTTATCCAAGAACATCTGCACTAGAAAAGGAAAGGCTTAATTGCACTTTTGGACCCCTATCTTTCTAAAAGTTGCGGTTATGGACCCCTAACTAATTTAAATACAAAACAGCCTCCTATGTTTTGATTCTTTGGCAGTTTTGGACCCCTAGTCCATTGTTGACTCGGTCAACGCTGACGTGGAACCCTAAGTGAGGTGCCACGTGTCAATTTTTTTATTTTTTATTTTGTCTTGGGGGTCCAAAACTGCTAAAGAATCAAAACATAGAAGTCTGTTTTGTATTTAAATTAGTTAAGGGTCCATAACCGCAACTTTTAGAAAGATAGGGGTCCAAAAGTGCAATTAAGCCAAAAGGAAACTCATGAGGACACTGAAGAACCTAAAGTTGACTCTGAAGAAGCTGAAATGGATCAACCTGAAGCTACTAAATGACCCTCAATCAGAGTTCAAAAGAATCATCCTTCAGATCTCATCATTGGAGATCCAGACCTAGGAATCAGAACCAGAAAAAACAATGAAGAGGTGTCAAACTCCTGCTTTGTGTCAATGTTTGAACCCAAGAATGTGAAGGAAGCACTCACTGATGAATTCTGGATCGAAGCCATGCAAGAAGAACTGAATCAGTTCAAGAGAAGTGAAGTTTGGGACTTGGTACCAAGACCAAAAGACCTTAATGTCATTGGAACAAAATGGATCTACAAGAACAAGTCTGATGAAAATGGTACTGTTACAAGAAACAAGGCAAGTCTGTTGAGTTATTGGCTGAATATGTGGAGGGAGGGGACATGAAAATCCTGGTAGAGAGTGAGGGTGAATTGTTGCTAGTGGACATCTATGACTCTCATTGTTTTGGTTTCCCAGGTAAAGATGGTTTAAAGCTTGATGTTTTCAGACTTGATGAAAAGGAGAAGAAATGGGTCAAGTTGGCGAGTTTAGGAGATAGAATTATGTTCTTGGGGAATGGATGTTCGTTTTCCGCTTCTGCTTCGGATTTGTCTGTTGTCAAAGGAAATTGTGTCATATTTAGTGATGATGCATTCCGCGATTCTGACCGGATGCTTTGTGGGATGTGTGTTTTTCACTTGGATCAATGTCGGCTTTCCCCTTTGTCTGATTATCCCGAGTACTTCAACTTGTTTTGGCCACCACCAGAATGGATCGTCAAAAGCTGCATTTGTGAAAAGATAAAAAGAGTATGTTATCTTGCATTCTAGTGTGATTGTGATGTGATATGCATTATCGTGCTTGGTTTCTGTTAGATTAGATAAACATTTTTACTGTCATGTGTGTGGATTAATCATATGCCTCAGTCCTACTGATTGAAAATAATTTGCTTATTATGAATTTTCCATGACATTTTTTTTTTTTTAGAAATTGGATCTTCTCATTTGGTTTCTAACCGAAAACCTTGTTACTTTAAACAGGAAGAAGAGAAAGAAAGAGGACATGAGACAGACACAACATCGGGTTTATTGGCAAAACTTGTCACTATGCAAATTTAATCTTTCATTATTCAAGTCCTTCCATTAGCTTGAAGACTTGGTGTTTTGTGTCATTTTCTAGTAATGTTCATGTTTGATACATTATTAATTTGTTTCAATCCTAGACACATGGTTTAATCTTTTACTATTATTTATGTCCTGGCATGGCAATATGACAGTGATATCCAACACTGTTCTATTTTCCATAAGACTTGGTATTTTGTTTCAATTCCTACTGTTTATGTTTGATACATGATAAAGAGTTCTAATTAATTAGTAATTTCTAACTTATTGTTGACTCTCACTCTTTATTTCTGTATTTATTGTCAAGATTTTCTAATATTTTCTTCTCTTCTTGGTAATGAAAAACAAAGCCGAGTTTCCTATTTTTCTCTCCCATTGTATCGGATCCTGTGCATTGGTTTATTTGAATGAAAGGATCCTATTTTTCTCCCGTTGTACCATGTGCTGCTTGCAATATTTTGAGAAGATTGCTGATAAATGTGTTTTGACCTGCCAAGTTTACCATTTCTGGCAGTCTTTGGTTCTAGCATCATCATCGTCATCATTATCATGTTCTTACATGTAGTCTTTTTGGGTGTGTTTTTTTCGGAGTTGTCCGAAGTAGCCTTGTGTCTCTACTGGTTACAGGTTCTGTTATTGGCCTTCAGTTTAGACAGATTTGCTTTTAGGCTAGTTTGGTGCTGGTTTGCTGTTTCTGTTTTTGGGTAACCGAATTTGAGGGCCCTGTGTTATTGTTTTTCTGCAGTGCCCCAATTTGTACAACTTGTATAAATTTGGAGGTGTAATATATTATGTTGTTTCAAAAAAAAAAATGTTCTTACATGTAGTAATTATAGGACCAAGGCTATCAATTATAAATCAATTGCACCACATACAACATGTCTTTCATGCCTTCTCTCAACATGCCCAAACCACCCAACACTCTGTTTGATAAAAGTTTCCCTTCGACTTGAGCGGCACTTTCATTAGTTCATGCTCTTCTCTATGTCAACCACTCTGCCTGAATTCAATGATTCACATCTGCTTCTTTTTCTCCGTCATTTTGTTCAGAATTGAAAACTAACCAAGATGTCTCGAGATATTTTACTTATATCTTTATTGAAGTATTAATTTGTGCAGTTCTTTAATTTTGATTTATAAGATCCTATAGAGTTTATTGTTTTTTTTTTTCTTTCATTCTTTGAGTTAATGATGACAAGAGTTTATAAGAACCTACAGAAATCTCACTATTTATAAGCTGAAGTACCCCTGGACTGTACTGTGTAGCACTCATCTCAGAAATATATCTCCTCAGTCCTCAGGGACGAACATATCATTATAAGGCTAAACGGTAACAAATGTATAATTTGAAGGGTAATGAAAAATAACGAGAATGCATAATTTGTAGTCAGATGTTTAATATCTAATTCATTCACATAAAAATTTACTCTTTTATGTATATCCTAGTTGCACTTGCTTAATTACGTAGGATCCGGGGGGTTATGGGAAGGTATTGAATTTGATCATAATTGCATTTGTAATCATAGTTTATGTGCATGAATTTTAACAACTTAATTATATAGGATCTGGGATTTATGGGAAGGTATTCAATGTTTCCTCGCTTGTTCACATAATTTCTCTTTTGTAGTTAAGCAATAGTCATATACACGTTAATGCTAGTAAGTAGCAAAGTTGTCCATCACAGATCACTACACATATCATGTTGGATCTTAAGTTCACAGGTGATTTCCTAATTGAATTGTGCAAGAAGAAACAATTTGTAACAAAACAAAAGACTGACAAAATAAAATAATAAAGTAACAATTTCATTTATATCTTTCAAGGAGAATGAACAGTACTTATATAGCTGTCTCACTAGACCTAATACAGCTGGACCGTGGGTCTCTTAGGAAGGACAGACAAAACCAATTATTCTAGATAAAGTCCAAATACAAATTACTTATTGAAAACATAGTCTTTGCTCCAAATTGGCTTATTGATTATTCTTGTGGGTTTAGTTGTAATTGCCTTGCTAACATCACTATCCGGTCCAGTAAAAACCTTGTCCTCAAGGTTTGATTCCGGTGTGGGTGTGCTAAAAGAGTCCACAGCAGCTGGGGGTGGAGTTTGAAGAGTGGTGTGAGTAGCTGGATCTTGTGGTTGTGACAAGTCCACAGGCAATGTGGCATTGGGAAGTGTACTGTCAACTGGTTTCAGAGGAGTCAATGGTGCTGATGGAGATTGGGAAGTAGGATTGAAATCTGATGTTTCATTTTGGTTGGTAGTGGGTAGAGAGTTCATATTGCTATCCTCATCTGAAGAATCTTCTACAAATTCATGTGGAATGGAAGTACTTATTTGTATAGCTTCATTACCATGGTATGCTCTGAGTTGGGACACATGAATTACAGGATGAATTTTGGAGGAAGGTGGTAAGTCAAGTTCATAAGCCACAGTACCAATCCGGCGGAGCACAGTGAAAGGTCCAAAGAAGCGTTTAGAGAGCTTGGGTCCGGCACGGCGTTGCACCGTCTGTTGCCGATACGGTTGGAGGCGTAAGAGGACGCGATCACCTGGGTAAAATACACAGTCTCTACGTTTCTGATTGGCTTGGGTTTCCATGAGTTGTCTGGTTCTTTTCAAATTTTGCTTCAGGTTTGTTAAGATTGTTTGTCTCTGTTGCAGTGTAGCATCCAATTGAGGGATATGAGTTTCATGTGCTACATAATCCAGGATGGTAGGAGGGGTGCGTCCGTAAAGAGCTTCAAACGGCGACATTTGTATGGCTGTGTGAAAAGAAGAGTTGTACCAAAATTCGGCCAAGTGAAGAAACTTGAACCATTGTTTGGGATGGTCACTGGCGAAGCAACGCAAGTATGTTTCCAGACTACGATTCACCACTTCAGTTTGTCCGTCGGTCTCGGGGTGATAGGCGGTGATAGTTGGAAATAGGTGTCTTGTTGGTCAAGGTTTGGTTCAGTTGCCGGCTCAACGTCAACATCATCAATTGGGTCTTCGGGTTCCATGATAAGGAGTAGGTACCGACCCGTAGCACAACGGTGACCCGCTACATACTTTTCGTCACAATTGTAACAAAGACCTTGGGTACGGCGTTCTTGCATTTGGGCCGTTGAAAGGCGTCGGATAGGCATTTTTGAGGGTGTGGGAGATGCTGTTTTGGTTGGTATTGGTTGTGGGGGAGCGTTTTTTTGGATAATGGGATTGGCAGCGGTGTTGGAAGGTATATTGGGGGGGTATGGACGGTTGGGTTTGGGTTTTGAATCTTTAAGCTTAGCCTCAATGAGCTTGGCTAAACCAATAGCTTGTGAGATGGAAAATGGTCTTAGAATAGCAAGCTCATGGCGGATTTCGGGTATGAGTCCGGAAATAAAGCAATTGAGAAGAGCTTCTTGTGGGAGGCCCAAAACTCGATTTCCTAATCGTTCAAAGCTGTTTTGGTATTCGGCTACGGACCCATGTTGTCTTAATTTGAACAATTGTGCTTGGTGGTTTTCGTAAGTGGAAGGACCAAACCTTAATTCAAGGGCACGGGTGAATGATTCCCAATTGGTGAGTTGATTGTTTTGGTACATCCATTTGTACCAACTTAAGGCATCTCCCTTCATATAGAATGAAGACATAGCTAAACGAGATTCCGAAGCGATGTTGTAAAAGGCAAAGAATTGGTCGGCTTGGAATAACCATTCCAAAGGGTCGGTTCCATCGAAAGTGGTCATCTCAATTTTTGGAGTACGAAAAGGGGTTTGTGTTTGGTTTGGATACGTGTTTGATAGTGGGGAGGGGTAAGAAGGGTGGTTGTTATATGGTGTGTTGGTGGGATATAGTGGTGGTGGAATGTACTGTGTTGGGGTTCCATTTGGTGGTGGTGGGTATCCAGAAGGATGAATTACCGGCTGGGGAAAAGGGAAATGGTAAGAAGGTGGTGGTATGGGAGCGTGAACAGTGGTAGAGAAAGGAGTGGAGACTAGTGGAATTTGTGCGGTGGTTGGGGAAAAAAAATGGGGATGTGAAGGCAAGGATGTGAGAGGAGTGGTGGTGTGATGTAGTGTAGAGCCAATAGATTCAAAACCAGGAGGGACAGAAGGGAAGCTTGTTGTACCTGAGATGGTGGTTGTGGTGGCAGTGGCGGCTGGTTGTGGACGGGATTGGAGGACTTCGTTGAGAAGAGCGGTGATGGTGGAGTGTTGGGTGGCCAATTGACGGTGAAGGTTGTCATCGCGGGTGTCCATCAAATGTTGTTGATTGTCGAGGGTGGTGTGGATGATGCCGAGCTGCTCAGAGAGGCGTTGGTTGGTGGCTGCGATGGAGTCCTCCAGCCGTTGTTGGTTGGCTAGGTAAACTTCATCAAGTTGTGGTGGAGGCGGATTGGAGGGTTTGGGAGGCATGGATGAGAGCAATGAAAGCACCAATGTTGGATCTTAAGTTCACAGGTGATTTCCTAATTGAATTGTGCAAGAAGAAACAATTTGTAACAAAACAAAAGACTGACAAAATAAAATAATAAAGTAACAATTTCGTTTATATCTTTCAAGGAGAATGAACAGTACTTATATAGCTGTCTCACTAGACCTAATACAGCTGGACCGTGGGTCTCTTAGGAAGGACAGACAAAACCAATTATTCTAGATAAAGTCCAAATACAAATTACTTATTGAAAACATAGTCTTTGCTCCAAATTGGCTTATTGATTATTCTTGTGGGTTTAGTTGTAATTGCCTTGCTAACATATCAAGGATGCTTCCCAGAGCATATCAAATTGTGTGTAATCTGACTTCAAAAACTACAATCTGTTTCCATCCTATCCTTGAAGACCGGCATGGAAATTTATGCGAATAAAAATAAGGTCAGTGGCTTCTTAAGTCAGTCCCAATAATTTTGTCAAAAAAAAAAAAAAAAAGTCAGTCCCAATAATGATGATTTCCTATAATCTCTGCGTTTGTAATGACCACAATCTAGTATCTTCAACCAGTAAAAGTAAAAGTAAAGCCACTAATGATAATTTCCTATAATCTATTGCTTTCAACAACATATATGACAGTAAATGCTATTCCAAGCATATCCTACACAACCAAGGTAAAACTACTACCTTGCAGTTCTGCCATCTCTTGTCCATAGGACCAATAAAAATCAAACCAGTTTGAGAAATGATGTTGCATAGAGAAATGGGGAGCCCTTAAATGGGAGACTGATAGAAGTTCTGTAATCCCGTTAACCGGAACTGCATAATGTCCAAGCCTAATCAGTTCAAGATACTCCATAAATTGAGATTTTGTAATTAAATATCAGATTGATAGTTGTCAGCAAAAACAATAAAAGTCTCTGAAATTGCACGATCATATCAATCGAGTCCCCTACATTAACAATATTTCGAAAGGATCCCACAAATTGCAAAATGTTAATGAGATTCGTCCAGGGACTATAATTACATTAAATTGTCAATGATGGATGCATTTGTAACTAAATAATTACATTCAGACATGCATTTCATAACAGACCTAGAGAGAAGGGCAGGCCTAATTAATATATTGCAATTCTGATGATCGTTTTAGAATATTGATAATGTAGAACCCAATATTAATACAATCCTAAAATTTCAGTAACTAAATTAGGTATTTACCTAAAAGGAAATCATTCTAGCTGAACATGTGAACCCCAACCTAAGCCTCCAGGCAAAGTAAGATCATAAAAGCGAAGTTTAAATATACGAAAAGTAACCACTCCAAAGCATCCAAGTTAATCTATTCTTTTGTTGAAACTCTGATGATAACAAAGATGGAACCTACTGAATCGTTAATCATCACATATTAGAAGCAAATAATCCTATTAGTGGAAGGGAAGAAGACAGCCAAAGATGAGCGTTTGCTTTCATTAAATTGTGTTTTTCCACGTAAAAGGAAAGATAGGATGGTTACATCAAATATGGGGAAGCTAATAACATGTAGAAGAGCTGATGAATCTCCAAAAAGTAGAAAGTAGAAGTGAGTCTAGCAGAAACCACTGTGGATCTACCGAACATCATTCAAGACTTACATTATCAATGACCATATTGAAATATTGTGTTCCTTACATCAGCAGAGTCTGTTGTTGATATCAAAAACCTCTTCAAAGCTAACAGCACTGGTTTACCATTCATGGTTATCCCTATTCATTCAGATGACCAAATATTTTGGTATTCTCTTTTGGGTCTTGTTGACGAGAGCCCTAAGAGCATCTTCAATGCATGTTCTAAATATGGTTCTTAAATATAATAATGAATTTTTATGGTGAAGTATCTGTCACATATAAGAACAATATCCATCTCTAATCTCTATGGTTCTGATACATGCACATGGCCACTGTTATATCTCTGATCTCTACCCCACACCTCCGTGTTTTTCTCTAGCGTATAAAGAAGGTTATGTTAAGTGTATATACTCCTGCAACAACCTGAATCCTACTAGAAAATGTTATAAATTCTCAGCATCAGTGTTACATTATAAGCTTTTCCATAACTTGCACCTTATTTAGAACATGCAACTAATTAACATTATGATGCCAAAAATATTACACCAATTTGAGTTTTGCAATCAAAGATTCAAAAGTTGCTCGGGACACAATCTAATTGTATGTGTAGAATGAGATATACTTCTGAGTTCTGAGACAACAATGTAGCATGCAGTGCAAACCAAGTTTTGACAAGGCATACCATAGCAAGCTATATCGCAAAAGTTTAAACATAAAGTCCAGCCCAAACATATTTCCTTTTGAATATAATGCAATTCACCAAAACTTATCATTCATTTAATCACCCGTAAATGCTATTCCGAACACATCCTACACAACATATATGACAGTAAATGCTATTGCGAGCACATCCTACACAACAAAAGTAAAACTACTACCTTGCAGTTCTGCCATCTCTTGTCCATCGGACCAATAAAAATCAAACCAGTTTGAGGAATGATGTTGCATACAGAAAGGGAAGAAGTTCTGTTCTCAGATCCTGTTAACCGGACTACATAATGTCCAAGCCTAATCAGTTCAAGATACTCCATAAATTTTGAGATTTTGTAATTAAATATCAGATTGGTAGTTGTCAGCAAGAACAATAAAAGTCTCTGAAATTGCACTATCATATCTATCGAGTCCCCTGTTTTAACAATATTTCGAAAGGAACATAGGTTTGTCCAGGGACTATAACTACATTAAATTGCCAATGATGGGATGCATTTGGAACTAAATAATTACATTCAGATATGCATTTGATAACAAACCTAGAGAGAAGGACAAACCTAATTAATATATTGCAATTCTGATCATTTTAGAATATTGATAATGCGGAAGCCTATATTAATACAATCCTAAAATTTCAGTAACTAAATTAGATATTTACTCAAGGAAATCATTCTTGATGAATGTGTGAACACAGCCTAAATGATCTCCAGCCCTCCAAGCAATATAAAGGTCATTAA
This sequence comes from Medicago lupulina, assembly GCA_958299785.1. Classification (NCBI taxonomy): domain Eukaryota; kingdom Viridiplantae; phylum Streptophyta; class Magnoliopsida; order Fabales; family Fabaceae; genus Medicago; species Medicago lupulina. The sequence continues at coordinate 26,737,298 of OY283142.1, forward strand.
GCGAAATTTGATGATACGAAAAATATCCACTTCAAAGCACATCCAAGTTAATCTATTCTTTTGTTGAAATTGTGAAGATGATAACAAAGACGGAAACCACTGATTCATCGATCATCACATATCAGCATTCCTATTAGTGGAAGGGAAGAGAAGACAACCAAATATGAGCTGTTGCTTTCTTTAAATTATCTTTTTCCCATGTCATCCATCGCGGGGGGAAGAAAGAATGGTTACATCAAATATGGGGAGCATGTAAGGTAGATAGTAGAAGTGAGTCTAGCAGTGACCACCACTGTGGATCTACCAGACACATTTACATATGAAGCAACGTCTGATACAATATCATCCAACACATACATTATCAATAACCATGTTGAAATATTAGTGTTCCATACATCAGCACAGTCTGTTGTTACTTGCAAAAGAGCTCTTCAAAGCTAACAACAATGGTTTACCATTCATGGTTATCTCTATTCATTCATATGACCAAATCTTTTGGTATTCTCTTTTGCGTCTTCTTAGAGAGAGCCCTTAAAGCATCTCCAATGCATGTTCTAAATATGGTTCTTAAATACGATAATGAATTTTTATGTTATAGTATATGCCACGAGTAAGAATAATATCATTAATCTATGATCTCTATATATGGTTGTGATATATGTACATGGCCACTGTTATATCTATAATCTCTAACACGGTTCTCCATATTTTTCCCTTGCATATAAAGGTTATGTTCAGTATATATACTGCTGCAGCAACCTTAATCCTACTAGAAAATACTCTATTCTCAGCATTAGTGTGTTACATTCTAAGAGCCACAAAACTGGACTTGGTATCCTTCCAATACATAAACTTTGCCATAACTCAAACCATATTTAGAGCATGCAAATAATTAACATTATGATACGAAAAAATTACATCAATTTCAGTTCTGCAATCAAAGATTCAAAAGTTGCTAAAGACACAAACTCTAATTGTATGTGCAGAATGAGATAAACTTTTGAGCCAAGAATGTAAAAAGCGATGCTTGAGAATTCAACTTCAAACCAATTATCAGTTTTAACAGGGCATAGTCACAAATACTACCATAGCAAGCAACATAACACAAGTTTAAACATAAATTCCAGCCCAAATATATTTCCTTTTGAATATAATCCAATTCACCAAAACTTATCATTCATTTAATCACCTGTAAATATTTATTAAGAAAAATAATGCATTACAACTAGAAGACATATAGTAAATATCTTCATAAACAATCAAAATTTGTATAATCTCTCTTTCCATTATCCATCTCCTCTTTAGCAATGTGTTCCTCCTAATCATTATTACAAAAAATTCTCAACCTATATTCAAACAATATCACTGTAAAATTAAAATTGTACCATAAAACTACGCGGCATTGTTGGGTTTCTCCTCAGATTTCTCCTCGGGCACACCCTTAGTTTCCTCAAGAATCTTCTTATTCTTCTCAATAGCAGCAGCAACTTCTTTCGGCATATACTTCTCATCATGCTTAGCAAGAACCTCATTAGCCGAAAAATAATACTCGCCACTCCTCGCCTTCGCAGCAACATTCTTCACGGAACTTTCCTTCTTAATCTCATCTGTAAACGGTTTCACAAACCCTTCAGCAACAACAGAATGTCCTTCCCTAAACAAATCAGGCAAAGAGCCATCGTAACGAACCACAATATCGGTAATCAAATCGGTTACAACGAATTCTGTATCGGGTGAATTCGCAGGATAGACGATACTTCCTTCTAAAACTAAACCACCTAATCGGAATTTTGATTTTGTTGGATTAGCTTTGAATTTCTCTATTACTTCTGTTGGTGTGACGTAGAAGACTAATTGATCTTGAAAGTTGTTGAGAACGACGACGATGAAACCGGCGAAGGTGGCGAAGGCTAAGCCGTAGGTCCAGAGACGGCGAGCTTGGAGCTGACGAGCGCGTTCGGCGATGTCGATGTTTTTTTTGGGGCGGGTGAGGGGTTGGCGGCGGGAAGTTGAGAGGAAGCGGTGGAGGGAGGAGTGGGGGTTGATGGAAGTGGAAGTGGGGGTGTGGAAAGAAGAGAAGAGTGAAGGGGAGGGTTTGAAGGGGGGTGTGCGGAGAAGAGAGGGGAAGAGGGTGGTGGTGCGGAGGAGATTGGATCTGAATCTGAGAGCGAGGGAAGTTGCCATTGGGGTTTCGAATTGGAAGAGAGAGGTTGGTTGGGTTTAGGGTTTTAAATTTTTAATTAATCAGGCTGGCTAAGCCGCCATTACTGAAAACAGGTTGGAACTGGGAAGGTTCGATTTCAACATGATGTGAATCAATGGAGAAAAAAAATAATACTAACTCCTCGTGTTAGATAGCGTAAAATTTGATTCATTCTGGTAGCTAAAGGCAACTAATATCACTTTTGTTTTTGGCCATCGGCGTTGGTGGACTTGTCCGCTTGTTTGTTTGAGCATTGGCCGATCTTGCCTTTCATTTTCTTGTTGAGCAAGTTGTGGTTGTAAACTTTAGACGTCTTCTTTGGCACATATTGTGCTATTGAGGTGTCTCATTGGTTATTATATATTATTTTTGTTTCTTAAAAAAAATAAAATCCTCAAACCTCAATAATACACACAAAAGACTAGAGATATTGTGGTGAATAAAACTCAATATACATCACCATATTTATGATATATATATCTACCTCTTTGTTCTTCAAACTACTCATTGTGTCTTGGACGAGTATTCACTTTGACACAACATATCCTCCCTTCATTCAAAGTCTCACATTTCTTCATTTTGTTATCAACTTCATCTTCATTAAGTAAAACATCATATTCATAACTAACCACACATTTGCATTGGGAATACACTTCAACTTTTATGTCATCTCCTTCAAGATTCGTAAATCATCCAGAATTTTGGACATTTAACTTGCGTGTGACCAAACTCTTCCGAGCAATGACACTTAACAAAAGTCATATCTTTTTGTTGAAATTTCCTACTATATTGATCACCATAATTCTTTCTTTGTCAACCATTAGTTACTAGTATTTGATTTTCTTCTAAAGATTTATGAACATCCATCGTTTGTTGACTCTCCTTCAACGATCTCACCTCCTCCTCTAGTTGCACCGTACTTTTTCCTACTAACATTTACTGCACAGGTGGTATATAAGATTTGGATAGTGAAGCCAACACAAGTAACATTAATTGCTCTTCATCTTTGATATTGTCCTTTGCATTCATAAGTCTAGATACCAACTCATTAAACTTATTAATATGATAAAATACATTACATTCATCTTCCATCTTTAACGAGTGCAAGCTCATTTTCATCATCAATCGATTGGTTAATTTAGTTGATGAAAACTTGCATTCTAACAAATCCCACAATTTCTTTAGAAAAATTACTTTCAACTCAGTCACTTTAATATGTGGATCAAATGCTAATCGTATTGTGCTCATTGCCTTTTTTCATATTGTATTCCACTCTAAATCTCTCATCTCACTTGGTTTTTGGACCAAATTGTCTTGGATTGTGCATTGTCACAAAAAGTTCATCCTCCCATCAATTTTGAAAATTCCAACTTAAATGTAGCCAAAACACTATCTAAGAAAAAAGCACAAATGAGATGCTTACTACCTCTCTTTAATCGAATGGCACGACACGACTTCTCTACCCTAGCTTGATCGAAACCTTTGCTCTGATGTTGCCTGGTGGAAAAACAGCCAGAGAAAATCTCCACACAAGAAGCAAAACAAAAACAAAAACTACTCAATAAAATTTATTACTCAACCCACAATTTTTATAAAGAAAAAATTACAGACTCTAAAACAATTGCAATTTTTACAAGGACAAAATTGCAAACTTTTCGATTACAATTTTTAGAACAAAATTGCAAATTCTATCAAGAAGATAGACAACTACCCAAACCCAATATATCCAAAAGACTAGAGATATTGACATTACCATATTTATATTAACTCTACCTTTGTTTTCTTCAAACTACTCATCTATGATTTGGATGAGTACCCACTATAACACAACACAATTTACACAACTTTTAAAAATACAAAAAAAACAAAATATGTATTCGAAATCAATTGGTTTTTGGTACAAATTCAACATAAAAATTTTGGTATAGAAAACATTTCACTTTAAAATGGTTGTAAAACTGTTTAAAATGGTTTCTTTAGATTGATTTGAGTAAACTTTAAGAACATTCATTAGGTCAAATGACATGCTGATACGTGAAGGGGAAATGACATGACATGACATGTTGAAGGTCTAAACATACCAAAGAAAGAGTAATGGAGTTTGAGAAGGAGCTTAATCCAAAACTATATAACTTTACATTGAACTATTGTGTGGTGGGACGTGCACCAACGCACTCATGGAGCACGCCAGTATATATGCTAGGAACAAAACATAACAAACTTCATCGAATCCTACCTAATACTATTTGAATATATAATAAATAAATAAAATTTCCTTAGGTGAATATAAATAAAATATTTACAAACATATTGATATTATGTATTCTAATAAAAAAAATATTGATACAAGTATATGGTAGGTTAAGTTTTGTAAGCACAATTTCTAAAACTCCATAAATATTATGTTTATAAGGATTGGTTTTGTCATCCAAAAAAATATAACGATACAACTTGTTGCACATTTGTCTTCTATTCATGTGTAAATAATTTATTATAATGCTATTAAAAAAAGATAATTTTTTTTAAATGATTACATACACATTTAATATGTTGTGACGCGTGTTTAAACCCATAATTTTTAATTGTCAACATGTAGTATGTACAAGTTTCACTACTAGACTCTTAAGTTTCAAACAACTAAAATTAAAGTGCAGGGCAAGTCATGAGATTGAGATTGAGATTGAGGTTGAGAAGAACCGAAGGTGACACGAGAAAGTGGAGAAAAAAGGTTCTTTTCGTGGGCCAATGACACAATTCATCTCTTTCTTTAATGTGTCCTTGTTTCACTGTGGATATTCAAATTCCCTAACCTTTCCTCTCATCGTGGTCTTACATTAAATTAAAATAATAACAATAACCGTGAATGAAAAACTGTATATATATACACACACATGTTGTGAAGGATGGATCCAAGCATAGTTCCATAATCAAATTAATTTTCCAAAATTAATTTCGATTTTTCCTTTGCATTCTCATCCTCATGGATTCTCAATTCTTGCTGGGTATAGCCCTTTCATCCATTGGTGGTTTAAGCACTTCAATTGGTACGTGTATTTTTCCCTTGCTTAAAAAACAAAATTACTTGTGTTTATTTTCCCATCCTTTATACGAGTTTCAGATTATATAATCTAAAATGTTGTAGGGCGTTGAATGATGTTTTTAACGTGTTTTTACAGCTTTCAGAATAAATAATCTAAAATATTGTAGAAATCTCTTATTTTTTTACGAATCAACGGGACACAAGGCCAAAGAAACACTAGAAAGGGAAACATAAAAACAACTAAGGACTTAGGATACTAAGACCACGTCTAGCAACAATCCTAATGACTTAACCGACAAGAAACAATTTATATATGCAAGTGAAAACAAATAAATAATAATATTTTCATTAGGAAAAAACAAGCATATACCGTAAAATGTAATAGGGTGAAATGACATGCTGAAAAGGGAAGTAGATTTGGAGAAATCTAACCGTTAAAAAATGAGGAAGGGAACATCCAAATTTAGGCTACTATGGAGAAGTGTCTCATAATTTATGGTGGATTAATATTTGAAAATCATTTGAAACTATAACAACGATCAATATTGTTAGGTGAGTAGAAGACTTAGATATTACATACACTCATGATCATCATATTTGATCATGCTAATGAAAATGTCCTCCATTTTAAATTGAACATTGAACTTTCAATTATCATATTTGTTGCAATTTCAGTCTAAAACTAGATTTTATCCATAAAAAATGTGATTTACTTCCCCAATTTTTGAACCTTAGACAAAGTTTCTCAATATGTAACAGGTGCACTTTTTGTAATTATGAGTCAAGCTCCAAGTCTGAAGATGCTTGGACTATTACAGGTGGTCGCAGTCTTCTATCTTATGCTAATATTGCACAAGATCTTTAATAATTCAAACTATATATTTTATCAATGTTATCTCTTTTCAGATTGCATAGGTTCATTTTTTATCTTTTCTAACTCCTCTTTTGTGAAATGTGAAATAAAGGGATTTGCTGCTGGTTTAATGCTGAGCATATCATTCTTTGATCTTGCTCATAATGCCATAAACACACTTGGTTTCCTCAGAGGCAACCTTTGGGTAAGACTTTCTACAGTATAATTCTAGTATTCCACCTTGTTCTCTCATATTTATTCTAACAATGTTGTTTTGTTTTTCTTTTTCACCTAGTTTTTTTCTGGTGTCATATTCTTTGCTATTGTTGCCAACTTTATACCAGAACCAACGGCGCCTCCTCCTGATAAGAAGAGCAAAAAGGTTTTAATTAACTTAATTTTCTTTGCTATTATTTGGTATGTAGATATTAATTGTGATAAATGATTCTGTGACATGCTTGAAAATATTAAGGTTGGTAAGGAAGAAAACAAGAACATGATGAAAAAACGTCGCCGTCAGGTTTTATTCAGTGGAATTATTACAGCCATAGGTACGAGTACTTTCCATCAAAGGGTGGAGAAATTTACTTGATTCAGTATTAATTTCTTTAAGGTTAAATTTAAAATTTTCAATTTGGTTTTTTCCTAGGTATAAGTTTACATAATTTTCCAGAAGGAATGGCAGTGTATCTTGGATCCATGAAGGTATATACCTCTTCTTTCAAAAATAAATAAATTAAGGTGGTTACATTAACTAATGTTTATGTTGTTTCATCGATTTGATGAATGTGTCACGTTTTTTTTAATAGGGTCTTCGTGTTGGTCTTAACCTTGCATTGGCCATTGCTCTGCACAATATCCCTGAGGTATAAATTTTGTAACAGAAGCAGTTTAGGCTTGAGACTGTAATTTTATTTGGTGTTATAGCTTATAAGCCATGGGGGAAAATCATAGATTTTATAAAATTTGATGCTATGTCTTAAAAAATTTAGTTTAATTTGGTTTGTTTTAATTGCGCATTTTTCGTTTCAGATCAAATTTGTAATGTTTTCTCTGCTTTACAGGGTGTTGCTGTAGCACTTCCGGTTTATTTTGCGACAGAGAGGTAAGAACCTCAATGGCTCAATGGGCTTTTGTTGCTTTGATTTTGGTTTAATAGAAAGAGATATAATAGAGTAAAATAGAATGAAATCATAAATTTTTTCATTATTTGGATTTGTATTATTAAAAAGAAATTAAAGGGTATGCACTTAAAACAGTTTTACATTGATATCCAATGAGAATCCATTATTTTGGCACATCAGTTCACTTTCGAAATTGACAGTGTGACATAGAAAATTGATGGCTTCTTATCAGAAGTCTGTGTAAATTTGTTTTACAGCGACAATATATATGCCATCAAACTCTCCAAAATACGATATTTTTGATAAGATTTGCCAATTACATTACACGAGTTGTAACTTCTTTTATTTTATTTCTGTGATGTGTCATAGTAAATGGCAAGCATTCAAATTGGCATCTCTTTCTGGCTTGGCTGAGCCCCTAGGGGTTATTATTGTAGGTAATATCCTCTACTTTCACTGCTTTGTACCATATTAATGCATCTTTGGTTTGACGGAGAGATTAATAAAATTACAATGACAAAGTGATTTTGTTGAAGCTTCAAAGTATAGTTGTTGTCACATGATTTTTCTCGAACCTACCGTTGTTACAAATATGCACATATTCAATTTTAATTTACTAGAAACCGAAAGTAAGAATAAGAAGAAATTAGGGATGATAACAGTTTGATTAGGACATGCTTAATAAATAGGCTAATACACCTTGCACATCGAATCACTTTCTCTTCTCAACTTTAGATACATATTTTGATGACCTTGGATATGTGTGAGATAGTTAAAAGTTGAAATTACTGAGATGATTTCTCTTTCTTTTTATGTAGCCTGTCTATTCCCTACCAGTCTAAATCCTGAGATTCTTGAGGGTTTGCTTGCATCAGGTTTGCACAGCTCAATAATTTGTATTTTTTTTTTTTTAAACTTTGAAATGTATATATGTTGATTATTCTGTTATAATTACAGTTGGTGGTGTTATGGCTTTTTTGACCCTTCATGAAATGCTGCCATTGGCTTTTGAGTATGCTGGACAGAAAAAATCTGTTAAGGCTGTCTTCTGTGGGATGGCTTTCATGTCTGCAAGGTGACAATTTATTAAAATCCATCTCAAAAGCAATGCTCGTATTGTTAGCTTTTGCATGTTACTTTGGTAACTTTAATCCATTGGAATGTCTTATTTTATTTTTGTGCATTGATTGGTGCAAATGGCAGAAACAAAAATGTAATGCAGCTAATTAAATTTATTAATTAGTGACATTTACATCTAAAACTCTTATCAAGGTATGGTCTTAAAACTAATTTACTATTGTTTGATGTGCAGCTTGTATTTTCTACGTATAAGCTTGCCAGAGGACACTGGTTTATAGTTTGGTATGCAGCCTCTAGAGGAAATTCAGAATACTATATCTTTTATGAATGAAATGTATTCCATATACTTCCATCACAGACTGTCTTCTGCAGCAAGATTCCTTCAGAATGAGACTGGAAAACTTCCAATGACAATATTGTGCAACTATCAGTAGAGGATATTGCTTAGAAATGTAGGATATGTTTCACCTATGGTCCCATTTGATAAAAGGTACAAGGAATAGGGAGAAAAAAAAATTATTGCAATTCGGTTTCTTTATAAATTTCACAATTTGTATAAATATTTATGACATAGAGAACAAGTAAAATAATCTTAAACAGCATAAATATATACTATCATCAGCCTCTTCTTGAGCTTAACAATTGCCAAAGGTATGCATCTTGTAGAACTTCAATGTTTTCTGCACTTAAGATAAATTATTATCAACCTCGTGTTCTATATCGAAAAGTTTGCTCAACTTAATAGCGAAAAAACCAGAGACAGAGAGATTTAAAAGTAGAGAATGATTCTCTTTATGAATCTCATTAATATCCTTATGTGGAAACATGCCATTTCTATTAACAAATACAAAGATGATTAGAGAAACATAAAATCTACAAAGTGGAGCAATAATTTCTTATAAGTATATTAGTTTTGGTCGCTTACAACAAAACATATGAGAAGAATTAATAATTGAGAAACTGCTAAGAATATTACTGGAGAAGAAACTATGACTGATGAGGATGATGAAAACAACAATCTATGTTTATTATCTGCATAAAATAGTTTTCCAAAAAAAAATGTATATATGAAAGCAACTTTATGCATAAAAAATAGAGTAAATTACACTCCCCTCCCCTCAAAGATGCATGAATTACACTCCCCTCCCCTCTTAAGTTAAAATATACACTCCCCTCCCCTCTTATTCAAAACATATTAGAATAAATTTCACTCCCCTCCCCTAAGAGAAGCTTGAATTACATCCCCCTCCCCTCTTATGTTAAAATCTACACTTTACTCCCTCAATATTCTTTTTTATTATTTCTAATAATCTAACAAAAAATAATAATTTATCACACTTAAAAAAATAGTATTATGGGTCTATTTTAATATAATAAAAAATTGAATACATATTTTTTTGCTATTTTTTATTCAAAATTTATTAACATGTAGTTTTAAACCCTATTATAAAATATGAAACAACCCAAAACAAAATTAAAATATATGAAAAATTACTAAAATCATTAAAGCATGATTATTTAAAAGTTAATTTTATACACTAATTTATAAAATCAATAGCAATATATTTAAATTTAATTATCATTGACATTTAAACTATAAAGAAATGAATTAATTTTTCTTAAATGGTGATTCAAAATTAATATATATTATAAGAATATTTATTTATGTTCAAATAGATTAAAGTGTAGTGCATATTTAATTATTAAGGGAGGGGTTTGTAATTCAAGCATCTTATAAGGGAGGGGAGCATAATTTTTAACATAAAAAAAATATTGAGGGAGTAAAGTGTATATTTCAACTTAAGAGGGGAGGGGAGTGTAATTCAAGCATCTTTGAGGGGAGGGGAGTGTAATTTACTCTAAAAAATATATTAACGTTTTAAGTCAACTATTGGCTATTATAAAATTCTGATCCAGAAATCCTAACTCAACTTGTAAAATGTCGAAATTGTTAGACCAGATGTCATGACTAGGGTTCGAACCCGGGTACCTCCACCTGTGTATATGAATTTATAATGGCTTTGCCATTTCGTCTACTAAAAAAAAAATCTGGCGTAAACCAATGTCACATTGAAGAAGCCATTTGTTAATAAAAATTTAAGACACCGTCAAAAAAAATTCTTTTTTTTAGGGGTCAAGACAAATATTTATCTCAACCGGATAAAACATGATATATTGGACTAGTTGAAAAAATCGTCGTCTTAATAAATTGATAATTTCTCTTCTCCCATATGTTTTTGCTTATTCCCGTCAAATAGCCGAGCGTGAGTTAACTCACGCATGTGTATTTTCAACGTGAGTTAACTCACGTAAGTGTATATTTTAACACGAGTTAACTTACGTCGGAAGAGAATGAGTAAAACCATATGAGAGAAGAGCAATTCTCTAATAAATTTCTCAAGACAAGCCATCTTAAGCTTGTAATGAAACCAAATTAAAAAGGCTTTGAAACAAGTTAAAGTCTGATTCTAAGAGCAACTCCACTAACCGGTATTTTAGCCGGTCCGCCAGCGTGGAGTCCAAAAACTTAGGTGTTTTTGCAAGTCTTTCCTAAAAAATATTTGGTGTCTTTGACCTTTGATGTTATTGGTGCATTTACTTCATTTTAGATGATAGCGAATAATAGATGAATGATTAAAATTAAATATTTAGATGAGAGAATGATTGTTTAAGAGAAATATAAGAACAAAGGCACCAACGATACCAAAGGCCAAAGACACCTAAGTGCAACCCATTTTTCCTTTTGGAGTACTCTAGCATGTAATAATTGTTACTTGCTGAAGTAACGTCACTATGATTAAAATACTTATATCACTGTGGTACCCAATATAATTTTGAGTTACAATAAAAGCACACTTGAATAAAATATTAGTATGTGAGGTAAAGATGTGGGATCCAATATGTGTATTTCAGAGTTGCATTGTTGGAGGAAAAAAAAATGAGTGAGTTATTTTGAGATGATATGGCTCAATAAGAAACCCACAAAATAACCTTAGAGTGTGTTTGGATGAGATAATTGAGAAATTTTAAAGAATTTAAAATTCTAGGTAATTTAAATTATTCAATTAAATTTCTTTCATTTCTCAATACTTTTGTTTGGATGGAGTAATAAAATATTTCAATGTAATCATTTTTGGGGAATTTTTATAAATTTTAATTTTTTGGGGCCAAATTTGAAAATTGAAATTAAGGGTCAAATTGTAAATATAAAAAAATTGAGGGGTCAAATTATAATTTTTGGAAATTTATCAGGGTCAAATTGAAAATTTTAAAAAAAATGAGGACCAAAATGCAAAATTTAAAAGATTATAACAATGAAGAATTTTGAAATTCGTACCTTTTAGATGTCATTCGAAATTTTCTAAATTTAACTTAAACAAAATACTTCATAAATTTCCATCATTTTGAATATTCTTCAAATTATTATCCAAATAATAGAATTCACCTCAAAATATTTGAATTCCCTCGTAACATTACATTCCCTCAAAATATTCCTCCATCCAAACACACTCTTAAGTAAGGTTCACTATTGGAGTTGCTCTAATAGCTTTAGGGCTTAAGTTAGATTCTGATTCTAAGGATGCAATGGATCTAGGTGTAGATGGTTATAAAATTCGACATTCTTACTTCTCATTAGTTAATCAAATTATCCATGTCAATTGGATCATTACTCTTTAAAGCATGTGTTTCCTTAAGCCAACCAAGCGACACATGCATTTGCTAAACATGGTTTAAGTTTGCGGAATTACCAGAGTCTAGAGATTGAGAAAATATAGAAAAATTGTGTATGTTTGGTTATGCGGTGGTAGAAACTGAGTCTCACAGAATTTATTTTGTTATATTTAATTTTGATTAAAAGGGAGCTTAAAGTAAATTAATTTACTTGTCAAAAAAAAAGTAACCTAATTTAGGTTTCAATACATTCAGATAAAATGACCAAAATGGGTTTCAATTTTATTTAAAATGTATATAAAACAAGGGGAGTAGTTATGGTACATAAGGAAATCCTTATGCACCGTGCATAAATCCCAACATAATTGCTTTCTACACCCCCAAACGCGAAAACAAACTGAATTATCACCGTTCATCATCCTCACCACTGGAATCTTCAATCTCATCATCAACACCGTCGTTCATCATCATCACCGTACCGGAATGCCAAAACCATTTTGTTGTGGAAATGGTTTCTGTGAGTTGTACTCCAAACCCATTTTTCTGTGGAAATGGTTTCCAGAATCTTCAATTTCATCATCAACACCGTTGTTCATCATCATCACCGTACCGGAATGCCAAAACCATTTTGCTGTGGAAAACCATTAGATGTACTTAATGGTTTCCAGCAGTTGTACTCAAAAACCATTAGATGTACATAATGGTTTTCTTTGATCCAGCAGGGTGCAATTGAAAACAGAACCGCCGGAAATCACATTCCTGCACTGTTTCCTTAGCATCTTTCGAGATCTTCGCGTTCGTCGGTAAAGCTTTTTTCGTTATTTTGGTCACGTTTGCAATCGGTAGGAATCGGTCTTGTTCTCGTGGTGATAACTCGCTGTTCCCGGCGTTCGGTGCTCCTCCGAATTCATTGTCTGAATCAGCCATCGCCGTCACTACTCCGAATCGTTTGATTACGCGGTTTCAGAAACTTCTCCCGTGGTGATAGAAGTTTGACGGTGGTCGGAGAGGTTTGACGGTAATTGCTCCGGTGAGGAGTTGAGAGTGGAGGGAAATTATGGAATGAGCGTGATGTCCGTTGGATTGGGTTGGTTTGATTGAGATCCAACATGACGAAATCTGATGGTTGTGAAGTGTTTATGCACGGTGCATAAGAAAATGGCTTATGCATCATAACTTTTGCCTAAAACAAGTTGTTAGAAGGCAAGTACAAATTTGTCAACAAAAAAAAAAAAGGCAAGTACAAATAAAGTACGGTGTATCACGACGAAATCTCAGAATTGATTCTCAATCCACGCAAGCTCATCTAGCTTCACTATTAATTGATTTTAACGAAAATGCTACTTATCGTGACTTGAAAGCTAGCGAATCCTTCACGAAAGCAAAACTGCATGTATTGATTGCATGACTACTTTATTAACTCACTTGTATTTTTCAATGAGGTGTTGTGTTTTCAGCTAAATAACAAATTTTAATTGGCTGGTTTTTTATCGTGATGCCTTCACGATTAAATCTCTCGTTGAATATAACATTACTCCAATTTTAATGCTATGAATTGTGTTGAATTGTATATATGGTTTGTTTGAATTGACGTATTTTTGAGCTTATGTAAAAAATCTTAGAAAAATAAATAATTTCTTTCATCTATTGTTCATAAGCTTGCCAATGTAGTTTATGTAGAAAAAAAAACATATCTTGAAGATACAATTTTTCTTAACGAAAACTTATGAATTAACATAAAAACTTATTTATTTGCACAAACTATTAAGCTCAAAAAATAAATCAATAGAAACAAACTCATAGCCAATCATGGAAATTATCACTAAAAGTTATGTTTTACATTGCTTAGCTTACACTTGAGGTGCTCCCACGTGAAACCAAACAAGTATTAAGATAAAATATTAAATAAGATCAAAAGGTTAATGGTTTGATAAATATGTATATATAGCCCTCGTTTGGTTGTGCGTTTGAAAGCTTCAAACGTGAGTTTGAATGGATAAACGTGAATCTACTAAAAAAGACATGTGTTTGGGTAACTATTTTTTAAATTGATTCAGGCCTCAAAATCGATTTATATTGAAGCTCATATTTGTAGCTTCTGGCCTTCACGGTGGGAATTGATTTAACTTGATTTGTTATTTATTTTTATTTATTTCAGATAGTCTAGTGGCTAGAATTCATTTTTAAAGTAAATAAGTGGGGTGTCCAGGGTTTGAACCTCAGCCCCTACATATAATAATGCATTGTCTCTGCCAACTAAGATATGCTCACGAAGTACACCCATTTTATTTTACAATGAGTTTCAATTTTTTTAACCTGAGTTTCGAAACCCATTATTAGGAATTTCTCGACTTCTTTTATTATTATTTTTTGACAAAGGACTTCTTTTATTATATCAACCCATTATATTAAGTTATATAGATAATTGTAGAAAAAATTCTATAAATAATTAAAAAAATCTTAGAGATATAAATAATTAAATTAATAACACAAATTAAATTTAAACAATTATATAAAGTAAAAATGAAATATAATTTTAAATATATGTATTGAAACTCTTTTTAGTAATTATATATTCAAAATCAATTTTGATTTAAACTATTCAAACATCATGAATTGATAATAATCATTTTTATGTCAATTCATCCAAACATAAATCAATTTACACTCAACTCACTTTTAACTAAAATTAATTCTCTCAAACTCAATTCTATCAAAACTAATTTTTACCGCCGCCAAACCAAACACACACACATAGTAGAATATTTTGACACCGTTTGATCCATATAGTTGACCATATTTAGTTGAATAAAGTTTGATTGTTTTTGTTTCGCCCAGTTGACCGATAAGAGCAAAGTTGTCTTTCCTAAAAGTAAGTTTTTAATCTTTTGCCTCTTGCTCTTGTTGTTAGATAGTTTAAGCTCTATTTAGAGTCTCTATTTCTTCATAATTAAATAGAAATAGTGCAGTACAATACAACTTTTTTGTTTGTTTGACCTGTTGTATTGCAGTACAATACGACTTATTTATTTCCCTCATTAAGCCAATAATGTACTACACTACACCACGTCACACTTAACCTAAGAATAAAATGATTAATCTCAAACCCTTATCATTTCAGCCCTATATAATAAACTCAATATTACTAACCAAAAACCAAATATATAGCCACAGAATAACACAGGTTTTGGAAAAAGAAAACGATACAGCATGGATCATGACATGGATCATGGAATGGCAATGGCACCAAAGTCATCATCATCTACCAATGACACTATGATGATGGGTCAGATGCATGACATGATGCACATGACATTCTTCTGGGGTAAAGATGCATTGATTCTCTTCGACAATTGGCCTGCTGGTAATTCTGGTAAGTATGTATTGGCTTTGATCCTTGTTTTCGCCATGTCCATACTCATCGAGTTTCTCTCAAGCACTCGGTTCATTAAACCCGGTTCAAACCCTCTTGTGGCCGGTCTAGTTCAGACACTTTTGCATGTCCTTAGGGTTGGCCTAGCTTATTTGGTTATGTTGGCTCTCATGTCTTTCAATGGTGGAGTGTTCTTGGTTGCTGTGCTTGGTCATGCTGTTGGGTTCTTCTTTCGTAGCCGTGCTTTCAAAAAACCACATCAAGATGAGAATTTCGATCTTCCTCCGTTATCTTGTTAATTATTTTTATTTTTACTTATTTGTATTAATTACAAATTAGTAATTCATGTCTTCAGTGTGTTTACTCTGTAGTGTCCAAATTCCAGGTGATGAAATTGCTTAAAACTCAGATGCATGTATATGTGCACTTTATTCACGTTCATTAATCCGTGCTGATGAATATGTTATTATCAGTTCGTATACTTTGTGCCAAACTCATTGTATAAACTTTATGTGAAAAGAAGATGACTAGACCTTTCTTTTTTTTTTTTCTTTTGAAAGAAAGATGATTATAGTATTTCATTAAAAATAAGAGTATCAATACAAGAGGGAATATCAAAATAAGTGGTGAGATAATTGATAATGTAGCTGCCCAGGGCATAAGCAATCACATTTGTTTTATAAGCCTATTAAATTATGCCCAAGAGTTTGTAAAATGAGAAGCAAATAAATTTCTTTAGGTTAAGATGATATTGTCAAACTCCGTAACAGCTACATGTCAATTGTGGAAGGCATCTAACGTCGTCTTGGAATCAAACAGAAAGTCCACGCTGTCAAACTGCATATCATTTAACCATTCCATAGCATGAAGTATTCCCAACGTCGTTATTGCTAGTTCGTTTAAGGTATTATATGTTTTTTTTAATTAGTGATTGGGGGGCTTGGCTCAAGAAAACTAAGTGCAAACTTGAATTACTATCAATCACAATTAGGATGAAAATAAGATAGCAAAACTAAACTTTAAAAGATTCAAACCACTCTAATCTATTACCCGTTATAGACTTATATTTTTAGGTTTAACATTATCTTCTTTGAAAGTTTTATTTTTAGGCTTTATTTGACATTAACTGTTATTGTTAGTCTAATTAAAATCTTATTTTATGTTAACGTATTTAAATAAAATAACATAATATATCTTTAAATAGATTAATAAATAAGAATAAAATTAAGTTTTATTTTGAGATTTCACATGACCTGTCTTAGATAACCTGATTTTCAATTACATTCTATTTAAATTCACTTTTACAAAATTTAATAGAATGATAGTTTTAAGTAGGTAGGCATCGGTTTCAGACTCCGTGTTAATGGCATGTAGCATGAGGAATAAAAAAATGGCATGTAGCATGACATTAATCTAGTCCCCTTCAAACAAAAAAATGCTTCTCTCTAAAAAAAAAACAAAAAAATGCTTCTGAAATAGTCTTGGCTATTGTGTGTATTAAAAAAATAAATTAATCTAGCTTGTATTTGTTGTAGGCTAGGGCATACGTTTTTCTCGGTCGATCTGTTTTATTCCCACTCTTAAATATTGTTTATAATTTGATTTTAGTAAGAGTTGTACTTTTTTTTTTTGAGGGAAGTAAGAGTTGTACTATATAGAGCTTTAGCAAAATACTGTACCAAAAAAAGGCTTTGGCAAAATAACACGTCGTAATTTTTTTTTTTTAATATGGTAAGTATATATAAAATTGACATTTAGGCTTATAATCTATACAAAATAATTACTTAAAGTTAGTATTTTTTTAGTTTCTACCAAATAAATATGAGAACAATTCTAATGCAATAATTTTAATTTTTTTTCCTTCAATTTTGTTCAAGTTGTTTTTCCTAGAAACAAGTCACTTAAAAAGCCTTTGAAGTGCACAATTCACAACAACAGTTTCATTCATAACACTCATAAATCAATTTAAGCATGTCAATGTCAATTTACAAGGCAAACATCATTCGGCTGTGTGACGTCTATCAAAACAAATTAAAGAAAAAATATAAGTAAATTTACAGGACATTCTAGACTTAAGAAACAATATTACCACTAAACTTACATTTACCTCCTTCTATCTCCTATGCTAGCTTGAGACAAGTTTTCATTTTTATGGGCTTTACTAATATTTGCACTTAGTTTTTTTTTCCGGTCAAATAGTCTTTTTTTATAAAAAAAAAATAACCAGTCAAATAATCTAGTGGTTAAACTAACACTCTTTCAATCTCAGTTAATGGTAAGCAGAACGGATACTTCAATTGCAAGAGAGGAGTGAGACAAGGTGACCCTTTATCTCCTCTCCTATTTTGCATAGCTGAAGATGTTCTCAGCAGAAATATTACTAATCTTGTTCAGCAAGGTAAGATAGAGCTTATCAAAGGATCTAGGTTTGCTTCTGTTCCCTCACACTCTCTTTACGCGGATGACATTATGATTTTTTGCAAGGGTAAGCTAGCATCTATTCAGGCCTTAATGCATCTTTTCACTTCTTATGCTATGGCATCTGGTCAAGTCATTAATCCTTCTAAATCAACTATTTTTTACGGATCAATTTCCCCTGCTAGAATAGATCAAATTTCTGATTTAATTGGTTTCCAAAAAGGATCCCTTCCTTTTACCTATTTAGGAGTTCCTATCTTTAAAGGAAAACCTAAAAAAACTCACCTTCAACCCATTGCAGACAAAATTAGGTCCAAGCTCTCAGCTTGGAAGGCTTCTTTGTTAAGTATTGCTGGAAGAGTAACTCTAGTAAAAAGTGTCATTCAGGGGATGATAGTGCATTCTATTTCAATTTACTCCTGGCCTATCAAGCTTTTAAAAGAAATTGAAGCTTGGAGCAGAAACTTTATTTGGAGTGGAGACATTTCTAAAAGGAAACTAGTAACGGTCTCTTGGAAAAAAGTTTGTAAGCCTTTGTCAGAAGGGGGTCTTGGCATCCGATCTCTCATCTTGCTTAATGAATCTACTAATTTGAAGCTTTGTTGGGATCTTTTGAACTCTCAGGAAGATTGGGCTATTTTGATAAGAAGCAAAGTCTTAAGAGGTAGAAGAGTAATCTCTTATCACATATACTCTTCTATCTGGAGCAGTATAAAGTCTGAATTTGATTTAATTCTCACTAATAGTGGTTGGCAGATTGGTGCTGGTAGTGATATAAATTTCTGGCTTGATTCTTGGTGTGGTGATCCTTTAGCCTCTCAACTTCACATTCCTGCTCACCTCCATGCTAATCTAACCGCAACAGTCAGTGACTTTATTGTCAATTCTCAATGGTGTATACCTTTTTGTGTGTGTATATCGTTCCCTGAGGTGAAACATCTCGCTGAACAAGTTACCATTCCTTTTGAAGTTTCAGAGGATAAGCGTGTTTGGAAGAATAGCAGTAATGGGGATCTTTCCTTCAAGGAAGCTTTTGAATTCAAGTATGGCACATGACAGAACATCACTTGGGCCAAGATTATATGGAGCCCTGACATTCCTCCCTCCAAATCGCTTCTTGTCTGGAGGCTTATGCATAATAAAGTTCCTACAGATGACAACCTAATGACCAGGGGCATTCATTCTCCATCTATGTGCTCATCTTGCAATTCTCAGGTTGAATCTTCTTTTCATCTTTTCTTTGAATGTTCTTTTGCTGTGAAGCTTTGGAATTGGCTCCTATATATGCTAAACATCTCCATTCAAATCTCATCAGTGCATGATGCTTGGTCTTTATTAGATAGAAATTGGTCTCCACAGTGCACTCTAGTGATTAAAGCTTGCATCATTAATATCGTTAACATCATTTGGTTTAGAAGGAACCAAGTTAGGTTCCAAGATAAGTTTTTGCATTGGAAATCTGCTATAAATCTCATAGTTGCTCAAACTTCTATGGTGGGTAACAACACTAAAAAATCTGCTAGAGGGGATATGCAGGAGTTTAGCATTCTTAAGGCTTGTACAGTTACTATCAGACCTCCTAGGGCTCCTACTATTAAAGAAGTTATCTGGTGCCCACCTCTGGCATCTTGGATAAAAGTAAACATTGATGGTGCGGCTACAAAAAATCCCTTTAAAGCTTCTGCAGGTGGAATCTTTAGAAACGCCGAAGGCATCTGCATTGGATGTTTCTCTCAATTTTTAGGTCCTAAAAATGCGTTGTATGCTGAGTTGGTGGCTGCCATGACTGCAATTGAAATTGCTCATCTTAAAGGCTACCAAAATGTTTGGCTTGAATCTGACTCACAGTTAGTTATCTTGGCTTTCAAATCTATTTCTGTGATACCTTGGAGCTTACGGAATAGATGGTATAATTGTATAGTTAGACTTAGAGATATGAGGTTTGTTGTGTCTCACATTTATAGAGAAGGTAATGCTTGTGCTGATAGCCTTGCAAACCTTGGTCTTTCTTTGTCATCTTTTGAGTTATTTTGGTCTGATACTATCCCTGATTTCATTAGGGGAGAGTACACTAGGAATAGGTTGGGAATGTCCAATTTTAGATTTAATACCTTTTGAAAAGGTTTTGGTATAGTCCCCCTTTTCTTTTTTGTACTCCTTTTTTGGTTTATATATTAATTTGATGCTTTTTGCATCAAAAATTTATAAAAAAAAAAAAAAAAAAACTAACACACTTTTAAATATGAAAAAGTGAATAATACGGAGTTTAAATCCAAACTTTCGCAAATAATATTAATGGTAGCTAACACTAAGCTACACTTCGAGGAATATTTGCTCTTAGATAATATATTATATACACTATATTCTTATGAAATAAAATAGTCAACATAGCACTAACCTCATAATTTTATCCCATGCCCCACTTTTCTTTTTGTCAAAAATTATATTTTCTTTAGTGTCGTAAAAAAACTCTTACGATTTTCATTCACCCTAAAAAAATGATAAGTTATCATTTTATACTATGATATTGATAACACTTAAATTAGCCAATATCATGTGACATTATGTCAAGTGCAAATCATGATCGTGGAAGAAAATAAGCACATAACTTGATTCGGAACTGTTTTTTATTTCACACCAGTTTTGGCGTACAATAAAAATCACATTATATTTTCACCTATACCTATAATTAAACATATTGCAATACAATATTTATAAACTCCCTTCAAAAAAATATTTATTTATAAAAATAAAATAAATCCTTCAAAAAAAGGGATAATAGGCTTTTACCCCCTATAATATAGGTTACTTTTGGTTTTTCCCCTATGAAATTTTTTTGTCAGATTTCATTCTTGTAAATTTTATTTTTTTTAGAATATCCCCGTAGGCCATCAGACTGTGCATTTTCGCTGACATGGCACGCTGACTGTATAATTTTTTTATTTTTTATGGGGTACACGTGGCATTTGTGTTTTTTTTTAATAAAAAAAATCTTAAACAATTTTAAAAAACGAAAAAAAATAAAAATGAATTAAATTCTAGAAAAATTAATAAAAATGAAAAAAAAATTCTGGAAAAATTAATAAAAATTAAAAAACAAAAACAATTCTGGAAAAACTAATAAAAATTAAAAAAATTTGGAAAAAAAAATCTGGAAATTTTTTTAAAAAAATTAATATATATCAAAATTTTCGAAAAATTTATATAAAAAAAATCTGAATTAAATTAAAATTATAAAAAATTTGAAAATATTATCTAATTATTTTTATTTCGAAAATTAAATTCTAGAATTTTATTTTATTCGAAAATATAATCTAGATGAATAACAGGATACAAAGGATATTAATTGACACTGGTATGAGTGTTATGGAATATTAAATTTTTAAATAAAATAAAATTCTGGAAATTTATTTTCAAAATCAAAATAATTAGATAATATTATATTTTCAATTTTTTTATAATTTTAATTTAATTCAGATTTTTTTTATATAATTTTTTCAAAAATTTTGATATATATTAATTTTTTTAAAAAATCCAGATTTTATTTTAATTTTTTATTAGTTTTTTCAGATTTTTTTTCATTTTTATTAATTTTTCCAAATTGTTTTCATTTTATTTAATTTTTCCAGAATTGTTTTCATTTTTTTAATCATTTTTATTAATTGTCCAGAATTTTTTTATTTTTCGGTATTTTTTCATTATTTAATTTTTATTAATTTTTCTAAAATTTAATTCATTTTTTAATGTTTTTTTTAAGAATTTTTTATTTTTATTTAAACAGAAAATCACAAATGTCACGTGTTCCCCATAAAAAATAAAAAAATAAAATTAATTATACAGTCAATGCGCCACGTCCTCAGAAAAAGGTGAGTCAGTATGTCACGTCAATGAAAATGCATAGTCAGTTGATCTAGGGGGTATTCTAAAAAAATAAAATTACAAAGTCAAAATCTGACAAAAAAATTTCACAGAAGAGAAAACCAAAAATGACTTATAAGTCTATTAACCAAAAAAAATCATAATGCAGTACAATACACTTAATCCCTTTTTAAGCCAATATTGTACTACACTATAGTACTCCACTTCACATAAAATGAAAAGAAAATCATCACAAACCCTTCTCATTTCAACACTATATATTCTAACTCATTATTCACAGTAGCATGGATGAGATGTCAATGGCACCAAAATCATCATCCTCTAACAATAGTACCATGATGATGAGCCACAAGATGCAGGGCATGATACACATGACATTATTCTGGGGTAAGGATTCATTGATTCTCTTTAACAATTGGCCTGCCGGTAATACTAGTAACTATGTAATGGCATTGTTCATGATTTTCATCAAACCGTATGGTGGTCGGACTAGTTCAGACCAGTTTGCATGTCCTTAGGGTTGGATTGACACTCATGTCTTTCAACGGTGGAGTGTTCTTGGTTCATGCTCTTGGATTCTTCTTATGTACCCGTGCTTTTAAAGAACCACATCACTATGTAGCAATTTGAGAGAGAGTCGACACAACACATTACTAGGCCTAACGTGAACAATAAATTGAGGCATTTTATGTAATAAAGACTAACATAAAAAGTCGAATTTACAATTGAAAAAAATAAATTAAAAGTTCAATAAAAAATCGTTTTTATCAATGTGGTATATTTTTAATTTGAATTAAAATTGAAAAACAACTGTACGTGTAAGGGTATTTCTTTTTACTAAAAGAACAGCCAAATTTATTTAAAAATAAAGTTTGACTTCTTTCATGGCTTATTTTTTGTCAAGTTTTCAGAGCTTTTATATTATGATATTGATTTTGAAGGAATATTATAATGATATTGATAACACTTTATTATTGAAATAAATAATATTTTTTATTACAAAAAAATAATAATATAAATACTCGCTAACTTGTAGAGAGAAAAAAATATATTTGAAAAAAAAAGAAAAACGAAGTCGTACAATAAAATTTAAAGAAGGATAATAATAATAATAATAATAATAATAATAATAATAATAATAATAATAATAATAATAATAATAATAATAATAATAATAATAATAATAATAATAATAATAATAATAAGGGTTAAATATATTTTTGGTCTCTATAAAATTGCGACCTTCTAACTTTAGTCTTTACTTAATTTTAATAGCTTTTTTAATCCATACAAAAAAATTATGCACTCAATATTAGTCCTTACTCAATCCAAATTTGTTTAATTTATGCTTAAACTCTTAAGTTTTTCAACAATTTTTTACAGGCGTGTTAAGAACGTTATTAAAAGTTCCTCCGAAAAAAATATCACAAAAATTTGATTTCTACGTCCATATTTTTGTTACTTATATCTTAAACTTTTGTCGTTTTAAAAAATTCATATTTAATTTATTTCATGTTAAAAAATTCTAGATTTTAGTAAATGAACCTTTCATAGTGTTCTAAACTTGTATAAAAAGAATCGTTAAAAAATTTAAGAGTTTAAGAATAATTAAACAAAATTTGTTTTAGCAGGGACTAAAATTATAAGTAATTTTTTTTTGTAGGGATTAAAAAAACTATTAAAATTAAGTAAGGTCTAAACTTAGAAGGTCGCAATTTTATAAGGACCAAAAACATATTTAACCCTAATAATAATAATAAGGCTAAAATATGGTTTTGATCCCTGCAAATATGCCTCGTTTTGGTTTTGGTCCTTGTAAAAAAAATTAGTTTTTGGTCCCTGCAAAATGTTTTGTTTTTTAAAATAGTCCCTCCAGGGACTATTTCCAAAAACAAAATATTTTACAGGGACCTTTTTAAAAATCAAAATATTTTGCAGGGGCTATTTTTTTACAAAATGGGTTCAGTCTTCATGTGTCACGTGTACAAATCATCACAAAAGTAGGGTCAGGGACCAAAACCAAAACGAGGCATATTTGCAGGGACCAAAAACTAATTTTTTTTTACAGAGACTAAAACCAAAATGAAGCATATTTGCAGGGACCAAAACCATATTTTAGCATACTAATAATTTTGATAGACATTTGTACGCCTCATTGCATTTGGATAGAAAAATAAACAGAGAGAATGATCTAATGAGTGTACATATATTGTTGCACATATTATTCAGCTCACAGTCATGTGAAACTCGCACACAATCATGCAAGGCTACCTAGGGGTGTTCAAATCCAAACCGATCCAAAATAAAACCGCAAACCGATCCAAAAAAACCGAAAACCGCAAAAAACCGAATATTTTTGGATGCGTTTGGACGTTGTTTTGTAAAAACCGCTAGGATCGGATCGGTTTTCGGATCACTTTTTCAAAACCGAACCGAACCAAACCGAACTGCAAAAGTAAATATTAATACTTATTTTTTTTTAATAGTATTATATGCTACATTATTATGTTGCTTGTTGGTTTTTAATCTTATATATTTCACTAATTTAATCTATATTATTATTATTATTTCATGTGTTCAAAAATGATCGATGATTTTCATATTATAATTTAATTTTTTTAATATAGTTTGCATCAAACATTTATTTTACCGTGTTTAGGTAATATTAGTATTAATAAAAAATATGCAAATAATTTTATTTTTTTTACATTTTGGATATCCAAAAACCGATCCAAATCAAACCGCATATATTTGGATCGGATCGGTTCGGATTTTTTTTAAATAATCATCCAAACCGAACCGAACCGCATGTGATTTTTATTTTGGATCGGATGATATTTTGCCTCAAAACCGATCCAAACCGGACCGCGAACACCCCTAAGGCTACCCTATAAACCAACTAGGATACATGTTAAATCGATTTTAACAATTTACCTTTTTGAGAACTAATTGGCTTTAAATAATAACACATTTGGGTTGGTTTAGTGGTATTTGTTTGAGATTTGGAAGTGTACTTCTCCATATCTATTAAAGCGACCTTTCATAGTCATCTAAGAAAGACACTCTTTCTATCTCAGAATCTTTCACCCTTTGCTCTCATACTG
Organism: Medicago lupulina; assembly: GCA_958299785.1. NCBI lineage: Eukaryota > Viridiplantae > Streptophyta > Magnoliopsida > Fabales > Fabaceae > Medicago > Medicago lupulina. The sequence goes on from OY283142.1 coordinate 26,762,044, forward strand.
ACTTTAGCGTCGAAAAATTAGTGCTCATATATATAGCATTGCTTGCCCTACACTTGTGTACCATTAAGGTGGAAATGTTATTGATATTGGTCAATCAAATTTTGACACATAAATCAATTCAACTATTTTCTCTCTCTCTTTCACATATTTGTATGTTTAAAAAAATTGTATTGTCTCTCAAAAAAAATTATATTGTCATGTGTCACACTTGAATTGAATTAGCGAATCTTACGTGGCATTATGTCACACTCACACAAGTAGAATCTATCCATTTTATCTTGATCATCCCCGTAATTTGGTTATCATGCATGTGTAATTAAAATCTTCATCCAACTATTTAACAAAAAAGGAAAATCTTTCCCTAAAAAAAGGAAAATCTTCATCCAAATTTTGTGAATAAGAATCTTTTGAAGTGGTGTCAAACACTACAAGTGAGTACCTTTTTTAATTGATATTCAAATTTCCTTTCGTCATATTGTATGAGATTAACCTATTTCGTTAGACTCGACTCTAGATAATCTTTATGATATATTCTATGAAAATGGTTCTGAAAATTGGAGAAAAGCCGGATACAAAGAAAAAGAAGCACTGTCATTAAAAATCGAAGCGAAGAAAAGCATGGGACAAGAATGCACACACTGTCGCACAATATGAAAAACAAAATCATTGAGATCCAAGGTAGGTGACATTAATCCGTGGATTCTAAACTGGTCCCATTTAGATAACCTGCTCAATGTACTACAATTACATTTTTTTTGGAGGGAAAAAAAAAAGAAAGGAACGAAAACAAAAGAAAAGAAATTAAAAGAAGAGTAAAATAATAGAAGGTAAATAAAAGGAAAAGAAGATAAATTTTGATCCCTTTTCTTGTTTGACCGTATAAAAAGTGAAAGAAGATGAAGTAACATACCTGTGGAATAACATATGTTTCTCAAAGTGAATATGAGATTTTTACAAAGAGAATAAAAAATTTAGAAACGTTTTCTTTAAAAAAGTTTAGAAAAAGTATTTGGTAAAAATTCAGGATAAAATAAAAAATGAAAAAAAATAAATATAATTATTATTGAAATAATATTCAATTTGTCAAAAAAAAATATTATTGAAATAATATTCAACTAATATGTATTTTAAAAACTAATTTTGACTTGCCAAAACAAAAAACTAATTTTGTTCTTTTAAAAAAAAAACTAATTTTGTAATTTCTTACAAAAATAAAACAAATTTTATATATATAAAAAAAAACCTAGTAAACAAATGTAGAATAGGAGTGGCAATACAATCTATCAGTAACAATAACAAATGCAATTCATGTATAGAACAAGAGACTCTTTCAAAAAAAAAAAGTATAGAACAAGAGACAAAACGTGGGGAAAGGATATTTTCATCTTTCTAAGTTAAAACTATTTTCTTCCTCTGGTTTTTTCTATTTGTGGAGGAATTAATTTTTTGGTGGGACATACTAAAACTTATCTATCTTTTCCTTTTTCATATTAGAAGCAAGGCAGATTCTACCTGCCACAGTCCCACATGTGTAACACATACAATCATATTGGACAATTTGTTTTTGGATTAAGCAATTTAATGATTTTAAATTCACATTTAAGCGGAAGTAGAGTATTTTTTATTTGAACCCGACCTTCTACATATATCATGTATTGTTTTTAATGACCGTGCTAAACTTGTGGATTGATAGAACTTCATTTTAGAGAAATTAAATATAATACAATTTATTTATGGGTCATATTAACTTGTGTCCTTAGGGCTGACAACTACCTAGCATTCAAGGCTCTTTTTCTTTAGTTAGGGTCGTTAGTTAGGACCATTGGCAATCAAGGATTGATTCTCTTTAGTCTTCTTTTCGGCAACCTGGGGATGGAATCTCATCTCTCTTGAGGCGGCAAAACTAATGGAGTTGTGGCGCACCATAGAAAGAATGGAATAACGATATCTTTTTTTGTTCCACTTTAAATTTATTTCGCTGCGATTAGAAAAAAGATTGCTCGAGTCCTGTACAAGCACAGCTATTGCTGCTTGAAAGGACACAAGAAAGATAGCACAGCCTACCGAGCTAAGTTAGGTGAAATCAATCTTTTAGGGAACTTAAAATAGAATTAAGTAATAAATTTTATATTGAAAAGATAACTTTTAAAACTTTTAAGATATTGAATGTACAATTTTCAAAAAAAAAAACTTTTACATTTGGTTCCTTAACTTATGCCTCAAGGGCACAAGTTAACATTTCCCGGGTCATGTTAACTTAGGGCACAAGTTAAGGAACTTAAAATAGAATTAAGTAATAAATTTTATATTAAAAAGATAACTTTTGAAACTTTTAAGATATTGAATGCGGAATTTCTAAAAGAAAAACTTTTAGATTTGGTTCCTTAACTTATGCCCCAAGGACACAAGTTAACATTTCCCTTTATTTATTTGTTTGTTTAGAGAGAATTTACTGTGCATTGAAATTAGTCAAAACTAAATTAGCTAAATTCTAGCCACGATCAACTATCTCTATTCTGGGTTAGGATCCTCTCCATTTGATAAAATAAATGGAAATGCACAATTTGGAGAGAGATAGACACATAAAATAGATATGGGTCCTACCACTAAGTGGTCCTACGATCATTAATTATTTTTTACTTTTTCCAAAATTTTTTGAATCTATATCTTTCCAAATAAAAAAATGGAGAGGATACAAAATGGAGAAGATCTTGACTCATCTATTCTCTAACAATGTTTCTCTTAGCATCATCTGCTTCCTACTACTATGCTTTCATTGATTAATAACACATTTTTGGACCACATTTCATGACCTAACACATACTTTAAGGGAAAAAAATCAGAGTGATGTGAGATGAGAATATTAATCTCAAAAAACACTTTCACACTTTTTTGATCACACTTGGTTATTTATACACATATTTGTTAACTAGTTTCACATTAAACAAACAAACTGATACAAAATTCGTGCTTAAATACAAACTAATAGTAATATTACAAAATAATCCTAAGATATTCGAGAGTTTTAAATCTCTTCCTTTTAAAATGTTTGAGAGTTAGGTCTCTTCAATCCTTCCAAAATTTATACTACTGCATTATCAAAGTTTAGATATTTCAGTTTGATATCATTGGTTAAGTTATTATCAAAGTTTAGATATTTCAATTTGATATCATTAGTTAAGTTAGAAGATTATTGATTAAGATAGAAAAGATGCGTCACAAATTTTTTGAGGTGCCAAACTCATTATATCATGTGTTGCATACAAGTTGAAAATTCAAGGCATAAAAATTAAATTAAATAATTTCAGATTGCTGATTTTTCCTAATTTGATAGATTTGAAGCAGTGGCACATGATTAACATGCATTGAATGAAATATACTTTTTTGACGGGGCATAGAATATCAGAATGGAATATAAAACATGTTTGCAACGAAATATAGAATAAGGGGGTGAATTGGATTGAGATTTTGAAAGTACGCTCTAAGATTACTTAACTATCTAATTTGATGACATGATGATAAATTGTTCACTCAACTGTATTATTTATTTTAATTGATATTAGGTGTCTTACATTTTCCTTAATATAATTTCTGAAGCCGATTCTTTCAATATGATGGAATTGCAAGCATCACTGCCGAGCAAATAAATTTTGCATATATAGGTGTCATTGCTCCAGATTGTAATAGGTTGATATCCAGTTTTAATTCATTAGGTTACATATAAGCAAAATAAGCAACTCACGATTTAGCAAAGTTTGCAACTCAAAATGTTAATTGTGCGTGGATTGAAGAATCACCATCTTGTATTGATGCCGTCCTGATTTTCGATTGATGTCAATCATAGTTTAATGAAAGCTCTTTTTCACTTAAAAAAATAATTAAAGATGTATAAATACCATTATTATTTTTGTGAAATTCTCCCTGACTGTGCTCTTTCGACCGACCTACCCCTTGATTGATCCCATTTATGCATCCATATAAAGTCCTTTGAACATAATGTTAACGGAGGATCTTCATGGAAAAAAAAAAGTAAGATAAATAAGGAACATTTCCTAAAAATAACCACTAGCTACTGACGTGGATTCATGTGATGAGGCCATTTTTTTTAATGTGGTTTAACATGTGATATACCATGTCTGAAAACGACATCACGATGCCTCTCATTTTATTGCAACTAAATAGTGAATCTTGTGTTAATTGGTTTTGGTGCAGAGGGAGTGTGTTTTTTTAACATTGTGGACAAAAAGAATGTGAAGGGTTTATAATTATCATTAATTATAATAATTGTAATGACACTTTTCGTCCTTCACTTCACTTGCACGCCAGGTTTTTGTATCATTTGCTTCTCAATCATGTTATGCCCGATGCTTTCACATGCTTGACAGTCTTTTTCTTTTGTTTCCTCTCAATAGGTATATTTGTTTGCATTAGTATTGCTAAAGAAAAAGATTAGTGAGGCAAATTAAAATGTGATTTGCTTACTCCAATTCAACTATCTAATGAACTGCCATTCTAAATTAAGACTCAAGTTGACATTGTTTATCACACTTGCAGAAATAAAATAAGGTAAATGCTAACGTGTAAGGTTTAGAAACGTTTTTTTTTTCTTTTTTCTTTTAATAAATAGTTTAGAACGATTTAAATTTCCTTTTTAGGAAATGAATTCTAATACTAACAAATAGCATGTCAAAATGAAGTGTAACTGACTTTTTTGAATAATGTTTGATGAACACCTCAATAGGGAAATACACTTTGAAATATAAAGAGATAAAGCGAGAGTGATATGATAAGGTGATACGTAGGTGATATGGTAAAATAAGAGAGAAATATATAAATGTAGTGTTAGAGAATTTGAGGTGTTATCATTGTAACTTTTTTTTTAAGCAAATGCTAAACATTATAGTTGATTCGAGATGAACCAAGAAAGATGACCGAGTTGGTGAGAAAGTTGGGCAACACTTTGTTGTTTCGGAGGTGGAGATGATACCTCAAAGTATTATATTAACGTTAGTATATTCAAATTTGAAAATGGTACTTCATCCTTCTCATAAGTTATATACACTTCTTAAAAAAAATAATAACTATTGAGTGGATTAATTTTTATTTATATAATAAAAGGAGTTTCATTTCCTAAATTATCTTAATTAATTGAATAATTATGTGAGTCGGAATATAATAACTAAAAAAAATATTAATAAGAAAACTAATTAATATTTCAATAGTAATCTAAAATGATAAATAAATATTTTAAATGTGTCAATTTGAGTCTGTTTTATTGGCCATGGCTTGACATTGTAAGATTATAGGGTACAACAAAATTAATGTGTATTTTGTGAAAAACAGAAACCATTGTGAAAAACAGAAACCATGTGTGCATGTACATTTTGTTAGAGGTTGAATCCTATCTTACAAACAATAACTGATGTACCAACTTCATGGGATGCGTTTGGTTTGGTCACCCCTTTTCAACAACATTCAACAATCACGCCATTCCTTTTCTAAACATGGGCCAACTACCTATGTTGTCCCTATCAAACCTCAACCATTTCACATCCATGTTTCCTCTATTTAGTAAACAAAAATTACCTTAATTTGCCTTTAGTTTCCTTCAATATAATCCCCAAAAAAATCATTATTTTCCCCTTTTATTTTTCTCTCATTATTTATCAATTTAAATCCATGTTAAATTATTATAGAACATGCTTGACCAAAAAAAAAACTTGTTATAGAACAGTAACAAAAGAATAAATCCAAGCAATTTTTTAAAATAAATCTAGTTCAACCGACAAAATAAAAAATTGTTGGACCGATCATTTTTATAATTATCCAAGTTTAAATATGACACGTCCTCCTTACGTGTTCGATTTTTCTTGATGTTCATCACTCCGTCCTCAAACAACAACAAAAATTTCACTTTAAAAAATTTAGTGATTGACCAAAAGCTACTATTTATAGTTTCGTAAAATCATGGGTGGACGGTGGAGGCACATTAAAACGCGAGAAAAGAAACCACCTTATTAAAATTTTCAATTTTAGAAAAGAGTAAAAGAAATTAGAGTTCACGATTAATCGTTTTTCCCTCTTATCTAGGGTGACAAAAAAAATACAAACCGTAAGAAAATTTATTGACATTCTTTCAATTTCGATCGAAGGTAAATAAAATCGAACAAAGAAATTCAGTCGAAAAAACTTATTATTATTATTATTACAATAATTTCATTTTTAGTAAACAGTAAAAGAAAGTAGAGTTCACGGTTAATTCGTTTCACTTTCACATGTAAGAAAAAAACAAAATCCGTAACAATTGGAAAGAAAAAATAAAAAAGGTGCGATGCAGTGATGATGGTCTATCTCTATCCAAAAGAGTTGGCGTGTTGGTGAAACCAGCTTCACCAAAGTTCCTAAAAGAAGTGAGAGAGAGAAAAAAGAAGAGAGAGAATAATAAGTTACAAAACGAAGAGTGCTAACAAATCCATTTCACCATTTTCACTCATCTCGCATCAAAACCAATGAACTTCTTCTAACTAGGTCAGTTCCTTCATTTCCATTCTTTCTCGAACCTTCTTCATCATATTCTAGTTGTTTAATCTTCACTCCGTCGTAAACAATTTACTTTTTAGATTCATTGAATAACTGATTGATACCGATGTATCTGGATTAAATTATAATCCAGATACATTTTCCGGTGACGGTGATTTTTGTTAATTGATGAAATGTTTATGATGAGAAATGAGAAATACACTGTCATTGTGTTGTTTAAATGAATTTTTTATAGGATAAAATTAATTTGTAGATTCAGATGCAATGACAGTTTATATGATTCTAGAGATCTCTAATTTTTTTTATTTTTTTTAAAACTTTTATGTGATCTTATTATGGTTCACTTTTTTGATCAGTTAATTAGAAACATATTTGGACATAATCGTGTTGATTTATTAAAATGCTAAAAATGATTTTTGTGGATAGCAATTTTTTCAGTTTTTTTTATTTTTATGTGAAGTGTTAGATTAGGCATTTTGGATTGTTACTTCTTTTTGAATGCATTTATTTAATTTAATAGAAATTGAAATAGTATTGGTTGAATCAATGCATTTTGTTTCGGAACATGATTGTGAATTTCGTTTTTTTGCAGGTTTACATTTTAAGATTCTCTGAATGATCTGTGGCGGATGGTTCTAGAGTTAACTCCTGCAATTTTTGTTGATGAATCTACCTTAATGAATCTGTGAAGATTGAAGAATAGTTTGTATATATATGTATGTAATGATCTATGTGTTTACACTTTAATATTTTTATGTTTCCTTTGTTTCTGCGTTGATTTTTGTAATTTGTTGTGATTTCACCTTGTAGATCACTTATCCGCAGAAAAGATTCAAAATGAGTTGGAATCCGCATATGGAAGTTCATTACAATAACATCAGCTATCCCTATAATACAGCAGGAAGCTTTATTGAATATTTTGAAGGCCTCACCTACGAGCATGTTAACTTTATATTTTCCGGCGCATCACATGCTCAGGTGCCTGAAAAGATTGTTGTATATACTCTGTTGAAGATATTTTATGCTTTGATTTGATGGTATTTTCATGTTTTCTTAACGTAGATCTGTTGGAAACGCTGGTTTTTTTATTTGAGTGTAAGGTGATAGAAAGATTTGTATATTCAAGTAAAATAATAAAATTTTAATTCTATGTGCAGGAGAGTCAGTACCCTGCAAATTCAAACTTTTACAAGTTTGGGCTATCAGAACCTGAGAATACTTCATACTACCGCTACAATCACGGTTATGAGGTAAATCATCATGAACCACTTGTGGATGAGTATAGGAGGCCTTCAGAAAATTCTTCAACGATAAGTGAACAGACTCTGGTTGTAAGCCCGGAATGGGGAGAAGATGGAAACACTGATGCACAAGACAATTCTTTTGAATGTACGTTCTTGAATTTCATTTTGAGATAATTTTCCTAAGTATTACAGTGCCTTGGATTTGCCTAGAACAATTAAAGCACCAAATGGCCTCTTACAAATGCGCATTATAAGTACTTAATAACACTTTAGTAATATTTGGAGTGAGAAGATGCTTTTTAACACTTTTGGCAAAGAAGTCTCTTGATTCCTCTGTGAGCACCAAAATGTTTGAGACACTGTTGATGTAGAGTTAGGTGCATTTGTTGATCCACTCAAGTATTTTTCAGACTCCACCTTCCTGGTTCATGACGAATAAGTGGATTTTGCTGATATTAGTATACTTGTGTTAAGGCCACGATCTTGTGTTCTTTTATCATCCTATGGTTTGCCATAATTTAGTTGACCTTTGTGAAACTAGACCATGGGTATTTCTCTTGATTTTAGACAACTTATTTAATTTTCAACTTTCCTCTACACCTCGTCAATAATCTTTACCCTGTATATTTGGCAAGAAGGAAATAATGCTGACATTTTGTATGAAGTATCATTGGTAATTGTATTTAAAAGATGGTCTCGAATAATCTGCTGATACTTTGTTCACTGGAGACAAAGAGAGTGAAAAATCAGTTAACTGAGTAGCCACACTTTTAAAGGCTGTCTATATACTGTTGCTCTTTGCCCATAACAAATTGTTTAGGACTCTTTGTCTCAGAAAAAGATTGCAAATTCTGTTATTGCCTCTTCATTGATATTTGCAGATTCTTCTTTGCCGAATTTCATTTGATATTTTCTGAGATTTTTCACAGAACATGTAAACTGTTTGACCACAATTTAAACAATTTCTCTCCCCTTGCAGGTCCACGAAGACATCACAGTAATTCCAATGATTCTCAGGTATTTTCCTTCAAGTCTCCTTGTGCATGAAATAGTTAAATGCTATGAACATCTAATATGTTTGTAAAGTTACCTTTAGCTATATATCATTGAGAAGCACAATATATGATTATCTAAGCTATTTTTCTATGTTTTGCAGGTCATTTGGCAAGACAATATTGATCCTGACAATATGACCTATGAGGTTAGATTGAGAATCTTAGATTCCTTCTCTTTCTAAGTACCATTTAGTACTTCCTCAAAGTACAGCTACTTTATATTTGGTTTCTTTACAGTTAATCTTCTAGGATAAAAAATAAATCTTCTATATACATTATGCAGTCAATCTTCTGGTTATTTAATTATACTTTGCTTACTCCTTTATTTCTATTATGCCGTTTGTTACTTGTACACGTTATTCTGTACTAGAATAGTTACTCTAGGAAACTATTGTTTGGCCAAATCATTTCATAAAGCTCATACAGCTCATTATATGTCCTCATGATCTTGATTATTGCATTACTTATTTTAATTGCAATTGGTATAATCCGTAATGTTGCTTCTATCCGTAATGTTGCTTCTACTACCAGTTCGTTTGTATGTTAGTAAATTGTCGCGTGGATGCACTTTTGTTTTTCAACTGAATGTGGACATTGGTAGTGTGTTCTCAAAATATTACAGTTATGTGAACATCTATATAAGAGTTGATTCTTTTTCTTTTTTCCGACATTAATATTGTATTATTTATTTCAGGAATTACTTGAATTAGGGGAGGCTGTTGGAACTCAAAGCCGTGGTCTCACCCAAGAACAGATCTCCTTGCTTCCAGTTTCAAAGTTCAAGTGTGGGTTCTTCTTTAGGAAGAAGTCACGGAATGAGAGGTAATATTTGAGTTTTTTGGACTACGTTTTTTACTTCATTGCTTTTCTTTTCCATATTCACATAATATATCAATTTTATATTTCCTGTGTCTACCATTCAAAATCCTTGTTTCTGTTTTTTGTTCTTCGTCAACTCTACTGTGTATTATAGGCTGGCTAATTGTTATCACACTGTTCTGTTTTCTTCTCAGTCAGAGTTACAGAATTAGGAGAAAATGGAATGGCAGGAATTCTGAAATCGAAATACACTTCATACAACCAGCGCTAAGCCTTCTCGGAGGAAAGAGACTAACCTCTCTCTCTGTCTCCACTAGCGTACTTATTATGAAAAACATAAAACTGAATACCACCACTTAGTCTCATACACCTTTATTACAATATTATAATAACTGCCTAATAACTATCCACAATTCCGCCCTCCTTTCCCTTGGGCTTATAATGACTAAAGCCCAATAAGATATCCCCTTCTATAGCATTAGGCCTATCAGGTTATGTCTTGCCGCTATTAGGCTCATTCTTTTGGTTAATTTTGTCAGCTATATATGCCTTTTTTTTGTTGCTAAATTACTACTTTGTGTTGCCTATGTATTGTATTGATGATGAGGTAAAAGTAGGATAAGCCATAAATTACAAATCCTCATATGAAGAGAATATATTGATTTCTGGTGTAATAGAGGTATATTCTTATGAATTATAAATGCTAAGTTAATTTTAGTGGTTAGGATACAAATATGAGATATGATAGAGCATTATTATGACGTCGTTTGACTCATGTAGCCGACTCCACCTAGTGGATAAAGCTTGATTGTTGTTGTTGTAACATAATTTTACCATCAATTGAAACTGCTGTCCTATAATCTATTACATCCTCTATTGTATATTGATAAGTTTATGCCTTGATGGCTTGTCTCCTTTATCATCTTATTCAAGTATAATCTGGAACTTGAAATGGTCTTGATGGGTATAACACCTAAAACTCGGGTATATATAATGTCTTCTGTGCCCCTTAGAATCGATACTTGAGTCCTTCTTGCATCCATTGTTTTATTCATAGAAAGGGCAATTACTTGCATCATGCAGCCTCTTTTTTATAATGTGCTGATCTGAGTCATCCTATTGTTTAGATGCGTGATTTGCCAGATGGAATATAAAAGAGGGGACAAGAGGATTACTTTGCCATGCAAACATCTCTATCATGCTAGTTGTGGGAACAAATGGCTTAGCATTAATAAGGCAAGATATTTACCATTTTATCACAAACTCAATAAGTGATTTTGATGCTTATTTTACTATTTGCTGAAATACATGTTTTTTATTTTGTATTCTGGGGTTATTGTTTCAGGCTTGCCCTATATGTTATACAGAAGTATTTGCCGACAAATCAAAACAAAAATAAAGGACCAGGGAATGTGTAACCTGCATATGTTTCTGTTTAAAGGTTGGGTTTTTTTTTTTTTTATTCATAGAAATACATTTATTCGTTTCTCGTAGTAAGATAAACAATTTCGTTGGGTTTAGTTGTAATACAAAGAGAGTAGTACCTGAAAGTTTTATAAAGATTATGGACAAAACATGGACATGTTTCATGGTTGTGTTTGAGAGGCTTGATTATGGTTTGTTTTTATTTTAGTTTTATACAGTATGTTATGATTTCTCGTACTTAGTATCACCGGCTTCTGATACAGTCTTTGTGTTGGAGAGCCCGGAATACGAAACACACATAATTTTTAGGAAAGGTTCTTTAAATATGTATGAAGTTTGTTTAGTTAGAGCTTAGACTTTGCTGGAGCAACTTTTACATACATGCACAACATCAAGTAATTTGGAATTACATAATTACACCCAGGCGCTGCTGTAAATCGAAGTTGGATACAAAATGGTAGAAATTCTGATAAACTATTGGAAAAATAAGGCTCATATATCTTCAAGATAAGACATGATCAAATTTTATAAAAAAAATGACACTCCTCGCCTTACAAGCCGGTTTTGTAAGATGAGTTGAATTTAATATAAAAATTTGATATGGTATAAGAGCACAAGTTGGTGAGAACTATTGATACAATGATAAAAAAAATAAACGTTGTGCATGATATAAAACTTATCTTTCTCATGTACCATAGAATTTACCTTAAACTAGGTTGTAGAACATTTATTTTCTCCTCTCCGAATTCACCTGCTAATGGAGGGGGTTAAAATTGGCTTGAGAAGTTTTACTTTACTCTTTTAAAAACTTACATCAAACATTTTAAATTAAATATAATGTCTGGTCTCTTCTCCCATTTATTTTCGGTGTCATTTACAATGCCCAAGTTGCAAATTTGTAAAGAAGGTGGAATGATATATGTGATACATTGGTGATGTGATGATGTGATAGAAAGAGATAACTGAAGTGTTGAATAAATATAAAAAAATTAAGGTTGTAGTTTTTTTTATTGAGCACTTATATATTTATTTATTTTCTTTAAAAAAAATATATAAGTGCTCAATAAAAAAAATTAAACCTATTCTTTTTATGATTTTGTATAAATTAATATTAAAATAAATAACAATGGTCACTTTCTAAATTAAAAAAAGTCTAAGGGTCATATTAAATTTCATTTTTATAATTGCATGTTTTTAGCAAGGTCAATGTCTAGATAAACAAAAATTTAAAAGCATATAGACTACTTAAGTTGCCCTCTTAAATCTTGACCATCCGTATTTTTCTCTACTACATCAATGACTTACAACTTTTTATTGTATTGTGAACAAGTTTGTTACTTGAGCATGTTAAAATTCACCTTTATTTTCCTCCTACCAAAAAGACCTAATTGTATGCAGAAGAAACACTGTTAGTTGTTTTATCGGTCCTATTAGATCTACTAAACCATAAAAAAACCCAACAATTAAATAAATACTTTTAGAAACATTTGGCCATTCATCTACATATCTTCGACTTATTTATTTTTTGTCAAATTACATCCAGGATCCTTTAAGTTTCACGTTTGTAACGAATTGATCCTTTAAGGTTTTTTTTTTAACATTTTAGTCCTTTAAGTTAACAAATTCTTTCAACATAACCTTCCGCCAAAGAAAGGTTAAAATTTGGAAATTCAAGCACAAATTGCAGCACCAATACATAATGAATTACAAGAAGAATCTATGGATATTAAATGTGTTGATTGTGCAATGAAAGATTTGGAAATCATGAACATTAAAAGAAAATTGTTGAAGTCCAAAAGTGAAGAAAAAACCACAAAGCTTTTGTTGAAGACTGTTTTTGTAACCTGCATGTTGTTGGCTCTAATTTGTGTTATCACAACAATAGCTTGATGTTTAATCCTGTATTGTAATCAAACATTGTAATGTTTGTTTTTGTTTACTTTAGTGTAAGTGATCAATTATGATTTGTGATAAAAAAAGAAAAGAAAAGTAATTACACTCATTTTCCCTCAAAGATGCTTGAATTACACTTCATTCCCCTCTTATGTTTGAATATACACTCCCCTTCCTTGAAAAGAAAAATGTATACTCCCCTCCCCTATAAGATGCTTGAATTACAATCCTCTCCCTTAATAATTAAATATGCACTACACTTTAATCTATTATAACTTAAATAAATATTTTTATGATATATAGTAATTTTGAACCACCATTTAAGAAAAATAAATTCATTTTTTTTTATAATTTAAATATCAATGATAATTAAATTTAAATATTTTGCTATTAATGTCATATTTCATAGTATAAAAGTAACATTTAAATAACCATGCTTTGTTGTATTTAGTAATTTTTCATATATTTTTATTTTATTTTGGGTTGTTTCATATTTTGTATTAGGGTTTAAAACTATATGATAATGAAATTGTGAATAAAAAATAAAGAAAAATATGTATTCAAATTTTGATTATATTAAAATAGACCCGCCATACTATTTTTTTTTCAAAGTGTGTTAGATTATTATTTTTTTGCTAGATTACTAGAAATAAAAAAAATATTGAGGGATTAAAGTGTAGATTTTAACATAAGAGGGGAGGGGAATGTAATTCAAGCTTCTCTTAGGGGAGGGAAGTGAAATATTTTCTAATATATTTTGAATAAGAGGGGAGGGGAGTGTATATTTTAACATAAGAGGGAAGAGAAGTGTAATTTAAGTATCTTTGAGGGGAGAGGAGTGTAATTTACTCTAAAAAAAGAGATTGCCAGATTAGTTGTCCTTATGTACTGTTTATTTAATCATGTATCTGAATCAAACATTGTAATGTTTGCTTTTGTTTTCATAAAAAAATTGAATGTAATGTGTTTTCTTCACTATAATGTGCTCTGTTGAAAGAAGGTTTCTTTGACAACAGGTTATGTTGAAAACATTTGTTAACTTAAAGGACTTAAATGTTACAAAAAAAAATTTAAAAGACCAATTCGTTATGAAACTTAAAAGACTTTTGGTGTAATTTGACTTTTTTTTTAAATAGACTTGGCATTTTTGAATTTCAATAATTATGATTATGATGAGCTTTCAAATGCGGGAGTCAACTTACCCTTCTTGTTTCTGTAAACCAAGTCATAACTACTCGTGCACACTTCATTATAATTCAGTTGTTGGATTAATTCTTACTCCCTCCGTCCCTTAATATAACCACCTATTGCTTTTTTCACATTTCTTAAGAAATGTTGTTGGTGTAGTTAATGTGTCTGTTTTACAGTACAATTTTACAAAATTACCCTCATTAAAGAGATAAAGTGAAAAGTCAATTTATTGTACTTTTAGAATTAGTAATAGTATTAAATAAGGGTATCTATGGAAAAAAATAATTAATGTGTGTTGTAATTTCAAAAAGGGGGTTATATTTAGGGACAAAAAAAAAACAAAAGAGAGGTTATATTAAGGGACGGAGGGAGTATTTAATTTAGTTTTACTAATTCTTTCTTATTTAATAATGCACCTACCTGTAAGATTTGTCGAATTTAATTTTAAAGTGAACAATTTATTTTAAAAGATAAAATCAGTAATTTTAGTTGTTAAGAAGATCAATGATCGATATTATAAACATGTATTTTGATAACAAATTATATAAATCAGTCCATCCAAATTGACATTGGAACATATCAAATATAAGACTTTGAGAAGAAGCACACTCTAATATCGTATCAGGTAATGTTTTTTTTTTTTTTTTGACAAAATACATCATGTAATGTTAACACCTCTGCCAACACCAAATTATACATGTTACTTCACATAAATCGTTAGATTTCCTCCTTAACAGTTACGTTGACAAAAAAAAGGTTTGGAGTGCTTACTTTTCTATCTAAAATAAATTGTCTTAAGAAGAGCTGATAGTTAAACAAATATTGATATAACCTTTTTATGTAATATTTATCCAACAATAATACATTGTTAAAAAAAATTGTAGGTACACGTACACCCAAATCGCAACATGATATTAGATATACCCGTGATTTTTTTTAAGAAAAAAATACGGTTTTTTATTTTTATTTTGACAAGAAAAAAAATTATGGTTAAGAGGCTTATATATATTTTATGAAGTTGTTCATTAAAGTTACAATAAAATAAAAAAGAATACAGTAAAAAACATAAAATAAAGATGCACGTACTTTTTTTCCGACAAAAAAAAGAGTCACATACTTAACACATATCGACAATCACATATATCTATTTGAAGCAACAAAAGAAAAATATAATATGAAAAGAGAGTGCAAGGAGGGTACTCTAAGTATCTAACACACTTGCACTAAAAAAGAGTATCTAACACACTTATAAAGAGGGCCAAACAACTCGAATTTGCTTAGTTTTTTCTCTTCAAATGTAGCCTACATTATTCTCGTTTGATTTATGTTCAAACTCTACTATTATACTATTTGTCTCGTCAAATTTTTACAATTTATACGTTGGAAGTCTACTATTTATTTATTTTTGAGAGAGGAAGTCTACTATTTATAATTCTAATGAGAGTTCTGCATGGTAATATATACTAATTAATAAATACAAAGTTTTTCTCTCTTCAGAAAAGGATATCACCGGGTGCAAATCCTCGAGTCTGATAAGACTATAAGGGATGACAAAACTCACCTTAAAGAGATTTAACGCCGCTATATTCTCAAGGCTGGATTCGTACACATATATATAATTATACTAAAAATAAGGTCTCTTACCATCTCATCCCGTCCAAGAATTTTTGGATTAAAAAATACAAAGTTCAACGAATTTGAAAATGAAAATATAGTTAAAAATAATCATGAATAATCAATAAAGGCTTCTAAATCCTTATTGCAAACGGAAATAATAATGGCCAGGTGCACTAAAGAGATTTTTTAAAATTTTTATACCAAGTCAAAAAATTTACTGGTCATCAAAGCATGGATTAGGGAACAAACGATGAAGAAGCTTGAATTGAATCGCTTCCGACGTAAACGAGGCCGAGAGGACACGGTGCAAATAAAGGATGGACAACCTCAAAGCTCCAAAGCCAAATGATTAGGAGAGAAAACAAAACCTATCAACCAAAAACACAGGCAGCACAGCTGCAGGGGCTCAAAAACCTCTGGCTCCTAAACAGAAAACCCCACCCTCAAAATGGAATAGAGGCTTATCATATCATACTTACTCTAAAAGCTTGTAAGGTCAAGCTATTGCTTAACCCTAATCACTTGGTTAATTTCCCTCCCAAAACACTAATCCTAGGCGTGTCATGCAAGCCATCATCACATCATTAATTGCTATGTTCAAAGTTTAAAATTTGAATTCCCTCATTTCCCTCCTATATGCACATGACATAACTATAGAGACCTTTGGTTTTCTAACCACCTAACTAAATGCATTAAAACCGAGTTTAAGCTCCCCATGCATACATGTTGTCAATGCATCTTGCCCTATATAAATGGATGGCCTGCGCATGCAAAATGCCTACACCCCTTCATTGCATTTGATTCTAAGTGATCCAAATTTTTAGCCACCATGTCTTACCGTGAATTTGAAACCCTGCTTGCACTCCATTGCTTGAAGGGTGAGCAAACATATTTCATATTTTTTTTATGCTATGTCTTCTGTTCTTGCACTACTACTCCTTAATTTTTAACCAACTCTTAATTTTTTGCTATATAATTTTTTGTCTGATTCTCTACTCTTAATTTTTAACCAACTCCTTTGAACCCTAATCCAACAACTGATGTTGACAAGATCGTGAATGAGCTCAGGCTTCAGTACCGTACCATTTGCTGCGAGTTTCATGTCAACGAGGTATACACATGCTTGCATTTTCTTACTGTATTTTTTCGTCAGAGATTATATGCAATGAACTCTTGCTGATTTAAGATTCACGTTTGGTTTTAAACAGGGTGTTGTGATGCTGCCCAAGATGTTTGTGACAACTTTTGGTTCATATGTCACTTTTGTTGACACTAACTTTAACCATTTTGAGATTTTAGTTGAAAGGATTAACGGAGCTGTGTATCTAACAACCAGATTCAATGCCATTCCTGACTTTTCCGACATCCAAATAGGAGGTTGGGTTTTGATGGTGTTTTCCGGTTGGGTTGGTTGTGATTCCACCTACATTCAATCCTCCGATGCGATTTAAGATTTTTTTAAGCTTTAACTACTGAGGCAAATTAACATGACAAAATTTGTTAGCTGACAAAAGGATTTTTTTAAGCTTTATGACAATACACTAAATTTTTTTGTCCCTTATGGCTTCCTAAGTTGATTATATATTAGATAGTCATCCAAAAAATTACAAAGACAAATAGCTTGCAAAGACCAAAGTTGCAGTTTATTCAATTTTGAATTAATAAACTAAATTTTCTTACTCTAACTCCATTCACATCAAAAATCCTTTTTCGGTAATAAGAAATTGACTAAATTAAACGTATAATTGTTACCTATTATACAGGGACGGATCTAGAAATTTCGGAAAGTGGGGTCAAACTCATAAATATTTATACAAAAATATATAAAACCATAACCATTAAAACGAAGAAGTCATTATCATTAAGCAAAATATTGAAGATTACAAAAAGTCTATGAATGTATATAAAAAAACTAAAGGTATTTTAGTGTCGAAGAATTACAATTGCTCTCTTCATGACTTCATATTTTGAAAACGTTGTAAGATTTTTTTTCATTTTCAACACTATCAAATATAGTTTAACACTATCTTCTTTCTACATTCGCTTTTTGTTTAAATAATATCCAAAGGTTACTGATCCACATTTTCAACGTATAAAGTAGTACTAATATTTTTAACAAATAAAATATACTCCATTCGTCTCCAGATTAAGTAAGTCATTTACTCATTTTACACATATTAAGAAAAATGTATAAATGAAGGAGAGATACAAATTGTTTTAACTTTAAGTGCTCTTGTCAAGTATTGATGCATTTTCCTATATCATAAATGCAAAGTGAACTATAATGAATTGCATGTGATGAAAGTAATATTAATTAGAGTTATAATTAAAAAAATAACTAATATTGTATTGAAAAGCAAAATTATAGTAAGTTATTTCAAGACAATATTTTTTACAAAAGACTCACTTATTATGGGAGAGAAGGAGTAATAGTTAACATTGTTTGTATCAAGTGTATAAATTAAGTCATGTGTGTGCAACCTAAAAATTAAAGTGGGGTCAAACATAGGTATTATTGGTTAAAAAATTGACAAAGAGTGGGGTCAGCTGACCCCAAACCCTTGTACGTGTTTTACTTATTTGCGTATGTTTCAGCTGGTATGACATGCGCGGAGCACGGGTCGATGATCTAGTCTCTCAATAAAACTGCTAGGTTAAATATTTACAAATGATATTGACTTTTTTTTTTTTAAGAAACAAATGATATTGACTTTATTTGGTTAAATGGTTAAATATTTAATTTAAACACTAGCTGACTAGCATATGTAATCACGTAAAGGAAAATGTTGAAGTGCACGAGACGTCTAGACTCTATACAGCCATGGTGCATACTCCGCGAATGATTTGGCATACAGATAGGTCCACTTTCTTAAATTTTATTTTATACAAAACTAGTTACAAAGCTTCGCACGGGGTTCAGTAATGTATTTGACAAAATATTATATTGGAACGACAGATTGCGAAATGATAGATAATTATAAACCATAAGACAATATTTAGAATATTCTTGTATTACGGATTAGAAAATTAAATCTTCAAAACGGCTTGATCACAAGTAATAGATGAAAACGTTAAGGATTTTTTTGTGTGTAGATAGACACAAAGCAAGTTGCAGCGAAGACAGGACTTTAGAAGGCTAAACGTGCATTGGAAAAGTAGTGGCTTTCAACAACTCAATAACTGTAAAGCGAATGTAGTAGAATAATTGTGAACTGTGTACTTGATCTGACCCACCATCCCTGCACTATGCAGAGTCAATCTAATCTTATCTATAATGTGTTAGATTACAAAATGACAGGTAATTACAAATCATAATACAATATTTAGAGTACTCTTGCAGTTAATATTTGTCTTTGTTGTAGATCATGTGAAAGGATTTATATACGTTGAAACTGAAAGGCAAAATGATATAAATCAGGTAGAGGGGTATTCAGCTATCTGTTTGATGCAGAAGTGTGTCCATCTGAAAGAACTTGATACTAAATTGCAGTTAATAGTTGCCTTTCACATGATCTACAGTAAAGACAGATATCACCTACAATTTAGTATCCAGTCCTTTCAGGTGGACAAACTTTTGCATCAGACATATAGCTGAATGTCGCTCTACCTGATTTATATCATTTTCCTTTCAGTTTCAACGTATATAAATCCTTTGACATGATCTATAGCAAAGACAGATATCAACTCCAAGAGTATTCTAAATATTGTGCTATGGTTTATAATTACCTGTCATTTCGTAATCTAATACCTTATAGATAAGGTTAGATTGACTCTGCATAGTGCAGGGATGGTGGATCAGATCAAGTACACAATTCACAATTATTCTACTACATTCACTTTACAGTTATTGAGTTGTTGAAAGCCACTACTTTTCAAATGCACGTTTAACCTTCTAAAATGTTGTCTTACCTACACTTTAGTATCGAGTTCTTTTAGGTGAACAGACTTCTGCATCAGACAGATAGCTGAAAGCTTCTCGCGCCCTTTTGCTAGTAGTCCTGATCATGTTATTATTGTTGTCTAATTATTCTAAACACAATAATAATGTTTTTGGCCATGATTGAGTCGCACTTGAATTCTAATTCTGTCCCAGGAGTGATACGATTGCATGTGCAAAATCTTTTCCATCCGTTTCCAATTATAGATGTACTGTTATTTGTTTCTGGGTCATATATGAAATATAACCTACATGTTGTAATTGAGTTAACTGGTCCGCATAATCTTATATGTTCGTGGTTTTTAGCTTGCAAAAAGTGACCAAAATCAGTTGGTAGAATCTACAAAATGAATTGAAGAAAAGAAGATAGTAAAACATTTATGATGTTGATAGGATCTTAAATGATAATAAACAATTTTAGATAATTGAACCTAAATATTATGAAGATTACGATTGTTGAAGCAATTGATGAAGTTCGTGGTACGGTGACTTGGAATGTCAAATCTCGAGTGATGCAGGTAGATAATCTATGATAACGTGGATATTCATTGGTCGGTTCAAAATTGTTAAATATTTTGATTTGAAAATTACTATCTCCTAAATATGTGAAAGATATAAGTTGATTCATGTTGATTTGATAAAAATCTCTTAATTCATCCCAACCGAAAGTAAGCATTGGCATAGTGATGAGTCTGTTAAATACTACATTATGACGATTGCCAAAACTATCTTGTAGGGACCAATTTTCTTGTAATTCATCAAAATGTTCAGCAACAAAAATTGGATCCAATTCGCAAATTATCTAAAAAGTTAAACAAAAAATGTTTATAATTTAGTGGATCAAATACAATAACGATAAATATTTTAAAGGAATTTAATTAGTTATGTTGGTAATACCTCGGTGGTCACGGCTAGGAAAGAAGGTCTATTTGATTCGATTGCCATCAACGGGGCTCTGCTCATGTCTCCTTCCCTCTGACTTGGTGGTAGTTCAGTGATAAAGGAGGGGCTTGACTCCATTTTTTATGTAGAGATTAGATATATTATTTGTTTCTAAGTTATATTAGATTATGGTTTGTAGAAGGAGGAGAAAGCATTAGTTTGTGAATTATTTTTTCTCTCAATTGAGAGGGAAGATGTAGATAGGATTTGGAGAAGAAAATGAAGGAAGTGTTGATAGATGAGAAAGAGGAATAAGATCAAATAAATAGCTTGTTTATTGAAATGCATTGGACAGTTGACACATTTAATATACAGTGTGAATAGTGTTTTCTTTAAGGTGTTGGAATTGTAATGTTATTTTTTAGTGTCACATGAACAAAATTTAATAACTAAGTAAATAAAAAATAAGACCAAGACATGCATAGATACATGCCAAGGAAAGATTAGGAAGCTTTGGAATTTTCATGTTTTTTAGTGTCACGTGAATATGAGGCCAAAGAAGCTTTACTTGTTTTCTGAATTACATGTGAGTGTTATGCAAGGAACTGTGCATTTTCTATAGGTGTAAATGAATAGATACATCTCTTTAACAAATTAATCATGAGGAAATAGTCTAATGTCACAAGAGATAAGACATATGCATAATGAACAAATACCCTAATGTCACGGTAGATAAAACTCATGCATATTTGAAAAAAACTTACTCAAATAGCCAAATATATTATTGTAGGTAAATGTAGATTTGCTAACATGCCTAAAAGCATTTGTCTTAAGATTGTTTAATTATCAGAATTTCATAAATAAAGATTCATTAACATGGAAGTTGGATGCTAAATTAAAGGCTTAAATCTTTTATTTCTAGAGATTTATAGATGTTTAATGCTAAAAAATAAGGCCAAGAAATGCATAAATACATGCCAAGGAAAAATTAGGAAGCCTGGGAATTGTTATGTAGTTTTTTAGTGTCACGTGAATACGGGGTCAAAGAAACTTTGCTTGCTTTCTCAATTAGATGTGAGTGTTAAGCAAGCAACCGTGCATTTTCTATAGGTGTAAATGAATAGATGCATGTCTTTAACAAATTCACCATGAACAAATAGTCTAATGTCGCAGCAGATAAGACTCATGCATAATGAAGAAATAGTCTAATGTCACAGTAGTTAAGACTCATGCATATTTGAAAAAAACCTACTCTGATAGACAAATAGATTATTATAGGTAAACATAGATTTTTTTAACATGCCTAAAAGCATTTGTCAGAATTTCAAAAAAAAAAGATACATAAGCATGGAAGTTGGATGTTAAACTAATGGCTTAAAGCTTTGATTTTTAGAGCTTTATAGATGTTTAATGCTAAAAAAGGCAGTGTTAACAATTCCAGCTATTGGTGCACCTATGATCATGTATGATCTGTGCCTAATGTGACGTGCATCAATCATTATTTTCCACTGACCGCTTAATCCCCAGTTAGCGTGAGCTAAAGTTCCAACAATCACTTTGCACTTTCATTTGTTGCCATTATCATCTATCAATGTTAAATCAGCGTTCTTATTTTCCAAACATTGTTCGCGGAAGACAGAGGGTTCCAATACCTTTAATATGAAGAAATAATATTATTAGTTAAGCATATTCTACAAAGACATATAGTATTGTATCTGAAACTAATGTCAATGTAATCTCTTGCCAGAAATCCTGAGTTGATGTCGACTTGTTGTAGTAACCTTTCATAATAGATGGAGAAGTTATTTGGGTTATGTCGATACGAAAGTTGATGCACTGATTCAAGAATTCCATCAAATAAAACTCCATGGTTGACATCCCTATCAATCTCAAATCTCATCGGAGGATCGTAAACAGGAAGAACCATCTTTTTCTTATTCTTTGATCTGATCTTTTTTATGCCAAAATTTCCGGCTCCCATGTAGATCAAAGTTATCCATACTCCAGTGCTGATGTTGTAAAAATCACAGAGCGCACCGCAACCTGTCGTTAGAACAATGCATTCAGCCATTTTATCGACCTTCATTTCAAAAGAATTGCGGTTCTTATCCATCAGGTTTGCATACTCTTCAATTTCATTGCGAAAGTTGTTAGCAAAGGACATTGGCAGCATGAGAATACCCTGTAGTGAATGAGAAATTGTGAATTTACAATATTAATGTAGTTTTACTTTCATAAAAGAACAATAATTTAAAAGTATAGGATCACCAACGGATTCAGTTTCGAAATCAATGATATAGGTTCTAAAACTCTTGTCCATTGAATTGACGGTTGTTTCTGTTTGATCCTGTGTATTTGGAATGACATGTGGATTGAATTTATCTGCATGTGTTGAAAAGGGGTTGAATTATTTGTCATACCAATCACAGAGTGAGAAATCGAATTGAAAAAAGACTGAATTTTTTCTCATACCAGTCACAGAGTAAGAAACAAAATCTTCGTCTTGTTGATTAGCCATTTCTGACAAAACCTTTGAAAGTTCTAACATACATAATCACATTTTATATTTATGTTGAGTTGCAATGGTGAATGCTGTAAAGAGGTTACTTGCAAGAACATTGTTAACTAAAGCTATACAAATTTGTGATATCAACAAACATAGTAAATCATTGAATCATGGTGGTATCAATAAAGATAGGAAATTAAGAAACAGTTCAATGTATGTCACAAGGTTAATCCATCTTTGGAGATTTGTTTTTAAATTAAACTTGAAAATGTATACATTCATGTAACATAGCCTACTATCTCTTAAGGGGTAATGATACAAATCGTCAATAAATTTAATTCTACTACCATGTGATTTTGCCAAAGCTGCATTACTGAATCCTAAACGGGAAAATGATGAAGAATGGAAAGGTTAAAGGATACTCACCTTGCTATGGTCAATGTATCCAGTCTTCCCAAGGTCAAAGAGTTTAAACGCAACTGTAAGAACAAAAAACATAGCACTGTCAACCTCTCATAGAAATTACTGAAAGTTTAACTTTTCTGTTACACAATTAATTTCATACATTCAATTTTCTTCGCTTCAGACGTATTTCTTTAAAAACTTAGTAACATAAATCCAAGTTTAATAAGTAAAATGCCATAAAGTCAACATAAATTTTTAGCAAGTTTCCTGTTCTACTGCAACCAAATAATAATCTTTCTATATCGATACTTTCATTTAAAATAACTAAAAATAAATAAATCCTACAATGGTTCTCCAGGTTTTAATTGATGATTACAGTTACCGACCGTAAAAGAAGCAACTGAGGAAGAATAATATGCCAGGAATTTGTGTAGGATTGTTGATAAGAGTACCAAACTGTTATGATTCAATGCTAAAGCAAATGAAAATTATGCAGTACATTACAATTTCCAGTGAGTTTATTTATGATTCAAAATGTCATCAAATAGCGCGAACTACTATTATGTTTGTTCACTATCTCAGAATAACAGGTCGATGAACATGATACACAAAAACTTAGACAACAAATAAGAAGATATGGTGAGAGATATGTCCTGAGTATTCTCATTTTATTCAAATACATTATTGCAATAGTAACAACATTAAAATTAAGACTGTGTTAGGAAAAAATAATAACTGAGAACTACAAAGATTAACAACGACAAATCCTCATTCAAACTCAGTGATCAGATTCATTTACATTCTTCTAAATCCATAATTGCGATCACATGTTCAAA
Source organism: Medicago lupulina (assembly GCA_958299785.1). NCBI lineage: Eukaryota > Viridiplantae > Streptophyta > Magnoliopsida > Fabales > Fabaceae > Medicago > Medicago lupulina. The sequence continues at coordinate 26,786,394 of OY283142.1, forward strand.
ACAACTGATTTCCTTTTTATCAAATTATGCAATTGAACTCATGCTATTGTCAACAATTGATTTTTTTTCTTCAGGAAAGATTGAAGTTGGTAATCTAGATGAAATATTTTCCTAAGTAACATAATCTCTGCCTCATTAAAAATCAATCAGATTTTCGGCTACACCCCTTATAAAGAATCTGATATCTGGTCTCATCTAAATTTTGAAGATTCAACAACAAAAGTGACCAAAATCTGAGACAACTTATCACTAACAAATCTAGTCAATCAAGCAAACTCAATATTACATGTACATAATTAATTTTATGACCCAATTTGGTATAGAAACTACATAAATGGTGCACCAAATCTCTATAAAAGTTGGTTCAAGACAATTCAATAAGGGTTAAGTTAAATTTTTCTAAATTGTGGTAATTGTGGCACAAATAAAAACAAAACACCAGGCCAAAACAAAAACATGCAACAACAAATCAAAACCTCAGAATCATTACCAACACAACCAAACAAAGATCAACACAATACACATCCATGCACTTGTTCAACTCAAGGTAAAGGATAATCTATTCAAATCACCAAACAGGATCAGAAATATACATTAGAACATCAAACCAAACAGAAATCACACAAACAAAGAAAGAAACAACAAAGCCAAGAACTTCAATTCTAGAAACATGCAAAACCCCTAAAACCACTAAAACGAAACAACAAAATCATAAACTCCATTATCTTGTGATAAGCATAAAAGTTAAACGCCAATATCTCCATCAGCAGAGTTAATCATAAACTTGTGATACTCCCTGATTAGGTTTAATTGACTATAAACTCCCATTTTCTCTTTTCACTAATTTCTTTATCCAAAATCTAATTCCTAAATTGAACTACAAACAACAGGTTTGAATAAAAGGGATTTACATGCAAGCTATTCATTACATGAATTTGAAGAAGAATGAATTTAGGGAAAACGGTTGAGGATGGAAGAGATTTTGACTTACCTTTAGTTTCTCCTTAGTTTAGTTGGAAGAATTGAAGGAATGGGTGCTTAATGCAAGGCTGTCTGCGGTTAAAAATGAGAGTTTTGTGGTATTGGAGAGTAGAAGGGATGAGCATACGTGAGAAGAAAAGAAAGGAAGAAGGAGTTCTGGTTTCTCCTTCTTTATTTTGTTTTTATTAGTTTTATTATTTTTTCACTTTTTCTATTCACAACCCATATATTTCTAGTTACACCCAAATTTTCTTAATTTTTTTTATTATACCAAAATTGCCCTTTTATATAAATTTATTAAAATTTTGATTTTATTCATTGTCACTAAGTTTCACCCTCTTTCACCTATAAACAATTAAATCTTTTGATGTTCAATCAATTTCTGTGGAAGATTAAAGAATGAATCCAAACGTCTTTCATTCATACTCGATCTCATATAAGTAAAAATGAATTTCTTATTCTTTTTCAATAACTGTAGTTTTAATTTTTTTTCTTCTTATTCAACTGAACTGTACGACTATAACTAAAAAAAATTCCACTTAGGTCCAAAGTTGGTAGTAAAATTGAAATCATTCCATGTGAAAAACTAGAAGAAGTGGTTCTAACCATTGTCACAACAGAGTCTAATTGTGATTAAATGATGATCTTTTGCAAATCTTGTAAAATCATGAGGCAAAGTCTGCAAATCTAAAATGAGTAATTAATAACGATGAATGTTAAAAAAAACAGATAGTAAAGAAAAATAGTTTTTAGAGTTTAACCAATATTTCACTGCTGAAGTCATTTGGAGTAAGTGTAATGTCAAAAAACTTAGTTTCATTTTCTTTCAAACCTCGACTATGAAAACTCGGGAATTCGGTACAAAATTGTAATTTTGTGAAACTTAAGGGGTTAAAATTGCAATTAACATAAAATTAAAATACTCAAATTACATTAATAGGTATGAGTTGCAAGCTTAGGTTTGAAAACTATTTCTTAAGAGCATGCAAATGTTGAATTGCATTTTTTTGATTTTTGGTCTCTTGTGTTAGTTTTGACTCGGTCTACATTGACGTGATACTTTAAATAAGGTGATACGTCTCATTTTGTTTTATTTATTTATTTATTTTTTATCTTAGGAAGACAAAACTACCATAGATGCAAAATTTAGGGGGCATTTTGTAGTTTTTTAAGCAGCTACGTGTGCTACATGCAAGTTAATTTGTTTGCTTTTCCTAACAACAAATGTATCAATTTATCTGTTTAAGTTATACGTTGTTGCACATGCAAACTACATAACATAGATGGCTATTATAATAATGTCTTGATTTTTTTTTTACATAGTATTAATTGAAAAAGTAAAAGAAATTTTTAAATGATGGTTTGAATAAAAATATTTCTATAGTTGTGATGATTAAACGATGTTAAAATTACTTTAAAAAAACATTTTATATTTTCGATATAATTTTACATTTGAAATACTTATCATGATTAAGGGATAATTAAGTATTATTAAAATTAAGTAATGTGGCACCGGTCGAATAACGTATTTTGTAAAAAAATTGTTTTAAAGAAAAAATAACCAAATTTGAGTATTAAGTAAGCATGTTGCAGAAAACGTGCACATTTTTAAAATATTTATGAAAACATTAAAAGAGTATATACTATAATCAACATTCGAGATAGTAGTCAAGTCTATCTATTTAGATACACCACTAATTATCTCTAATAGTTAAAATAGACTTGTGTATATGCATTAGCGACATTGAAGAGATCTAAAGACAATCAAATTTTACAAATTAAAAAATTAGCCACCCCCTAAAAAAAAAATCCTACAAAGATTTCCTTCCTTTTGAATAGTATTTGAAGATGCAGTACACAATTTTGTTTTATTCTGATCTTCAATTATAGTACTTATTTTTTGAGGGACTGTAGACTACTGAGAAGTATTAAAACTTTAACTTGCATAACTTTGCACGATTATTAGGTATGGCACCTGAAAATACTCATAATTCTATAGTCGAAATTTGAACGAAACAATCTAACTGAATAAACAAATCATACCAACTTAATATTTCTTAAGATAACCATGCAAAATCTTAGGATGTCAAGGTATATAAGCTTCCAAGGTATATACAAAGAAGCAATTAAAATGGAATAAGCAAAAATTGTTGATCTCTTAAAAACCCTGCACTATTATTCGAGCTTTTAAGATGATTTTAACGCCAAGGAACTGAAATGCACGCACATAACCCAATTGACATAAAACAGCAAATTGGCAGTACTCCTTAATTGGCAAACTCTGCTATCTACATGCTTGTTTTTTTAGTTTATCATAGTTGACTACAACACACTTGTTTTAGCAAGTTCTGATGTCAAATTTAATATACTACAATTGACCAAAAGCTGACATTGCTGATGTATAACCAAAACATATCACTCCCTCCTAATTTACTTGCTAATCTTACATATCTTCTCTATCATATCCAGGTCCTGTTTATGCAGCTTCCGACACAAAATATACATCTAAAGCAGTGAACTTCTAAAGCTTTGAAATATTTCCTAAGGCTAAATTATTAGCACGTTCAATTTCAACAAATAAGACCGTAGGAGGATGAGGTAAATCAAATCGCAACGTGTCACCTTTTTGCAGCTCGTTGTCTTTTAGAAAGTCATACCATTCACCTCCTAATGATTTCTCAGCGTCGTTATGTCTAGCAGTGTAGAGCCGGCAATTATATTCAAAACCATTGGTCACATCCAACAAGATCATTGTGTTTCCTGCTTCAGCTAGGAGGTGTCGTGATACACGGTTTGGAAAATGTTGTTACAACACAGAAAATTAATTGACAATAACACCATATTCTTAAGACAGTTTAGATCCTAATGTAGTAAACCTCAAATATGTTTTGTCCATTCATTGTTTGTGTTTTATGCAAAGATTGTATTCTTTCTGCTTTATATTCTTGCACAACCTATAGTTCCAAAACAATCATTAACGGAAACAAAATACGATAAACTAATAATGTCATGCATAAAAACACCATAAGTCTGGCAGTAAAACATAACTGAGAACTTTAACGCAACAATTAAAAGAAAAAACAAAACAAAATGAAAGGACAATGGACTTGGACATCAGCAACACAACCGAAACTCGATAATTTTTCAAGAGACTTCACTTATCGGCTTCAATCTTAACACGCACTAGCTTAGGCTCTTTTGTACAGATGCATCACAATCAATTAAAAAAATATCATCCGGTGATTCAACGCTATCAGCAAATTGCTTTCCCAAGGATTTGCTAGTTGGAGTCATAACTGAATCAAATGTAATAAAACAGAGGAAACAGGGCAAACATACCAAATTTACTCAAATTTTATATGTAAATTGCATTGCCATATTTCTACTGAAAGATGGACTAATACTTGTAAACAGAAGACATCCAAACAAAGTAGAACAATGCCTATTCCTTAATAATCCTCAAATCAGCAACGAATAACAGTGAGGGATAGTTTGAGATGGGATATTTTGTAGAAGATGAATAAATACTCAAAATTATTTAAGAATGTAAATATACCATTGCTTGTTTCTTATTGCTCCGAGCCATAGCAGCTGTCACCGTTTTCTCAAAATGACGTATATTTTCAATGTCTTCCACGTCATTGTTTTCATCCTCGACAATGTTGCCAACACCGATCTCCTCAACAGAACTGATTTCGATGACATCTTGAACAATGTTCATGTTGTTAGCGACTTGGTCAAAGATGTCCGCATTCACCAAATTTCTACAATGATTCGAAATCACAATTAATAAAAAAAATACAATTGAAAATGTGGTGAAATCAAAATATTTGTCTAAAGGCTATCAGAGACCAATGATGATAAAACCTTTACTATACAAAACCTTTTTATTATGAAACCCAAAATATCAATTCCCAAATTCTAAATCATATGAAAGCTGAGAAATTTGATTGTTAAAATGCAAATCGTAAAAACAACATACATGCATGAATAATGGGTTAGAGAGAATAAGACTGTAAAGTGAAAATAAAAGTCATACTAAATGATGAAACTAAGATTAAATAACAGATAAACAACAATCAAAACTAATAACCACTTTTGTTTTGTAGAATTCGAAGATACCCTTGCAAATTCGCTGCCATATCACTTTGATTCTCTGCAATTTCTGTTGATAGATTTGAGAAGGAAAAGATACATGCAAAACTTCAATTACTCAACAATGGAGGTTTTGTGAGTTATGGATGAGAATCAGCATGCAATCGGTTGAGGAAGAAGAAAAGGGATATGTTTTTTCTTTCTTTCTCTCGTCTCCCCTTCTTTCTATCGTTCCCGTTCTCTCTCTCTTTTCTCTTTTCTCTCAAATTTGTCAAAATTACCAAAATGCTCTTCTCTTAAATATTGTATTATGATTTTTAAGTGCATGGAAATATTAAGTTGTATTTTTAGAATTTTTGGTCCCCAATACTAATTTTGACTTAGTCTACATTAATGTAGTACTCTAAATGAGTTTTTACGTGTAATTTTTTTAATTTTTTTTTTCATTTTGGGAGCCAAAACTACTATGGATGCAAAATCTACGGGACTGTTTTATAGTTTAAAAGAGTTCTTACGTGTAGTTTTTTAGGTAGGTACATGTGTTACATGCAATCAAACAATAAATGGGAAATGAAACACGTAAGATAAATAAACTGATATGTTTTGTAGTTTTTTTATAATAGTATTTGTTTCTTTCTCCTAGCAACAAATGGGTGTTGTAGTTTTTTTGTAATAGTATTTGTGCAAGCTACACGTTGCTGCACATGCAAACCACATAACATAGATGACCATTATAATAATACCTTAATATTTTTTTCTAAATAGCATTAACTGAGAAACTATAAGATATTTTTACATGAATAGGTATGAGTTGGAAACTCAGCTTTCAAAACTATTTATTAAGAGCATGCAAACGTTCAGTTGCATTTTTTTGATTTTTGGTCTTCAATGCTAATTGTGACTTGGTCTACGCTAATGTAATACTCTAAATGAGTTCTTACTTGTTATTTTTCTTATTTTTTTTATATTGAGAGCCAAAACTGCTATAGATGCAAAACTTTTGGAATTGTATTGTAGGTTTTTAAATCGCTACGTGTGTTGCATGCAAGTTAACTTGTTTCTTTCTCCTAGTAACAAATGTATCAATTTACTTGTGCAAGCTACACGTTGCTGTACATGCAAAATTATATTACTATTTTTTTTTATTCTATCTACTATCTATTTAAAGACCTTTCAATGAGGTATAATGTACATTTTCACCAAGTCATAGTAAAATAATATTGAAATGGAATCTATTTCTTGGACTCATAAGCTAACTCAAGGGTGTATTGATGGTACAACTGTCATGGTAATCTACATTTTTAGTTCTATACCAATTTATTTATATTCTTCTATATAATAGTTGAGAACAAGGTTTTGGTACAGAATAACTTGAGAGATTAGCTCTCAGCCTTTTGTATTTATAATAACAATATGTACAAAGTAAATCCCATGATCATAGGGAGTAAATCATGCCTAATTACATAAGAGATATTTACAATGAAATAAAGACAATATAAATAAGGAGATAATATATCAGTCAATGATATTATTTATTACGCATATCTCAACACTCCCCCTCAAGCTGGAGCATACAAATCATATGCATCAAGCTTGTCACATATGTAAGTGATCCTTGGTCCTCGAAGAAACTTCGTGAAGATATCTACCAGTTGATCATTAGAACCAACAAAAGAAGTAGCAATTTCACCGGACATAATTTTCTCACGAATAAAATGACAATTGATCTCGATATGCTTAGTTCGCTCATGAAAGACTGGATTAGAGGCAATGTGTAGGGCTGCTTGGTTGTCACAAATGATACTCATAATGCCTATTTTACTGAAATGAAGCTCTTGGAGAAGATGCTTGAGCCATATGAGCTCGCATGTAGTAAGTGCCATAGCTCTATATTCTGCTTCTGCACTTGATCTAGCAACGACATTTTGCTTCTTACTTTTCCATGAAATTAAATTGCCTCCAATGAGAACACAATATCCAGATGTGGACCTTATGTCAGACAGACTTCCAGCCTAATCTGCGTCTGTATATGCAACAATATCTGAATTACCTCTGTCTGCATAAACAAGACCTTTTCAAGGGGATCTTTTGATATATCTTAGAATTCTAACCACAACATCCCAATGAATATCACAAGGGGAATTCAGGAACTGACTTACAACACTGACTGCATATGAAATATCTGGTCTTGTCATGGTCAAATAATTCAGCTTCCCAACTAACCTTCTGTACCTTCCTGGATCTGAAAAGATCTCCCCTTGATCAGGCAGCAACTTGACATTTGGGTCCATAGAAGTATCAATCGGCTTGTAATCAAGCACACATGTTTCCTCCAAGATATCTAGAGCATACTTTCTCTAGGAAATATAAACTCCTGCCTTAGATTGAGCCACCTCAATACCGAGAAAATAACGCAACCGGCCTAGATCTTTAACTTGGAAGTGTTGGACTAGATGATGTTTAAGTCCTGCAATCCCATCACGATCATCACCTGTAATAACAATATCATCAACATACACGACCAGATAGATATATTTGTTGGATGAGCATTTATAAAACACAGAGTGGTCGGATTCACTTCGAATCATGCCATATTGCTGAACAACATTACTGAATCTCCCAAACCATGCTCGAGGAGATTGTTTGAGACCATACAAGGCCTTATGAAGACGACAAACATACCCACGACACTCCCCCTGAGCAACAAAAACAGGAGGTTGCTCCAGATATACCTCTTCCTCTAAATCTCCATGAAGAAATGCATTTTGGATATCCAACTGATATAAAGGCCAATGTCGCATGGCAGCCATAGAAAGAAATAAGCGAACAGAAGCCATTTTAGCCACAGGAGAGAGACTAATTGACAATCAGCTTGCTTCCATTCATCACGCAGATCTTTTTCAATTTTGGAGGACTTCTTAGTGAGGTGATTTGAGAGTTTCTGTCCAAGAAACCACATGTTAACAGTAGCCGACCAATTGAGATAATTATCACCATTTAGTTTCTCCAACGTTATAGAGGGATTGCCAGAGAAAACATAGGACACAAGACTCTTAACAGAGGATCCAACTTTATCTGGAATTGAAGTCATCTTTGACAGCACTTGGGTGTAAGTGGGACCAAGGACAGATTCGGAATAGTGCAAAAAACTGTTCACAGATCACCAAAACAGAGAAAAAAACAACGGAAATATGGAACCTACCGACCAAACTGAGTCAAAGAAGGATTTAATATCAGAGGCGGTGTGATACCTAGGGCCGGCAGTATAGATCAACCGACGGGACAACTAGGTTTGTGACTTGACAGCTAGGGTTTTGACATTTTAGACTTTTGCTCTCAGTGTAACAGCCCGATTTTTTGTTATTTTATTTTTAATCATTTTATGTGTGTTTATATATGTTTGTATGTGATTATTTATCTTTAAGTGTTAATTCTTGGGTTTAGTGTTAGAAGGGCATTTTGGTCTTTTTTGTGAGCAAGGGTAAATTAGTAATTTTGGCTGAGGATTATTTGTAGCGTTTTAAGTGAGGACCATTTGACTATTAAGTTGTTAGTATGTTGTGGTAATTAAATTAGAATCGGTAGTTATTCGTTATTTTACCGTTAGTGAGATAGAAACTAGAGAATTGGATTAATTAGAGTTTGAGCCCATATAACATTTAGAGAGTTAGACCCATTATAGTGTGACTATATAACCCAACTTTTATGAGGGAACTAGGGTTAGAACATTTCATTTCACAACACAAGTTAGAGGTAGAGAGAGAAAAGGCTAGAGAAAAGGAAGAAAGGGTTTGAAGAGAAAGAGGCTTGAAGAGGGTGAAGAATCTTGGAGCTAAAGTGAGGCCTAGGCTTGGATTTTTGGAATTAGAGGTAAGGGGGCTAGTATTCAAGCATAATGATTTTCTACCCATTTCTCATTAGTGATTATTTGATAAGTGATTATTTGGTTAAGTGATTATTTGAGCCAAACAACTCGAATTTGCTTAGTTTTTTCTCTTCAAATGTAGCCTACATTATTCTCGTTTGATTTATGTTCAAACTCTACTATTATACTGTAACATCCCGCTCGTCGGCTAATGGTTTGGTACTAATTGACGCGTCAGATGGCGAAATGTTTAGGGGAAATAAGTACGATGAAAGTGTTCTCCTCCTTCTCTCTAGCCCATCGCCCCTTCCTCTATCTTTTCCCCTCAAACTTTCTCAATCTATTCAAGTGGTTTATTAAGACTATTAAGAGAAAGGACAAGTTAGTAAATTGTGCTAGAATCTATATAAGGGTTAAGGAGCTGTCTTCTCTCATTCCTCCCCTTCACTTCTCTCTCTAAAAATCAGAACTCCCTCCACTCTATCTAACTCTCTCTCTCGACCTCCCACTCTCTCATTCAATCTCTCATGAAACTTCACCAAAAACCTTGCCAAACCAACATGCAATTCAAGAACTATGTTCCATGTAACTTCAATTATCATATTGCAGCTTGAAATAAGTATCCCTCCCTTCCTCTCCTCCTTAACCAAACCCACACCATCAACTTTGGATGTTGAATCAAGCAAGCTTCAAGAGGTTTGTGTGTAGAAATTAAGAAGTTTGTGTGAAGTTATGGATGCTAGAAGCAAGAAGTAGGAAGTTAAGCACAATCTGATCTATGGGTAACTAACAATGGACTCTATGTGCATGTTAATAAGTTATTCATGAGTAGAGCTATAGCTGAAATGCATTTTGAAATTTGTGGGGATTAAGGCTGTGAATTTCATGAACTAGTGGTAAGTGCAGGTTCTGGTTTTTGATTCGTCCCTCTTGCTGTGTGGCTTGGAATTGGATAATTGTTGAAGATTTGGATTCTTCATTCAATTCCCTTCAGTTTAGGCACAAACCTTGCACGATTCGGGTTAGAAACGGATTCGGAAAACGCATTTGAAGTTTGGTAATTTCTGCTGGATTTTTGGTTACGGGTTTGGGACAGGGCTTCGCTAAAACGGTAAGAACTTTCTCTCTGAAGCTTGGAATCAAGTGATTTTTAATGCTATGGTTAACTAACGAAATTCCGGACGTTTTGGTACCAGTTCCACTGATTATGGTTCAGTATTGAATTCTGTTGACGATTTGAAGTTGGAGACTGATGTAGCATTTCGTGTTGAACCATGAATTCGAGTTGTTTTGTCGTGCCGAAGTTTGATTGCTCAGGAGTTCAAATGGAATTGTGTATAAGCTGTTCAGAGTGTTTGAGGTGAGTTCTTAGATAGAAAACCTACCCCTAATTGCATAGTTTATAGCATGAAATTATGGTTTGGTTTATTTATGAGTTAGGTGTTAAGTTTCCCCTTTTTGATTAAATCTGCCTATTTGTGTTGTTTAGTGCCATGAATCGAACTTACTATGTTTCCTATGATTTCTAATTAATATGCATGTGTTATAGCTTGTAATCTGGTGATTTCTGCCATGAAAATGCAATTTCTGCAAGTTTGTTATGATGGATGCTCGCTCAAGCGAGCAAACCCAGGACGAACATTATGAATGCTCGCTCAAGCGAGCAAGACCTCGCTCAAGCGAGCAAGACCTCGCTCAAGCGAGATTTCCCAGGTCAGACGCATGAATGCTCGCTCAAGTGAGCTAGACCTCGCTCAAGCGAGTTTATGTCAGAAGCTAAGTTGAAGATCTCGCTTAAGCGAGAAGAGCTCGCTTAAGAGACCTACTACAGGACAGCACGTTCGAAAAACCTTTTCTAGCATTCTCGTGTCATCCGAACTATCTGGAAAACTTTTAAAGCTTCTGATTTACTGAATGAAAGCAGAATCACATGATAGCAAGCCATAACAATGCATACATCGTATACTTTTCCGAAATTAGAATCATGGCAATAATCGCAAGTCGACGGAGGTTAATCATGAGATCGGTTAAGTTTATGTTCATACTAGGCTATGGATAGAAATGCCAATTCAGTAATAGGTAAGCTCTAGAGCCTCGACTTAGATAGTCGAGAATTAGTAAGCAATCTTAAGAATGAAGTTCTTAGATGTCTTTTATGTTATGTATGTCATGTTTATGACCTAGTTATGCGACGACGCCAACGGCGAGCTAGAAAGAGATTCATACGCTTATGATGAGCTATGCTAGATAACAGATATTATGTTTATGCTAGGCCATATCGTGTCTCTGGCCATCCATACTAGAGTGGACGTCAGGGGTTCACTTTTTGTGGACGATTTAGCCGTAAGGGAGCCGCACGACATGGCGGAGTCCGATGTTCCCTAGCTAGGTTCATCGGTATGCTAGAGGAATATACTCGGGGTTACTCCACCCGTTTATATTCCGTAAAATCAACTCAGATAATCATTCAGACTGCATATAATGAATTGCTTTTGTTTATGAAGTTTATGTTACGATTATGTATACGCTATGAGGTTAGATACCGATAGCCTAGATAGTAGAGCTAGTTATGTTCGTTTACCGACGACGATCTTAGGTTCCCTAATCGTCCGGTTTAGTACCGTGTCATGAATAAGCTAGGCTATGTCTTGATGCGTCTAGTGCATCTTGAGTTAGCGGTCCTAGGATCCCTTGACCGCCGTGACACGAAGGAAGCAAATAAGATGACCCTAGGACGGTTTTAGATTTGCACGACCGTCTATGTAAGCCTCACGCACGACGCTCCATCGTCAGGTAGCGTCTTAGACACGCGGTGACTATAGGTTTCCCGAAGTCACCTATAGCCTAGGATTAGGAGAACTCACTGAGACATTATGTCTCATCCCAATCCTTATTTGTTTCAGACTAGCAGAGCAGTTGAGCAAGCTTATCGCCGGATGGATATTCAGCAAGGACCCGTTCGTACCCGCTGCAGAATATGCACAAGGAACCAAGGATGTTTCATTTATTATTTGGATAGTTGTATGATTACTCTGATGTACGAACGTGTATTGTTGTATTCAATATTCATTCGAAGTAATTTAAGTTGTAAATTTTAATGTATCCAGTACTAAATTAATGCACATGCTAAACTTTCTAGATACGTTTAGTATGGGTGTTACATAATATGTTCACATATCATGTTTTGAATCAAAGGAAAAGTTCAACCTTCTTATTTCTCAAACTTAGAAGCATATAGGCCAAAATCTCATTTTCGCGACAAGGGACATTTCAATACCTTCATTTTGCCAAATATAAAACCAAATAGGATCAAAAATTATGTTTTAAATCAAGGGACAAATTCAACCTTCTCATTTATCAAATTTGCAACAATATAGGCTAATCTCTTATTTTCGGGACAAGGATCATCCCAATACCTTTTATTTACTGAATTTAGAACAAAATAGATTCAAATATCACGTTTCGCATCAATGGACATCGAGGGACAAGCTCTACCTTCATATTTATCAAACATGTAATCATATAGGCTAAAACCTCATTTTTGTGCCAGGGTCATTCTAATACTTTCATTTTACCGAATACCAAACCAAATAGGATCAAAAATCATGTTTTAAATCAAGGGACAAATTCAACCTTCTCATTTATCAAATTTGCAACCATATAGGCTAATATCTCATTTTCGCGACAAGGATCATCCCAATACCTTTTATTTACCGAATTTAAAACAAAATTGGTACAAATACCATGCTTCGCTTTAAGGGACAAACTCAACCTTCATATTTATCAAACATGTAATCATATAGGCTAAAATCACGTTTTCGCGACAAGGAACATTCCAAGACTTTTCATTTTACTAAATACAAAACAAAATATGTTCACATATCATGTTTTAAATCAAGGGAAATGTTAACCTTCTTATTTCTCAAACTTGTAAGCATATAGGCCAAAATCTCATTTTCGCGACAAGGGACATTTCAATACTTTCATTTTGCCAAATACAAAACCAAATAGGATCACAAATCATGTTTTAAATCAAGGAACAAATTCAACATAAGAGATACATAAAATTTACAACTTAAATTACTTCGAATGAATATTGTTTACAACAAATTCACGTTCGTACATAAGAGATACCATACAACAATCCAAATATTATAAAACTACATTCTTAAAATCCTTGCGAACATCCTGCAGCGGGTACGAACGAGTCCTTGCTGAATATCCATCCGACGATAAACTTGCTCAACTGCTCTGCTAGTCTGAAACAAAAAAAGGATTGGGATGAGACATAATGTCTTAGTGAGTTCTCCTAATCCTAGGCTATAGGTGACTTCGGGGAAACCTATGGTCACCACGTGTCTAGGACGCTACCTGACTGTTGGGCGTCGTGTGTGAGGCTTACATAAACGGTCGTGCAAAGCTAAAACTGTCATAGGGTCATCTTATTTGCTTCCTTCGTGTCATGGCGGTCGAGGGATCCTAGGACCGCTAACTCAAGATACGTAGAATGCATCAAGACATAACCTAACATATTCATGACACGGAACTAGACCGGACGATTAGGGAAACCTAAGATCGTCGTCGGTACACTTACATAACTAGTTCTATAGCCTAAGCTATACGTATCTAACCTCTTAGCATAAACATAATCGTAACATAATCATATGCAATTCATTAATAAGGTCTGAATGATTATCTAAGTTGATTTTACGGAATATAGTCGAGTGGAGTAACCCCGAGTATATTCCAAAACATAACCGATGAACCTAGCTAGGGAACATCGGACTCCACCATGTCGTGCGGCTTCCTTACGGCTAAATCATTCACCTGGTGTGAACCTCCGGTATCCCATTCTAGCATGGATAGTTAGAGACACGACATGGCCTAGCATAAAACATAGTTTTGTTCATAGTCCAACGTATCATAAACATAGGCATATCATAACATAAACATATGGATCATAAACTAGCTCGCCGCTCGGCGTCGTATCAGAAGATACCTAGGGACTTCATTCTTTAAGATTGCATACTAATTCTCGACTACCTAAGTCGAGGCTCTAAGGTTCACTCATTCTAGACTTGTATTTCTACCCATAGCTCATTGTGAACTTAACATAACATAGCATAATCATAACTTGATTGAGTGTCCACCACGAGTCCGTAAGCTACTCGCTTAAGCGGTGAAACAGTTCACATAAAGCTAATTGTACGCAACTTAAGCTTAAAGAGCATAATCCTGAGGTTTGCATACTTATTCATATCATATACTTGTTCATCACGACTTATCATACTTAGGGTCATGCTAACATCTAGTTCTCGACAATCTATGTCGAGGTTCTATACTTTCCCATTCTTAGACTAATTTCCTACCCGAGTATAATCACGAATATTATCGTATCATTACATCTCATGTGCCATTCATCGTTGAAGTTGTCCATGTTTTTCACGCATTTGATTATTAATATTTTAAGGTGTAGTGTGCAATAACTACTTGACTTTGAGGGGTTTTTAAGGTTATAAAAGACTGCAAGGAAAAACTTCGTCGGAACCACCACACCACATGAAATTCTTTAAGGAAAAGTGATGTGCTGTGGAATCTCGCTTCAAGCGAGATTTCTTGCTTCAAGCGAGATTCACCCAGTTGGCTACTGTCAAAATCTCGCTTGAGCGAGATTTTCTCGCTTAAGCGAGCATTCATCGTCCCAGACCTGCAGAATTCGTGTTTTTGACTTCTAAACCTCAAAATCAAGTTTCTAATGCACCCAAAACACATAGAAAACAATTTAGAATAAGTGCATGGCAACAAACAACACAATTTCAACAATTAATGGCAAAGGGGCAACTAAAACCTAAACTAACAATTCATAATTCTATATCTAAGTTTACACAAATCCATAGGTAGGAAATCTATCTATAGAACTCACCTAAGATGCTTCTGCAACAAACACAGCCCCAAAACATGCTTCAAGCTCTAACTTGATTCACTTGCTCCAAAGCTCATGCTAACCAAACCCAAGCTTCTATCATGCTTCCTAGTTGTTTCATGCTCGCTAAGACACCATAATCCAAGCTTGTTCATCCATGTAATGAAGTTGTGAAGGTTAGATGGTGAAAAGGGAGGGTTAGGGTTCGATGGAGAAGAGAGAGGGAGGAAAAAACTTTATGCTTCAACTTAGTGAGAGAAAGACATGGGAAAAATGAAGTTTCCCAACTCTAACATCCTTATATACTTCTTGCGCGTAATTACCAAAATGTCCTTGGTCTTGATTGTTCTTTCCTCTGACACAGATAATTCGACTCATGCTTAATTGATAACGCCTCATAATGCATTCCTCACCGTAGTGAATGTCATGAACTTCGTTCTCTGGCACACCTTCGACTAATATATTTCCAAAATGACGAGCGGGATATTACATCAACCTTCATATTTATCAAACATGTAATCATATAGGCTAAAACCTCATTTTTGTGCAATGGTCATTCCAATACTTTCATTTTACCGAATAAAAAACCAAATAGGATCAAAAATCATGTTTTAAATCAAGGGACAAATTCAACCTTCTCATTTATCAAATTTGCAACCATATAGGCAAATATCTCATTTTCGCGACAAAGATCATCCCAAAACCTTTTATTTACCGAATTTTAAACCAAATAGGAACAAATACCATGCTTCGCTTCAAGGCACATCGAGGGACAAATTCAACCTTAATATTTATCAAACTTGTAACCATATAGGAGAAAATCTCATTTTCGCGACAAAGCTCATTCCAATACTTTTAATTTTCATAATGCAAAACCAAATAGGATCTCAAATCAAGGGACACATTCAACCTTTCCATTTATAAAATTTACCATATAGGCTAAAATCACGTTTTCGCGACAAGGAACATTCCAAGACATTCATTTTACCAAATACAAAACATAATATGTTCACATATCATGTTTTGAATCAAAGGACAAGTTCAACCTTCATATTTCTCAAACTTAGAAGCATATAGGCCAAAATCTCATTTTCGCGACAAGGGACATTTCAATACTTTCATTTTGCCAAATACAAAACCAAATAGGATCAAAAATCATGTTTTAAATCAAGGGACAAATTCAACCTTCTCATTTATCAAATTTGCTACAATATAGGCTAATCTCTTATTTTCGGGACAAGGATCATCCCAATTGTAACGCCCTAGTTGCTATTTTACTATTTTTGGTTGATTTTGATATGTTTTATGTATTTTGTATAATTTATGTGATTTATGTGATGTTATTACTTGAATTATATTTTATTGTATGATTTAATAAAATAGGAGGAGAAATATTATTTATTTGGTTAAAGAGAATTATTTATAATAATTATTAGAATTAAGGGGGTAATGAGAATTAAAGGAAATTTAGTGAGGGAGTTAAGAGAAAATAGATGTTATGTTTTGGTTGGTAAGGAAAGAGAATTAGTCAGACAAAAAGAAACAATTGTACGTATCAGTAAGAAGAAAACAAGAGTTTTTGGGAGAAAAGGGAGAAGAGCCAAGGGAAGAGCTAGGAAGAGAGAACCTGTCCAATCGCTGTAGGAATTTGCTGAATTAAGGTAAGGGTGGGTTTACTTTTCAATTGCTAATGTATCTATGTATGATTTCATGAAAATGGATTGAAAAATGGTGATTTTGATTTAGGTTAAAGAATATGATAAATTGCTCATTGTTGTTGAATTATGTTGTTGATGATGTTGCTATGAGTTGTTTCTGATGCTTTGTTGTGTATTGAACCCATAAACATGTTTGTAACTCATTTTGGGTAATCAGGGGATCAAAATTGGGTTTTTGAGGTGAAAAATGGTGAAAAAATCGTAACAGCCTGTGCCAGATCGTGCTCCGATTTTGTCAAATCGTGCTCCGATTATTCCAGAATGAAAATGCAATTTTGACCCAGAAAATCGTACTCCGATTTGACAGCATCCCTGTTTCGTGTTCTTGCATCTTTTTCACCCATTTCTGTTCCGAACTGGCTTTTGGTGTAAACAGTAAAGTTGTAGATAATTAAGTTAGCTTTCTAATGGCTTTGGTTTGACTTGAAAATGATTTTTAGAATTTGAGTTATGATGGAAATAGTCCAGGTGAGTATTGAGAAAACTTTAAGAAAACTTAACATAACTGGTCCCAAGTTAGTCCAAAAACTTATGGTTGATTTCCCAATTTCAAACTTAAGTATTAGAGGTTTAATTAAGGTGTTTTATGAGTAGTCGGCTTAGGTCTTATTGATCGAACTTGATTTGCTTTTCAAGAATGTCTTGGACTTTGATATGAATGTAATTGAGTAATGTATATGTTGCTATTGTTGTTGATATGTTGGAATATATATGTTTATATATGTACAATTATATACGGTGTATTGTTGAGTTGCCATTGATGTTGCTGAGTTGTGTTGTCCAGTTGGGGAGTGTGTCATAAGTATTAGGCACAGATGTTGATGTCGTAGTAGTTGTTGTTGTTGTTGTTTGGTTGTATGCTGATATACACCATTAGATGTTGTTGGGTTGTATGCAGATATACACCATAGAGTCATTCATACTCATATGCATTTGTTGGGGGCTTATTGCCCTGGAATGTTTATCATTCACCCGTTGGGGGCTTATTGCCCTGGAACGCTTTATCATTCACTTGTTGGGGGCTTATTGCCCTGGGATGCTTTAACCATCCAAACTGTTGGGGGCTCATGCCCTGGAATGCTTAGCATTCAACGCGCGTAGTATGGTACCACATGCATATTGCATTAGAGGTTGAAGTCTTTGCATAGTTGTTGCTGGTGTGAGTTGTCTTTGTAGAGTTTTTGGTGTCGGAGTTGTTGTTGGTGAGATGTCGCCACAAGAGTTGTTGTTGTAAATCGAAGATGAATCAAAATTATAATGTGGAGATGATATTGTTGATTTTGTTGCTGATGAATGTTATTGCTTGTTGATGTTTTCAATTCACTTTGATGATATATATATATATATATATATATATATATATATATATATATATTACTGTTGATTTGTGAACTCACCCCTTCTGCTGAAATTGCCGCCTCGTGGGCAATTGCAGGTAATGAAGGCTAGTGAGATTTTGGCTCTTGTGTCTTAGGGCTCTGATACGTAACGGGATGGGGAATCGTTGCAATGTTTTCTTACATTCCTTTATGTATCAACTTTTGTAGAACATGTTGTTAAAGCTTTTATTGTTGTTGGAGATTTAACTATTATTAAATAAATTTTATTATGTTGAGGCCTTTGTGCCAAGGATGTTGATGTAGTTGTTGATTTTGATTTTAAATAAAGATTTCCGCTGCAGAATTTTATAAAGATGATTTGTTGGTATTTGAATAGTTCTATGTTCTATTTAAATAAATTTTGAGAAGTAGATGTAATACTCCGTTGTTGTTGAAACTCTGATATTTATATTAGCATTATTACGTTGTTTTGGGAAACGGGGTGTTACACCAATACCTTTTATTTACTGAATTTAGAACAAAATAGATTCAAATATCATGTTTCGCATCAATGGACATCGAGGGACAAGCTCTACCTTCATATTTATCAAACATGTAATCATATAGGCTAAAACCTCATTTTTGTGCCAGGGTCATTCTAATACTTTCATTTTACCGAATACCAAACCAAATAGGATCAAAAATCATGTTTTAAATCAAGGGACAAATTCAACCTTCTCATTTATCAAATTTGCAACCATATAGGCTAATATCTCATTTTCGCGACAAGGATCATCCCAATACCTTTTATTTACCGAATTTAAAACAAAATAGGTACAAATACCATGCTTCGCTTCAAGGGACAAATTCACCCTTAATATTTATCAAACTTGTAACCATATAGGAGAAAATCTCATTTTCGCGACAAAGCTCATTCCAATACTTTTAATTTTCCTAATGCAAAACCAAATAGGATCTCAAATCAAGGGACACATTCAACCTTTCCATTTATAAAATTTACCATATAGGCTAAAATCACGTTTTCGCGACAAGGAACATTCCAAGACATTCATTTTACCAAATACAAAACATAATATGTTCACATATCATGTTTTGAATCAAAGGACGAGTTCAACCTTCATATTTCTCAAACTTAGAAGCATATAGGCCAAAATCTCATTTTCGCGACAAGGGACATTTCAATACTTTCATTTTGCCAAATACAAAACCAAATAGGATCAAAAATCATGTTTTAAATCAAGGGACAAATTCAACCTTCTCATTTATCAAATTTGCTACAATATAGGCTAATCTCTTATTTTCGGGACAAGGATCATCCCAATACCTTTTATTTACTGAATTTAGAACAAAATAGATTCAAATATCACGTTTCGCATCAATGGACATCAAGGGACAAGCTCTACCTTCATATTTATCAAACATGTAATCATATAGGCTAAAACCTCATTTTTGTGCCAGGGTCATTCTAATACTTTCATTTTACCGAATACCAAACCAAATAGGATCAAAAATCATGTTTTAAATCAAGGGACAAATTCAACCTTCTCATTTATCAAATTTGCAACCATATAGTGTAACACCCCGTTCCCCAAAATGACATAATAATATGCAACAATCATCAGAGTTCAGCAACAACGGGGTATTACATCTACTTATCATAACTATTAAATAGAATATAAAAACATCAACAAATTCCATCATATTAAAATTCTACAGCGGAAATCTTTAATTCAAGCATCAACATCAAATCTACTACAAATAAGTTCTTGGCACAAAGGCCTTACATCAATAAGAATCATTCAACGACAAAATCCTCAACAACATAGTTCAACAAGTGATACATAAGGAATGAAGAATTAAACATGCAATAATCCCATCCCGTACGTATCAGAGCCCTAGACACAAGAGCCAAATCCTACAAGCCTTCATTACCTGCACTTGCCCACAAGGCGGCAATTCCAGCATAAGGGGTGAGTTCACAAATCAAAGTAATATATATAATATATGAATCATCAAATTGCATTGAAAATAACAACAAATAATAACAACCATCATCATCATAAGCAACAACATCATCAATATTATCTCAACATTATAATTTAGATTCATCTTCGGTTAACAACATCAACGACAACATCACTTGTGGCGACACCTCACCAACAAACACTCACACCTACAACAACTAATGCAAGACCTCAACTACTAATGCAATATGCACATGTGGTACCATACTACGCGCGTTGAATGCTAAGCATTCCAGGGCAATAAGCCCCCAACAGTTGGATGGTTAAAGCATCCTAGGGCAATAAGCCCCCATCAGGTGAATGATAAACATTCCAGGGCAATAAGCCCCCAACGGGTGAATGATAAACATTCCGGAGCAATAAGCCCTTAACAAATGCAAATGAGTTATGAATGACTCAATGGTGTATATCTGCATACAACCCTACGGCAACTAATGGTGCATATCAGCATGCAACCAACAACAACAACGACTAGGACATCCTCCCCAACTAGACTCAACCACTCAACATCAAGAACAACTCCAATTTAGCAAAACATGCTTATTTTCATATAAACATACATTAATCCATCATATTCATCTTCATGATATAGTTTTACCATCTAAACAACTCTTTATAAATCCAATAAACAAAATAGGAAGCATAGGTTTGGGTTTGGAGCACTTTGAAAAAGTACACAAAATGGTCGCACAGGACCAATCTCGCTTAAGCGAGCAGCATCTCGCTTGAGCGAGTCAAATGACGAAAGTCAGGATGTTCCTCGCTTGAGGCTCGCTTAGTGTTCGCTTGAGCGACGCTCACAAACTACAGGTTCTGGGCAGATTTCGCTTGAGCGACGGGAATTTCGCTTGAGCGACGCAAATGACGAAGGTTGGGATTTCGCTCGCTTAGAGTCCGCTTAGCTCTCGCTTGAGCGAACGGGCGCGAAACGATTCTGGGCAGGGAAAAGTGCCGCTCGCTTGAGCGACGGCTATCTCGCTTAAGCGAGAATTCATCTGGGCAGAAATACAGCTACGACTTTCTAAGCCCTAAATCATCCAAAAACCCAATTTTAATCCCCCAATCACCCCAAAACGATTTAGAATGAGTTTATGGGTTCAATATACTTTCAAGGCATCAGAAACACATCATACAACATCATTAACAACACAATTCATCAAAAGTGAGCAATTCATCATGTTCATAAACCTAGTTCCAAAACTACCAATTTCAATCCAATTTCATGAAATCATATACATATATATTAACAATTGAATCATAAACCCACCCTTACCTCAATTAGGCAAATTCTACAGCAAAAATGGCAGCTTCTCCCTTCCTAGTTCTTCCCTTGGTTTCTCTCAAAAAGCTATGTTCTTCTTTTGTTTTTCTCTGATACGTGAAATGTTTCTTTTCTTTCCTTACTGACTAATTCTATTTCCTTTACCAACCAAAGTATAACTCCCCTTTTTCTATTAACTCCTTCCTTAATCTCCTTTAATTCACATTAACCCCATAATTCTAATAATTAATAATTATTCCTCCTATTTTCATAATTCTCCAAAATAATAATATTTCTTCTATTTTCTTAAATAACCTAAAATCGCATAAATAATTATAAACAAATAAACACACTACATATTCACATAATCATTTATAAATTCAAATAAAATATGCCAAACAACTAAAAATAACAAAATAGCAACTAGGGCGTTACAACTCTCCCCAACTTAGAGAATTTCGTCCTCGAAATATTACCTCAAGCAACAAACAACTCAGGATAGGATTCTTGCATCTTGCTCTCCAACTCCCAGGTCAAACTTTCACCTGTCACACCACCCCAAACAACCCTTACCAAAGGTATCTCTTTGCCTCTCAGCTGCTTCACCTTACGATCATCAATCCTTAAAGGTAAAGTCTCAACGGTAAGATTATCCCTAACTTGCACATCATCTCTAGGAATAACATGCGAAGGATCTGCTACATACTTCCTCAGCTGCGACAGATGAAACACATCATGCAAGTTCGATAAATGTGGTGGCAATCCAATCCGATACGCCACGGTACCAGTTCTCTCCGAAATCTGATAAGGACCAATGAACTTTGGAGTCAACTTCTTAGACTTCAATGCACGTCCTACACCCGTCATAGGAGTAACCCTTAAAAACACATGCTCACCCTCCTGAAACTCAAGGGCTTTTCTACGCTTATCATGATAACTCTTCTGACGATCTTGCGATGCTTTCATATAGGAACAAATACCATGCTTCGCTTCAAGGCACATCGAGGGACAAATTCAACTTTAATATTTATCAAACTTGTAACCATATAGGAGAAAATCTCATTTTCGCGACAAGGATCATTCCAATACTTTTAATTTTCCTAATGCAAAACCAAATAGGATCTCAAATCAAGGGACACATTCAACCTTTCCATTTATAAAATTTACCATATAGGCTAGAATCACGTTTTTGCGACAAGGATCATTCCAAGAAATTCATTTTACCAAATACAAAACATAATATGTTCACATATCATGTTTTGAATCAAAGGACAAGTTCAACCTTCATATTTCTCAAACCTAGAAGCATATAGGCCAAAATCTCATTTTCGCGACAAGGGACATTTCAATACTTTCATTTTGCCAAATACAAAACCAAATAGGATCAAAAATCATGTTTTAAATCAAGGGACAAATTCAACCTTCTCATTTATCAAATTTGCTACAATATAGGCTAATCTCTTATTTTCGGGACAAGGATCATCCCAATACCTTTTATTTACTGAATTTAGAACAAAATATATTCAAATATCACGTTTCGCATCAATGGACATCGAGGGACAAGCTCTACCTTCATATTTATCAAACATGTAATTATATAGGCTAAAACCTCATTGTTGTGCAAGGGTCATTCCAATACTTTTATTTTACCGAATATCAAACCAAATAGGATCAAAAATCATGTTTTAAATCAAGGGACAAATTCAACCTTCTCATTTATCAAATTTGCAACCATATAGGCTAATATCTCATTTTCGCGACAAAGATCATCTCAATGCCTTTTATTTACCGAATTTAAAACAAAATAGATACAAATACCATGCTTCGCTTCAAGGGACAAACTCAACTTTATTTATCAAACATGTAATCATATAGGCTAAAACCTCATTTTTGTGCCAGGGTCATTCCAATACTTTCATTTTACCGAATACCAAACCAAATAGGATCTAAAATCATGTTTTAAATCAAGGGACAAATTCAACCTTCTCATTTATCAAATTTGCAACCATATAGGCTAATATCTCATTTTCGCGACAAGGATCATCTCAATGCCTTTTATTTACCGAATTTAAAACAAAATAGATACAAATACCATGCTTCGCTTCAAGGGACAAACAGAACTTTATTTATCAAACATGTAATCATATAGGCTAAAACCTCATTTTTGTGCCAGGGTCATTCCAATACTTTCATTTTACCGAATACCAAACCAAATAGGATCTAAAATCATGTTTTAAATCAAGGGACAAATTCAACCTTCTCATTTATCAAATTTGCAACCATATAGGCTAATATCTCATTTTCGCGACAAGGATCATCTCAATGCCTTTTATTTACCGAATTTAAAACAAAATAGATACAAATACCATGCTTCGCTTCAAGGGACAAACAGAACTTTATTTATCAAACATGTAATCATATAGGCTAAAACCTCATTTTTGTGCCAGGGTCATTCCAATACTTTCATTTTACCGAATACCAAACCAAATAGGATCTAAAATCATGTTTTAAATCAAGGGACAAATTCAACCTTCTCATTTATCAAATTTGCAACCATATAGGCTAATATCTCATTTTCACGACAAGGATCATCCCAATACCTTTTATTTACCGAATTTAAAACAAAATAGGTACAAATACCATGCTTCGCTTCAAGGGACAAACTCAACCTTCATATTTATCAAACATGTAATCATATAGGCTAAAATCACGTTTTCGCGACAAGGAACATTCCAAGACTTTTCATTTTACTAAATACAAAACAAAATATGTTCACATATCATGTTTTAAATCAAGGGAAATGTTAACCTTCTTATTTCTCAAACTTGTAAGCATATAGGCCAAAATCTCATTTTCGTGACAAGGGACATTTCAATACTTTCATTTTGCCAAATACAAAACCAAATAGGATCACAAATCATGTTTTAAATCAAGGGACAAATTCAACCTTCTCATTTATCAAATTTGCAACAATAGAGGCTAATATCTTATTTTCGCGACAAGGATCATCCCAATACCTTTTATTTACTGAATTTAGAACAAAATAGATTCAAATATCACGTTTCGCATCAATGGACATCGAGGGACAAGCTCAACCTTCATATTTATCAAACATGTAATCATATAGGCTAAAACCTCATTTTTGTGCAATGGTCATTCCAATACTTTCATTTTACCGAATAAAAAACCAAATAGGATCAAAAATCATGTTTTAAATCAAGGGACAAATTCAACCTTCTCATTTATCAAATTTGCAACCATATAGGCAAATATCTCATTTTTGCGACAAAGATCACCCCAAAATCTTTTATTTACCGAATTTTAAACCAAATAGTAACAAATACCATGCTTCGCTTCAAGGCACATCGAGGGACAAATTCAACCTTAATATTTATCGAACTTGTAACCATATAGGAGAAAATCTCATTTTCGCGACAAGGATCATTCCAATACTTTTAATTTTCCTAATGCAAAACCAAATAGGATCTCAAATCAAGGGACACATTCAACCTTTCCATTTATAAAATTTACCATATAGGCTAAAATTACGTTTTCGCGACATGGAACATTCCAAGACATTCATTTTACCAAATACAAAACATAATATGTTCACATATCATGTTTTGAATCAAAGGACAAGTTCAACCTTCATATTTCTCAAACTTAGAAGCATATAGGCCAAAATCTCATTTTCGCGACAAGGGACATTTAAATACTTTCATTTTGCCAAATACAAAACCAAATAGGATCAAAAATCAGGTTTTAAATCAAGGGACAAATTCAACCTTCTCATTTATCAAATTTGCTACAATATAGGCTAATCTCTTATTTTCGGGACAAGGATCATCCCAATACCTTTTATTTGCTGAATTTAGAACAAAATAGATTCAAATATCACGTTTCGCATCAATGGACATCGAGGGACAAGCTCTACCTTCATATTTATCAAACATGTAATTATATAGGCTAAAACCTCATTGTTGTGCAAGGGTCATTCCAATACTTTTATTTTACCGAATATCAAACCAAATAGGATCAAAAATCATGTTTTAAATCAAGGGACAAATTCAACCTTCTCATATATCAAATTTGCAACCATATAGGCTAATATCTGATTTTCGCGACAAGGATCATCCCAATACCTTTTATTTACCGAATTTAAAACAAAATAGGTACAAATACCATGCTTCGCTTCAAGGGACAAACTCAACTTTATTTATCAAACATGTAATCATATAGGCTAAAACCTTATTTTTGTGCCAGGGTCATTCCAATACTTTCATTTTACCGAATACCAAACCAAATAGGATCAATAATCATGTTTTAAATCAAGGGACAAATTCAACCTACCTATTGATCAAACTTGTAATCATATAGGCTAAAATCTTATTTTCGCGAAAATGGTTATTCCAATTCTTTCATTTTACCTAATACAAAACTAAATAGGTTTACCTCATATTTTAAATCAAGGGACACATTCAACCTTCCCATTTATAAAATGTTACCATATAGGCTAAAATCACGTTTTCGCGACAAGGAACATTCCAAGACTTTTCATTTTACTAAATACAAAACAAAATATGTTCACATATCATGTTTTAAATCAAGGGAAATGTTAACCTTCTTATTTCTCAAACTTGTAAGCATATAGGCCAAAATCTCATTTTCGTGACAAGGGACATTTCAATACTTTCATTTTGCCAAATACAAAACCAAATAGGATCACAAATCATGTTTTAAATCAAGGGACAAATTCAACCTTCTCATTTATCAAATTTGCAACAATAAAGGCTAATATCTTATTTTCGCGACAAGGATCATCCAAATACCTTTTATTTACTGAATTTAGAACAAAATAGATTCAAATATCACATTTCGCATCAATGGACATCGAGGGACAAGCTCAACCTTCATATTTATCAAACATGTAATCATATAGGCTAAAACCTCATTTTTGTGCAATGGTCCTTCCAATACTTTCATTTTACCGAATAAAAAACCAAATAGGATCAAAAATCATGTTTTAAATCAAGGGAAAAATTCAACCTTCTCATTTATCAAATTTGCAACCATATAGGCAAATATCTCATTTTCGCGACAAAGATCATCCCAAAACCTTTTTTTTACCGAATTTTAAACCAAATAGGTACAAATACCATGCTTCGCTTCAAGGCACATCGAGGGACAAATTCAACCTTAATATTTATCGAACTTGTAACCATATAGGAGAAAATCTCATTTTCGCGACAAGGGTCATTCCAATACTTTTAATTATCCTAATGCAAAACCAAATAGGATCTCAAATCAAGGGACACATTCAACCTTTCCATTTATAAAATTTACCATATAGGCTAAAATCACGTTTTCGCGACAAGGAACATTCCAAGACATTCATTTTACCAAATACAAAACATAATATGTTCACATATCATGTTTTGAATCAAAGGACAAGTTCAACCTTCTTATTTCTCAAACTTAGAAGCATATAGGCCAAAATCTCATTTTCGCGACAAGGGACATTTCAATACTTTCATTTTGCCAAATACAAAACCAAATAGGATCAAAAATCAGGTTTTAAATCAAGGGACAAATTCAACCTTCTCATTTATCAAATTTGCTACAATATAGGCTAATCTCTTATTTTCGGGACAAGGATCATCCCAATACCTTTTATTTACTGAATTTAGAACAAAATAGATTCAAATATCACGTTTCGCATCAATGGACATAGAGGGACAAGCTCTACCTTCATATTTATCAAACATGTAATTATATAGGCTAAAACCTCATTGTTGTGCAAGGGTCATTCCAATACTTTTATTTTACCGAATATCAAACCAAATAGGATCAAAAATCATGTTTTAAATCAAGGGACAAATTCAACCTTCTCATATATCAAATTTGCAACCATATAGGCTAATATCTGATTTTCGCGACAAGGATCATCCCAATACCTTTTATTTACCGAATTTAAAACAAAATAGGTACAAATACCATGCTTCGCTTCAAGGGACAAACTCAACTTTATTTATCAAACATGTAATCATATAGGCTAAAACCTCATTTTTGTGCCAGGGTCATTCCAATACTTTCATTTTACCGAATACCAAACCAAATAGGATCAATAATCATGTTTTAAATCAAGGGACAAATTCAACCTACCTATTGATCAAACATGTAATCATATAGGCTAAAATCTTATTTTCGCGAAAATTGTTATTCCAATTCTTTCATTTTACCTAATACAAAACTAAATAGGTTTACCTCATATTTTAAATCAAGGGACACATTCAACCTTCCCATTTATAAAATGTTACCATATAGGCTAAAATCACGTTTTCGCGACAAGGAACATTCCAAGACTTTTCATTTTACTAAATACAAAACAAAATATGTTCACATATCATGTTTTAAATCAAGGGAAATGTTAACCTTCTTATTTCTCAAACTTGTAAGCATATAGGCCAAAATCTCATTTTCGTGACAAGGGACATTTCAATACTTTCATTTTGCCAAATACAAAACCAAATAGGATCACAAATCATGTTTTAAATCAAGGGACAAATTCAACCTTCTCATTTATCAAATTTGCAACAATAAAGGCTAATATCTTATTTTCGCGACAAGGATCATCCAAATACCTTTTATTTACTGAATTTAGAACAAAATAGATTCAAATATCACATTTCGCATCAATGGACATCGAGGGACAAGCTCAACCTTCATATTTATCAAACATGTAATCATATAGGCTAAAACCTCATTTTTGTGCAATGGTCCTTCCAATACTTTCATTTTACCGAATAAAAAACCAAATAGGATCAAAAATCATGTTTTAAATCAAGGGAAAAATTCAACCTTCTCATTTATCAAATTTGCAACCATATAGGCAAATATCTCATTTTCGCGACAAAGATCATCCCAAAACCTTTTTTTTACCGAATTTTAAACCAAATAGGTACAAATACCATGCTTCGCTTCAAGGCACATCGAGGGACAAATTCAACCTTAATATTTATCAAACTTGTAACCATATAGGAGAAAATCTCATTTTCGCGACAAGGGTCATTCCAATACTTTTAATTATCCTAATGCAAAACCAAATAGGATCTCAAATCAAGGGACACATTCAACCTTTCCATTTATAAAATTTACCATATAGGCTAAAATCACGTTTTCGCGACAAGGAACATTCCAAGACATTCATTTTACCAAATACAAAACATAATATGTTCACATATCATGTTTTGAATCAAAGGACAAGTTCAACCTTCTTATTTCTCAAACTTAGAAGCATATAGGCCAAAATCTCATTTTCGCGACAAGGGACATTTCAATACTTTCATTTTGCCAAATACAAAACCAAATAGGATCAAAAATCAGGTTTTAAATCAAGGGACAAATTCAACCTTCTCATTTATCAAATTTGCTACAATATAGGCTAATCTCTTATTTTCGGGACAAGGATCATCCCAATACCTTTTATTTACTGAATTTAGAACAAAATAGATTCAAATATCACGTTTCGCATCAATGGACATAGAGGGACAAGCTCTACCTTCATATTTATCAAACATGTAATTATATAGGCTAAAACCTCATTGTTGTGCAAGGGTCATTCCAATACTTTTATTTTACCGAATATCAAACCAAATAGGATCAAAAATCATGTTTTAAATCAAGGGACAAATTCAACCTTCTCATATATCAAATTTGCAACCATATAGGCTAATATCTGATTTTCGCGACAAGGATCATCCCAATACCTTTTATTTACCGAATTTAAAACAAAATAGGTACAAATACCATGCTTCGCTTCAAGGGACAAACTCAACTTTATTTATCAAACATGTAATCATATAGGCTAAAACCTCATTTTTGTGCCAGGGTCATTCCAATACTTTCATTTTACCGAATACCAAACCAAATAGGATCAATAATCATGTTTTAAATCAAGGGACAAATTCAACCTACCTATTGATCAAACATGTAATCATATAGGCTAAAATCTTATTTTCGCGAAAATTGTTATTCCAATTCTTTCATTTTACCTAATACAAAACTAAATAGGTTTACCTCATATTTTAAATCAAGGGACACATTCAACCTTCCCATTTATAAAATGTTACCATATAGGCTAAAATCACGTTTTCGCGACAAGGAACATTCCAAGACTTTTCATTTTACTAAATACAAAACAAAATATGTTCACATATCATGTTTTAAATCAAGGGAAATGTTAACCTTCTTATTTCTCAAACTTGTAAGCATATAGGCCAAAATCTCATTTTCGTGACAAGGGACATTTCAATACTTTCATTTTGCCAAATACAAAACCAAATAGGATCACAAATCATGTTTTAAATCAAGGGACAAATTCAACCTTCTCATTTATCAAATTTGCAACAATAAAGGCTAATATCTTATTTTCGCGACAAGGATCATCCCAATACCTTTTATTTACTGAATTTAGAACAAAATAGATTCAAATATCACGTTTCGCATCAATGGACATCGAGGGACAAGCTCAACCTTCATATTTATCAAACATGTAATCATATAGGCTAAAACCTCATTTTTGTGCAATGGTCATTCCAATACTTTCATTTTACCGAATAAAAAACCAAATAGGATCAAAAATCATGTTTTAAATCAAGGGACAAATTCAACCTTCTCAGTTATCAAATTTGCAACCATATAGGCAAATATCTCATTTTCGCGACAAAGATCATCCCAAAACCATTTATTTACCGAATTTTAAACCAAATAGGTACAAATACCATGCTTCGCTTCAAGGCACATCGAGGGACAAATTCAACCTTAATATTTATCAAACTTGTAACCATATAGGAGAAAATCTCATTTTCGCGACAAGGGTCATTCCAATACTTTTAATTATCCTAATGCAAAACCAAATAGGATCTCAAATCAAGGGACACATTCAACCTTTCCATTTATAAAATTTACCATATAGGCTAAAATCACGTTTTCGCGACAAGGAACATTCCAAGACATTCATTTTACCAAATACAAAACATAATATGTTCACATATCATGTTTTGAATCAAAGGACAAGTTCAACCTTCTTATTTCTCAAACTTAGAAGCATATAGGCCAAAATCTCATTTTCGCGACAAGGGACATTTCAATACTTTCATTTTGCCAAATACAAAACCAAATAGGATCAAAAATCAGGTTTTAAATCAAGGGACAAATTCAACCTTCTCATTTATCAAATTTGCTACAATATAGGCTAATCTCTTATTTTCGGGACAAGGATCATCCCAATACCTTTTATTTACTGAATTTAGAACAAAATAGATTCAAATATCACGTTTCGCATCAATGGACATCGAGGGACAAGCTCTACCTTCATATTTATCAAACATGTAATTATATAGGCTAAAACCTCATTGTTGTGCAAGGGTCATTCCAATACTTTTATTTTACCGAATATCAAACCAAATAGGATCAAAAATCATGTTTTAAATCAAGGGACAAATTCAACCTTCCCATTTATCAAATTTGCAACAATAAAGGCTAATATCTTATTTTCGCGACAAGGATCATCCCAATACCTTTTATTTACTGAATTTAGAACAAAATAGATTCAAATATCACGTTTCGCATCAATGGACATCGAGGGACAAGCTCAACCTTCATATTTATCAAACATGTAATCATATAGGCTAAAACCTCATTTTTGTGCAATGGTCATTCCAATACTTTCATTTTACCGAATAAAAAACCAAATAGGATCAAAAATCATGTTTTAAATCAAGGGACAAATTCAACCTTCTCATATATCAAATTTGCAACCATATAGGCTAATATCTGATTTTCGCGACAAGGATCATCCCAATACCTTTTATTTACCGAATTTAAAACAAAATAGGTACAAATACCATGCTTCGCTTCAAGGGACAAACTCAACTTTATTTATCAAACATGTAATCATATAGGCTAAAACCTCATTTTTGTGCCAGGGTCATTCCAATACTTTCATTTTACCGAATACCAAACCAAATAGGATCAATAATCATGTTTTAAATCAAGGGACAAATTCAACCTACCTATTGATCAAACTTGTAATCATATAGGCTAAAATCTTATTTTCGCGAAAATGGTTATTCCAATTCTTTCATTTTACCTAATACAAAACTAAATAGGTTTACCTCATATTTTAAATCAAGGGACACATTCAACCTTCCCATTTATAAAATGTTACCATATAGGCTAAAATCACGTTTTCGCGACAAGGAACATTCCAAGACTTTTCATTTTACCAAATACAAAACAAAATATGTTCACATATCATGTTTTAAATCAAGGGAAATGTTAACCTTCTTATTTCTCAAACTTGTAAGCATATAGGCCAAAATCTCATTTTCGTGACAAGGGACATTTCAATACTTTCATTTTGCCAAATACAAAACCAAATAGGATCACAAATCATGTTTTAAATCAAGGGACAAATTCAACCTTCTCATTTATCAAATTTGCAACAATAAAGGCTAATATCTTATTTTCGCGACAAGGATCATCCCAATACCTTTTATTTACTGAATTTAGAACAAAATAGATTCAAATATCACGTTTCGCATCAATGGACATCGAGGGACAAGCTCAACCTTCATATTTATCAAACATGTAATCATATAGGCTAAAACCTCATTTTTGTGCAATGGTCATTCCAATACTTTCATTTTACCGAATAAAAAACCAAATAGGATCAAAAATCATGTTTTAAATCAAGGGACAAATTCAACCTTCTCATATATCAAATTTGCAACCATATAGGCTAATATCTGATTTTCGCGACAAGGATCATCCCAATACCTTTTATTTACCGAATTTAAAACAAAATAGGTACAAATACCATGCTTCGCTTCAAGGGACAAACTCAACTTTATTTATCAAACATGTAATCATATAGGCTAAAACCTCATTTTTGTGCCAGGGTCATTCCAATACTTTCATTTTACCGAATACCAAACCAAATAGGATCAATAATCATGTTTTAAATCAAGGGACAAATTCAACCTACCTATTGATCAAACTTGTAATCATATAGGCTAAAATCTTATTTTCGCGAAAATGGTTATTCCAATTCTTTCATTTTACCTAATAGAAAACTAAATAGGTTTACCTCATATTTTAAATCAAGGGACACATTCAACCTTCCCATTTATAAAATGTTACCATATAGGCTAAAATCACGTTTTCGCGACAAGGAACATTCCAAGACTTTTCATTTTACTAAATACAAAACAAAATATGTTCACATATCATGTTTTAAATCAAGGGAAATGTTAACCTTCTTATTTCTCAAACTTGTAAGCATATAGGCCAAAATCTCATTTTCGTGACAAGGGACATTTCAATACTTTCATTTTGCCAAATACAAAACCAAATAGGATCACAAATCATGTTTTAAATCAAGGGACAAATTCAACCTTCTCATTTATCAAATTTGCAACAACAAAAGCCTAATATCTTATTTTCGTGACAAGGATCATCCCAATACCTTTTATTTACTGAATTTAGAACAAAATAGATTCAAATATCACGTTTCGCATCAATGGACATCGAGGGACAAGCTCAACCTTCATATTTATCAAACATGTAATCATATAGGCTAAAACCTCATTTTTGTGCAATGGTCATTCCAATACTTTCATTTTACCGAATAAAAAACCAAATAGGATCAAAAACCATGTTTTAAATCAAGGGACAAATTCAACCTTCTCATATATCAAATTTGCAACCATATGGGCTAATATCTGATTTTCGCGACAAGGATCATCCCAATACCTTTTATTTACCGAATTTAAAACAAAATAGGTACAAATACCATGCTTCGCTTCAAGGGACAAACTCAACTTTATTTATCAAACATGTAATCATATAGGCTAAAACCTCATATTTGTGACAGGGTCATTCCAATACTTTCATTTTACCGAATACCAAACCAAATAGGATCAATAATCATGTTTTAAATCAAGGGACAAATTCAACCTACCTATTGATCAAACTTGTAATCATATAGGCTAAAATCTTATTTTCGAGAAAATGGTTATTCCAATTCTTTCATTTTACCTAATACAAAACTAAATAGGTTTACCTCATATTTTAAATCAAGGGACACATTCAACCTTCCCATTTATAAAATGTTACCATATAGGCTAAAATCACGTTTTCGCGACAAGGAACATTCCAAGACTTTTCATTTTACTAAATACAAAACAAAATATGTTCACATATCATGTTTTAAATCAAGGGAAATGTTAACCTTCTTATTTCTCAAACTTGTAAGCATATAGGCCAAAATCTCATTTTCGTGACAAGGGACATTTCAATACTTTCATTTTGCCAAATACAAAACCAAATAGGATCACAAATCATGTTTTAAATCAAGGGACAAATTCAACCTTCTCATTTATCAAATTTGCAACAATAAAGGCTAATATCTTATTTTCGCGACAAGGATCATCCCAATACCTTTTATTTACTGAATTTAGAACAAAATAGATTCAAATATCACGTTTCGCATCAATGGACATCGAGGGACAAGCTCAACCTTCATATTTATCAAACATGTAATCATATAGGCTAAAACCTCATTTTTGTGCAATGGTCATTCCAATACTTTCATTTTACCGAATAAAAAACCAAATAGGATCAAAAATCATGTTTTAAATCAAGGGACAAATTCAACCTTCTCATTTATCAAATTTGCAACCATATAGGCAAATATCTCATTTTCGCGACAAAGATCATCCCAAAACCTTTTATTTACCGAATTTTAAACCAAATAGGTACAAATACCATGCTTCGCTTCAAGGCACATCGAGGGACAAATTCAACCTTAATATTTATCAAACTTGTAACCATATAGGAGAAAATCTCATTTTCGCGACAAGGGTCATTCCAATACTTTTAATTATCCTAATGCAAAGCCAAATAGGATCTCAAATCAAGGGACACATTCAACCTTTCCATTTATAAAATTTACCATATAGGCTAAAATCACGTTTTCGCGACAAGGAACATTCCAAGACATTCATTTTACCAAATACAAAACATAATATGTTCACATATCATGTTTTGAATCAAAGGACAAGTTCAACCTTCTTATTTCTCAAACATTTCTAAACATTTCTTATTTCGCAAGTAGCTCAATGCACATCTTTCATCTCTAGCATTATATAGAAAATAATTAATAACTCTCGCATGACAAGCGTTAACGTCAATCGACAGAATTCGCGGTGCATCAGAAATTAATGTCTCCGTCTCTTAACATAAAACCATAACCTCTTCCGCTGGAACAACTTGTCTCGTTACTCTGCTGATTCATTCCACGTTCTAAACATTAGAACCTTACATATATTACTATCCCTGAGCACTAACTGATTTCGTCAACGTGTGCCGGCTTTCTCTATTCCGAAACCCTCTTATAACTGATAAACTCGAACTTGCATTCCCGGAGGAAACTAACTTCGACTACATAGTACCTCGGCCACCTTCCGGCACAAATTAATTCTTACTTTTACTTGCTCCGTGTCCCTACTTCCCAGCTCATCTCCGTTGCATACTTCGTTCCTCCTAGGTCCTATTCAGCTCTCAGGTATCTGTCCTAACCGCCGTGTGCTGAATTGAGTTGATCAGGCTCAACTAGCAACGACAATTAGAACGTTTCCCCAGAACCCAATGGTCCCACTACCTTAGTTGAAACTTAATGACCCATGGCACGATCTGAATCGACCTGCTCTGATACCAAATGTAACACCCATACTAAACGTATCTAGAAAGTTTAGCATGTGCATTAACTTAGTATTGGATACATTAAAATTTACAACTTAAATTACTTCGAATGAATATTAAATACAACAATACACGTTCGTACATCAGAGTTACCATACAACTATCCAAACATATAAATAAATACATCCTTAGATCCTTGCAACCATCCTGCAGCGGGTACGAACAGTCCTTGCTGCATATCCATCCGGCGATAAGATTACTCAAATGCTCTGCTAATCTGAAACAAATAAGGATTGGGATGAGACATAATGTCTCAGTGAGTTCTTCTAATCCTAGGCTATAGGTGACTTCGGGGAAAACCTATGGTCACCACGTGTCTAGGACGCTACCTGACTGTTGGGCGTCGTGTGTGAGGCTTACATAGACGGTTGTGCAAAGCTAAAGCCGTCATAGGGTAATCTTATTTGCTTCCTTCGTGTCATGGCGGTCAAGGGATCCTAGGACAGCTAACTCAAGATGCACTAAACACATCAAGACATAATCTAACATAATCATGACACGGCACTAGACCGGACGATTAGGGAAACCTAAGATCGTCGTCGGTCCCCATACATAACATTCTATTGTCTAAGCTGCACCTATCTAATCTCATATCGTAAACATAATCGTAACATAAACATCATAATCAAATGCAATTCATTAATAAGGTCTGAATGATTATCTGAGTTGATTTTACAGAATATAGTCGAGTGGAGTAACCCCGAGTATATTCCCATACATAACCGATGAACCTAGCTAGGGAACATCGGACTCCACCATGTCGTGCGGCTTCCTTACGGCTAAATCGTTCACTAGGTGTGAACCTCCGGTATCCCATTCTAGCATGGATAGTCAGAGACACGACATGGCCTAGCATAAAACATAGTTTTAATCATAGCTTAACATAGCATAACATAGCATAACGTAACATAACATATGGGATTAACCTAGTTCGGCATGAAGGCGAGTTAGCATCATATATCCTATAAATGAGTTTTCCCTTGCCTAGGCATCAATTGCTACCCAACATATCATATACCTAACTCTCATAGATTAAAAACCATTGAGTTAGTAAGTATTGCCCATGAATCTTAATGCCAGAAAATATTGGGATGTAAAGTGTGTTTATGGCTTGACTATGTGCATTCCTGCATTCTTTTAAAAGTCAGAGATGTTAAAGGTTTGCCAGGAAAGCTCGGACGACACGAGAATGCTAGAAAAAAGGGTTTTCCGGACGTGCTGTCCTGTAACAGGTCGCTTAAGCGAGCCTTATCTCGCTTAAGCGAGATCCTCAATTTGGCTACTGACAAAAACTCGCTTGAGCGAGGTCTAGCTCGCTTGAGCGAGCATTCAACATGTTCATCCTGGGCATGCTCGCTTGAGCGAGGTCTAGCTCGCTTGAGCGAGCATTCATCGTGACAGACCTGCAGAAATCGTATTTTTGATGCAACAATGCCAAAATCCAAGCCATATACACATGCATTTCATCCAGAACACATACATACATAATAAATTCAATTCATGGCAACAATACTCACCACACAACAGAAAACATAAAAGGGGCACTAATTAAAACCTATTTCAAAACTTATCTAAAACATGTTTCTTGCTTATAATTACACACCCAAGGGTTAGGAAATCTATCTAGAACTCACCTTCAAAAGTTCTGCCACAATCACAGCTCCAACTTCTAACTTCTTTGGGTACAAAACCCATATCAGCCCCCCCTTACTTCAAACTCTCCTCCAGGCCTCAATATTGAACCTAAAATCATGAAACCGGTACCAAAATGTCGGGCATTACGTTAGCTAACCATAGCAACAGAGTTCACTGAATTCCAAGCTACAGAGAAAGAGTTATTACCGTTTTAGTGAAGCCTTGTCCCAAACCCGTAAGCAGAATCCAGCAGAAATTACCAATCTTCAAATGCGTTTTTCGAATCCGTTTCTAATTCAAATCAAACGAAATTTATGTCCAAACTGTAGGGAATTGGATGAGGAATCCAAAACTTCAACAATCACTCAAATCCAGGCTACACAGAAACAGATACGAATCAAAAACCAGAACCTGCGAATTTCAGCTCACACATCGTAAAAATTCAACCGTAACCAACCTTGTGAATTCCCAAACAGCTTCAGCCCAAGCATTCAAACACCCATTTTAACATTCAATTCAATACCATAATTTCACATAAAAGTCTCTTGAATTCCAGCACCTACTTCTTCTTTCATGTTCTTGTTAATTTATTTCAATAACCCAACCATAGTAGTCACTTAAGCACACATGCAAGCAACAACCAACTTGAGAACCAATCCTTCAAAAGAGAGGTAGGAGGAGTTCGGCCCAAATCAGAGGAAGGAAAGAGGAAATCAAATCTGCATGCTAAACCCAAGGCTCTAAGGCTATGTTTGGATTGGTGGAGAGTGATGGTATGGAATGGAATGGTATGGGATGATTCAACATTCCATTGTTTGGTTTTGTAAAAAATGTATGGAATGGAATGGAGTGTGATGGAATGAGTTCCATCAAATACCACTCATTCCCCCAATTTTCCATTCCCCCCAAATTGGGAGGTATCTAATGGAATGGAACACTTAAACAATGCAATTACAACTTTGTCCCTACTTTTCATTCCCAATTTTGTTATCCCGGGCACAATTCCCTCTTTTTTCCCTTCACCCCTTCTTATTCCAATCTACTTTCATCTTCTCTTGTCTTCACTGTTGGTCTCCTCCACTTCTTTTTTTGCATAACATCACTCCAACAAGGTAATTCATATTCTCCCTCTTTGTTCATGTTATTGATGCTTCTTTTTCTAATTGCTGAACCCATATTTATGTTGTTATATCTGAACCCAAATTTCTTTTTTTATTTCCATCTTTATTCATGTTTGATGCCTCTTCTTCTAATTCCTTTCCAACTGATTTGGAAGATTCATTGTGGATATGTTTGTGTTCCTGTGAAACTGTGACCTAACTTACGACTATTTTTAGTTCTTGCATTTGTTGATTTTGATTTAGTGTTGAGTTTCATCTTCATCTTCAAGGACTTGGTTGATTGTATGGTGCTCTAGCACATGCAATTTTGTGTTTGATATTACTACCAGTACTATATGACTGGTATTTGTTTGTTTCATTGTTTTGATTGGTTAGTTGTAATCAATTATGAAGCATATAAGCATATGAAGTACAGTTATGACTGGTACGCAATAACTGTGTTCTTACTTGATCACTTTGATGATAAACATATTTGATTGATTATAACCTTTTCATTAGTTAAGCAGAAGATACTTCATGCTTAAATTTTTTGTAAGTTTTAATTAAGAGACATACTAACTTGAAGTTTTTCACGTTAGCATTTTGGTATATTTTCCAGTGTCTTCAACATTTCATTTAGGTCATAATTTACTTTAATTATTTGACATTTTTGTTAAATTTTGAAATCATGATTAAAGTTGATTGTATTCTTGGATTTTTTTATAGATGAACAATGAAGACATAAGAGCCAAATATGTGAAACTGTGTCAAATGATGATTATTCAAGTATCTATCATTATTGTTCTGATATGCTCACTAAAAAAAAAGTCTAGAAGAGCCCAAATACACTCTAGAATCACAGAGCATAGGGAAAGAGTTAGAAATGAGCTAATGAAACATATTGTAGGAAGTGATCGATGTTATGATATAATTCGTATGAGTCCCAAAGCTTTCTTAAACTTGTGCACCCTATTACGAGATCGCGGTGGACTTACACATACACGAAGGGCAACTATTGAGGAACAAGTAGCAAAGTTTCTTTACATAGTAGGACATAATGTGCGAAACTGTGTAATGTCTTTCTTCTTTAGACGCTCTGGTGAAACGGTTAGTCGTCATTTTCATAGAGTACTAGATGCTTTGATAGAGGTGGAGGGGATATTTTTGAAACAACCTGACGGTACACAAGTTCCTCCGGAGATACTTAACAACCATAGGTTCTACCCGTATTTTAAGGTAAACAAAAATTGTGTCTTACACAAATATTAATAAGTTACGTTATACACTTTTAATATGTTAATTGAATGTCAGGATTGTATTGGAGCAATTGATTGTACACATGTGCGTGTTAAAGTACCAACAGAACTTGCACCTAGATATCGTGGTAGAAAAGATTACCCTGCACAAAATGTATTGGCTGCATGCACATTTGACTTGAAATTTACTTATGTCTTGGTTGGATGGGAAGGAACGGCATCCGACTCTAGAATAGTTAAGAGTGCGTTGACACGTGCATATCCTCTTAAAGTTCCACAAGGTAAAAAAAACACACAACAAATTTGTACAATTATCTATATTAGCCAAACTAATAAACTCATTAATTTTTTTATAGGAAAATATTATTTAGGTGATGCAGGATTCCCTTTAAAGGCATGTCTCATCACACCTTATAGGGGAGAAAGGTACCACTTACAAGAATATTCTAGGAATCCACCTCGAAACCCTCGTGAATTATTCAACCATCGACATTCGTCATTACGAATGTCGATTGAATGTGCATTTGGAGTGTTGAGGAAGAGATTTCCAATTCTACAAACTTCAACTGAACCCGCATTTGGTATTAAAACCCAAAATAAAATCATCACTGCTTGCTGCATTTTACACAACTATTTGATGAGTGCAGACCCCAACCAAACTCTAATAGATGAGGTGCAACATGATCTTGCAAATGAAAGTGATTCTCAAGAAGGCCGTCAAGATCAAAGAGAAGACAATGTTGATGCAGTTAGTGGAGAGCCAATTAGAGATGATGTTGCTGGTTCTATGTGGATAAATTACTAAAAAGTTTCCTAATGAGTTGTTATTCTTATGAATGATGTTTTGAATGAATTTTATTTGTAATGAGATGTTATTCTTATGAATGATGTTTTGGATTAAATTTGAGTTTGTAATTTGTGGATTAAACTAAGGATTAAACTAAGGTAATGCATGTTGCTTTCATTGAAAAATTGGTAACAATTTGAGTGTTTAAATGATAGAGAGAGAGAGCCGAAACATAGGGAGGGAGAAGAAGGGTTGCTTCAGCTGATGAGTGAAAAAGGAATGAGGAGAATGAATGGGAAAGTTGTCTTGGACACTTAAATATTTGGGTAGAAATTCCAACTATGCCCTTTTTAATTAAAAGTCTTGTCAAACCACGCTAAAGCTGACACTGATAACTGAATCCGCGTGTATTAACCGACACTGCATGATGAATATTCTTCGTCATAAAAGAATCTCCTGAACATTTATCCTCTGATACGTTTAATTGGTAGTATTTCAATACTGATGAGCGGGGTATTACAGACAAATTCAACCTACCTATTGATCAAACTTGTAATCATATAGGCTAAAATCTTATTTTCGCGAAAATTGTTATTCCAATTCTTTCATTTCACCTAATACAAAACTAAATAGGTTTACCTCATATTTTAAATCAAGGGACACATTCAACCTTCCCATTTATAAAATGTTACCATATAGGCTAAAATTACGTTTTCGCGACAAGGAACATTCCAAGACTTTTCATTTTACTAAATACAAAACAAAATATGTTCACATATCATGTTTTAAATCAAGGGAAATGTTAACCTTCTTATTTCTCAAACTTGTAAGCATATAAGCCAAAATCTCATTTTCGCGACAAGGGACATTTAAATACTTTCATTTTGCCAAATAAAAAACCAAATAGGATCAAAAATCATGTTTTAAATCAAGGGACAAATTCAACCTTCTCATTTATCAAATTTGCAACCATAAAGGCAAATATCTCATTTTCGCGACAAAGATCTTCCCAAAACCTTTTATTTACCGAATTTTAAACCAAATAGGTACAAATACCATGCTTCGCTTCAAGGGACATCGAGGTACAAATTCAACCTTAATATTTATCAAACTTGTAACCATATAGGAGAAAATCTCATTTTCGCGACAAGGGTCATTCAAATACTTTTAATTTTCCTAATGCAAAACCAAATAGGATCTCAAATCAAGGGACACATTCAACCTTTACATTTATAAAATTTACCATATAGGCTAAAATCACGTTTTTGCGACAAGGATCATTCCAAGAAATTCATTTTACCAAATACAAAACATAATATGTTCACATATCATGTTTTGAATCAAAGGACAAGTTCAACATTCTTATTTCTCAAACTTAGAAGCATATAGGCCAAAATCTCATTTTCGCGACAAGGGACATTTCAAAACTTTCATTTTGCCAAATACAAAACCAAATAGGATCAAAAATTATGTTTTAAATCAAGGGACAAATTGAACCTTCTCATTTATCAAATTTGCTACAATATAGGCTAATCTCTTATTTTTGGGACAAGGATCATCCAAATACCTTTTCTTTACTGAATTCAGAACAAAATAGATTAAAATATCACGTTTCGCATCAATGGACATCGAGGGACAAGCTCTACCTTCATATTTATCAAACATGTAATCATATAGGCTAAAACCTCATTTTTGTGTCAGGGTCGTTCCAATACTTTGATTTTACCGAATACCAAACCAAATAGGATCAAAAATCATGTTTTAAATCAAGGGACAAATTCAACCTTCTCATTTATCAAATTTGCAACCATATAGGCAAATATCTCATTTTCGCGACAAAGATCTTCCCAAAACCTTTTATTTACCAAATTTTAAACCAAATAGGTACAAATACAATGCTTCGCTTCAAGGGACATCGAGGTACAAATTCAACCTTAATATTTATCAAACTTGTAACCATATAGGAGAAAATCTCATTTTCGCGACAAGGGTCATTCCAATACTTTTAATTTTCCTAATGCAAAACCAAATAGGATCTCAAATCAAGGGACACATTCAACCTTTCCATTTATAAAATTTACCATATAGGCTAAAATCACGTTTTCGCGACAAGGAACATTCCAAGACATTCATTTTACCAAATACAAAACATAATATGTTCACATATCATGTTTTGAATCAAAGGACAAGTTCAACATTCTTATTTCTCAAACTTATAAGCATATAGGCCAAAATCTCATTTTCGCGACAAGGGACATTTCAATACTTTCATTTTGCCAAATACAAAACCAAATAGGATAAAAAATTATGTTTTAAATCAAGGGACAAATTCAACCTTCTCATTTATCAAATTTGCAACAATATAGGCTAATATCTTATTTTCGGGACAAGGGACATTTCAATACTTTCATTTTGCCAAATACAAAACCAAATAGGATCACAAATCATGTTTTAAATCAAGGGACAAATTCAACCTTCTCATTTATCAAATTTGCAACAATATAGGCTAATATCTTATTTTCGGGACAAGGATCATCCCAATACCTATTATTTACTGAATTTAGAACAAAATAGATTCAAATATCACGTTTCGCATCAATGGACATCGAGGGACAAGCTCTACCTTCATATTTATCAAACATGTAATCATAAAGGCTAAAACCTCATTTTTATGTCAGGGTCATTCGAATACTTTCATTTTACCGAAAACCAAACCAAATAGCATCAAAAATCATGTTTTAAATCAAGAGACAAATTCAACCTTCTCATTTATCAAATTTCCAACCATATAGGCTAATTTCTCTTTTTCGCGACAAGGATCATCCAAATACCTTTTCTTTACTGAATTTAGAACAAAATAGATTCAAATATCACGTTTCGCATCAATGGACATCGAGGGACAAGCTCTACCTTCATATTTATCAAACATGTAATCATATAGGCTAAAACCTCATTTTTGTGCCAGGGTCGTTCCAATACTTTCATTTTACCGAATACCAAACCAAATAGGATCAAAAATCATGTTTTGAATCAAGGGACAAATTCAACCTTCTCATTTATCAAATTTGCAACCATATAGGCTAATATCTCATTTTCGCGACAAGGATCATCCCAATACCTTTTATTTACCGAATTTTAAACAAAATAGGTACAAATACCATGCTTCTCTTCAAGGGACAAACTCAACCTTCATATTTATCAAACATGTAATCATATAGGCTAAAATCACATTTTCGCGACAAGGAACATTCCAATACTTTTCATTTTACTAAATACAAAACAAAATATGTTTACATATCATGTTTTAAATCAAGAGAAATATTAACCTTCTTATTTCTCAAACTTGTAAGCATATAGGCCAAAATCTCATTTTCACGACAAGGGACATTTCAATACTTTCATTTTGCCAAATACAAAACCAAATAGGATCACAAATCATGTTTTAAATCAAGGGACAAATTCAACCTTCTCATTTATCAAATTTGCAACAATATAGGCTAATATCTTATTTTCGGGACAAGGATCATCCCAATACCTATTATTTACTGAATTTAGAACAAAATAGATTCAAATATCACGTTTCGCATCAATGGACATCGAGGGACAAGCTCTACCTTCATATTTATCAAACATGTAATCATAAAGGCTAAAACCTCATTTTTATGTCAGGGTCATTCGAATACTTTCATTTTACCGAAAACCAAACCAAATAGCATCAAAAATTATGTTTTAAATCAAGAGACAAATTCAACCTTCTCATTTATCAAATTTCCAACCATATAGGCTAATTTCTCTTTTTCGCGACAAGGATCATCCCAATACCTTTTATTTACCGAATTTAAAACAAAATAGGTACAAATACCATGCTTCACTTCAAGAGACAAACTCAACCTTCATATTTATCAAACATGTAATCATATAGGCTAAAATCACATTTTCGCGAGAAGGAACATTCCAAGACTTTTCATTTTACTAAATACAAAACAAAATATGTTCA
This sequence comes from Medicago lupulina, assembly GCA_958299785.1. Taxonomy (NCBI): domain Eukaryota; kingdom Viridiplantae; phylum Streptophyta; class Magnoliopsida; order Fabales; family Fabaceae; genus Medicago; species Medicago lupulina. The sequence goes on from OY283142.1 coordinate 26,830,200, forward strand.
CATATCATGTTTTAAATCAAGAGAAATGTTAACCTTCTTATTTCTCAAACTTGTAAGCATATAGGCCAAAATCTCATTTTTACGACAATGGACATTTCAATACTTTCATTTTGCCAAATACAAAACCAAATAGGATCACAAATAATGTTTCAAATCAGGGGACAAATTCAACCTTCTCATTTATCAAATTTGCAACAATATAGGCTAATATCTTATTTTCGCAACAAGGATCATCTCAATACCTTTTATTTACCGAATTTAGAACAAAATAGGTTCAAATATCACATTTCGTATCAAGGGACATCGAGGGACAAGCTCAACCTTCATATTTATCAAACATGTAATCATATAGGTTAAAACCTCATTTTTGTGCAAGGGTCATTCCAATACTTTCATTTTGCCAAATACAAAACCAAATAGGATCAAAAAATCATGTTTTAAATCAAGGGACAAATTGAACCTTCTCATTTATCAAATTTGCTACAATATAGGCTAATCCTTATTTTTGGGACAAGGATCATCCCAATACCTTTTATTTACTGAATTTAGAACAAAATAGATTAAAATATCACGTTTCGCATCAATGGACATCGAGGGACAAGCTCTACCTTCATATTTATCAAACATGTAATCATATAGGCTAAAACCTCATTTTTGTGCCAGGGTCGTTCCAATACTTTCATTTTACCGAATACAAAACCAAATAGGATCAAAAATCATGTTTTAAAGCAAGGGACAAATTCAACCTTCTCATTTGTCCAATTTGCAACCATATAGGCTAATATCTCATTCTCGCGACAAGGATCATCCCAAAACCTTTTATTTATCGAATTTTAAACCAAACTGGTATAAATACCATGTTTCGCTTCAAGGGACATCGAGAGACAAATTCAACCTTAATATTTATCAAACTTGTAACCATATAGGAGAAAATCTCATTTTCGCGACAAGGGTCATTCCAATACTTTTAATTTTCCTAATGCAAAACCAAATAGGATCTCAAATCAAGGGACACATTCAACCTTTCCATTTATAAAATTTACCATATAGGCTAAAATCACGTTTTTGCGACTAGGATCATTCCAAGAAATTCATTTTACCAAATACAAAACATAATATGTTCACATATCATGTTTTGAATCAAAGGACAAGTTCAACCTTCTTATTTCTCAAACTTAGAAGCATATAGGCCAAAATCTCATTTTCGCGACAAGGGACATTTAAATACTTTCATTTTGCCAAATACAAAACCAAATAGGATCAAAAATCATGTTTTAAATCAAGGGACAAATTGAACCTTCTCATTTATCAAATTTGCTAAATATAGGCTAATCTCTTATTTTTGGGACAAGGATCATCCCAATACCTTTTATTTACTGAATTTAGAACAAAATAGATTAAAATATCACGTTTCGCATCAATGGACATCGAGGGACAAGCTCTACCTTCATATTTATCAAACATGTAATCATATAGGCTAAAACCTCATTTTTGTGTCAGGGTCGTTCCAATACTTTCATTTTACCGAATACCAAACCAAATAGGATCAAAAATCATGTTTTAAATCAAGGGACAAATTCAACCTTCTCATTTATCAAATTTGCAACCATATAGGCTAATATCTCATTTTCGCGACAAGGATCATCCCAATACCTTTTATTTACCGAATTTTAAACAAAATAGGTACAAATACCATGCTTCGCTTCAAGGGACAAACTCAACCTTCATATTTATCAAACATGTAATCATATAGGCTAAAATCACATTTTCGCGACAAAGGACAATTCAATACTTTCAATATACCGAATACAAAACCAAAGAGGATCACAAATCATGTTTTAAATCAAGGGACAAATTCAACCTTCCTATTGATCAAACTAGTAATCATATATGCTAAAATCTTATTTTTCGCAAAAATTGTTATTCCAATTCTTTCATTTTACCTGATACAAAACTAAATAGGTTTACCTCATATTTTAAATCAACGGAAACATTCAACCTTCCCATTTATAAAATGTTACCATATATGCTAAAATCACGTTTTCGCGACAAGGAACATTCCAAGACTTTACATCTTACTAAATACAAAACAAAATATGTACACATATCATGTTTTAAATCAAGGGAAATGATAACCTTCTTATTTCTCAATCTTGTAAGCATGTAGGCCAAAATCTCATTTTCACGACAAGGGACATTTCACTACTTTCATTTTGCCAAATACAAAATCAAATAGGTTCACAAATCATGTTTTAAATCAAGGAACAAATTCAATCTTCTCATTTATCAAATTTGCAACTATATAGGCAAATATCTCATTTTCGCGACAAAGATCATCCCAAAACCTTTTATTTACCGAATTTTAAACCAAATAGGTACAAATACAATGCTTCGCTTCAAGGGACATCGAGGGACAAATTCAACCTTAATATTTATCAAACTTGTAACCATATAGGAGAAAATCTCATTTTCGCGACAAGGGTCATTCCAATACTTTTAATTTTCCTAATGCAAAACCAAATAGGATCTCAAATCAAGGGACACATTCAACCTTTCCATTTATAAAATTTACCATATAGGCTAAAATCACGTTTTTGCGACAAGGATCATTCCAAGAAATTCATTTTACCAAATACAAAACATAATATGTTCACATATCATGTTTTGAATCAAAGGACAAGTTCAACCTTCTTATTTCTCAAACTTAGAAGCATATAGGCCAAAATCTCATTTTCGCGACAAGGGACATTTAAATACTTTCATTTTGCCGAATACAAAACCAAATAGGATCAAAAATCATGTTTTAAATCAAGGGACAAATTGAACCTTCTCATTTATCAAATTTGCTACAATATAGGCTAATCTCTTATTTTTGGGACAAGGATCATCCCAATACCTTTTATTTACTGAATTTAGAACAAAATAGATTAAAATATCACGTTTCGCATCAATGGACATTGAGGGACAAGCTCTACCTTCATATTTATCAAACATGTAATCATATAGGCTAAAACCTCATTTTTGTGTCAGGGTCGTTCCAATACTTTGATTTTACCGAATACCAAACCAAATAGGATCAAAAATCATGTTTTAAATCAAGGGACAAATTCAACCTTCTCATTTATCAAATTTGCAACCATATAGGCAAATATCTCATTTTCGCGACAAAGATCTTCCCAAAACCTTTTATTTACCGAATTTTAAACCAAATAGGTACAAATACAATGCTTCGCTTCAAGGGACATCGAGGTACAAATTCAACCTTAATATTTATCAAACTTGTAACCATATAGGAGAAAATCTCATTTTCGCGAAAAGGGTCATTCCAATACTTTTAATTTTCCTAACGCAAAACCAAATAGGATCTCAAATCAAGGGACACATTCAACCTTTCCATTTATAAAATTTACCATATAGGCTAAAATCACGTTTTCGCGACAAGGAACATTCCAAGACATTCATTTTACCAAATACAAAACATAATATGTTCACATATCATGTTTTGAATCAAAGGACAAGTTCAACATTCTTATTTCTCAAACTTAGAAGCATATAGGCCAAAATCTCATTTTCGCGACAAGGGACATTTCAATACTTTCATTTTGCCAAATACAAAACCAAATAGGATAAAAAATTATGTTTTAAATCAAGAGACAAATTCAACCTTCTCATTTATCAAATTTGCAACAATATAGGCTAATATCTTATTTTCGGGACAAGGATCATCCAAATACCTTTTCTTTACTGAATTCAGAACAAAATAGATTCAAATATCACGTTTCGCATCAATGGACATCGAGGGACAAGCTCTACCTTCATATTTATCAAACATGTAATCATATAGGCTAAAACCTCATTTTTGTGCCAGGGTCGTTCCAATACTTTCATTTTACCGAATACCAAACCAAATAGGATCAAAAATCATGTTTTAAATCAAGGGACAAATTCAACCTTCTCATTTATCAAATTTGCAACCATATAGGCTAATATCTCATTTTCGCGACAAGGATCATCCCAATACCTTTTATTTACCGAATTTTAAACAAAATAGGTACAAATACCATGCTTCGCTTCAAGGGACAAACTCAACCTTCATATTTATCAAACATGTAATCATATAGGCTAAAATCACATTTTCGCGACAAAGGACAATTCAATACTTTCAATATACCGAATACAAAACCAAAGAGGATCACAAATCATGTTTTAAATCAAGGGACAAATTCAACCTTCCTATTGATCAAACTAGTAATCATATATGCTAAAATCTTATTTTTCGCAAAAATTGTTATTCCAATTCTTTCATTTTACCTGATACAAAACTAAATAGGTTTACCTCATATTTTAAATCAACGGACACATTCAACCTTCCCATTTATAAAATGTTACCATATATGCTAAAATCACGTTTTCGCGACAAGGAACATTCCAAGACTTTACATCTTACTAAATACAAAACAAAATATGTACACATATCATGTTTTAAATCAAGGGAAATGATAACCTTCTTATTTCTCAATCTTGTAAGCATGTAGGCCAAAATCTCATTTTCACGACAAGGGACATTTCACTACTTTCATTTTGCCAAATACAAAATCAAATAGGTTCACAAATCATGTTTTAAATCAAGGAACAAATTCAATCTTCTCATTTATCAAATTTGCAACTATATAGGCAAATATCTCATTTTCGCGACAAAGATCATCCCAAAACCTTTTATTTACCGAATTTTAAACCAAATAGGTACAAATACAATGCTTCGCTTCAAGGGACATCGAGGGACAAATTCAACCTTAATATTTATCAAACTTGTAACCATATAGGAGAAAATCTCATTTTCGCGACAAGGGTCATTCCAATACTTTTAATTTTCCTAATGCAAAACCAAATAGGATCTCAAATCAAGGGACACATTCAACCTTTCCATTTATAAAATTTACCATATAGGCTAAAATCACGTTTTCGCGACAAGGAACATTCCAAGACATTCATTTTACCAAATACAAAACATAATATGTTCACATATCATGTTTTGAATCAAAGGACAAGTTCAACATTCTTATTTCTCAAACTTAGAAGCATATAGGCCAAAATCTCATTTTCGCGACAAGGGACATTTCAATACTTTCATTTTGCCAAATACAAAACCAAATAGGATAAAAAATTATGTTTTAAATCAAGAGACAAATTCAACCTTCTCATTTATCAAATTTGCAACAATATAGGCTAATATCTTATTTTCGGGACAAGGATCATCCAAATACCTTTTCTTTACTGAATTCAGAACAAAATAGATTCAAATATCACGTTTCGCATCAATGGACATCGAGGGACAAGCTCTACCTTCATATTTATCAAACATGTAATCATATAGGCTAAAACCTCATTTTTGTGCCAGGGTCGTTCCAATACTTTCATTTTACCGAATACCAAACCAAATAGGATCAAAAATCATGTTTTAAATCAAGGGACAAATTCAACCTTCTCATTTATCAAATTTGCAACCATATAGGCTAATATCTCATTTTCGCGACAAGGATCATCCCAATACCTTTTATTTACCGAATTTTAAACAAAATAGGTACAAATACCATGCTTCGCTTCAAGGGACAAACTCAACCTTCATATTTATCAAACATGTAATCATATAGGCTAAAATCACATTTTCGCGACAAAGGACAATTCAATACTTTCAATATACCGAATACAAAACCAAAGAGGATCACAAATCATGTTTTAAATCAAGGGACAAATTCAACCTTCCTATTGATCAAACTAGTAATCATATATGCTAAAATCTTATTTTTCGCAAAAATTGTTATTCCAATTCTTTCATTTTACCTGATACAAAACTAAATAGGTTTACCTCATATTTTAAATCAACGGACACATTCAACCTTCCCATTTATAAAATGTTACCATATATGCTAAAATCACGTTTTCGCGACAAGGAACATTCCAAGACTTTACATCTTACTAAATACAAAACAAAATATGTACACATATCATGTTTTAAATCAAGGGAAATGATAACCTTCTTATTTCTCAATCTTGTAAGCATGTAGGCCAAAATCTCATTTTCACGACAAGGGACATTTCACTACTTTCATTTTGCCAAATACAAAATCAAATAGGTTCACAAATCATGTTTTAAATCAAGGAACAAATTCAATCTTCTCATTTATCAAATTTGCAACTATATAGGCAAATATCTCATTTTCGCGACAAAGATCATCCCAAAACCTTTTATTTACCGAATTTTAAACCAAATAGGTACAAATACAATGCTTCGCTTCAAGGGACATCGAGGGACAAATTCAACCTTAATATTTATCAAACTTGTAACCATATAGGAGAAAATCTCATTTTCGCGACAAGGGTCATTCCAATACTTTTAATTTTCCTAATGCAAAACCAAATAGGATCTCAAATCAAGGGACACATTCAACCTTTCCATTTATAAAATTTACCATATAGGCTAAAATCACGTTTTCGCGACAAGGAACATTCCAAGACATTCATTTTACCAAATACAAAACATAATATGTTCACATATCATGTTTTGAATCAAAGGACAAGTTCAACATTCTTATTTCTCAAACTTAGAAGCATATAGGCCAAAATCTCATTTTCCCGACAAGGGACATTTCAATACTTTCATTTTGCCAAATACAAAACCAAATAGGATAAAAAATTATGTTTTAAATCAAGAGACAAATTCAACCTTCTCATTTATCAAATTTGCAACAATATAGGCTAATATCTTATTTTCGGGACAAGGATCATCCAAATACCTTTTCTTTACTGAATTCAGAACAAAATAGATTCAAATATCACGTTTCGCATCAATGGACATCGAGGGACAAGCTCTACCTTCATATTTATCAAACATGTAATCATATAGGCTAAAACCTCATTTTTGTGCCAGGGTCGTTCCAATACTTTCATTTTACCGAATACCAAACCAAATAGGATCAAAAATCATGTTTTAAATCAAGGGACAAATTCAACCTTCTCATTTATCAAATTTGCAACCATATAGGCTAATATCTCATTTTCGCGACAAGGATCATCCCAATACCTTTTATTTACCGAATTTTAAACAAAATAGGTACAAATACCATGCTTCGCTTCAAGGGACAAACTCAACCTTCATATTTATCAAACATGTAATCATATAGGCTAAAATCACATTTTCGCGACAAAGGACAATTCAATACTTTCAATATACCGAATACAAAACCAAAGAGGATCACAAATCATGTTTTAAATCAAGGGACAAATTCAACCTTCCTATTGATCAAACTAGTAATCATATATGCTAAAATCTTATTTTTCGCAAAAATTGTTATTCCAATTCTTTCATTTTACCTGATACAAAACTAAATAGGTTTACCTCATATTTTAAATCAACGGACACATTCAACCTTCCCATTTATAAAATGTTACCATATATGCTAAAATCACGTTTTCGCGACAAGGAACATTCCAAGACTTTACATCTTACTAAATACAAAACAAAATATGTACACATATCATGTTTTAAATCAAGGGAAATGATAACCTTCTTATTTCTCAATCTTGTAAGCATGTAGGCCAAAATCTCATTTTCACGACAAGGGACATTTCACTACTTTCATTTTGCCAAATACAAAATCAAATAGGTTCACAAATCATGTTTTAAATCAAGGAACAAATTCAATCTTCTCATTTATCAAATTTGCAACTATATAGGCAAATATCTCATTTTCGCGACAAAGATCATCCCAAAACCTTTTATTTACCGAATTTTAAACCAAATAGGTACAAATACAATGCTTCGCTTCAAGGGACATCGAGGGACAAATTCAACCTTAATATTTATCAAACTTGTAACCATATAGGAGAAAATCTCATTTTCGCGACAAGGGTCATTCCAATACTTTTAATTTTCCTAATGCAAAACCAAATAGGATCTCAAATCAAGGGACACATTCAACCTTTCCATTTATAAAATTTACCATATAGGCTAAAATCACGTTTTCGCGACAAGGAACATTCCAAGACATTCATTTTACCAAATACAAAACATAATATGTTCACATATCATGTTTTGAATCAAAGGACAAGTTCAACATTCTTATTTCTCAAACTTAGAAGCATATAGGCCAAAATCTCATTTTCCCGACAAGGGACATTTCAATACTTTCATTTTGCCAAATACAAAACCAAATAGGATAAAAAATTATGTTTTAAATCAAGAGACAAATTCAACCTTCTCATTTATCAAATTTGCAACAATATAGGCTAATATCTTATTTTCGGGACAAGGATCATCCAAATACCTTTTCTTTACTGAATTCAGAACAAAATAGATTCAAATATCACGTTTCGCATCAATGGACATCGAGGGACAAGCTCTACCTTCATATTTATCAAACATGTAATCATATAGGCTAAAACCTCATTTTTGTGCCAGGGTCGTTCCAATACTTTCATTTTACCGAATACCAAACCAAATAGGATCAAAAATCATGTTTTAAATCAAGGGACAAATTCAACCTTCTCATTTATCAAATTTGCAACCATATAGGCTAATATCTCATTTTCGCGACAAGGATCATCCCAATACCTTTTATTTACCGAATTTTAAACAAAATAGGTACAAATACCATGCTTCGCTTCAAGGGACAAACTCAACCTTCATATTTATCAAACATGTAATCATATAGGCTAAAATCACATTTTCGCGACAAAGGACAATTCAATACTTTCAATATACCGAATACAAAACCAAAGAGGATCACAAATCATGTTTTAAATCAAGGGACAAATTCAACCTTCCTATTGATCAAACTAGTAATCATATATGCTAAAATCTTATTTTTCGCAAAAATTGTTATTCCAATTCTTTCATTTTACCTGATACAAAACTAAATAGGTTTACCTCATATTTTAAATCAACGGACACATTCAACCTTCCCATTTATAAAATGTTACCATATATGCTAAAATCACGTTTTCGCGACAAGGAACATTCCAAGACTTTACATCTTACTAAATACAAAACAAAATATGTACACATATCATGTTTTAAATCAAGGGAAATGATAACCTTCTTATTTCTCAATCTTGTAAGCATGTAGGCCAAAATCTCATTTTCACGACAAGGGACATTTCACTACTTTCATTTTGCCAAATACAAAATCAAATAGGTTCACAAATCATGTTTTAAATCAAGGAACATATTCAATCTTCTCATTTATCAAATTTGCAACTATATAGGCAAATATCTCATTTTCGCGACAAAGATCATCCTAAAACCTTTTATTTACCGAATTTTAAACCAAATAGGTACAATTACAATGCTTCGCTTCAAGGGACATCGAGGGACAAATTCAACCTTAATATTTATCAAACTTGTAACCATATAGGAGAAAATCTCATTTTCGCGACAAGGGTCATTCCAATACTTTTAATTTTCCTAATGCAAAACCAAATAGGATCTCAAATCAAGGGACACATTCAACCTTTCCATTTATAAAATTTACCATATAGGCTAAAATCACGTTTTTGCGACAAGGATCATTCCAAGAAATTCATTTTACCAAATACAAAACATAATATGTTCACATATCATGTTTTGAATCAAAGGACAAGTTCAACCTTCTTATTTCTCAAACTTAGAAGCATATTGACCAAAATCTCATTTTCGCGACAAGGGACATTTAAATACTTTCATTTTGCCAAATACAAAACCAAATAGGATCAAAAATCATGTTTTAAATCAAGGGACAAATTGAACCTTCTCATTTATCAAATTTGCTACAATATAGGCTAATCTCTTATTTTTGGGACAAGGATCATCCCAATACCTTTTATTTACTGAATTTAGAACTAAATAGATTAAAATATCACGTTTCGCATCAATGGACATCGAGGGACAAGCTCTACCTTCATATTTATCAAACATGTAATCATATAGGCTAAAACCTCATTTTTGTGTCAGGGTCGTTCCAATACTTTGATTTTACCGAATACCAAACCAAATAGGATCAAAAATCATGTTTTAAATCAAGGGACAAATTCAACCTTCTCATTTATCAAATTTGCAACCATATAGGCAAATATCTCATTTTCGCGACAAAGATCTTCCCAAAACCTTTTATTTACCGAATTTTAAACCAAATAGGTACAAATACAATGCTTCGCTTCAAGGGACATCGAGGTACAAATTCAACCTTAATATTTATCAAACTTGTAACCATATAGGAAAAAATCTCATTTTCGCGACAAAGGTCATTCCAATACTTTTAATTTTCCTAATGCAAAACCAAATAGGATCTCAAATCAAGGGACACATTCAACCTTTCCATTTATAAAATTTACCATATAGGCTAAAATCACGTTTTCGCGACAAGGAACATTCCAAGACATTCATTTTACCAAATACAAAACATAATATGTTCACATATCATGTTTTGAATCAAAGGACAAGTTCAACATTCTTATTTCTCAAACCTAGAAGCATATAGGCCAAAATCTCATTTTCGCGACAAGGGACATTTCAATACTTTCATTTTGCCATATACAAAACCAAATAGGATAAAAAAATTATGTTTTAAATCAAGGGACAAATTCAACCTTCTCATTTATCAAATTTGCAACAATATAGGCTAATATCTTATTTTCGGGACAAGGATCATCCAAATACCTTTTCTTTACTGAATTCAGAACAAAATAGATTCAAATATCACGTTTCGCATCAATGGACATCGAGGGACAAGCTCTACCTTCATATTTATCAAACATGTAATCATATAGGCTAAAACCTCATTTTTGTGCCAGGGTCGTTCCAATACTTTCATTTTACCGAATACCAAACCAAATAGGATCAAAAATCATGTTTTAAATCAAGGGACAAATTCAACCTTCTCATTTATCAAATTTGCAACCATATAGGCAAATATCACATTTTCGCGACAAGGAACATTCCAATACTTTTCATTTTACTAAATACAAAACAAAATATGTTTACATATCATGTTTTAAATCAAGAGAAATATTAACCTTCTTATTTCTCAAACTTGTAAGCATATAGGCCAAAATCTCATTTTCACGATAAGGGACATTTCAATACTCTCATTTTGCCAAATACAAAACCAAATAGGATCACAAATCATGTTTTAAATCAAGGGACAAATTCAACCTTCTCATTTATCAAATTTGCAACAATATAGGCTAATATCTTATTTTCGGGACAAGGATCATCCTAATACCTATTATTTACTGAATTTAGAACAAAATAGATTCAAATATCACGTTTCGCATCAATGGACATCGAGGGACAAGCTCTACCTTCATATTTATCAAACATGTAATCATAAAGGCTAAAACCTCATTTTTATGTCAGGGTCATTCCAATACTTTCATTTTACCGAAAACCAAACCAAATATCATCAAAAATCATGTTTTAAATCAAGAGACAAATTCAACCTTCTCATTTATCAAATTTCCAACCATATAGGCTAATTTCTCTTTTTCGCGACAAGGATCATCCCAATACCTTTTATTTACCGAATTTAAAACAAAATAGGTACAAATACCATGCTTCACTTCAAGAGACAAATTCAACCTTCTCATTTATCAAACATGTAATCATATAAGCTAAAATCACATTTTCGCGAGAAGGAACATTCCAAGACTTTTCATTTTACTAAATACAAAACAAAATATGTTCACATATCATGTTTTAAATCAAGAGAAATGTTAACCTTCTTATTTTCTCAAACTTGTAAGCATATAAGCAAAAATCTCATTTTTACGACAATGGACATTTCAATACTTTCATTTTGCCAAATACAAAACCAAATAGGATCACAAATAATGTTTTAAATCAGGGGACAAATTCAACCTTCTCATTTATCAAATTTGCAACAATATAGGCTAATATCTTATTTTCGCAACAAGGATCATCTCAATACCTTTTATTTACTGAATTTAGAACAAAATAAGTTCAAATATCACGTTTCGTATCAAGGGACATCGAGGGACAAGCTCAACCTTCATATTTATCAAACATGTAATCATATAGGTTAAAACCTCATTTTTGTGCAAGGGTCATTCCAATACTTTCATTTTGCCAAATACAAAACCAAATAGGATCAAAAAATCATGTTTTAAATCTAGGGACAAATTGAACCTTCTCATTTATCAAATTTGCTACAATAAAGGCTAATCCTTATTTTTGGGACAAGGATCATCCCAATACCTTTTATTTACTGAATTTAGAACAAAATAGATTAAAATATCACGTTTCGCATCAATGGACATCGAGGGACAAGCTCTACCTTCATATTTATCAAACATGTAATCATATAGGCTAAAACCTCATTTTTGTGCCAAGGTCGTTCCAATACTTTCATTTTACCGAATACAAAACCAAATAGGATCAAAAAATGTTTTAAAGCAAGGGACAAATTCAACCTTCTCATTTGTCCAATTTGCAACCATATAGGCGAATATCTCATTCTCGCGACAAGGATCATCCCAAAACCTTTTATTTATCGAATTTTAAACCAAACTGGTATAAATACCATGTTTCGCTTCAAGGGACATCGAGAGACAAATTCAACGTTAATATTTATCAAACTTGTAACCATATAGAAAAAAAATTCATTTTTGCAACAAGGTTCATTCCAACACTTTTAATTTACCGAATACAAATCCAAATAAGATCACAAGTCAAGGGACACATTCAACCTTCCCATTTATAAAATTTATCATATAGGCTAAAATCACGTTTTCGCGACAAGGAACATTCCAAGACTTTTCATTTTACCAAATACAAAATAGAATATGTTCACATATCATGTTTTAAATCAAGGGAAATGTTGACCTTCTTATTTCTCAAACTTGTAACCATAGTGGCCAAAATCACATTTTCGCAACAAGGGATCATCGAGGGACAAGCTCAACCTTCATATTTATCAAACATGTAATCATATAGGCTAAAACCTCATTTTTGTGCAAGGGTCATTCCAATACTTTCATTTTACCGAATACAAAACCAAATAGGATCAAAAATCATGTTTTAAATCAAGGGACAAATTCAACCTTCTCATTTGTTAAATTTGCAACCATATAGGCTAATATCTCATATTCGTGACAAGGATCATCCCAAAACCTTTTATTTACCGAATTTTAAACCAAACTGGTATAAATATCATGCTTCGCTTCAAGGGACATCGAGGGACAAATTCAACATTAATATTTATTAAACTTGTAACCATATAGGAGAAAATTTCATTTTTACGACAAGGGTCGTTCCAATACTTTTAATTTACCGAATACAAAACCAAATAAGATCACAAATCAAGGGACACATTCAACCTTCCCATTTATAAAATTTACCTGTAACCATATAAGCTAAAATCTCATTTTCGCGGCAAATAGAAGAAAATAAATCAATAAAATAAAAATAAAAAACTCATAGTTATGAACCGAAAAGACAATCGGTAAAAAAATAAAAATAAATAAACATGCGAAAGAGATTATATTTTGACGACAAAATTCAATAACTCAAACTAAAAAACAAATGGTAAAAGATGAATAATAAGAGATGTTGCAGTGATTATAGAAATTAAATTTACAAGAGTTACACGACTAACCTTGAGAAGACTGCATATTGAATGATTGATCCATAAATCATGAAGCTTCGTATTTCTGTCCATTTTTTTGCATTGTCTTCGTACATTGTTTGATCTAGACGATAAACAGGAAAGCCAAGAAAATATTTTGCAGCCAAGAAAATGTTCAAAATTCAAAAAATTAAAAAATAATGCATGTATTAGATAGGAACAAGAGAGCCACTAACATTCAAGGACTGCACGGTACATTTGAAATATTTCTTTAGAAGAAAGAAAAACACATTATGTTCACATAAAGAGAAGAAAATGTTGTATACCTGGAGCGCAAGACTTAAGCCACATTTTCTTCATGGTCGAAATGGGATAACTGTTGACAGATGATTATTCAACACTATTAAAAAATATCAATTATAAATCTGACATATTTATAATTGCAGGACATGTCTTCTTACTAATTCAAAGTTTCAAATGAATTTAAGACATGTAAAATTGCTCAACATTTGAGTTATTATCATGAAATAATGATCTCACAAAGTAGATAAAAAAGTATGACCGAAACTCTAGTAAATTCAAAGTTCTGGTTTTGTATGAATAATATAGTATGTTAAAATCTCTATACTTCACTGCTACTTGAGTGTTACAAAAACAGGAAAGGTTCTGGGAATTGATGCGAAACAATGTGTATCATTTCAATATGGTTTGAAGTTACAGTCCCAAATAGAACCAGAAGTGTTTGCATCTTGCATGTGCAGTAATGCTAGAGAATAGATAGAAAGAGAGTAAGTGGCAAGTACCTATGCAGTGCATAACCTTTACATTTGCTGCAATACTCCAACGTCTATTTAAAGCCTTTATCGCCACTCGTAAGACAAACACATGCCTGCAACAAGTAAGCGAAGTTTTACAACAAGGATTCATAAAAAGATCGGTATATTTTGAAACTTCCATTTGAAAATCAAAAAACGAGAAATACCTGAGGCAAATTAGTTTTGTCGGACTCAGCTATGAGAACATCCATCTCCACTTCGCCTTGAGAACTTCCACTGTAGTTTCGGTTTTAGCACTGACCTGTAAAACAGCTTACATAATTACATTATGCTAACTTCACTCATCAAATATCCAACAACTCGTTCCTTCAAAAAACAATATCCAACAACTTCCTTCTATAATATTGAATTTTAATAATCAGTTCAGGTTTCATGAAGCATCAAGATATTGGAAGTCGTCACAATTAACATAACAAGCAAAATAATCAATTATAATGAAATCCCCAATAACTAATAGCAGCTTTTATAACCCTTCACTCTAAAATAGAACCCTTTTTTTTTACTGAACAATCATAAGTCAAATTGTTGGCTTGTTAATAAAAAAAAATCAAAATATTAATTGTAAAAAAAATCTTAGGTTATGAACTAAACATTGATATTCTAATAACTCACTAATTTGGGATCCAAATCCCAATCGGAAGTGACATATCATATGGAAAACAGAATTCATAAATACAAGCTGTCGCTATTTACAGTAACTAACTACTAAACATAGCTACAAGATAATTTAATTTAGTGTTGGACATCAAATTATTCTAAACCAAGCACTTACCAAACAAATTATATATTGATCAAGTATTCCCAATTTATTCTATATGTGTTGGTCACAGTAAATTTAGTATCCATGGATTCCAAGTTTATAAATTTGTATCATGAATATTTAGAAATATGTATCATGAATACCTGCACAAATGAGGCAGATACACAGGTAGGATATTCATCCACATGCGGGTAGCAGGGGCCTACTACTCATTCACTTTCACACTCCTACATCGAATTGCCTATATAGTTCCAGCCCTAACATGTTTAAATTTAAATCTAACTACAGTCAAATCCCAAATAAAAGATAAATTATATACTGTAAGACAAAAGGAAATCATCAAACAAGGGTTTACCTCCATTTCTACATCGTCTTTCAATAGTTTTGTGGCAACCTCACGTTGGAAACAGATTCAACCTTTACTCATGTAGAAGGGAAAATAATGTCACTAGTTAAAACAAACACAGGTAAAAACTATTTTCAAATCTATTTCTAGTAAAACTATGAACATTTGAGAAGGAAATTGGCCTATCAGGGACAACAAGAAGCTATCAATGCTAAAATTGTAGAATAGTCACAAATGAAAGTGTATAAAATAAAACTCCTCGTATGAAAACCATATGCCAACCAGAATAAGAAAATTACAATTATACTTTACGTCAACAAGAACAAGAAAATCACAATTATACTTTATGAAATTTAGAGATATTATAAATTTTAATAAATATCTATATGTGAACGAGATAAATTAAACAGAGAGCTTATGCATTTTATTAAATCCAAAGTCATGAGGAATTACAGTGCAGAACCCTCTGCAACAAGCCCATAACCAATTATTGAATATGCCAATCCAATGTCTTAAGCAAAAAATTCCAGCCACATATGACCATGACATTGAATGAATTCTAATATAGGTAAAGTAAACATATAGCTCTTTGTATAAAACGAAGAAGATAGAAAAGTACCTACACGGGACAAAGGTAGGGGCAATACATGGAGGAAAATGAAAAAAACGGCTAGATTTCTTACCTGATTATTTGCTCTAGAGCTTTCCTGTCAAATTTATCAATCACATCAGCTAGTCTTTTGAGAACATTGTATGCCTAAGAAATTTGAGAAACAAAAATGAATATTTTATGGATGAGATAAGCAAAACAAGAAAGTTGAAAAGCTAACACAGTGCCCAAAGAGCTGAAAACAAAGGTACCACACATGCGAACTACGTCATAATCTAGACATAAAAAATCAGGTTTTAGCTGGTACAAAGGCTTCTTAATAATGATATGTAAACTTAAGTTCAAGGGGAAAATGTGTTCATTGCATTATGCTCACCCATGAGAACACTAATATTCTTGAATTCTTGAATTACACGCATCCAAAAGTAGAAATTATTCACATATCCTATGTGGCTTCTACCTTGAAGGACTTTTATAGGTGGTGCACGGTTTTGTGAGGCATCGACAACAACCAACCGAACTTCCAATCAGATTCATCACTGTCATCGTCAAGTATGCTAACCCAAAAAGTTATGCTTCTTTATTTTGTGAAGTACTGTGTTCTTCCTCCCTCCTAATGACACCACCGGTCCAAGTAACCATTCACTTTCCTTTCTCTCGCAAAAACTACCACCTCTTCCCACCACCTCTTCCCATCGCCTAATGAAAAAGCACAAACTCTATTTAGGGTATAATGAAATTGGCACAAACAAGATATGATATTACCATTGTCGCTAATAATTATTTCATATCAAACACACTATATTCAAGTAATACAACATTAACTATGACATTTAGTGGTATTGCTAATTCAATCAATCTAATCTAATGAAATGCACTCAATAAATAAAAAGTCATTCAATGATTAAGAAAACTGGAAAATTGAATGTCACAGATGCCGATGACTGCATATGATATAACTACCCAAATATATAATGAATATATAGGAAACCAATTGTCATAACAAACAAATAAATCAAATTATTCCAAGTGTAAACTAGAAACTAACAGGAAGAAATCTCTGAAAAACAAAAATTGTAAATATTGACAAAACACATAGTAAAATTAAAGTTATACCTGTCATCAGCATAGTGTGGCAAGTGCCTCTCATTGGCATAGTGTTTCTCCCATTGACCGGGTAGGTGCCTTTCATCGGCATATTGTTTGTACTTGGTGGGTTTTGACCATGTGGCTTGCAGAAATGGAAGTTCATGGTATACTAATACAAATGTGTTGTTCGCTAAATCAAAAGAAAAGAACAATGGTATTCACACAATGATATTCTCTTAAAGAGTAGATGCATCGGAAACACAGGCGAATAATATCTAACAATATCAAACAATAGTCACATGCATCTAAATCATGTTTTAGTTCCATCTATTTATGTCTTCAGAATTCTACTTCAAATTAAGATCTTATTTTGTGATGATGAATACTTGCTAAAACCATAACTTACCATCCATCTTAACTAATACATAAGATGGGGCCAGTCCAAAAAAGGTTCAGGGTAATGATGCGAAGCAATGTGTATTGTTTCAGTATTCTTTGGAGTCACATTTCCGGATAGAAACAGAAGTGGTTGCAAAGTACAATGATTAAAATAAGCTGCAAGTAGATGGAAAGAGTAAGTCGTAAGTACCTATGCAGCGCACAAGCTTTGCATTTGTTGCAATACACCAACGTCTCTTCAAAGCATACATCGCAACATGTAAGACAGACAAGTATCTGCAACAAGTAGGAATAGTTTTAATTTAGTGATTCATAAAGGTATATAGCTAAAAAAAACACATATTTCAAGAAGAAAAACAATATTATTTGAAACTTCCCAGGGAAGTCAGAAAATGAGAAAAACCTGGGGCAACTTAGCTGCCTCTGACTCGGTGACAAGATCATCCATCTCCACTTCCGATTGAGAACTTTCGTCTGCAGCTTTAGTTTCAGTACTAACCTCTGCAGGAGTATCAATCTCCACTGCAGCTTCCGATACTTGAGGTTCAACTTCAGTATGTAGACCATGTTCAGTTAGGTGTTCAAAACTTGACACTGATGCATCTGGCGGTGCGGATGCAAGTGGTTCTGTAACAGGGTCTGTCATATTAGAGCCCGTTGAAGCATTCACCAAATGTGGCTGATTATTCTTTCCCACAATATTTTGAAACTTGTGATGTTCTTTGCCTTTGGACTCTTGAGACAGTGAGGCAGAGACATGTCAAGACTGTATTTCAAAACTAGATCCTTTAAGGGACAAATTCAACCTTCTCTTTTATCAAATTTGCAACCACATAGGCTAATATCTCATTTTCGCGACAAAAATCATCCCAATACCTTTTATTTACCGAATTTAAAACCAAATAGGTAAAAATACCATGTTTCGCTTCAAGGGACATCGAGGGACAAATTCAACCTTAATATTTATCAAACTTGTAACCATACAGGGGAAAATCTCATTTTTTCGACAAGGGTCAATCCAATACTTTTAATTTAGCGAATAAAAAACCAAATAGGTGACAAGTTCAACCTTCCTATTGATCAAACTTGTAATCATATAGGCTAATATCACTTTTTTGCGGCAAGGGTCATCCCAATACTTTATATTTACCAAATTTAAAACCAAATTGGTTAAAATATCACATTTCGCATCAAGGGACATCGAGGGACAACCTCAACCTTTATATTTATCAAAAATGTAATCATATAGGCTAAAAGCTCATTTTTGCGCAAGGGTCATTCTAATACTTTCATTTTACCAAATACAAAACCAAAGGAACATTTCAAGACTTTTCATTTTACCAAATACAAAACAAAATATGCTCACATATCACGTTTTAAATCAAGAGAAATGCTAACTTTTTTATTTTTCAAAATTGTAAAGATATAGGACAAAATCTCATTTTCGCGACAAGGGACATTTCAATACTTTCATTTTACCGAATACAAAACCAAATAGGATCACAAATCATGTTTTAAATCAAGGGACAAATTCAACCTTCTCATTTATCAAATTTGCAACCATATAGGCTAATATGTCAATTTCGCGACAAGGATCACCCCAATTTACCGAATTTAAAACCAAATAGGTACAAATACCATGATTCGCTTCAAGGGACATCGAGGGACAAGCTCAACCTTCATATTTATCAAACATGTAATCATATAGGCTAATATCTCATTTTCGCGACAAGGATCATCCCAATACCTTTTATTTACCAAATTTAAAACCAAATAGGTACAAATATCATGCTTCACTTCAAGGGACATCGAGGGACAAGCTCAACCTTCATATTTATCAAACATGTAATCATATAGGCTAAAATCTCATTTTCGCGACAAGGGACATTTCAATACTTTCATTTTACTGAATACAAAACCCAATAGGATCACAAATCATGTTTTAAACCAAGGGACAAATTCAACCTTCTCATTTATCAAATTTGCAACCATATAGGCTAATATATCATTTTCGCGACAAGGATCACCCCAATTTACCGAATTTAAAACCAAATAGGTACAAATACCATGATTCGCTTCAAGGGACAGCGAGGGACAAGCTCAACCTTCATATTTATCAAACATGTAATCATATAGGCTAATATCTCATTTTCGCGACAAGGATCATCCCAATACCTTTTATTTACCAAATTTAAAACCAAATAAGTACAAATACCATGCTTCACTTCAAGGGACATCGAGGGACAAGCTCAACCTTCATATTTATCAAACATGTAATCACATGGGCTAAAATCTCATTTTCGCGACAAGGGACATTTCAATACTTTCATTTTACCGAATACAAAACCAAATAGGATCACAATTAAATCAAGGGACAAATTCAACCTTCTCATTTATCAAATTTGCAACCATATAGGCTAATATGTCAATTTCGCGACAAGGATCACCCCAATTTACCGAATTTAAAACCAAATAGGTACAAATACCATGATTCGCTTCAAGGGACATCGAGGGACAAGCTCAACCTTCATATTTATCAAACATGTAATCATATAGGCTAATATCTCATTTTCGCGACAAGGATCATCCCAATACCTTTTATTTACCAAATTTAAAACCAAATAGGTACAAATATCATGCTTCACTTCAAGGGACATCGAGGGACAAGCTCAACCTTCATATTTATCAAACATGTAATCATATAGGCTAAAATCTCATTTTCGCGACAAGGGACATTTCAATACTTTCATTTTACTGAATACAAAACCCAATAGGATCACAAATCATGTTTTAAACCAAGGGACAAATTCAACCTTCTCATTTATCAAATTTGCAACCATATAGGCTAATATATCATTTTCGCGACAAGGATCACCCCAATTTACCGAATTTAAAACCAAATAGGTACAAATACCATGATTCGCTTCAAGGGACAGCGAGGGACAAGTTCAACCTTCATATTTATCAAACATGTAATCATATAGGCTAATATCTCATTTTCGCGACAAGGATCATCCCAATACCTTTTATTTACCAAATTTAAAACCAAATAAGTACAAATACCATGCTTCACTTCAAGGGACATCGAGGGACAAGCTCAACCTTCATATTTATCAAACATGTAATCACATGGGCTAAAATCTCATTTTCGCGACAAGGGACATTTCAATACTTTCATTTTACCGAATACAAAACCAAATAGGATCACAATTAAATCAAGGGACAAATTCAACCTTCTCATTTATCAAATTTGCAACCATATAGGCTAATATGTCAATTTCGCGACAAGGATCACCCCAATTTACCGAATTTAAAACCAAATAGGTACAAATACCATGATTCGCTTCAAGGGACATCGAGGGACAAGCTCAACCTTCATATTTATCAAACATGTAATCATATAGGCTAATATCTCATTTTCGCGACAAGGATCATCTCAATACCTTTTATTTACCAAATTTAAAACCAAATAGGTACAAATATCATGCTTCACTTCAAGGGACATCGAGGGACAAGCTCAACCTTCATATTTATCAAACATGTAATCATATAGGCTAAAATCTCATTTTCGCGACAAGGGACATTTCAATACTTTCATTTTACTGAATACAAAACCCAATAGGATCACAAATCATGTTTTAAACCAAGGGACAAATTCAACCTTCTCATTTATCAAATTTGCAACCATATAGGCTAATATATCATTTTCGCGACAAGGATCACCCCAATTTACCGAATTTAAAACCAAATAGGTACAAATACCATGATTCGCTTCAAGGGACAGCGAGGGACAAGCTCAACCTTCATATTTATCAAACATGTAATCATATAGGCTAATATCTCATTTTCGCGACAAGGATCATCCCAATACCTTTTATTTACCAAATTTAAAACCAAATAGGTACAAATACCATGCTTCACTTCAAGGGACATCGAGGGACAAGCTCAACCTTCATATTTATCAAACATGTAATCACATGGGCTAAAATCTCATTTTCGCGACAAGGGACATTTCAATACTTTCATTTTACCGAATACAAAACCAAATAGGATCACAATTAAATCAAGGGACAAATTCAACCTTCTCATTTATCAAATTTGCAACCATATAGGCTAATATGTCAATTTCGCGACAAGGATCACCCCAATTTACCGAATTTAAAACCAAATAGGTACAAATACCATGATTCGCTTCAAGGGACATCGAGGGACAAGCTCAACCTTCATATTTATCAAACATGTAATCATATAGGCTAATATCTCATTTTCGCGACAAGGATCATCCCAATACCTTTTATTTACCAAATTTAAAACCAAATAGGTACAAATATCATGCTTCACTTCAAGGGACATCGAGGGACAAGCTCAACCTTCATATTTATCAAACATGTAATCATATAGGCTAAAATCTCATTTTCGCGACAAGGGACATTTCAATACTTTCATTTTACTGAATACAAAACCCAATAGGATCACAAATCATGTTTTAAACCAAGGGACAAATTCAACCTTCTCATTTATCAAATTTGCAACCATATAGGCTAATATATCATTTTCGCGACAAGGATCACCCCAATTTACCGAATTTAAAACCAAATAGGTACAAATACCATGATTCGCTTCAAGGGACAGCGAGGGACAAGCTCAACCTTCATATTTATCAAACATGTAATCATATAGGCTAATATCTCATTTTCGCGACAAGGATCATCCCAATACCTTTTATTTACCAAATTTAAAACCAAATAGGTACAAATACCATGCTTCACTTCAAGGGACATCGAGGGACAAGCTCAACCTTCATATTTATCAAACATGTAATCACATGGGCTAAAATCTCATTTTCGCGACAAGGGACATTTCAATACTTTCATTTTACCGAATACAAAACCAAATAGGATCACAAATCATGTTTTAAATCAAGGGACAAATTCAACCTTCTCATTTATCAAATTTGCAACCATATAGGCTAATATGTCATTTTCGCGACAAGGATCACCCCAATTTACCGAATTTAAAACCAAATAGGTACAAATACCATGATTCGCTTCAAGGGACATCGAGGGACAAATTCAACCTTAATATTTATCAAACTTATAATCATATAGGCTTATATCTCATTTTCGCGACAAGGATTACCCCAATACCCTTTATTTACCAAATTTATAGCCAAATAGGTACAAATAGCATGCTTCACTTCAAGGGACATTGAGGGACAAGCTCAGCCTTCATATTTATCAAACATGTAATCATACAGGCTAAAATCTCATTTTCGCGACAAGGGACATTTCAATACTTTCATTTTATCGAATACAAAACCAAATAGGATCACAAATCATGTTTTAAATCAAGGGACAAATTCAACCTTATTATTTATCAAATTTGCAACCATATAGGCTAATATCTCATTTTCGCAACAAGGATCATCCCAATACCTTTTATTTACCAAATTTAATACCAAATAGGTACAAATACTATGCTTCGCTTCAAGGGACATCGAGGGACACTTTCAACCTTACCATTTATCAAACTTTGTAACCAAATAAGCTAAAATGTCGTTTTCGCGACGAGGATCATTCCAATACTTTCGTTTTATCCAATATATAACAAAATAGGTTCACATCATGTTTTAAATCAAGGGAAACGTTCAACCTTTCCATTTATCAAACTTGGTAACCGTGTAGACTAAAATCTCATTTTTGCGACAAGGGTCATCCTAATACTTTATATTTACCGAATATAAAGCCAAATAGGTTCAAATATTATGTTACGCACCAAGGGACATTGAGGGACAAGTTCAAACTTTAATATTTATCAAACATGTAACCATATAAGCTAAAATCTCATTTTCGCAGCAAATAGAAGAAATAAATCAATAAAATAAAAAGAAAAAACTCATAGTTATAAACCGAAAAGACAATCGGGAAAAAATAAAAAAATATAAACATGCGAAAAAGATTATATTTTGACGACAAAATTCAATAACTCAAACTAAAAAACAAATGGTAAAAGATGAATAATAAGAGATGTTGCGGTGATTTTAGAAATTAAATTTACAAGAGTTACACGACTAACCTGGAGAAGACTGCATATTGAATGATTGATCCATAAATCATGAAGCTTCGTATTTCTGCCCATGTTTTTGCATTGTCTTCGTACATTGTTTGATCCAGATGATAAACAGGAAAGCCAAGAAAATATTTTGCAGTAAAGGAATCCTTCCCATTTTTTACACTTGCTTACTACATCAATAATTATTAACGACAAAATATTCAAAATTCAAAAAATGAAAAAATAATGCATGTATTAGATAGGAACAAGAGAGCCACTAACATTCAAGGACTGCACGGTACATTTGAAATATTTCTTTAGAAGGAAGAAAAACACATTATGTTCACATAAAGAGAAGAAAATGTTGTATACCTGGAACGCAAGACTTAGGCCACATTTTCTTCATGGTCGAAATGTGATAACTGTTGATAGATGATTATTCAACACCATTAAAAAATATCAATTATAAATCTGACATATTTATAATTGCAAGACATGTCTTCCTACTTATTCAAAGTTTCAAATGAATTTAAGACATGTAAAATTGCTCAACATTTGAGTTATTATCATGAAATAATGATCTCACAAAGTAGATAAAAAACATGACCGAAACTCTAGTAAATTCAAAGTTCTGGTTTTGTATGAATAATATAGTATGTTAAAATCTCCATACCTCACTGCTACTTGAGTGTTACAAAAACAGGAAAGGTTCTGGGAATTGATGCGAAACAATGTGTATCATTTCAATATGGTTTGAAGTTACAGTCCCAAATAGAACCAGAAGTGTTTGCATCTTGCATGTGCAGTAATGCTAGAGAATAGATGGAAAGAGAGTAAGTGGCAAGTACCTATGCAGTGCATAACCTTTACATTTGCTGCAATACTCCAACGTCTATTCAAAGCTTTTATCGCCACTCGTAAGACTAACACATGCCTGCAACAAGTAAGCGAAGTTTTACAACAAGGATTCATAAAAAGATCGGTATATTTTGAAACTTCCATTTGAAAATAAAAAAACGAGAAGTACCTGAGGCAAATTAGTTTTGTCGGACTCAGCTATGAGAACATCCATCTCCACTTCGCCTTGAGAACTTCCTCTGTAGTTTCGGTTTTAGCACTGACCTGTAAAACAGCTTACATAATTACATTATGCTAACTTCACTCATCAAATATCCAACAACTCGTTCCTTCAAAAAACAATATCCAACAACTTCCTTCTATAATATTGAATTTTAATAATCAGTTCAGGTTTCATGAAGCATCAAGATATTGCAAGTCGTCACAATTAACATAACAAGCAAAATAATCAATTATAATGAAATCCCCAATATCTAATAGCAGCTTTTATAGGTTCACTATGTGAAC
The DNA here is from genome assembly GCA_958299785.1 of Medicago lupulina. Taxonomy (NCBI): domain Eukaryota; kingdom Viridiplantae; phylum Streptophyta; class Magnoliopsida; order Fabales; family Fabaceae; genus Medicago; species Medicago lupulina. The sequence continues at coordinate 26,855,275 of OY283142.1, forward strand.
AGCTGGTTAGAGCAAGGCTGCCCAATGATAATTTTTACTAAAAAACTCAGAATATACTTATCTTTATCAATTTTAAACCATGCTGAAACCACACAACCAGAAAGAACGAAACATCATCAATAGGCTGGTCTGTGTAACAATAATAGTTATGTTCTCAATGCTTAATTGTATAGCCAATCAAATCTTAGCAAAATAAAGTTATAGCACAAATAACTTAGGAGTTTTTAATACTTATGCAGTTCTCACCCGAATCAACCTCACAAATATGTTATTAATGGCTTTATCTTATTTTAAAATAAGTAATATAACACAACATGTTCACTGATCAAGTCAATATAAATAATGAATTTGGTTGATTGGATACACATTCTTAGTAGAATTCCAAATGATGAATGAAAAAAGTAAATTAATAAGCAATCACCTAAAGGGAAGAATTGAGTTGTAAATCAGAACAAAGCGCACAACAAAAAAACCATGTGATGCGACAATATCTTAAAGCAAACGAACAACATCACACACTCAAAATATAACTATTTCTAAAATATTAAAAAAGCATAGATAGCAAGAGGAACAATAGTCCTAATTAGTCCAGAAATACTGCTCATAGCGATAACTTGGACCATTTGTGCTAGGTCATTTAGAATCATTTTGACAGCTACGTCAAATTCATTGTGCTAGGTCAACATCCCATTGTTGTACCCTCTAGAAACACCTAACAAATGGCAACACAGAATGAAAAATACAAATACTTCAATCACTTTTCAAGTTAAACATGGCAGAAAGGACCATGAGATTACAATTTCTACTTAAACCATACAATCTCAAAGTTAAATATGGCACATATCCTTTGTTAGTCCCTTTTTTTTTCAGCTTTCAACCAAACAAATATAGTGAAGGACAAGACTGCATAATAATGTTCCAAATCAATTTTAGGGGTTGCTTATTCATCAAGTAATTACAATGCAGAGGCCTAAACCAGAATGCAGAGGCTCTAACCAATGACATATTTTGGTCTTCAATTATCAAAAGGTAAAACAGTGCAAATGCTTTCATTAAAAGATGCCTTAAATCAATGGCAGTTTCTTCATCATATATTCTCAAAGTTTAAACTAGTGCATCAGGTTCAATTCACACATGATTCATAACTTCATCCAAAATGACTCCAAAGTCTTAATCATGAAAACATAGCAAAAATATAAATGAACAACACAAATTTATGATTGCTTAATCTTCAACTCACTGGAATACAACACAGTACACAAACTTGACTGATAAGAAAAAGAAAGTAAGAGTACATTCCCATTCACTATGAAATGGTAGTGGAGAGAAGCATAAAGAGAAGTATGACTCAAATTAAAGCTTGAACCAATTGAATGAATATAAAGAGAAGTATGAAATTGCAATGAAGAGAAGCATAAAGAGAAGTATGAAATTGCATCATAGATACTTCAAAAACTAAGAAGCCATGAAATTGTTCACAAAGCATAAACCAATCTAAAACAAAATGAATTGCATATGACAATAAAGCTCTTAATAAAAACCATAAGTACATCCCTTTCCAAAATTATTTTACAAAGCGGATCAAGAATTCTCAATTATTATACATCCATCAAGATTATAGCCCATTTTGTTTGTAAAAAAAATAAAATTGTTAGTTATGTAGAACTCACATGAAAGTGCAATCCATCTTACCCGATTGATGCTTTTCAAATCACTCTTACCCAAAAAGGCTTATTACAACTTATCTATCAACACAACAAAAGATCTAAAGGATTCCTATCATATTGAGTTACTATTTTTAGAAGGAGGAGTGTTTTCCATTTTCATTGAGTTAATTACAGGACTAAAAGGTAGCAGCAGAGGAAAAGAAAAGGGTTGTAGCAGAGAGATTCATCATTGAAAAGATAGATTCAAGAATTAATCAAGAAAAAGGCTTTGCTGCCTTTAGGACAAAAGCAACACACTTCTGAAGTACGTATCCAGTGATCATTGTAAACTTCTCATTAGGGAATCAATTTAGTAGGGGAGTTCACTTAACAATTAACAATATCGCTAATCTTCAAACACTGATTTTTCATCGAATAGAAGAATGACTTGAATAAAAAGAATAGAAGAATAATAACTTTACCATCGATATTGAAGAATGACTTGAATAAAAAGAATAGAGGAATAATAACTTCACCATCAACATTGGTATCCATTCCAAAGACCAGAAAAACTCAAATCAACTTATCATTGCTTTCCATTCTACAAAATAAAAAATAGAAGAGGAAGGGTGAGATGAGAAATTCGAATATGTCAAAAGCATCAAATAAGCCTACATAAACTTATTGCAATCTAAATCATTACATGTTATAAGTCCATATACTGTGTAAAAACATACAAAAAGATGTACCATTTTACTTCCTACCTTTTGAAGTGGTTTTAGAATATCTTCATTTTTTTCGCCGATAATTAGAAGAGTTTTATTAAATAGCGTAACACATCTAATAATCGCCAAGGAACATCTTATGGCCCATAAAGATCATACAAAATAGATCAATACCATCAAAAAACAAAACAATCTAATTTTATAGCCTATAAGTCTAATGATCTTGCAAAACACCCAATGCAATGAACTACCTATTGCTTCAAGCAATGAGATTTAACACCAAGGCCCCCCACTCGACTAATGAGAGCTCTAAAATAGCCAAACAATGAAACATAATCAGCAGGAAAACTTTGCACACCAGAGGTAAAAACCAGAAGAAAAAAAGACAGCTGGAACTACTCTTGTACATCACCTAGTTTCCATAATCCTTCTCAATTTACTAAGAGAACACCAGCAGCAGTAAATACTCTTGTACATCACGCGACCACAGTTTTTCTGCAGTCCATACACATGCCCAAAAGAAAACTTAATTATTTTAAAAACAACCTAATCTTTTATTACCATGTCAATTTATTTCTCTATTGAAACAAATGAAAATTATGTGTAGGTGTAAAACATATGAAGACAATTTTCAAATTCTTGATCCAAAGTTTCAGCAGCAAGCAAAATCAAATGAAGGCAAGGCACCGAATTTATTCATCTATGTATCTATAGCAAGCAAAATATAACGAATTATTAATCAATCATTACCTTAACTACTTCCTTTGATGTGGGATACTCTTCTCGCTCTCAATCTCACGATTCTCCTTCGAACTTATCACTGTAACAAATGGATCACAAATCAAGCAACACAATCCTGAAAGAAGATTGTACATGGCTGAAATGATTTTGAAAACAGAACCCAGCAAGTGAAATAGAGAGAAATCACTAGTGCAGAAAATACTTTTTAAATGGGGTGAAAATGACTTTTTAAATCGGTTCATGATCTGACTTATAGGTGGCCGATTTAAAAAACTATCTCTGATTTTAAGTCTCCACCCTTTACCCGATTTAAAATCTTTTAATTTAAATCGGTTCACCCCATTTAAAATCCTTTAATTTAAATCGGTTGATACCATTTAAAAAAGATTAACAAGAGTCAAAATCTTTTAATTTAAATCGGTTCACCCCATTTAAAATCTCTCTATAATTTTTTTTTTATACACGACTACGGTACTGAATATAATTATAATAAAAAAAAATTCATGAACATAGCCACTAATATGAAATATCATATGATCAAATTTCATATCAAATCTGTCATTGTTACAATATTAAACAAATCCAAAGTTACAATATCATAAAACTAAACAAAACCTAAACATTGTTTCAAAGCATAGTTATTGACATAATTAAATTACATCAAAGTCTTTCCAAAATCAAACTTGCCCAGCGTTCTTGAACATTTGTCATTTCAACATCAGTAAATGGATGTCTTCAGATTCAACTGACAGTCCAGATATAACTAAAAGAAGAGATGGTTCGAAAGGGTACAGCTGACTGACTCTGTTCATAGAAGCTTCAAATCCGACTCAAGAGACCACAAACAGAAGTGGAGAATAAAAAATAATGCTTGATTAGTGCTTACCCTTCATACTCAGAACCAACATCCGACAATTTATCCTTGCTAACTCGAGAAAGATAGCTTCTGAGAAAGAGTCCAAGAACAGGGTTCTGAATGCCACGACACATCTCTACTGTACAGATCCTACTGTACAGAGGAGATACCTAATCATAATCATAAATTCAAAATCTCATAAGCAAGAAGCATACTAAATAGGAAAGAATAAAAATACACAACTGATGCAACTCATAATTTCAATACTTTAAACCCTTCTCCTAAGAAAAAAGAAATCAACCTAACACTTTTCAAAATATAAACATGGAATTAGTAACATTAGTAACATTAGGCTTATATTGATCAAACAGTGAAGGATTTTACGGAACGTCAACAAGGTGAACACGTGGTAAGCAACCTTGTAGCAACCAAGTTACAAGTGAATCGATAGATAGTCTCCAGACCTTAACTAAAAAACATGAATCAACCAATTCCCCAACTTAATAATGAACAACCAACACCAATATTCATGGACCTACTTAACCAAAATAACTAAACCATCACGGATCAAAACGACAATAAACACAACACGGTTGAGGGAAATCCCTTTGAATATAAGCAGGAAAATCCATATCAAATAAAGAAGATACATGCAATTAAAACCATGTGAATGAGACTACAACTGAAATTCTACCGGCAGAGTAAGCGGCATGGATGGATCAGCGGTTGGTCCGAGGAAACTGATATTGGTTATAGACCTAAATTCTACCTCACCCTGCAACATCACCCAGCAACTGAGATTATCAAGCTACATCTTCCAGATGAATCAAAGTATATATAAGAATCATCACACATATAGATTGCACTTGAGGAGCAAAAAAACTACCTCTGTGGTAAAGTCTGATGATGCCAATGGCTCCAAGTATTCGTTAAATGTTTTCTTGTAAAACTCGTTGTAGTCCTCTTTAGTGACTTTAGGATTACGAAGCTGCATATATAGAACAAAGTGTAAATCTCCATTTCCACTGAAAAAACCTACATACACAAAGACTTATTAAGGTGCATACTTGGACTAACATAGTTAAAGAGCAGATAGTGAAGGTACTCACTATGTTCTAGGAAAGGAGACAGAAAGTTAAGAACAACTAGTAAAGAGAAGGTTTATGTGAAAGTGACTCAGATAAGTCATTGGTGCAGCAAATCACATCAGACACTATAATTGAGGTGGTCCTATATAAGCTAGTGATCTAGTGTAATTAGACTAGGTGCGCATAGTCTGCCAGGACTCAGAGCAAGTCTCAAAATTCCACAAGCACTTTCCAACACAAGAACTGATGCGCTCAGAGCACTTTACAGAGAAGGTGCAGCTTCTTATCTTAACTCATTGGTGAACAACAAGTTCCCTTACACAACTGATCAAGTCAAAGACAAATTTGTAGCATCACTCAGCTCAAATAAGGCTGCAGCAACTCAAGCACATCTTTTCCAGATGGCCAATGAGGGAAAGATTAAGCCTAGAGCATGATCTAATTAGTTTGATTTATGTATAAGTTTATTGAGTTTGCTTCCGTATATTATATTTAAGACTTCTGTTAAGGGTGTTTTGCATTAGGTACTTACTTATCATGTGTTAATTTATCCTATGATGGATTCATTGTACCGTACAACTTCATGTTAATTAGCATTTATATATGGTTCCTAAGTTTTGAATAAAGTTAATATTTTGCTGCTATGGTAATTCAAGATCTCCATTCATAAGATTCAAGTATAAAGCATTATTTTATATGAAACAAGGTTAAATTCTTATTAAGAAAACTTTCTTTACCCTGCTGAAAATTAATCCATTAAACAAAAACTGAGCATTATATGATGCAACTGAGCCAAAATCTGATATACATTCGAACACTGATTATTCTACACAACAGAAGTAAGTTTTGATATTTTTATGTAACACTCGCTAAATTTCCACGCAATCGGTAAGCAATTATTTGAAAGTTGAAATAGTGCATACTAGAGTTTCGCTTTCGTTAACAATCTATGAGAGTTATATGAACATTACATACTATAGAATTTAAAGTATTAGAAATACTGATACTTCTGTAATGATAGAAATGACAATTTTTACATGATATCTACAAATTATGCTATGAGTTTCATAACTATACAAATAAAGTGTAAATACATTTTACATAAACATCCAGTTAAATTTCATCATCTTACCATAGTGGAAACATGCATGTAAACAAAATAATATTATGATGTCGTAAGATGATAAAATATGATTGATTGCACATCTATGAAAAATATATTTACACTGTCATGATAAATATATAGCAAAAACTGAGCATTACTCAAAAGTATATAGCAAAAACGTTCACCACTAAAGGTGTGGGCATCAATTTCTCATTACATCAAAGTCTGCATGATCTTTCAAAATGCAGCAAAAAAGATACTAATTAGCTTATTATATCAACAAATGCAGCAAAACTAAAACAATTACTAAACAGCTTATTAAAAGCTTATTATAGCTTATTAGCTTAATTAATAATTTCTCCAGTTTCAACACCAAATAAATTAAATAAGCACATCCACTAATCAAAAATCACATTCTAAAGGAGATGCAAAGGGAAGGAGAAAGAATGAACCTGAGATTTGTTCAGATGTAGCACGTCGAAGAACTCAATTTTGCGGCGACAACAACGGAACACAAAGACGGTGAGATAGCCGCTGAGAAAGAATTTTAAACCTAAAATCAAACAGTGGGAACAAAGAAAACACAATTGAAGTTAGTGCAAGAAGAATTTCAGAACAAAAAAAAACGATAAATCTAATTTCAGAACAAAAAAAACGAAAATCGAATTGAAGCTAGTCGTTACCACAATCGAATTGCATAACACGATTGAGGTGAAGAATGGAAGAAGGTTCCCTTTTTGGAGCGATTGAACACGATTGGGTTTAGGGTTTCACGATTCGGTTCCCTTTTTGGAGCGATTGAACACGATTGGGTTTAGGGTTTCACGATTCGGTTCCCTTTTTGGAGCGATTGAACGATTGAGTTTCACGATTGAGCGATTGTTTGGATTGAGTTTGGAGCTGTACGATTGAACGATTGGAGCTGTATGATTGGAGTTGTACGATTGAGTTTGGAGGAGGAAAATGGAACGATGGATTGAGAAAGAAATTTGTGTTGCTTTTATGAGTTTTGCTTGGTTTTAGCACTTTGTATTTTGTTTTACTTTTAATAAAGGTTTTTTTTAAATTTTCTTTGAAAACTTATAATCATATTTATTATTTTATTTTGCAAAATTTTAGCATGTATTTTATTATTTGCATATTCGCTCCATTTTAAATTAATGACATTTTGCAAATTAAATCATCAAATTAATTAAATTTTCCCTTCAATCCAATCATCACTCTCCAAACCTTTTTTTCCTTAAAACCAAAGTTTAAGAATGGCTTTGCAAAAATAGTTAAAAATTAAAAATATCACTCATAGGAATCAAACCACGATGCTCTCACTAACTGGATTCTTACTCCCAAACCACTTAACCAATACACCTTTTATTAAATAATTTGAAATGCAAAATATATATTATTAGTGAGCAATTTTTTTGCAGTAACTTTTTTTTTGAATAACTTGTTGTTTTTTGCAGTAACTTATAATCCAGCTTTAGTAAAAAAAAAACATTTTATATGTGTATATATATGAAATAGTAAATCTTTCTTTAAAAATAATATGAATTCATCCATTTGAGTTTTTATATTTTAAATATTATTATTTTATATAAATTCATACTTTTATTTAGATTTGATGAACTTTAGCAATGTCTCATTTGTGATCAACAAAATTGTGATTTATTTTAGGTCCGACCTTTCATTTGGATCAGATGAGCTGTTTAAAGGTATCAAACAAAAATTGTCTAGATAAATGTAATGTTTCTATTAAATATTTTTGCCTTTTATATGTAAGAAATATGTTAAATATTTGCATTGCGCTCGTTGAGGATTTTATTTGTTTATATTATGCTGATACAAATTTTTATGTATCAAGATGAGAAAGTTAATTTGACAATTTTGAAAACTAATAACTATTTTTAAAATATTTACATTAACGTAATGTTTCTATTAAATATATTTTTTTTTAATTTTATTTGCAAAACATTCTTAAATAATTGCAGCACACTCGTCGTTGAATTTATGTGCTTATATATGCGGAAATAGATTTTTATGTACTAGTATGAGAAAGTCGATGTGTAAAATTTTGAAAACTATATTGAGGCAAAATCCCTAAAATGTTTTAAAGATAAACAAAACATGATGATTAAAGGATTAATGGCCTTTGATAGTTTCTTCGTATTTAATATGTATTCTTGAGTGATTAATTAAGACATGAACAAAGTGTAAATCAAATCAAAAATCAAGTGATCAAAGAACATGAAAGATTATGAACCCGGTCAGAGTTCATAAGGTTGATCAGAAGATTGTTCGTATGGTTTATTAACAACAAAAAGTACAAAAAATGACTATAACCTTAAACCAAACAAGTAACAAAGGTATTTATATGAATAAAGGTCATATATTGATATGATAATTTTTTTATCATATGATTGTTACGATAAAAATAACCTTAATGAAATACCCGTTTTGCATTGATATGATAAAATTTTAAAAAACTCATGATTATTTTTAAAATATCAACATTAATCTAGTATTTCATTAAATATTTGTTCTAATTTTTTTTTTGGTACAAGAGAAATATTTGTTCTATTTTATATGCATAGTAGCAAGATTAATAGATTGATGGAGAACATATTAGAAAAAAATGTGAGATTTAGTCCCTCACTCATTTTAATTAATAAAATCATCGAATCTTAAGATTTTAATTTTAGTGGATTAAAATTACACATTTATGTATTAAAAGGTGGTTTGCTCGATTTCAAGAGACCTCGAAGATTGGATTATTTGTGTAATTTCTTGGCATTGACGTTTGAGATTTCAAATTGAAACAACGTAATTATCTTTTCAAATTACATCAACATTATTATTGGAAAATTTGTTTATTTGTATAATTTGAATAATAAAATTTCGTAGTTGAAGTTAGGTCTTTTTACCAAGCTCTATAGACTTCTTGAAGTTAGGTGAGGTGGTGCCCCTAGGAGGGCGCGTCTAAGCCTCATGGGCCCTTATGGAGGGCGTCAAAGCCTTTATGGAGGGCTTCCAAGCCCTTGGGAATATAATGACGGTCCACATCCCCCCAAACATGAGACTTGGGACAAGACAAATTGGTGAATTTATCTGTTTGGATGCTATGCTGCTTGTTGCTACTTTTCTTAGATGATTGTTGATCGTATCTGATCAGAAGGTGGTTGCCAATGCTTGATTGAATGTGGTGGTTCACGGTGGTGGAAATATTCCGGTGAGCGTTGGACCGAATCGGAGGTGTGTACCTGCAGACACTCCGACGCTCAAGTCAGATACAGTTTCAGAATGAGGGTGAGAGTGTGAATGCAGAGCCGTTGTAATGGCACACTTGTGTCCAACGGTTACGAAATCAGGAGAAGTGTAACCGTCGGTGAGATATTCGCGGAAACGTGGGTAAAGAGATGTTGTCGAACATTGCAAGATGTTTGAACTAGTCTCCTTTGCTCCGAGCACCACCCCCCCCCCCCTGTGGGGAAGGGGTGTGTTGCGAGTAATTTCACCAAATGCACCATTTGGGCTTGATTTGTTATTGGGCCTAAGCAGTTAAGTCCAGGTCTTTGACCGATCCAAAACAATTGCTATGGCGGGAAGTCCTAGGAAGGGATTCAAGCTAGCTTGATGAGCCTCTCTGGAGGACCCCCTGTGTTTTAATCTATGACGAATTATCGTGCTCAGAGCCCTTCTTTGGGTTGGCGTCATGTCTTTATTCAGAGTCCATTTAGGGATTGTTGTTTGGCGAGGTTCAGTGCCCGTCAAGGGTTGATGTTTAATAAAGATATGAAGCTAATGATAAATTTTTGCACTTGTTCCGGAAGTAAAAAGAGTTCCATTTGTTCCTGAATAACTTCCTTTAAAAGGGCTTCCACAGTGAATCTATTTGTAGAAGATATGATTTTGTTGACTTCAAGTTTATTTGTTTTCAAATATGCTTGTAACTCATCGAGAAAATAATACCGAGTTTTGAAAATTTTATCATATCAACTTTCTTATATCGGTACATAAAAATTTGCTTCCGCAAATATAAACATTTAAACTTCGTGACGTGTGTGGTGCAATTATTTAACGATGTTTTGCAAATAAAATATTATATATATATATATATATATATATATATATATATATATATATAATTGAAACACTAATATTTTAAAAATAGTTATTAGTTTTCAAAACTGTCATATTAACTTTCTCATCTTGATAAATAAAAACTTTTATCAACATATTTAAGCAAATAAAATCTTAAAGGAGCGCAAAACAAATATTTAACATATTTTTTTACATACACAATGCAAAAATATTTAATCGAAACGTTACATTTATTCTCACAATTTTCATTGAATACCTTTAAATAGTTTATCTGATCCAAACGAAATGTCAGATTTAAAATAAATCACAATTCGATTGATTACAAATAAAACATTGTTGTAGTTCATCGAATCTAAATAAAATATGAATTTATATAAAAAACAATATTTAAAATATAAAAAATCAAATGAATGAATTTATACTTTTTTATTAAGAAAGTTTTTTATTTTTAAGGATGGAAAGATTTATTATTTCATATATACACACACATTTTTTTTTTTAGGAATATATACACACATATAATTTTTATTTATTCTTTACTAAAACTAGGTTTATAAGACACTTGCATAAAGAAAATTATACAATTGCTCACTAATAGCATATATTTGCATTGTAACCAAAAAAATAAATAATATATATTTGCATTCCAAATTATTTCATAAAAGATGTATTTGTCAAGTGGTTTGGGAGTAAGATTCTAGTTAGTGTGAGCACCCTGGTTCGATTCCCATGGTTAATTAATTTGATGGTTTAACTTGTAAAATGTCATTGATTTAAAATGGGGTGAATATGCAAATAATAAAATACATGCTAAATTTTTGGAAAATAAAATAATAAATATGTTTTTTTTATAGTGGACGACACATGACTATTTTCTATTGGTTAAAGGTAAATTGCCCATGAGTTTTCAAAGGTAGCCTAGGCCTCACCATTTTAATAAATCGTTTTTAAATGGGGTCAAACAATTTAATATCATCTGAAGTTAAAAACTTCCTTTACACCTAGCATTTTAAATCATGTGGATAGCTTTCCATTTAAATTCCTTGATTTTAAAAAAGCATTTTTTGTACTAGTGAATGGAACTCCAAATGCTTGAAACTTACCGGTTACCACACATAAGAATTGATTCATAAAATGAAAAACAAATTGTAATGATTTTGGTTGATTGTGAGCTGAAATTGGAGATTGAAACAGTATGGTAGAAAATTGAAAATGGATTGGGAGGAGAAGAAGAATAAGTTGCCGTATGGGAGAGAGATAGGGAAAAAGTTGTTCTTCTGTTCTGAAACCGACCTTATGCTCTAATTGCTCCATTTTCTATTCTGTCACCGACCTTATGCACTTGTCATTATGATGCCTAGGTTTTCTAAACATGTGATATCAAAAGGTTCACTCTTCCCATCAGCAACTTGGCAACCAATGTATTGCTCATCACAGAAGGGCAATGCAGTCTTTCTAGCAACTTAGAACCCTAGGGTTTTCCCGCTCAAGGAATCAGCATGTTAAAAATGGTTGAACTGCCTTAGGGTTTATCTAGGGTTTATATGCAGTTCTGTGTTCCCTTTAATATAGCATGATAATTATTTCATATCAAACACACTATATTCAAGTAAAACAACATTAACTATGACATTTAGTGGTATTGCTAATTCAATCAATCTAATCTAATGAAATGTACTCAATATAAATAAAAAGTCATTCAATGATTAAGAAATCTGGAAAATTGAATGTCATAGATGTCGATGACTGCATATGATATAACTACCCAAATATATAATGAATATATAGGAAACCATTGTCATAACAAACAAATAAATCAAATTATTCCCAATGTAAACTAGAAACTAACTGGAAGAAATCTCTGAAAAACTAAAATTGTAAATATAGACAAAACGCTCAGAAAAATTAAAGTTATACCTGTCATCAGCATAGTGTTGCAAGTGCCTCTCATTGGCATAGTGTTTCTCCCTTTGACCGGGTAGGTGCCTCTCATCGGCAGTGTTTCTCCATTTGACAGGGTAAGTGCATCTCAACGGCATAATGCTTTTCCCTTTGACGAGGCAAGTGTCTTTCATTGGCATATTGTTTGTACTTGGTGGGTTTTGACCATGTGGCTGCTATAGAAATAGATTATAAAAAAGTGATTATATGGTTAAAGCAGCAAATAAGCTATTTATGGAAACAAGGCCTAAGTTTCTCAGAGAATAACAACCAAAAACAGTCATGTTATATGTTACATCAATACATTAAAAAACCCTAATTTCAAAATTCTACTTGTAAACACAACTTATCAAATAAGTACTAACATTGTCCATTAGCTATTTTGAGCTTATTTTCACAAGTTTACCGAAATAGCTTATGAAAACAACTAATAGCTTATACGAAAAATAGTTTAACTTTATTTTATATTTTCCTATAGAAATAGCTTATACATAAGCGCTTATCATGATATAAGTAGAAAATAAGCTTTTTATTCAAACAGGGCCTACACCTCTCTATATATGTGAGAGGATTACAACAAAATACGCTCATGTTATAGCATCATCATCACTTAAAAGCAAGAATAAAAACAATTTTCAAACACAAAAGAAGAAATGGAAAGATACAATTTGTTACACAAACAAGATAATACCAGCATCAGCATAAAGACACAATATAACAAAAAAAATATGTTATTAAGGTATAAAATTTAGTTGCATAATCATGAATATAACAACAATTAACATAATTCTACTGATCTATGTTTTGAAATGAAGATATTTGATTGATCCTATAGCAAGTAGTATCTATGATTAAAAACAGACAAAAAAGTTAAAACAAGAACCTGATTACTAATCATTAATCATTGCAGTATCTTTCATAGACATCTTTGACCATTTTCAAGACGGTATCAGCCCTCTCAGCAATGTTAGGCAGTTTATAACTTTGAGCAACGTAAACTCCAGCAAATAAGCTATTTATGGAAACAAGGTCTAAGTCTCATTGAGAGAATTACTACCAAATACAGTCATGTTATATGTTATAGCAATACCTTAAAATACCCTAATTTCAAAATCAACATTAACCTCATTAACCATAACACACTAAATCAAAGTCAAAAACAATAATCAAAGAAACATACTTGATTTCCAGTAGAATTCCGTGAGACGCCAATGACTTCATACGCATCTCGCGGGAGTCGCATCTTTCTTCTCCGACTACCACCATCCTAAAACGACGCCGTAGTACAGAACCCTAATTTATGGGTCTTGTGGCTGCTATAGAAATAGATCATACATAAGTGATTATATGCTATAAGCATCAAATAAACTAAAACCACACACTATCAAAATAAAAATTAACATTAATCGACATTAATCGAAATCAAAGTCAAAAAATTTAATTTCAAAACTAATTTCAAAATCAAAATCAAAGTAAAAAACAAAAATCGAACCAATTTGCGGTAGAATTCCGTGAAACACCAAGGACTTCATACAGTCTCGTTGGCACCACCGGCTCCGTCTATGAACCCCTCCGCTTCCACCACCACCAGGAAAACTCTCCGCTTCTTCATCCGATTCGTTTATCAACCACTCCGCTTACACCACCACCAAGAAAAAACGGTATCTCATTCGCACCTCCTTCCTTCGACGTCTCCGTCAGCGGCACCGTCGTCTTCTGGCCACAAAAGCTCGTCCGTGACAGCGCATACTCCTTCTCCACCGCTACCGTTTACATGTGCTCGTGACGGCGTCGGCGTCGCTTCGTTCTTCTCCGATTTCGACCATTCGAAAACGACGTCGTAATACAAAACCGTAATTCGTTTTCAACAAAAACAATAATGGGAATCAAAACCGAAGAAAAAGAGTTTGTTGAAATTCATTCACGTTGAGAATGAATTTGTGAATGTGAAATGGAAAATGAAGAGAGAGAAAGAAGAGAGAGAGAGAAGAGAACGTTTAGAAATCAGAAGAAATAATTTGAATTTTCAATATTTATTTTGTTTTTATAGGTAAATAAACTATAGTTATTAGGTTGGTTAATTAGGGAGTTAAGGCCCATGTTATTTTTAACTTCACTTAAAAGGAGAAATAATAGGGCCAATTGCTTTTTATGGAAAGATCTAAAAAAATAAGGACCTTAATTTTAACTAAAATGATATTATGAATGATTTTTTTTTACACATAGAAAAATGTTAATAATTACTCACATCGTAAAGTTATACGGTTCACACTTTGAAAAAGGTGGCACACATGTCTAGCAAAGATAGAAATGTTGTTTTACGTACTTTGAAAAAAAAGAGCTAGTAAGAAAAAACAGCCTACTAGTGAAGATGGTTCTCAAAGTAGTTCTGACGAAGCTGCTTCTTCAGCTTCTGTTAACAAAGAGTGGAATAATTGGGTGGTGTTACATGGAAAAGAGAAGGAGACGATTGAGGATGTGTGGGGGATAGGGAAGGCTATAGGGTTACAGTTTGAAGGGGACACACACAACATGTTTGGAGCGCTTGCTAGGAAAGGGAGTGGTAAGAGGGAGTTAAGCAAGGGCGAGGAGGGAGGGAGGGGCAGTTCGGTTGGTGGTGAGAGATGGGTGTTGGGGTGAGGGTGTGTAAGATGAGGATTGTGTCGTGGATTGTGCTCCTCCTTGAGGTCTCAGGTTCGATTTTCTTCAGCTTCAATTTAGGTGGGCAAATTTAGCTTTTTCAAAAAAAAAAAATTAAAAGTTGCTCTACAAAAAATAAGCTCAAAATTTGATTTAACGTCCAAATTTTTGTTACTTTTATCTTGAACTTTTGTTGTTTTAAATTATTTAGATTTAATTAATCATGTTAGAAAATTCTAAATTATAGTAAATGAACTTTTATAATGTTTTGAATGTGTCTCTAAAAAATCGTTCAAAAGTTTTAAGAGTTTAAGGATAATTAAACAAATTTAATTTTAGTAAAGACTAGAATTACATGTAATTTTTTTAGGGACCAAAAACATATTTAACCAATATTTTTATCGATTATAAATAAATTTTTCTATTGTACCAAAAGGTGTTATGAAGTTTGTGACAAAATAATTATATATGTGTACTTTTGATGGAATTATATATTTTTTGGTTCAAAAAGAATTTTGAGGGAATTATATATATATATATATATATATATATATATATATATATATATATATATATATATGTATGCAGGGACGGATGCAAGTATAAGACCATGTAGGCTTGTGCCTGCACTAAATTTTGAGAATTTTTTTTTTGGTGGTAGTAATATAGTAATATATAGTTATGGTTGAAATGTTGACTAAATGGCCCACACAAAAATACACAACACTTTTTTATTGACCCACACATAAACACCCACTTTAACACAATACACAAACTTTTCCAAATAAAAAAGTAAAAAAAATATAGAATAATTAAATAAAAGAAAGTGGAGAACGTGAGGTAGAGAGAAAAGTGAGACCCACACCCACACTTTACACAAACACACTCAAAACAAAGCAAATCCAATATCCTCTTCTGGCTTCTCTCTCTCGTCCAGGGGCTTCTCTCTCTCTCTCTCTCTCTCTCTCTCTCTCTCTCTCGTCTAGGTTCAGTTCTCAGCATTTCTTCTAATAGGTAAGCCTCCTTATTTTATATTTCCAATCTTATTCATTTGTAGTTTTTAATTTGTTTATTTCATTTATTGGTCTTGAATTTTTGTTTAATGGTGGAAATTTTATTGTTAGGGTTTGTTAGTATTTATTTGGGGTTATTTGTTATTGTATGAGTTTGCTAAATGATTACAAAATTTTAATTGTGTTATTTTTATTTGATTTTTAGCACTAAGCAATGAAAAGATTTTACAAAAGTATATTGTCTGATGACTCATCAACTCCCAATCCTCAACCTCAAGCACTTGATGAAGGTGAAAGCATCAGATTGGCTCCATCTTTGGAAAAAAGATTTTTGGAATTGGCTTTGGAACAACTTCAAAATGATCCTGGTTTAAGGCCAAGAATTTCAGATTATCACCCAAGTAATAGAGAAGTAATTAAAAGATACTATTTGCAAAAGGGTCCTTGTCAACCAAAAGAGATTAATTTTCCATTTAGAAAATTTGGGGAGACCTCTCGTAGGTTTAATCCGGATTGGTATTCAAAATACGGCGGTTGGTTAGAATATAGTCAAAAGGAGGATGCAGCTTATTGCTTATGTTGTTATCTTATGAGATCACATGTTGGAGAACATAAAGGTAGTGGTGAGACCTTTATAACACAAGGTTTTATTAATTGGAAAAAAAGTGACAGGTTCCAAGTTCATATCGGTGCTGTAAATAGCTCCCATAATCAAGCATGGAGAGACTATCAAGCTCTAATGAAACAGAAGCAACATATTGAAAGTGCTATGTTTAGACAATCCCTTCGAGTTAAGGAAGAATATCGAATTCACCTAACTGCCATAATTGATTGCATTCGATTTTTATTGTGTCAAGGTTTAGCTTTTCGTGGTAATGATGAGAAAATATCATCAAGTAACAAGGGGAATTTTCTTGAACTTCTTGACTTTCTTGTTAACCACAATGAAACTATTCAAAAAGTTTGGAAGAGTAGTCCTGGAAATCTCAAGTTAACAGCTCCTTCAATTCAAAAGGATATTGTTAAAGCGGCTGCTATTCAAACCACTCTTACTATACTTGATGATTTAGGAGATTCCTTGTTTGCTATTATGATTGATGAATCTCGAGATGTTGCAGTTAAGGAGAAAATGGTTGTGGCTTTGCGTTATGTCAATAAGAAAGGGCAAGTTATTGAGTGTTTTCTTGGTCTTGTTCGTGTTACGGATACTAGTGCTTTATCATTGAAATCAGCTTTAGAGTCGGTGTTTGCAAAACATGGGCTGAGTTTGTCAAGAATACGTGGTCAAGGATATGATGGAGCAAGTAATATGCGAGGTGAATTCAATGGTCTCAAAAGCTTGATATTGAAGGAGAATTGTTCTGCATTCTATGTTCATTGTTTTGCCCATCAACTCCAATTAGCTCTTGTATCCTTAGCAAAGAAGAACACTGAAATTGCATCATTTTTTAATATAGTTGGTAATTTGTCTAATGTTGTTGGAGCATCATGTAAGCGTCGAGATGCTCTTCGTGAAAGTCAAGTTAAAAAGGTGAAGGAAGCGTTGCAAGAAGGAGAAATATCTAGTGGGAGTGGCTTGAATCAAGAAACTGCAGTCAAGAAGGCAGGAGAAACTAGATGGAGCTCACATTATGGTACATTACTCAGTATTTTTTCTTTATACTCTTCTATGATTGATGTGCTTGAAATAATTGAGGAAGATGGAAAAAGCTCAGAGAAAAAGGGCGAAGCAGTGCTCTTGTTGAAATATATGCAATCTTTTGAATTTGTTTTCATCTTGCACTTGATGAAAAAAGTTTTAGGGATTACTCATGAGTTATCTCAAGCATTACAAAGAAGTGATCAAGATATTGTAAATGCCATGAAATTAGTGAAAATGTCTAAACTAAAGTTACAAGCTATAAGGGATAATGGTTGGGACTCTTTGCTAAGTGATGTTTTATTATTTTGTGAACATCATGATGTTGTCATGCCGAATATGGATGATCTATTTCAATCATATAAAAAGTCAAAGCGTAAATCGGAAAGAGTTTCTAATTTACATCATTTTCAAGTTAACTTTTTCTATCAAGTGATTGATTTGCAACTTCAAGAGTTGAATAATCGTTTTACTGAAGTGAATACTGAGTTGCTTCTTTGTGTAGCTTGTTTAAGTCCAAGAGATTCCTTTCTTGCATTTGATAAGGAGAAGTTGAATCGTTTAGCTGAATTTTATCCTTCAGAATTTTCTCGTGTTGAGTTGTTGGCACTGGATTCTCAACTTGAAAATTATTACTTGGATGTATGCTCTGATGATGCATTTTCAGAATTATGCGGGATTGGTGATCTTTCCATAAAGCTAGTGGAGACAAGAAGACACATTGCATATCCGTTGGTATATTTGCTTTTAGAGTTATCTTTGATATTACCTGTGGCAACTGCAACAGCCGAGAGGGCTTTCTCTGCTATGAATATTGTCAAGAATCGGATGCGAAATCACATGGGAGATGAATGGTTAAACAATTGTTTAGTTACTTATATAGAGAAGGATAGTTTTGTTGGTATTGATAATGAGAAAATCATTCAATGTTTCCAAAATATGGATAATCGTAGAGGACAATTATGATGTATATTTATGTTATTAAAAATGAAATATAATATATATATATATATATATATATATATATGTTTATTTAATGTTTCAAATTTATATATATGTGGTGCCCCCACTTTCCAAAATTTCTGGATCCGTCACTGTATGTATGTATGTATGTATGTATTTAATTTTTTTTACTAGAAATGGCGTAATATCTTCTTTTTCAAACATGCTGCTTCTTTTATATAACTCTTGATCGTATATGTGTTCGGACTTTAGTGGCTTTATTAAGCGTCATGGTCAAGGAACAAGTAATACAACGGCAAACATGCGAAATTTTACAGAAATGATTTGAAGAAAAATGTTATTTGAACAATCATGTACGGAAATAACTTGTAGGATAACACAAATATACAAAGAAATATAGGTAAACATGTTTTAAAATGGTTGTTTATATATATATATATATATATATATATATATATATATATATAAGTAAATAGTCAATTACCCATCTGAAATTGTAAGTTTTGTCAATTACCCCTCCTGAAATTAACAAAACTTCAATTACCCCCTTGAAATTGCACAAAGTTAATCAATTTAGCCCTTCCGTCAAATTTTTCTGTTAGTGAACATCATGTTTTGCAAACCCTGAAGTTTTGCACTTATGTGCAAAATGCCCCCTAAACTTGAAAATTTATATATTTTTTTCTTATCTTTAAAAGTGACTGCATTATCACTGAATTGTGGAGCATATTAGCTAAGTTTTGACGGTATACAACCATATATGTTCCCTGAAACGATAAAACATTAACCATGTATTCCCATTCTTCTACCACCTTCCAATGTACCAAAGCACAATTGTAGCCTACAATTTAATACTAGAACAACATTAGGAAGTTGTGATTGTTCTTCTACGTTCTATAATATATTCTTATTCTTGTTATGCAATCTAAATCATCTCAAATCTATTGGATTGTAATAAATGATCCAAATGTTAATTGTAATATTGGATTGTAATATTGTAGAGTTTAAAATATTAAAGTTAATTGTTAATTGTTTGCCTTTAATATCTTTTGAGTTAAGGATAAGAAAAAAAATCAAGTTCAGGGGGCATTTTGCACATAAATGCAAAACTTCAGTGGGGTATTTGCAAAATAGAAAAATTTGACATAGGGGGTAAATTGATTAACGTTGTGCAATTTCAGGGGGGGTAATTGAAGTTTTATTAATTTCAAGACGGTAATTGACAAAACTTACAATTTCAGGAGGTAATTAACTATTTACTTATATATATATAAAATTAAATTTTTTCGAGTTGCTGATAAATTTACGAGTCAAATATGTTTATCCTTTTTAATTTTTCCAGATATTGTTCACCAAATTTTTTTTTTTAGATGCTAATAATTTTTTTTTCCAGTTGCTAATAAATCATCAGTCAATACTTTTAGTCTCACCTGTTGACTTTTCTATACTAAACCCCAGCTGCATGTGGCAGGTACTCATTTTTTGTTTTGACTAATGCGGTAGAAACTCACTACAAATGTTAACTTGTGCTCTTAAGACATAAGTTTAGAAGCTAAATGTAGAAACTAAATTTTGAAACTTTAAAAACTTATTTTTTTAATACAAAACTTATGTTTTAATTACTTTTTTAGATCTTTAACTTATGTCCTTAGAAGTTAAAACAACCCTATAAATAAACGCAAATAAGTTGCACCGCATTGATGACATCAATCTTTGCCATTTCCCTTAATGTTTGAAAATATAATTCACCAAATTCATCTAGACCTTGTGCCCTATCCTTGTTTAGAGTGAACACAACATTATAGATTTCTTCACTATTAGGGAGCATAGTGAGCATATTGTGGATATTGTTATTTACCGGATTAGAAATCACTTTTT
Organism: Medicago lupulina; assembly: GCA_958299785.1. Taxonomy (NCBI): domain Eukaryota; kingdom Viridiplantae; phylum Streptophyta; class Magnoliopsida; order Fabales; family Fabaceae; genus Medicago; species Medicago lupulina. Next base: position 26,875,605 of record OY283142.1, read on the forward strand.
CAATGAAACCATTATGAAACACAATGTTGTTATCACTAAAAGGATTAGTGAAATAATTTAGCTCATGTGCATCAATAACATTAGGATCAGTAATAATATTATCTCCATTTTTTCTGTCATCTTCACAATGTCATCTTACATTTGCCTTCTCCTGCCAGAAAACTTCAATGCTAAGAGAAAGATCTAAATCAACTTAAAGTTTCTTTTCTTGGTCCATCAAAGAGTTATTATGACCTAAACAATCAATTTGCTGCTGAATTGCATCTAGCTTCTCAACTGCATTTCTAACTTGAGCATGAACATTAAAAAAGACAATTTGTGTTCCACAATTTCAATTTCTGGTTCAAAAGAAATTAACATAGGACAACTAATATAATTGTGTGTTCCAATATCTTTTACTATTATATTAAAACAATCAGGGTGTTTGGACTGCATTTACATCAATATTAATTATAACAAGACCAGAAAGCACCTGAAAAATTCATATTCACGTCTTTCTAGACCACTTCAGGAATTAATTCGTCATATTGGTTTGCTCATTTTGCCGATTGAGTTCCAAATCACCATTTTCATTACACAGTTGAGTTGCACCAACAAACTCTGATCCATCGTCCGATCGAGTCATTATATTCAACAATCTCATTACTATTCTTGTTAAAAAAGCATCACCTCCAACAAAAATCAGTTAAGTTTTCATAGTCAATCTCCACAAAGAAAATGGAAAACGTTTCCTTTCGACGAAGACCTTGTATCTTATACTTGCTTCAAAAGATCCATATCTACCAACACATGAACAGAGTGACCAAAATATCAATCAAGCATAGGTTTATTTGTTGCAGCATCAGTGCAAATAACCGCTCCAATGGAAACTAGGATTTTCGAGTGCCAATATTCATGTGGTAAACCATTAGTTTGAATCCATACATATACAAGAGCTGATGAGTGTAGTTGCATTGCATGCTAGCGTTAAAATCACGACTCCAAGCAAAAAGTTTTAGAAATCCAAGCTTTAGGTTCCAAGAACCAATATATCTTAACATTATGAACATCTTACAAAGAAGAAAACGAGAACTCATAGAAGCCTTTCCACAGACAATTTAATCGTTACTTACATTATGGACATCCATAGGACAGATAACTTAAAGCGCAAGTTATCAACCTTGAAAGAAGTTGCATCCACAGACAAGTTAACTTAAAGCGCAATTTAATCGTTAAATATTATGTATGCATGTCAAATCGGCCAAATACCTCTCATCCGAATAGTTATAGCTATTTTATTATTTTTATCAATTAAGTTTGTATCCGTATCCATTAAATTAAATAACAGATAGTTAAAATATTCATTAAGATATCCACCCTGTGTCTATAGCGGATTTTATCCGCATATCCACTGGTGTATAATTTTTTGCCATCTCTAGATAGTGGGTTTGAATTTTTTAACACTTTTAAAAAATTTAGTTGAAGCACACACATTCGTGATATCCTCTTGAAATGTTTATCGTGAGCATTACAATTGGTTAAAATATTCTCCTTATTTTAAGGGCTCATGCATATATTATGACCAAGAGTGCAATGAATGAATTGTTCATCATTTTTAGGAATCCTTATTCCAAACCATCTCCTCTTGAAAATACCTCATTCTTGGTATGCTATGTTGACTCTGATGCCACCTCATTTAGGGATTTAAAATCAATTGATAACATGTTAAAAGGGTCTTCGACGCCACCTGACCTCCTACCTTCTCTAAGCAAATGCTAACTTAGGTTTTTATTTTTTTTATTTTTTTATTTTTTATAGACTTAACGTCCAAAACTAACGTCACATGTCATAATGGCTAACCAATTTTGGAGTCAAGAGTTTTTTTTTTTTTTTTTTTTTTTTTTTTTTTTTTTATGTTATCCCAAGTTAGGGACTAGTTTGACAACAAGTTACACATCTAACCTAAGGACCAAAATAGTTATTTGCCTTTTTTTTTATTAAGTAGCCGATTGATTAGAAATTTATCTTTTAATAAGAGTAAATAGGAGATGTAAGGTTCGAACTCCACCTCACGCATATATAATTCAATATCAACTGAGTTATGTTCACGTAACTAATTTTATATCGTTTTCTTTTAACTATATTTTTTGAAGGAAATGTTAAAACTAACATGATTCCTTATATTAATATAGTTACTCTTATCATTAATTAAGTTGTATTGCGACTTTTTATTTTTATTGATGATAAATCAACTTTTCTATCGTAAAAAAAGTGCGTGACGAAGTGCGTGACAGGATAATCAATCAATTATATATACCATGTCAATTTTTTTTTTTTGGTTACAAATATACCATGTAATAATTTAAAATTTTAAGCTAATGAATACTTTTCTTCGTATAAACATTTGCCAGTTGCACGCAAATTGAAAGGGAAACAAATTGGAACCTGTTCAACCCTAGTGAAGTCGTCTATGATATATATATATATATATTAGATTTTTGACCCGTGCGACACACAGGTTTTTTCGACTATAATAAAGACCAATAAATAATTTTTAATCCGTAAGATCATGGGTCGATCAATAAACGCAAATTAGATTATTAAAGATACAATATTACAATCAAATGATAATAAAAAAATTATAAAGAAAAAAGATAAAAATAATACAGAATTATATTGTTGCACGGGTCAATTTTATTTATTACTTTTATAGTTAAACATAAAAAATTAATACAGTTCATGGTTCCTAACAAATTATTTAGGGTAGCCGAGTTTGCATGAAAATTATGGTACAAAAAAAATCTATTAAATTAGTTTAAGTTGCTGCAGACAACATATATGATGCAAATTTAAAGCCAAAATTTTAAGATATAATTGTTGCAAACTTAGTAAGGGATCACTGGAGGGGAAAAATTAGTTGAAGTTGTTGCAGACCTAATAAAATTAATAAATAATAAGGATAATGATAAGGATTGAGACATCTATTAAATTTTTGCTTTGAAAAATATTCACGGTTATTAGAGAGAAATGAAAAACATATATGATGCAAATTTAGAGCTAATATTTTAGAATAGAATTGTTGCAAACCTAATAAAGGATTAGTGGAGGGAAAAAATTAGGTAATTTGTGGTATAAAGAGTACTAAAAATACTCTTTTTAACATTATTTTTTGTTGGTCCTGGTCCCAAACTTTGGATATTGATCTCTGATGAATTTCACGGAATAAGATAGCCTTTTTAACACCCTTCATATCGTAAATTCTCACAGATATAAATCATAGTGAAATGTTAAACACTTAATCAAAGGTAGTACATCTAATACAGTCTACAGACCACTAAAAAAATGTCAAAAGATGGACGTACCTTCTTAGATTTTAATAATCTGTGATAAAATTTAGATCACTTCCTTTTTTTTTTTTATAATTATAAAATTCAATATTATATCATACTAAAAATAGTAAAGATCCATGTTGATATTTTTTTAAGAATTGAGTTATTTGAACAACCATTTATATGACAACTTTTGAGACAACCAACATTTTTCAAAGAAAAAGATGTATTGACACAAAAATCAAAGCTATAAAAAGAGACAGTAAAAACATAATGTGAGTATGAGAGATAAAATTATCACAAAAATTGTTAAAAAATAATTGTATAAATATCATTAGACAAACCCTTTGGAATGTTCTTTCACAGAAAATCATTAACTTAATTAATAACGGTTTTACACCAGCAATTTGACAATTTTCTTTTAGAAAATAAGATGCATTTGTTCAAATTATACTAAGAGCTACCATTTGCATTTTCCATAAAATAAAAAGAAATTCTGCTTATTATTTGAACCAAAAAAGGATACAATTTGCATTTAATTTTGTTATTTTGTTTTGTCGAATGCCCTAACGGTCAAAATTTTACTAATTTAAAATGAATAAGTGGAGAATATAAGGTTCAAATTTTAACACCTCATATTACAGTATTCCTATTGATGTAACTATGTTTTTTTTTTGGCTTTTACACCGGTTTTCGACCCACCAATGGTGGACGACTAATCTGGTTTATGCGTAGAGGCATGCGCACGTATTCCCCGGATACGTCCTTGTAAGGAGCTTCTTGCCAATGAAACTTAATCAACTTGATTATCGTATTAACTATGTTGACGGGACACTAATTGCATTTATCTACTAATGAAACTAAAGTCGGATTGTTTGGATTCTCAAGTTGGATTACTGAAACAAATGCATTTTACATTTTCCTTTAGCTTCTATTTCACACAATGGCTCGTTCATTCATAATCACCTGAAATTTTCCAAAAGTCAACGGGAACAGCAAGAGTCCACTCTTGATTCGTTCTTTTACAGAAATGTTTGATCAAATCTAAAATGTGAAGAGTACCTAGGTCATGTACTTCTTGACTTTGTAAACTTCAAGTTGAAATATAAAATGGTGACAAAGCAAGGTGTGCATCACCTCAAAAGCGAGATATCTAATAAAATGTTTAGCCACTTTGTATATATGCAACTTAAAAAATCCTTAGATAGTGACGGCCATAACACTATATAAAGAGTTACAAGTCAGATACCTTAAGCAATCAAAAACACAAATCATCTATACAACAATAGAAGAAATATAAGGTTACATATTAAGAGAATATGGGAACATCAATTGAGCCGAGGCAATTGCCTCGACTCATATATGCAATAGTATTTTGCATAATTGCTATTAGTACTTTTGCTACCGCTGATGATAAACCTTACTATGGCGGCCAACAACCATACTACAACCATCCACAACCAACAACACCACCATCTTACTATTACAAACCACCACCATATAATAACTATCAATCTCCACCTCCATATACCTATAAAATTCCTACATATAACTATCAATCTCCACCTCCATATGAACACAAATCCCCTCCATATAACTATAAATCCCCACCTCCATATGACCATAAATTCCCTCCATATAATTACTATAAATCTCCACCACCATCACCACCACCTCCATATGCCTACAAATTCCCTCCATACAATTATCAATCTCCACCTCCATATGAACACAAATCCCCTCCATATAACTATAAATCTCCACCACCATATGACCATAAGTTCCCTCCATATAATTACTATAAACCTCCACCCCCATCACCGCCACCTCCTCATGCTTACAAATTACCACCATATTACTATAAATCTCCACCACCACCATCTCCATCACCACCACCTCCTTATGTCTATAAATCACCTCCACCTCCTCCATATGTTTATAAGTCACCACCTCCTCCACCGTATATTTACCCGTCTCCACCTCCACCATCACCACCTCCTCCATATATCTATAAATCACCACCGCCTCCTCCATATGTGCACAAGTCGCCACCTCCTCCACCTTATGTTTACCCGTCTCCTCCTCCACCATCACCGCCTCCTCCATATGTATACAAATCACCCCCACTTCCTCCATATGTGTACAAGTCACCACCTCCTCCACCATATGTTTACCCATCTCCTCCTCCACCATCACAACCTCCTCCATATGTATACAAGTCACCCCCACCTCCTCCATATGTGTACAAGTCACCACCTCCTCCACCTTATGTCTACCCGTCTCCTCCTCCACCATCACCACCTCCTCCATATGTATACAAGTCACCCCCACCTCCTCCATATGTGTACAAGTCACCACCTCCTCCACCTTATGTTTACCCATCTCCTCCTCCACCATCACCACCTCCTCCATATGTGTACAAGTCACCACCTCCTCCACCTTATGTTTACCCATCTCCTCCTCCACCATCACCACCTCCGCCATATATCTACAAGTCGCCACCTCCCCCACCATATGTGTATACCCCACCTCCATATGTCTACAAGTCTCCTCCTCCACCATCTCCGTCACCACCCCCACCTTATGTATACAAGTCGCCACCTCCACCACCATATATCTACAAGTCACCGCCACCTCCTCCATATGTTTACCAATCACCTCCTCCACCACCCTACGTTTATGAGTCACCTCCTTCACCCTCACCTTCACCACCTCCTCCATACTACCACAAATCTCTACCCCCTCCATATGTTTATGAGTCTCCACCGTATATCTATAAACCCCCACCACCACCTCCCTATGTTTATAAATCTCCTCCTTACGTTTACAAATCTCCACCTACATCATATAATCCCTACCAATATAGTTCACCTCCACCCCCTGCGTATTAAGCTTGATGACATGCATTTTGACTTCTTTCAGTAGTTATACTATGATCATTGTTGTGTTGTTTGTATTGCAATAAAGTTTTCATTTGTAATAAAAGTCTGCTCTGTAATAAAGCTATGCTTTGGACTCCATGTTGTATCATTTTATATAAGTGTTATTTCAAAAGTGTATTTTAATCTCTTTTATCAAATTTCATATACTGATTTATAGTTTCGTATTTGTTGGTGCTAATCTTGATGATATTCATGAGATTTTGAAAAAAATACTTTCATTTGATTAATCATATATAATAAAAGTAAATTTGTTTTTAGTAATACACGTACAGTTACACACATAAGCTAACAAATTAGATCCTTTTCAGTTTGCTAGCGTTTTGAAAAGAAAAAAAAATTGACATAAACGTAGGAATAATATAATCAGGAACCGAGAGACCAAATAACCACTATTATGAAATTTGTTACATTGGAAAGTTGGCTAGGAAGCTTTTTCTTAAAAATCAAATACAAATGTTAGATTCTCTAAAAAGTAGTCTTCCAATCGTTAGCAAGGAACTTCATAATTTGGTCCATCAGTATATAAATCTTTTGCTTGACTTTTGTTTTTTAGGTTTTAAGGTGAGCTATTAGGAGAAGAATTCTCTTCTTTCCCAATTTCCTTTCTCTTTTGACTCTCCTCATTGTCTTCTTTATTTTTCTTAGATCCCACCCATGTTAGAATACGTTTCAAAGGGAGTCATAGGAGTGTGGGCTGAAGCACTATGTTGTGAATTCGAACTCAAAATTCACACCAATCTTACTTTGATGTGTGGAGCAAAGGAAAGTAGTAACCACTAACAAAGTAATCACAAACAATAACAACAATAACAACACCTAGATTTAATCTAGGAATCAAAGTGAAAAGCACAAATCACAAGCAAAAGATAAAGAAAGAGGAGAAACAAACACACCAAAGATTGTTCACCCAGTTCGGTCCAACTTGACCTAATCTGGGGAGAGATTGATCTCTCCAATCCACTATCAAAGAGATCTTACAAAGAGATACAAATGGGTTACAAGAAATTAGCACAAGAGCTCACAAAGAAAAAAAACCTAATTTCTGCCCATTTTTCCCAATCTCACCAATGAACAAAACACTCAATGATTTTCACTCACCCAAATTGTTTACAATGTTTCCCAACCCAAGAGAACCTCACTACAAAGACACTCAACCCTAAAGTTACCTCCTTTGTATTACCAAGATTTCTCTCTTGAAGCTCTCTTCAAAAAATGAAGAATGAAGCCTTTTATAGTGTTCATCAAATGTCAAATTCGGCCACCAAAACCCAACACATCGGCCACTGAATTCACCTTCGTACACAGTACAAACACAAGCTTATCCGCAAAATCGGTCACTGATTTTACCATATCGGGCGTCGAAAATTTACGAAGCAAAAGGTGGAACAGGGCACTTAAAATCGGCCACCAAAGACAACAATTTTGGGCCCGATTTTTCACTCCTTCAAACTTCAATTTCAAGACAATTTCAACACACTACGTGGGGGTTTCAGGTTTGGTTTCACTTCTAAATGTCTTAGAAGTTCTTTACAAGTACCCAAAGAAATTATAACTCTATAAAATTGTGTTTGACATTTTTTAAGAAATCAATTTTTTGGAGACTAAAAAGCAATTTTTAATATTGATTCTAGAATTAATTCTAACACACAAGAAGTAGAAGTATTTTTTCTCTTTGTTTTTATCCTTAGACTTTTCTACCTCGATTTTAAGTTCACTAAGCATTTTTACGATATTTTCTGAAGTAAGAGTAAACTTTCATTTGAGATAATATTAGTGTCATACTGCCTTCCTCGATTAATAGAGAGAGCTTTCATCAGTGGCGGAGTCAGAAATTTTGAATAGTGGAGGCACCACCATATGTGTGCGCTTCACACTAAAGTAAAGAATTTATAAGAAAATGTAGTTGCAGTTTCTGACACTTCAGCTTTGTGCGCAACATTTTCTATCAGCAGAGTCTGGTTTTCAGGCATGCCGAACGAATTGAGTGTCTTGAGTTTTACCATTAACTCAAACTTTTGTTTTAGTCCCTATAAATATACCAATTTTATTTTAGTCCTTCTAAAATTTTCTTCGATTTTTAGTTCCCCAAAAGTTTTTTATTTGCACTTTTGCTCCATTCTTTTAAGTAAACTCATTTGTAAAATTCATATTTTTGAATATAATTTTGCAGAAAAATATATAATATTATAAGAATCTCTTCCGAAAAATAGTTTAGAATTTTTTAACAAAACATGAATTAAATATGAATTTTTATATATTTAGAGGTTAAAAATTCATATTTAATTCATGTTATGTTAAAAATTTCTATTTTTTGAGAGATTTTTACAATATTAATATTCTACACTTTTTTGCACAATTTCATTAAAAAAATACACGAGTTGACTTAAAAATAGGGTCCAAAAGTGGTGGTTGAAAATTTTACATTGACTAAAAGTCGAAGGAAATATTTTAGAGGGACTAAAACAAAAATTTGATATATTTATAGGGACTAAAAACATATTAATTACAAATTATAAATGTATAAGATTGAAAATATAAAATTAAAATTTACACAGGGGGTTTAACCTTTAAAGATTAATAATGGAGGAAATTATAAGTGAGTGAGGTTTGTTGTTTGTATTGTATGTAGTGTTTCTGTTTCTCTTTATGAAATATTATTATGGATGTGAGACAACTACAAATGAGACAATAACAAATATTTGATTGAAATTTTTTGAAAGTGTGTGTACTGTATTCTATGTGAGTGAAATAGAGAAGCTTTTAAGATTTCAATTGGTTGAATGATGAGTGTAGGCTGCTTGGTCATAATAATTTCAACATATAGACATATAGTACCAAGTAATTTTACAAAACATAGTGCAGGCATGTGCTCCCACTATGTTATATGTGCCTCCGCCCCTGGCTTTCATGCTTGTGATGTTTTTGTACCATATCTTCAAGGGTAAATAAGGCTTCTTCAAAACTTTTTCATTCCAGCGTTCCATTCGTATATTCGTCCCTTACTCAAAAAGGTTAAAGCTTAAGATTGATGGCCATTTTATTGGTCCCATCTACCTTAAGAGTTCACAAAATTCAAGAAAAAAAGGATAGATGGGCATGATGATTAATAGCAGTTAATCCAGAAAATTGGGCAAGATCTTCTAAAAGTTTTACTAAAGTAGGTTTGATTTGAAATGTGTTCTAGGGAAAAAATTACAGTTAAAACAAGAAAATGATCTAAATTATTAGGGGGAAAAATTAAGATCATTGCAACTGTGGGGTTCTATCGTCGTATTAAAATATTGATCCACAGAAACTTGTGAATTCCAAGATATACTTTTATATCTCCTAAGTATGCAAATAAAGAAAATATAGAAAACATATTTTTATTTTTCTCAACGACAAGAATTAGCATTTTTCTCTTGTTGAACAACAACAACAAGAATTATCACTTTTTTTCTCTTCTAATTAAGTATGTAAATAAAGAAAACATATTTTTATCTTTTTTATATGATGAATGCAAGATGATCAGAAAAGCCATTTATATTTGTTTTGAAAGAATGCTATGATGTAAAATGCATCAAGATCATTGGAGTTCTTCACTACACAAACAATCCAAATCAAATTCCTTGATTTTACCTTGGAGATACATGTCTAAGCATGAGATATTATCCATTATATTGTTTATTCAATCTCTAATAATAAGCAAGTGTCTCAGTAACACGAAATCATATTCTCATCGTAATCCATGTTAGTTTGATCCATTAAGCCTGAATACCCATCTTTACATTCTAAAAAGTCTTAGAGTGTGTTTGAATGGGAGAATGTTTTGAGGGAATGTAATGTTTTGAAAGAATTCAAATATTTTGAGGTGAATTCCATTGTTTGGATAATAATTTGAAGAATTTTCAAAATGATGGAAATTTACGAAGTATTATTTAAAGAATTTCAAATGACACCTAAAACCCAAGAATTTCAAATTTTTTCATTGATATAATTTTTCAAAATTTGCATTTTGATCCTCAAATTTTCCAAAAAATTCAATTTGACCCCAATAAATTTCAAAAAATTGCAAATTGGCCCCTCAATTTTTCAAAAATTATAATTTGACCCCTCAATTTTTTGAAATTTACAAATTGACCCCAAATTTTAATTTTCAAATTTGACCCTAAAAAATTAAAATTTATAAAAGTTTCCCAAAAATAATGACTATGAAATTTTTCTATTACTTCATCCAAACAAAAGCATTGAGAAATGAAAGTAATTTACTTGAATCATTTAAATTGCCTAGAATTCTAAATTCTTTAAAATTTCTTAATTACATCATCCAAACACACGCTTAAATTATTCTCATTCTTTAAACCTCGTGTTTAATCTTATATTTCCAACAACCTACCTTCACTATCACTTATTGCAAGGTTGCCTAGATTTTAGTAAATTATGGTGTCGAAGATCTTTGAATTATCTCATCGTGGATAACATCGACAAAATTATTGTAGGTTCTTGTTCTAATTAAACCAATCTAACTTGACAAGCCAAGTTCTTACAACTATATCCATCATTCTATTTGAAAAGTAAAAAGATTAAATTAGGTAGATGCATATCCTAAGTAAAAGAAAGAAAACAAGGATTATGAAAAGTTTATCATAAGATTACTTTTCAAAATCCCTAAACATAGAAAGCTACTCACTCATCATAAGGATGAATTTAATTAAATAAAATAAAGACAATGTAAAAAATAAAAACAAGAAAATTATATTAAAAGAACAATGCAAATACAAGAGAAATTTGGTGCTAAGTGTAGGAATTTTTAATTGATTGATTATTTATTTTAAAGTATTATTATATTTATTAATTATTATAGTTAATTGATTAGTTTTTCTGTTGACTTAGTATAGTATACGTTGGCTATTGCTAATGAAAAGGTGGCCTATTTACTTGGGACATTATGTTGGTCATTCCTAATTAATAGGAGATTTATTTTGTAACCGTTAGCATTGATTTATTTTAATGAGTTATATATTTATAAGAAAAAAATGAGGAAAAGAACAGTGAGGATACGTGAGTTACAGAGAGGGGGAATATATTGGTAATAAAGCATAGCTATTTCCATATCTCTTATCATCACTTTAGTTCTAGTAATAAATTATAAGTTTCCTTGAGCAATTCAAACAAGTCGTTCTTGAGACCTTGCTAATTCACATGCGGTGTTAGCAAGAAGTGACTATTATATCCTAGAAGGTATTAGCCATGAGACTTACCGCATCGGGTGACTAATCCAAGGTGGCAAAATGCTTCCTAAGCCCAGTGTTTTGTGCACGCCTCAGTCAAACTTGATAAGTTTTTCTATTCTCTATTTAATTTGATGAAGAGTCATATATATTTATGTTTATATTTGTGTTTGATTTATTATTTATAATAATTCTATGTCCTATTTTTCCAACAATCTTAAGAGTATTTTGTGACATAGGATTATTATTTAATTTTACTTCTGATCTTGTTTCAGAAATATTTAATAGTTAATGTCTTGAATTATAATTGACCATTTGTCGTTTGTTTGGTGAAATCGATAATTGCAGACATAGAGTATGAATCTTGTTGGAGACATGGTGTATTAATATTGCCCCTGATTGAGCAATTCTTTGTAGATGTAGAATTATCATCAATGTTAAAATTCAACGGTTGAGCATGATGTCATCGACTTCTTTGTGAGTTTTAAACTTTTCTCTTCTTGAAATCATCTACAAGGGGTCAGGTACACATTCTAATCTTATACCTCACAAATGTTGATTTTTGCGTGTTAAAATTGTGAGAGTATAATGAATATGTACGAAAGGAAACAATGAGTGTATGATTCTTCAAAATTGTGCTCGGCTTTCATTTAGACCACTATATTTGTTATTTAGTTCAATTTTTATAATGACTTTATTTTGAGCTTGCATGATATTCTTAATTGAAAATAAAGTCTAATTTTGATGAAAGAAGCATTTCGAAGATTGAAGCAAAATTTTGAAACACCTTTTCCTTTGAGAATGATCACTTGTAATTCTTAACTTTGAGTTTCTAAAAGCATCTCCGATCTAACGGCCTAGTCCTGAGGATTTACTATAACAATCCACACATACGCGCACAGGATTCAGGCAAACAAACAGTATACAAAGCTTCCACAAAAAAAAAAAACAACACTATCTAAAATCACTTCCCTCTCTAAGTTAAACTTAGAGAGAAGCTCTCTTCTCTTACTAAAAACCAGGCCGACGGAGAAGAAAGAGAGGACGACCGGAGTTCCTCCAACGCGGGGGTCGGCAATAGCACCGCCGTGCCGGAGTTGTTTTTTTATACCTTTTTCGAAAACTTTTACATCAAACGGCTCGTCTTCTTCTCCTCTGCCCGGGTCTACACTTAGAATTTCGTAAAACTTACTCAAACTTCCTAGATCTACAAAACAAAGAGACAGATAAAACTACCTTTACTTTTCTTCATTTTTGGTTTTGGCTTCGGATCCGTTTATGGCTTGCTTGTTCCTTCTTTGATTTCGAAACCGTCACCTTGATATGCTTGTGATTCAAAACGAAAAAGTTAGGGTATGTGTTGTTCTTGTTTCGATATCACTTGATCTGTGATGTTTATGAATGAATTCAGATTTCCTTCTGATATGAACCGTGAATTATGTTGTTGTTTGTTGTTGAATCAGCTGTGGCCGAATCAAAATGACAAGAAGGTATAATTGTAGCTTTGACAGTAACGAAAAATTGAATTTCAGTGGTAGAGATTTGGAATCTAGAATGATTTGTGATAGTTGTGTGACTTGGAGAATTTCTGAAAAATATTCATGTGTTCTTTAGAGTTTTTGATTTTTTGTTGATTTTTGATGGTTTGATCTGGAAATATGATAGAGGAAAATGGATTAGGGTTTGTGATGCAATGGTTGCGGTATAGTGATTGGTCCCCCCTGACTGCAATAAATGCAGGCCTATTTATACAACTACTTTTTAGGGTTGAGCTGATACATAAAGTGGACGAAAATGCCCTTGGTCTGATCAGACTTGAACAAAAAGAAAACAAAGCACCAATAGACAAATGACATGTGGACAACAAAAAACTCATGGACTAAAAGGATTAAAAAGACTTGAAATAAAATAACTTATAGGAAAAAAGGATAAAAAAAAGATAAAACGTAAATCAAAAGTAAAAAGACATAATAAAAGAAACTTGAGTTAAAATAAAAATAAAAAGAATATAAGTAATTAAAACCGTCCTTTTTGGTAATCCTTCAATTTTTTTTATATGATATAACGTTGTTATTAATTCACAAGACTACAATTGACTAATTAATATTAAGAAGAACTCTAAAAAAAATTAATATTAAAAGGAAATAAATTATTTCAACATATCATGTAATCATGTCAATTATATGTCATCAACTTTTTGCATCATGAGATTTTAATTTCTTACTTGAATTCAGCTAATAAAATTATATCATAAGCAACTTTTTAAATTGTAAACCAATCAAATTATAACATGCGTCATAGTTTGATTTGTAAGTCAATCAGATTCTAACATGGGTAATATTTTCATCATCAAATTACTATATTAGAGTTAGAGGTTCAAACATAATTTGTTAGCTTCTTTTTTCTCTATATATATAGTTGTTTTGTTTTACATCTTTTTCATATGTTTATGTCATTCACACATTCTTACTAAATTCAAAAATCACATTAAAATTCGATAATATCGCTAAGATCGATCCAGTCAAAGAATCATGGAGCATTGTCACGGGGGTTGTACATGTTCAACAATTTTCGTTCATGATGTAAATTGTGACTCCTGCATATGTTCTTACTAGATATCGTTTTGATGGATGCATCCATATGTAAATTACGAAAAACCATGTTTTCTTAGAATAATTGATGCTATTTATTTTGATGTGATTCATTTTAGTTAACCTCATTTTAGTTATTTTTGTTTTTTATGTAGTCCATTGTGTGAGTGTTGGTTGATGGGGTTTCATTTGAGATACTTTTCCTTTTCTTCTGCAACGTCTTACAAAGTTGTCTATATATAAAGAAAATAACGAGGTTCTAAAAATCAAGTCTCTCTTTATTTTTATGTTATGACAATTCATGTTGATTTTTTTTTATTTCTATCACAACTCAACGAATGAATGCGGAGTTTGTACATGATATTCAATAAGCAATAGATATATGATATCATTCATATTGGTTATTTGCATGATCAAAATAACGAGTGTGATCATATTAAAAAAAGTGGTTGCAAAAATCCTTTCATTTTTTTTTGAAGGAAAATCCTTAGAAATTTTGTAAATATAGTGATTTAAAATATATCATGAACATTCAATAATATAAAAAATAATATCAACCATTTGGTAGAACCTTTTGTCAAAAAAAAAAAAACCATTCGGTAGAAGCTAAGTTTGATTTATTAGTCAAATAAATTTTTATTCAAAACTTCATATTACATTGGTCCTAAAAGATTAGTTCCCAAAAAGATAAAATAAGTTACTCATTTTGAATTTGTTTCTCTTTATATCTCCTTACTTTTATAACAAAATACATATAAAAGGCATGCAATTAATAAGGTTAGTTCTAACTTTTTTTTTAAAAAAAATTAGTAATTAATAAAAATAATTATCATGTCGTTAATGTTAATTTGAAGTCCTCAAATTTTTTGCATCAATCATGCAATCATAATTTCTTAATAACTTCAACTAGGCATGGCAACAAAACCCGTGCCCATGGGTACCCGCCCAAACCAACCGCGATTTGACTGGATTTGGGTATGAGTTTGGGTTTTCCCCGATTTCATAATACGGGTGCGGGACGGGTAACGGGGATATATGTACCCACCCCGAATTCATACCCAAACCCTACCCGAATGTAGAAATGTCATGTTTTTGTTTTTGTTGAGGAGGTTAATAATGTTATGTCATGTTATTTGGTTTGATGATTGTCATGATATAAGAACTTTCATTGATAGATAAAGGAGCAACCAAATTATTCGGTATGGAAATGTTAAAATGAGCGCAAATTGTTGGATAATGCATTACAATATTACCATTGAAACTTAAAAATAACTCTTTTTATTAAAAAAAATGATTCACTGCGGGGACGGGGATGGGGCGGGAATACCGAAAACCATTGGGGAAGGGGATGAGATTCAATTTCTCATCCCCATTGGGTATGGGTCGGGTAACAGGTAAGTATATGGGAGTAGGGGATGGAGATGGGGATGGGGAAGGAAAAACCCGTCCCCACCCCGCCCCATTGCCATGTCTAACTTCAACCAATCAATCACCTTTTAATTTAGAAACCAATCAATTTATAACACATGTCATAGTTTTATGTGCAAGCTAATCAGATTCTAATAGATGTCATTTTTCATCATGATATCATTATCAATCATTTTCCATTCACACAAGTGTTACTAAATTAAAAAAATTGACATGACACCAAATCAAATAACATCTTTGAGGTCAATTGAGTCAATGAATTATGGAGAATAGTCAGACGAGATTGGTTCATTCGCGTCTTAAATTGTGACTTGCACCCTTTCTCACTGTATATAGTTCTAATGATTGCATGCACATTATATAAAAAAAAATGTTTTCTATGGTGTTTATGTAGACCATTGTTGAGTGTTAGTAGATGAGGTTTTTATAACTTTTTTTATCCATCAACTCTCTCTCTTTATCTCTCTCCCCCTCCCATTTTATGCTATTATATCATCTTAATTTTTAGAATTTTGATTTTTGTATCTCGAGCATAAACCAATGAATGAATATGGAGTTTGTGTATGTAATACAATAAGCAATAGACATATGATATTATTCATATTGGATTTTCACATGATAAAAGTAGAGAGTGAAATACTATATTAGAATGATGGATCTAAAAATTTGTAGAAATTTTGTAAACATATTGATTCAAAATATATCATACACATTTGATAAAATAGAGAAATGTATGAAATGTTTGGTAGAACCCTAATTTAGTCTCCAGGAGGAATCAATTTTTATTAGATTTTATTTATCTCTTGGGAAAATTCGATATTACTTTGGCCCGTTTATCCTATGAACCGGAGGGTTAACAGAGAAAAATATAAGTGAGAAAAATATTTTTTTGGAACTTTTATTCATATTCCGGTATACGATACAAATTCATAAAATTCAATGTCTTTATCTTTATCAAGATAATGTATCTTTATCTCTATTATAAACATTTGACATGTAAAATTGTAAAAGTACATTGGACACCCTTTGGTGTTAAACATCATAAAACACTAATATAGGTGTACGCCTCATCATCTAAATATCATCACTATTGCATAATCACTATCCACCTTAACACATAATGAGCCAACTTTTTGGTACTAAACTAATTAACCAATAATTGTGGATTAAAAAAGTAACTATCTATGGGGCATAAATTCCTATTAAAGTGTTCCACCTCCTCTCATCACCCCTTCTCCCTCAAATGTTTTAATTGTGGGTTAACAAAAATTAAATGCATTATTTTTTTATTTTTTATTTTATAATATCAATTGTTTAAAAAAAATTAATTATTTTATAAACAACTTCATAAAAAAATAAAAGTAGTTGTAAAATATTTTTTAAAAAAAACTATAAAGTTATTTTACGCACAATGCCTTTGAACTTTGTTAATGTTACATGTAGGATTATTATATCTAAAAACTAAATAGGTGGGTTCGTGGTAGTTTCATAGATGAATGTTTTTGTTCCTTTATTTCACGGGAAGAAAAAAAAAAGTAAATTAGAAAAAGAAATAAGATGATAAAGGAATTTGAACATGAGAGAAACGATTAGAGAAAATAGTGGGTTGTTGGTAAGTGAATGAGTTTGTTATTATTCTACTAAAATATTAGACTCATTGAAAAAATGTCACATCAATTTAAAATGATAATGTAGTTTGTCAACTCAACATAACACGTTTACATTTTTCTTTTGTAAGATCACACCAAAGACTTAAAGTTAAGAAATTTAAAATAATAGATGTTGAATAAAAAAATATTGCTTTGACAAAAAAATTGCGTGAAAGTGAGTGACATCCAAAATCTAAAAGTTAAGATAAAAAATAAAACAAACGATACCCAAAAATTAACAAAACAAATCATCATAATGTTGCGATTTCTATTCGAGC
The DNA here is from genome assembly GCA_958299785.1 of Medicago lupulina. NCBI lineage: Eukaryota > Viridiplantae > Streptophyta > Magnoliopsida > Fabales > Fabaceae > Medicago > Medicago lupulina. The sequence continues at coordinate 26,893,011 of OY283142.1, forward strand.
ATACATTGGATTGTATCATCGCATGAGGTTAAGAGAAATCATACAAATGATATTGACACCACATCTTCGTTCAAAAAATTTAGGCACATGTATATAGTTCATTTTACTTATATGTTATTCAATATACTATTCCATCTATTATAAAACTCAACTCATATTTGACACATAATGTGACATAACCATATAAGGTAAAACAGAGGGAGGTACAACACGTTCGAAAAGGTAGGTTTGTGGTAGTTTAATGGATGGAGATTCATGTTCCGTTTTCAAGGTAAAAGAGAAAGACAATTAGAAAAATGAAAAAGATGAAAAAGAAATTTGATATCACATTATTTTAATCAATTAAAAAAAATACCACATTATTTTAAATGTCTAATAAGCATGTATCATAATAACATGTCTGCACTTTTTCATCGTTAGATCCCAGCAAAGACAAAAAGTGAAGGTGTTTAAAATAGTAGAGGTTGGCTAAAAAAAATTCATGAATGACCGACACCCAAAAAATTATATTCACCAAAGAAAATAAAGCAAATGACATCCAAAAACTAATAAAACAGTCCATCATAATGTCCGGAGTTATGAGGGAGGCTAAAATGGTTTGATTCTTCACATTTGACTAACAGAGACCCCAAAAATAAGATTGACACCACATATTCATCAAATACCTTAAGACATCAGGTATATTGATCATGACATTTATACGTTGTTCAAAGTCTATTCTTGAATTTAAGATAGAAGTTTAACTCACACATACACATTCACATCTCTTTTGGTAAAAAAGGTGGGTTCACAACGGTTTCATATAAGGGGTGTTTTTGTTCCTCTATTTCATGAGAAGAGAGAAAATAAATTAGAAAAAAAAGAAGTTGGAAAAGGAATTTGAACATGAGAGAAATGATAAGAGAAAAAAATACATAAGTAGTGTGTATTTTACTTGTGAGAGTATATGAAATAATGAGTTGCTGGTAATTTTACAGATTTGTTGAAGAAAATGGAGATTACTAGATAATTATGCTACTAAAATATTGAACTCATTAAGAAAATGCCACATCAATTTAAAATATCTAATAAGCATGTATTTTTTTTAAGGATAATAAGCATGTATTTTGTCAACTCAGCCGAACACATATACATTTTTTCATTGTCATATCCTCCAATGATCATATTGAAGGAATTTGAAATAAAATATCTTGAATAAAAAAATTGCAAAAAACAAATCACATCCTAAAACTAAAATTTAAGATAAAAAAATAAACTAATGATGCCCAAAAACTAATAAAATAAATTATCATAATGTTGCAACTTTTGTGGAGCCTACATTAGATTATATCATCACCTTAGACTAAGAGCAACAACACAAATGAGATTAACATCACATTTTCATCGAAAGTCTTAAGGCCTTAGGAATATGGCTCATCTCACTTATATGTGCCTCAACATCTACTTTAGCATCCAATGCAGTTTTGTTTGAAGAAGCCAAACTAGCCAACCAAATTTGACGTCAGGGAGAATCGAACTTGAGACCTCGAGAGATGTGCATTCCAAGGTCGCAAGTCAACACAACCAGGTCAACCCAAAGGGGTTTCCAATTTGAAATTACAACTCACATTTGACAATTAACATCTTTGTGGTAAGTTTGAGACTCTCCGTGTACGTGATCCACCACAAGAACCATTTCTCGCTCCACCATAATGTTGAACTGAGATATCATACTATTGTTGGAATTTACGGGGTTGCCAACCACACATGTGATAGAATTATATCATGCTTTCATCCTTAAGTTTTGTTCAACCATCAATCATTTATTCAATGTTGGTCTTTAACTGACATTTGATAAATCACAATATCCACTCTTTGAGTATGACAAAATTCTAACCTGTGCTTGGCACGGGTCCACATACTAGATACTTATGAAAAGGTGGCCTATTTACTTGGCACATTATGTTGGTCATTCCTAATTAATAGGAGATTTATTTTGTAACCGTTAGCATTGATTTATTTTGATGAGTTATATATTTATAAGAAAAAAAATGAGGTAAAGAACAGTGAGGATACGTGATTTACAGAGAGGGGGAATACATTGGTAACTAAAGCATAGCTATTTCCATATCTCTTATCAATACTTTCATATCTAATAATAAATTATAAGTTCCCTTGAGCAATCTAAACAAGTTGTTCTTGAGACCTTGCTAATTCACATGCGGTGCTAGCAAGAAGTGATTGTTGTATCCTAAAGCGTATTAGCTATAAAACCTACCGCATTAGATAATTAATCAGAGGTGACAAAATACTTCTAAGCCCAATGCTTTGTGCACGTCTCAGTCAAATTCAATAAGTTTTATTATTCTCTATTTAATTGAATGAAGAGACATATATATTTGTGTTTATATTTGTGTTTGATTTATTATTTATGATAATTCTATGTCCATTTTTCCAACACTAAGTGGTGTCAAATCAAAGAGAACCTAAGTATATTTATAGGCCACAAGCTAGCACCTTAGTGCATAACATCAAAAGACTAGGATTAAATTATATTTACAAAAGAATCATTCAAGTTCCTAAAAGAAAAAGCAGCAAACATGGAGTTGCAGCTGTTTTTGTCATAACGCCTCAAACAACCTCTGACTTGATTACATGACCATTACGCTTCTGTGGATCAGTAGCAAATGGTTTTGGAATTGGAAGTTGATTGAATGATTTCTAAAGAGGTGTTGTGTAATATCCCTCTTGTTGATCATCAAAAATGGCTTTGATTAACATTAGATCGCACACCCGTACAACGAACGGGTGAGTTCTATAAAAAAAGTATTCATTTATTCTATTTATATCGAGAATCTTTAATTAACAATTGAAGTTATCAAACAATTGAGGTGGACCCGTGACTCAACAATTGAGTATTTCTTTTGAAAATCTCTTATATATTTATGGGAGGAAGAATCTCTTATATGTTATTTTCTCGATATAACCTTTAAAAAAACTTTAAGGTTGTTAATTACTACTTTCAAATTGTTATCAAACAATTGCGATGGATTTGTGACATCAATTGTTTAATAATTTCATTGTCATCTGTCCACCTTTAATTAACAATTTTAGTTTATACTTGTCATAATAGTTATGATCAATTACCTTAACTGAATTATTGTTCAAGAAAATGAAAGAGAGACCAATTGAAACATTAGTGAGCGGTAGGGATGTGGAAGAACTTTCAGTTCATTCATTTCATTGGATGAGTGAATGTTTCTTGTTTATAGGCATTTGTTGAGGTCATGGTACAGGGCACCAGGAGCAACTAATTGTCAAACAAATTAATTAAGCTTTGAACTCATCTAGAATGATATGTTGAAGCAACATATATATGGCAACCGTGTAGTGAGATATAAAATCGTTAAAATGTAATCCAAAATCGTGTTTATAAGGTTTAGCTCAACTAACAATGCTGATATTACTAGATTGAACATTTTCACTTAGATTCGAACTCGAGGTCTCAAAGTTGTGCGCGTGAGCTTTATGTCCTACACCAACAACAAAGAATCCAAACTTTCTGCATATGTTGAACCAAACTATATGATATTATCATTTTTGACACATTAGATTGAAGATGTGTTTGGTGTCCGATTTGACAGAAACTGACACATATAATTACATTTAATTTATTTATTTTCTCAAATAATTATTGATGTCCACTGTCATTAGTGACCGTATTTGTGCTTCATAGATTATTACTTTTTCGTACAAGTATGTGTGCATATGTGTGTCTATATATATATATATATATAATAAGCATTTTTTTTCTTTTTGAAAGAATATAATATGCATGTTGAATTGTTGATAGTTTAACGGGAGACAAAAACAAGAAATATGATTAAAAGAATGAGGTGAGATACCGTGACTAATATATATGTTGCAACTAACTTTCATTCATTAGTTAAAAAAAAATAAAAATTCCTTTCAAGAAATAACTTGCAAATTGCAACTAATTACTTGGTAAACTTAGGAACACAATTTTCAAATTGAAGCAGAGTATAATAGATTATCAAAAGCAAATATTTGTTGATCAACATACCGACCAATGGAAGGATATAACTTAAAGCAAGAAGAATGACTCTCCAAATTTCTGTCTACTAATGTGTGTGACTTCCACAAACAGCTAATTTTACGAGTACTTTATATTGAGAATTACTAATAAAACAATTTGTAATACACTCATTTTAACGGAAATTCAAATAACTCCACCAAATTTATGAAAAATCCTCATATTTTAATGAGTTTTATTTTTAAAATAGTAAACCTTATTTGAATTTAAATTCATGTAAAGAACTTAAGTCAGCGAGAATAAGTGAAGAATGTAAAACTTGCATCCAGACTGAAAGTATTATCAATTGACATGTAAGTGGAAGGCGGATTCTTCTACTACTTATTCAGTTCGAAGTGCATACAATTTTCTTGTTACTCAGGATTATGGTGTTTCGGTTGAGGCAACACCTTCTGTGTGGCGTAAAGATGTTCCGTTAAAGGTGCAACTGTTCAGTTGGCGTCTGTTTCGAGATAGGCTCCCGACAAAACATAATCTTTATAGGCGTCATATTCTTAACGTGGATGATCAACTTTGTGTGGGTGGTTGTGGCTTAAATGAAACAGCCAATCATTTATTTTTTAATTGTATTTGCTTTAGTCAGGTCTGGAATCATTTGTTACGATGGTTTGGAATTGTTGCGGTTTTACATAATCATGCAAAAGGCCATTTTTACCAATTCACTTCTGTTGGTGGAACGCAAAAATCCAAGCAATCTCTTTTACAGGTTATCTGGTTCGCAACGGTGTGGGAAATATGGAAGGAAAGAAACAACAGGATTTTTAAACCTCAAGAAAGTTCTATAGTACAAGTGGTGGATAGGATTAAGTTATTGTCTTATATGTGGTTAAAGGAGAAGTTTGCAACTCTTCCTTTTAATTATCACGGATGGTGGCTGAGTCCATTCACTTTACTATGTATAGGCTAATTTATGTAGATGTTTCTGGGTGTTTCTTTGGTGTAGGCTTGGCATTGTAATTACTGTTTTATTCTCTGTTTCTTGGATGTTTCTTCTTTGGCATGTCTTGTGTCAGGAAGGGCTTTGTTTTTTGGTAATATAATTCATTTTAGTCTCTTCAAAAAAAAAATTGACATGTAAGTACATTTAAGTTGATAACCACTAATAACCTCATGTAAGTACATTTGAGTTGCGGTTTAAACCTCAAAATTTTTACTTATTTACATTTAAAATGTGTGAATCCAACCACTAAACTATTTGACAAAAAATATCCATTCACTTATTAAAAGGGAATATAAAATACAAAAATGATAATATGCAACTTGGTATATTACTAACAATACAAATATTTATGGTAAAAAAAAGTTTCTATTTGTACAATACTGATGTAATAGGAAATGGCTATTAACAATTATATATGTAAGAAAAAAAAAGGTAGCAACAGCTCTAGAATATTACCCGTGGAGTTCTTACTAATTTAATTAATTAGATAAAATTGAGAGAAAAATATAAAAAAGAAAAGCGAATTATGCAATGTCGTAGTTTTTATTAGATAAAAGAAATATGAGTACAATTATCAATGGAAACTCACACATACATAAATGAAGAAGTTAAAGTTCGAATTTCGATGGCAACATCAACCTTACAATTTTGATATTTTTATTAATTGAGTTAAAATTTGTTGAACAATATCGTAGTTAATTCAAGAGACTAACTAAATATTAAAAAAATTCGTACACAAGTAAGGTCATTGCTAACGTACTTTTCTTTTGTTTGTAAAATCAAATAAATAATGAATAGAATGATATTACTAGTTTGGTCAAAAAAATGAATTATATTACTATTAGTACACTACCAAAATAAACAAAAAATCACTAATATTTCAAAACTTTCCACCGTCGACGTATTCATGGTGGAACTAATCAAAGATATATTAGAATAAATCATGGTTTTTTTAAAGAATTATAAAAATATTATATGAAGTAGGTCAACTGAGATAGACAGTAATTATATATACACCAAGTCAATTAATTTTTTTAAACCAAAACGAAATATTCCTACAATACATATAACCATTTCTCATTAAATAAAGTCCCATATGGTCAACATAAGTAATTAAGTTCAAGTAATTTATTAATTCTTTGACAATAGTGGCACAAAGTTATAGCATAAAACATAATTTGGCTTATTTATAAGAAATATGGTTGTCTGCACCAATATATTAAATCCAATTTTAGATCACAGTAAAAAGATTAATGCATTTGAGAAATTAAAATTCTTATAATCTATACTTGGGCATCACTCTTAAAATCTTATAAAGAGTTACAATACAAACATAAGCAATCACATTAACTAGCTAACACTCTTCAAAGGGTCAGAGTATAGCAATACACACGCATAAAGAATATGGGAACCTCAATTGGGTTGAGGCACTTGCCTCAACACATCTATATTCTTTCATGTCATGGATATCAGCCACCATATTATTTCAAATCACCTCCATATTACTACAAGTTTTCACCTCCACCATCTCCATCACCTCCAACTCCCTATGCTCACAAATACCCACTTTATTACTACAAATCTCCACCACCACCATCCCCATTACCACCACCACCACCACCACCACCTTATGTCTATGAGTCTCCTCCACCACCATCTTCCTCACCACCTTCTCCATATGTGTACAAGTCCCAACCACCTCCATCTCCCTCTCCTCCGCCTCCATATGTCTACAAGTCACCACCTCCTCCGTCTCCTTTCCCTCCCCCACCATATGTCTATAAGAGTCCACCACCACCATCTCCCTCGCATCCACCTCCATATGTCTACAAGTCACCACCTCCCCCACCATATGTCTACAAGAGTCCACCACCTTCTCCATCACCACCACCACCACATGTCTACAAGTCTCCTCCTCCACCATCATCCTCACCTCCCCCACCCTATGTTTACAAGTCACCACCAGCTCCATCCCCTCCTCCACCACCATCTCCACCACCACCGTCATCTTCACCCCCTCCACCATCACCCTCTCCTCCCCCACCATATGTAAACAAGTCACCACCACCACCACCATCTTCATCCCCACCACCTCCATACATTTATATGTCTTCTCCTCCACCATCTCCTTCACCACCACCTCCATATATCTACAAGTCACCACCACCACCATCCCCTTCACCGCCCCCTCCATATGTCTATAAGTCTCCTCCTCCTCCTTCTTCTTCATCACCTCCTTCATGTGTCTATAATTCTCCACCTCCACCATCTCCTTCACCCCCTCCTCCATATGTTTACAAATCTCCGCCCCCACCTTTTCCTTCACCTCCCCCACCCTATGTATATACGTCACCTCCACCTCCTTCACCACCTCCTCCATACTACTACAAATCTCCACCTTCACCTTCTCCATCACCTCCTCCACCATATGTCTATAATTCACTGCCACCTCTTACTCCTTCACCACCACCTCCTTATATTTACAAGTCTTCTCCTCCACCATCTCCTTCATCTTCTCCATATCATTCCTACCCATAGTCACATAATACGCAATTTGTGTTGGTACGCGGTACGGGTTCTTGTTCGCGGTACGCGACTTGAGAAGAATTCAGTGCATATGGAGGTATAGAACTTAGATACACGTTGGTTCACAATACTAGTAAAAATATGAAGTATTTGTTAAAGATATAAATACAGTGTAGCATAAGGATAAAATTACCTAAATGGATAAATGGCTAACTGACAGGGCCTACTGATGCTAAACTAGAAGGATAAACATGAAGTAAATGCCTAACTGACTTGGTACGCACTTGGTTAGAGAAATTCTTGAAACAAAAGTATTAAGAGTTTTGGTTGTGGATAGAGGAGGAATCATGAGGTGTGCCTTTGTTGGAAGGAATTTGGTGCAGTTGGCTAAAAACATGGGGTGGTCTGCCTGATTTTAGTGAATGGTTGTGTTAAACATGTTGTGAGACTAATATTTGAAGTCCCAAATCGAAGATTTTGAAAACAAATGATAAGACCATTGGCTATAAATACATAAAGTAGACAACATAAGTGAATGTACAAACAATGAGTCTTTCTCATGTGGGTCCAATATAATGTTCCACTAAATATTGAAGTGCTGAACACTTCCCAATGTAGTATTAATATAATATTTTTATTTTACTTGTTTTCTCTAGTTTGAGCTTTCATGTTTTGCTCAAATCAATTGAATTTAACGAACGTCATAAAAAAAATTGAATTTAAGGCACAGCTGCTACTTTGGTTCGCTCAGTTAAACAAATTTTTGTACGTTAAAGTACCACGAACTGGTTCGTACGAACCGGTTTGCGGTTATCAGGAAAACCGGCAAATTATGTAATTATGTTTCTACCTCTACAACTCAACCCCGTCTCTCCTCTATTAAGCTTTCGGCTATAGTTATTTGAATTTATTTTCAATGAATTATATTCAGCATTGTTGTGGTTAATTTGTATCGAAGCTTTTGTGAATAAAAGAATTTTATACTCTACCATAAATTAAGTGTTGTAAAAGCTGCTACAAATACCTGCAGAACAAAATTGGTGAGAAAGTCTGAGACGCGTTGATCGAGTTGTCCTTAAGGATTTTTCGCATATAATACGCCAACCTTCCAAGATTTAACAGACTCTTGATAGTAATCAAGGATACAGAACTAGCAAGAAAATGATTTAACCAGGAGATGAAACCCAAAATGTGTATTAGCTTTTGAATAATTTTTCTGTGGAAGAATACGTGAGAGTGAGAATGCTATTTGTTTTTGTTTCAATACTGATCAACCAAGAGTAGTTAAGAGCTTTTCTATATATATGTCTTCGATATATGCCAATTGATACGTTGCCCATCAATACCAATCCGTTGCAAATTAATAGAGATAAGTTACAAATTAAATCCACTTTATAAAATTGATGGAAATGAATATCATAGGCATATATACGTTATTAGCAAATTAACTCACTCTGATCAAGTAAACATAATAAATTTTGTGGTATCAGTATGAAATAAAACTTATAACTTTTGAAATATAATAAATAGGGTAAAATTACAACATTAAGAGCCTTATTTTGGTTCAAGTGCAATTGTGTATGTATGGTGTTAATTCATAAGTCAGTATTTATCTAATCTTCTTTAGCTAATTTTGATTTTTTTTTCGTTTATTTTTACCTTCACATGACTAACATCAACAACTTTAACTAACAAAGGGATGGTGAATTCTTTTTAAAACTAAAGGGATCTATGTGTTGTTTAATAAAATCTCAGGGTGATTAGTGTAATTTTCCCTATTAACGAGGAGCACAAAATAAGTGTGCATAAAAGTTTACAAACCAAAATCATTACCCAAACTTGGGCAGGAAAATGACACCGACAACATGAAATTTTTTAGAATGGTTAGAAAATTATGGAAATATTTTTCAAAAAGAATTAATTTTATTTAAAAAAACATGAATTTAATATAAATTTTTTAGCACCAAAAGCATAAAAATTCATATTTAATTAATGTTTTGTTAAAAAATTCTAATTTTTTTGGGAGAGATTGTCATAATATTTTACCCATTTCTAAAATAGTTTATTAAAAAATGTGAAGGTTAGATATGAGTTTACTAAAAAGTAGGGACTAATTTCATGTATGAAATATTTTGGGGGACCAAAAAGCTAAGGAATAATTTAGTGGAACTAAAATCAAATGTTGGTATATTTATGAAGATCATTTACTTATTTAACCCTTAATTCTATTGAAATTATCTTTTTAAAGAACCTTGATTATGAATGAATATTTTACAACAAAAAATGTAAGAAGAAAAACACTCGAATAATTAAAAAGGTACAACTTTATTGATTTGCTCAGAACACAAAAAATCTTTGGACCGATCCTACACATACTTTATTAATCGATGTGATAACGCATCATTTATACATAGACAAACTCTTTTGTTAATATGTTTAGTTTATATACACTTGCCATCGGTGTACAATTTTTTACTCATTCTTTCAATTATGTGTTGTCACATCATTTAATAACTTAATGATACATGACTTGTCACACCTCATTAATTGATGTTGCAATACATCATTGAATGTATCTAAAACTTTTTTACACTGCTTGCATGTGTATATAAATTAATATTTTTTTTTATTATCCTTATCAAAACACTTCTACAATTCCCTTAAAAAAAATCACTGTAGAAGGAAAAAATTACACTAACAAATGACCCACAATTAAAGTAGAATATTATATTGCTAATAAAGTTTTTACTAGGGAGTGACCCGCTTAAGATGCATTCGCTGCTAAGATAATAGCTAGGTACACTTATTTAATATATTTAATTCTTTAAGCCCATGTGACATGCATCTTCCATCATGTACCTTTCACTATACAAAGCTGAAAGCCCAGCCCACATATACCTTCCTCATATAATACAAGATTTTATTAAATAATAGTAGTTTAATTCAAGATACATTCAATATAGTAAAAAATGGTCAAATCATTAGAAGATTCTACATTTAATATAATATTGAGCAGAATATAATAATAATATTCTTACATCTATATATAATACTCGGTCACTAATCATTTTCATAGTATTAAAATTTCTCATCTTCCATCAAACAGAGTAATCCATAATTTTTTGACATTATCTTGCTAAGGATTTTCCCAAAAATCTTGAATGAATATGAAGAAGCTAATACAAATGTCATAGGAAGATTACATCAGTCATCATTCCTACAATAGAGATAAATGTGCAATAAATGTGCATCAAGGACATCAAGGGTGTAGAGGAAAGTAAAGATTGGACCCATTGCATTTGATGAACAAATAACCCAACTTTAGTAGTCTGCAGAAGGTGGAGTACGAACACTATCCATCAACCAAGGTGCAATTTATTTAACATAAAGAAGGTAGATACTAACACTACACGTTATCCATTTTGTACCTTAGTTTTTTTTTGTAATTTTATTCCTTTTTATAAGAAAAACTATTATAAATCATAGCAAAAGGTAGTGTGAAAAGGAGATTAGACAATACTAAAATATTTCAACCTAAGATTCTACATGATTATTTTCGTATTTAAGTAGTAGAAAGTAGTTTGGAAATATTTTTTATTTTTTTTTAAAATGAGATCTAATTTTAGCATCATGAAGTATATAAAAAAAGTTTCACTAAATCATACAAAAGAGAAACTCAAATTCAAAGTCAAGAAATTAAAGTTTAAAACTAGATTTTCTTTCACTAAACCATACAAAACCTAAAACTTAAATTGAAATTCAAACTCAAGAAATTAAAGTTTAAAGATGAATTTTTTTTCTATAAAATCACTAAATCATACAAAAGTTAAACTTAAACTCAAAATATTTTCATGTAAAGTTGATATTTTTTTTCCAAATAATCACTAGATCACATTATCATAATTGAGTATCTCTAAAGGAAACATAGTATGATGGTACTGACTAGCATGGAGATTACTAGCACAGAGGCTCCAACATCATCGTGATTATTAAGACACAAATATAAACAATCAAATTTAAATTTCACCAATATCTGGCTTCCTAAAATGTTGTAGAATAATTACTCCAAACTGAAACTTAATGAACAAACATGACTATAACTAAAAACAACAATTGCTATTCACTACAAGGAAATTGTTATTAGGGTTTCTAAGGAAAAAAGAGATAATGCATGACTATCCTGGTTTTTTTTATCATATATTTTGTCCAAGCATATGATAGCTGAGTATACTGACCTAATGCCTTAAAAGAATAAAAAAAAAACAGGAACTTAATGCCCAAGATTTTGTTTAGCATCTGTCCATATGTTTTGCATTTTGACATTTGACAGTCTTTAGGATTTCTCTGTGAAACTGACATTAGCTTTATTCTTACATGTTAATGCCTACGAACAAGGCACCCTCTTTAATTTCAATTTTTTTAAGTTTGGGTAGGTTCTCACCATGTTTTATAGTTGCATGCTCATTTATGCATCAAATTTTAACAGGCATCCTTTCCTAATTCAAATTATGTTATAGAGATATATTTTTCAGGTTAGAATTGTTCTTATGGAATCTGATAGTGCTACCAATCGAGCAAATATGGCAAGAGAAAAACGGTTTGAGAGAAGGGTGAAATTGAAGAGGAAGCGAGAGAAATCACCATCGGATCGTCCAATAGTCAGACGTGGTTGTGAGTATTTTTTTTTCATTTTACATATTGTTGTAGTTGATAAGTTTGAATGTTGGTTTTGTATTAATAACTGGTATCTGATGTTATTTTTTTCACTGTCTTTATCAGTGTACAAGTGTAAGGCACACATGCCCGAGTCTTCCAATGTCAATCGAAATTCTGTCCAACCTCCAATTTTAGGTACAATTTCACTTTACTAATTTGGTGTTAATGTTTTGATGACTTTGGTAAATCTTAGGTGGGTATGAGTCATGGAAAAAAGGCCCTGGATTTGAAAATATAATATGCTAAAAAGTAGTCATTTGCTTTGTATGTGTTGTTTATAAGTATCTCTAAAGTTTTGTTCACATTGGCTTTGACTTAAACGTTGTACTGTTTGGCATGACACTCATGCAGAGATGAAGTTAGCATGATATGCTTTGTTTATAATCCATTCATATTGCTCCACATTACTGTTGTTGATTTATATTGAATCTAGATCTCTAAGGAAAGATTTGTTTGTAGAAAAGGGTGGAACCCGTGTTCTGTTAGAAGATAATGCCAGATCCTTATAAGATTTTTCATAGTGGATTCTTTTTTTTTATTTTTTATTTTTTTTTTATGGATTTTGATTATATGTTTGAGGTTGGATTTATTTTATTTGTTGTGTTAGAATTCCAGAATTTTATATTTGGTTTTTTATTAGGTGGGTTTTCAAGGATGTTTGAAGAGGTAGGTGCTGCTGCAGATAGACAAACAGACTTGAAGAATTTAAGTCTTTTTGGTGGTATTGAAGGACAAGGTGATTTTTCCAAAGTTATTAAAGTAGTTTTTATTTGTTGTGAGATACATATAAAGTTTCCAGGTTTGTAGCTAATGCTGGCAATGAATTGTTATACAGAATATTTAGACTTTGGAGATATGGACACTCTTTGTCAGAAATGTGGTGCTTTGGTGGGGTACTCTGAAAGGGCAGAGAAACATATCGTTACTTCTACTCCCAAAGTTTCTTTATGTTGCATGAAGGGAGAGATAAGTTTGCCGTACATGATAGAACCTCCCCCTTTGATAAGGAATTTGTTTAAAGGAATTGATTCAAGGAGTGCTCATTTTATTTCAAACCTTCGATCATATAATAACATGTTTGCTTTTACGTCTTTGGGTGGGAAAGTAGAGTCTGAAGGAAACGATGGTTCTGGTCCCCCGCGTTTTGTTATATCTGGTCAGAATTATCATCGAATTGGAAGTTTGTTACCAAGTGAAGGGCAGAAGCCAAAGTTTGCTCAGTTGTACATTTATGATACTGAAAATGAGGTTTCAAATCGGGTTTCTCATTTCAGGTATTCATACTTAACACCATCTGTTTTGTCTGTTTCATATGTTCTTTTACAGTTGTGAATTTTATTCTCATTTTTTGTAATGATATACTGTATCATGTTGAAAAATTGTATAGTTTTTTAGAAGTTATTTGGATCAGTGTATTCTACAACTTATTTTTGATTTTTTAGTTTCTTTTGCTTGATGTTAAGTTAAGTAGTTTAATAATAACAAGATATTCTCACTGTATTTGTTTAATGGATCTGATCACTTTTTCTTGAATATATTTTTGACATTGTTGCAGTGCGCTTTCTCATGGAAAAAGCCTGGACCCGACTTTGATTCAAGATTTGATGAATGTCGTGGATGAACATAATAAGTTGGCCAAGAGTTTTAGGATGGTTCGTGATTTTCGATTAGCAAATGAAGATGTTCTTGTCAAGTTGCGTTTGTTTCGGAATAGATCATTTGATTCACGAGTGTATAATGTACCAGAAATTGATGAGGTTGCCGCTTTAATTGTTGGTGATTTTGATAGTTCTGAAGATGGTAGAGACATAGTTGTGCGAGAAAGGGATGGAGGTCTACAGAGGATACATGAGACACATGCAAAATACATTCCTCTTCAGTATCCTTTGTTGTTTCCATTTGGAGAGGATCAATATGAGAAGTATATTGAACGCAATGTATTGACGAAGCGTGGAACTGTTAAAAAGCATGTTCGTGTTTCTTTGCATGAATTCATTGTCTTTTGGTTGCAGGAGAGAAGCATTGAAGATTCCATTGTGTTTTTGGGCAAAAGACTATTTCAACAATTCGTTGTTGATTTGTACTCTATGCTTGAGATGCAGAGGTTGTCGTATATCAAAAATGAATCAGAGTACCATACGTTCAGGATTTTTGTTGGGTGTGGAGGAAGCGGTTAGTCGCGGAGATATTGATGCATCTTCGATTGGAGCTAGGGTAGTTTTACCGTCCTCCTTCACTGGGGGTAGACAATATATGTTTAATAATTGTCAAGATGCAATGGCTATATGCAAACACTTTGGATTTCCTGATTTGTTTTTGACCTTTACATGTAATCCAAAGTGGGATGAAATTCGACATCATTTTTCCAAAAGTGGGAACTATTCGCCGTTTAGACCGGATATTGTCTGCAGGCTGTTTCGAGTGAAGCTTAAAAAGATGATGCGGGATTTCAAGGATGGCAAAATATTTGGTGGAGTCATTGCTGGTTAGTTTTCTTTCAATTGATTTATTTTTGTTAGTTATTCTTATTGTTGTTTGTAAAGGGAGTAAATGTTAGAAGCCTTTTTACACTTATCAGGCGTTGTTTAGTTTTTTATAATTATATTTTGATTTTTTTTTTCATTTTTTAGGTCTTTACACTATCGAGTTTCAAAAGTGTGGGTTGCCACATGCTCATATTTTATTATGGCTCGATCATCGCGACAAACTTAAGACTCCTGTGTCGATAAATTCTGTAATTTGTGCCGAGTTTCCAGATGAGAGATTGTTCTCGAAGTTGTACTCGGTGGTCAAAAGTTTTATGATTCACGGTCCTTGTGGTTTTTCTAGACAAGGTTCTCCTTGCATGAAAGACAAGCGTTTGTTTCTCGAACATCCTTTGACGAGAGTGGATATCCTGTATATCGCCGTAGGGATACTGGAGTTGTGGTTGTGAAAAAGGGTGTTGAATTAGATAATAGAAGTGTTGTTTCGTACAATCCAACATTGCTGATGAAGTATCGCGCACATGTTAATATTGAATATTGTAATAAATCTAACTGTATCAAGTATTTGTTTAAGTAAATCACCAAAGGTGTTAACAGGGTTACTGCTGAGTTGCAAGTTGGTGAAGAAGAGGTTGTTGATGAAACAAAACAGTATTATGATTGTAGGTATTTGTCTCCGTCTGAATCAGCATGGAGAATCTTTGCTTTTGATATTCATAGTAGGTGGCCCCCGGTTCAGCGGTTGACTTTTCATTTGCATGGTGGACAGAGGATAATGTTTAAGGATGGTTCTAATCTGGGTTCGTTTTTGTCAAGGAATAAGAATAAGAACACAATGTTTTTAGCTTGGATGGAGGCTAACATAGTATATTCTATAGGTCGACAACTAAATTACATCCAATTTTCAAGCATGTTTACCTATGATTCAGAAAAGCGGTCCTGGCATCCGCGGAAAAGGGGACAAATGATTGGTAGGTTGACGTTTGTACCACAAACCACTCGGAGTTGTATTACATGAGGTTGTTGTTAAATGTTCAGGTAGTATGCACATGTTTTGAAGATATTCGAACTGTTGAAGGTCATGTCTAGATTCTTATCGTGAGGCTTGTGGTGCGTTGGGGTTTTTGGAAGGAGATGGAGAATTTATTGATGCTATTCATGAGCTTTCAATTCTTGGATCTGGACATGCTGTCCGAAAGTTGTATGCTCATTTTTTGATTTGTTATTCTATGAGTGACCCATTGCATGTGTGGGAACAAACTTGGCAGACATTGGTTGATGGGATTGTCTATGAGAGAAGAAGGGCTTTAAATGCACCAAGTTAGTGTCTATAAGTTATTTTTGTTTGTTTTATAGGAATATGTTTTTGAATAATTTTTTCTTTTTGTAGACTTGCGTATACCGTCAGATGATTTGCAACAACTGTGTTTGATTGAGATTGATAAACTTTTTCGCCTAAATGGAAAGGATTTGGATGACTATAGTTGCATGCTGAAGATTCTTTCACCGCCTGTCACAGCTTTTAATAACATTTTATTAGCTAATGAATTGGCATATGACCGTGGTGAAATGCTAGAAAAACATGAATTTTATTTCAAAGCACTGAACACAGATCAGTTATGGGCCTATAAGCAAATTTCTGATGCAGTTGAAAGTGATATAGGGCGTATGTTTTTTGTTGATGGCTATGGTGGGATGGGGAAAACCTTTCTATGGAATGCACTCTCTTATCGATTTTGATCAGAGGGTAAGATCGTTCTCAATGTTGCATCTAACGGTATTGCATCATTCTTACTCCCTGGTGGTCGGACTGCTCATTCTCAGTTTGGGATTCCAATGATCTTGACCTAAGAGTCCTGTTGTACAATTGAAAAGGGTAGTAATAAGGCTCAATTGTTGGCAATGTCGAGTTAATAATTTGGGATGAAGCTCCAATGATTAATCGTTGGGCTTATGAAGCTTTTGACAAGACATTGAGTGATATAATGAATGATGTTACTGATGGTGACACGCGTTTGCCTTTTGGTGGTAAGTGTAACGCCCACTTTAGATTATTTTAATTATTTAATTATTTGAATTATTTGAGGAGTCTAGATATATTTATATATACTTTATAGAGATGTGGAGATTAAAATTTAAGTGATTTATGTGATGTGGTGACTTATTTTATTGTTTAATAAAATAAGATTTGAAAATAAAATAAATATAGAGATGTGGGGTAGTTTTGAGATTTTAGAGAGTTATGTGGGAGAAAGAGTAAATAAGATAAGATTTGTTGGGAATATAAAAAGGGAAATTAGGTCAAGAGTTGTCAGTACGTACGTTTTTGGAGAAAAGGGAGAAAAACCAGAGAAGAGAGAAGAGACCAAGGAGAGCTGCGATTTCTGCAAAACTAAGGTAAGAGTGAGCCTAGCATTTCAATTCTATTAAACTGTAATCCATCTAATTATAATTAATAAGTGTAGGGTTGATTTTAGGGAATTGGAGAATTAGGTTATTGTGACTAATTGATGAGTAGATGATGTGAAGTTGTGAAAAATGTGAAAAAGGCCGAGAGCACCCATTATTGCTCGCCTTCAGTTCGCCCCCAACTCGCCAAAGGCGAGTAACCTCTAGTTGAGCTCGCGAGGCGAGTAGATCAACTCGCCATGGCGAGCAGTGCGGACTGCCATAACTTTGTATTTTGGGATCTGTTTCGCGTAGGACCTTGAGAGTTGACCCTTGGGTAGTAGTGGAAGATAACTATATTATAAATAACGATCTGTACTGATGCTTTGAGATGATTTAATGTTGTGAGGATGATTTGTGATTTATGTGAATCATATGCGAAGAATATTTGTATTGTTTTGAATGAAGATTTCCTTGGTGTTGCTATATGCCGTGATTGATGATTTGCTGACATGTAGTTGTACATTTAAGAGTTCAAGCTGCATGTGTCGGTCCAAGATGTTTGAGACGTTTTAAGATGTTTAACTTGTTTAAGTTATAAGAGATTGAGTCTCATGCATACTCATTCAGAGATGAGGGCTTATGCCCTGGAGTTTTTACTCACCAGCGACGAGGGCTCATGCCCTGAGAGTATATTTATGCTCAAAGCGACGAGGGCTTATGCCCTGGATTGGTACCACATGCATTTAAGATGTTAGAGTTGCATAGTCAAGTGAAGTTGCATTGTCGAGTCAAGTTGTATAAGATGTTTATGAAGATGGATTATGATGATACTTGTGGTGCTAATGTTATTTGTCGAGACGTGTTTATGTGATGATTTGTTGTTGACTATAATTGTTGAATTATATGTTTAATATTATTGTTTTGTGAATCTCACCCCTTCTGCTTGAAAATGTTGCTCTTCGTATGGGTAACTTGCAGGTAATCAAGATTAGGTGCAGGCGTGTGAGGACTTTCCTCGGTTGAGTCTTAGGTGCTCTGATATGTAACGGGATGGGGAAACTTGTTAAATGCTTTTCTATTCCTTGCATGTCATTTATGATTTCATAAGACTATTTTTAGATGAACTTTCAGAGACGTTTTGATGGGGCCTGCGTGCCAAGACTTTTTATGATTCCGCTGCAATGTTTAAGATGTTTTAATAAAGAATAAATTGTTATTTATTCATATATGAGATTTATGTGAAATGTGATGCTCCGTTATGTGATTAACTCTGATTTATTTAAAGAAATTTTTAAGTTGGGAAAACGGGGTGTTACAGTAAGACAGTAGTCTTGGGTGGTGATTTTCGGCAAATTTTACCCGTTGTGCCTAGAGGAGGTCGTGCTGATATTGTACATGCCTGTATCAATTCATCTTCAGTGTGGCGAGGTTGCAGGGTGTTGAGGTTAACAAAAAATATGAGGATCCAATATTCGATGGATAGTGTGGAAAATGAGTCTTTGAAAATGTTTGCTAAGTGGATTCTTGATATTGGTGATGGAAAGTTGTGTGAAGGTGATGATGGTGAATTTGTGGTTGAAATTCCGGATGATAAAGGGGATATTGTTGATTCAACTTACCCACATTTACTTCAGAACTTGCAAAATCCATATTTCTTTCAAGATAGAGCCATTTTAGCTCCAACTCTTGAATTGGTTGAAAAGGTGAATGATTATGTGATGGCATTAGTTCCTGGGTTGGAGAAGGAGTATTTTAGTTGTGACACTGTTTTGAAATGTGACGAAGATGTTGGGATTGATCGTCGTTGGATTACTCCCGAGTTTTTGAATGAAATTAAATGTTATGGAATGCCGCATTTCAAGGTAGGTGTTCCTGTCATGCTTCTTAGGAATATTGACGTGTCAGCTGGTCTTTGCAACGACACTCGCTTGACTGTAGTTGAGTTGGGTAAAAATATCATTTGTGCACAGGTTGTTGGTGGTCCCCATAGTGGAGAAAGAGCTTGGATTGCGCGCATGAATTTGATCCCGTCTGATGCAAATGTTTCTATTTCTTTTCAAAGACGTTAGTTCCCATTTTGTGTGTGTTTTGCTATGACTATTAATAAAAGCCAAGGCCAAACATTATCTCATGTTGGTCTATATTTGCCAAGACCCGTTTTCACTCATGGTCAGTTGTATGTTGCTGTTTCGCGTGTGAGGTCGCGAGGTGGATTGAAGATATTAGTTTTGGATGATTGTGGTCAACCCTCTTCTTCAACTATCAATGGTCAGAAGTTTTTCAGAAGATTGGGTTGCCTTATTGTTGATTATTCAGTCAATATTTTGTGTCTTTTTTTTTTTTTTTTTTATCCCTGGAATACTTTAGTTTCTCTTGAATTCATGTTGGCAATGCTCTTTTCACTTTTTGTATTCGTGGAGTATTTTAGTTTCACTTCAATTCATGTTGGCAATACTCATTTTGTATCTTTGTGGTAACTATGTGTGATTGTTTTGGGTGTCGGTCATGTGCTAAGTTGTGTTGGTTTTATTTCGTTTTATTAGTTCTGCTTTCACAATGAATCAATTGACATGGTATTGTAAATCAATATGTAAATATGAGTTTTTGTTTTTGTTTTGAGGGGATGTGAATATGAGTGTGTTATATTTACTATATTCTCTCACAAAATAAACAAATAAATGACATTTTCTTGCGGTTGAACAGATATAAATTCATCAAAAATGAAGAACAAGGAAAATTACCATCATAACTTCTGATATCAACAAACTTCTATATTTGCTAAACACCGTATTGGTAAAAAAAAAATAGCATATTGCATCTAAGACGATTTGAGACAAATTGCAGGGCATTTAATCATCTGCCTATCATTATTTTCATTACAAAAACTTATTAAGTTACAAAAAGATAGAATTAAAGATTAAGGAAAGTTTTCCATGACATATCTGTGCTCGTGATTTTCGGGTGTCAATCCATTAATTGGTTTTGAACCGTCAATCTTTGAACTCTCAATTTTTATCCGCGGAAGGGAAAAAACGAGTAAAAAACCCTTTTTTAGAGATTAAGGTCCGGGGGTTGGTTTCGATTAGGGAAGGTGTTAAGCACCCTAACCGACTTCGGTACTCCGAAGGAGCCTCTTACCTAAATTAAACTTGTGCTAATTATTCGCTTAATTATTTGTAAAAATGTTGCCTAAAATCTAAGTGTAAGAATGGAGGGAGAAGATGTATGTTTTTGTTGTTTTTATTGATTTGGAAGGATAAATCCTTTGCCTACATACCCTTAAAGAAAAAGGGATCAAAATCATGTAGTTCACCTCAAAAATTTTGTTTGGTGAGTTGGATTGATTTTAAAAGTTTGAAAAATATTTTGAGAGGACAAGAGGCCGAAAGGCGTAGAAGAATAAAAAACATGAGGTTGTTTGATTTTAATTAAAGAAAAGAAAGTCTAAATAATTAAAAATTGATTAGAAGTTTGATTAAGAAAATAAAGGAAAAAGTCCATTTGGATTGAGAGCCAAGGTTTGTTAAGAAAGTATTTTTGGTGTTTTGATTATTTGATTTGTTTTTGAGAAATGATTTTTCAAAGTTAAAAGTAAACTAAAAAAAAAGAGCGTAACGACGTGAGGTAATAAAAGTGAGAAACTTACAAAGGACGTTGGATCCTAAGCAAATCTTCAAGTTTGAAATGAACCTAAAATTACTAATAGTTTGATTTTAATAAAATATTTAAAGTCCAATTATTACCCTAATTTGTCACTAATTCAATTTTATCCTCGATCGCGGTTATAACGAAATGCGGTAAAAAATAAAGTGTGTGATAGTGTCGGTGTATGTGTCGGTGCATATTCTCATTACTTTGGATATTTACATGGGACCTAGATACATTCTAAGGTCTTGCAAGAAGTAAATGACAAGAAATAAAGCATAGAAAAATAAATTACATCAAAGCCTAATCACATACTAGGAGTGATAAAAAAATGACAAGAAATAAATAATAATGCATAAAATGAGGGAGGAAAATAAAAATAATAAGGCAAAGCTAAAATAAATAAATAAAAGATGACAAGAACATAAATAAATAAATGTCAAGTAATAAAAAATTTAGTGAATTTGTGAGAGAAAAAAAAAAAGTTTAAGTAAAAATGCTCTAATGGTAAAAAGTAGTAGTGTAAATGGTAAAAGAAAAGAAATAGGCTACACAACTCAGATCAAATCTGAGCCATTTGACTAATCAAAAGGCTCAGATCTGATTTCAAAGTAATAGATCATGGCCTTACAAAATAGGAATAAAAATAAAAAAACTAACTAAAAAAACGGTCCATCTGATTGTAGATCAGATGGTTAAGCAACTCAGGAGCATGATAAACACAACAAAAATAACAGCATATGAACACAAAGGAAGCAGGAATGTACAGTAGTCGTTAGATCTAAGATCTAACGGCTGGAAAACTAAATACGGTTTAGAGGAAGCAAAATCCGGTTTACTAAAAACGAACCGGTCCGAAAATGCTTATAAAAACAGAGGACCGGTTTTTTTCTTCATAACCTTCCTTCACTTCTCTTTCTAAAATAACAAAACAAAGAGGAAGAGAGAGAAGCTCTCTCCTCTCTCTAGAACCAGACGTCGGAGAAGAAGGGTTGACGGTGGCCGGAGGCGCTCCGGCGAGGTGGTCAGCCATAGCGCCGCCGCGTCGGAGCTTTTGTTTATAAATTTTTTAGAATTTTTTACATCAAAGGCCTCATCTCCCTATCCTCTTCACAGATCCATGATTAATTTTCACCAAAACACAACCATAAAGCCTAGATCTAAATTTTAAGTTTCAAAAAAACAAACAAAGATGAACGGAAATAAACAGTCATGATACGAAAACGAGAAGGCTACCTCTTTCTCTCGCGTATCCCGTTCGGAACTGTTCCCACTACCGTCGTGTTGGTCCGATCCTGTGAGATTCTGAGTTGGCGATGTTTCTCCGATTTTGATCTTACTTTTTGGTTCGGCCTTGGTTCGCTATTGTTGTTGTTGGAACTTCAGAAACGCAAGCTGTTGTTGTGTGAAAATTTAAGAGTTCATGTGTTCTTGAGAGTTCATGTGACATTCATATTGTTCTTGAGTTTTTGGTTCTTTTTTGATTTTTCTTTGTAATTTCTACTGTTTGATTCTGGGTTGGTGAATGAGAAAAGGAAACTAGGGTTTCTGCTTGGGAAGGCTGCGACTGCTACTGTTGTTGGGCAGACTAATTAGGTTGTACTTGAGAAAAAATTCTGGACAAAAGTGCTCTTGGGCTGGACAGTTACATGGACCTGGACTTAAATAATAAAATTAATAAACTTAACAAAATAAAAGAGTCTTACGTGACTTTTCTTTTGAACATTCTAAAAAAATTAAATAAAAAAGAAATAAAAGGATTAATAATAAATTGATAAAATAATAGAAAGACAAAAATAATAATAAAAAACAAAATAATAAAATTGTCCCTTCAGAACCAAATTAGGTACTTTAAAGTAAACTCTCTGCCGAAATTTCGTCTGAAACGACGAGACTTTTCAGAGTTTAAAAAGCTAGTAAAAAAGAGAAAGTAGCAGTGAAACGTTTGTAAAACGAATAGATAAAAATGAAATTTAAGCGGATGAAAATTTGAGAAAAGACGAGTAAAAATGTTTGCGAAGCGTACAGACAAAATGTTGAGATATAGATATGTAGAATGTTGAGAAAAAACCGATAAAATACCGCGAAATAAAAAATGTAGAAATTGGAGAAAATAACTCGATACAACGGATTTAAATGACAACTAAAAAACAATTGGTAAAAAAATGAGATTTAAAAGATAGAATTAAAGATTAAGGAAAGTTTTCCATGACATATCAATTATAAAAGAAAACTAAATTAAATATACTCTATATTAACTCGGCATATGCAATCATCGAATTAAATAATTAGAATAAGGAATAACGATAAGGGAGTTTTCTGACTGGGTTATTAACATCTTTGCTGCGATGTCTAATGAGATTTAGATCAAAATATTGGCTATTATCTGCAACATTTGGCATGCGAGAAACCGGATGATTTTTGAAGAAAAAGACATACCTAAGGAAGTTGTTATCTCCAAGATGAACACAATGGGATAAAATAAGATAATCAACAAGCCATATTGCTATATGCAGATTCATGATCGAAATGAAAATAAAGGTTATCCATAGTTAGCAATTGGCTCATGGACACTTTTTCTATCATTGAGTTATCAATTCCAACCAATACTTGAAATTCTAGGACTAGCTCAAGCTCCTATCAAGTTAGTTCAGACAATCACAACATAGACAAATGGAAGAAACCAGAGGTAGGAGTTATTAAAATCAACAACGATGTTTCACTAGAGAGTTGGACCTATGTGAGTTCAAGACGAAGGAAATGATCTAGACTACATGGTACATTAATAATCTTCCAAAAGACATAAGTAAGAAAGAAGTGGAGAGAACATTTGAAAGATGAGGGAAAGTGATAAATGTTTACATTGCAAAAAAGAGAAATAAGATGAGGAGGGTTTTCGGCTTCATCAAATATACGAGGATGTTCATGATGAGAATTGGTTGGAAAATCAACTTAGAAATATGTTGTTTGTATCGCACAAAAGGCAAAAGGGTGGAAAAGTGTTAGAAAATAAGGAAATTTATACCCAGAAGAAACATAAAATATGTAAAGAAGATGAGAGACTAGAAATGAAGAGGGTAAAGAAAATGGCAAAATAAAGAAGAGAAATAGATGAGAAGACAAGAAACAAACAAAGAACACACCAATGCTTCCAAAAAAAAAAAAAAAACAAAGACGAACAGGACCGTTGAATAGAATATGGACTAAATAAGTGCAACTTCCGATCAATCTCAACTTCCAATCCAAGTATTTGATTACTACAAAATTAAAAAACAATTGTTAAACGAAAAATAAATAAAAAACACTTAAAAAATAATTAGGGAAATATTACCAATAATAGCAAGTTTAAAAGAAGTAATAATTCTTATAGGATGACAAATGGCAAACTTGCCAAACTACTAAGCTTACTATATTATTATTTATAGATAGATTTATAGATAGATGATATATTGAAGCTTTTGGCAACCGTGTAGTGAGACATAGAATCGTTGAAATATACTCCAAAACAGTGTTTACATTACAAGATTTAACTTAACTAACAATACCGATATTACTACGTTGAACACTTTCACTTAGATTTGAACTCAAGATCTTAAAGTTGTGTGTGTTAGTTATGGTCCTCTTTGTTATACACCAACTACAAATAATCCAAACTTTTTGTATATTTTGAACCAAACTATATGATATTATTATTCTCGACGCATTAGATTGAAAATGTATTTGATGTCCAATATGACAGGAGCTGATACATATAATTACATTTTATTTATTTATTTTCTCAAATAATTATTGTTTTTTTTTTTGACAAAACAAATAATTATTGATGTCTCCTGTCATTAGTAACCATATTTGTGCTTTGTAGATTATTAATTTTTTGTCAAGTGAGAAAGGAGACTTTACCAGGTCTTGGGAAGCCGCAAGGAAACTAATAATATATGTACTTTCTTACAAGTGTATATATATATATATATATATATATATATATATATATATATATATATATATATATATATATAGACACACACACATACATATGGGGTTTGCTATAATAGATGCACTCATTTTTATGAAGGTCTATTTTAGCAAGATGTACCTATTGCTTTAGACAAAAAGACCCTTATGTTATTTTTTGAAAAAGAACAAATTCAAGGATACAATTGTAATTGACGTGCTGAAAGTCTGAGACGTGCTGAATGCACTGTCCTCAAGGATTTTCCGCGTATAATACGCTAACCCCCCAGGATTTAACAGACTCTTCTTGATGGTAATCAAAGATACATAACTAGCAAGAATATATTTTCAGGAAGATGATAATCCAGACTTGTGCATTCGACTCCCTAATATTGTTTATATAAAAAAGTATCGATGTGAGGAGCACTTTTTCTAAGGAAGAACACGTGACAATACTAACACTATTTGTTTCAATACTGATTAACCAAAGAGTGGAAAAAAGCTTTTCTATATATGCCTAGTACCAAATTGATACGTTACTCATTAATACCAATCCGTTGCAAATTAATTCCAATACCAATCAGTTACAAATTTAAACCATTTTACACAAGCGATGAAAATGAAAATTATAGGCATATATACGTTTGCAATTAACTCACTCATTGACCAAGTAAAACATAATATATTTATGGTCATATCTGTAACATCTCGCTTAAAAGAATTTCTAGTGTTGTATCTGATGCAGTTCTTGTGCACGTTTAGGAGGTCCAGGGCAGTTTTGTAATTTTGCCGGATGAGTATATAAAGAAAATGGGACTTAGAACTTCATTTTCCTTATGTATTTCTCTCTCAATATTTTAGAAAACTCAAACCCTCTCTTCTCTCTCTGACCTGCGAATTGCTCACTCCTTCTCACCAAGATTTCTGCAAGCATCAAGGATCATGGGTTTAGCAACTTGAATATTGAAGCAACTTTCCTCTACTTTTCTAGCTTGAAGCTTCATCTTTTGGAACTTGCTTGTTTGATGTTGAGATTGTTGTTCTGAGTTTGGAGCTGTTAGCCTAATCACAGGTGAGTCCCTAGATTAGAATCTTAAGTTGGGATTTTGTGTGTAACATGTGAGATTGAACAAAGTTAGGGTTTAGGGAATTAGGGAAATTAGTACCCCTTTTTATGAATTATGTTGTATTGTGATGTTTTATTGCCATGAATCAAGTTTATTAAGTTATGTGGATGTTTTGGATGAATTTCATGTGTATATGGCTGGGATTAGGGCACTTTTGCACCAAAAATACATTTTCTGCAGGTCTGTCACGATGAATGCTCGCTTAAGTGAGCATGACCTCGCTTAAGCGAAGATTCCCAGGTTGAACACGATGAGTGCTCGCTCAAGCGAGAAGTACCTCGCTCAAGCGAAGTTTCCCAGGTCTGGCACATGAATGCTCGCTCAAGCGAGCTAGAGCTCGCTCAAGCGAGTTCTTGGCAGTAGCCAAACTTGAGAAGCTCGCTTAAGCGAGATGAGGCTCGCTTAAGCGACCTGTTACAGGACAGCACGTCCGGAAAACCTTTTCCGATCTTTCTCGTGTCATCCGAACCGTCCTAACAAACCTTTAACGCTTCTGACTTTTAAAAGAATATAGAACTTCATGTAATCGAGCCATAAACACACTTCATACCTCTATGTTCTCTTGAAACAAGATTCATGGACAATACTCATTAACGCAACAGGTTTTAAAACTATGAGAGCTATGTATATTACTTGTTGGGTAGCAATTGATATTTAGGCAGTGGGAACTCAGATAAGGGAAACTATGCATGTTAGCTCGCCTCCACGGCGAATTAAGTTAATTCCTTTATGCTATGCCTATGTTTATGATATGTTGAGCTATGATTAAAACTATGAAATATGATATGTCATGTCGTGTCTCTGACTATCCACGCTAGGGGGATATAAGGGGTTCACGTCAAGTGAATAATTTAAGCCGCAAGGGACTCGCACGACATGAGGAGTACGACGTTCCCTAGCTAGGTTCGTCGGTTATGTATGGGAATATACTCGGGGTTACTCCACTCGACTATATTCCGTAAAATTAACTCAGATAATCATGAAGACCTTATAATAATTTGCATATGATCTGATTATGTTATGATCCTATGTTAGTTATGAATGATGACGATCTAGGCTTCACACGATCGTTCTAGGTAACCGTCAAAGTTACCGAAATGCTTAACAATAAAAGCTAGATGTTAGAAGGTGCAAAATCCATAGATTCCGAAGCATATATAGTTACCGTCAAAGTTATCGTGTCGGGCTAGCCCACGTCAGGCTCAGACTTTTTTGGGCTAGGCTAAAAAGGCCCATATGTTTAAAGGGCTCAAATATATTTGTCCAAGCCCGGCCCTTTGCGGGTTATGGGCTTTCGGGCCGGCCCGATTAATAAAACTTTATTTTTAAAATTAAGAAAATGACATTAAAATAATGCATGTCATATTGAGTAACTGAACCAAAATAAATAAATTATCTTTACCTTAAAAAATAATGCATATGACACTTGAAAAATGAATTGCACTTAAAATGACACTTTAAACAGATGCCATTTTCTTTCATTTACCAGACAAAAAATGTATTGATTCCAAAACATTCAGCTCTTCATAGATACAAAATAAAACTTGTGATAGACCAAGACTGTATTGCACTGTTTTTATTTTATGGAATCGTGTCAATGACAGTGTATAATGGAAGGGCATTGAGTTGGGATAAGCCGTAAAAAAACAAAGAAAAACATGGGCCTGTAAAAAAAAAAAGAGAAAAGTGGAGTGGGCGGTGGATCTTTAACATTTTCATTCATTCTTCTTCACCTCCTTTCTTACATTTTCTTCAAAAAAGAAAATTAGTTTTTTAGGTAGCTTTTAGGTGTGTTTGTGGTGTCATGGTCGTTGTTGACCGTTCATACGACCCCTGCAATTGCATTGCAGCTTATGCGGGGGTCGTATAACGGTCAACTGAGACCCTTGACATCAAAGAAAGACACAAAATTTCATAGCGTATGTTTTCGGATTTTAGTTTTCGGAAACTTTTACAATCTTGTTCGAAAAACGAAATCCGGACTAGGGGTATTATTGAAATTTTTGCAGGGCGCGAGAAGGCAGCAGAGTGGAAAAAGTAAAACTCTTAATTAAAAATACCGTGCTTATTCGGGCTACCCGGAGCCCGGCCGGCCTAGCCCGCCACGGACTCGGGCTTTCACGGGCTCGGGCTAAAAAGCCTTTTTCTTATTCGGGCTTGAAAATTGACGTCCAAGCCCTCCATTTTTCGGGCCGGCCCTCTCGAACCAGCCCGTTTTGACAGCTCTTACGTTTCTCCTATCATTAGCAATTGGTTTTGGAATTGGAAGTTGATTGAATGATTTCTAAAGAGGTGTTGAGTAATATCCCTCTTGTTGGTCATTGAAAATGGCTTTGATTAACATTTGTGCGCCTTATGTCATGGTATGGTCAATGAGTTTTGGTCCTTTACAAGTTTCTAGCATGGTTTGCAACATTGCTTCGTATTTCTCCCAATTTACCGATTTATTTAAAAGCAAAAAGTTTAATATATTGGTGTCATATATATACTTATATCGGATTGAACCATATAGGCTTCACTTCGATCAACTTCAATTAACAATATATTGCTATATATTGCTATAATAAGTTTTGGACTGAAGATACAATTTTCCATCTAATCTATGAATGGCAAATAGTGAATGGTGCACCACTCTCCGATTGATTAGAATTCTTCCCATTATGCCATTTTCTCATACCAGGAGAGTGTGGGACACAAATGTGGATATTTGCGGCATGAATGGAGGCCATTTCTCAAAATTTTCTGATTAGCATTTTTTCAACACGATGTAAATTGAAGTCTTCAATGGTGAGTTGGGTACAGAGCACCAGGAGCAACTAATTGTCAAACAAGTTAATTAAGCTTTGAAGTCATCTAGAATGATATGTTGATTGTTGAAGCTTGTGGCAATCGTGCCGCGAGATATGATATCGTTGAAATATAAGGTTTAGTTCAACTAACAATGTCGATATTACTAGGTTGAACATTGTCACTTATATTTGAACTCAAGATGTCAAAGTTATGTGTATGAGTTTTACGGTCTTCTTTGTGATGCACCAACAGCAAAGAATCCAAATGAAACCGACGCATATAATTTAATTTAATATATTTATTTTCTCAAATAATTATTGATGTTTACTGTATTATTTGTGCTTCATAGATTATTAATTTTTTGGCAAATGAGAAAGGAGACATTACCAAGTCTTACGATCCTTAAAAAAAAAAATACCAAGTCTTACGAAGCCACAAGGAAACTAATAATAAATGTACTTTCGTACAAGTATGCATATGTATTATGCATTTTTTTTCTTTTCTTGTTGAGAGAATTATAATATGCATGTTGAATTGTTGATAATTACTATTTAACAAAAATTGAGAATACTTTAACGGGAGACAAATACAAGAAATATGATTAAAGGAATGAGGTGAGATACCTCGACTATTATGTTGCAACTAACTTCCTTTCATTAGTTTAAAAAAAAAAAAAAAAACTAACTTCCTTTCAAGAAAAAACTTGCAATTAACTCGGTAAAATTAGAACACAATTTTCAAATTGAAGCAGAGTAATAGATTATCAAAAGCAAATATTTGTTCATCCAAATACCGATTAATGGAAGTATATAACTAAATGCTAGAAGAATGGACTCACCAAAATTCTGTCTACTAATGTGTGGCTTCCACAAACAGCTAATTTTACCAGCACCTTAAATTGAGAAATACTAATAAAACAATTTGTAATACATTCATTTTAACGGAAATTTAAATAATTCCTACAAATTTATGAAAAATCCTCATATTTTAATGAGTTTTATTTTTAAAATAGTAATCCTTATTTGAATTTAAATTGATGTAAGGAACTTAAGTCAGCGAGAATAAGTGAATAATGCATAAATTTGTAAGTACATGTCAGTTGGTAATCAC
This sequence comes from Medicago lupulina, assembly GCA_958299785.1. Classification (NCBI taxonomy): domain Eukaryota; kingdom Viridiplantae; phylum Streptophyta; class Magnoliopsida; order Fabales; family Fabaceae; genus Medicago; species Medicago lupulina. Next base: position 26,922,786 of record OY283142.1, read on the forward strand.
TAATAATATACATAAGAGCTCACATTAAAATGATTCGTACATAAGTAAGATCATAGCTAACGTACTTTTCTTTTGTCTTGTTAAATCAAATAAACAATGAATAGAATTATATTACTAGTTTGGTCAAAAAAATGAATTATATTACTATATACTAGTAATAAACAAGAAATCAATATTAATATTTCAAACCTTTCCACCGTCGTATTCATGGTGGAACTAATCAAAGATATATTAGAATAAATCATGGTTATTTTAAATAATTATAAAAATATTATATGAAGGTAGGTCGACTGAGATAGGCAGAAACAAATATATACCCCAAGTCAATTTTTTTAAACCATAATAAAATTTTCCTTCAATACATATGACCATTTCTCATTAAATAAAGTACCATATGGACAACACAAGTAATTAAGTTGAATTAGTTTTTTAATTCGTTGACAATAGTCGCACAAAGTTATAGCATAAAAAATAATTTTGCTTATTTATAAGAAATATGGTTGTCTGCACCAATATATTAAATCCAATTTTAGATCAAATACACCACATTTTCACTTATAAAACAATGGAAATTAAAAAGGATGCATTACTTTTCTCAGTTATACATCATTCCATTTGAGTATTAAAGAATTCTGGCAAATTTGGAATTAATTTGACTTCATCAACTTTTTCACACTTCAAGCTCTTAATCATGCATGCCAATTCTTCTCTAAAAGCCAAAGGATATAATTTGAAATGCACCTACTTGACGCGTTTTCACAAATATTTGTTTTTCATATCCAAAAATGAACTCATTCAACGTTACCTTGTTACAATCACCTACTCATTTCATTGACTTCGTTTATGCTTGTTTGTGGAAAACATTAACTCATTCAATTAAAAACCACAATGCATCAAGTTTTAATATACAAAATGACATGAACAAATACCAAAAGGTATAGAAAACACACCATCCACGAAATATGAATATAATTTAAAACTTTAGGCCAGGCTGTCTTAATGCATTTGAGAAATTAAAAATCTTATAATCTATGCTGGGGCAACACTATATAAAGAGTTAGAATGCAAACTTAAGCAATCACAGTAACTTATTAACACTCTTCCAAGGCATTGAGAACAGGAAAACACACGCTTAGAAAACATGGGAACCTCCTTTGGGTTGAGGCATTTGCCTCAACTCATCTATGCAATAGCATTTTGCATGATTGCAAGTAGTGTAGCTGCTGATGATAAGCCTTACTATGGTGGCCAACCAAACGACAACTATCCAAAACCAACACCTCCAAGTCATGGACAACAACCGCCATATTATTTCAAAACACCTCCATATTACAAGTCCTCACCTCCACAATCTCCATCACCACCACCTCCCTATGTCCACAAATACCCACCTTATTACTACAAATCTCCACCTCCACCATCTCCATCACCACCACCACCGTATGCTTATAAGTCTCCTCCACCGCCATCTCCCTCACCACCTCCTCCATATGTGTACAAGTCCCCACCACCTCCATCTCCCTCTCCTCCTCCTCCATACGTCTACAAATCACCACCTCCTCCATCTCCTTCCCCTCCCCCGCCATATGTCTATAAGAGTCCACCACCACCATCTCCCTCACCTCCACCTCTATATGTCTACAAGTCTCCTCCTCCACCATCACCCTCACCTCCCCCACCCTATGTTTACAAGTCACCACCACCTCCATCCCCTTCACCTCCTCCTCCATACATCTACAAGTCACCACCCCCTCCGTCTCCTTCACCTCCCCCGCCATATGTCTATAAGAGTCCGCCACCACCATCTCCCTCACCTCCACCTCCATATGTCTACAAGTCTCCTCCTCCACCATCTCCCTCGCCACCCCCACCATATATTTATAAGTCACCACCTCCTCCATCAGCTTCACCTCCCCAACCATACGTCTATAAGAGTCCACCGCCACCTTCTCCATCACCACCACCTCCGTATGTCTACAAGTCTCCTCCTCCACCGTCACCCTCACCTCCCCCACCATATGTTTACAATTCACCACCTCCACCATCCCCATCTCCACCACCTCCATATGTTTATAAGTCCCCACCACCACCGTCACCTTCACCCCCTCCACCGTATGTATATAAGTCTCCTCCTCCACCATCACCCTCTCCTCCCCCACCATATGTTTATAAGTCACCGCCACCTCCATCCCCTTCCCCTCCTCCTCCATATGTCTATAAGTCACCACCTCCTTCATCTCCATCCCCACCACCTCCATACGTATACAAGTCTCCACCCCCACCATCACCTTCACCCCCTCCACCATATGTATATAAGTCACCTCCTCCTCCATCTCCTTCTCCTCCCCAACCATATGTATACAAGTCACCACCTCCACCATCTCCATTCCCACCACCTCCATACATTTATAAGTCTCCTCCCCCACCATCTCCTTCACCACCTCCTCCATATATCTACAAGTCACCACCACCACCATCCCCTTCACCACCCCCTCCATATGTCTATAAGTCCCCACCTCCACCATCTCCTTCACCCCCTCCCCCATATGTTTATAAATCTCCACCCCCACCATCTCCTTCACCTCCTCCACCCTATATCTATAAGTCACCTCCACCTCCTTCACCCTCACCACCTCCTCCATACTACTACAAATCTCCACCTCCACCTTCTCCATCACCTCCTCCACCATATGTCTATAAGTCTCCGCCACCTCCTTCGCCTTCACCACCGCCTCCTTATATTTACAAGTCTCCTCCTCCACCATCTCCATCACCTCCTCCATATCATCCCTACCTCTACAACTCACCCCCGCCTCCCGTCTATTAGGCTTCTGGCTATAGTTATTTGAAATTTTTTCAATGAATTTTATTTTGCATTGTTGCGGTTAATTTGTATTGAAGCTTTTGTGAATAAAAGAATTTTATACACTACAATGAATTAAGAGCCTTATTTCAGTTCAAGTGCTATTGTGCATGTTTGGTGTTAATTCATATGTCAGTATTTATCTATCTTCTTTAGTTGATATTAAATTTTTATATATTTTTCGTTCATTTTTACCTTAATATCACTAACATCAAGTCACTAAATTACATACCAAAAAAAACTATTTGGTTTTTTCAATTTAGTTAATACTTGTTAATTACTATTCATATGCACAAAATTAATATATATTAAAACTAAATAAATAGAGATATTTCATAACAAATGAATAGAGCACCAGTAGTATGATTAATGCAATTGTTGTCGATAACGACGCTATGGTGGAGTAGCGTAGTGCGGCAGGTTCCCACTATGACTCTTTATTCCTGCGAGGGCACAAGCGCCTTCAACATTCGCGGTGGTCTCACTCTCAGCCATGAATCCCGTCAAAATTGCGGCTTAAAAGCCTTTTCCCAACTGTACAAATTAAAGTGTCTAAGGAACCAATAACTTATTAGACTCTATTCGGGAGTTTAGGAGTGGAATGGAAGAACTTTGAGAAAACGGAAGGAGGATAGTCCTCACACTTGCATGAGTTTTTTTCCTTCATAAGACAAAATAAAGGTACTGAAGGAGGATTTTATATGGCTTAAAGAATTCTTTGAATCATTTCCATTATTTTTATACTCTCAATAAAAAACATGTTAAACATAAGTATTCCTTCTCATTCTCTATAAAAATACTCTTTTTTCCTCTCCTCCCTTCCCCCCGCAAAGCCCTCTTATTCCCTCCTCTCGAGACTTCAAAACAGAACCTAAAGAACTTGGAATTTTTTTTAAGATAAGCAGGGTAAAAGGGAATCTTCCCTAAAAAAAAGAAAGTAATTCTAAATTCTAATAGTTGAAAGGGAATCAAAATAAAAAAGGCCCACATGGATAATAAATTGAGATGCTATCATCTTCTAATTGTGGAGCTAAAGAATCACATATACAGAAAACAAGAACTTACTTACACTATGATAACTTAAATTAACCACATAGTAGTCCTAGTACCAACTTTGTTTGTCTTCGTTGGTTTAGGTTCTCAAGTTCGTAGTAACAATGTGATTATTACAAACCTTTGAGCTCATGATCGATGCTACTGAATCTCTCATGAGTCATGACCATACCTCACCGTTAAATTACAAACTCGGGTATTTCTTACCACTTTGTTTTTCTAATGTCAAAATATATGGAAATATTGGATATTTCCCAACTGTGTGTCAGATCGTCCCTGTTGAAATTCATCAATAAGGTGACCAAAGTGAAAATAAACAATGGAATCTATCCATTAGAATTACATAAGAACTTTTTGAGTGAGCTCCTGAAGAAGAAAAATTGTCCTTGAAAGATCATGATGACTCAATTAATACAGATGATTCATTTATTCTATCATCAATGGCATCTTTGGAAGATGAAAAAACAACTGGTTGTCGCTACAGTGTGTAGTGACGGAAAAGAGCCGTGGGTAAAAAGATTCAAAGTTCTGATTAAGAGATATATGTTATAGTGATGGAAAAAGTCCGTAAGTATAGACCATATATGTATTCTATGCTATACCTACGGTAAATGAAAATTTACCTACGGTTTTGTGCTGTCACTAAATATAAAGTTTTTTGTAGTGTGCAAAGTAGAAGACATCTATGAGCAATTAACGAGGGAGGAAGACAAATTTGGAGAAATGAATGTAGAGGCCCATGAGAAAAACAAAACAGTGAAACAAAAACTCAACTGCTTCCATATACACACACTATTAAGGTAATTAAGTAACCTATGATACTATCTTCCAATCCATCATCACAAAGCACACAATTAGCTGTGCAATTAACTCCATGCATGTCATGCAATTGCTTTACCTTCGGTAGCGGGTTCAGGACTTGGAGTGTGGGACACAAATGTGAATATTTGCGGAATGAATGGAGGTCATTTCTCAAAATTCTGATCAGCATTTTTCAACACGATGTAAATGAAATGAAGTCTTCAATATGGTGAGTTGGGTACAGGGCACTAGGAGCAACTAATTGTCAAACAAATTAATTAAGCTTTGAACTCATCTAGTCTAGAATAATATCATGAATCTTGTGGCAACCGTGTAGTGAGATATAGAATCGTTCAAATATAATTCAAAATCGTTTGTTATAAGGTCTAGCTCATCTGACAATGCCTATATTGTTAGGTTGAACAGTTTTGTTCAAATTTGATTCTGAGACCTTACAATTATGTGAGTTTTACGGTCCTCTTTGTTGCACATCAACGGTAAATAATTCAAACTTTATATATATGTTAAACCAAACAATATGATATTATTGCCGATAAAGGTATGTCCAACACATATTGATGTTTGATATCGATACGAAGCCAACAAATATAATTATATTTTATTTATTTTCTTCAATAATTATTAATGTCGACATTTCATTGCTGGTCATGTTTGTGCTTCATAAATTATTAATTTTTTGCCAAATGAGAAAGGAGACATTACCGAGTCTGAGGAAGTCACAAGGAAACTAATAATATATGTAATCTTCTGTAGAATTGTGTATATAATATAATATGCATTTTTTTTTTGACAAACAAAGAATATGCATGTAGACACAATACAATAGTTAATTTGAGAGACTAGCTAAATATTAAAAATATTTGTAAGCAAGTAACGTGATAACTATTTTTTTTCTTTCTTAAATCAAATAAACAATATAAAAAATTATATTACTTGTATACCACCAAAATAAACAAGAAATGATTAATATTTCAAACCTTTGCACCGTCGAACTCTTGGTGGAATCGATCAAAGATTCATTCATTATAAGAACTCACGGTTGTTTTAAAGAAGAGGGTAAATGTGTACGTACAATTCCTTCAACAAAAAAAAAAGTGTCAATTAAAAATATTACACGAAGGTAGGTCGACTGAGATAGACAGTAATGATATATACACCAAGTCAATTAAATTTTTTAAACCAAAACGAAATATTCCTACAATACATATAACCATTTCCCATTGACAAAAGATAATTTTGCTTTTTTATAAAGAAATAAGGTTTTCTGGACCAATAAATTAAATCCAAATTACCATAAATACACTACATTCTCACTTAATTAAATTACTTTGAAAATTAAAAATGATGCATCACTCCATATTCCATGTATTAATCAAAATTCTATATGTATTTAGTCTAAATTTGGATTAAATGCACTACTTACTTCTTTTACATATATTTTATTCCATTTGAACATAAGAGAATTCTGGCAAATTGGGAATTAATTTGACTTTATCATATGTTTCACACTTGGGCTCTCAATCATGCATGCCAATTCTTCTCTCTAAAAGCCAAAGGATATACTAATTTGAAATACACCTGCTCTAACGCGTTTTCACAAATATATGTTGTTCATATCTCAAAAATGAACTCATTCAGCGTTACCTTGTTATCATCACCTACTAATTTCATTGACTTTGTTCAAGCTTATTTGTGGAAAACATTAACTCATTCAATTAAAAACCACAATGCATCAAGTTTTAATATACAAAATGACATGAACAAAAACCAAAAGGTATAGAAAACACACCATCCACGAAATATGAATATAATTTAAAACTTTAAGCCAGGCTGTCTTAACGCATTTGGGAAATTAAAAATGTTATAATCTTTCCATGGGCAACACTATATAAAGAGTTAGAATGCAAACTTAAGCAATAACAGTAACTAGCTAACACTCTTCCAAGGCATTGAGCACAGGAAAACACAAGCTTAGAAAACATGGGAACCTCATTTGGGTTGAGGCATTTGCCTCAACTCATCTATGCAATTGCATTTTGCATAATTGCAAGCAGTGTAGCTGCTGATGATAAGCCTTACTATGGTGGCCAACCAAACAACAACTATCCACAACCGACACAACCAAGTCGTGGACAACAGACACCATATTATTTCAAAACACCTCCATATTACTACAAATCCCCACCTCCACCCTCTCCATCACCACCACCTCCATATGTCCACAAATACCCACCTTATTACTACGAATCTCCACCTCCACCATCTCCATCACCACCTCCTCCATATGTGTACAAGTCCCCACCACCTCCATCTCCTTCTCCTCCTCCTCCATATGTCTACAAGTCACCACCTCCTACATCTCCTTCCCCTCCCCCGCCATATGTCTATAAGAGTCCACCACCACCATCTCCCTCACCTCCACCTCCATATGTCTACAAGTCTCCTCCTCCGCCATCACCGTCACCTCCCCCACCTTATGTGTACAAGTCCCCACCACCTCCATCTCCCTCTCCTCCTCCACCATATGTTTACAAGTCACCACCTCCTCCATCTCCTTCACCCCCCCCACCATATGTCTATAAGAGTCCACCACCCCCATTTCCCTCACCTCCACCTCCATATGTTTACAAGTCTCCTCCACCACCATCACCTTCACCTCCCCCACCCTATGTTTACAAGTCACCACCACCTCCATCCCCTTCACCTCCTCCTCCATACGTCTACAAGTCACCACCTCCTCCATCTCCTTCACCTCCCCCACCATATGTCTATAAGAGTCCACCACCACCCTCTCCATCACCACCACCTCCATATGTCTACAAGTCTCCTCCACCACCATCACCCTCACCTCCCCCACCCTATGTTTACAAGTCACCACCACCTCCATCCCCTTCACCTCCTCCTCCATATGTCTATAAGTCACCACCTCCACCATCCCCGTCTCCACCACCTCCATATATTTACAAGTCCCCTCCACCACCGTCACCTTCACCCCCTCCACCATATATATACAAGGCTCCTCCTCCACCATCACCCTCACCTCCCCCACCATATGTATATAAGTCACCACCTCCACCGTCTCCATCCCCACCGCCTCCATACATTTATAAGTCTCCTCCTCCACCATCTCCTTCACCACCTCCTCCATATATCTACAAGTCACCACCACCACCATCCCCTTCACCACCCCCTCCATATGTCTATAAATCCCCTCTTCCTCCTTCTCCTTCACCCCCACCTCCATATGTTTACAAATCTCCACCCCCACCATCTCCTTCACCTCCTCCACCCTATGTCTATAAGTCACCACCACCTCCTTCACCTTCACCACCTCCTCCATACTATTACAAATCTCCACCTCCACCTTCTCCATCACCTCCTCCACCTTATGTCTATAAGTCACCTCCACCTCCTTCGCCTTCACCGCCTCCTCCTTATATTTACAAGTCTCCACCTCCACCATCTCCATCACCTCCTCCATATCATCCCTACCTCTACAACTCACCGCCGCCTCCCGTCTATTAAGCTTCCGGCTATTATTTGAAATTTTTTCAATGAATTATATTCAGCATTGTTGTGGTTAATTTGTATTGAAGCTTTTGTTAATAAAAAAGTCTATGTTCTACAATGAATTAAGTGCCTTATTTTGATTCAAATGCATCTCTGCATAAGTTTGTATTAATCTATCTCCTTTAGTTGATTTTTTTTTTAAAAAATTATATATTTTTTGTTCGTTTTTACCTTCTTATCACTAAATTCGACACACAAAATTAGATACCAAAAAATATTATTTGATTATTTGAATCATGTGAATAGTTTTTACTATTCATATGCACAAGATAATATATATTGATGAATCCAAATAAATAGCAGTAAAGTAGACCAAATGAATAGACCACCAGTAGTGTGATTAATGAAATCCAAAGGAATTAATGAAACCTACATGCGGTAAATGCACTGGTAGTACATACTACTAAAATGATGAGTTGAGTATTCTCTCCTTAGATGCTATGTTCTCAAGAATTACACAATTTTGATTGAATGTTGACTGAATAAGTATTAAGTGAGTAACATATGAGTTTGTTTGCAATGATTAAAATAATAGAACTCCTAATACAATATGCATGCAGTATATGGGTGTGAAAAATATAATATGCAATTGAGGTAATGAATGAACAAGCATGAATATAATTGGAATCACAAGAATCATGCACAAACTATGCAAACAAAGATGGATACATAGTTAAATGTCAAAGTTTGGTTATACTTATCAGTAACTAATGCAATTTGAATCATTGATTTGATCAGGTTTTGTTTTGCAAGAACAAAAGGGAGTATATTAATAATGAGCACAAAGTGTGCATAAATTTTTACAACCAAAATCACCACCCATACTTGAGCATGGTAATTACACCAACCAAGAAGAGATCAAATTGCATTACACAACTTCCTAACCTATTTTCCACAACAGCCAGCATCATTATTATGCAGTTATCTTCATTTTACCACTTCAGTTAAAAAAAATAATGAAATTTTAGCATTTAGATCATTCAATCAAGAGAGGCATGTAATCTGAATCATACCCTTAGAACTGTTAGAACAATCACTTTGTTCTATACAGCAGAAGTGTTTATGAAAATAAGTTGTTTTGTAAGCAAGATGAAAATAACATAAAACAGTTGAGAGAAGAGAGAATGATGGATAGAGTTATTGTGTAATGTGAATGTTATTCATTAGTTATGAGTTTCACAATTACAGAGCCTTTTATAGGCAAAATGGTTTGTTACTTGCTATGCAAGTAAGCTCTCCAACTAATAGGAAAATTAAAACAAACTTAAACCTATTAGTTACATGGCAGTTATTATTACTACACTAATACCCTCCCTTAATCATAACTGCTTAACATCAAAAACACCAAGTTCCTTTTTCAAAAATTCAAATTTGTCAAGCTTCACTGCTTTTGTAAAGCCATCAGCAAGTTGCAGTTCTGTGGGGCAATAATGAAGCTCAATCATTCCATTAGTCACCTGCTCTCTAATGAAGTGGAATCTGGTCTCAATGTGTTTACTCCTGCCATGTGAGATTGGATTCTTAGCAAGACTTATGGCTGATTTGTTGTCAATTTTCAATGTTAGAGGTTTCATCACTTCACATTTAAGTTCCTTCATCGCTGAATCCAGCCATAATGCTTGACAAGTAGCAAAAGTTCCAGCTATGTATTCTGCTTCACATGATGAAAGTGCAGTGAGTGGTTGCTTTTTGGTGCACCATGAGATTGCAGCATCATTGAATTTGAACACATAACCTGAAGTGCTTCTCCTATCAGTCAGGTCTCCACACCAATCACTATCATAGTATCCTATGAGCTCATTCACTTTACTTTGAGCTCCATAAGGAAATAGCAGACCAAAATCTATGGTGCCCTTTATGTATCTAAGAATCCTCTTTGCAGCTATCAGATGAGATTTTCTTGGATCATGCATGAATTTGCTAATTACACTTACTGAGTAGCATATATTTGGCCTGCTGTTACATAGATACCTCAGAGATCCAACAATTTGTCTGAACATTGTGGAATTCACCTTTTCTTCTTTAATGCACTCATCCAGCTTTGAGTTTGTTTCTGATGGGTTTGAAACTGTGTTGCAACTCTTCATTTCAAATTTTTCAAGCAACTCACCAATATATTTTTGCTGATACATCACTAACCCAACTTTCAATTTCACAAATTCCATCCCTAAGAAGAATGAAAGCTCACCAAGGTCAGTCATTTCAAACTCCAGCTTCAGTTTCTCTTTAACCTTCTCAATCTCTGTTGTTGAGCTACCAGTGAGTAAATCATCAACATATAGACAAATTATAACAGTTCCTCCATCACTAAGCCTCTAAACATATACTCCAAAATCAACTGAACACCTTTTAAATCCTATTTGAATTAAAACTTGATCAATTTTCTTGTTCCATGCTTTGGGGGCCTATTTTAATCCATATAGTGCTTTATGCAGTCTATACACCATATTTTCTTTCCCAGTGATTTCAAAACCTGGTGGTTGTGACACAAACACTACTTCTTCTAATGGACCATGTAGGAATGTTGACTTTACATCTAAATGATAGAGTGACCATTTATACTTACAAGCAATAGCAGTCATTAACCTTACAGATTCAATTCTAGCAACTGGAGCAAACACTTCATTATTGTATATGCCTTGCTTCTGAAGAAAACCTTTAGTGATGAGAACCTAATACTCTCACCTTATACAAGTGATAATTTAATAAATGGAATGAAATTAACCAAGTAAATTTTGGTTCCAAGTGTTATTTTCGTAGGTGATTATATGGCTATCTTGTTTTTGTCATATCTCGAGCTCTGCAACTCCGATTGAGGTGATCTTTGAAGCATTGGAAAGGGTACAAAATTATCTACATTTGATATGTTGGACTCAGAAGCAAAATCGACATATATCATTGTGAAAAAATGTGATTAAAGTGAAGGATGTGATTAAATGAAGGAGCTGAAGCAAAAGAGGTGAAACACAATTAATTTCAGAAATTGAAGAGCATAATGAGGAGTAAAGAGGGCACTGCAAGTAGTCAAAATGTAACTGTCAATAATTATGCAGCCAACACATGCATTAATCAGCCACCCAAAACATTATGACAATTAGTGATTGCATTTCCTTTCCTTTTCTTAGAGTTTTAGAATCAAAACCATCATGTAATGAGCTCATATAAATAGAGCACGAAAATGATATGTATGGAGGATGAATTTTGATTAAAAAAGTCACTTTATGTGAATTTGAAGGCTTTGCTTCTTTTTGGTTCTGGATTGAACCATGCATTGATCTTATCAAGAAACCACGTTTCTTGTGGCGATCCTCTACCAAATTAAACATCTTCCTTGGATTGGGAATTTGTTTGGTTTCCATTTCTGTCTATTTCCACCATTCTTCATCTTTTTAATGTCATATTTTATCCAGCATTCACAAAGTTACAAAACTAAAATTACAACCCTTCAGACCTTCATCAAGGAAGCCTTGGTTCTTTTTGGTTCTGGATTGAACCATGCATTGATCTTATCAAGAAACCACGTTTCTTGTGGCGATCCTCTACCAAATTAAACATCTTCCTTGGATTGGGAATTTATTTGGTTTCCATTTCTGTCTATTTCCACCATTCTTCGTCTTTTTAATATCATATTTTATCCAACATCCACAAAGTTACAAAACTAAAATTACAACCCTTCAGACCTTCATCAAGTGGAATTCAGAGCACGGTTTCGTTTGGGAAAAAAATTCTTTCAGTTTTGAAATTTGTTTCCATAGTTACCATTTCTTTTCTTCATTTTAATCTCTCTATGAATGTAGGAAAAAATGGAAAGATATAGTGAAAAAAAAATCAAAATTCCATTTTTTCGAGGGCAAAGAGACCCGGATGCATATTTGGAGTGGGAAACAAAAATCCAACAATTTTTTCAATGCAACACTTACTTTAATGTTCAAAAAGTGTAGGTTGCAGCTCTTGAATTTAAAGATTATGCATTGGTGTGGTGGGATCAAACTATCAAGGAAAGAAGGAGGTATGGAGATCCACCCATTGAAACTTGGGAGAAAATGAAAAGAATGATGAGGAGGCGTTATGCACCTTCTTATCATCTTAAAGAAATTCAAAGAAAGAAGGTGGAAAAGATAGAAGGTGAAAAAATATTGCAAAGAGAAAGAAAAAGGGAAAGAGAAAATAGAAAGAAGGAAATGATGGAAAGGATTGAAAGAGGAATGGCTGATATCTCTAGAATACTAGAAGAAAATCTCTTTCAAATCCAAAATGATTATAGAGAGAGTAGAAAAAAGGACGAAAAAAAAGAATGTGATGAAAAAAAGGTAAATGAAAAAGAAGAGAGAAAAGAAGGTGTTGAAGAAGTCGAAAAAAAAAGCAAAAAAAAAGGAGCGTGAGAATGAAAATCAAGAAAAAAATAATTTGAAGTTTTGGCCTACTATTACACTAGTACCTTCTTCTAAGTTACTTTGTGTTTTCAAATGTTGGGATTCTTCTTCTAATATTATTCAACTGCCTACCATTTCTTTATGTCATGAAGGAAACAAAGAGAATGAAGAAAAAATTCCTCAACAAGTGGAAGAAAATTTTGTGCTTTGGAAAGATGATTATGTCCACAGATCACAAGGGGAGAAAAATCCAGAAAATTCTATCAATCAAAATGAAGAGTTTTCTAAAGTGGAAATTGCTTGTGATGAATTCTATCGAGTTATTTTTGACCCCGGAGGTATTCAAGCTATAAATTCGAGGTCGAATTCTCTTGAAGAGGGGGAGTATAATGAGAACCTAATACTCTCACCTTATACAAGAGATAATTTAATAAATGGAATAAAATTAACCAAGTTAATTTTGGTTCCAAGTGTTATTTTCGTAGGTGATTATATGGCTATCTTGTTTTTGTCATATCTCGAGCTCTGCAACTCCGATTGAGGTGATCTTTGAAGCATTGGAAAGGGTACAAAATTATCTACATTTGATATGTTGGACTCAGAAGCAAAATCGATATATATCATGATCGAAATATGTGATTAAAGTGAAGGATGTGATTAAATGAAGGAGCTGAAGCAAAAGAGGTGAAACACAATTAATTTCAGAAATTGAAGAGCATGATGAGGAGTAAAGAGGGCACTGCAAGTAGTCAAAATGTAACTGTCAATAATTATGCAGCCAACACATGCATTAATCAGCCACCCAAAACATTATGACAATTAGTGATTGCATTTCCTTTCCTTTTCTTAAAGTTTTAGAATCAAAACCATCATGTAATGAGCTCATATAAATAGAGCACGAAAATGATATGTATGGAGGATGAATTTTGATTAAAAAAGTCACTTTATGTGAATTTGGAGGCTTTGCTTCTTTTTGGTTCTGGATTGAACCATGCATTGATCTTATCAAGAAACCACGTTTCTTGTGGCGATCCTCTACCAAATTAAACATCTTCCTTGGATTGGGAATTTGTTTGGTTTCCATTTCTGTCTATTTCCACCATTCTTCATCTTTTTAATGTCATATTTTATCCAGCATTCACAAAGTTACAAAACTAAAATTACAACCCTTCAGACCTTCATCAAGGAAGCCTTGGTTCTTTTTGGTTCTGGATTGAACCATGCATTGATCTTATCAAGAAACCACGTTTCTTGTGGCGATCCTCTACCAAATTAAACATCTTCCTTGGATTGGGAATTTATTTGGTTTCCATTTCTGTCTATTTCCACCATTCTTCGTCTTTTTAATATCATATTTTATCCAACATCCACAAAGTTACAAAACTAAAATTACAACCCTTCAGACCTTCATCAAGTGGTATTCAGAGCACGGTTTCGTTTGGGAAAAAAATTCTTTCAGTTTTGAAATTTGTTTCCATAGTTACCATTTCTTTTCTTCATTTTAATCTCTCTATGAATCTAGGAAAAAATGGAAAGATATAGTGAAAAAAAATCAAAATTCCATTTTTCCGAGGGCAAAGAGACCTGGATGCATATTTGTAGTGGGAAACAAAAATCCAACAATTTTTTCAATGCAACACTTACTTTAATGTTCAAAAAGTGTAGGTTGCAGCTCTTGAATTTAAAGATTATGCATTGGTGTGGTGGGATCAAACTATCAAGGAAAGAAGGAGGTATGGAGATCCACCCATTGAAACTTGGGAGGAAATGAAAAGAATGATGAGGAGGCGTTATGCACCTTCTTATCATCTTAAAGAAATTCAAAGAAAGAAAGTGGAAAAGATAGAAGGTGAAAAAATATTGCAAAGAGAAAGAAAAAGGGAAAGAGAAAATAGAAAGAAGGAAATGATGGAAAGGATTGAAAGAGGAATGGCTGATATCTCTAGAATACTAGAAGAAAATCTCTTTCAAATCCAAAAATGATTATAGAGAGAGTAGAAAAAAGGACGAAAAAAAAGAATGTGATGAAAAAAAGGTAAATGAAAAAGAAGAGAGAAAAGAAGGTGTTGAAGAAGTCGAAAAAAAAAGCAAAAAAAAAGGAGCGTGAGAATGAAAATCAAGAAAAAAATAATTTGAAGTTTTGGCCTATTATTACACTAGTACCTTCTTCTTAGTTACTTTGTGTTTTCAAATGTTGGGATTCTTCTTCTAATACTATTCAACTGCCTACCATTTCTTTATGTCATGAAGGAAACAAAGAGAATGAAGAAAAAATTCCTCAACAAGTGGAAGAAAATTTTGTGCTTTGGAAAGATGATTATGTCCACAAATCACAAGGGGAGAAAAATCCAGAAAATTCTATCAATCAAAATGAAGAGTTTTCTAAAGTGGAAATTGCTTGTGATGAATTCTATCGAGTTATTTTTGACCCCGGAGGTATTCAAGCTATAAATTCGAGGTCGAATTCTCTTGAAGAGGGGGAGTATAATGAGAACCTAATACTCTCACCTTATACAGGAGATAATTTAATAAATGGAATGAAATTAACCAAGTTAATTTTGGTTCCAAGTGTTATTTTCGTAGGTGATTATATGGCTATCTTGTTTTTGTCATATCTCGAGCTCTGCAACTCCGATTGAGGTGATCTTTGAAGTATTGGAAAGGGTACAAAATTATCTACATTTGATATGTTGGACTCAGAAGCAAAATCGATATATATCATGATCGAAATATGTGATTAAAGTGAAGGATGTGATTAAATGAAGGAGCTGAAGCAAAAGAGGTGAAACACAATTAATTTCAGAAATTGAAGAGCATGATGAGGAGTAAAGAGGGCACTGCAAGTAGTCAAAATGTAACTGTCAATAATTATGCAGCCAACACATGCATTAATCAGCCACCCAAAACATTGTGACAATTAGTGGCTGCATTTCCTTTCATTTTCTTAGAGTTTTAGAATCAAAACCATCATGTAATGAGCTCATATAAATAGAGCACCAAAAATGATATGTATGGAGGATGAATTTTGATTAAAAAAGTCACTTTATGTGAATTTGGAAGCTTTGCTTCTTTTTGGTTCTGGATTGCACCATGCATTGATCTTATCAAGAAACCACGTTTCTTGTGGCGATCCTCTACCAAATTAAACATCTTCCTTGGATTGGGAATTTGTTTGGTTTCCATTTCTGTCTATTTCCACCATTCTTCATCTTTTTAATATCATATTTTATCCAACATTCACAAAGTTACAAAACTAAAATTACAACCCTTCAGACCTTCATCAAGGAAGCTTGATTCTTTTTGGTTCTGACAGGTGCCTGTCTATTCCTTTGTGGTCTTACTGGTACTGTTATTTCTTCTTGATCATCTATAGTCTCTTCATGATCCTCTTCACCTTTTGATTCATCACTTGAATCAGGATATATGTAGCTTTGCTTGGTTTCACTACTATACTCAGACTCACTTTCCCATTTCCACTTCGCAGCTTCATTCACTATCACATCTCTACTTCTGTGAACTTTCTGAGTCACTATAATTTGTATGCACCCGTAGGATGATACCCTATGAGTATCATAATTTCACTTTTATCTTCTAGCTTTCTTCTTCTAGCATCTGGTGCATGCTTATAGCACAGAGAGCCAAATACCTTTAAATTCTTCACACTAGGCTTCCTTCCACACCAAGCTTCTTCTGCCACCTTAAATTTTAACTTCTTAGTAAGACATTTGTTTAGAATGTAAGCAGTAGTAGTAACTGCTTCTCCCCAAAACTTGTGTGGCAAATTCTTTTGCTTAAGCATGCTCTTTGTCATATTTAGCAGGGTCCTGTTTCTTCTTTCTGCAAGTCCATTATGTTGTGGTGTATATGGAGCAGTTACTTCATGAACAACTCCATGATTTGTGCAGAAAGCTTCAAATTCCTTTGATGTATACTCTCCCCCACCATCTGTTCTTAAAATCTTAATTGATTTTTTCACTTTCCTTCTCCACTAAGACCTTGAATTTTCTGAATATATCTAAAGCTTCACTCTTAAGCTTAATAGTATACAACCAAATCATTCTTGTGAATTCATCAACAAAAGTAATGAAGTACTTACTACCACCAAGAGTAGGTACCTCAAAAGGGCCACAAATATTTGAATAAACAACCTGCAGTGCTTCACTTGCTCTTTTAGGTGCATTAGATACAAATGGTAATCTGATTTTCTTACTCTTCACACATATTTCACATATGGATTTCTTAACATTCAACTTTGGTAAACCATGCACTAAATCTTTAGAACTTAATTCACTAAGACTTCTGAAGTTTAGGTGGCCATACCTCAAATGCCACAGTGCTTTAGCATCTTCACTAATAGTTGCAGACATACACATCATCTTATCACTTGATATGTTGCATCAATAGGTTCTATTTTTTGACAAAGCAGATTTTAGCACAAAATCTTCTTTGAATCAAACAGTTTCAATGATTCACCCTCCATTGATACTGAGAATCCCTTATCCACTAATTGACCTATGCTCATCAGATTACACTTCATTTCTGGAGTATAGAACACATCTTTAATTATTACCTTACCACCAAAATTGCTCCTCATCACTATATTTCCACTTCCTTCTGATGCAAATTTTCTGTTGTAAGCCAATTTGATACTAGTTTTCTTGCTAGCATCAAAATTTGTTAACCATTCTCTATGAGTTGTCATATGATTTGAACACCCAGAATCAAGATACCATTCTTCACCTTTCATCCTATCTTCACATGTAGTAGCCATTAACAATACAGCATCAGGGTCACCTTCATGAGCAATATTGGCTTCCTCAGTATTCTGATCTTTCTTGAACCAACACTCATCAGCAAAGTGTCCAAACTTGTCACAATTATAGCACTGAACCTTACTTTTATCAAAACCTTTCTTCTTGTTATGATTTTTTCCAAAACTTCCTCTTTTAGAGGATTTAGTTTTGTTCTCAGCTTTGGATCTTGCATTATTGGACCAGTTTGATTTACCCTTCCCTTTCTTGAAATTCTTGTGATTTCCCTCTTTCTTGTTTGTTTAAACTTGAAGAGCTTGTTGAACAGTTCTTTCAGAACTTCTATTAATCACCAGAAGTTCATGTGCTTCAAGAGAACTCTGCAACTCTTTAATTTTCATAGTCTTCACATCCTTTGCTTCTTGGATTGCTACTACTATGAAATCAAACTTTTGACTTAAAGATCTCAAGATTTTTTCAACTACCATCTGACCTGAGATGTTTTCACCACAATTCGTCATCCAGTTCACAATTTCAATCATCTTTGAGAAATAATCACTCACCTTGTGGTCTTCTTCCATTTGCATCATTTCATACTTCCTTCTATATGATTGCAGCTTGACCTGTTTCACTTTTTCTCCTCCATTGTGATAATTCTCAAGAATATATCATGCTTCTTTGGATCTTGTTGCTTTGGCTATCTTCTCAAAGTGCTGATTATCAACATTTTTGAATGTAGAACAATGTTTTGCAATCTTTCTTCTTGTTTTCTTTGAATGCAGCTCTCTGCACATCAGTAGCATTTGCAGGAGATTCTTTAAACCCATTCTGCACAAGATCACTCACATCTTGCGCGTCAAACAACGATCTCATCAAGGCGCTCCATCATTCCCAGTTCTTGCCATCAAGAATCAAGATATTTGATCCAAAACCGTTTGTGTTCATCTTGCTAAATCTCAAGAAATCAGAGAAATCAATACACACACCTCACTCTGTGGTTCCTAATGATGATTCCCCTCACTTTTCACTCGTGTTTCTCTAAGATTCAACCCAGGCTCTAATACCAATTGTTAGAACAATCACTTTGTTCTATGTTGAGAAGTGCTTATGAAAATAAGCTGTTTTGTAAGTAAGATGAAAATAACAGAAAACAGTTGAGAGAAGAGAGAATGATGGATAGAGTTATTGTGTAATGTGAATGTTATTCATTAGTTATGAGTTTCACAATTACAAAGCCTTTTATAGGCAAAATGGTTTGTTACTTGCTATGCAAGTAAGCTCTCTAACTAACAGGAAAATTAAAACAAACTTAAACCTATTAGTTACATGACAGTTATTATTAATACACTAATAAGAACTAGAACAAAATATTATAAGTCTTACAAATCAAATCAAACATAACAAATATACGTGTAAAAATGGAGGTTTGTTTTGCAAATAATTGCAAATTTTAGTAGCCATTTTTTTACGAGTGGTTGTTTACCGGAATGCCACAAACCCTACTGCCATTGATAATAAGCAACGGGCAGTTGACTATTGAGCGCCACAATTTTGTTGTACTTATAAAATAGGCTTAATTACAGTTTTAACCCCTAACTTTCACAAAGTTGTGATTTTGGCCCCCTAAGAAAAAAAAACTACAAAACGGCCCCCTAAGTTTTGCATTTGTGGCAGTTTTGGCCCCAATGCCAATTTTGACTCGGTCAACGCTGACGTGGCACCCTAAGTGAGGTGCCACATGTTGTTTTATTTTTATTTTTTTTGCCTTGGGGGGCCTAAACTGCTACAAATACAAAACTTAGAGGGCCGTTTTGTAGTTTTTTTTCTTAAGGGGCCAAAATCGCAACTTTGTGAAAGTTATGGGGTTAAAACTGCAATTAAGCCTATAAAATATTATCTAAGAACAAACATTGTTGATGTCTGAAAAATTTCAAGGAATTTTAAGTTTGAACAACTTCTTACAAGGTATTAATTGTTATAAATATTGTCCATAATATTCGAAAGTCAATACACAGTTCAAAAGAAATGTGATATATTTTGGTTTAATATTTATATTTGATTTTGGTTTATTCTCTTAATAGTTCTTATAATACTTTCAATCTGAAATGGACAATAATATTTAAATATTTTTAATTCAAATAAAAATTCAAAATTAAAATTATATTTTTTCTTCAAGTTTTAATGTTTTCTTAATATTATCTTTATGGGAGTGTTGTGATATCCCTTTGTAGCCGTTCTCTCTAACCATATCCTTTATTTTGATGTAGGCTATAGTTTTCTTTCCCTAAAACGAGTGTAGGTTTCTTAATATCATCTATCTATATCTATAATGAGAATATATGGTTTTTGTTATGAAACTTTTAGAATAAAAACAAGAACAAGATTAAAGGGAAATAGAGGATAGAGAAAGAGAGAGAAGAGAGATGATTCTATTATTCTCTTGTGATGTATATGTTACATGTGATCTCTATTTATAGAGAACTAGTTTGAACACCCGTGCCAAGCACGGGCTAGAATGTCGTTATGTATCAAGCGTCGGTTAACAAAAATCATACACTTAAGCCTCAAAATTTTGAATGAAGATGTGGTGGCATCATTCTCACTTTTGTGGTTGTTTTTTCTCCAAATTATCAATTTACACCAGTGTAGGCTCTCAGAAATTTCAAACGACGCATCACATCCTAGTTCAATGTTGTGGGGGAGTCAGAGTGGTTCTTGGTGATGGATCACGGACACGGAGATCCACACTTAATGGAGAGATGTTAATGTATCAAGTGTAAGTCATAATATTATTGTATGAAAGAGTTGATGTGAGCAACATAAGTGAGATAACTCATACATAATACCTTAAGACTTTGAAAGAAGATGTGATATAATCTCACTTGTGTGATTGCCCTTAGTCTAGTGTGATAATACAACCCGATGTAGACTATCACAAAAGTCTGAACATCATGATGATTGGTTTTGTCAGTGTTTGAGTGTCATTTGTTTAATTTTTTTATCTTAAATTTTAGTTTTTGAATGTCACTCACTTTTATGCAAAAAAACTCTTCAACCTCTATTATTTCAAATTCCTTCACTTTTGATATTTCGTGGGATCTGACAAAGGAAAAATGTATGTGTGTTATGATTAGTTGACAAAATACATGCTTATTAGACATTTTAAATTGATGTGACATTTTTTATTCGACATTTTAAATTAATGTGACATTTTTTAATAAGTTTAATATTTTGGTAGCATAATACATTTTCAACTCCTTCAACATATCCATAAAATTACCAGCAATTGATTATTTTTTATTATTTTTTAAAGAAAATTGATTATAGTTTCTATATTATTAAAGATAAAACACCAATTCCTTATTTAATTTTTTTCTCTTATCATTTCTCTCAAATTCAAATTCATTTTATAATTTACTTTATCTCTTCTCATGAAAGAAAGAAACATCTCTCTTTGAAACCGTCACCAATCTATATTTTTTTACCATGTTGTGCATCTAACATAATGTTGCTACCTCACCATATCACAAACATAAATTGCCTCACACTTAAGAGAGATATGTTTATGTGTGATGTGTGAACTAAGCTTTTAAATTGGATGCAATAGTATATATTGAGCAACATTTAGGCAAGATGAACAATATGCCTTATGCCTTAAGATTTTTGGTGAAGATGTGGTATCAATCTCACTTGTGGGGTTTCTCTTAATCAAATGTGATGGCCCAACCATTGTAGGCTCCCTCAGAACTACGAACATTATGATGAACTGTTTTTTTAGTTTTATTTGATATTTGCTGAATTTTTTATATCAAATATAAGTTTTTAGACATCGTTCGATTTCATGCATTTTTATCATCCAACTAATATTATATCAAATACCTTCACATTTGGTCTTAGGGTGAATGGCAAAATACAAATGGGTTATTCTGAGTTGAAAAAGTATATGTTTATTAGATATTTTAAAATGATGTGGCGTTTTTATAACTGAGTAAATTTTTTGGTTAAACACATGATACTTATTTTTCCCTTACAATTTCTTTCGTGAAAGAAAAAAAACAAAAAATTATTTATAACCTCGTGGAAAAAACACAAAATTCTTAGTTTTTTACCAGTATCATTTCTCTCATTCACAAATTTATTTTTCTCTTCTTTCTTTTTCTAATTTACTTTATCTTCTCGCATGAAATAATGTAACGTAAACATTCCTTTATTAAATTACCACCAATCCACTTTTTTTTATCATGGTGTACCTCTGGCTGACCTTATTTAGCTATGTGACATAACTACGTACACAAAGAATTGCACACTCGAGTTAGAGATGTTATTGTGTGAAATCAGTGTTAAACTTTTAAAATGGATGAAAGTGTAGCTGTTGAATACGATATATGTGAGATGAGTCATATTCATATGCCTAAAGAATTTGAAAGACGACGTGGTGTCAAACATTTGTGTGGTTTCTTTTAACCTAATGAAATGATACAATCCAATGTATGTTCCACTTGAATCTCAACATTATGATAATTTATTTTGTTAGTTTTTGAAAGTCATTTGTTCAATTTTTTATCTTATATTTTAAATTTTGAAAGTCTTTCACTTTCATGCAATTTTTTTGTCAAAGCGATAGTTTTTTTATTCAACCTCTATTGTTTAAATTTCCTTCACTTTAAGTCTCTACTGGGTTTTGACAAAGAAAGCACATAGATGTGATAAGTTGAGTTGAAAATTACATGTTTATTATGCATATTAAATTGATGTGGTATTTTAGAATGAGTCTAATGTGTTTGGTAGCATAATTACATAGTAAAATCCAAACTCCTTCAACAAATCCATAAAATTATCAGCAACTCACTCTTTTTCGTTGTCATTTCTCTCATGTTCAAATTCCTTTTTCATCGTATTTCTTTTTCTAATTTACTTTTTTCTCTTCTCATCAAAGAAAGAGGAAAAAAAAATCCCTCTATCAAAAACTTCCACAAACTCACCTTTTTTATCATGTTGCTTATGACCTTATTAGAGTATCATCATATTATAGACATTGAGAGTCTCACACTTACGGGACAGATGTTAATGTGTTATGTGTGAGTCAAAATTCTACAAATGTAGCAAGATTTGATATTTATGACCAATATAAATGACATGTTAAATTAGAAGAATAATTGATGGATGACACTAAATAAGTTACATATACATTTAAAAAAATATTTGAACAAATTTTGGTATGCACAATAAAAGAAATAATGACTGAAATTTCAAAATTGAAAGAATCATTAAAATGATTGATCATATATATTATTGATTGTTTGTTAATTGAAGTTTTTCATTAATTAAAATGATTCTAAAATAAATATGGTTGACCAACAGTTAACATGAGATGAGAGCGAAAATCATGGACCGTTCAAACCAACATCTTTTAAGCAACTAATGTTTGTTTTAAGGCTCATGTTATTTTAGCAACTAATTTTTTTTTTTTCTTTTTAAAAAAAGCAACTAATGTTAATTAGTAGTAGCAAGTAAATATTCCTTTTGACTAATACAAATACCCCCTCCGTTACATGGTTCATTTAAAGTATAGGAGTAAATTTTAAAATAGATTGAATAGATAATAGAAATATTAAGTATGAAACTCCGAGTAGCAACAAATAAACAAATTAAATAACAAACTCTTCCCTTTTTTCCTCCAACAATAATATAGACCAAAATAAATAATAAACTCTTTTTTTTCCTCCAAAAATAAAATAGACCAAAATATTGCCTTAAATATTCCTCATAAAATGAAAGCCTAAAATTACGGAATAATCTTATGAACAATTAAATGAGTCCTTTAAACGTTAAAGAATACACGGTTTTTTTTTGTAGACGAAACTACAATAGCAATTAAAAACTCATACACGTTGTCCAAACAAATAGTACATTTTGTTCGAAAAAATATAACATTTTTTATTGATGAACAAAAGAATAAGAAAGAATATATTTATTTAAAAAAATTAATCTTGAAAAAAATCATGAGTGTAACTGGAAAGTTCTAATATGCTTTTACCTTTCTAAAATATTTATGGATTCATTGTCGCCTCTTATATTAACATATAATAATTTTGTGATGATGAATTTATATGATTTTATTAGTGATTGATCATTATTACTTGTTGACAAAAATTTGCTAGAAATATTAGTTTTTGAAGTATTAGGAACGCTCTCCGGTCGATCACCAATTTTCCTTCTATATCTTAATTGTTTTTCTCTCGTCAATATTTCTTTCTCATTGTTTCAATGGAAGGAGAAGATCAATTTGGTTTGTTTTCTTATGATGAAAATATGCTTGGATGCAATAAAAAAAAATTCTATTTAGAAGTCAAGTCTAATTCACGCGATATTTGGATTTTTATAAGGCGGACACTTAATATCATTTGCTATCACTTAATGATTAACATGACATATTTAGAAGTACTTTCTAACAATTTTTTGTATCGTATACACACGGGAAGTCACAATCCCTTGCTATGAACATACACAACTAATAACAATCACTTGAACTATTTTATTTTTCCCTGGTCTTTGGAATCAAATGTTCTGAAGTAAAGAAAAAAAAGATAGCTTATTTGGAAATTTTGTATCAAATAAATTACATTCAATGTATTACAATGTTTATTTCATATTTTACAATGTGATCACTTATTTAAAAAGTTTGTACCAAATTAATTTCATTCAAATCATTGTTGATCCTTAGAGATATTTGTCTCAATTAAAAAATAATAATGTACATAATTTCAATGATTTATAAACATACAAATATAAACTCCTTAATTATTTGGTCGAAGGTTTGATCCATGGTAATCTTAAATTTTTTCGAGAAAAAAAAAAGAAGAGTTTTCTCTATACTCTTTTGTTAAAATAAATGAATTGTAACTATAATAGTCAATTATTTGTTTTTATTAATTACCATTTACATCATCAAGATTATTGTTATTGATTACCGTCAAGTTTTCTCTGCCAACTATAGAATGAAAAATCATTTATTTAAAGAAACTATTGAGTATAAAATCATAACAAACACTAAAATTTGGAGGCAATAAATGAATATAAGATCTACGGAAGAAAATAGGACATGAGATCGCTCGTTTGGGATTGAAACTTGGTGTTGTCATTTGATAATGTGTGTGTGATGTTTATTTGTCATTTCGACTAAATTGACATAAAAATGGAGAAAATGATGAACTCAATTATGAACTAATTGTAGTAAAAAGCATGAAAATGAGAATTAAGTTGCATATCAACTAATTTCATCATCATAATACTTCTTTGTTCCATTTTTTAGTCCAATACATATAAATCGTAACAAAAAGCTATACAAACCTTCTTTGCATAAGAGAGATAAAAGAGTGATTCATCATAGTAAAATTAATTTATATTATTTTCTAAAAACGACTAATTCTTTTTGGAATCTCAAAGTTTGTCATAATGTCATCTATTTATTTTCCTTTCCTTTTAAAAAAATATTTTTTCCTCTATGTCCTCGTGTGAAAAATGTGTTGTCTTGAACTTGACCATCATTAAATCGGTTTCGTATAAAAAATATTTTCTCCATATTCTTATTTTGTGTGCTTGTTCTTGATTTCTCAATTCAATGCACCTGTATGCATAAGAACAACAAAAGTAAATATTTATTGTCTTTATCTATGAATCATCCATAAATTTAAACAGAATAACAAAGAAAACAACAAAGTATAAATAATGTCATCAAAGCATAAGGAAGAATAAAATAAGTCATAGGAAAAAAAATTAAAAGAGAGATGAAGAAAAAAAATTATAGGAGATACAAAGAAATTTTTTCGTTGTGTGAACATTGATTCATCAAAACCACAGACATGAAGGAAATATAACTCTTGGAGCACTGACAACAATGTAAAAAATATGAAGAAATAAGAATAAAAAATCAAACGATCTTTGTGTGAACATTTGATTCATCTAAATCACAACATAAAAGAAATATAACTCTTGGAGCATTGACATTAATGACAAAAAAAATATGAATAACAAAGAATAAAAAATTAAACAAAATAGAAAAGAAGGGTAATAAAAGTTGTGATGCGAAATTATGCTAACTCATATGTCTAATTTATATAGACTTGTTTCACATGGTAATTTGGTAAAATAACTATTATTTTTTAAAATTCTTAAAAAAAAAATCATTATTCTATTAAGGCTATTTCAGTTACGAAATTATTGGTTATGAAGCAATGTAAATGACCATAAATTGTTTTGATAACCATTAAAAACATATCATAACAAAAGTCTTCTACTATAAGTTTTATTTTTTGAGGAAATATCCTATGTTAAGTTAGTGGTAGTGTAATTTTGACACATATATGTAACATAATCATTAAAAAGTATCACTAAAAATAGAGTTTTTTTATTGTTTATAATATATGTAATGATTCAAGCATTTTTTTTTTTTTTATGATTCAAGCATAAACAATAAAAATTTTGGTCACCGATAATGCCTATAGAATAGTGAATATTTTCTCACTAAATGTTTCATTAAAAAAATAATTCTCATTAATAGTTTATAAATGACTCTCTCAAACAAAAATAAGATAAAATTATAATATAAATGATATATCATCTATACATACATTTGAGAATGTTTAAAATGAACAATACACATGGCATATCAAAATCAAATACAAAAGAAAAGTTACATGTGGCAATGTAAGTTTAAATCATACAAATCATAGTTCAATCACACAATTTAAGACAAGCATTTTTTTTAATGACATCATTTATGACATATTAAAGTAACAAAGTATGACTAAAAGTCAAATAAAAATCTTCAACAACAAAATTTTGAAAAATAATCTAATTAAATAATTATATAAAATGACATAATTTCAAAATTTTAAAAAATAGAATTATAATTTATTAAATCTGCAAAAATAGTTTTTTTAAAATTATTATATAATATCTATTTATTTATAGGATATATTTTTCACTAATAAAAAAAACATAATCTCAAATGATTACATTGCTTCTTGCATATGAATTTTTTTTTGTCAAAATAAAAAACTAAAATTGAATGGTCTTACGGACAAAACATTAAAAAGGACAAATAAAGAAATCTCTTATGCATACTAAACAATATGAAAAGTACACACGACACTATATAATATTAATTATTCACATGTCTCACACACTACCACAATGATATTGATCCACAATCATGAAAAGGATCATTGAAAAACATGATTATTTATCATATTAAATGATAATAATGAGGTTACAAATGAAAAACATAACTTTTTTTTAGATACATCTACTTTATTTGAAGAAAAATAGCATAAATGTTGCATTTCAATTTCTTCCACCACTTACACAAAATTTAAATTCAAAACAAGTGATGATATGTTGAATTGAATCTTTTTTGTGTTTGACAAAAAAGTTGAATTGAATCATTACTCCATTTAATAATTTACTATAAAGCATGAATTTGACTAATACATGATACATAAAAATAATTACAAAACATGTATTTATCATTGATGAATAAATAAATAAAAAAACAAGACAAACATTTGTCGCTAATATATAAAATACACATGAGAAATATATATATATATATATATATATATATATATATAGAGGGAGGTTATTTTGACTCCAAGAGTAAGTGTAATAACTTACTCTAAATCTTGACCTTTAATTCCAATTTTGATTAATGGTTTAGATTAATTGATATGGTAAGTTTTAATTTCATTTTCTATTGTAATCAACACTTATCACCACAAAATATCAAAGCAATAAATGTCTTTTAATTGTTTGATTTTTTTCTTCTTCCATTGCTTCTTTTGGTTTCACACTAAAAGTATTTTTGAGGGTTAACAACAAAACTTAAAAACTCTTTCATGGCAAAAATGTTTATCAGCAAAAAAATACGCAAATTTATTTATTTTTTATGCAAGTATTGCAAATGAATTGGATATAAGAAAAGACCAGAATTACTTCCTCTATTTATTTTTTTTCGTGGCAGATTAGTACAAAAATGTGTCTTTACAAAAAATATAAGAAAAAATCAGGATTATAATTAAGAAACCCAATAAAATATGTCGTATGAAAAATAGTAACGGGAGTAGAACAAAATTCTTTAAATTTTACAATTGTATCTTTAAAAAAATATATATATGCAATTTTTTTTAGCGTAAAAAAAAAGTAAAGGGAGAAGAAAAAAAGCAATGGGTGAAGAAAAAAAATTATTTAGCTTAAAATAATATATGCAAATTTTTTCTTATGCAATTTTTTTGAAGGAATAGCAAAAAAATTTCTTATGCAATTTATTTCAAGGAAAGAATTTCAAGTTTTGTTGTTAACCCTCAAAAATTAGTTTAGCGTGAAACCAAAAAAAACAATGGGAGAAGAAAAAAATCAAACAATTAAAAGATATTTTTGCTTTGATATTTTGTGATGATAAGTGTTGACTACAATATAAAATGGAATTGAAGCCTATCATATTAATTATAATCTAAACCATTAATCAAAATTGGAATCAAAGGTTAAGATTTAGAGTAAGTTATTACACTTACTCTTGGAGTCAAAATAACCCCCCTCATATATATATATAAACACACACTAGACATACTTTTTTCCCTAATAAATATCAAAAGAAAAAGCACGTGACAAAAATTTGTTATTGAAAAATATTAAAAAAAATAGAACACAAATATTCATCATTGGTACAAATACACAAGACAAACAATTTTCATTGACGAATAGAAAAATACGAGATAAATATTTATCATTGATACATAAAAAAAACACAAAAACACAAGATAACTATTTGCCATTGATAAATATAAAAAACATAGAGGGGATGCATTTTTCAATGATTAATATGAAAAGCAAAATCATGACATAAAATATTTGTTGGTGATGCATAAAAAATATGAGACAAAGATTTTCCTTTGAAAAATAGAAAAAACACAAGAAAAATGTTTGTCATTGATACATAAAAAATACAAGGCTAATATTTGTTCCTGATACATAAAAGAATGAAACAAATA
Source organism: Medicago lupulina (assembly GCA_958299785.1). Lineage (NCBI taxonomy): Eukaryota > Viridiplantae > Streptophyta > Magnoliopsida > Fabales > Fabaceae > Medicago > Medicago lupulina. The sequence goes on from OY283142.1 coordinate 26,951,266, forward strand.
ATTTGTTTTGAAAATATGTTTTAAAAAAGCACAAGACAAAAATTTGTTAAGAAAAAAGATTAAAAGAATCACATCACATATATTCATCAATGATACGAGAATCACGTGACAAATAGTTGTCATTGACGAATAGAGAAACACGGGACAAATATTTGTCATTGATACATAAAACAGACAAGACTAATATTTGTTCATGATACATAAAAAGAATATGAATGAAACACTTTTCTTTGAAAATATATTTTTGAAAAGAAGCAAAACACAAAAATTCATCATTGGTACAAAAATCACGAGACAAACGGTTCTCATTAATGAATAAAATAAACACAAGATAAATATTTATCACTGATACATAAAAAAAAATACAAGTCAAGTATTTGTCACTAATAAATGTATAAAAAAAATAGAGGGGAAGTATTTTTCTAAGATACATAAAAAAAAATGAGACACATATTTATCACTAATAAATATGAAAAAGAAAAAAGGATCATGGGATAAATATTTGTCATTGAAGCATAACAAAAATGTGATATAAATATGTGTCATTGATAAATAGAAAGAAATAAAAACACAAGAAAAATATTTGTTATTGGTAAATATTATTATTATTTCGAAACAGAAGTGATGCTAAATGCCTTACCCAAATTCATTAAGAAAAATAAAATAAACATTCAAAGAAAGAAAAAGAGAAAACTAGGTCAACACATTTTCAAAATGATTTAAATCTAAAGTTATGCAAGCCTGACTTATTTCTTATGTAATATAAGTTAATTTTATTAGGAAGAAAAGGAAACAAACAAAAATTAACGGGCTAAACAAATATTAGCTAACCTCTATACGCATGAGTTACTTTCTATATGAATTAATTGATAAATTTTAAGAAAACACTAGACAAATATTAAAAAACATGGAAAAATATTTATAACACATACATAAAAAAGTACGGGACAAGTATTTATCATAACTTTTTATGAAGTTTTTATTAAAAAAAAACATAGGAAAAATATTTATTATTGATACATAAAAAAATTATGAGTCAAATATTTTCACTGATTAAAAAAATCACTATTAAAATATTAGTCATTGATACATAAAAAAATACGGGAGAGATATTTCTCATCGGTAAGTCTAGAATACATAAAAAAAGGCAAAAAAAAATCGTTTATAAATATAAAATAATAGTATAAATGTATTTTTCATTGTTATAATCAAAGTAAAAATTAAATTAAAACGAGAAGGAAGTACAAGATTGAGGAGCAAGGACATGAGCCAGTAAACTACAAAAGTGAATCAACAATTCAGTACAAAAGTGGTAATGATAGAGAATAACCCTAAACAACCTCTGCCACAGACAATCCACGAACCCACGTAAGGGTGCGAAATCGAATTTCAAATAAACACAATATAAATTTTCTAAGCGTTTAAATAGGCGTATGAATTGTCTGCCCATACATAAACGACCCAAGTCCCAACAGCTCCCTTCAAAGTATCAGCAAGCCATAAACGCCCTTTCGAGCCAAAACAACCAATTATGAACTGAATCCACAAATTCGCAGTGGTCTTGAAACTTCAGCCGAAGTCCAGATCGATGGATGAACAAACAGTAAAAATCTATCACAGTCCACCAACGACGCAAAAAGCAATTATTGAGGATAAAATCCTTTAGGTACGATGAACGACTACTAACGTCAACACGGAGCATCTACGCACCTAACCCTTTTGAGTAACATCAAGATAAAACCAGTTATGTTGAGTGGAGATATGCATCCAACAGAACAACGCTAGAACTAAAGAACCTAGATCTTCAATCCAGAAAAAATCAGATTCAAGATTTTCAGACCCAATCACAGAGCTGGAACAAAGCCACCACCCATCTTCATCTCCACGAGACAAACCAAAAACAAACGTCAATAACATAAACGAAAAAACATAGCAAAAACCAGATCAAAAAACTCACGATCTAACATAATCCACTTCAAAAAACTAACTCATAACCGTGTCGACTTCAGAGCAATACAAGACAACGACGACGTTGAATGAAACCAGTGACCACAACGGAATCAACTCACACCAAGACTGTGAGAGGACAGTCAGGGCGGCGCTTCATCGACAATGATCTAAAACCCATAAATATATTTTTCTTTTATGCATAAAGACACGGGATATATATTTATCGCTAATAAACATAAAAAATATGAGACACATATTTGTCATCATTGCGGCAAAAAAGATACAGACATATTTAAAAATTCAAGAGATAAATAATTTTCATTGATAAATAAAAAATAAAACAATTTGAAATTAAAAAATAATGGTCTATCACCCGTGCAATGCACGGGTTAACACACTAGTATGGTTACAAATATTAATATGGAAGAGAATGAAAGCCAAATGCATGAGGATGCTTTGTTTTTTTGAGAGTGCCATGTGTCATAAGAATAAGATGAGAAAAAAATTATAATATAAATGCATGAGAGCGCCACATGTCATAAGAATAAGATGAGAAAAACATTTTCATATATAAACTTGAAAAAAAAACTCTCAAATTTATATAATAGAGATTACAATTATATATATATGACTTAAGAGTTAAGTTCTTAATGAATAAGTACAAATAGTTGCGACTTGGAAGATAAGTAATATGGTGTCATTTAAGAGATAAGTACAAGGGTTTTGGACATCCAGTTATGATATTCATAACACTTCCCCATTGCTTCAATATATGTATTTACTAATATTGAAAAGAAAAAAAAGTTACCACGATATATATAATAAACAAAATACATGTCCTCACATGACCAATTCAAGTTGTTCATAATTTTCTTGAAGACGTGACTTTTTTTTACTTACATCAAGTGACATCACAATCATTCTAGTATATAATGAATTAGATTTGTCTATATCAACTAGATTTGTACATATCAACATTTATATAACAAATTTTAGAATTTCTTCAAGAGTTCTAATAATATTTATATCATTATCATAATATCAATTCTAATAAATTCATTTCTAAATCCTTAAAATGGACAAATGATGACATCTCTTCAAATGTTTTGATAGTATGCCTCACAGAAATGAAATCCTTCAGGGAGTTTCATATAATCAACACTATCAAGCGATCCATACAAATATGAGGAATGCTAGCAACACACCTTCTAACACACATTTTTAAACACACTCCCTTTGATTGGTTAAAAGTCACATGGCACCCACCAAATTTATATGGGACTCACATGATTTGGTGGGTTCCATGTGACTTTTAACAAATCAAAGGGAGTGTGTTTAAAAGTGTGTGTTAAAAGGTGTGTTGCTAGCATTTTTCATGCAAATATATTGTAACACATCTTTCATATAATTTAAGTTTTTCATGTGCTACTGAACTTAATCAAGTATGAAAAAAATTCTTGAATTCACTTCAAGTGAATAGATCTCTTAAAAATACATGGTAGACATTTACGAAATCACTTCCAGTGAACATATCAAACTATATATATCCAGTCAACTTGACACCTTCAAGTGTGCGGACTACAAGTCCAAAAAATTATGCTTCACAAAACGAGTTTGATTTCACCGAAATTGTCTCTTTCCAATTGTAGATATTTTATTTATCTATAATATTTAATATACTTTAATTCACTATCCTCATTATTACTTATCACATATATCACTATATTATATGCAAAAATACTTTAATGTTGACTTCATTTAGGTTTCATCTCATTCCATTCATCACATAATTTATTCATCTTTCATTTATGGCATAATTTATCGAGACCTCTTTATTTTCATAAATGTATCTGATCAATTCTTCTGGAACTGAAAAATCAATTACGTCATAAAACTCTTTTGGAGTTTCTATATCCTTGTTTGCGTCATCTTTTCCTTTAAGCTCCTTTTATTATTTGATGCTTTTTATATTTGGAACCGATTGGTATACCTCGCTTCGGGCACGGTTAAGACTCATTTGTAATATTAAATTATTGTAATATTAGATTATCCGACATGGACATCTATTTTGTTTGGAGCATAACAACTGATATTTGATTTGTTTAACTTTGAAAATGAGTTATATCTTGAGGATCAAGATAAGACAATAATATTTGGTAGATGGATATTCATATCAAATACTTTTTTTTTTAATATTCTTTCAAGATTTATCTTAGTGCATTATATTATATTGAAGTAATTGTGATATACACAACACATTCAAAAATTCACTTTGATGGGAATACTAGGTTGTTAACCTGAAACCAAGAATAAATCAAGGGAATGACTTAAATACCGTAATGTGTTGCATTGATGCAAATCAATATTTCAACATACAAGATTATTGATTCTCAAAATAGAGTTTAAAAAATATGGCGTAATAAATCATAAGTATCAATCATACAATTAACTTTAGACGTATAAAGAATGGATCTTCAAGTCCATTTTTATGAGCATATGCTACAAGTTGTTGAATATCAATTTCAATTAACAAAAGATACTTATCGAATGCTTTCGAAAAAGTTCAGAAAATAAACTCTTAGGTCAAATTTGTTGACAGAATAATATCACAAACTTCTGGCCGTGAGATGACAATAACCAAACATGTGATCATTTAGTTGATGCATCGATTCAAGTCATATAATCTCGAAGTAATTTCACATGATCATTGTATTGATTTACAAATATCACCTTATATATAAGTGAGAGACTCATTCTTTTAAATTGTCAACTTTCTTTGGGAACTAGTAACACCTACAAGTTACTAGATTGAAGAATCTTCTAACTCTTCAATATGTATCCATAAAATTGGTTTTCAACGACATTTTCCTGAGGGATAACCAACACGAATTTGAAACAATTTCAAAATCATATATGCTATTGGTTTAACAAACAAATAAATATTCAACTTCACGGATAGATTAGACTTAAATATTAAAAATTAGTTCGTCAAGAAGTATATCTAATCAATTAATTGTGCAATCCTTCAGGGATGCGTTGCAATTGAATTCTTCGGGAATTCATGGAGAATAAAACTTGAGTTTTTAAGTTCTTCAGGAACTATGCACAATAAAATCAATTTTTCGTGCAATCTTTCAGAGATGCATCACCATTGTATTGAACCCTTTGAGAATTCATTTAGAATTAAACTTTAGTTTTTAAGTTCTTCAAGAACTATATACCAAATCTAATCAGTTGTTTGTATGATCCTTCAGTGATGTATCACTTCCGAATTCTTCAAGAATTCATAGAGAATAAAATTGAGTTTTTTTAAGTTCGTCGGAAACTATACACCAGATTTATACAATAAAATCAATTCTCTAAGCAATCCTTCATAGATTAACACTTTTGAATTCTTTAGGAACTCACATAGAATAACATTTGAGTTATTCAGAAACTACGCTTTTGAATTCTTTAAGAATTCCGAGAGAATGATATTGAGATCTTCATGAACTACATAATAGATCTCTTTAATTTTATAATATGAGATCAATCTTTATGCAATGCTTTCAGGAAAACATATTGAATAAATAAAAATGATAATATAATAAAATTCACATAATAATTATTTAATGTATATATAAGACACTAATGATTAAAAATTCACTTTTTCAAGATGAATAAGTGGAGTGTTCGGGGTTCAAAATCCCGACCCTCGCATATAATCTGCAATGCCCCTGCATATAATTACGACCTTCATTTAATCTATTGTAATTACATTTTTATCCTTTTTATAATACTATTTAAATCTTGAATTAAAAAAATCAGTTCAATTTTATTTGATTGTGGTATTTATTTTATTTTTTCAATTTTTTTTTAAAATCAGTTCAGTTTATTTTTTTTAAATGTTAATTGCAATATAATATATGAAACATAATTGTCTTGAGACGCTAGTGTGCATAAAGAGAAATAGTATGCATACCAAAAAAAAAAAGTGAATAGTTTGCATCAATCTTTCTTACTACCTCACGTTTAACTCAATTTTCAGTGATGGCTTCTTAAATGTCTGAGTGCTTACGAGTAAACCACTCATTTCAGATCTCTCTCGGTCAATCTACCCTGCACTTCATCCTTGTCCGCTATCGTAAGGAACAATCAGAATCGGTCCAACATGTCAAGAGGTCTAAAACAAATTTTATAACGAGACGTTCTGGAAATAAAAAAAAAAATTAACGCAATGTTTATTGAAAGCATAATAAATCAAATTTTATTGAATCTAATATTTAAACTTAAAACCAAAAGAATTTGATACCTTACAATTGACCAACTAAAATAAACAAATATTGACTCTTAGGCCAGCTCTGGGAACAATTTATAACTTTTGGATTTAGAAATTTGAATCATGCAGCTTTTTAATAAATTGGTATCATATATACGGGAAAGGATTTCCTCCGATGGAAATCTCTCCTGTTTTGTGCAGCGACACAATCTGAACCATTAATCTTTTTCCCTCTCTTAAAGATCTCTCACGTTAGAGATCTCTCACGGTCATTACTACAACCAATTTTGTGCTGAAGTTACATTTTTCCATCTAGATAGTGAATGGTGCTTCACTCTACGATTGATTAGAATTCTCCCATCATGCCATTTTCTCATATTAGGAGAGTGTGGGACACAAATATGAAAATTTGGGGAATGAATGGAGGCCATTTCTCAAAATTCTGATCAGCAATTTTCAACACGATGTAAATGATGAAATGAAGTCTTCAATGGTGAGTTGGGTACAGGGAACCAAGAGCAACTAATTGTCAAACAAATTAATTAAGCTTTGAACTCATCTAGAATAATATATATGTTGAAGCTTGTGGCAACCGTGTAGTGAGATATAGAATCGTTGAAATATAATCCAAATTCGTTTGTAAGGTGTAGCTGATCTGATAATGCCAATATTGTTAGGTTAAACACCTTTGTTTAAATTTGATCTTGAGACCTTACAATTACGTGTGAGTTTTACAGTTTTTTTTGTCGCACGCCAACGGTAAATAATTCAAACTTTATGCATGTTAAACCAAACAATATGATATTATTGCTACATGTGATCGAAGTTAGGTCCGATGTCCGACACATATTGATGTTTGATATCGACATAAAACCAACAAATATTATTAAATTTTATTTATCTTTTTAAATAATTATTGATGTCGACGTGTCAATTTTAGTCATGTTTGTACTTCATAAATTAGTAATTTTTTGGCAAATGAGAAAGAGACATTACCGCAATTCAATATAATATATGTAATCTTCTGTACAATTATGTATATATAATATAATATGCATGTTGAATTGCTGATAGTTACTATTTAACAGAATGCGTTGAGAAACCGTGAATAATATGTTGCAACTAATCTCCTTTCAAGAAAAAAAAAATATATGTCTTGCAACTAACTTGGTACAATTAGGGACACAATTTTTAAATTAAAAGTGTATATAACTAAAAGCTAGAAGAATGACTCTCCAAAATTCTCTGTCTACTAACATGTGTGACTTCCACAAACAGCTAATTTTACGAGCACCTTAAATTGAGAAATACTAATTGTATTTATAATACACCCATTTAATGGAAATTCAAATAAGTTTGATCAAATTTATGAAAAACCCACATATTTTAATGAGTTTTATTTTTAAAATAGTAAAACTTGTTTCAATTTCTACGAAAAAATATATATATTTTGCCAACTTAACAACTTTGATATTTTTACCATTTAAGTTAAGACTTGTAGACATAATATCATAGTTAATTATAAAATCTAGATCAATATTAAAAAGATTCGTACACAAGTAACATGATAATTAACGTATTATTTTCTTCTTAAATAAAATAAACAATATAGTATACCACCAAAATAAGCAAAAAAAATATTAATATTTCAAACCTTCCACCGTCGAACTCTCGGTGGAACTGATCAAAGATTTATTATAAGTCATGGTTGTTTTTAAAGAAGAGGCTAAATAGGTACATACAATGACCAATTACAAGAATTATAAAAATATTAAATTTTAAGGTAGGTAGACTGAGATAGACGGTAATTATATATACACCAAGTCAATTAAATTTTTAAACCAAAACGAAATATTCCTACTCATTAAAAAAAAGTAACCATATCGACAAGACAAGTAATTAGGTTGTAGTTTATTAATTCATTGACAATAGTGACACAATGTTATAGCATAAAACATAATTTTACTTTTTTAAAAGGAATATAGTTTTCTTGACCAATAAATTAAATCCAAATTTCGATCAATTATACTACATTCCCACTTAAATTACATTCAAAATTAAAAATGATGCATCACTCCATATTACATGTATTATAATCAAAATTCTATATGTATTTAGTCCAAATTTGGATTAAATGCACTACTTCTTTTACTAATATTTTAATCCATTTGAGCATTATAGAATTCAGGCAAATTGGGAATTAAATTGACTCTATCAAATGTTTCACACTTGGGCTCTCAATCATGCATGCCAGTTCTTCTCTCAAGGATATGCTAATTTGAAATACACCTGCTCTATAACGCGTTTTCACATATTTTTGTTGTTCATATCTCAAAAGAACTCATACAACATTACCTTCTTACCATCACCTACTAATTTCATTGACTTTGTTCATGCCTGTGTGTTGAAAACATTAACTCATTCAATTATAAACCACAATGCATCGAGTTTTAAAATACAAAATGACATGAACAAAAACCAAAAGGTATACAAAGCACACCATCCACGAAATAAGAATATAATTTAAAACTTTAGCCAGGTTGTCTTAATACATTTGAGAAATTAAAAATATTATAATCTATGCTTGGGCAACACTATATAAAGAGTTAGAATGCAAACTTAAGCAATCACAGTAACTAGCTAACACTCTTCCAAGGCATTGAGCACAGGAAAACACACAGAGAAGATGGGAACCTTATTTGGGTTGAGGCACTTGCCTCAACTCATCTATGCAATAGCATTTTGCATGATTGCAAGCAGTGTAGCTGCTGATGATAAGCCTTACTATGGTGGCCAACCAAACAACAACTATCCACAACCAACACCTCCAAGTCATGGACAACAGCCACCGTATTATTTCAAATCACCTCCATATTACTACCAATCCCCACCTCCACCCTCTCCATCACCACCACCTCCATACGTCCATAAATACCCACCTTATTACTATAAATTTCCACCTCCACCATCTCCATCACCACCTCCTCCATATGTGTACAAGTCCCCACCACCTCCATCTCCCTCTCCTCCTCCTCCATATGTCTACAAGTCACCACCTCCTCCATCTCCTTCCCCTCCCCCGCCATATGTCTATAAGAGTCCACCTCCGCCATCTCCCTCGCACCCACCTCCATATGTCTACAAGTCTCCTCCTCCACCATCACCCTCATCTCCCCCACCCTATGTTTACAAGTCACCACCACCTCCATCCCCTTCACCTCCTCCTCCGTACGTCTACAAGTCACCACCTCCTCCATCTCCTTCACCTCCCCCACCATATGTTTATAAGAGTCCACCACCACCATCTCCCTCACCTCCACCTCCATATGTTTACAAGTCTCCTCCACCACCATCACCCTCACCTCCCCCACCCTATGTTTACAAGTCACCGCCACCTCCATCCCCATCCCCTCCTCCTCCATATGTCTACAAGTCACCACCTCCACCATCTCCATCTCCACCACCTCCATATGTTTACAAGTCCCCACCCCCACCATCACCTTCTCCTCCCCCACCCTATGTTTATAAGTCACCACCACCTCCATCTCCTTCACCTCCTCCTCCATATGTCTACAAGTCACCACCTCCACCATCCCCATCTCCACCACCTCCATATGTCTACAAATCTCCACCCCCACCATCACCTTCACCCCCTCCACCATATGTATATAAGTCACCACCTCCTCCATCTCCCTCTCCTCCTCCACCATATGTTTACAAGTCACCACCTCCACCGTCTCCATCCCCACCACCTCCATATGTTTATAAGTCTCCTCCTCCACCATCTCCTTCACCACCTCCTCCATATATCTACAAGTCACCACCACCACCATCCCCTTCACCACCCCCTCCATATGTCTATAAGTCCCCTCCTCCTCCTTCTCCTTCACCCCCACCTCCATATGTTTACAAATCTCCACCCCCACCATCACCTTCACCCCCTCCACCATATGTATATAAGTCACCACCTCCTCCATCTCCCTCTCCTCCTCCACCATATGTTTACAAGTCACCACCTCCACCGTCTCCATCCCCACCACCTCCATATGTTTATAAGTCTCCTACTCCACCATCTCCTTCACCACCTCCTCCATATATCTACAAGTCACCACCACCACCATCCCCTTCGCCACCCCCTCCATATGTCTATAAGTCCCCTCCTCCTCCTTCTCCTTCAACCCCACCTCCATATGTTTACAAATCTCCACCCCCACCATCTCCTTCACCTGTTCCACCCTATGTCTATAAGTCACCACCACCTCCTTCACCTTCACCACCTCCTCCATACTATTACAAATCTCCACCTCCACCTTCTCCATCACCTCCTCCAACGTATGTCTATAAGTCACCGCCACCTCCTTCACCTTCACCACCTCCTCCTTATATTTACAAGTCTCCACCTCCACCATCTCCATCACCTCCTCCATATCATCCCTACCTCTACAACTCACCGCCACCTCCCGTCTATTAAGCTTCCGGCTATTATTTGAATTTTTTTCATTGAATTATATTCAGCATTGTTGTGGTTAATATGTATTGATGCTTTGTTAATAAAAAAGTCTATGTTCTACAATGAATTAAGAGCCTTATTTTGATTCAAATGCATCTATGCATGTATGGTGTTAATTCATAAGTTGTATTAATCTATCTCCTTTAGTTGTTTTTTTTTAAAAAATTAGATATTTTTTGTTCATTTTTACCTTCTTATCACTAAAATCAACACACAAAATTAGATGCCAAAAAATATTTTTTGATTAGTTGAATCTAGTGAATAGTTTCTACTATTCATATGCACAAGATAATATACATTGATGAATTCAAATAAATAGCAAATAAATAGCAGTAAAGCAGACCAATTGAATAGACCACCAGTAGTATGATTCATGAAATTTTCAGGAATTAATGAAACCTACATACGACAAATGTACCAGTAGCACATACTATTAAGATGATGAGTTGAGTATTCTCTCCTTGGATGCTATGTTCTCAAGAATTACACAATTTTGATTGAATGGTGACTGAATAAGTATTTAGTGAGTAACATATGAGTTTGTTTGCAATGATTAAAAATAATAGAACTGCTAATACTATATGCATGCAGTGTATGACTGTGAAAAATATAATATGCAATTGAGGAAATGAATAAACAAGCATGAATATAATTGAAATCACAAAAATCAAACACAAACTATGCGGATAAAGATGGATACAAACATAGTTAAATGTCAAAGTTTGCTTATACTTATCAGTAACTAATGCAATTTGAATCATTGATTTGATCAGGTTTTGTTTTGCAAGAACAAAAGGGAGTGTATTAATATTGAGCACAAAGTGTGCATAAAAGTTTACAACCAAAATCATCATCCATACTTGAGCATGATAATGACACCAACCAAGAAGAGATCAAACTGCATCACCCAACTTCCTAACCGATTTTCAACAACAGCCAACATCATTATTAAGCAGCTTATCTTCATTTTACCACTTCAGTTAAGAAAAATAAATGAAATTTTACCATTTAGATCATTCAATCAAGAGAGGCATGTAATCTGAATTATACCCTTAGAACTAGAACAAATTATTACAAGTCTCACAAATCAAATAAAACATAACAAACATACATGTAAAAATGGAGGTTTGTTTTGCAAATAATGACAATATTAGTCGCCTTTGTTACGAGCAGTTGTTTACCGGAATGCCACAAACCCTTTTGTCATTAATAATAATAAGGGACGGGAAGTTTACTATAGAGCGCCGCAATACACATGGTATAAAATGGTGGTTATAATCTCCACAATTATGTTGTTGAAAATAAGTGAGACATTCTATAATACAACAAACCCTGGCTATTGTCTAGCAACTCTACAAAGTGTCCAAGGATCCAATAAACCTATTAGACTCTCTTTGGTTGTTTAGGAGGGGAGGGAAGGGACTTCAGGAAAAGGGAAGGAGGATATTCCACACTTGGAATTTACTTAAAATCCCCCTAATATGGGAGAATTAAAAAAAATGTACCGAAAGAGGACTTTAGAGAGCTTAAAAAAATTATTCAAATCATTTCCATCTTTTTATAATACTCTAAAAAATAAAACTAAATAGATTACATTAAACATAAGCATTTCCTTTTCATTCTCTACAAAAACACTCAAATAAACTGTGAAATTTATCTCTTTCCCTCTCCTCCCTTCCCTCCAAAGTCCTCTCATTCCCTCCTCTCGAGACTGCCAAACAGAACATAATGAATTTGAAATTTTTAAGATAAGCCTATCTAAACATGGAGGTTAAAAGGGAGTTGACAAAAAGAAAGCAATTCATGATGTCTCAAAGGGAAAGGTCACATGAAGAATAAATTAAGAGGCCATCATCCTTAAATTGTAGAGCTAATGAATCAGATATACAAAAAACAGGAACTTTCCAACACTATTAAAACTAAAAACCACATAGTACTAGTACCTACTTTTCTCATCTACTTTGATTTGGGTTCTGATAGTTTTAGTAAGCTCATGGTTTGCTCCATGTGTTAAGCTATGAGCTTGTACTTGGAGTAACAATGTTTTGCTCCATGCCTTGAGCTCACTATGCTACTAGGACTCTCATGACCATACCTGACCGTTAAATCATAAACTCGAGGCTTTTCCTACCATTTTATTTTTCTAAAATTAAATATCAAGGATAAGTTAACAATTGCTAGCTGTCTGTTTGGTAAAACATAAAATTAAGTTATGGCTCATAACTTATAACTTATAAACTCGTATGATTAAAAAAACACATATTTAGTAATTGTCATTTTTACAAGCTTATATCTTATTTTCATGAGCTTATAGTGGTTATTTTGATTAAAAAACACATATTAATTATATCTATATAAGTTATTTTGACGGCTAATTTATCGAACACTACAAATTCAATAACTAGCTTATTAATCATCCTCTATAAGCTAGCGTATCAACTATCACCTATTTTTTTACCAAACAAGCCTAGATTATCATAATCATAGTCACAGTGAACAAGTAATTCTTACCAATGTAATGCATCATTAATAATTGTAGAGAAGATGAAAGTAACAAAAATAGAATATCATTTACATTGACAATCATAATTTTAAAATTTAATCAATTTAATGTAAAAAAAACACGAACAAGATAGGAGAGAGAGTGACCGAGAGATCAAGAGAGGTGATTCTTCGCGGCACCGCCACGAACAATCACACCGGCACTATTCTACGCCGGAGGAGAGGACAAATAGGGGGGAAGGGGGCCAAGCGGGGTGCCAGAAAATGGGTGGGGATGATTGGACTGTGGTGAGAGTGCGGAAGAGGAAAGCGCCGAGACAGGTGGTTCGAGGACAGGACATGCAGCGGGATTTCGAGGAGCAAGGAGGTTCTTTGGCGGGGCAGGAGCGACAGTCTAGATTTAGGTATTCATCGCGGTTTGATCACAACGCTGAGTATGGTGTTTTGGTTAACCCTAGGCAGCGTGATGGTGGACAAGTTCGGTACAATCATGCTGATCGTAACTCGGTTTGGGAACGGCTTGAATTTCCATATGTAACTTATCAGAAACAACCTGAAGCGGACCAGGAAAGGAGTGAAGATGCAGCTTCACTGTATAATGCAGATATCGCGAATGTTTCTGAATATCATAGGTACGTAACTTTCTACTTTACCAACGTGCCGGATATGGTGCCTTATTTTGTTGTGAAAGAAACATTCGAAGTCTGCGGTATCATGGACAATTTATTTTTGTCGAGAAAAAGGAACAAACAGGGACATATTTATGGGTTTGTTAGATATGTAAATGTTAGGGATGCAGAGAAACTGTTAAAAGCAGTGAATAACATTACTATCGGACAATTTCGTGTAAGGGCAAAATTTGCACGCTTTGATCGTAAGCCTGTGGAAGTTATTGAGCCGAGAGGGAACGAGGGTGTTCGGGGTAATGGTGTAGCGAAGATGTTAGAGGAGAAGAGGGAGGGTAGTAAATTGTTGGATGTAGGAGCAAAAAAGAATGTTGAGGGAGAAAAAAGTGAGCAAGGGGTAAAAAATACAGAAGGTGAGGGAGGACGTGAGGTTGGGTTAGGTTAAGGTGAAGGAAGTAGGAGGACAGGGAGGTGGAGGGACTGGAGCGAGTCTGAGGGAGCTAGGGATGGAGGAGCTACGAAAACAAGAGGCTGCAAAATCCTTTGATGCGGCTGTTAAAGGAGTTAAGGCAGCAACCAAAGCCATTGTTCCTCAGTTTGTTTGTAAATTGGTGAGATCATATAAATCAAACGTTGATGACTTATTGTGGGCTCGTAAAGGTGTGATTGCTTTAGTTCTCAATGGGGAAGCTATTATGATAATTCAGACTCGTATTGCGGACGCGGGGATTGATGATTTAGATATTATACCGTTTGGCGCCGATAAAGTGTACATTCATTGTGTGTCGAATGATGATGTTATGACGGTTATTGCAGAGGCTCAAGATTTTTTTAATTTATTTTTTACAAAGCTGGTTCGATTGACACAAGATGTTATTAAGTTTGAAAGGAGAGCTTGGGTTCGTATTTATGGCATACCGATTCATGCTTGGAATACAAAACTGTTCAAGTTGGCCATTTTCGAATGTGGCAGATTTTTACGGTTGGATGATAGTACAGTGCCAAAAGACCAGTTTGATTATGAAAGGGTTCTCTTGGCAACATCATCATTAGAAGTTCTTATTTTCGGAGAGCATTTTAATAGATGGAGAGATGGTGGAATTAAAAATTATAGAGGAATGGGGTTTTGCTATTGGGGAAGACGCGTGTTTATTGGATGACGATGCTGACTCTAAGGAGTCAATTCCTGATAAATGTTATGATAATGTGGCACCACAGATTAGCTAGTGATCAAGTGGACAATCTTGTTAATAACTTGGTGGATGACTGGGCTACTAACATTGAAGTAGATGAATGCCAACATTTTCCTAATATTCCATTGGGTAATAAAAATGAGGAGGCTACTGTTAAGGTCGTAGATGCATGTGAGTTGGATGGTGCTTCTCAAAAAATTGCTATTGAAGTGCATAATAATGAGGAGGATAATGTTAAGCTAGAAGGTGTATGTGCTAAGGATAATGCTTCTAAAAATATTGCATTTGACGTGCCTATTATGATCACGGACAACACTACTTTGCAAAAGGTGGATATTTTTGTACAAGAAGACAAGCAATTCACGAAACCTGATTTACAAGGTGAGGTTGTGAAGGTTAATAGTCATCATCTCGTTGAGAATAGTAAAAATAGCTTACGGAGGAAACGTCAAAATTCATGTCCTCCACGTGTAACACGTTCAATCAATTCGGGACCATGGAGCATTGAGTGGCTGCAAGATCAGGTTCATGGGGATTGGGGGTGGTATCATCATCCAAAAAACCTTCAAAAATCAAGGAGAACTCGCAGGTTAATACGTCCAAACTTGTGAAGGATGATACAACATTGAAGGAAGTCAAATCAGATAACAAGCTGAAACATTCTGCCCGTAATTTAAAGAAAATTGCTCGGTTACCTGTCGATGACCGCAGGCAAGTTCTAAAAATTCCAATGAAGAAGGTGCATAGGCGTATAGGGGTTAAGAAGTTAGATGCTTTGAATAATGTTGTCCGTAAAGAGTCACATGGGCCAGAGTCCTCTTCTTCAGCTTCAGTTAATAATGATTGGAAGAATTGGGTAGTATTGCGGGGTGAATATGAAGTTGTTAAGGTGGATATCAATTGTTTTGGCAAGTCTTTAGGAGTAAAATTTTACAATGATAAAGCAAATCAATTTAGAGTGTTGTCAAGAGGTTGAAATCAAAAGAAAAAGGGTGTGGAAGAGGTAGGGGAGGGGTCGCATAAGGTTTGAGTAGTGGGGGCGGTTTCGAGTAGGGGAGGAAGAGGGTGTGATGAAGATTCTTTCCTGGAATGTTAGGGGTTTGGGACGTTTTGCTAAAAGGCCAGAAGTGCGAAAATTAATAAATGAAAATAATCCTTCTATTGTTTGTATTCAAGAGACGAAACTGTTTGTTATTGATGACGTTTTGTGTGCATCTCTGTGGGGTACTTTGACTCAGTCTTATTCTTTCCGTCCGGCAGTGGGGGTGTCTAGTGGTTTATTAATAATGTGGGATTCTTCTGTTGGGGAGGTGTGGTCGTCATTCAGTATGCAACATGTTCTAATAATTCATGGACATTTCACTGATTATAATGATGAGTTTTATTTGTTCAACATATATGTGCCTTGTGATAATGGGGAAAAGCAGTTGTTATGGAATTCCTTGTCAGAAAAACTCCAAAAGTTGGTGGGGAAAAACATTTGTTTATGCGGTGATTTTAATGCAGTTCGTGGTATGGAAGAAAGAAAATCGAGAGGGGTTGTAATTCACTCTTTTGACTACGACCCCTTGAACAGTTTCAAGGCCGGAACTTTACATGGTATAAGGGAGATGGTAACTCTATGAGCCGTATTGATCGTTTTTTGTTGTCAGAAGAGTGGTGCAGCAGGTGGTGTAACACCCCGTTTTCCCAACATAAAAATTTCTTACAAAAATCAGAGTTTTCAACATAAACGGAATGTCACACTTCTTTTCAAAAATCGTAAATGGAATAAATAACTATTTATCCTTCATAAATCAATAACATAATATTTAATACTTCGCAGCGGAATTTATTCAACATCTAAAATAGTCTTTGGCACGAAGGCCTCATTAAAATATCTCATAAAAATCCAATAAACAACTTAATCTTGTAAATTCATAAACAATACGTAAGGAATAGAAAAACATGCAACAAAAGTTCCCATCCCGTTACGTATCAGAGCACCTAAAGACACCACACACAACGGATTCCTCACATACGCACCTAAGCTTGATTACCTGCACTTGCCCACAAGGCGGCAATTCCAACAGAAGGGGTGAGATTTCACAAAACAATAATATTAAGCATATAATTCAACAATTATATTTAACAGCTTAAACATCATCAATTTATAATAATAATTCTTCGTATAGTACTTCATTAAATCATCAATCAACTTCTAGTCATTATTAATATCATATTCATCACATCATATACATTCATCATATAACAACATAATCATCACATCATAAACATCATCGTATAACAACATAATCATCACATCATAAACATCATAATAATAATACTTCATAAACAACTCATTAAAGAATGACAATGCAACTTCAACGACTACAACTTGACTATGCAACTTAACAACTTGACTCGACAATGCGACTATGCAACTTAATCTTCTAAATCATGCATGTGGTACCAAATTTTGAGCATTAATATACTCCATCGTCGCTTTGAGCATAAGCTCCATCGTCGCTTTGAGCATAAGCTCCATCGTCGCTTTTAAATGAATATGCATGGACTCACATTTTATGACTTAAACAAGTCTAACATCTTAAAACGTCGCAACATCACAAACATCTTGGACCGACACATGCAGCTCTTAATAAATGTAAACAGCAACATGGCAGCAAGTAATTCACAGGATAATAAGATATCATTGCAAACATTGTTTTCAAACATCACACAAACTTCACATACATCTCAAGTAATGCACATAAGAATCATAATTCAAAGCAACATAGACAGTATACAAAACAACATGACATAATAATATCAAATGCAAGTCATCAATATCTCAAATATTCATAAATAATTCAAGTAATGCGTATACAATTATATCACAATATGAACAACATCAAATCATCATAAATCAGTTTCACAGATCATCATTAATATCATATATAATATTCATAACTAATTCATCAATCATAAACATCATACTCATGGACATATAAATTCATATAACACTTCATCAATCATGAACAATATCGTATTCACAAACATATACATACATATACTAATTTATCAATCATATTCAATTATCCACTGTGACCTACATGCAGTAATTTGACCATAACTCAAGTTCTATAAATCTTTTTGAAGTCAAACCAACGACATTAGAAAGCTAACATCCATACCTACAACTTTTGTGTTTACACCTAAGACCAATTCTGTACTGATCAATACCAGTTTTCATTTTAAAATTCGGGACAGAATTGAGAAAAATTAGGAAAAACAACCTATATTATTCAAACTTCACAATTGACAACCAAGTAACATAATCCATCAATTATCACTCTTAACTCTAATTCTCCAATTCTCAAAAACTAAACCTACAACATGTTAAATACAATTTTCAGAATCATAGACTCAAGATTATTGAATGTTAGTCCCACCCTTACCTTGGATTGATCGACGAAGGACATTAAACAGAACATGGATTATGGTCTTGAGAACACTCTTAATTCCGAAAGGACAGAAAGGAGTAGAAAAAGGAGAAAGACTCGTCAACACAAGTCAAAAGAGGGAGAAGAGAAGAAAAGCACAGGAAGCATCAATTGTGAATTTCGGTGTGTAGAATGCACTGTGTGAGTTCTCTATTTATAGAGATAGTTTACAACTAATAAGTGAGAAACTTTGGGAACAAGTAATGCACCTATTAGATATAGTACTTAAATATCTCAATTGAGTACCAAAATATATTTCAAAGCATGCACTAAAATATATTAGATTGCCTACCAAAATATTTCTATAACAAATAACAATTATATCTCTATAACAAATATATTTCTATAACATATATATATATATATTTTCTACAACGATAACATATATTTTCTACAACAAATAACATATATTTTCTACAACAAATAACATGTATTTCTATAACAAATAACATATATTTCTACAACAAATAACATATATTTTCTACAACAAATAACATGTATTTCTATAACAAATAACATATATTTTCTACAACAAATAACATGTATTTCTATAACAAATAACATATATTTTCTACAACAATAACATATATTTCTACATATATTTCCACTTATTCCACTAAACTCTTCTAATTTCCAAATCAGCCCCCACAACTTAACCTTATTTCTATTTTCAAGACTTATTATATTAAATAATAAAATAACACTACTTAATAAAATAATGACACACCACATAATCATTTAAATCATATAAATACTAAAATAAGCCACTTAATAAATCACATAATCAAATAAATATATTCTTAACTCTTCTTAATAAATTCTAGACTCAATTAAATAATTAAATAAAACAAATAATTCAAAGAGGGCGTTACAGGTGGCTTAATTGTTTGCAAGTCGCTTGCATGCGAGGGTTGTCAGATCATTGTCCGCTGGTCTTGTCGGTTGAAGAATATAATTGGGGGCCGAAGCCGGTGCGCATGTTGAAGTGTTGGTCCGAGTTCACTGGGTACCATCAGTTTGTCCGTTCGAAATTACAGTCATTTCAAGTGGATGGTTGGGGAGGCTTTGTATTAAAGGAAAATTGAAACATATCAAAATTTCCCTCAAGGAATAACATTTAACTCATTCTCATAATCTGTCAGGCAAGATTCTCTCTCTAAAAAATCAAATTGATGTTTTGGAGGCTAGGCGAGAGGTGGACGACCTGTGTGTGGAGGAAGTGGCGGATTTACATGTGATGTGAGCTGAATTACATTCTTTATCCAAGGCAAACACTAGTATTTCGTGGCAACAATCGCGAACATTATGACTTCGGGAAGGAGATGCAAATTCTAAATATTTTCATGCTATTATGTCAGACAGACAGCAAATAAATGCCTTCTCTTCTATTTTAGTTGAAGGAAATGTTGTGGAGGGAGTATCCGAAGTCAGGGCAGCAATTTTCAGTCATTTTCAAAGTCATTATCAAGCCCATGAAATTATTAGGCCGAGGGTGGATGATATGAATTTTCAGAGATTATCTGTTTTGGAAGGAAATACTTTGATTTATCCTTTTACTGAGACTGAAGTTAAGGATGCAGTGTGGGATTGCGATGGGTATAAGAGTCCAGGTCCGGATGGCATTCCGATGGGCTTTATTAAAGACTTTTGGTCGGAGTTGAAAGGTGACATTATGCGGTTTGTGTTGGAACTTCATCGTAACGGTCGTCTCACGAAAGGAATAAATAGCACTTTCATTGCTCTTATTCCCAAGATTGACAACCCACATCGGCTGAAAGATTTTCGACCCATTACTTTGGTGGGATGCTTATATAAAATTTTGGCGAAATTGTTGGCAAACCGTTTGCGTCAGATTATGGGAACGGTAATCTCAGACATTCAGTCAACATTTGTAAAGAATCGGCAAATCCTTGATGGTATTTTAGTAGCTAATGAGGTGGTTGATGAGGTTTGCAAGTTGAAAAAAGAATTGTTATTGTTCAAAGTAGATTTTGAAAAAGCATATGACTCGGTCGATTGGGGATATCTTGATGAGGTTATGGGGAAAATGGCATTCCCAAATTTGTGGCGTAAGTGGATGAGAGAATGTATTAGCACGACAACTGCCTCGGTTCTGGTGAATGGTAGCCCCACTAATGAGTTTCATTTGGAAAGGGGATTGCGTTTAGGTGACCCACTCTCCCCTTTTCTCTTCCTATTAGCAGCGGAAGGTGTGAATGTTCTTATGACTTCAGCAATGAATTTGAATCTGTTTACTGGTTACTCTATAGGAACGCACAATCCCACTATGCTTTCCCACTTGCAATTTGGGGATGACACGCTTCTGCTAGGTGTCAAGAGTTGGGTGAATGTTCGCGCTTTGAGGGCAATCCTGGTTCTTTTTGAGAATATGTCTGGTTTGAAGGTAAACTATCACAAGAGTATGTTGGTTGGTATTAATATTGCTGAATCTTGGTTACAAGAAGCCGCTTCTATTTTGTCTTGTAAAATTGGTAAAATTCCTTTTATGTATCTAGGGCTACCCATTGGTGGTGATGCTAGACGTTTGAGTTTTTGGGACCAGGTAATAGAGCGCCTTAAATCTAGACTGTCAGAATGGAAAAATAGAAATTTGTCTTATGGTGGCCGCTTGATTCTCCTTAAGTCTGTCCTATCTTCACTGCC
Source organism: Medicago lupulina (assembly GCA_958299785.1). NCBI lineage: Eukaryota > Viridiplantae > Streptophyta > Magnoliopsida > Fabales > Fabaceae > Medicago > Medicago lupulina. Next base: position 26,972,451 of record OY283142.1, read on the forward strand.
TGTCTACGCCCTTTCTTTTTTCAGAGCTCCCGCAGGTATAATCTCTACCATTGAATCTATTTTAATTAAAAAAAATTGGGGTGGGGGCGAGGATCTTAGAAAAATTGCTTGGGTAGACTAGAATTCTATTTGTATGAGTAAGGGGGTTGGTAGTTTGGGGGTAAGGAAATTGCAGGAGTTTAATATTGCCCTTCTTGGTAAATGGTGTTGGAGGTGTTTAGTGGATAGGGAGGGATTGTGGTTTAAGATGTTGTCTTCTCGGTATGGAGAGCAGAGAGGTCGGTTGAGGGAAGGTGGTGTGACAGGGTCAACATGGTGGAGGGAGATAGTTAAAATTTAAAATGGAACTGGTGTGGAGGGTGGTAGTTGGTTTGAAGAAAGTATATTAAAACATTTAGGTAATGGTGGTAATACTTTCTTTTGGTCGGATTGTTGGATGGGGACGGTGTCGTTCATGGAGAGATTTAGAAGGTTGTATGACTTATCGATTCATAAGGATTTGTCGGTGAAGGAAATGCATGTGTTAGGGTGGGGTGAAGTTGGGGAGGCTTGGAGGTGGAGGCGTCGTCTGTTAGCTTGGGAGGAGGAGCTAGTGGTGGAGATTAGGAATTTGCTTACTAACGTTACATTGCAGTATACTGACCCAGATGTCTGGCTTTGGCGGCCTAATATTGGTGATGGTTACACCGTTCGTGATGTGTATCAAATGGTCATGCGGCAGGAGATGCACAACCACAACGTCGTTTCGGATGCTCCTTGGCATAAGAGTGTTCCTTTGAAAGTTTCTATTTGCGTGTGGCGTCTTCTCCGCAATAGATGGCCAACAAAGGATAATTTGGTGCGGCGAGGTTTTATTACTAATGATACCCAATTGTGCGTTACAGGACGTGGCAAAAATGAAACAATAAATCGCTTAATTATTCATTGTCCTATTTTTGGTGACTTATGGCAACAAATTAAAACTTGGATTGGTGTGTTTTCTGTGGATCCGCAACAGGTTTTGGATCATTATTATCAGTTTGTTTATTCTTCAGGTGGTTATACTCCAAGAAAGTCTTTTCCTCAATTGATTTGGCTTTGTGGTATTTGGGTTCTGTGGAATGAAAGAAACCAAAGATTGTTTGCTAACATAGAAAGAACAACAATGCAATTACTTGAGAAGGTTAAGACTACATCTCTCAAATGGTTGAAAGCAAAAAATGTGTTCTTTCCATTTGGTTATCATATGTGGTGGCAACGTCCTCTTGCTTGTTTGGGGATTGGCTGATTTGCTTTTCTTGTTTTCCTTTGTTGTTTTGTTCGAAACTTTGTTGTAACTTTGTTTTGTTTCCTTAGGCACTTCTAGTGCTAGGGTCCAAAACTTTTGATAATATATCTCATTTTGGCTTGTTCAAAAAAAAAAATTATTCAATTTAATGGGATGTAAGAAGAAAGAGAATACGAAGAACCTGGTAAGGGATTTATTCACTGGAAGCCGCATTGACTTCCTTGGTCGCTTGAGCACTGACTGTGCATGGTTGTTCCTGAAAGCACCTCCCCATGCATATTGGAAAGCTAGGTAGTTTACGATTCTAGGATAAACACATTTGGGTCAACAAAGATTAATTTATCTTGACCAAATTTTAAACTAGACAAATAAATTTTTGTTAAATAAAATATCTTTAAAAATATGATTGGAGGGAGGAGAAATGCTAGGACACCCTCTTTCTAGCACTTTCTCTAACTGTGTCACTCTTCTCTTCGGTGAAATTTATATGAGTTTCACCCCTTTACGTGAAATCTATTTTCAATGTGTGGAACTTAGGTGAATTTCATTAAATAAAAGAGTGATTGTTAGATAGAGTATTAAAAAGAGTGTTCCTAATACTCCTTTGGAGGGAGTATTGTTAGTCGTTGAATATTCATCTTCAACTTCAATTATTTATTTTTAATTACAATTTTAGTCTTCTATTTTTATCATTTTGTAAAATTCTCCCCCTGAATTAAAATTCAGCAGTTTTGATCAATTCATCAAATATTTGTTGTTACACCATCATCTTTGGGTTTGCGTAGCTTTCTACTCAACTATTTTGAGACAAGAACCACCAACAACTATATGCTCTTGGCAAATCTTGCAGTAATTATGTTCTAGTAACCACGAAAAAATTTAGATAGTACTGGATGAAGTATACACATGAAATTTACTAAACTTGTAAATTCATTCATTGAAGTAAGAATGTGTTCTAAAATCCAATTCATTAAGGACGTGGAAATCAAATCAACAAATTTAAAAAAATAAAGAAATCAAAGTATAATTAAAAAGAATTAAATTAATCAACTTCAAATAGAATATAGAAATCTGACACAATCTAATGGAAACAAAATAATCAACTCTAAAGAAAGTATGAAAATCCAACTTTATGAAAATGATGGAATATGAATCCATGTATGTTGAAATTAATTGGGTGGACAAAGATTTTAACCCTAAAGTACAACAAAATGCTTCTGCACAAGTATGCGGGTTAGGTTATATAGGTTATCATAAGAGTACCGGAGACCCAACATCTTATTTACGATTGCAAGTAGCGTTGGTACCCCTATTTTCAGTGATTCAACCTCTGCGAAACCAATGATAGACATAACATTTTGACCTATTTGTGAGAGTTTACGTGGACTAGATCTTACGCAAACCCTAAGATACAAAGTTTTAGTTGAAAGAAAAGGCTTTACGTTTTTTGTTGAGCTTGATTATGAAAATCCTCCTAATTTTTGCACTAATTGCAAAATCATTGGTCACTACCTAGAAATATGCAAAAAGGTTAATATTGAGGAGGATGCAAACAAAGAAAAGGAACCTGCTAATAGAAGAATGAAAGGAGCCACATAAAGCTTTTGTGCAAAGGCGTTATGGCAGAGAGGACCAGGGAAAACCAAAAAAAGTGGTGATTATTGATGAAACTGAGAATATCAACAATAATGAGGTTGAGGATAGAGATTGAATGCCAGAAAAACAAACTCAAAATGATGCAAACCTACAAGGGTCTTCATCAAAACAACTTGAAGTTCACAAAGATAATAAGGAAGTTGTTCCGTAACAAAATAGATTCGATGCAATAAACAACCAAGAGATTGATAATGAAGGATAAGACTAGCTCCCAAGAGTCTGAATTTGTGGGTGCTACTCAACTTGAAGAGGAAGAGAACAATTCAAATGATACTGACACATGGCATACAAATTCTAATGATATGGTGAAGAAGAACATGCATTTCCAACATCAATCTTGGGCTAACATTGCCGAAGATGAAGAAGCCGAGAGGAACCTGTAAGAGCATTTAGAAGAAAAAGTTGAGACTGATGGAGACAAAGAAAAAGATCATGAGCCACCATTCAAAATTGTCAAAGACACAAGTACCAAGCTCTTCTGATTTTTAGCTCTTGATGACAGAGCATTATATGATGTTTTATACTATGTTTTTAGTTATTTTCTTTGCATTTGAAGACAAATAATAGGTCATTTAGAGGAGTTGTCCATGGTATGAGGAACATTTTGTATTTTTTTTCATTCGAGTCATTGTAATTCTCTTTTATCTTAAATCATGTAACTCCATATGTGTTTTGAATCTTTTTAGTGAAAAATCATGTTAATCGGCAAAGCAAGACATCTCATGAAGGATCAAGGGATATTGAAGATCAATGGTTTTCAGAAGTTTTTTAAAGGCAATACAAGTTGGGGGAAAATCATCCCAAGTTCCAAAGTATTTCAAGACGTAAGAATGCTCGAAAAAGGATGGAAAACTGCAAAATTTGCCCCTAGAGGTTGTTAAGGCGCCGAGGCGCATGGCAAAAGCGCACTGGGTCATGAGAGCCCCCTGATTACTGCCTCACGCGCCCAGACGCATATGTGCAGGTAAAATGCTTATTTTGCTTGTTTTTCAAGTTGGATCGGAGGAAAAAGCTCAGTTCTTATTTCTTAACCTCTAAAAAATGATGCACTATAAGTTGTCCTATGCTATTGACAACTTATGTTTAGGATAACTTATGCTATAAGCTGCAAATTAGTTGTTTATCCAAACAGACCCTGACTATAAGTTGTTGATCAAGAACGGTCAATTTTAGGTTCTAAATTTTTTTCAATCTTTCTATCGATGATAATGTTTATGTTGGAAATGAAATTCTTGAAAATGTGGTTAATAAATATAGAGGATAATGTTGATGCTACCGAAAATGATCATTTAAATTATATTGTTACCGAAAATGTTGATTTTGTTGATGATATTGAAGATGTGATATACAAGCCTATGCTCCTGGGATCATTTTTAACATAAACTAATTCATATGTTAGGTCACTTGTTGAATAGGTTATTAAGTATAAGCATGAAGTGTTTTTAAGTTTCATTAGTCTGTGGATGTTCTTGTGAATGATTATTGATTAGGATTGGTTTATAAAAATCACGATTCATGAACTGATATCCAATAGTGTTGCTAGGATTTTGGCTTGATAACCAATAGATTGTGCATAAATCATACTATTATTCTAAATATTTATTTAATGGGTGCAGGAACAAAATTGAGGTAAACTCTACTCTAAATGAAGTTCAACATTTCCAAGAAAAAGGTGCGGCATACATATATATGTTTTATTTATATGTTTATGATCATTTTTATCTGCTTATGAAAAAAATGTTTCTTGCTGTGGGCTAAACCGAAGGAAAATGATAAATGTGTAGAAGAGAATAAGCAAATGGTAAACTTGAATTTGGCTGTAAATGGATGGGTTTTTCTTATTTTGTTAACTGCTTACTAGAAACTGTTTGTGGCTGCAGCAAAATGATGAATTGATTGCAGCCAAATTGGAAGAGGATATGTCTCTTCAGGATTCATTGAGAAAGGTTAATGACTTGTTTATAATTACCCTAAAAAAGAACGAGGCTTACGCTACTTCTTTGAAAGAGGAGATGGATGCATTAACTGCGAAACAACCGGAGCATCTTGCAGCTGCATTCTGTTAAGAGGTCACTAAAATGTACATGAAAATGAGAAAAGAGGTCAGTGAATTGTACAATATTAATGAATTAATTGAGGAACAATCGGAGCATGTTCCAGTTGCATTGAAAATAGAGGTCATTAAAACGTACATGAAATTGCAAAAATTTGTCGATGAATTGTACATGGATGGACAAGAAAGGTATGCTGCTTTGTATGTGAAGTCTAGTGGGTAAGTTATACACTAGATTTTTGTTGTGAGTAATTCTAGATTTCCTTTTTAACTTCTTACAGTTTTTCTTGTCATTGTAGGCTAATCAAAGACAAAACAGAAAAGCAAGACAGAAAGCCATAGATACGGGGAAATTAGGCGAAGCATTGTGTTTGTTCAAATAGATTGCGGTCAAATTGTGGACTTTGTGATGTATGAAGTAGCTACTTATTTAGAAAGTAACTGTGAAACAAAAACATATTCTTTAGAAGGTTCTCAGATATTTGATACTATCTGCTACGTTCTTTGTTTAGATAATTATCGTATATTTCAAATATGCATGCGACATAGAGGTAGCAAAATGGGCCTGATTCGTCGGACTGGCCTGTATAACCCTCTATTTTTTATAGACTGAGTCGAAGTGTTAGATTCGGTTACCTAAATTGATCGAAGTGTTGGATTTGGTTACCTAAATTGATCCAGCTCATTTCGTCTCGTTTTTTGGTGGGCTTAAGTGTGGCTTACGGTCCACTTTACTATCCTAATAGATGTTTTTTTTTTTTAATAATATCCTAATAGATGATTATTGCCTTGGATTAATTTACATGGTTGATTGACTAGAAAAATCATGTTGGTGGATTTACTTTGAGGCTTATTTTATGTTTTTGGGTATGTTTTGGTTTTTGATTTAATTTTTTTTTTGTTTGATGTTGACGGATTTCTTTTATTTTGAGATTTTTGTGGATAGTTTCCATAGTATTGGGCAGTGGCGGAGCTAAGATTATTATAAAGTTTGGGCAAAAAAATTTGCAACACATTTATAGGGGTTTACGTAAGAAATTGCAAGCAAATAATCAAAAAATATAAAGAAATTACACAATTTATAGGGGTTTATATAAGAAATTCATAGAGATTTACATAAAAAATTGCAAAAAATTTGGCCTGAAGCCCGAACGAGTGCCCGGGGTCGCTTGGCCTTAGAACCGCCCCTGGTACTGAGAGTGTTGTATCTGATTTAGGAGCTATCATTAGAGAATGCATAAGTACATTCTCATCTTTCTCTACAAACTTAACGGTAGAGTTTATTAGAAGACAAGTTAATGAGGTGTCCATAAACTTGTTAGGACGGACACTTCTTATGTTAGTTTTCACTACTTCACTAAATCACCTTATTGTGTTCATGATATTTTTATTAAATGAAATAGTATGTTTCAACTATTAATTAATTATGATACTGAATTTGTTAATTATGTTGTTTAATTTGTTGATGGTGTTGAATTTGTCTCACAAATTTGTTTTTACCACAGTTTTATTTGCTATCATATTAAGGTATATTTTTTGTCTTGCTAAAGCAAATAAACAATGAATATAATCATATTACAAGCACGCCATAAATAAAATAAATAAATAAATAAAAGTAAATAAAAAATATTTCAAAGCTTTCCACCGTTGAACTCGTGGTGGAACTGAGAAAAAAAAATTATTATAAGAACTCATGGTTGTTTGAGAAAGAAGGGGCTAAAGGTTTACTACAATGACAATGACACTATAACAGTGATTAAAAGAATTATAATAATTATTATTATAAGTATAAACATAAACATATAGTTAGGGCGACTGGGACAGAGTAACCAGTTATATACACAAAGTTAATTGATTTTTTAAGCCATTAGGAAGTTTTCCTATGGTGCATATAATCATTTGTCATTATATAAAGTTCCATATGATTATTTGTCAAAATAAAAGAGGTACCATATGATTAAGCTGAAGTAGTTTATTAGTTCACTGACAATAGGTGGCACAAGAATAACAATTGTGATAGATAAAGATAGTTTTGCTTTCTATAATTCAGATATCTTTGTAAGAAATAATCAAAGTTAGTTAATCACATAGGTAAGCATACTTCCCCGTAAATTAAGTATAAGAAAAAAAACCTCTAAAAAGAGTATAAGCAAACAAAAATACATGTGTATGGTCAAATATATAGAGTTGTATTATAAGGAGTTCTGTTATTTGGATACACATCACACTAAATTTTGATAACAAATTAGAATGTTAACGCATTTCAAATATGCAGTTAATAATGTTCGATATATATATATATATATATATATATATATATATATATATATATATATGTGGTGAATAAATACAACAAGATTTAACAATTTGTTAGTCATCACCTAAACATAGTTAACCACCATTTAAAATATTTTTTTTACAAATGTTAAAAATGTAAAGGATGAATCTGCGAACAAACTTACAACATCTAAGTTAATAACATATAACGGCATAATGCCTACAAAAATATATAATAAAATTAAAGTCACCGGAATATTCATGGCCTCCGGATCTGTAACATTGACGTCCAAATCTTTTATTGAATAATCGATCTTTCAATATGAATCAAATGAACACCCCAAAAAGACGGGAAATCAAACAACACCGCACAAGACCACGAACAATAACCACCACACTTAGGTGATAAAATCACAAAGAAAAAACCTAGATCTATGTGAAAAATCACTTATTTAGATTGAAATGGAGAGAGAAAAATGAAGAGGGTTGATTTCAGGTAGAGAATTGACCCAAAACCACCCCCTCAATGAAAAATCTAGTTAATAAAATATTATTAACTATGATTTTCAATTTCAACTACAAATATACACGTATATCTTCTTTAAAAAAAAATATACACATATATCTATTAAGCAATAAAATTAAATTCAAACTTCAAATAAACATTATTTTTAGTTGCTCAAATATACATGATATTTATTAACCACACTATGTATTTGGGTCAAAGAAAAATGCTAGCAACACTTATTACACTTGTTGCTTAAATTACACTGACAACCAAAAATAGTGCATCACTTCGTATAAGAGAAATGTACATGTAGTTGGTATAAATTTAAAAATGAATACATTTACCTTTTAAATTATATTTCATTCCATAGGAATATTATATAGTTGTGCCAAGTTAGAATTAATTTGACTTTATCAATTGTTTCACACTTCTTGTTCTCAATCATGCTTGCCAGTTCTTCTCTCTAAAAGCCAAAGGATAAAAACAGAACAACTTCAGCTTTGACGCGTTTTCACAAAGATTTAGTGTTCATATCTAGAAACTAACTCATTCAGCGTTACATTGTATTCATCACCTACTATCTTCTTTGACTTTGTTCATCCCCGTTTGTGGAATACATCAAGTTTCAAAATACAAAATGATATGAACAAATACCAAAAGTATAGGAAGAACACCGTCCTTGATATAAAAAAATAATTTAAAACATTAAGCCAGGTTGTCATAATGCATTTGGGAAATTAAGAAATCTTATAATTCAAGCTTGGGCAACACTATATAAAGAGTTAGAATGCAACCATAAGCAATCACATTTTGTATAGTAATACACTCTTCTAAGGGATTGAGTACAAGAATACACACACTTTAGATAAGATGGGAACTTCAGTAGGGTTGAGGCACTTGCCTCAACTCATCTATGCAATTGCATTTTGCATAATTGCAACCAGTGTCGCTGCTGATGATTATAAGCCTTACTATGGTGGCCAACCAAACAACAATTATCCACAACCGACACCACCAAGTCGTGGGCAACAGCCACCATATTACTACAAATCACCACCACCTCCATATGTCCACAAATACCCACCTTATTACTACAAATCTCCACCTCCACCATCTCCATCACCACCTCCTCCATATGTCTACAAGTCTCCCCCTCCACCATCACCCTCACCTCCCCCACCCTATGTTTACAAGTCACCACCACCTCCATCCCCTTCACCTCCTCCTCCATATGTCTACAAGTCACCACCTCCACCTTCTCCGTCACCACCTCCTCCATATGTGTACAAGTCTCCACCACCTCCATTTCCCTCTCCTCCTCCTCCATACGTCTACAAGTCACCACCTCCTCCATTTCCCTCACCTCCACCTCCATATGTCTACAAGTCTCCTCCTCCACCATCACCCTCACCACCCCCACCTTATGTTTATAAGTCACCACCTCCTCCATCACCTTCACCTCCCCCGCCATACATCTATAAGAGTCCACCCCCACCATCTCCCTCACCTCCACCTCCATATGTCTACAAGTCTCCTCCTCCACCATCTCCCTCACCTCCCCCACCTTATGTTTATAAGTCACCACCTCCTCCATCTCCTTCACCTCCCCCACCATACGTCTATAAGAGTCCACCCCCACCATCTCCCTCACCTCCACCTCCATATGTCTACAAGTCTCCACCTCCACCATCTCTTTCACCACCCCCACCTTATGTTTATAAGTCACCACCTCCTCCATCTCCTTCACCTCCCCCACCATACGTCTATAAGAGTCCACCTCCACCATCTCCCTCACCTCCACCTCCATATGTTTACAAGTCCCCACCGCCACCATCACCTTCTCCTCCCCCACCTTATGTTTATAACTCGCCACCACCTCCATCTCCTTCACCTCCTCCTCCATATGTCTACAAGTCACCACCTCCACCATCCCCATCTCCACCACCTCCATCTATCTACAAATCTCCACCCCCACCATCACCTTCACCCCCTCCACCATATGTATATAAGTCACCACCTCCTCCATCTCCCTCTCCTCCCCCACCATATATTTACAAGTCACCACCTCCACCATCTCCATCCCCACCACCTCCATATGTTTATAAGTCGCCTCCTCCACCATCTCCTTCACCACCTCCTCCATATATTTACAAGTCACCACCACCACCATCCCCTTCACCTCCTCCTCCATATGTTTACAAATCTCCACCCCCACCATCTCCTTCACCTCCTCCACCGTATGTCTATAAGTCACCACCACCTCCTCCATACTACTACAAATCTCCACCTCCACCTTCTCCATCACCTCCCCCACCGTATGTCTATAAGTCACCGCCACCTCCTTTGCTTTCACCACCGCCTCCTTATATTTACAAGTCTCCACCTCCACCATCTCCATCACCTCCTCCATACCATCCTTATCTCTACAACTCACCCCCGCCTCCTGTCTATTAAGCTTCCGGCTGCAGTTGTTTGAAATTTTTTCAATGAATTATATTCAGCATTCTTGTGGTTAATTTGTATTGAAACTTTTGTTAATAAAAAATTCTATACTCTACAATGAATTTAATAGCCTTATTTTGGTTCAAGTGCAATTGTGCATGTTTGGTGCTAATTCATAAATACTATTGATATATTTTTTGTTCATTTTTTCCTTCATATCACTAACATCAACACAGAAAATTACATGCCAAAGAATTACTATTGAGTTAATTGAATCTAATCAATGCTTGTTATTATTCATATGCAGATAATAAATATATATTCAAACCATATAAATAGAGGTATATCAGAATAAATGAATAGACCGCCAGTAGTATGATTAGTGCAATTTTCATGAATTAATCAAACCTAAATACAACAAATGTGCAGTGAATAAAATTGAAATAGCAAGAATCCAACACAAACAGTGAGAATAATGATGGATACATAGTTAAATGTCAAAATTTTACTTATGCTTATCATTAACTAATGCAATTTGAAACATCGATTTGATCAAGCTATTTTTTTGCAAGAGTAAAAAGGGAATATATCAATAATGAGCACAAAGAGTGCATAAAAGTCTACAACCAAAACTATTACCCACACTTGGGCAGGATAATGACACCGACCACAAGAGATCAAATTGCATCACACAACTCCTAAACTTTTTTCCATAGCAGCCAACATCATTTTTATGGAGCTTATCTTCATTTTACCAGTTGAGTTGATAAAATTGAAATATTAACGTTGAGATCATTCAATCAAGAGAGGCATGTAATCTCAACTCTAGCCCTATAATTAGAACAAAACATGAGATGTTTAAAATATCAAATCAGACACAAGAAACAGACATGTTAAAAATGGCTGTTTGTTTTGCAAATAATGGCATTGTAACCGCCATTTTTTACATGAGTGGTGGTTTACCGGAATACCACAAATCCTGCTGCCATTCAGAATAAACAATTTTACTATAAAGTGCAACAATACACATGGTATCAAATGGTAATTATAACCTTCATAATATTTCCCTCAAAAAAAAAAAACCTCCATAATATTATCTTTTTTAATAAAAAAAATTGAACTATTATAACAATCAATTAAATATTAGCAATTATAATCTTAAAAAAAAAAAATGGAACATTATATAATACAACAAACCTTTGTTGTCGATAGAGGATAGCTGCGCTATCGCTGAATAGCGTGGTGGAGCATGTTCCCACTGTGACTCCTTATGCCTGTAAGGGCGCAGGCACCTCCAAAAGTCGCAGTTGTCGCAGCTGAAAAACTTTTTTGTAACTGTACAGTGTCGAAGGAACCAATAAACCTAGTAGACTCTGTTTTCATGTTTACCAGGGGAATGGAGGACTTCGAGAAACATGTCCTTCTCATTCTCTACGGAAACACTCTCAAATTAAGTGTGAAATTTCTCTCTCTTTCCCTCTCCTCCCTTCCCCCAAAGCCCAATTGTTCCCTACTCTCCGAGACTCCCAAAAGAAACCTAAAGAACCTTGAATTATTTTCAAGATAATATCTAAACATGCAGGGTAAAAAGGAGCAAACAGTAAGATAGTACTTCAGATAACAACGTCTGGTCTCCACCAACATTTGTTTGGTGGTGGTTTTTTTTTTTTGCAGTATGGACAGGGTGAAAAGAGACTTGTATTGCTGCTTTGGCCATCTGTATTACTGGTTTGGTTTCTTTTCTCATTCCTTCCACCTTGACAGTTCTGAAATTTGGCTTGAAAAGCTCATTCCATTGTTCCTTCTTGCCTAATAAGCCTCCTTTGTTCTTGTGCTTGCAGTGCATTCAACAATTATGCCAAGGTAATACTTGATAGATCCCTTGAGTTTTTCAGGTTCTTACACAAATGACTCTAAGCCTAGATGACTCTAAGCTAGGTTTATTGGTTTATTGGTTCCATTTGAAGTATGGCACATATACAAACCAAAGCTAGATATGAATTCTTGACACAAATGTTTGGTGTATGCAGTTTCAGAGTCGAGGAGTGTTGAATGGATGACTCATGAAACTACTCTTTTAAGTTGTTCCTAATTTTTAGGATCCATTATCTTTATGATATTTGTTAGGGACTCTCTGATATACTTATTTGTTACCAGTTTTTTAGGCATTTCGTTTTCAAATAGTAGTTTCTTTATGCATTATTTTAGGCTTTTCTTTATGTATAAATTAAGATGGTTATCATTCAATAAAATATCTCTTTTATGTTGTTCACAAAACATATTCTTTTCCACGCTAAACCTTGTTATATCCAACATCTATTCAGGCATTTTGCGACTTTACTCACCTTCATGGATTCAAATCTATTAAAAAGTTCAAAAACATGCAAAATCTGAGTAAAAGCTCATTAAAATCGTATAAAATCATGAAATCCATGCAAAATCGTAGGTTTTGACATGATTTTGAAGGATTATGGAATTTATTTATACTTGTCAGTTTTTGCAGGTTTCTATGGCTTCTAACCTTAGAGTCATTTATGTATAACATGAAAAATTTGAGAGAAACTACTATTTGAAAACTAAATGTTTAAAAGACTGGTAACAAATAGAGCATATTAGAGAGTTCCTAACAAATAGCATAAAGATAATGGATCCTAAAAATTATAAACAACTTAAAAGAGTAGTTTCATGAGTCATCCATTCAACAATACATTTATTTGTTCACAGCTCACACATGTGATCTCAATATGATAGATATTATTATGTGGTCAAGAAAAAACTTATAAGGGCATATGCAACATCAGTATCTAATTACTTTGATGACTTAGATGAAAAGTTTGAGAAATGGACCCCTGTACATATTTGGTTTAATTTTGATGGTGTCAATATAGAAACAATTCATGTTCCTTCAACGAAAAACTTAAGCTTAAGCAAGATATAGGATAATAACAATTGTAGTGTTTACTTTAGTTCTACGGTCGCTAGATTAACTGTTGAATAAATTATGAATGATGAGGTTGATATACATGTAGGTGGTGGTGCTGAGTGTTGGTTTCAATTGTCACTAAGGGGAGACTAGTTGCAGTTGCAGGGTCACATAACATGAATTCTTAGTCTAACTTGCTTCTTCTGCATTCTAAGTACTTCATTCATTCTCATGGGCACTTCACGATTTTTTACTTGCTTTGAGTATACAAGAAGAAAGGGGGACTAAGCTTGTCCTTAGTGCAAAATCAAATACAAAGAAACATGTATTTCTTTTAATTTTATTTTGATGTTTGATTAGTGCAATTGTTAAATATTCTTTTGTTTTACACGTCTAATTTGTTCTAATTTCTGAAACGGATAGAAAGAGTATATGTTGTTTTCGTGCTTAAAAATATACCGAACGAATTTACCGGGGTGAGTCACGACCAGGTCGCTTTCTTTAAGACGTTTCGCGGCACTACCCGAGTTTGTGCAAGGTAGACTAACAACCGCGCCGCCTCCAGGATAAAACAGCCCAGATCACTGTTACGAGTACGTACTGCACAGTATGCACTCGCTCGAGAAAATACACCTCTATATGGTTTAATCGTTAGATTAAAGCCACTCGAATATGGTACGTAACCACTCTTATCGAAACCGAAGGAACAGAAAGGAGTAGAAGCAGAAGAACGATTCGTTAACACAAATCGGAGGGAGAAGAGAGGAAACAAGCAGGAAGCATCAACTGCGAGTTTCGGTGTGAAGAATGAGTGGGGCGAGTTCTCCTTTTATAGGCAGAGCTTGTAACAAAAACGGAGAGACTTGGGGATCAATTCGTTCTGATCCTCAAGTAACCGCGTTTTATTTTGTTCTTATCGGATTACACGTTTGGTTTTGGATCGGGTTGTAACAGAACGCTTTCGGATAATGATAAAATAATTAATTAATTAATTTAACACTTTCAAGTGACAAAAAATAAATATCATTTTGACCCAAGCCCAAGCCCGGCCCGGCTGGTCGGACGGACGGCGGCGTCGTCGTCGCGCGCGTGATATATATGTTTTTGTAAGCGTTCACCCGTTCACAAAAGTGGGTACCCCAAGGGCACACCCTTGGAGGTCACTCTTCCCTTATATAAACACTTGCTAGTTTGGGTGACCCTCCAATGTGGGACATTTTTAAGTCACACACACACTAGTTCTTTCTTGTGTTTTTCTTTATCCAATATCTCACTAGATTCAACTTGTGTTCCAACAATCCCCCACTTGACTTCAAAATGGTTTCGAGGAATAACGTAAAACGTTTCCGTAAGATTTGCTAATAAACAAAGGTGTCGCCAACAACTTGAACCTTTGCATAGTGGAAGGAATTTTGATTTAACAAGAGTTGCTTACAGCATTGAACCCTATCTCAGACATTGAATCCACACACAAACCTTTTCATAGGTGTATTCTAAAAGCCCGTGCGTTTTAAAGGCCATGCACGTGTATCCCGGTCTTAACGAATGCTCTAGGAATTCTACCTCGAAATTCCATAGGAACGGCCCAGGTTCCACATTCGTATAGGTGAGACTATCAAGAGTACTCCTGTAGCTGGGTACCCCACTCAACATAGAGTATAGATCTCATTAAGAGTTGTTAGAAACTCATCCTTCTCTCGCTGCAGGATCATGCTTTCTATTTTTTCTCTCATAGCATGTTCTCTCACTTCATGACTTGTTTTTACCCATTGAACCTAAGTCTTGGGATCTCCAGTCATATAGGTCGGGTTACCATCATTCAGTGAGCTATAGGCATTAGTCCCATCCTACTGGATGTTTCTCGGACTTTCTCTCTATTTAGTCCTTTCGTCAAAGGATCAGCTAAATTTTCATTAGTACGTACAAAATCAACTCTGACCGCTCCTTTAGAGATACATTCTCTAATTGTGCTGTGTTTTCGCCTTATTTGTCGTCTCTTTCCATTATAATAACGATTCTTAATCTTTGCAATAGCCGCGGTACTATCGCAATGAATTAACACAGCTGGTAACGGTTTCTCCCATAAAGGGATCTCAGCTAGCAAGGATCTTAGCCAACTTGCTTCTTCACTAGCAGTAGCTAGTGCTATCATCTCAGACTCCATAGTGGACTGAGCCAGAATAGTTTGTTTCTTAGACTTCCAAGAAACAGCTCCTTCAGCTATGCTAAATATATAGCCACTGGTCGCTTTGGAATCATCCGACAAGGTGTTCCAATCTGCATCACTGTATCCTTCAAGTACAGCAGGATGACTTTTATAATGCAATCCTAATGTCATAGTCCCTTTCAGGTATCTCATGACTCTCTCAATGGCATGCCAATGCTCCTTGCTTGGCCTACTTGTAAATCTGCATAATAGTCCCACGACATAGGCGATGTCAGGTCTAGTACAATCAGTGGCATATCTGAGACTGCCAATGATGCTCGCATATTCAGTTTGTCTAACCCCATCTCCAGTGTTCTTAAAAAGTTTTACACTTGGATCATAGGGTGTGCTTGCAGGTTTACAATCAAAGTAGTTATATTTCCTTAAGATCTTCTCAACGTAGTGAGATTGATCCAAGGATATTCCTTTATCTGACCTAGTGATCTTGATGCCAAGGATTACATCAGCTTCTCCTAGGTCCTTCATATCAAAGTTATTGCCCAACAATGATTTCACAGAGTTTATGGCAGGAATGTTTGATCCAAATATGAGTAAGTCGTCCACATATAGACATATGATTGTGCAAATGTTTTTATCATACTTGTAATAGATACATTTGTCACTTTCATTCACTTTGAACTCATTCGAAATCATTAAGTTGTCAAACTTTTCATGCCATTGCTTAGGGGCTTGTTTTAGGCCATACAGAGATTTGTCTAACTTACAGACCTTGTTTTCCTGTCCATGGATTACAAAACCTTCAGGTTGTTCCATATAGATTTCTTCTTCCAAATCACCATTCATAAAAGCAGTTTTCACATCCATTTGGTGTACAATCAAATTATAGACTGCTGCTATTGAGATTAGAACCCTTATGGATGTGATTCGAGTAACCGGTGAGTAGGTATCGAAGAAATCTATATTTTCCCTTTGTCTGAAACCTTTGGCTACAAGACGAGCCTTGTATTTATCAATAGTTCCATCAGGTTTCAGTTTCTTTTTCAGAATCCATTTACAACCTATTGGTTTGCATCCTGGAGGCAATTCAGTCAAGTGCCATGTTTCGTTAGACTGTAAAGAATCCATTTCATCATTTATGGCTTCTTGCCATAAGTCAGCATCCAAGGAAGACAGTGCTTCCTTGATATTTGATGGATCTTCTTCTAATGTATTGACCACATATTCAGGTTCATACTCTTTAGCAGTTCTTGCTCTCTTACTTCTTCGAAGTTCTGTTATATCAATTATGATGTTCTTATCACTATCCCTAATCACTGGAGTGTGTTCAGGAGTAGTGTTCATATTTGCGCCCCCACTGTTACCCCCACTATCTCTTGATAGAAAGGGAAATTTCGTTTCATAGAAATCGGCGTCATTTGATTCTATGATCACTTTAGCCCTTAGGTCATAAAACCTATAAGCTTTACTGTTCAAGGCATACCCAATGAATACACATTCATAGGCTCTACTGGCTAGTTTGACTCTCTTGGGGTTTGGAATCCTAACATAGGCTAAACAGCCCCATGTTCGAATATAAGACAAGTTTGGTTGTCTTTTCTTCAAAATTTCATAAGGAGAAACTTTGTTCTTAGTTTTGGGTACTCTGTTTAGCACGTAGCTAACAGTCAATAAAATTTCCCCCCACCAATGAGGCGCTGCACCGGAGTTAAGCATGATAGCAACTACTAACTCGGTAAAGGTTCTATTTTTCCTTTCCGCTTTACCGTTCATTTCAGGAGAGTAAGGTGCAGTAGTTTCATGAATTATTCCGTGCTCTTTATAATACTCATTGGAAGTGTGTGATAAGTATTCGGTGCCTCTGTCACTACGATAACGCTTGATTCTTTTATTGAATTGATTTTCAATTTCTTTAATAAATATCTTAAACATATCAAGTGCATCACTTTTGTTTTTCATTAAATACACATAAGTGTAATCAGAGCAATCATCGATAAAAGTTATAAAGTATCTTTGTCCGTTTCTAGTCAAGTTACCATCAAGTTCGCATATGTCAGAATGTATTAATTCAAATGGTTCGGTTTCTCTTGTTACAGATTTATGCGATTCTTTTGTTATTTTTGCTTGACTACAATATTGACATTTTTCAAAATCATTCGAAGATACTTTAGGAATTAAACCGAGACCACTCATATTAGAAATGACTCGTTTGTTGACGTGACAGAGTCGTGCATGCCAAATATTAAAATCACACAACATATAAGCAGAAGAAGAAATTTTATTCATAATATTCAATTTGAACATTCCATCAGTAGCATACCCTTTCCCAACAAAAACCCCATCCTTAGTAATAGAGTACATATCAGATGCTATGACTTGTTCAAAGCCAGCCTTATTCAATAAAAAACCAGAAACTAAATTCTTCCTAATTCTAGGAGTGTGCATCACATCCTTCAAAATGAGAGTCTTTCCGGAGGTGAACTTTAGCTCCACATCTCCAATTCCAGCAACTTCAGTGGTGTGGGAATCTCCCAGCAGCACCTTCTGATCTTCAGCAGCAGTGTATGTCTTGAACATAGCACGGTCAAAGCAGACATGGCGAGAGGCGCCAGTGTCCATCCACCAACCATCAGATCCACCCACCATGTTGATTTCAGTTATCATTGCAGTATACGGCAGCTCCTCATTTGTTGTCAAGTGAGCCTGAGCTTGTGCCGGTCTAGTGGATGGGTTCCTACACTTTCGTGCCATATGACCTGGTTGTCCGCAATTGTAGCAATTAAACGGTTGAGCAGGGTCATTCTTTGGTGGTAGTGCTCTTGGGACCTTTTGGGGGTTCCCATTCTTACTCCGATTGGAATTCTTATTTGCAGGGCGGTTCTGATTCTTAAACTGTTTGCCTACAGGCTTCAGAACAGCACCCACAGATTTCTTTTTAGTGTTGTTGTTCGAGACAGCAAACACCTCTTCATTCAATTCATGTTTCCTTGCCTCTTCTTCAATGCGAAGTCGAGTAATCAGACTTTCAAGAGAGAACTCCTTAGTTTTATGTCTAAGGGCATTCTTGAAGTCCTTCCAAGCAGGGGGGAGTTTATCAATTATCACAGCAATTTGAAACTGCTCGGGTAATTGAATCCCTTCAACAAAGATCTCATGAGCTATATTCTGAAGCTCCTGAGATTGTTCTTCGACAGATTTCTCGTCGTTCATCTTATAGTTCAAGTACCGGCTCACAACAAATTTCTTTGAGCCGGCCTCTTCAGTATTGTATTTATTCTGAAGAGCATCCCAAACATTCTTAGCTGTCTTATGAATAAGGTGCAGATCATATAGATGATCCGCAAGACAGTTCAAAATGAAATTCTTGCACAGATAATCATTTTCTTGCCAGAGGAGTATTTCTTTTTCAGTCAGTTTCACCTTTTCAGCATGTTCGGCAATAAGCCTTTCCAACTCAGCATTAGGAACAGGAGCATCTGTATCCATTGCTGTCTTACCGTTACTAGTCGATCCCTGTGGAATCGACATCACTGGTATCACGGGTATGTCCTCCTTCAAAACGTGGGCAACTTTTTTCGTGGTTAAGAAAAACAACATTTTAGTTTGCCAACGTTTGAAGTGACTGCCGTGAAACTTAAACGGTTTGTTGAAATCGACAGCTGTTCCAGAGACGGTAATTTCGTTGGTACTCATGTTGTTTTCAGAAACGTCTTAAAATTGTTGTTTTCGTGCTTAAAAATATACCGAACGAATTTACCGGGGTGAGTCACGACCAGGTCGCTTTCTTTAAGACGTTTCGCGGCACTACCCGAGTTTGTGCAAGGTAGACTAACAACCGCGCCGCCTCCAGGATAAAACAGCCCAGATCACTGTTACGAGTACGTACTGCACAGTATGCACTCGCTCGAGAAAATACACCTCTATATGGTTTAATCGTTAGATTAAAGCCACTCGAATATGGTACGTAACCACTCTTATCGAAACCGAAGGAACAGAAAGGAGTAGAAGCAGAAGAACGATTCGTTAACACAAATCGGAGGGAGAAGAGAGGAAACAAGCAGGAAGCATCAACTGCGAGTTTCGGTGTGAAGAATGAGTGGGGCGAGTTCTCCTTTTATAGGCAGAGCTTGTAACAAAAACGGAGAGACTTGGGGATCAATTCGTTCTGATCCTCAAGTAACCGCGTTTTATTTTGTTCTTATCGGATTACACGTTTGGTTTTGGATCGGGTTGTAACAGAACGCTTTCGGATAATGATAAAATAATTAATTAATTAATTTAACACTTTCAAGTGACAAAAAATAAATATCATTTTGACCCAAGCCCAAGCCCGGCCCGGCCGGTCAGCGGCGTCGTCGCGCGTGATATATATGTTTTTGTAAGCGTTCACCCGTTCACAAAAGTGGGTACCCCAAGGGCACACCCTTGGAGGTCACTCTTCCCTTATATAAACACTTGCTAGTTGGGGTGACCCTCCAATGTGGGACATTTTTAAGTCACACACACACTAGTTCTTTCTTGTGTTTTTCTTTATCCAATATCTCACTAGATTCAACTTGTGTTCCAACAGTATCTTCTCGAATTTATATTTTTATCATTCTGGAATGCATTGAAAGTGCATTATTTATTTTAAAATAAATCAATCAATTTCCTGCGGATTTACCGGCAGATTATTGTTCTCTTTGTAATGTTTTTTCTACAGTTTTTACTGCAGAATTACCTGCAAGAATATTTGCATGAAAATGTTACGGAATGCTTCTCAAACATTGACCAAATGTTTCCTGCGAATCCTAAAATCTTACGGAAATAATTACCCACGAATGTATTACCTGAGAACTAATTCCTTGGCAATTCCGCATGAAGCGGGTTTCGTGCAGAATTTCTCCAAAATCAACCTGTAATTGTGCAGGGAAATCGAGAGTTTCTGGTATCAACGGTCTTTAGTTTAGAAAAGGTCACTCATCGTTGGAGAAAAATCGGCCTTAGCTCGGCAATGACCTTTTTATGAAGATAAATAATAAAAAGAAGGGTGAATTATAAAATGCCGTGGTAAAATTTATATTTAAAAAATAAACAACGTAATAAATAAATCATCCAATTAAAACTTGCCAATTGTGTCTTGAAAAATTCTTGATGCTATTTTTCTAGAGAAATGGCATTTTCCTTATTAAAATGATTCACACTCAAGTAACGTGGTAATTAACTTAATTTTTTACTCATTTCAAAAAAAAAACTTAATTTTTTACTAGTATTTTAAATCAAATAAACAATAGATAGAATCATATATTACTGGTACACCACAAAATAAATATTTCAAACACCTTTCCACCGTCGTACTCATGGTTGAATTGAACAAAGATTTATTATAAGAACTCATGGTTGTTAAAGGTTTACATACAATGACAGTGGTTACAAGAATTATAAAAATTGATATGAAGTTAGGTCGACTGGGACAGAGTAACGATATATAAACCAAGTCAATTAATTTTTTTTTAACCATAATGAAATAAAATTTCATGCGGTGCATATAACCATTTTTCATTATATAATGCACCATATTGACAAGAAATTAAGCTGAATTAGTTGATTAATTCACCGACAATTTTGCTTTTTTATAATCCAAAAATATCACTACTTGAAAAAAGAACCAAAGTCAATCACAAAGTTAAGGCATTAGAGAATAAAATTTGGAATTAATTTGACTTTATACATTTTTATCACTACTTTATAATCCAGAAATATCACTACTTTATACATTTGGAATTAAGCTGAATTAATTTGGTATCATGCTTGCAAGTTCTTTATCTAAAAAAGAACTCATTTAACATTCCCTTGTCATTATCACCTACCCTCTACATTGACTTTTGTTTTGTACATGTCCATGTAGTGGAAAATATTAACAATTTTGGACGCACACCATCCAGAAATATTACTTGAAGACCAAAATACATAGGGTTTTAAAATACAAAATGGTATGAACAAAAGGTATTGGACGCACACCATCCGTGAAACGATAACATAATTTAAAATACAAGCCAGTCTGTTATAATTCATTGGACAAATTAAGAATTCCAATAACAAATGCTTGGCAACACTATATAAGGAGTTGGAATACAAACAACTTCAACAATCACAGTAAGTAGCTCACACTCTTCCAAGAGATTGAGTACAAGAATACACAACTAGAGATGATGGGAACTTCAGTAGGGTTAAGGCACTTGCCTCAACTCATCTATGCAATAGCATTTTGCATAATTGCTACCAGTGTCGCTGCCGATGATTATAAGCCTTACTATGGTGGCGAACCAAACAACAACTATCCACAACCAACACCACCAAGTCATGGACAACAGCCACCTTATTATTTTAAACCACCTCCGTATTACTACAGGTCCCCATCTCCACCCTCTCCATCACCACCACCTCCCTATGTCTACAAATACCCACCTTATTACTACAAATCTCCACGTCCACCATCTCCATCACCACCACCATTGTATATTTATAAGTCTCCTCCACCTCCATCTCCCTCTCCTCCGCCACCATATGTCTATAAGAGTCCACCACCACCATCTCTCTTACCTCCACCTCCATATGTCTACAAGTCTCCTCCACCACCATCTCCATCACCACCTCCTCAGTATGTGTACAAGTCCCCACCACCTCCATCTCCCTCTCCTCCCCCACCATATGTCTATAAGAGTCCACCACCACCATCTCCCTCACCTCCACCTCCATATGTCTACAAGTCTCCTCCACCACCATCTTCCTCACCACCTCCTCCATATGTGTACAAGTCCCCACCACCTCCATCTCCCTCTCCTCCTCCTCCATATGTCTACAAGTCTCCTCCACCACTATCTCCCTCACCACCTCCTCCATATGTGTACAAGTCCCCACCACCTCCATCTCCCTCTCCTCCTCCTCCATATGTCTACAAGTCCCCACCACCTCCATCTCCATCTCCTCCTCCTCCATATGTCTACAAGTCACCACCACCTCCATCTCCTTCCCCTCTCCCGCCATATGTCTATAAGAGTCCACCACCACCATCTCCCTCACCTACACCTCCATATGTATACAAGTCTCCCCCTCCACCGTCTCCCTCACCACCCCCACCTTATGTTTATAAGTCACCACCTCCTCCATCACCTTCACCTCCCCCACCATACGTCTATAAGAGTCCACCCCCATCATCTCCCTCACCTCCACCTTCATATGTCTACAAGTCTCCTCCTCCACCATCTCCCTCACCACCCCCACCATATGTTTATAAGTCGCCACCACCTCCATCCCATTCACCTCCTCCTCCATATGTCTACAAGTCACCACCTCCTCCATCTCCATCACCTCCCCCACCATATGTCTATAAGAGTCCGCCACCACCTTCTCGTTCACCACCACCTCCACCTCCATATGTTTACAAGTCCCCACCGCCATCATCACCTTCTCCTCCCCCACCTTATGTTTATAAGTCACCACCACCTCCATCTCCTTCACCTCCTCCTCCTTATGTCTACAAGTCACCACCTCCACCATCCCCATCTCCACCACCTCCATATGTCTACAAATCTCCTCCCCCTCCATCACCTTCACCCCCTCCACCATATCTATATAAGTCACCACCTCCTCCATCTCCCTCTCCTCCCCCACCATATGTTTACAAGTCACCACCTCCACCATCTCCATCCCCACCACCTCCATACATTTATAAGTCTCCTCCTCCACCACCTCCTCCATATGTCTATAAGTCCCCTCCTCCTCCTTCACCTTCACCACCTCCTCCATACTACTACAAATCTCCAACTCCACTTTCTCCATCACCTCCTCCACCATATGTCTATAAGTCACCGCCACCTCCTTCGCCTTCACCACCGCCTCCTTATATTTACAAGTCTCCACCTCCACCATCTTCATCACCTCCTCGATACCATCCCTACCTCTACAACTCACCCGCGCCTCCTGTCTATTAAGCTTATGACTATAGTTGTTTGAAATTTTTTTAATGAATTATATTCAGCATTGTTGTGGTTAATTTGTATTGAAGCTTTTGTTAATAAAAAGTCTATACTCTACGATGATTAAGAGCCTTATTTTGATCCAAATGCATATGTGCATGTATTATGTTATAACTCACAAGTTTGTATTTTTCTATCTCCTTTAGTTGTTTTTTATAATATATATATATATATATATATATATAGTTCATTTTTACCTTCTCATTACTAAAATCCACACACAAAACTAGATACCAAAAAAATAGTATTTGATTATTTAAATATAGTTATTGTTTTTACTATTCAAATGTACCAGTAGTACATAAGAATAAAATGATGAGTTGAGAATTCTCTCCTTGGATGCTATGTTCTCAAGAATTACACGATTTTGATTGAATGATTACTAAATAAGTATTTAGTGAGTAACGTATGAGTTTGTTTGTAAAAAATAGAAATAACATAACTACTAATACTATACGCATGTAGTGTATGAGTGTGAAAAATAGATTATGCAATTGAGGTAATGAATGAATAAACATGAATATAACTGAAATCACAAGAATCAAACACAAACTATGCGAATAAGGATCTATATAATTCCCCTCCTCCTCCGAATACAATAGTTTGGAATTCTAAAATTAATAATTTTATGGTGTTTCCTTCTGTTATGTGTCTATTGCAAAAATTACTGACTCGAATTTTATTGTTCCTAAATACAAAAAGACTATAGAAATATATCTATATATTGAACATGATGAAATGTTTGTTATTATAACAACAACACTAAGAAATTCACATATGCGACTTTGAATTTGTTTGAAATTTATTTTCAAAAAACCGCATTGTGAATAAGTAACTTTATCTACCAACAGAATAATAACCCAAAAAATGTTCATAAATAAAAATCACCAATCATCATCAAGAAATGACACTGGTCCCAATTTATTTTTTATACAATTGTGAGAAACCAGATCATATGTTCCGCAAGTATATGAACAAGTAAATTATTGTTTCGCTGTCTAACCTAACTAAAAAGAAATTCCCTTATATGACTAGTTAAATCAATCTAGTTGGTGAATTAAGTGAATGGTGGATAAACATTAGTGCCGCGCCATGTTTGTTAAGATTATGTTATGTTCAAAAACATATGTTACTGCTGAAAATAAGAAAGTGTTGTTAGAATATTAGAACACCATTAAAGTCGTTGGCATTGGAGATATGAAGTTGCAATTCATGTCTGAAAAGAAAATTATTCTCTAGGACGTGTGTTAGCCTGTATTTTATCTTGTGCATATTCGACAAGTAAAAGAAGGTTCAAAGCTGCAAAATTCTTTAAGTCCATGTTGGAAGTTGCTAGGTTCGACATGTACAGAAAGTTGTAATTCGACAGGCAATTAGATTGTGGAGAAGCAAGTTTCAAGTGTCTAGACATGTGGGAGCCATGTAGTTGCTTGTCGAAGATATGCAGTTCTTAGCAGCTTTGCAGTTATTTTCTCTATGTATATATAGTATTTTTTTTATAGGAAAAAGCTGTCACAAATCATTATTATAAAATTCTAACACTCAAAGTACCAGTGTTTAGAGAAAAGAGTCATAGAATGTATTGTAACTTGACTTTTTGAACCATCTTTTAATTCAATGCAATGTAATTTACATTTCTTTAAGTTTATGCATTTAAATCTTGAAGTTTTTTACTTGTTTTACATCATTATTTTTTGTCGAAAAGGCAGTTATCTTCATTACAAAAACAGTTTTATTCATCCTGTTCATAAAGCAAACTATGGATATGATGAACATTCACATATTTTCTGGAAAATTTTTTTGCATAAGTTATAGGATTTCTGCTTTGATCCTACTTGTAATAGTCAAAACTAGTCTTATGTTTTACCAAAAACATTGGTAAACAACATGATGCATCCTCAAAAAATAAGAAAGAATATGAATTTCAGATTTCTACTAAACAAGACTGAGTTCACTCAGACTTAAAAGAGACTTGTGCGTCATTTATTCTTGTTGGGAAATATAACACCACTGAAGGAACTGAAAAAATATTTCAATAAGAAAATCAATAATTGCGTGGAGATAGAAGCACATATCCCCACATTTTCAATGAGTTTTATTTAGAGTACAAACTTATTCATGAAACAACTACATCTTATTATCCTGAAACGAACGGTAAAACTAAAACGAAAAAATTAGAACATTTACTGAACTAGTTGTTTAAATCATGCTTAATTTTGTTATTGAATCTCATTGGTGAGGGAAATTTTATTGATTGTTTGTTATGTGCTAAATAGAGTACTCAAGTCTAATAACAAAATTTCTACTTATGAAATTTAGAAGAAAAGACAACCTAACTTGTCTTATTTTTTGAACTCGAGGTTGTCTGACCTATGTCCTGATTCCAGACTCCATGAGAGTTAAACTCAATAGTAAAGCCTATGAATGGGTATTCATTGGGTAGCAAATCATATATGTTTTATGAACTAAATGCTCAAGCGAGCATAGAATTGAACGATGTTGATTTCTATGTAAATAAATACCCCTTTAAATAAAGAATAGGAAGGGGGGGGGGGCGCTAGTAAGAGCACGACACCAGTGGGGGAAAAATAAATTCTCACTATAAAAATTAAGAGCTAGAGGGGGCACTATATCTGATCATATTCCAGTAATAAGATATATTTATGAAAACATCGTACGAGATGTTATAAAACCTTAAAGAGGTAAGAAAGTTAGAATTGATAAAGATTACGAACCTGGTTAAAAGGTTTAAACATTCGAAGAAAATCCATCAAATCATTGAAAAGAAGCAATAAACGATTAAATGAATTCTTTATAGTCTAACTCAACATGACACCTAGTAGACTTGTCTCATGGTTGCAAAACAATCGGTTGTATTTAGATTTTGGAAAAATAAACTAAAACCTAATGGTTTGGTTGCTAAATACAAGGCTCGCCTTATAGCCAAAGGTTTTAGCCAAAGAGAAAAATGTAAACTTCTTCAACTCTCATTCACCGGTCACTAGAAACATATCCATATGGTACTAATCCCTTTAGTCGTTGTTCAAAACTTGATAGTACTCCAAATGGATGTGAAAGATGCCTCTTTAAATGGTGAACTAGAATAAGAAATCTATATGGAACAACTTAGAGGTTTTGTGATTCATGTACAAGAAAACAAAGTCAATACGTTAGATAAATCTTTGTATGGTCTAAAATATACTCCTAAGCATTGACATGGAAAATTTGACAATCTAAAGATATCATATGAGTATAAAGTGAATGAAAGTGACAAATATATTCACTACAGAAATGGCCGGAAATAACATTTTCATGATCATATGTCTCTATGTAGACAACTTGCTCATATTTAGTTCATAGATTCATGTTATAAATTATGAGAAATCATTGTTTATTAACAACAATGATAAGAAAGATCTAGGCGAAGTTGAAGTAATTTTTGATTTCAAGACTAGCATGTTATTTAAATAAAGGCCAAATACCACTTTTGGTCTTGTTGGTCTGATATAATTCTCAAGTTAGTCCTTTAAGTTTCGAAAGTTTCAATTAAGTCCTTTTAGTGTGACAGAATTTCCAAGTTAGTCCTTTAAGTTTCAAAAGTTTCAAATAGGTCATTTTAGTTTATACTATTTCACCGTTACCCCTGATGTTAGTATTTGTTTAATTGATGCTGATGTAGTCGTTAAGTTGTTGACTTGGATCAAAATGATGCCTTTTAAAAGCTCCAGGACGTTAAAACTCTACGTTTAATTGTCACAAATGATCATTTATAGTGCTAGAAAGGCAGCTATTTACAACAACAAATGTCTTTCTAGCACTATTAAACGTCATTTATAGTACTAGAATGATATTTGTGACCATTAAACATAACGTTTTGACACTCTGGAACTTTTAAAATGCAGTTTTTTTATCCAAATCAACAACTTAAAGGCTACATCAACATCAATTAATTATTAACTGACGGTAGGGGTAACGGTGAAATATGTTATCAACTAAAAGGACATATTTAAAACTTTTGAAACTTAAAGGACTAACTTGAGAATTATGTCAAACTAAAAAGATCTATTTAAAACTTTTAAAACTTAAAAGACTAACTTAAAAATTCTATTAAACTAAAACGACCAAACGCTTGGCCTTAAATAAATGTTACTTTTTGTTTTGTTTGTAGAATCGTTTTCCTCTGGCAATTGTCCTTTTACATTCTTTCGTCTCAAGAACGATCTAAGTTTTGCATGCAAAAGCTATAAAAAAAAAAAATAAGCTGTCCATATTTCAAATTCAAACCTTATTTTGCCGGGTGATACTTTTCTTTGCAATACCTTCTAACACAAGGATCTATAAATAGTTCATTCCTTTAATTCATCAAACTAGACTTCGAGCACGGGATCATTCACACGTTAAATATTAACCACAAATTGAAAGATATATCATAGAAATAGAACACTTGATAAATACAAATACATTGTCTCGTGTATACACTACCACAATGTTATGATGTCATACATTGCGAAATATTTCATGATATACCATATTTGAAGTCTTATTAGTGTTTTTACCATCTTCCTCGGTTATAATCTCTTGAAGTAACTCTTGCATGTAGAAGTTCAATTCTCTTGTATGTAGAAGTTCAATTGAAGGGAGCCAATGCTAAAAGGGCATTAAATACACGTGGGCATGCTTAGAATGATACCATGTAGCATTCTAACCTCAACATTTGTCATTAATATAAGACATAGTGTACATTTGAACTGCTCAATGCACTATTAGTCACAAAAATATGATGGCCCTTTGAGTGTTGCTCGAAATCTTTGTTACAGTGATAACAAAAAACTTTATTATAAGCTGAATAATTGAATATATAGAAACTTGCCTACATTCAGCCATTAGAGGTTCGATGATGCGTTGAGATAATTCTTTATAGCTGAATGTAAACTGCAAACAAAGGAGGGTGTCATTGCACATGTATATATAGAGTGGAATGGAGAGTTTGAATTATAGATATGTGTGTACATAATGATATAATAGAATATTTTGTTATAATTGGCTATAATTAGTTTTTTGTAATTATGTTGTATAATGATTAGATAGTTGACTAAACGTTACACAATAGTTATATATATTCTATTCAAACTACCCAATTAACATCCTCTATGTGATAGAATAGAATATTTTGTTATAATTGGCTATAATTAGTTTTCTGTAATTATGTAGTATAATGATTAGATAATTGACTAAACGTTATCAATGGTCATGATAAATGCTTGAGGGTTTAGTTGTTAGTTGGGAGATATGATCACATTAAATGATGGCAAACTTGAAGTGTTTAGGGTTAACTGCCAGCTTGACAAGTTTAGCTTTTATAATAAAGGATATGAAACACATTGGTAGCAAGATATACAAATTCTTAATTCTTACTGGTGGTGCTTCTCACAGACATTAGGTGATCATGAGCAATAAATACTTTAATTTTGTTAAAATTAGAACCCTGTGATTTGTTCTTTTCTCATACATACATCTATTTATTTTGTGATTTGTCTTGCAGATGATGAACACTTTGTCAATTTTGTGTTTGCATTTTTCTATTTTGATGCTATTATACATGACATACACTTTTACTTAGCCCACAACGAACATGTGCAATCTGAAAAATCAGTTGGAATTTTCCTTGCAATTGTTTTTTATCTCACTTCTCATTTGAGAAAATTGAGGATAATCAAGAAATTAAGTCATTGATCAGTTCTAACATAGAAGCTTTGTACATTTGGCCGATAATTATATAAATTTCTTATTATATAAAGGATATATCAAGTTAAACACATAATTAGTGCATAGTTGCGCGCACAACACCAAATCTATTCCAACAACGAAAACATATAACATATATAAGAGTTACACACTCATAAATATTAAGATTCAAGATATATAATAACACTAACAGTTGATTAATTTAATACAGCACCCCTTAATTAACTAACAAGGCAAGATTTGGCGTTTTGATGGTCTCTTTAATCCAAGAATAACAAGAACCAATCCCAAATAATCATAATTGTAAGAAACCTCAAGTAGTTGAAACTTATTTGCAGTCCATGGTGGATATCTATACCAAAAATCAGTTAAGAAACTTCTTCTAACAATTGCTTTTTGGTGACTGAATGTGTCAAAGGAGAATTTCCCATGGTACATGCCAAATCCACTTCCACCTACTCCTCCAAATGGTAGACTATCTGCTGCATACTGCAAACAACAAATTATGCACATTATGTAATTATGTATTTGAACATTAATAGAAATTGGCATATGAAAAATTGAAGTGTGTAGAGTAATACTTGTAGAATTGCATCATTGAAAGTAACACTGCCAGATGATGTTTCAGATATCATTCTGCTTTGTAGTGTTTGGTTTTTGGTGAAAACATATAGGGCAAGAGGCTTAGGCCTAGAGCTTATGAATTCAATACTGTCCTCAATCTTCTCCACCTGCAAATTATTATGCAAAAAAATAAAATAAAGGGAACTTAGGTTAGAGAAAAGATAGATATAAGCATGAGGTAAAACTAAGCAGTAAGAGTTTGATTTTATAACATCAAAATTTATACGAGACATTTGTAAAAGAGCAGTGCTATGTAGCATGACTCTAAAGCCACGAATTTCAACGAAGCGGCAATCAAGTCTATGGAAAAATTAACATGGGAAAGAAAAAAAAATGAATAAAAGGAAAAAGCTCATCCAACGATCTAAAGTTAGTCGTGTGCATTCGTGCTTGTATGGCCGTCGTGCCATAAAGCATTTTCCTTTGTAAAATAATCATCGGTGTCACAGTTATTAATAATAATAAGTTTCTCGTTTCTCAATTTTTTTTTTTTTTAAATCATGTGGAAAGTTTATAGACTATTTTATGCAATGTAACTTACAGTAATAATTGGAAGTAGTGGGCCAAAAACTTCATCTAACATTATTGCTGCATCAAGTGGGGGATCCACCAAGATTGTTGGCTCAATAAATCTGCACATATTTAAGCACATGTTATTTTTTGTTGTTGTTTTTTTGGTAATAGGAATTTAGGAATAATAGCTTGTGAATGGTAGGGTGTTAAAAATTTACAAGTTTTCTTCGTCAATTGAGCCACCATAAACCACAGATTCTTTAACCTTTTGATCATCAAGAAGTTTCTTTAATCTAGTTATGTGTTGTTTATTAATTATCCTTGCTATAGTGTTAGAATGTTGTGGGTTGTCTCCAAACATTTTCTTGATCCACACCTTCATCAATTCCACCTTATAAAAATAAAATAAAACAAGAATAAGTATAATCAAAAACTTACATGACAATGAACCTGAATCCTTGAATTTAAGAGATATACCAATTTTGAGCAGCAACTCTTTTCCACAATGACATAGTCAATTGCTATGCATGCTTGACCAGCACAAGTTCCATATTTTCCCACAAGAATCCGCTTCACAGCCACCTTATAATCACCAGAAAGTGTTGCATTGATAATTAGAACCAACCAACTTAATCAAATGTAACTTTGGGACAATTATGCATATATCTCCAACAAGTTTGTTACTGTTGTTTTCTTTTATTCAATGAATTAAGGTAATAGATGTTAACAATATAGAGAATCAAATAGAAGAGAAAATAACACAACAACAGTAACGGCTAGGGCTTCATAAGATTACAACGGCATGACAAATAAAGGTTACAAACAAATATATAGTAAAACCCAATGGATTAGACTACTAACTTAGAAACCTAAAAGGCACAACAATAGAGCTTTATTTAAATATTACGATTTAGTTTACAAGTTTACTGATGAAGTGTATGCTCTTGCACTTTCGACCACGCTCGAGTGTGTTATTGTTATCAAGGGTCGGGACGCTACTAGTACTATGTGTAAAAAATGAAAATGAAAATGAATTAACTCACCTCTAAATCCCAAGAAGATGAAAGTGAGTCCACGACTGCAGGGCATTTTCCACCCAACTCCAGTGTTACAGGGGTCAGGTGCTTGGCGGCTGCTGACATCACAATGCTCCCCACCCGTGCACTACCTGATATTAGTTTTTACGATATGAAAAAAAATATCATCAAAAATTGTGACAAGAGACTCGTAACCAGGTTTTAAATAAAGGTCCACAACCATAATTTGCAATTGAGGCCACATTAAAACGTGAATGTTACGGCTATCGTGACTGCAATTTAAAACCTGCTCAAAACCTAAAAGTGGTGATGAAAAATATTTCGGTAATGCCGACCTGTAAAGAATATTTTGTCCCATTTTTGCTGTAATAATTGCTCGGATACTTGTGGTCCCCCTTCGATAACCTTAATTGCTTTATTGTCCAAGTAAGTGGCAATGCCAGAAGCAAGTAGAGAGGAACATGCAGGAGACAACTCTGAAGGTTTTAACACTGCTACATTTCCAGCAGCTACAGCTCCTATCAGTGGCTCCAAAGACAATCCTGTGTTTTTTTATTGGTTACATAATATTATGTTACTTGACCAAACTTATGAAGACTCTAACAAAATAAGGAAGAAAATTAGAGGCGGAAAAAATAAATTTGGTCAGTAAATTTTCCGTCTCTAAATTTTTGTCGTTGTTCCAACTTTTTCTAGTAATTGAATGAATGTGATTAACTCACCAAAGGGCAAATTCCAAGATGAAATAATGAGGACGAGACCCAGAGGCTCATGAACAATTTCTGCACTTGAAAGCAATGCTATTGATGGTAGTGGAGCCTATATCAAAGTAAATTACTTAGTTATTAGTGGCTTCACATGTACATATTTTCTTCACATTAGTTTTACATGCTAGAAATTATTATGACAATTTGGTATTTTGTAGGAATAGAACATAGATCATACCTTCTTGCTTGACATCCAATCTTTCAGACACTTTAGTGCGAGATTTAAGGTCTTCACTAACGTTCCTATCTGTGAATGGATTTAGTAATTAGAAAGTATATAATGAGAACAATACATTTGTAACTTTTGTTCGTCGTTGTGCAGCGGCGTTGTTTTGCTTTTCCGTTTTACAATGGTGTTTGTTTGATTCAGACTGTTGATCACTTCGATCTAGTGTCGTTTCAGACAATGATTTTGATGTCGTCAACATTACAAATCTGGAGCCATAAGTATTTCGGATATACGAATATAATCACATTTGTAGAGACCTATGTATTTTGCCGTTCTATGTTATAACATGAATGTTGTGAGTTTGTTCACAGATTTATCGCTATTGTTTTTAGCAAATTTGTTTTATATTGATATATTCTATCTTTTTGGTCAAGTCGATTATTTACTATAAATTTACCTCTAAATGTGAATAAATGAAGATTTTTAGTTTCGAACCCCAACTCATACCTATACACTCTATCAAATTTTGTTTATTTTTTGTGGAAAAATATTTATTATGCCTTTTACATTTTTTGTAGGATCGCTCCAATGGAGTTAATCTTATTCAACTAGCCAACATTTATTGCTAAATTTTAATTCTTCAAATAAATTAAATATGTATTTCTTTTATATCTTAATAAACTATGAATTGTTTAACTTTCCTTAAAAAACTGATTTAACTTTTCCTCTAGATACCGTTTATTTTTAGGAGTACTCTTTTTTGTAAAAAGATATCACTAATAAACTATATCTTTTTTCTACTAAAATTGTTTTGTTTGGTTGTATGGTTTGTAGCTTAACAAACTATGAATTGTTTAACTTTCCTTAAAAAAAATGATTTAACTTTTCCACTAAATACCGTTAATTTTTAGGAGATATACTCTTTTTTGTAAAAAGATGTCACTAAAAAACTATATCTTTTTTCTCCTAAAATTGTTTTGTTTGGTTGTATGGTCTGTAGCATATATCTTAATAAACTATGAATTGTTTAACTTTCCTTAAAAAAAATATTTAACTTTTCCACTAAATACTGTTTATTTTTAGGAGATATACTCTTTTTTGTAAAAAGATATCACTAATAAACTATATATTTTTTCTACTAAAAAGATGTATATATATATATATATATATATATATATATATATATATTGTAACAATCTTATTTTCACTCTTCTTATTTGACAAAAATTATAGAGAAAAATAAGAATATATGTATAAATAGGGAGGGGGAGAGAGAGAGTTTGTCTCAAAAGTTGTTAAAAAAATGGTTATACAAATATCATTTCTTAAATGTTATTTAGGGGGACGAGGTGGATAGTGTGATATTAGTAGATCACATAAACTTTATTTCGTAAAAAATAAATTTATTTCATAAATTTTTATTTAATATTACTCAATTCATATAAAAACAATAGAAAAATTAGTGTTTTCCATATAAAATTTAAACATCACGAATGGTAAAAGACTGCATATATACTTGACAAATCTTGAAGTGCATATATGCTTGACAAATCTTAAAGTGCAGATTTGAACATTACACTTCTCAGTTATTTAGTGTGTGTGAGTATTGTCGCTAAACTCTTTAAAAAATAAAAGAAAAAAAACTTATTCTAGAATACTTATTTAAATAGACTAATAGATCATATATTAAACTTTAATACCAAAAATAATCCCTCAAAAAAAAATACCAAAAAAAAAATCTTTAAAAAATTAATAAGTTAGGATAAACAAAGGCCAAGGCTTTAAACTATTTTAGTGATACAATATCATTCAAGCAAAGTTATGCGGGCCCTAGCCTATTCTCATGTAAATGCTAGATGAGAAAGTCTCATGTAGTCTATGTTATATCAATGCTTCAAAATCGTTTAAAACTTTAATGAAGATCGACAAGTTCAATTTATGAGAGTCAATTGCTATGTCCTTAAATTAAGACATAGACTTAATTGGTATCGCTTTAACAAAAATAATAGAAAACAAATATAAGTTGAATTTTGAATCACTAATATTTATTTTTCTTAACTTTTTCAAAATTGATATCAATTATGGTCTCATATGGACAAATAAATGAGCTTTTACTTGAACGTGGTTATATTGTTTGAGTTTTAAACTATTTTCGAGCATTGATCCATATAGATTACATGGAACACTACTCACCTTAAATAGTGTTTTATTCTCTATAGAACGATATCTTTTTTGTTATATAGAAGGATATCCATGTTGTTATATATCTTATTTCCTAACTAACTAGATAATTTTGTCCTCATGAACCATATATATGTGTGTACGGATCATTTGGTAGAAAACCTTACAAAAAAGAAAAAATGCATTCCTTGGATTGGAAAATATGTCTACATATTTGAAGAAATTATATATATGTAGAGAGTTTAGAAATACCTCATCTCTAAAAGCTTCAAGACGGTGTTTCCCTAAATCTTGCATGAGGGCCATGAAGATATCATTCTCTTTTTCCACAAGGAAACGACGCAACCCTTTTAGCTGTGATTCTCTCCAAGATGCTTCTTTTGTTTTTCCACTCCTAAAATATTCTCTCATATTCTTTAGATGATCCATCTCCAAAGTTCCCATTATTTTGATACCTCTTTGGAATTAGTATTTTGGTTATAGCCACGACTATACACCTTGCAATCATATTTATATCTCTCTCAGCTAACTACCTAAGAGACTGGTTTGGCTTTCATAAAAGAGAAAGGGCCCTTTTCTATTTTGTCTTATTACATATGATATGATTTAACCATCTAGCAGCAAGTTGCATTGTATTAATTTATCACTCACATCTTCTCATATTGATACGTACAACTAACATTAAATACCAAACAAGAACACCTTCTATCCAATTTATAACAGTGTTTGTGTTTGGTTAGAAATTTTGCACTTTATGACCAATAGATAGATAATTGATTTTGTGTAGTACTATCTAGGTAGAATTTTTATTTATTTTTTTAGGGTGGGATTCGTTGAATTATTTATGTTTACAAGAGTAGTCAATTTTACTATTCAAATAAATTATATATTTAAATACTAATATTGAATGTTATGAGAAATGTATATAGTATAGGAAGAGACAAAATTATCTGTAGTAAAATGATTATTACTTTTTTATCCATAACTATTTTCGTATTTACCACTTTACTCTTAAATTGTTAGCTTACGAGAATGGAGTAACTTAAATAGTTTGAGTTAAGAGTTAAAGAAATATATGTGTTAAAAGATCATATAGTTGAAGTCATGCCTAAATAAATAAATAAAAAATGGTTTTTTTTACACAAATAAAAAAATGGTTAGCTTTATTATGTTGCCGACAAATTCCATTACTCAACTTAATTTCCGAAAGACAAATCAATTTTAGCAACTACAATTTTTTTAAACTCAATTCGTTTAATATCAATCTTTTAAAAACCAATTCTACCAAAATCTAAATTAAACAAGGTTTGGTACCCAAAAAAAATAAAATTAAACAAGTTATATATGCAAGCAAATGTTGTGAATGGAAGAACTATCTATCATGCTTATTATATTATTCAAGTCAAATTTACATAACATAGTTTGAGTTCAAAGATTATATTATCTCACAAATAATGATAGTTACAATTTTATTTTATTTTTGAGAATGAAGTTAACTTTCTTCCTTATTCATGTTCAGCCATTTTTCAATACCAGCTTCAAGAAATATGAATTATAAAAATAAAAATAAAAATAAAAATAAAAATAAAAAAGCTTTCAACAAATATGAGAAAAGACTTGTTCAAAAACAAATAGAAAATTGCTTTTTTGACAATGAATATTTCTTATTGACACATGTAAATGACGTTAATGCCCCTAACGGTAGTTAACAACCGCTGAAAGATACGCCGACAGTTAACTATCGCTGATCCAGCGGTTGTTAACTACCGTTGCTTTTTTTCCCCCCAAAACCAGTAAACCCCTAGCTCCTATTCACTCATCACCTTACCTCATTACCCAAACTCAAAAAATCATCGTTTCAAAAATGTTTTGTCAAAATCTTGGTTCCAAATCATTGTTGATCGATTGCTAGGACGTTTCTACACACAATATCCATCAAAGAACAGGTATTACAACGTTAAAATCCGTTACACTTGATTGATTTTACTGGGTTTTTTTTGTATTGTCACGCGAAATAGCGGCAGTTAACTACCGCTGGGTGTGAGCGGCTGGTAACTTAGAAATTTTTTCAAAACCTCATTTGGCAGTGTTACGGCCTAAAAAAAAAATTTCATAAATTTTTTTTTCTTTTGTTTTTTTGTTTGTTTATGTTATTATATGATATTAGATACATGTTTATTAATTAGTTTACAAATTATATGTTGTTTATTTATAGATACGGTTGAGAATGCGGATGATGATCTGAGTGATCGAAAACCTAGCGTTGTCGATTCCGTTAAGGTTGAAGCTTCCATTAAGCTCAAAGCTTCCGTGAAGGTTGAAGCTTCCGTTAAAGTAGATGTTTCAAGCATCAATTCCGATGTGTATGAACTTCGTGACAACGAAGTGGACACGGCTCATTTCTTTTCGACACGAGATACATGAAAAGATAAAGACGAATTGCTCGGTTGGGTCTGTCGACAAGCAAATAGGGATGGGTTTACGGTTATCATTAGAAGATCTTGTGAAGGTAGAAATGCTATGTTGGAGTTGGTTTGTGAACGGAGCAGCGAGCACAAATTACCGAAGAGGAAAGTGAAGCATGAAGCAACGGGATCAAGAAAATGTGGGTGTTTGTTCAAGGTGCGTGGATATGTCGTGAGGGAAAACAATGCTTGGAAATTGGCTATTCTTAATGGCGTTCACAACCATGAGATGGTGCGGTATGTAGCAGGGCACCTTCTTGCCAGAAGATTAACGGAGGACGACAAGAAGATTGTACATGACTTGACCAATTCTTCGGTGAAACCAAAAAATATTTTGACAAATTTGAAGAAGAAAAGGAAAGAGTCCATGACAAATATCAAGCAAGTCTACAACGAACGTCATAAATTCAAAATGGCTGGAAAAACCAGTGCAGACTGCACTGGTTCTGTTTACTGGTGTGAGCGGCAGTTAACTACCGCTGGGTTCCAGCGGTTGTTAATTGCCGGCGTATTATTTAGCGGCTGTTAACTGTCGATGGGGGCAATTATGTCATTTACTTATGTCATTGTGAAGTTTTCTCTGTCATAAAAGCAATTTTCAAACAAATATGAGTAAAGATATTGCGTTCAATGCGTGAGTTTTTTCCCCAAAAGAAAACCTTTTAACCAATTTGAGATGTTGTACATAAAACATATTATCGTTTTTTTTTTCAAAAAATTTGGTATTTAAAAATGTATTGTATTTATGTACCAAAAAAAAATGTATTGTATTTAAAGTGATAGATAGTATTGTGTGATTATTGTTTTATACTCCCTCCCTCCGGTCATATTCATAAGAGATATTTGGATAAAAAATTAATGTATTTGGTTCAAACTCTTAACAAGATACATCACTTTTTGTTACCTAAATGTTTCTTATAAATAAGATTAGACAAAGTGGTATTTAGAGAGATAGTAAGTCGCTTAGGAAGGTGTAGTCCGCAATCCACATTGGACTAGACTCGGGTATAATTAGAGTTCATATTTAAACCAGGTTTCGATTGGTCCAACTGGATAAAGCTCGAGGACTTTAAGGGCTAACCAAATTACAATCGGATAGTCTGTTTTTGCAGCTCTAATTCCATTCAAAAATTAAGACTCTAGATGTAGTAGTAATGGAAAAGGAAAACGTCTATTTTTCTTCCCATAATCCCACGATAAAGGGACCAAACATATATATTGATCCCCGTGAAATGGATGGTGTCCCATAATTCTCCATAGTTAATTGTAGTCATCATCTCCGTGTCGTGCAACAACGATTTGTCAGTTAAGTATCAGCGGTACGGGTGAAATTGATGGTGCACAACCAACTAAAACTTTTGTCCGGTAAATGTTGCAGTGGAAGGTACAAGTATTCTCAAGTTTTTCATTAAATTTAATGAGGAAACTAGTATTCTCATTAAATTTTTCAACAGCTTTTGAAGGATGTTTGATGTTAAAAGTACAAGTTGACCAAAAAAGCAATTTGAAACGTGAAAATTAAAAATTCTGTATTATTGGAGGATGTAGATGAGTATTTTTAGAAGTAATAAAAAATAAAATAACTAAATTCCTTAAATAAAAAAATATATAACTAAATTATCGATTTGCCCTCTGTTAATGTAGAGGTTGTTCATTTTACTCCTTTCATTTTTACCCCTATAAAAATTCTTTGAAGGTAATGTAGTTTGAAAAACTATTTTACCAATTGAGATTAAAGATCCTAAATATGGAAAATGATTGTTAAATTGGGAAGGGTCCTTTTATTTAGCAAGGCTTGTGATGGAGGAGCCTACCGGCTAGTGAATATGGAGGGCGAAGAATTCAACAAAAGCAAAATAGAAAGTATTTAAAGAGATATTATCCTATAATATGGGAAAGTATTAAAGAACATGCCAAAGAAAATTTCATTGGTGTTCTTGAAGTGGTAGCCACAAGGCCGACTACCTAGTCTATTTAATAAAAATGGCATAAAGAGAAAAGGTTCCTAATGCCTTCTTCATTGTGTTGGAGGAATTCTTTTAAGATGAACACCTTATGATAGGGTTGCATCGTCGTCGTCTACATCTGTTCGTAGTAATGAAAGGACTGCTAATGAAAGGTCAGTCTCGATGGAATACGACCCTGCAGGGATAACTACCAACAGTTGGGGGGAACTAATGCAAGTTGCCTCGAAGTCTGGGCACAATGAAGGAATTTCTCCAAGCCACGAACAATATGACTCCTCTTGACCTAGAAGACGAAAACAAACAGTCCTTAGTCGAAATAAATAAACCTCATTTTTTTCACAGTTGAACTCATAGGAAGCTTAAAGCATAAGGTTTTGAGTCATTCAAATCTTAGACTATTGTTTGGTTTTATTTACCCTGATATTTCCTAGCCTTTCAACTTCTTCTCCTCTAAAGATAGAAGGGCCTCCAAGAAAGTGGTTTGAGTTTTCGACTGCTAAGGAAAAAATACCCATTTTAATGGTAGGAGACTCTTGATTCCTAACATATGGTTTGAAATCCAAAAAATGTTCCATAATGATCAAGGTAAGGAAGAATGAAAGGAGAAAGGGATAATAGAAGTGAATACCATAACCAACTGGATATTTATAAGAGAAGTCATCCAATCATTAGGCAGGACAATCGCTCAACCATTTGAGAAAATCAAGATTATTGGATGGGTAATTGAATTGGAAAGAATTAAATATGTTTTGACCATTTGCAAGTCGGGGTAGGGTTTCTAATAGTTAGTTTTAATTATATGGCACAATGATAATATGTTTGCGCTCGACGATTTTAGTTTATGTCGCATCATCTCACATCATCCAAAGTTAATCGACAATGCAACAAAGAAGACATTTCTCACACCTAAACATAATCATCATGTTAGTCAAAATCGACAAATAGGTGATTTAAGGTTAGGTAAATTTCCCTCGGTCAATAACAGGTTAAGAGAGCGTTGACACAGTCAAGCATGTGTCATCAGAATCTTTTTCGAGTTTACTGAAGTATACGAGTGTAATCAAGACATCATACTTAGTCGAAAACTCAGTGGAATTGGACAATAAGCATTTTAAATCGTGTTCTATATTTATTGCACCACTATTCGTAGGAAGTGATGAGCACACATACATGACATGTGGACTTTGTCAATGGATCACACGACAAAGTGGAAGGTTGTAAGTCAAACATGTGGCACCACATAACCCCTCAACGAGGGAAAACTCGCTCATGGAATAGCCGAGCAAGGTTAGTCTCTGTAGGTCATATCATTTTGGTCATTAATTATAGTGTTTGTCTAGAAATATTGAACTTATACAATTTGTTAAACACACATTATCATTAAAACAGACTATTAATGCATTTTTGTTCCTTATCTCTATACATTCCTTAGTTTAGTAACTCAAAGTTGCCAAAAATATTGTATTTAACACTTTGTAGTAATTAAGAAACGAATAGCTGATAGGCAGGGTTCTTTTCTAAACGTGATTGTTTGAAGAAAAAAAGTTAGCAATGTTTGATCGTTGTTGACTACTACCTCAGCTAACTTTTTTGGATAAGATTGTTGTTGATTTACTAACCAGTAAACTCTTATTGGCAAGATCAAAACATTTTTAATACTCACTTCTTATTGTGCATATTGTTCCTTTTTTTTTTAATAAGATAATGCTCATATTTTTTATAAAGCAAAAAAAAGATAATGTTCATTTATATTTTTTCTGTTAAGTAAGAATTTATTTTTTTAAGATGAATAAATGAGTTTCTTGTAGATATTATGCAACGTCCCCGATATTATACAAAGTCTTTAATTGTTCTTTTTATAGAAAAATTTCATCCTGATATTTTGAGATGACAAATAATTGATGAAGTGCAACGCTGAAGCCGAATTTATTAGTAGGATGAATGACAAGTACTCAGTCGAGTTTGGTCTCTGGTTCCATCCATCGCATTCCTAACGAATAATGAATCCAGGTCGATGGAGGGTGGAAAAGAACTTCGAAGCAACAATAAATTCTGGATAAGATCCTATAATTCATGTTTTACACAACACGTGGGTGTATTTTATTTCTATGTCCTTTTCATTAGTTTATTTTGTTTTAAAGAATTTACGTGTGAAATTTACACACATCTTAAAGGAGAGTTTGTTTCACAGTATAAAAAAACTAATCCTGAAAATTACTTTCTTTGGAGTAACTTTTCATGGAGTAAATTTCTTGAAAAAAATGGTTGGATAACATTGTAACTTTTAACTTCTTAACAATAATTAATATATTTTATTTGCAATATATTTGAAAAATGGATATTAGAATTCTCCACAAAATATATATATATATATATATATATATATATATATATATTGTGGCTAACTTCTCTTGTTTTATTTGAAAAAATGTATTTCACAAACCAAACAATTGGATCCAAGTAATTAACAAGTTTTATCAAATGACGAATTGTTTCGAAGAACATTGGTTCGATTTTTGTGTAGAATATTTTTTGTAGACTTTACTTATACGATCTACGACAACTACGACCTTCTATTCTTGTTCATTTTTGTGCCATATGTTTAGAGTGAGTTCGTTTTTTACCCTCTGTTTATGACATGCTTCCAAAGTTTCTTCATTTGTTCATTGCTTTTTTTTTTCACTATATCTATTTTTATGTATCACATTATGTTAAATGAGATGTGCTGCCGGAAGTAGAAGAGATAGGGTTGTATGCAGAACCAAGAAGTTATCCCAAAAAACAACAAGTTGTTTATTTTGTTATCTATTTTAAATTCTCAAACTCAAGATACTTTATTTTGTAAGATTCCCCTTTATAAGTTTGCGCGAATTTTCGTAACTATTTTGAAAGGATAGTATTTGATGATGTTTTATGTGGTAGTTATTTTGTGAGTTGTTTGTGCCATTGATCTTTTTGGTTTGTATGTGAAAAATGGGTAGCTTTTTGTTGTACATTTCATCAATTTTAAAAAAGAAAAAGAAAATATTGAAATATCGGTTGGGCCAGCCCACCAGGTTGCATGGCCTTGCTCGAGTTGTGCTCAATTTTTGC
This sequence comes from Medicago lupulina, assembly GCA_958299785.1. NCBI lineage: Eukaryota > Viridiplantae > Streptophyta > Magnoliopsida > Fabales > Fabaceae > Medicago > Medicago lupulina. The sequence goes on from OY283142.1 coordinate 27,014,320, forward strand.
GACCCATATATTTCTTGAGACGAACCGGTCCTGCCCATTTATATGTGTTGGTCCACCGGACTAGGTCAGGCCAGTCATTTGACACCTCTTCATGAAACTATTTTCTTCGTATTCTTGAAAAAGAACGCCATCCACGTAGCTTTCCAACTTGGAAGTGAGAACGTGAATGTCGTGATCATGCAAAATCTACACTGTAAAACGGAGTTTGACATCAGTGCAAGGAATTCCTACGATGGCGTTGTCAAAACGTGTTGAACGAGAACGAACGTTGGTCATTGAAAAGTGTATCAAAAAATGGTTACAGTGGTGAATTTGAGGAAATTCAAAGGAATCAGTTATCCCCCTTCTTCTAGGGTCAATGATCTGGAGTAGACCAAATGATGAATAACAGATAGAAGTACTCGTGTAAGATGATCTCTAATGTTGCAGAAATAGTTCTCTAGTGCGGGGGAGGAGATTCTCCTTTTAGGGGAGGGGAAAGAAACCTGCAAAACAGGTTAGCACTCTGACGCTAAAGTCAATGAGGGAAATGAGGGAGGAAATGTGTACAAGAGTGGTAAAAATGTGGTCCTACCTCAAATGTGGCATGGAGCTACACTAATATACCGGAGCACGTATGTAACTAACTTTGTGAAACCCAGCGAGATGTGCATGAGAATTAGAGATTAACTAATGGTCCATATTGAACGAGACGTGCTCATGTGTGGTAAGTCGCATAGGAGGTCTTCTATGTTGCCCTGAGCCACAAGGATTATGGGTTAATAGGTCGTCACGTATTGGATTGAGGCTCGGTCTGAAAGAAGCTCCACAAAATAACCTCACTAGTTTCGACATTTTAGATTGACTATGAAATTAGTATTTATTCGGTTGCTCATGACAGAATTTTAAAGCTCATATGCCCTCCTAGAAACGTTTTTTGCATAGATCAACCCTTAGGTTTTCACTACAGGTTCATATATGCTCAATAGAGGAGGGAATAGGCTATGTCGGCCTACAGAAGCCTACAACTTAGCCTACGTCAGGTTCAAACCTAACCAGCTATTTTTTTAATTAGAGAAGGCTTGGACTTTTTTCTAAAACTTATTTACTAAAAATGTCAAGCAACGTGCCATAAGAAAAAGCCTTTTAGGTCTACCTGATCGACCTACTTAATTAAAATATGAATAATATTATTTATTAATATTATTATATTAAATTTTGTACTTTAAATTAAATTATAAATGTGTTAGTCTTCTCCATAATTTAAGCTTACAAGTCTAGATTATTTTTCACACATTTAAATGTATATTATAAGGGAAATGTTAACTTATAATTGAAATATGATATTATATATAGTCAAATTCTCTAAAAAAAAAGTCATGTTATATATCAAATTACTTATTTAAATATATTCATATGAAATAGATTTTTAAATAGACTAGCAGATCAAAACAGACGTTCAAAAGTCAAACCCAGACCTAAAAAATAAGTTTATGAGTTATGACACCCCACAAGTTAGATTTAGGCCTTGAAAAATAAAATCAAGTAAGACTTAGATCTTACAAAGTCTATCTAAACTTGATCTATCTATTCTCACCCTATTGCTGAACCAATTGAATTACCTCTAAGAATATATATTTTTACAAAAGAGTTACTATTGTGCTAAAAGTAGTAGTTACTTTTTCCAACCAAAAAAAAGTAGTTACTACTTAAATACTACTAGTACACAAAAGAGTTATTAAATTTCTTACACCACTTCTGTTACCTGCTCGATGTAAATGACCATACAATTTGACCACAAAAAGGACTGACCAAAAACTGCCATTCCAACCATATCCATGATGGTCGGTTTCTGAAATAAAGATAGCTTCAACAAAGCAAGTTTTGGGGGGAAATTACACTAAATTTGCCTTGTCGGTGTATAAAGCGCAAATCATCAGTTATGGGAATGCCTGGTGTGTTATAGGCAGCAATAACTCTAAATATCAAACAGTACGGGAGAGAGATGCAAAAAAAGCCAAGACAAAGATGCTACATACATTTAATATGTTTACAGCTGTTGTGAGAAATGTCAAATACACTCTGATTATAGGCCAGAGGGATTATTTGGTCTCGTACATCACTTGTGTTAGTAAACAACTAACAAATACATGATGAGCTGAGAAAATGTAGATCACTTATGTTTATTTTATTTTTGTCCAGTAATCTAACTAGAAATTCATCTTTTAAGGTGAATAAGTGAAGAACCTGAGGTTCGAACACCGGTCTCTTTTGCAAATCCGGGGAGCTATGTTCAAGAGGACAAAGTAGGCCACTTATATTTCATACAGTACGCATAATAGTATAAGAATTTAATAACTATCTACTAAAATACACAACATCATTGTGATAATATTTTCTAAAATACTTTCATGAATATGTATACGATTAAATGTGATTAGACGGCTACTTAAAATAATGCTTAATATTCGTTTCTTTCTCCAAATGATGAACATGATATATTTACAAGATAATATTTTCATTTCTCCACCCATAAAAAAATTACTTGCAATTGCTGAGCAAAAGTTTCAGCATCATTCCAAAGAGTAACGACCGTGTAATCACTAGAAAATATCCAACTTAACTATTTGATGAAAAACAAAACAGAATTAAAAACCCAACTACTTCTAAAGATAAATTTACTATGTAGTTATTGAGGATGAATGTGCTAATACCTCAAACTACAAACTTTGAAATGCCCACTAAAATTACCAAGAGGATCACGATCACTGTAAATGAAAGATTATCATCCAAACTTCTAGCACTCGTTCGTACTTGTGGAGCTTTTACTAACCTTGGTTAATTTCAGGGAGCAGAATCATTTGAGCAGTCCCTGAAAAGACGACCTTTGCTTTTCTCAATACAAACAGAACCACAGCCAGCTCTTCTATATGATAAAATGTCTGCTCCTACTGTGTAGCTGATATCAATTTTCGACGGTGTGACGTAAAATTTTCTTTAGGCTTTGTCACCTTTTTTCCTGCAAGCAAATCATATATACATGCATTCATTAGCAATAGTCCTGGTGGAGGAGTCGGAAACTTTTTTAAAAAAATGAAAGCAAAAAACAGAGGATGTAGTAGTAGTAAAATTATTGATATTACCAACACTTAAAATAAATACTGACCTTCATCCTTTTCCATTTTTCTTCTGCTGCGCCACAAAAGCCGAATGGGGGTACCAGGAAATCCCGCATTTGAACGCAGCTGCTTCTCCATAAAGCGCCGGTAAGTTTCAGGAAAAAGTTTTGCATCATTGACAAAGAACACAAACGTAGGTGGCCTTATAGCAGCCTGCAAGAAGACATCTAGTAAGGAACTAAGAACATACAAGATACCAAGTAATTATATATTATATAATTTATAAGCATAAAGCTCAACTGAAGAAACTCATGGGTAAGCACTACCGTTGAATGGTGTAAATACCTGAGTGCAATAGTAAACACGCCCTCTTTTTCCACCCCGTGTCCTGGGAGGAGGCTTAAAAGTTACTGCTTCCCGCACTACTTGATTCAATATAGAAGTACCAAGTCTTCTTGATCTCTCCTTTTCGACTTCACTAGCGGCAACAATGATCCTTTTGTTCAAAACAATAATAACTAATCAGCTACTCACTTAGGGGATTAGAAACAATAAAAAATATCAGACCTGGATAAGTCGTAATTTTAACATTTATAAAATTATAATACAAAGTTATTGTCTAAATCCAAGAAAACCTATCAAGTATCAACCAAAGACTAGTTACATGATACATCCAGAAGAAGGACAAAAAAACAAAGTTTTCCCAAACCCAAATAGAAAAGATCCCAAAAACAGCCAAGTTCTTAAGTTCATTTCCATGTGCATCACTTGAGCCCCAGAAATGACAAAGGAAATTTCTTTTACCACACATCAAGAAATACTAGTATATAAAAAAGAATAAACTCTTAATTTGATCCTCTGGAAATTACGGTGTCGCCATTTTAGTCCTTCAAAAAAAATTGTTACCAGATTAGTCCTTCAAAGACTATAATAATGCCATCATATTAGTACTACAAAGATAAAAATTGTCACCAAATTCACATCTTTAAAGACTAATTTAGAGACAAATCATTTGAGGGCTACATTCTCATATCAAATGTCATAACACCCTAATCTTTGGAGAACTAAATTAAAGATTTATGATAGGATACTAGATTTGAGCTTTATCCCAATTGATGTGGTGAATGGGAATAGTAGTGGCGTGGCAATATTTTGTTAGGAGGGGATTTTTTGATATAAAAGAGAGGAAAGAGCCTAGAGGAGTTAGTAAAGCACTGAGAAAGTTGTTAACACGCTGTTAGGAGAAATTATTCTCTGGTTAGGAGCATTAGCTCTGGTTAGGAGTTCTAGTAACTTTGGTTTATCCTTTTCTTTTGCATTTTCACCATTGTAGAGCTCTTGAGCTCATCTTTACCATTCAATAAAATACAGATTTGTTACCTTGAATTTATGGGTTCTATCAATTTACTCTCCACAAAGTTCTGCAGAGACAATGATTTGACTACTACATAAAGTCTACTATGACCACTACATTGCAATTACTAATGTCAATTAAATATACAAATTGTTCAAATTTGTATTTGTTTACAAATATGTATGCCTAAGAAGGGAGAAATTGTTTTCAAGGCAAAATTGGGAATTTCAAAGAAAGCATGAATTAACATACTATGCAGTACTTTTTCAACAAACAAAAAGACACACTAAGCAGTGTGCACCTTCAATGAATCAAAGATTTTCCAGCCAAAACTTACTTGTCAACATTTTGCCCAGCTAGAGCAGTAGAATAAACAATTGGAGCCCAATCAAGTAAGCGAAGCTTCTCTCTGACATCTTGCTCATAGTATAAAGCAGTCTGCTGATTTTTATTTGGTATTGTATCCCACTTGTTTACAACGATCACACAACCTTTCCCTTCTTTTTCTATCCTTTCAGCTATCTTGTAGTCCTTTAAGATATATGAAATAGTTTCGTAAAAAAAAAAAATCTGAATGATTATGGACAATATTAATTATTAAACAACTGGCACCCCATTTACATCAGTAATGCTTTATTGTAACCAGAATTAAAAACAGATATGTGTTCATCTTCAATAGCATTTATTGGGAACCTGTTCAGTGATACAAGCCATGGCCTCAATGACAAGAGCAACAACATCAGAACGCCTAATAGCACGAAATGCACGATTCACTGACAAAGCCTCAGTTGTACTTCCAGCTGAGGCTACAGTTGTCCTTTTCCTGATTCCAGCAGTATCAATAAGATGGAACTTCTAGAGAAAGAAAATAAAAAATAATAATTATCATGCTGAACCAAATTCTAAAAGCTTACCAATTCACTATTACAATCTGGTAAGTTCAAAAGTATACAGCTGTAAACCACCAACGTTTGGATGGGGAAAACATTATAACAAACTAATCACTTTTTAAAGTTTCTTTCTTGAAAAACATGCTGGACATTATAAGTAGTCACTTGTTTTTCTGTGGCACTAGAGACCAAATAGTTGCTGGTTAATTTGGTTAAATGCTGTGTCTTTAAGGTGGGGAGGGAACCGCCATGCCCTTGGTGGCGGGGGGTGAGTAAGTCGGAGGAACATCTCTTTGCAAAATGCTCGTTCTATAGCTCTGTATGGTATAAGGCTTTTAATTGGTTAGCGGCTTCGATGGTTATGCCTGGGGATCTTTTTGTGCTACTAGAGAGCTGTTGTTTTCATCTCAGGCAGGATGTCAGAGTTAAGGGACTATTGCTGATTTGGCACTCGACACTTTAGTTGATTTGGAAGGCACGTAATGAGTTTATTTTTTCTGCGGAGTCAAAACATTTCTTGGCAATGGCTCTTGGCTAAAAAAGTGGGACAACCCAATTTGTATTATGAGTGGTTTGTTAATCCCTTTGACTGTATGATTGGATAGATTTTTCTGCCTTTATTTTCTGTGTCCTTGGTTTGTGAATCAGTGCCACTTGTACTCATTCCCATTCTTGGGGTTCAGTACCACATATACTCTTTTTCATTATCAATATATTGATTTTTTTTGCCATTCAAAAAAGAAGTTACTGGTTAGTCACCAAAAGAAACAAACCTGGCCATCTGGTCCAGTAAATTCAGTATCAATAGCATCACGTGTAGTGCCACTGATGGGGCTGACTATTGTTCTATCCTCGCCAACCAGTGCATTCAAAATGCTACTTTTGCCAACATTTGGTCTACCAACAATTGAAATTGCTGGAACATAATCTTCTTCTTCAACAAGATTCTGTGGCTCCTATTGTATGGCATAAAATGAAGTGTAAGTAAGGAAATCAAGGGTTTCAAAATCAGATTAAAACAAATTGATCCCTGGTTGTATAGTGATGAAAAATGCTTCCAAATGAATCAACAATTTATCATTGGTAGGTGAATGTATAATATAATCAAATCAACCTGCTACACAATAAAAAGTATCACCTAAAGTTACTCATTGTCAATGATAGATGCAGAAGATAATTCAATATTTATGGAAAACAAACCTCAACTTTCTGTAATCCTGAACAAACAAGGTCAAGAAGATCTCCGGTTCCGGTCCCTGATATAGCTGATATTGCAATTGGTTCTAACCTGATATATCATTAACCATAGCAACGAACTAGTTGATTAGAACATATGACACTTGGGGAAGCATCAGTAGACAACATGATGCAAGAGCTTTGCACTATATGTTTGCACTAACAGTATAACCACTCAACCATGGTATTGAAAGCATAAAATAAGGTTTTGTGCAGGAAAAAAAATATCATTTGATGTTTTATATCAAAATCAAGTTTGTCCTCAAAAGTCAAAACCATTCTAGTTTAGAAGTGCAAAAGTTTTGCTTGTGTGTTGAGTTGGGAATTTGGGACCAAGTTTTACTACAAAATTACTTTTAATATAAATCATTTAAAAAATATATAACTTCACCTCAAACATAATATTAACCAAAATCGATTATAAAAAAAAAGTTAACCAAAATCAATACTGTAAAACAAGATCGTTCAAAATGAAGTTTAACGGTTGCTCTTCAAATAACACTTAATTGTCAGACACAAAATGAGACAATGTTTTGTCTCGTATGTTCAGGATGTATCAAGATGTTAAACATCAACAATTATATGACTTCTAAAACGTCTAAATCAGCCAGAGAAATGAAGTTTCTTTATTAAATCTGTAATAGCTGTATCTTGTATCTACATCACATGAATATATAACTAGATAACCAAGATCTTATGTCTGAGCATAGTTATATCCTACATACAATTACTCAAGCAAACTATTAAGAGGAAACATGAGGATGCACCTAGTAAAAAATGAGGTAAATTTTAACGCATAAGGGTGATTCTATAGTTTTTAAAATTTACCAAGATGTAAGTTGAATTAACCAAATTTAGTTTAACAATAACCACGTCATAATTAAATTAACCACTCGAACTAGCTAGTTATTAAAAAGAATTAACTGTCAGGCCAACATAGTATATAATCTGATATCTCTAAAGAATTAGTTTATATGTTGACAAAGGTGAGGTAAGTGTGTTCAAAACCATCTTTGACATCCACGGTCAATTGAAACCAATACGCAAACAATTCACGCCAGTTGAGGCACATTGAAAAACCATATCCATGAATTTGACAGTTGACAACCAAATAAAAAATAACAATTTACAATATATCAAGTTTTAGTTCTAAGGGACCATGTGACGAAAACATCAGAAGACATGCATTTTTTTTTAAAGCAGCTAAGGGTCAAGACCAAGTTCTACGGTGTTTTGTCACACCTCTATCATGTATCCTCCACCGATATAGCTTACCCGAGGGACCAAAATTCAGACACCTGCATAATTCTTTTCCGTGGAGATTCGCACTTGTTAACTGCAAGAATGATACTTTTATTTGAGTAGTTTTTACGTAGCCAATCAGCAATCTCCACATCAGCTGCTGTTAGACCTGCCTGTTCAGCATAATTATCATTACTGTCTTCAGGTTATGGTTATTGGTAGATTCAAGAAAAAGTTTATCATATCATGCACTTAACAAGTATGAACAACAAAAACTGTTATCTCATTTAGATAGTGCACAACTATGTTATCTGTGGCAAGATTGGTACCACAAATAATTCAATGGAGAAAAACAACTAAAACCTTCGAAGGTTCAGCCGGACTGCAGAACCACCGGTAATTGATAACCATCGAAACAAGTAAAAATCACTTTTTAAATATCTTGTTATCCTTTTTATATATTCATTATATTAAAATAAGAATCAAGATAAAGTAGGTACATACATGGAAGAGAAGGAAAACCATAAGATTTTATATGCAAACAAAAAATTACCTGACCATCAACCAGGAAAATAATAACAGGTGATTCTTCCACAGCTGCAATCGCCTGTCTCTCAATCATTGACGGCATCCTGGCAACAGCTGCCTCTCTAGAGGCAAGGGGAATACCGTCCATACCGATGGTTGTACTAATATCCAGATCTTCCATAACAGTAGTTTGTGATTTTGAAACAGTGAGAACACCACCAGTGTCCACCACCATGAATTCACGATCTCCCCAATATGATCGGCCATATAAACGGTCCCTCGTAACTCCAGGCTCATCCACCACAATTGCCTTGTTTCCCTACAGAAAAGAAACAACTAGCGTAAGAAATCACGTCCATCATTCAGATTCCAAAACGTCGAAATTTCCAAAAGTTAATTTACCCAAAACAGGACAGAATCATTAAGAAAAAAAACGAAGCTATTAAAAAACATTCAATACCCCAACGAGACGATTAAATAATGCTGACTTGCCAACGTTCGGTCTTCCAACAATAGCAATCCTTGGGAGAAGATTATCAGGGATCTACCATTCAAAATAGATAAATGTTCAGCAGATAACCCTAATTTATTTCAATCTCTTCAAGAGAAAAAAAATACATATTTCAAGTTCTAACTAGTTACAAACAAAATTTAGCCGCCTCAATTTTTATGGTAACTTATGATATCAGTATATATATCAATTTATGTAGCACCCGCACTTCTCGTCAAAAGCGTGTCCAGTGTCCGATATCTGACACGTGTTGATATCCAACTCTGACACATGTGATTACATACATCCAATTAATTCATTTTCTCAAATTATTACCAATATCGACGTGTCAGTGAGTGTCTTTCTAGTGTAAGTGTCTGTTATTCGTAGATATTAACCACAATGTCGCGTTTTGCCAGCTAGCACTTAACACATGAAATTTATAAGTATCCTGAAATTTTTCACTTTGTAGGCACAAACACGAAAACGTCACTTATCATTTTCTCAAATTATTACTAGTGTCATGTTTGGTGTCCGTGTCAGTGCTTCATAGTTCTTAAACATTGAATAGAGAGTTGAATTTGGTAAGTTGAAGAATATACTAACAATTTTCCTCTTCGGTTTATTCCTCTTGGAGTTTTTACCCGTTTCCTTGACATCACTACTCTCATCTTCTGAAATCATCAACACACATAGAAAAAAAGATAGTTATTGAAGGCTGCAAAAATAAGTAAAAACTCAATTAACTACGAATGAAGCAAAACAATGACCGATAGTTAAAACGCGAGATAAAGAGCTTGAATACTCCAGTGCAACTTCCTTAGCTTCTCGCTCGAGCGCAGCAACATCAACATCATAGTCATCGGAATAATCATCAATCTGATTTTCTAATTCATCTGGTAATTCATCGTCGTTGTCCGTGGGGGAGAATTCACCGGCGCTGAACTTTGGGGCGGAGCGGGAGAGGCTTCGGCGAGGGAGTGAGATTGATTTTGGTTGAGAAAGCGAGAAAGGAATTGAAGTGGAAAACGGAAGGGTGTTGTGGAATGAGAAAATGGAGGTTGGGGTTTTAGGGGTGGTGTAGTTAGAAATGGGGGTGGGAAAGTGTAAGTGAGAAAGAAATGCCATGGAGTGAAACTATATGTTAAATTGTGAGGATTGAGTTGAAGATTTGGCGGGGTTTATGTTTATCTTCTTCGTTCTCATTCTCCACACTGCATGTTTAACCGGCTTTCGTGGAAAATAAATACATATCCTCTTCTTACCACCAAAAAGTCTTAGTAGTATCCTACTTTTGTTTTGTAGTTAAGAAAACAGTGAGAAGCCGTTTTAATAGGGAGCTTCTACGGTATATCCGTAAATTAAGGTGTATCGGTACTCCTACTTCAAAAATCTTTAAATTAACTATTATTTTTATAGAATAAAAAGTTATTTGTTGATATTTATATTTTAGAAATGTCATTTCATAAGAAAAAATATCATTTTATTGTTTATAAAAATCATACTAATTTTTTTTACATTTTATTGTAAAAAATAATCAAAATTCTCTATTATGAGTACTAAAAATTCAGAAAAATTAAATTTTATTTTGTTGACGTTTTTGGTAAATAAGAATTAATTATAGGCGATAGAAAACAATTTTTCTCTTCAAAAAATAACATTTTTAACTATTAATTTATTGATTTTGTGTACCAATACACTCATATTTGTGGGTGTACCATAGAATTTGCCGTTTTAATATCATATCATAAATAAATAAACTAACGGTAAAATTTACTCTGATTAAGAAATTATTGAAGCATTATTCTAAATATGGAAGATCTATTTAAAAGGACGTGATCTCCAACCTATACTTTTTATTTTTGAACTTGAGATTAACGGGTCACATTTTAGATATTTAACCTCCAATCTATGTTAGCTTTTATTTTTAAAACAAAATGAAACTGATTATAAGAACAAGAAAAGAAAAACATTCTAAAAAATATACCCATGTTGAAAGATTCCATCCGCCTACCATGAAGGTGAATGAATATTCACTACATGAGTAAGTTCTTTTATTTTATTTTTTTAGATATTAAATATACTAGTTTAAAACCCGTGCCTTGCACGGGAAATTTTATGCTGATTTTTTGTTCATGTATTTTAATTTATGTTGATAATATTTAAAATACATGTCAAAATATATGTATATCTTACATATAATGGGTATATACGTATCTTTGAGGTGATTTTTTTATTCAATTGTTTCCTTTTATTTAAATTATTTTATCATTTTAGATTTCATAGATAGACATAATCATGCTAGCAACAAAAGTTGAACACATGATTTTGCGAATAAGTTGGCTCTTTACCAAATGCACCAACTTTCATCGACTATTTTTATAATATTATTTAAGTTATTTCATTATTTTAATGACATCTTTTGATCTTACTTGCCAAAAACTATTCTTTTTATATTTGAGTGCAATAGAAAATCTCTAGTTTAATTAATATAAAATGAAGTGGGCTCTATTTAAACATGAGTTTTTTATTAAAAAAAAAATCTATCTAAAAATGCTTATTCAAAGTTAGAAAGGAAGGTCTTTGATCCAAAAACTAATATGATATACATGAAAAGAAATCTATTAAAAAAACAACTAACTTTAATAACCTAAATCAATTTAAACGGAAACACAACCTATGTTAAAAGAAACGAAAAGCTTATGTTTCACCACAAAACTAACTTAAGAACAAATAAAAAAAAATTAACTTCATCTTGAAAGATACCAACCCGTGAAGTGAAATGATACATATTTTATGGTAAATCATCTTTGACAAACCTTGTAGATTTAGTGTGATACACTTTGTCTATCTTGAAATTGTGCTTAATAGTCCACTAAAGTTTGTAATTTATCTTTTGAGTTGCATGCTTGGTGAAGAAATCTCTTGGTTTAGCTTTGTGATCCTTGTGTTCGACTTTTTCCTTGCTATTCCTATCACATCTTAATAAAAAAAAAACTAATTTTTCATTTTTGACATTTCTTATCACACTAATTTTTTATTAAATGCAAAACTCTTTCATGTATTGCATTAACTTTTTTTGAAGAATAAATTAATATTGTTTAAAAGAACAAACATAACTCTATCTCGTATTTTATTCTCCTTCAACTAATAACTGAAAAAAGAAATACTCATTCATTTCAAAATAAATGTTGCAGTTTTAAAATGATCAATATTCATCTAACTTACTTTGACAATTATTTTTAACTAATATATCAATATAAATGTTAGCATGTAAGATGTTGCTCAATTTGTCTCAATGAATATTTTTTTTTTAAATAAAATTTTCATAATTTTCTATTATAGATAACTAAAGATATTAATAGTCAAAGTTGCGTATTGACACATGTAAAGTGGTTGAGGGCGACGTGTGTACATTGTCAAAGCTCCATCAAAGAGGAAAACAAAAGTGAAACAAAAAAGAGTCAATAATGCTAGTTGAATGAGAATCAATTGACATGGAAAAATGTGCACCTAAATTCAATGTAATATTTGTTATATATCAAAACTTTTTAATGAAATATTATACATTTTCCGGTCACTATTATAAGGAAAATTCGACGTTATAGGTTTATTCAATAAACGATGTATGTGGTCTACATATAGACCACATACACCATTTATTGAATTTGTGCTTAAACAATGAATTTTGGCTTCTAATAGTGGTCGGAGGGTGTATGAAAACTTCGTTGTATCTACAAACTACCATATTCGTTCTAAATTATGTCATTCTAGAAATTTTACATATATTAAAAAATACAATTAATATTGTATAGAAACAGCAATTATAAGTTATTTTAAAAAATATCATTCATCCTTAGTATGAAAAAAAATTAAAAGAATTGTAAAAAGATAAAGTGATAAATAGTAAAGAACATAATGGAAAAATAAGCATTAATGACCACTGATATTACGATATATAATTTAAAACAAACAAATTTTGATAGAATGACATATAATTTGAAACAGAGGGAGTACGTTGAAACTACTCGTCGTTTTGGATCGTTTCTCTAAAAGGGTCATTTATGGATCGACTATAATGTTATTAGGGAATGTTACTTTGAATTTTAAAATTACACCATTTATGCAAGTTTTGTTGACATTTACTTAATATTTGGGCGAAGAATTGGTAACTTTTGTCTATAAAACTTAATTGATTCATAATTAATGTATAAATTAATTTTTGGACAGAGAATGGGTAACTTTTGTCTATAAAACCCAATTGATTCATAATTAATGTATACATATTGATAGACTTTTGTCTCAATTAATGCATTCAATATTATTTTTAGCATAGAACAAATTGAGATTACTTTTTATTGAAAAAAATAAATTTAGTATTAGAAAAAATATCGGATCAACTTAACTCATACTTGAACCATAAAAAAAGAAGAAGTTAATTTCATATATTAAATAATTTTTTCTTGGATAAATCATATGCTTTTGTTCGTGTCATGGAAATCAAACAAAATCATTTAATAGTGTATATATGGGGTCTTTATTTATCATTTCGAAATAATTATAGCAGAGTTGTAGGTTGAACGTTGTGAATGTAAAGCAAAAGCGAATTGATCTTATCATATTTATCGTAGAGATTTGGTCTATGATTTTTGAATGAAATCAGAGTTTTTTTTAGGTGAGAATAAAATTAGAGTTATTTCCATTAAATTTCATATTTTATATGAAATTTCTTTTGTTTTTTTGAAAGTATATTTGAAATTTCTATAATTCATGTATATTTAATTTTTTTAAAATTAGAATAAAATTAGAGTTATTAACAAAAAAAAAATTAGAGTTATTAAAGTGTATATATTATGTGTGTGTGTGTCGTCTATATATATATATATATATATATATATATATATATATATATATATATATATATATATATATTAAGGCTTGCTTTTAGCTACTGAAGTATAATTTTTTTAGTTCAAACAGAAAAACAAAAAACAAAAAAATTAAGAACATGCGTAGACAAAAATTTATTTATACTCAAATACACAACATATATATAAATAAGCGTTGACCGACATATATATGCAGTCAAGGAAACAAAACACTAAACATATAAAAATAAACACTTATAAACGTTTTTTATTATTTCTTTTTAAGTTTACGATTATCGTATAATTTATTCCAAATTTAAACATTTAATTGATAAAAAAGAATTTATTGATTTGTTTGTTTATTTTCTGAGTTGCTTTGTTAATGGAATATTTGATGAATTTTTTAGTTGTCCATTAGTATGTTATTGTAATTCCCCTTTAAATTGTTTGAAATATGATCGGTATTTGCAAAAAGAAAATGATATATGTACACTTATATAATTCAAACACCCTAAGAGAGAATAAAATAATATATATATATATATATATATATATATATATATATATATATATATTAACCAACACAAAAATAGATCTCTTTCAGTTGATAATGATTTGAATGTTTTTACATTCAATTATTTTGTAGGAGATCATAAACACCGTTACGAAATGCATGTGTGTAATTAAAAAAATCTCTCATAAAAAAATAAAATAAAAAATACAAAGAAAATGAAGCATTTTCTTCCATTCAATAAACTTGTACTACTAATGTTACATACGATAATTGTTACATAATATTACAAAGAAATATTATTATCAATTAAAAAAAGATAAAGAAATTCATAACATGAAGAAAGAAATGTGAAATTGCTCACATATAGTACATATAGTCGTGAGTTGAACGTTGTGAATGAAGCAACAATGAATTTGTCATCATATTTATAGTAGAGTTTTGGTCTAAATGATTTATTAGAGCCTTTTGATATAACTCATGTATATTACTATTCTATTGTCAAACCAACTCAATTATGACGTAATATTTTTCATTAAAATAATTTATTGGACAATAATTATTATATTCTTTCTCTGATTCATTTTTTAAGAGGCTTATTTTCCTAATTTTTCTAATTCATGTGTTGGACTAATATTTATGTGAACAATTTGCAATAATTTTAAATTTGAAAATAGTTACACGTATTTTTAGATACCCGTATTACAAAATTACAAAATATAATATAAAAAGGGAGAATTTCATAGCATTATTTGATAGCTTTTTTCTTCATATATCTATATATAATATAGATATAGATTATCTTATTACTTTTGTTAGAGGTTTTTTTGTACGGGCCTTTTGTTGTTCAAGTGACTATGATAGTGATATTCACCATTTCAACAATAGAAAAAAATATTTTAAAATAAAGAAACACTGATAAAATAATATTTTAATGATTTGTTCTATTATTTTTGGTTATATACTTATAAAATACTTAAAGAAAATGTGAAACAAAGCATTTTAATAACATCTTAATATGTGGAGTTAGTTCAAACATGTTTGCTTTCTTGCAATTTTACTAACAAATTGAAAATCATTTAATTCTATTTTTTAATTTTTTTTTGGTCTTAGATGAAGTGGTAAGCCACTGAAATTAAACTCACACACAACTGTGAAGTCCCGGGTCATGACGTCTGACCTTGCAATTTCGACATTTACCAGTTGAGCTAGGACTTCTAGACATTATTTTAATATCCCAATAAATTAAAATTATGGGCCAACATTATTTCCTTTCATATAAATCTTCGGTGCAAATTTTCAACCCCATTAATTTAGGTGTGTAATGCCAAATTAATATCATAAAAAAAATTTATTTGACAATGAAGAGAATTTACTTGCTAATAAAAATGAAGAGAATTTACTTATTTTTTTAACCTGATTCGAAATCAGCTAATAAGTTATAATTAGTATTTTAATTCAAATGTTAACGTAATATTTGCTAGAGAAAGCAATTTATATTATATTTTTGTTTGACAACTTATAATTATTTTTTCTCTCAAAAAAAACTCAGAATTATTTTTATAAATATTTAGAGTAGTTGAAGTGACTTTTTTTCCCTTTGTGCAAGTCAGATATTAATTTTTTCAATCACACGAAGAACAAACTTGATTCTGGTTGTGAGAAAGTACGTGAATGTATAATTTAAGAATCAATAATAATTTAATTCTTTCTAATGTTTTTGAGTCATTTTCAACAAATTTTGTGTAGTGATTTTGACTATATCTTAACAATATTACTATGTTTTACATATATATAATTTTAAGGTCGTTTTCACACGGTATTTTTCTACGCGTAAAAATTTGTGTTTTACATATATATAATTTTAGGGTCGTTTTCACACGGTATTTTCTACGCGTAAAAATTTGTACGAAGTATTGTTATAATTACTACTCTTTTTCCCAAGTGATTATCAAGTATTGTTAGAATTACTACTCTTTTTTAGGGTCGTTTTGTGTTTTACATATATATAATTTTAGGGTCGTTTTCACACGGTATTTTCTACGCGTAAAAATTTGTACGAAGTATTGTTATAATTACTACTCTTTTTTTTGTTAAATAAAAGAATTATGCAATTAGTTACGTCCCATTTAATATCATTTGTAATGTTGCCTTTTATAATTAGAGTCATATAAAATGGTGAAATAATTCTCAATTGCCAAATGGCAAATTGTTCATGTGGAAAGCCATGAGAAGAGAAACATTTAATTTAGGTCATTGTAAAACATTCTCAATTGTATATATAATTTTAGGGTCATTTTCACACGGTATTTTCTACGCGTAAAAATTTGTACGAAGTATTGTTATAATTACTACTCTTTTTCCCAAGTGATTATCAAGTATTGTTAGAATTACTACTCTTTTTTTGTTAAATAAAAGAATTATGCAATTAGTTACGTCCCATTTAATATCATTTGTAATGTTGCCTTTTATAATTAGAGTCATATAAAATGGTGAAATAATTCTCAATTGCCAAATGGCAAATTGTTCATGTGGAAAGCCATGAGAAGAGAAACATTTAATTTAGGTCATTGTAAAACATTCTCAATTGTATATAATATAGATATAGATATCAAAATATGGACTTAATCCGTCAAAATTTCCTCTTCAAAAACCAAGTCGCAAATACACATTTAAAATATAGTCTCATGGTAAAAAGAAAAGACGATCATTAAACTCGAAGGTTCAAAGTTCAAACCTCGTAAATAAATACCTTAGGAGTGAAAGGTAAATATAAATCATTTTAGAAGTTCGGATAAATTAGACTAGTAAATAATGAATTTGAATCCTTTGTAATCAACACCGAGTACACATTACCCTCTCATCCGTAAATCATACATGAGAGAATCTAATAATTCCACTAGGTGATTGAACTTCCCCTATGAAGATATAAAAGTTCATATCATACAAGTAGAGGTCCAAACTGGCCCTTAACAATAAATATTTTTTTTGGTTACACCCTTAACAATAAATATTAAGATATCCTTGCTATCTGAAAATTAAAAATTCCCAATTTTCTCAAATAATTTAAATGTCAGTCAAGTTAATTCTTTGTTGGTACTAAATGATTCATTTAAGCAAAATTTATTATTTTTTACAAGATAGAGGAGGCAAAACCTATTTATTTATGGGGACAAAATAACAATTTAATAAACTCTCATCTCTTTACACTATCTATCTCACAAGTCACAAACTCTCATCTCTCTTCAAATTATTTTACCTCATTCTCTGACTTGCTTTAGAGGATCCATTTCCCCTTCTAAAACATGTGCAGAGGATCACTACCACCTTGCCTTGCAATTTCAAGTAGCATTCCTCCCTCCCTCCAAAAAATACTTATTCTCTAAAGAGACCAGTACCTAACGTTTTGTTTTTTTACATTAGTGTACAATTTCCTAACACATGTATGCCCATGCCTGCCAATTTTTTGGATGCCAGATGAAAGGGAATCTGGAAACTGCATTCCTCTACAAATCTACATGTTTGGTTTTGTGTGAGCAATTCTAGAATTTATTGCTCCATTATGATGCTTTACTTGCCAATTCTGCAGAATCACACACTTCTTGCAGGTTATCTGGTTTAACTTTTATCTTAACTGGATTCCCAATCTTTGATTTATCTTCCAATCTTGCAATTTCCAAAGCTTTTGCGCATACTGGAAAACTTTGATCATCCCCGGTCTCCAAAATTACACCAGAACCGATGCATATTCTTCCCTCATAGAAGGCTGTGAACTGCCCAGCTGCTAGGCCTTGATCATCTTCAGATATACGGACGACAGCAGAGTCAATTACGTTATCTTCTCCAAGTTCCATTTGTAAGCTACAATCATAGAACCCAGGACCATGTCTCACCTGAAAAGGTTAAGATACTAGAACTTCAAGTACCGAAAATATGAAAAACATTTGTGATAATAGGGAACAGGAAGTTAATGTTCAAGATATCCTTCCACCTTGCATCGAAGTTGACTTCTCTGGCTAGGAGGCATCCCACTAAGCCATTTAAAAGACCCAACACGGAATATGCGCCTTTTTTTGTCAAAGGAAAAGTAATTTCTGGACACAAAAACTACATTGTTTTTAACATCCTTCTCAACAACATACCTGCATAAATGACAAAAGGGATATTTTTTCAAACACGGTCCATATTTGAGTAATAGGAATGCTACCAAATAAAATTTTCAAATGACCCTAAAAAAAATAAAAATCAAATGAGTCAGTGGAGAAAAAAAATTCCAACCTTTCAAATTAATGATCCAAGTTAAAAAGTACATTACAGCTAACTAGCATAAATTCATTTATAGATGATAAGCCTTTTATCATAAGAAACTCGCTCTCTAAATCACTCAATTAACAAGAAACCCGCTCTCTAAACTCTCCTTATTTATAGATGATAAGCCTTTTATCATTTCCTCTATCTACCTCAACCTAATTAACTATCTAACTAACTAACCTCTAAAGTAACAGTAACAGATCTATCACTATAATGTTGATCTGTCTTCAACATAAAATGGAAAGCATAAAATGCGACAGGAAATACATCAAATCAATACAATGAATGCAAGAAAGAAAAATAGAGGGGACAAACCATGGACCTCCAGGCAGCCGTAGACCCTGGCGTTGACCAATAGTATAAAACCAGAAGCCCCGATGTTTGCCAAGGAAATCTCCTGTCTCAGCTTCCAGTATGATACCTTCTTTCTCCCCAATATGTCTTGCAACAAATTCACTGAATTTTATCTGATGCAAATGCACAAAGATAGAATTAGAAAATAAAATTATCTTCAAAAATTAATTCAAAACAATTATATAACTTCGAACAAAGTAATGGAATTGATGTTTTAAAAGTAAAAGAATAGTTATAGATCATAATTTATTTTAGACATTGCCATAACATAAGTATCATTTTATTTTTACCGGTCTCTTTCAAAACTGATGAGAAAATCAAAAGTAATCTGTAATGAGCCATATATTTATCAAACATTGAAATAGATAGGAATCAAATATTTGTTTACTACTAATACCTTGCCCAAAAAGCATATTCCCTGGGAATCCTTTCTATCCTTATTTGGTAGATCAAATTTTGCTGCAAGCCTGCGGACTTCATCCTGCCGATGATGTGGCAGGAGACAGGGTTAGAGTGAAAGTTTCTCCATAACATCATGTAGTGATATAACAATACTGCCAGAATTCTCACTCTGACATAATAAATTACTTAACCTATGAAACAGTTAAGTGAAATATCAGCATTGAAAACAGAACTAGTCACAACAAACCTTAGGAATAGAACCAAGTGGAAAAAGAAGCCGCTTCAGCTGGGACTGAGATAGGTGTGATAGGAAGTAAGTTTGATCCTTTACCTGAAATTTCAAACCACGTTAGAAACTAGCATGTAAGAGCACCTAACAATGTTTTTCTGACTAATGCGCAGGCAAGCATACAAATATGAATTTTTTTTTTTGGAGGGATATGAAAAACTTGGTATTAGTATAAACAATTTACTTGGGTTAGCTAATCAGTGAAAACTCTTCCAAGGATATGGAAGTACAAAAATAAAACCTACAAACAACAAATGCAAACAAGATCTTGTAACCACAAAAGTATATCTCATATCGGTACCGTGTCTTGTGATAGTTCTAAAGCAGAAAGCCCATCCATCTCATCTGCAAATGGGTGGAGAACCTTTGCATAATGCCCAGAGGCAACATAGTCAAAACCCATACCACCAATTGCATCCAAAAATGCACCTAACCAAAAAAAAACATTTTATTAATAAAACAGAAAAAATAAAGAAACAAAAATCACACAACAAACTACAATTTGGTTAGACTGGATTCAATGCATCATACCAAACTTTATTCTTGTATTGCAAAGAACATCCGGATTCGGAGTTCGACCACACCTATACTCTTCAATGATGTATGAAACCTGAAAAACAATTCAATAAGTCAAATATGAGACAGAGCCTCAACAGCGAAATTGCAAATAGAACATATTCATTAACTTAGGCCATATTTGGATAAATAGTTTATATAAGCTATTTTCATAACCAAAAGATAAAATAAAGTCAAATTGCTTTCACAAAAGCTATAAGTTATTTTCATAAGCTATCCTAAATAGTTTATAGAAATAAGCTGAAAACGGCTTATGTATACATGTCATAAGTTGTTTCCATAAATTTTATCAAACATTCTCACATGTGCTTATGTGAATAGATAAGCTCAAATAAGTCAATAATTCAAAATTCCAACTCGGCCCTTAAAAGTCTAGGTCTGTCAAAAACTTAAAATTCTAGTAAAATGATACTGGCTGAGTTTAGAAGGACTGAGGGGCGTATTGCATACCACATTTTTCCAATATTCATCGGTCAAATGAACAACTTCTAGTGGTACTTCAACCTGAAAACAATGAAATAAATACAGATACAGTTTAAGTTTACATTGGTAATGTGATAGCATCACATTAGGTGTGTGTTTGATTATGTGGTGACAAAAGCTGATTTTGTAAAATTGATTATGACTAAAAGTAAGTTGAATGTTAAATGATTTATGTTTGAATACATGTTCATCTAATAGCAAATTGAATGTTAAACATGCGACTAAAAAACAAGGGTTAATAGTGTTTTACCCTCTGTAATATAAGTCACTTCCGGTTTTACCCCCTATGAAATATTTTTTTTGGATTTCGTCCTTGTAATTCGAAGATTTTTGGTTTTGGACCTTCATCAATTTTGACTGTACAAAATCGAAGATATGGCAGAGGTAAACCGAAATTTGCTCAAATTAACAGGGGGTAAACCGAAATTTGCTCAAATTACAGGGAGTGAAATTTTCCATGAAGGTCTAAAACCAAAAAATCTTCAAATTATAAGGATGAAATTCAAAAAAAATATTTTACAGGGGAAAACCGGAAATGACCTATATTACAGGAGATAAAACACTATTAACCCAAAAAACAATTCTAGAGGCAAAAGCAACAAATTGTAGCTTCAATAAATAAGTTCTAATGGCAAAAATCTCTAGAATCAATTTTGCCTCCATCGTGTTTTGTTGCTCTCAACTGTATAATTGATTTTGCCTCGATAATTGTTTATAACTAGAAAGTAGAATTTGTATCTTTTGGCAGATTTTTACACTCAAAATTTCCGCGCTTCACATTCAACTCATTTTTAACTTAAATCAATTTGGCGAAATCAATGAATTCAAAATCAATTTTACCCACTGCAGAACCAAACAGACACTAAATAAGGATATGAAAAAGACCTGATTGCAAACTTCTTTAGCATACTTCAAATCATCTTCCCAAGGACATTCTGTCCAAAAGTTCTCAAAATCATCCTACACACAAAATCACCAAAGCAACAAATCCCAATTTCATCGTAATTAAAAAAATAATATTTATGTCAGAATTTTCGAATTTATCGTTTAACGAATGCAAAAAAAGGAAGAAAGCATACTTGGAACCATATCTTAAGGTAGAATGCGGTACAAGAATGACCAGCGGCGTGGAGAAGCCGGAGAGCGACGCTGCTGTCGACACCGCCGCTGATAAGAACAGCGACTCGGAGTGGCTTCTGCTGCGGCATGGAACAGCGGAGATATGGGTCGAGTTCGGCATTGATAGAAGGTGAAGGTGATGTTTGAAGATAAGCGGAACAGAAGAGTTTTGAGGTGGTGAAACGAAGATTAGGGTTTAGTTTGCGGTGGTTTTGGTGTGTGAAGCGAGATAGAGGAAGAGAACAGAGTGGTCTCCAGTTCAACCGCGCTGCCATTTTCAACATCTTTCGTGTTGGTGGCTCGTCCGTTTACGGTTGGAACGTAAGCGCTGCCCCCTTAGTCCATGTTTAGCTTCAAGCTTTGTGATAAAGATTTTAATAGTTTTTTATTTTAAAATTAAAATAATTTCAAAAAAAAAACTTAAAAAATAATACAACTAAATCATTTAAAGACCTTTTGTTACAATTTATTACTTGAAATTGTCGTATAAACGACTTAGCAATGTACAAATCTCCCTCGATTAATAGTAGGTTATGTGAACGTTAACACATTTGAACGAGGGTCAGTTAAACACAAACATAAAAAAAGATGTACACAAAGGCACATTGGGTGGAGACTTACACACGTGAAATTTGTCAACGGATCATGCGGCGAAGTGAAAAACTGCAAGTCAAACTTGGGGTGTCATGGATCCCTCATAGTAGAAAGACTCACACATTACCCACATAAATGACTGCTTGATTGGTCAAGACTAGTCCATGTAGGCTACGTTGTTTTGGCTAGTATGACTAGTGTTTACATATATAAATTGGACTAGTACATTTTATTCAACATGCACAATCAAAGAAATTTAGATATGCTTTCTCTCAAGAAATTTAGAATTTTTTAACAAAACATAAATTAAATATGAATTTTTAATTGTCAAAAATATAAAAATTCATATTTACTTCATGTTTTGTTTTGTATTAAGTATTTACTTCATTCTCAAGAAATTATGTAATGTATTAAATATGAGTATAAAAAAAAATCTAATAATACATGAGTTGACTTAAAAGCAAAGACTATAAATGGTGATGAAAAGTATTTGCAAGACTACAAATTTAAGAAACTTTTAAGAGAAACTAAAAGCAAAATTTGAATATTTTATAAGGATCAAATATTTATTCCTCAACCTACAACTTTTTTCAAGAGAAAATTGTAAACCCTCTCATTAAGTTGAGAAAATTGTAAACCCTCTCATTAAGTTTTTTAGACAAATTTGCAAACCTCTTATAACGACATACTACTAGGTGAGTCTTGAGTCGACTCAACATACTAGAGATATTGTGGTGAAGATAACTCAATATAACTCTATATATAAAATAACCTTGTACCTCTATTTTCTTCTCACTAAGCGACATAAGACTTAGATGAATATCTGACTTCATCCAAAGTCTCCCATTTCTTTACTTTGTAGCTAGCTTCATCTTCAAAATGTCAAAAAACATTCTTCAACTTTTTTGACTTCTTTTAAACTTCACAAACCCTTTGTAATTTTTGGACTTATGCATTGTTATAAGGAGACATTCATCCTCCCATCAAACAACATAACATCTAACTTCAAAGTAGTCATACCACTTTCTAAGAAAAACACACAAATAAGATGATAATTAACTTCTTTTGAAATGAATGGTGCAACGCAACTTCTATTTCTCTCTTGATTGGAACCTATGCTCAAGTGTCAGTTGTTGGAAAAACCACCACATGAAAATCTCTCAACAAGTGGAAGTACAAACACAAAGAAAAAAAAATAAAATAACCCACAAGATTGTCGTTCGACACTTCATACATAAATCCACAATCTCTCAACAAAATATTTATTACTCAACCTATATTTTTTTACACGAGGAAATTGCAAACCCTTTCATATAATTTTTCTGAACAAAATTGCAAACTCTTATTTTACTAATTGTTTGTTTCTTTACTCAACCATCATAGTCACATATTTTAGTAATTGTTGTTTCTTTACTTTTGTCCCTTAATTTTAAAATTGTCCAATTTGATCTTTAATTCAATTTAAAAAATTTAGTTTGGTCTATTAACTTTTAAATCGATCAATTTAATCTTTTAATTTACGGAAGTTAATACAATTTGGTCTTTTAACTTGTGCAAGTAAATGCAACTTGGTCCGTCGATAAATGAATATAAAAGTATATTTTCATAAGGGATCAAACTGAACTTTATTTTAAAGTCAAGAGACCAAATTAAACGTTTTTTTTTGTGGCCGGGGTTTGACCCCCAGACCTTGCATATATTATGCATTGTTCTATCAACTGAGCTAAACTCATGAGGACCAACCAAATTAAACATTTAAAACATGTTAAAGGGACAAAATATTTAAGCAAAAAATAATGAGTAAATAGGCAATTATCCCTTTTAAATTGTAAGTTTCGTCAATTACCCCTCTGAAATTAACAAAACTTCAATTACCCCCATGAAATTGCACAACGTTAATCAATTTACTCCCTCCGTTAAATTTTTCTGTTAATAAACATGACGTTTTGCAAATACCCCCCTGAAGTTTTGCACTTATGTGCAAAATGTCCCCCGAACTTTTTTTTTTTTTTTTATGTGTAATGAGAACTATTGTTGTTCTTTTTTATTTATTTATTTGGGGGGGGGGGGGGGGGGGGGGGAGAGGGGGGATAGGATAGAAATGTAACATAGTGATTTCATTGATGATTGATTTATTAAATTTAATCTGGAGAAGTGAATGAATGATACCATCTTTAAAATAGGAACTAATTTGAGGTTTAGTTTTTTCTTTTTCACATTGCATGTCATATTAGAGGAAAATGCATAGACCTTAAATCTTAGATTATGTGAACTATTTGGAAAATGGAAAGCCTTTTTATTATTATATGAAGTGTGAGTTATGCTCCAAGGTTCTTGGCTTGTTTTAGTATAAAAATGAAAAAAGGCTTTGTGTCATGTTTTATACAGGAAAATTAGTTCACATCTAATCATGTACTAATCTTTTTTTTTTTGAATATACTATTTCATTAATTAAGAAACAAAGTCATGAGAATACAAAGATTGGGCCTCAATAGGGACTTCACCTAACCATATCCTATTAGGGCCCATAGTTGCAATCTGAGCCAAACAATTGGCGACAGCATTACCATTTCTCCTAATATGAGAAAACTGGTAAGATCTAAAAAAATGTAATAAAGATCTAATACTACAGATAAGGTATCCCAAATAAGACTTCTGGTATTCTCTTTGTCCCAGTAGCATCTGTATCACCTGTTCATTATCACTTTCGAAATGAACATTTCTCAATCCCAGCTCTTGAGCAAAAAGGGTGGCTTGGTATATTCCCCAAGCTTCTGCGGTGGTTGGGCAAGCAAACCCTGGTCTCTTCCACGTTCCAGCTGCGATAGCCGTTCCAGATTCATCACGAGCAATAACACCAATACCCCAAAAATCAGAAGAGGTAAGATTGACATCACTATTAATTTTGATTATACCAGGATCAGGTTTAATCCATCTCGCTTTGTCTCGATCTCGCGTAGATTTTGAAGGGGAATTCCTGACAGTAGCGTGAAGATCTGGAGTAATCGTTAACAAAGGATCTGACGCTTTGGCTTTGTTGAAGCTAATAATGTTGTTGCATGAACGTTTTATGATAACATCACCAGGTACATCAATGTTCTCAAAAACTTTTTGATTTCGAGCATGCCAAATACTATAAAGTAGAGTTGCTAGTTTGATAATTGTGGATTTATCATGATTGAGAATGAAGCTCAACAACCAATCATTGAAGTTAGAATCCAATTCCTCTTGTCTGATAATCCCCAACCGTGACCCAAAAAATTCTCTTTTTGTAAATTCACACTTGTGAAAGAAATGATCAATAGTTTCAATTCCTGCTTCACAGCGAGGGCATAAGAGAGAGCAATTAATTCCTTTCTTCTGAAGACTATCTCTGACTGGTAGGGCATTATTTAAAATTCTCCATATCAACATTCTATGTCTAGGGATATTATCTAAATCCCATACTTTTTCCATATGGATTCCATCATCTCTGAGTTAGAGGACCCTTGATCATTGTTGGCTTTCCATTGTTGTATAGTCTTGTATCCTGTTTTAACCGTGTAATCACCAGTGTCTGAGTGCATCCACATTTGAGTATCCTTAGAGTCCATGTGAGATATAGGGAATTGCAAAATTTGAATCCCTTAAAAGGGGAGAAAAGTCTGATCAATAAGCTCTTTATTCCATCTGGGAGGATTTGTTAGGATCAGATCCTTCACTAATCTATCATTCTGGTCAGTGGAGCTTTTGTGAGCACCTGGAACCCATTTTGACAGGGTAGCCATTTATCTTTCAATATATTGATAGAATATCCATTGCTCACCCTCTAGCAACACCCTCTGTTAAGAACCCAGATTGCTTGGAATAAGCTCCTCCAGGCATAACTAGGAGAGGGACCTAAACTAGCCTGTAGAATATCAACATTTGAGAAATATTTAGCCTTAAAGACTCTGGCTATGAGGGAATCAAGATTAGTGTGAAGCCTCCAGACTTGTTTTGCTAGCATAGCAATATTAAAGTCCCTGATGCATCTAAAACCCAACCCTCCTTTTATGTTAGATTCGAGAAGCTTTTCCTTCCTGACCTAGTGGATTTTCTTGTTGTCCCCCTTACTTCCCCACCAGAATTTGCACACAGCACTTTCAATTTTCTCACAAATCTGTTGGGGCAGCAGAAAGCAGCTCATGACATACACCGGGATAACTTGAGTTACTGCTTTAATTAGAACACTCCTCCCAGCAAAGGAAAGATTCTTCTCTTTCCATCCTTTAAGCTTCTTAACTACCTTATCCATGATAAAGTTGAAGTCATGAACCTTTGATCTACCAAATTGGGTTGGTAAAACTAAGTATTTGTCAATTTTCCTGGTGATGTTGATAGGCATTTGAGAGTGAAACTCTTTCTTGATGTCCTCCCTTAAGCCTGGATTGAAAACCATTTCTGATTTCTCCAGATTAACTTTCTACCCGGACATACTCTCATATGTTTGTAGAGTTTTAAGAATGAAATCAGCCTCTTTAGGGTTAGCCCTGCAGAAGAGTAAACTGTCGTCAGCAAAAAACAAATGAGATATAGGGGGAGCATTAGGGGCAATCTGGATCCCATGAAATCTACCTTCCTCTTGTCCGTTAGTGAGGAGGCCAGATAAGACCTCAGCACAAAGGATAAACAGGTAAGAAGATAGGGGATCACCCTGTCTCAAACCTCTCTGAGGGGTAAAAGCATCAGTAGCCTGCCCATTAATGAGGATAAAGAAAGACACAGTAGTGACACACTTCATTATAGTATTGACAAGGTTAGAGGGAAACCCCATAGTGATCAAAGTATGGTTAAGAAAATCCCATTCAATCCTATCATAGGCTTTGGCCATATCCAATTTGATACCCACCAAACCTTTCTTAGAATTTTGGTTTTATGGATTTTATGAAAGGATTCAAAGGCAACCAAAATATTGTCAGTAATCAGCCTATTAGATAAGAAGGCACTTTGATGGTAAGAGACAATCAAAGGGAGAACTTTCTTGACTTTATTAGTAATAGTTTTGGTAATAATTTTAAGAATCACATTGCATAAGCTTATAGGTCTAATTCAGAGGGTCTTTGAGGACTATTGTCCTTAGGTATGAGAGTAATATAGGTATGGTTGATAATGGTAGGGTCTCCCCCATTGTTGAGAATATTAAGGACAAGCTGGAGGACATCTATACCAATGAGTTGCCAATAAGTTTGATAAAACAGGGTTGGCAACCCATCAGGACCAGGGGAAGAGGTGCTTTTCATGGCTATCACCACTTCCTCTGGTGTAAACTCAGCACTGAGGTCTTCCACCATGTTCTTGGGAACTCTATTATGAATAACATGTATATTATTATCCATGGTAGCCTAAGTCTAGGAGATCACATTGATTAAGTGTGGATTGGAATAAATCATAGTGCTTGTAATCTACATTCTTGCCCCCAATCTTCTCAGAACTGTTGAGATACAAATTGAAGTCTCCAAAAACAATCCACTTATCATTATGATATCTATTAGAAAGGTTATTAATAATATCACAAGTAAGATATTTATTGTTTTGGGTGGGGTAACCATACAGAACAGTAGCATACCACTTATCATTATTATTAGAATCAACAATGTAAAACTCAATAAGCATTTTATTATGATTGATAATATGTAAATTTACATCATTATGCCATATAAGGGCTAGACCTCCAGACCTACCTCCACCTTCAGAGTTGCAGCTCACTAAGAAGTGATTCTGAAGGTGCCCAAGACACAACTTACTAGAAATTTTAGAATCTGACTCTTTCAATTTTGTCTCCATTAGAAAAACCACATCTGAGCATTGAAACTTGATGTGCCTTTTATAGACACGAACTGCATCAGGGTTGCCCAACCCTCTGTATTTCCAAGCAAATATCTTCATTGCCCTTGGCTGGCCTTGTCCACAAGGTCTGCCATCATCAAATTGTCATTCTTAGAGTCTGTGAAGTTGAGCATAGTTCCTGTTGTTGCTTCTGCTTTCCTCCTGTTGTTGCTTCTGCTTTCCTTTTTGTCTTGATTTGCTCCTTTATAGTACCAGTTCCTGTAGGAGTCTTATTTTGTCTAAGCATTGCATCCTGAGTTTGATCATTTGTAACTTTGTCTTGATTCTCTGTGTGAACTTTAAGATCTGCCATCATTTCAGTTAGCCCTTTGGGAATATGGCTAAATTGACCACCACTTAATGAGTTCCTGATGTTGCTCCTGAAGGTTTTCTTTGATTTTTCTACAATTCTTCTACCATAGTTGTTAGATCTTAGCCATGCTCCTCTAGGGTTAACACTATCAATATCTGCCTCCTCCCCTGTCTCATGTTTTTCAGTACAATTTTCCTCAATATGTCCCACTAGCCCACAATAGAAACAAAACATTGGGAGATTTTCAAATCTAAAATCCACCCAAGTAACACCATCAACCTGGTTTTCTATGTACATTCCTGCTCTTATAGGATGACTGACATCAAACAACATTTTAATTTTAACAAATTT
This sequence comes from Medicago lupulina, assembly GCA_958299785.1. Lineage (NCBI taxonomy): Eukaryota > Viridiplantae > Streptophyta > Magnoliopsida > Fabales > Fabaceae > Medicago > Medicago lupulina. The sequence continues at coordinate 27,043,176 of OY283142.1, forward strand.
AGCTTTATCTGGAAGCTCATAAACTGCTGATTTAAGCACTTCACCTATCTGGCTGCCTAAAGCCTTTCCCATAACAGTTGATTTGCAGTGCAAAGGCAGACCCCATAGTTGGATCCAGAGGGGAACTTAAGAAAAATTTAAATCTTTGATATTAACCTTTCTTTCCCATGAGTGGACAACTAACCAGACATTCCTCACAATCCATGAACTACCCTTCAGAATCCTGTGGATATCTTGTTCTTTGTCCATTGCAATTTGGTAGCATTTATCTTCTAGTTCAGTAATCTTGAGACCAGCAGGATTGCCCCATATACCCAGAAGAGAATTGTTGATATGCTGAAAAGGAATGATCTTTGTGGTCAAGAACTTCCCAATGACACTTTTCTGACATGTTTTGACACTTTCTTGGACATAGCTTTCTTGATAGTAGAAGAAAGGATCCTCTTTGTTTGACATTGGTGACTGTTTTTGACTCTCAGTTGGAAATTGTTGACTATGTTGATTGTTGTTTAATGCAGGACTTGTGGGCTGAAAATTCATTCCACTGCTAGTTCCAATTCCATATGGATTAAGCACTTCAGAGTAGTGAAAAACAGTTTCCATTGTAGGGATTTGGACTTTTTGAATCTTGAAAGGTCTCTGAATGTTACTGTTTGAACTTTGGTTAGGAGAAGTTGGTGATTCAAGCATGGGTGCTTTGCCAAGATTAGAATTCATGATCAAGAAGAGGTTGGGAAAAGCGATTGAAACGGGAAAAAGGAATACAAATTAAAGAGAAATCAAGAGAAAACTGAGAATCATCCAAGGATGCTAACAAGAAACAGAATCAAAAAATCTCAAAGAGATACCAAGTAAAAGCTGAAAATCATCCAAGGATGCAAACAAGTCTCAAAAACCCAGAATCACCAAAAGGTGAGAAGCAAACAAGACTCAACAACCCAGAATCACCCTAAGTTGGGTGAAGAGAACAAAAGAATCCTAAGAACCGATAAAGAGAAAAGAAAGAGGGAAACTAGAAATAACACCTAACGAGAAAGGAAACAAAGACGAAGAATCTATCGGGAGAGGAGCAAGGTGGAGAGAATCAAAGATTCAGAGGAGTTGCGATGAAAGAAACAAAGCGATGAAGGAGAATCTTGATTTGCGATTACAAATCTTCGATCTCGTTCTCATTTAATCATGTACTAATCTTGTTCTTGTCTTGTGAAGATGGTGCACACTCCTTAATTGTGACTTTGCTTCTCCTTATTGCTACTCATGCTAAGCCTAAGTATGGTAAACTCAAAGTAATGAGTGTGAATTCTCCCAGGACCGTTGTAAAAATAACTATTATTGTCACTTTAAAAAATACACATTTTTCCCTTCCCCATTTTTTTTTTTTAAAAACTATGGAAAAAGCAAATAGGTACAAGCCTATTTTGATGTATATATGCATGCAGTTTTCCCAAATTCCAAAATTAATAGTTAGATTTAATATTTAACCGTTAATTGTTTGCCTTTAAGAAAAAAAAATATAAATTTTTAAGTTCGGGGGCATTTTGCACATAAGTGCAAAACTTCAGGGGGGTATTTGCAAAAAATCATGTTCACTAACAGAAAAATTTGACGGAGGGGGTAAATTGATTAACGTTGTGCAATTTCAGAGGGATAATTGAAGTTTTGTTAATTTCAGAAGGTAATTGACGAAACTTACAATTTTATGGGGGTAATTGCTTATTTACTCAAAAAATAATAATAATAATATTTGAAAGGAGCACCTAATATGGTCCTCAATTTTAAAGGTCCACCTATGATCCTTTCAATTTTTTTTTCGGTCCTCTCTAATTTACTTTTTGTTTCTTTTCTGTGCAATCCTAAAATCCATAGGCTGACAATCATTTTCCTATTTCTCTCTATTAACTGCTTGATGCTCATTCCTTCTTCCTCTATCTCATCTTCACCTTTCACCCCTTCATTTAAACCATAAATTTCTACATCAAAAATTCAAAATCATTTTATCCTGGAGTAATTATCTTGGTTCGATGGTCAATTTACAACCGATATCCCAACCTCTTTCTTGCTGTGATAGACAGAAATTGCTGAAATATTATTTTTTATGAAAAATATGTGGGACAAAAGTGAGATTTAGATTTTTGTCAAAAAAAGAAGAAGTGAGATTTAGAGAAACTGTGGGTATATGTGACCACCTGTTAAGAGTACATTTCTCATGAGGGAAGTTTTTGAAGGATCATGAGGGAAGTTAATTCCCTTGAATTAAAGACAAATCACCTAAGACCTACATTTAAATGTTGTGTATCAAAATCAATTTCACTATGAATTATAAATTATTGTCACTGCACAAAAAAAACACAGGTAATAAACCAAAACAAGAACTAAGATCCAATACGGGTCCCATTAGCTTGTCCATTAGATTTTTTATTTTTGAGTGAATGATCATTACTAGCTGGAGTAGAAGGAACCTGGTGTGTATTTACTTTGAGCAAATAGTCATTTTAGTCCCTAGCTCTGCACCTCGCTGTCACATAGGTCTCTGACTCAGGATTAAATACAAACAAGTCCCTGACTCTACACTTCCGTAATCACTTTAGTCCCTGCCGTTAAAAAAATCTGTTAAGTGATGATGTGGCACACTGACAAGGAGTATGACGTGTCACAGGGACTAAAGTGAAAGTAAAAAATGGTCACTTTGGTCCTTGAATCGAAAATCAATATCCTCAATTTACTGTTAGATCCTTGACTATGTATATTTACTGTCAGTTAGGTCCCTGAATCGAAAATCAATATCATCAACTTACTGTTAGATCCCTGCAGACTGTGTATACTTACTGTCAGTTAGGTCCCTAAATCGAAAATCAATATCATCAACTTACTGTTAGGTCCCTGACTGTGTATATTTACTGTCAGTTAGGTCCCTGACAGTAAAAATGAAATTTCACTAAGATCCTTGACAAGTTACTGTCAGAATTGTCTATAATATACTTAATTCATTAAGACCTTTAATGCAGGTACTACAATGCAACCAATAAGCATTAGTGAATGATTAAGACCTCTACGTTATATTTCTAGTCTTAACTCTTTTTTTCACTAAACCTGCACACAGACTTAAATCATGATAGAATAGATAAACAAAGTAGTTCTCCAATTAGGAGCATAACTTAAATTATCATAGAATAAATAAACAAGGTAGAGTTCAAACATAAAAAAAGGTGAACCTATAGTGTAGAACTTGTTCACACTTAAATCATATATGTTTTTCTTTTACTTGTTATTACAAAACCAACCAAATTACTGTTAGTAATTTGTCAAGGATCTTAGTGAAATTTTGTTTTTACTCACAAGGACCTAACTGACAGTAAGTATACATAGTCAAGGACCTAACAATAAGTTGATGATATTGATTTTTGATTCAGGGACCTAACTGACGGTAAGTATACACAGTCAGGGATCTAACAGTAAATTGAGGATATTGATTTTCGATTCAGGAACCAAAGTGACCATTTTTTACTTTCACTTTAGTCCCTGTGACACGTCATACTCCTTGTCAGCGTGTCACATCATCACTTAACAGATTTTTTTAACGGCAGAGACTAAAGTGATAACAGAAGTGTAGAGTCAGGGACTTGTTTGTATTTAATAATGAGTCAGGGACCTATGAGACAACGAAGTATAAAGTCAAGGATTAAAGTGACTATTTGCTGATTTACTTTAGAAGAAGAAGAAGAAGGAGTCTAGCTATGAAGAAAGGGAAATGATTTTGCACCTAGACACTTTGGTGTTATATACAAGGGCACAAAAGTAATCTTTGCTGCTGCAACTAAAAAAATGATTTTTTTACTGTGTGGGGCCATGAAACAATTTTTTTTTAAAACCCTTTTATGGAAGGTCACCTTTAAAATTAGGGACATATTAGAGACTCCCAGATTTGAAAGCTTAAAACCAAAAATTTCCCACCATTGCGACCGTTCCCTCCGAAAACGTTCCAAACCTTTGCTCACCATTCCCCTCCATACCCTTTTAAACATTGTAACTTGTTCCTCCAACACCTCATTTCCCTCCGTCATTCACCCCAACTTGTTGATCCCATTATGCTGCAGCATCAACTCTTGGCATATAAACCCCAATTATAAACCCTAGTTGGAAACCCTTCAGGGATTTCTTAAGCTGCAACATCAATTCAAGGCTCGAGGTAAGGTTTATTTGTACGCTTCCTTTGTTCACCGCCTAGTGGTTCATTTCCTTCGATGCTTGTCTGATGATTTTGTTAACAATAGAGATGACAAAATAGGCGAAAGAGAAAGATGTTAGGGGATCAATTAGAATCATAATAGTTGCGAAAATAAGGGTTGCAAAGTGGATATATAGGTGTTGGAAATTCTGCCTTCGTTGCAGTTTACCCCTACCAGTCAAATTGCAGCATTTGGGTTGCCTTGATGGCAGCCTCCAACACCTTCAATGTGTTGGGTGTGAAGAGGGTGAATTTAGTCCTATATTTTACCCAGAGATATCGTCTGTGTAATGTTTATAAAGTTATGGCAATTCCTTAACTTACAAAGCGGTTTTGTAAGGATGAGTTAAGCTCGATATAAAAAACCTGAGAATCAAGTTATTATTTTGTCAATTGCATTTTATTGGAACCATAACATCCTTTTGTTGTTTCTCTTTTTCTCTTCCAATTCATTTTAGTAAAGCATAAGACTACACTATACTGCTAACTTGTTTGTCGGGGATATGTTAAAGCTTCATTTTAACTGTTGTTGGACCAGAACTTTGAAATGGAGCTTTCTTATGCGTATGCCTCATACTTGCTTTGATTTCAAGTTCTACTTCTCCCTTGATTATTGTTTTGTAATGGTGCTTCGTTTTTGTTTAGTGATTGTTAAAACAATATGATATACACCACTATTAGCTACTCAAATCTGTTGTAATAGTCTTATAAAAAAAATTATATGCAGAATCCGAGCAAAGTAGCTGTTTTTGTGGTTCTTTACCCCTAAACAATTATTCCAAGAAAAATATTGCTTATCTTCTTGTACCCTCTATTTGAGTTGTAGCCAGTCTTTTGCTTTTAGTATGGAATGTGAATCTTTTATTTTATATTTGCTTTGTGATATTTTACTGTCAATGTTCTGTAATATGGTAGACCTTTGTCATATTTTGTCCAGATTTTGGACTAGATATATCAATTTTTGTTGACTCAAGTGTCTCTTATATTTAGGACCCCGGAGTATATTTTGTTTCTTTTTGTATGCAAGCATTGATCAAACCACAGACTGTATTTTTTGAGTTAATGATAAAATCATTCTTGCATGGTCGAGAGTTTCTTCACCTTTGCATATTTTAGTAATTGTTTGTTTTTCTTGTGTTCACTTTAATTGAACTTATCAAAATTTATTACTATCTATTGCATATAGATGGCAGGTAGTGGTAGAAATATAGGAGGAGAAAGAGTTGCCTCCCAGACCTCTCACTCACGTCAACCATCTATCCCATCTTTCCAGACTGAACATACACTCGACCCATCTCCTCATTCCCAAACTAGGCCAACACCAGTCATATCTCAACCTTTACAGGCTTCCCCTACATCTGCCACAACTCCTCATTCTCATTTCCAAATTAGACTTACATCAGTCATATCTAAACCTTTACAGACTTCCCTCACATCTTCCCCATTTCCGCATTCCCAAACGGGGTCATCCATAGATTTGCCACTTGATCCTTCCCTCAGTTCACATGAAAATTCACGCAATGGTACACCGTCCTTAGCACCGGAGAACATCAGGTGGGGATCAAAGGATGTAGATGGACGAATTTGGATCATGCCAGCACCTGGAAATAAGTAATTTAAATTTTACAATGTAATTATATATATATATATATATATATATATATATATATATTTAAAATTGCATCTTACATAGCTAATTTTTTGTACTTTCAGCTTTCACCCGGAGCTTGAAGTGAGGGGTGTTATTACAAAAATTGTCAAGAAAAAGTTTGAAGGGGCATGGACATCTTGGAGTAATGTGGACGATGACATGATAGACAAGTGGTTTGCTGACTTTAAGGTATCGTGTAACATTCCCTACCAATAGATAGCAATTTTATTTTTTTTGATTTTTTAGATTTTGATCCCATTGAACTTATTATTCCAAACAAGCCAAATGTGGTAAATTATAGGAGAGGTTTGCTTGTTATGGAGTAGGCTAAGACTTCTTTGTGACATTGTAGGCTAGTGTCTAAATTGCAATGAACCCAATTTCGTTTTGTTATATCATTGTTTAAAAGGAAGTTAAATGCTGTCCATATCAGATTTGTTCAGCCCCTTATAACTTTGTTGTCATTTATTTACATTAAACATGATGATTTTGGTTCTAAATTTTCTCTTTTGCATCAAAACTGGGTCAAAAGTTATAGATTTGTCAATCCTAGACAACTAAGGACGTTGGAGAAATCCTGTGAGCAATTTGATCGGTTGTGATTTTTGTGTGTAGTGGAGGTAAGATTGTCATGGTAAATTTTGGGAAGCAGAGTTTACAGGGAACAATTACACCTGTTTTTTGCCTATTTGACTGATATAAGGAGTTTGTATCTTAATAGAAAAACTGGTTCTATATCTGAGAGCTTGACCACATTGTCCCAGCTTGAGACTCTTGATGTCTCTAGGATAACCTCTAAGGAGAGGTTCCCAAATTCTCGTCAATGGTGATTTTAGTAACCAATGGTAATTTTGATTGGTTGTGATCTTTAGTTCTGATGGATTCAACACATCAACATCAACATTAGCATTTAGTGTGTGTAATGTGAACTTCATACTCTTGTACATAGAATAGGACCAGCTGAATATATTCGTCAATACATATCCGATTTGCTCTGCTACTTATAATTTTGTCATTTACTTAATCATTTCTAAATTTCAAATTTAACATGAGAAATTTAGAATATTATGGTTCATGTCTTAACAATATTGGAATTTGGTAGCGAAATTACGGGAAGTCATTTATTCTTGTAACTGTTTAATGTATAATACATTTTCTATGATTAGATTATTTATCTAATCTAGTCTTGCCCGTGTCTTGTTTATCACTCATTGGGCTCATACCCTCATATCTAAGTTTTTATTTTTATTTTTATTTTTTACTTATACTTTTTGAATTGGCGAAAGTCATAACTGTTGGTTGGGTTAGTATGTTAGCATTGGGTGGGTTCGACCTCGCATCCTTATGCCTCCCAACCCTTCATGCCCACACCCCAGCCTCCTCACCTTCAACATATATGAGTGTCCAATACTTTCATAATAGTTGATATTGCTTATAAAAAAGTCTTTGGGATTTTAGGCTTGGAGTTGGAGATGTTCTAAAAGCTTAGCTATATCTGAAATCCTTACTCATACACATACATGGATCTGTGGTTTTAGAACTTGTTAGGAGTTGTGCTTTATGTATATTTTGCATAGAGGCTATGTGTACCACCTGTTTTTAAATCTTATGACTAAATAATGTCTTCATAAATTATAATTACATGAACATATAATAATTGCAAGTGAACTCAGGAATCAGGGGCCAAGACATTGAGAATCTTGTCTGCAAAAGCCTAAACAATGAAAGTGTACAACGAAAAAGGGTTTCTATTATTTTCTTTTTTCTTGAATTCTTACTTTAAAAATTGAATTGAACATCTCCACGGCAATTCTAAACATTGAACTAAGCTCTTCCTTAAGTTAAAAGTACTAAGAGTTGACGTTTCTTTCACATAAACCTTCTGAACAAAGTTAGCCACAATTTCAAAAGATGGCCCCTTTAAACTTAGCTTGAAATATAAAGAAATCTTAGTTTACTGCAATTTGAGGACTTCTATACAATTTAGTCTACTGCAAAGTGAAACATAGTTACAATAGCCTCTAAACTTAAGTTAATTCAGCTACCCCATTTCCACCAATTGGATTACTAGTGAATATCATTTCAGTAAGACCGCTAAAAAATCTTTAAACTGGCCTGATCATCAACAAATAACTTGCTACTCTTCTTAGCCCCACTCTTCAAAACATTTCAGTCTTATTCAAGTTTCAGAATTGCTTTTATGCTGCGGTTCAATTGATCTTGGAACTGGTTTTGTTTGTAGGCCAAATACAAGTGGCTTGAACAAGATGAAGACAACATTAAAAAGAGCTTCAATAGCAGGGGATCATTAGCGCTAAAAAATGCTTTGTTCAAGGTGCGTAGTGGTATGGATAAGGGCGGTTGGATTGACGATTTTTTTTTTAGAACAATTGAGGGTTAAATGGCAAGCTGATGATTGGCAAAAAGTTTCGACGATGAATAAGAAAAATAGGCAGTCTCAAGATGGACACAATGTGCATAGTGGAGGATCCATATCCACAAGAGAACATGCCAAGAGAATGGTTAGTAACTCTTAATGATAGCATGGATAGTTAACTAATTTTGCACTAATTTAATGTTTGCTTGTTATTCTTTTAGAAGATGGAAATGAATAGGGAACCAACATGTTTTGAGCTTTATGATCGACTTCATAGGCCAAAGAGAAAACCAAATTAGTGGTTCAAGGACTAACTACTAAATGTATGTATATATGCCAGTCTCGAAAGTTTTATCTCTTATAATTATAAAAGAAAATAGACTAATAAGTAATAACTACATTTTCAGGAAATGTAACAACACAGATATCTGAGAGTGGTGAGAGTAGTAGCGAGCAATCTACCCAATAGTCTGACAAAAGCATTGACTTGGTATCAGAGAAAGGACACGTATTTGGATTAAGAGCTCAAGTTGCAACTGTCATAACATCTTCATTTAAATATCATCTAAATCAAATATTAACTTTCTTTTTATGTTATGTACGAATTTATAGTGTGACTCCAAAACTAATTGCAAACTACTAGTACTTTCTGTAATTTATATGAGTATGTTCCTTGTTAGAGTTCCAAAATGTGCATCTGATTGAAATATGAATGATTTGATATTTATTAGAGTCACTTACATGTTTGATTTTAATTTTATTTTTTTATGGAAAGAAGGAATATTTTGATTTTAATTTAGAAAAGGTACAAAAATAGATAATTTATAAAAGTAAAAAAAGAAAAATATTAGACACAATATCATATTCCCCTCTTATATTTTTTGGTTACAAAAGGGAATTATTTGTCTCTAATTGGAGATAGACTTTAGAGACTAAACCATTGATAAATAATAAATGCTACAAATGGGATTTAAAGTTCATCTTCATAAGGACAAATTATTCTAACTTATGAGACAAACCCATCTCTTGTCAAGACATTTGCATTTTAATTTTATTGTCCAATGCTAGTGACCACTGACCAATATGTCAAGTTAGAGACAGAAGAATTTTGTCTCTAATTTTGGATAGACTCTGACATTATTAATTTTGAGACTTCAGTTTTTGCCTTGAATAAACGGTTGTTTTTAGTTGTCTCTAATATGTTTATACCTACACAAATATCAAATAAAAACTTCGATATAGTGGAAGTTGACTGCAACTACCTATTGTAGGGGTTTTATCCTTAAACTCGAAACTATGATATTTTAACATCTAAATCGTCTTATAATGTTGAGAATTTCTTATCCTATCCAACAAGCTTCTTGCACGTCCTATAATATTTTAGTTTATATAATCCAAAATGTGTAAAAATAAGCTAAAAACATCCTCCAACACACCCTACAATTTTTCTGATTTCATAATCCGAATCAGATGTGGTGGGTGGGAAAAGAAATTGTTATAACTTATAATGTATGCTATGTCGTGATTCTACAGTGGGCATGTAATTGGATTGGACCCTTCTCCGATGGTACAACGGATAAGCTTCTCTAGTTTGAAAATTTCACCTCATACCCTTATATTTATACTTCTACCCCACAAATACTACAAACTTCCCAAAATATCCTTAAGTATAACAAATAAAAAGTAAAATTTCAAACTTATTTTCCACACGCCTTCACAAAACTTCCTAAATGAATATTCTTTTGGGCAATTTTAAAAACTCAATTTGCAGGAAAGTGTTTTTTTTTTTAAGTGTTAGGAACAAAATTGGGTTAACCTTAAATGGTAGGGGTGGAGGTACGATTTAAGGGGTATGAGGTAGAATCTTCCTCCTGTCTAATAGACTGAGAGAGAACGGCGGATGGTATACATGCAAAAAAAAAAAAAACTGCTCCAGCATGGTGCAACGACTGTGGATCTATTAAGTATATGTTTGGTTTCAATTTTGTAACAACAAAATTGGTTCTAGAGGAATATAATTGTTTTTGACATGTTTGAATGTTCTGTTGGAACAAAATGTGTTTAACATTACCTCTTGAGAGTTTTGATAATAACAAGGTATTAAAAATTGTCAATTGAATATGTTAATATTTGTTTAAGTGTAGAGACCATAGACAAAATTTGTGTCTACTTAAATCTTAGGTACTGGAAGAACAAATGAGAGCAATGAAATCAACAAGAAGGAAGCTTTATGCATCTGAAGAAAAGTGCTCTTGAAGTCAAGTGCTCCTGAAGTGATGACGTCATCAGAAGCAAGTTCATCAGAAGCACCTCATCAGAAGCAAGATCACCAGAAGCTGTAGTTCATCAGAAGATGAGAGACTTAAAGCTTCAAAGGTTGTTCAAATGATTCAATCACGCCTAGCATTGCAGAAGACCAGAAGAGTAAAACAACGACTAATTCAAATGGATTTCAAGGCATTGTATGTTTGTTCTTTGAAGAGCGTTGACAAAGTACAATTGTACGAAGTGTACAACCACTACCTCCACTACTCATTTTGTGTCTCTACTACAAGACAAGAATAACAACTACGCCTGCAACAATGTTCCTTCAAACTTGGAATGAATTTGAAATTGATCCTTCATAGGACAATAACCATATCAGGCAAAAGATCATTTGTGATTGATCAAAGCTTCAAATGACTCTTTTTGATGTGCTAGCAATTCACAACGTCTATTTCACACCTCTATATAAAGAAGTGAAGACTTAGAGAATTGTAAGAGACTCAACAACAATTTAAAAGCGCTAAACCTCTGCTGAAATTGTTCTGCATCAAAAGTTCACTTAGAATTTCTTACCAAAGTTCATATCTTAGAAATTCTAGAGTCTTAAGAGTCTGTATCTGATTTGTATTGTGAACATCACTGATTGTATATCAAGTGTTCAACCTCAAACATTTTCTTTGTAACTCTGTTTGGTTTGAAGTCTCTTGTAGTTGTGCTTGAGCATAGAAGTCTCTTGATTGTGTTCAGGAGCATAGGAAATCTCTTGCAGTTGTGCTTGAGTAATTTGAAGTCTCTTGCTAGTTTTAGCAATGAGCATTTGTAATCAGATATTACATTTTAGTGAACTCTCCTTGGAAGTGTAAGGGGGACATGACTACTTCCGGTTTGTGGAAGGAGCCTGTATAATTGCTTTGTGTCTTTCCTCTCTCTCTCTCTCTCTCTCTTTCTGTTTTTATCTGCTGCATCTAGAATCTGAACATTACTTCAGAAGCTGTAATCTAACTGCTTCTGACCAGCGACTTCAGTAGGAGAAAAAGAAGAAAAATCCAACACAATTCAACCCCCCTTCTTATGTTTTTCTCACCTTCATGTTCTAGAGTAGAATTGGTTTTGTTTGTAAAATTGATTCTACTAAAGCTAAAATTTGTAGCTTTTGATTTCTACAATTAATTTTTACACACAAATTTAAAATTCAACTCACAACACAAACCACTTTATATTCAACTCACGTTTAGTCTGAATCAATCTTACATAATTAATTCATTCAAAATCAATTTTTGTCATCGCGAAAACCAAACACGTGGAACAATATGCATACTTTGTATAGCGGTGTTATCCTCCTTTTTCTAGTGGGTCGTTTAAGATCATCCTCCGCCGTCCATGCAAGGTCAACTCTTGGGGGCACAAAATCTCTAATATATATATATATATATATATATATATATATATATATATATATATATATATATTAGCATGCACCCTCAGGTTCTCATGGGAAAGGGGTCCAGTTGGGCCGTGAGGTAAAGATAGTCTGACCAATAATTATTTCATCTAAGAATCGAATTCGAATTCTCTCACACGATTCGTCCTTGGTAAAACCCATTAATCACTTAGCTCAATTGTTTGGTTAGGAGGATATATATTTTGTTGCTGAAACATGTGTTCATATCATAAGATAAGTTAAGTAAGTTTTTTTTTTAAAAAAAATGTCCCTTTAATCACGATGAAATATTAATTTACATATTTATCAATCACGATGAAATAGGTATATCCATCACATCACACCCCATTACATGTCTATTTTTTCCTTCCCATCACACATATGCATCCTCTACTCTAGTGTTGTACTATATGTTATAGAAAATAACAAAGGTGAGATGAGAAAATATTGAAATAAAATGGGAAGATATGAAAGAGAGAATAAGAAAAATTTAAGAGATATAGAGAGCTGCTGTGAGTGCTGCAGTAGAGGATCCAAAACCCTCAAATTTACATTGTGATATATTTCAATTAAGTGTAAAACACTCATTCATACTACTAATTTGCTTATTCATTAATTATACTTGTTTAGTTATCACAATTTTCCATGTTGATTTTGTAGCTCATTTAAAATAAATTAATGTATCATATGGCCACTACCTTTAGATAGTTCGTTACTATGGTGGTTGCACTTTCTTAATTTATTGATAGTTTTGTATTGGAAAGTTGTTGTTGGTAGGACCCCTCTTATCTAACTAAAGTCATGCTTGCTTACTTATGAGGTAATCAACTTGAATAAGAATAGAGCTAAACTTTGGCAAGATAACATGCAGTATAGAGAAAGCATAGAAAAGCTGAAACCTTATGTGTTTGGAAGTTTTATGACAAATTTTAGCTTATGGCTAGTAATATCCAAACATGTAGTACATACGTATATGTAAATGTAAATGGTTTTCTACCCTTTATTTTTTATTGATTAGAGATGCATTTTGAAGCAACTTCAAGCACTGGTCAATTCTTATGATGTGTATTTGTGTGAAGGTTTTATGATTTGTGGACACGAATCCTATCACATATTCTCTATAGTCTACAGCATCTACTAAATTTGTGATTAATCATTATATTATTTGAAGTCAAAGCAATATGATGTGTAGTTAACGACATGAATTGGATCTTTGAGGTGGACAAATGGTACTTTGTTTTCTTCCTTTATTTGAATTTTTTTCTACCTACACCCAAGCAAATATCCTCTGTTACAAATCACAATTCTTAATACCCAAGAAAATCTTTGGTGACACACATTCATATGATGTTCCACAAACACATGATGTTAATGAAGACATAGTTAGTGGTTATGGTACTTTCCGAAGATCGAATCATGTATCTCATATTTAGAATTTCTTCGGTGTTTCTTAGCTCATAGTAAGGACAATTAAGACATAATATATTATAGAGTTTAATTGTGATACACGTTAACATATCAAAACCAATTTATATGTGTAACTTTATACGTAATTATAATTAAAGTAAAATGTTTTTAATAATCTGACAATTATGATTGATTGACCGTGTAAAAAAAATATTTACACTAACGGTATATATGAATTAAATCATATATCATATACATCCTTCCCTCTAGCCCACTTGGTCCCTCTGGGGGGATGCCAATTTACTAAATTGATTGCTTCTTTTAACTTTTCCTTGTACTATCTTGTAACTTTTTGACAATCCTTGTAGCTTTTGAGTCTGTAGAATGTAAGGAAGTTATAATGAGTAAGAACACTCATAATAAAAAAACTCTCATAGTGACTATATAGAAAGGACAGCCATTATCTTACTCAAATGGAGTCTTCTTTTACTTCTGCAGGAGTTGGTTAATTTACTTTATTCCTCATTACAGATATTTTGCCAGTTTCATTTTTATACATTAACCAACTTAGTGCTTAAACTTATATGGTTCTTCTAAATCTAATCATCTATAATTGTTTAGGCTTTAGATACACCACTTTAACTACCACACACACACACACAAGTCCTCTCTATTTAGCAAGTTTTGATGAGTTTGATTTTAAAATAAGGAAAATAATCAGATCCCTAACACAAAGATATTATCATTAGTACGTCAGCAGGATGTATTAATTAACCTCCAAAAACAAAGTAGATTTTTTTGAGTTCTCTAATTCAACTTGTTTTGCAGGTTGAAATGGTAATTAGACAATGAAATTGAAATTGTCCATACATATATGCATGTTTTCCTTGCTTTTAAAAGATAGTCTAAAAAGTCAAATTCTGGTTGCACCATTTCTTTCTTCCTTTTTTTAGCATGATTCACCTTTCTTTGGAAAAGAATATGCTTGACAAAGCCATTAGAAGGTTAAAGTAATCACTTTCTTCAATCTCAATTTACTAAACTCTGCTGTATACTATTTTATCAATAAAGTCACCATTATTCCCCTGCAAAATTATATCTGCTGCATATGTTTCTCAGCCATAGTTGGTAAAAAAAATTGAAGAATATATAATATGTATAAAAAAAAAACTCAAATCTAAAACAATAAATGTTGTGTGTATTGTAGATATGAAAATTACACATGAATGGGATATACAAAACTACGAACGAGGATCCTTTATGTTGTTTTATAGTGCAACAATTATAGAGACCGATCAAATTAAAGAGAGAAACTCTCATAAATATATAGATGTAAAGGGTCTTATTTGACAAATCCTTACCAAGGACCATATAATTAGTACAACATCGGAATCCCCTGCAGTCGGTGTGGTTGTACCATAACGCCGACTGCAGAGGATACCGTTTTTAACTCATTAATGTTGATCACCAGAAGCAGACATCCCTTCCCTTTGGCCTGTCCTTCATATACCATAGGATGCAGGAATGGATAAAACTTAAAAACCAATACAAATGCACAATTAATAGCGAACCCTTTATTATATCTTTTTTATTATAGTTAAGTAACAGATATATGTATAAAAAATTGACTAATAGTCAATAATACCAAAGAATGGATAACATAGTGTATCTATACGTGTGTGCGTGTGTACATCGATAGAGAGACTAAGAAACCTCCAAATCTCTTATTTTGTCACTTTTTGATCAAAAGTAGCGTATATTATATATATGTTTCTTATATATTTTGAGTCTATTTTACTTCTTTAGGTAATGAAGCTTAAGCAAGTGGTTCATCTTATACACTAAAATTAACAAAATAATAATATAACTGTTACACACACGCATATAACTATCATTAAGTATGTGCCATCATAATTATTCTTTATTATTAATTATGTGATATACATGTTAATTATATATCTTCAGCTTCACGTGTGGAGGTAGAGTAGCAGAGAGAGAGAGATATCATTATGTGAAGTGGAAGCAAATAACTTGGCTTCATTATAAAACAAAGTTGTATAGTATATATCTATATATATGTATATTTATATTTCTTTTTATCTGGCACCTGTGATTCATGTATGATGATTACCTTGTGAGTGAAGAAAAAAATAGAAAATTGAAAAAGAAAACTATGGCCATGGAGTCAAAGACAAGAAGACATACACACATCTAAATATTTCTCTATCTCTCCCTAATGTCTCTCTCCAAACCGTTTTCTTTTTCAACTAGACTCATCAACCAACCAACTCCTCTTTCTGTTTCTCTCTCACTACTCTTCCCTAATTTGTAAGCAAACCCCACAACCATCACCATCATCATTATCATCATCATTCCCACCCTATGAAGCTTCTTTCATATTATTATATATATATACATATACTTTCTCTTTATAAATCCTAATTCTTTCATCTCTACATCAAGGCGAGGGATTCAATAGTACAACAATGAGGAAGCCAGAGGTTGCATCCGGAAAAAACAACTCTAAGCTTAGAAAAGGATTGTGGTCACCAGAGGAAGATGAGAAGCTTATGAACTATATGTTAAATAGTGGACAAGGTTGTTGGAGTGATGTTGCTAGAAATGCTGGATTGCAGAGATGTGGAAAAAGTTGTAGGCTAAGATGGATCAATTACTTGAGGCCTGATCTTAAACGTGGTGCATTCTCACCACAGGAAGAAGAACATATCATCCATTTGCATTCCCTTCTTGGAAACAGGTTCACTTCACTTTTCTACCTAGCTCATCAATTTATTTATCTTATTACTACCAAATTTGATTCCATATATTGGCTCCTTAATTTATTTATCTCATCCATTTATCTTATTAGTACCAAATTTATCTTAATTTGAGAAGATAACCATTTTTTACATTGGCTCCTTAATTCATTATTTAGTGGGCATAAAGAGATTTCAACTGCAAACTAATAATTGATATATTACATATATATTTGTATGCACCAAACATGAGTATGTATAATATGGATCTTAAAAAATGTTTTAAAGATGGACTTGACCATTTTTTAATAAAATGGTTAATTTTATAAGAATAAAAAAAGGGAAGAGATGTAGTACTTCATTAAAATTTATTAAAAAATGTAAATATTCACCTTTAGACTATTTTTTAGAGATTTATATTTGATACACCATTTTTTTCTCTCAAGTTATCTCACCTACATCAGGTGAATTCTATATTCCCACGAAAAAAATAGCTATGTATATTTTGAAATAGTGGTGCTATGGAAACACAGATTTCCTGACACCGTGTTTGACATCAGGTCAAATGTATACACAAGAATATTATATTATATGGTGGCATGTTGTGCAAAATTGTTTCTAAAAAAAATGTTGTAAAAAAATTGTGTTCCTGAATCATTTATGATATAGAAAACATAGAATTATCACAAAAAGTCAATAGATACATCATAAGCAGATCAAGACTTGTGTAGTCACAACCAAAGATTTAGATTTGTTAGACAAACTCATAAATAAAAAAATGAAAAGGAGAAAAAACAATTAATTATATTATTATTATTATTATTGTTGTTGCTGCTGTTGTTGTTATTATTATTATTATTGTTGTTGTTGTTGTTTTGACAAAATTATTATTATTATTTATTGAATTAATTAATGTGCATTTTTGTTGAGTGTGCACCCAATTGATTTAAATTTGTAGTTGTTGTGATCATGCAAATTATTCTCATAAGCAATAGTGCTTCCATTTAGAGAGACAGACAATTTTGTAAAAGGAAGTCTTTTGTGTCAAAATTTAAGTCCTCCTCAATCTAAGATACGACACAACTAATTCAAAGTTAAAAAAATACATGCACAACATGCATCAAATATAATAATAATAATAATAATAATAATAATAATAATAATAATAATAATAATAATAATAATATATGTATATGATCAAGACAGCTCCTTGTAGAAGACAAAAGTTCAACTGAAAACAACATATAGCACTGTGATTTGTCTTTATTTGGACTTCGAGTTGAAGACACTCCATACTACGTGTATTGTTCAAAAAAGACTAATTTACTTCCATGCAAAGCATGCATTCTTTTTTTCAGTTTTAAAAAATTGACAGAAATTAATTAATAAACATAGATATAGTCATATATACACAACACAACTCTATTTACTGTCTATTTCATAAGTGGTATTTTTTTATAAACAAAATTTATTAACTAAATAGGATTACAAGAGGAAATAGATCTAATGGCCTCTAACTTATCTCCAATTCTGTTGTTATACTTATAGTTCTTATTTCTCTCCTTTACTGTAATTTTTTTATTATAATCTTTGCTATTTCAAAAACAGAATTATTTTTGTGCTATATATATTTATGAATTATTAAGCAAACATATTAAATTTTGCTTCATTTTCAAAGATGGTCTCAAATTGCGGCGCGCTTACCTGGAAGAACAGACAATGAAATCAAGAACTTTTGGAATTCAACAATAAAGAAAAGACTCAAGAACATGTCGTCGAACACTTCACCGAACGCAAGCGATGAATCCTCGTACGACCCTAACAAAGACCATAACATGGGAGGTTTTATATCTTCTTCAACACAAGATCATCAACATATTGATAATCATTTTATGCCTATGTTCAATACTTCATCTCCATCACCACCAACAATGCAAAACACAGTTTTCAATACTATCATGTCAAGTTCTGGGTGTGGATTCTTCAATAATAGTACTACAGGAACATACTTGTCACAGAATAATCATGACAGCAAAAGTTTCTATTTGGAAAAAGTGTTTGGGAGTGTAAATATTATTAATGGTGTAGAAGGGGATGAGATGGAAATTTACAATGTTCCTCCTCTAGAGAGTGTTAATAGTACTATTACTTCTGAACATAGTGTAAAAATGGAGAATGCATGCAATGGAGAAGATGCTAATTACAATAGTAGTTATAACTTTGATGACATAAACAACATTGTTATTAACAACTGCAATGTTAGTAAGAGAAGTGAAAATAGAGCTGATGATGAGGTGGAGAATTTATTTCATGGAGATTTATCTGTTGGAGATTGGGATTTGGAAGACTTGATGAAAGATGTTTCATCATTTCCCTTTCTTGATTTTTCAAACTGATGATGCAAGATTCAACAAAGTGTTTTCATCCCTTTCCATTTTTTACACTGCAGGGTTATATTTGTATTTTTGCTGTTATACAGTACAGGGGAGCAAATTTTACTGATTAATAAGGTAGGACTGAAATAAAAGTCAATCATTGTATATTTGAATTGATGATCATGCAATTAGTCTTGCAAATTTGTCAATTTGTATCCCACAGAAAACTACTGTAGTTAAATATATACAAGAATCTGTCATATATATGATATATACAATTGTGAAAAGAGATATATATGTCAATAGATAGTTACACATTAACTTTATGTGGTGTCCCCCCATCTTAAAACATTATTTTGGGATGGATTATTTGGAGGGTGGATAGAAGTTCATATCTTAGGTTTTCAGATTGGTGTAGATGATGATTTGTTTACAGAAAATTTATTATGACACTATGTGGTTGAAATATATATTTTATTCTGCTTTAATATTTTTGCTTATTAATGAAGTTTCTGGTTCAACAAATATTTTATGGAAATATGGTCTCAACAGAAAAATATTTTATGGAAATACTTCTAGATATTGTTTATGTTTACTATATGGCTAGGCTATGCTACCCTAGGATATGCACTTAACACTATTCCATACATTTCAAAATTTTGGAAGTTTAATATTTTTATACACATTAAAAAATCATTTCATTGATGCATACTAAAATTCTCTTGGTTTTATTATTGATTACTTTACAAAATTCTCATTTTTCAATGAGAGTATAAATAATCTCATAAAAATAAAACTTTTTAATCGTATTCAAGAGTAAAATTGAAAAACAAATCCTCGTTTATAAACTACAAAAAAAAATTATTAAAAATTATATGGTCTTGATTTTCTATAACACTTATTATTATTTATTTTATTTTTTAAGAAAAACAGATAACTAAATCAATGAAGATATAAGTTTTGAGTTGGAGCCTTCTAGATAATTCACACAATTACAAGGTTAATTTTTATTTTTATTTTTTTAAGATATGGAATAGGCTGGTGACTACAACTTTTATAGTGGTTAGTTTGTATTGCTTTATTAAAATTGAATGCCATTAAGAATTTAAGATCATATAATGCTAAATATAATGATTCTGCTCTTAGAATTTTAGAACAAAGCAATAATCAGATTAATCGTGTTTGTAGAAATATGGAGAGCATAACTAACCATACAAATGTGTCCACCAGATATTCAGAATCAGATGAATGAATCATGCAAGATGAATGGATGCTTAATTGGATTTCATTTTTAAGTATTTGTGAAAATGAATGTTAGTTATAGATAAATAAAATATGAATATGGTAAACTGAAAGTTGAATTCTAAGAGTAATAATTATAATTCCAGCTTTGATTTTCAACTTAAAAGATACCTAAACATGATTGTCATGTCAAATAATGAGTGCTAAAAGAAATTTGCAAATGAATATGGAATAGTTATCATGAAGTAATTTTAACGCAACTTAATTAATTTGAAATGACTAGTTGGATTGTGAAGGAGATAGGGAAGGGGAGGTGCTTGTATATTTCAACACTGACCTTCTTCAAAAAACATTATTTCAACACTGACGTCCCATGCAATAACTAACATGCGTGTCTCTCAAGACAGTGATAAACATAATTAATATGATGATCTTTAAAAAAAATATGATAATTATTTAAGCAACAAGAATGATAAATAGTGCTACGCCTACATGTTAAACAATTAACACAAGTAATCCATTCGTTCCTTTTTAATATTTACATCAAAATAATGAAGTGTATTTTTACACATTTTCTTTATATTATACCTTTATTTTAATCCATCAAAATATTTCTATTTTTTTGTGACACTTTCTCTTTCTAATAAATTTGATATGTTATATTTTTCTCGTAACAAACATTCGTTTTTTTTTGTCAAAAATAAACGATATTCATTCATTCAAATTGATGGAGTACATCGATACAATACAAATCCAAATTCGCTAAAAACAAAAAGGATGAATTTGTGAACAAACTCACAGCATCCATGTTAATAGCATAAAACGGCAAAGTACATATGCCTACAAATATGACTAATATGACTATATTCAAGTCTCCGAAATACTCATGTCTCCTGATCTGCAACGTTGACGACGCCAAAGTCATTGTCATTGATCGGATCTGCACTTGCTCAAAGCTAATCTTTCAACCTGAATCAAATAAAAACCGCACTACGACGGGAAATCAAAAAACACACCGCACAAAGACGGAAAATTAAAACAAACAGAGAGTCGTGAAGAGACGACGAAATCAAAAAAACAAACGAAAGAAAACGAAAAAAAATGTGAAATCACTTATTCAATTAGGATAGAAGGAAAAACAACGGAGGGGTGATTTTTAGGTCAAAATTGGCCCTAAATCACCCCTCTGTCAAGGAGAAGAAGAAGAAGAAAAAATGGGTGACGGCTAGGGTTTGAGAATGAGAGAAGAGAGAGAGGAAGAAAGAAAAAACGATTATATACTCTTCAAAGATTCGTAAAAACATTCGTTAATTACTATCTTTTTCTCCAACAAATTCCTTTTTTTTTGCACACTCTCTCATAATAAACAATTGTTAATTTTCTAAATGTTGTGCACATCTGTTTAATTAATTTAAGTCAATATAATTTCAACTTCACTTTTTCTTCATGAAGTCTTTTATTTTATGTTTATTTATATCTATTCTTTGAATCGTCTTAAACATTTTGTAGACCTTATCATAATTCGTAACTTCCAATTCGATTTTGTTAATATACGTAAAATAACCTAGACCCTAAAAAATTGGTATATGTAGGAATCTGACCATTAAGTTCAAAAGTCTAAATTTGGAAAACAAATTAAAAAAATTCCGACGCCTGAGAGATTCGAACTCTCGCGGGGAAACCCCATGTACTTAGCAGGCACACGCCTTAACCACTCGGCCAAAGCGTCTTCGTTGTGAATCCATCAGCGCCAAAAATATAAATACTATAGTATTATTGAAGCGTACTCCTGAAATCCCAAATCGATAAACCCTAATCCCAATTCTCTCGTTTCCTCCTTCATTCCACTCGATAATAGATTTCGTTCGCTGTTCTGTTCAATCACGCTTCCTTTTTTATTCCATTCAGTTCAATTACCACATTGCTGAGAGGTGATTATTTTAATTTTCAACCATATCTAAATTCTAATATAGTGCTTTGTTATACTGCATACTCCATAAATTTATGCATGTTTACACGTTTATATGCTTCAATCTTAATCATTCTTTCAATAAATTTTGCATTTCCTTTTGCTTTTGATTGAATTCATAAGGTAAAACCATGATTGTAACTTTAATCTTAGTGGGATTTTGAAATTTTGTTGCTTTTCATTCTTACTAGATATGATCATAACTTTATTTTTGTGTTTGTGAAAACAACCATTTTGATCCCTGAATGTGTGTGTGAGATGAGATACTGTCACTATTGTCGCCGAGTTTATCGAAATTGCAAACACATCCACATGTGTCTTTTTTATTATTCATTTTGGTCTCCAAATATGTTTTTAGGTAGTTAATTTAGTCCTCTAGTTATTTGGTCAATTTAGTCCATTAAATTACTAACAAAAGTTGCACGGGGGATTTGTTTGCAATTTCGATAAATTTTGGGATTATACCAAGTACCAACATCGTCTGACACATTCAAGGACCAAAATGATTGTTTTCTTGTTTTATTTTAACTAGAGGATGCATGTTTTCTTTGCATCTTTCTGTTAACTAATTATGCTATGCTATTTATAAGTCGTCCCTCAAGTTAATATATGAAACAGAAGAAGTGTGTTGCTTTCTCACATTTACACAATTTAAAAGGCAGAATGATATATTTTACCTTGGTTAGCTTATTAAGTTTATTTATTTCCCCTTTTCCTCTCTCTCAGCTAATTTGATTCAGTTCTGTATAGCCAATGGGATCAAAGAAGTTCGGCGAAAAAGGACGAAGAATGGTTTAGTAATAGGATGCTTGCGGAGGCCCACTTATACTATATTTACACACAACACTGTAAACCTTGAATCAATTGAACACGAATCTAGTTAAAATGCAGAGTATTAAGCATATCAAATTTGAGATTTATATCATAGGCACGTTATGTTCTTCCATAGATGATACATGACTAGGGTAACAACGTAAGTCATTCTTATCAATACATGGTCAGTTATAATAGGATAGTTTTGAATCGTGGTTTGTATCTCTTAGGAAGTCCTTAACTCTCGTGCCTACCATTTTGTCCATTTATCTAACTTGAGCTCAAATCTATTTTACGCTATTAATTGGTGTTAGTGGGAGTGCTCCAGAAGAAATTGTTTCCTCTTCCCTTTCATGTTTTATTGAAATGATAAGTCGTGAAATTCGTGACATTAACTATTACATCCTTCAATTTTGTTTTTCCAATACAGGTACTCAAATATCTTGAAAGTGATTGGAAAAAGTTCATAGTTGCTGGAGACGTAACTGTTGACAAAATTAGGACAAGCCATTTTAGAGAGGTAAATCCTTTTAAGCCTTGACCTTGCAAAATATTTTTCATTATAGATGCTTCACATACTTTTTGCTTCTAAGCTTGCTGATATGTACTACTAGGACTTAGTTATCATTTAATGTTGACATCATATGTCAATACAAAGCTTTAATCCATGTTCAAATTGGATTCAATCACTTGTTTCTTTCTTTTTGGAGCTTACTACTTGGATTGAATCACAATGCATTAAATATGACGAAAAAAGAATGCCAACAAAACAACAAAAGACATGAAATGCAATTGCTAAGTATAAACCTCATGATACTTTCATACAACTTTATTAAAAATCTAGATGCAATCTTAGAGACCTATAATTTGTAAAGTACTTGTAGATTTACAATTTTAGAGACTTGTAATTTGTTTTTGAAATATAATTCACTCTGCTTTGTTCAAATTTGGTGCTTGTTTTTGAGTTATCTCGTTGATATATGTGTCATGGAATAAAAATGAAGGGAAATCAATGCTCTTTTGATGGTTGAAGTTGATAGCCTTGTTATTTGTCGTATACTTTACAGATCTCTTGTGTTTGTAGTGATAGGATAGGAAGCATAATCTCCAACTCAAGTTATGAATTTAATGTTTGCTCATTTGGACTTTTAGCATATTGTTCTGTATTTTTGTGGTCTGTACGTTTGTAATATAGTACTCATGGTTATAATTAGAACATAGTAAATAATTTAGAACATTTATTCCAATTATTTTTTTTTAAATTGTTACTTAGCAGCAGTTAAAACTGCCACAAATCTTTATTTTTTATTTTTATATTTTTGAAATATATTTAGAGGCGGTTATACCACCGCGAAACATGTACATAAAAGAAAACAACAATGTGCAAAAATGGACATTGTGGTGGTCTGAACCGCCACTAAATATAGTAGTGGTTATTCCGGCGGTCGGGCTAAGCCACCTCTGTATAGACTTGTGGCGCCAAGTTCCGCGGCGTTTGTGCAACCACCATTTTTCCTTGTAGTTTGCATGGTGCATATGCTTGAGATGATTTTAAAAAGTAACTTATACAAGTGAAAAGCTTTGTTCCATATTGATGTTATAAACTGCTGTGACTACTTAAGATGTGTGCTGGTGGTGCCACATATGTCTGTGAATATATGCTAATACAGATGAAAGGAGTGGAGATATAGTTGATTACATGCTACTTAGATGATTTGAGTGTTTTTTTATTCTCAAAGTCAACATCAACAAGGCTATTAACTTTTTAAAGCCTCCTGTGGCTTCAAATATTTTACACAAATACTGTCAGAATTTTTGGGAATAGTAAGCATAAGTAGAGTTCTTAGGGAAACAGTCAGTTTCTGAAAGTCTTAGACTGAATCAATGCTATCTGCTGCTTTTAAATATAACATAACTTGATGGCTGAAGCAATACTGAAATGAGACAAATAACGAAAAAATATTTCAAAAAGTATGTGAAATTTTCATTCAAGTGTTCCAAAGATAACACGTCGTGGCTCTCAAAAGTTCTTTACGAAGAGAAGGAAGATGGCTGAGCAGGTGGTGTTTGGAGATTCTTTGTTGAAGACCTAGTAACTTGACTTGGGCTCTGATGCCGTTGCAGAACTTTACCTCTTTCATTAATATTTTATTCTGACTGAACGAGGAGTGCTTGTTGATGCAGGTTTCATGTCAATACTACTATGGGCTATGGCTAGTAGTGATAGATTAGTTCTTGTATTTTGTGATTCTTTCGGTGAAATCTTATGAAGTCATTATTCTTTCTTTTAATAGAAAAAATTGAGATATATTCTGTGATGCTTTGTGCAATAAGGAAAAAATTTCATTCACACCCACTTGCACTAATATTCTGTGGTGTCTTATACGAATTTTTAAAAAGCTTATTATATATGTGATGCTACTTTCTTTCCATATTTGATTGTTTCAACTTTAAAACGTGATGGATTTTTTATGTGGTAATTGATGTATATGACCCAGATATTTTCATGTTGCTGGTGCCTGGTTCTTTTTTTATTTGGTTACAAGACCAGTTTGGGGATTATCCATTAGAGCCTGGCAAATCAGTTCTTAAACTGGAATTAGTTCTTGAACTAATAATTTTATCTGTTTCTTACAAACTGAACCAGTTTTTGAACTAGTTTTAAAGTAGCTCTATTTGAGTTGAAGAAAATTGGGGTTGGTTCTAATTGAGTTCTGGTTCAGTTCAATTTGAATTGGTTTTTTCTGATGAACTTACCATGAACCGCCGTACATGAATGAAAATAACGTAAACTTCCATTTTCTCGACCATAATGCTTTTATATTTTTTTAAAAGAAAAATGTCAAATTGAAAAGTGTCCATTCATTTTAGCAGGTTGTGAATTGGGTGTTGAGTGATGATGGATGACCTGTTGGATTCTTCGGTTAATTTGGAGGAGACCCATTTGAAGGAAGGCTACGACGAGGGTTACAGTCACGGCCTTGATGCCGGCAGGGACGAGGGGAAGCAGGTTGGGCTCAAAATTGGTTTTGAGGTCGGTGAGGAACTTGGATTCTACAGCGGCTGTATCCACATCTGGGCATCTGCCATTCAGATTGATCCGACTTGCTTCTCTTCCCGAGCCAAAAATGCCATCGCCCAGATGCAAGAATTGATCCAAAAATACCCTTTGATGGATCCGGAAGATCTACAAGTGCAAGAGATCATGGATAGCCTCAGGCTCAAGTTTAAGATGCTTTGTTCTTCACTGCATGTCAAACTCCACTATAATGGCTATCGTGGTGAGGCCAATGTCACTCAGTTTTGAACCAGATTTTGTATTTTACTCTGTTCCCATTTCAAAGGTAAAAATTATGGTTTAGTTATAGAATAAATAAAGTTTGATATGTAACTTGCAGTATTGAATACTTCACCATAGGTATAATTAACATTTATTTTTCATGTACGTAACATATTGGTCTCTTAGCTTTATCCTGTTGCATAAAAACAAAGAATGAAATTGTTGCCTCTAACACACATATTAAAGGAGGGATGGTTTTTGTACATCAAAATTTTGATGTCAAATACATTGTCGCTTGATTTTTGTGTATTTTTTTAAATGTGTATAAGTTGTAGAAGATAAAAAATAAGAGAAAATTGAGATAAACAAATAGGTGTTTGTATTTTGATGTACAATTACACGATTATATTTTGAAGAATTTTATATCAGTAGCCATTAAATTAGATCTTTTTAAGCAAAAATTTAAAGTGCAAAGACATTATTATGAATTACAAACAACGGAACTACATTGACCTGGGGAGACATCAACCCCAGCAACCACACATCAGCCCTATGAGGGTAATACAACGCGAATAACAAAAAGTGGTATCTAAAAGCTAACTAGACGAAAATCTAGTGATGAATCCAAATGCTTTGCAGAAACATTACACATCAACACACCCCAGCAAGCCTAACTCGGGACCCAAAACCGGGAATGCAAAATAAAGAGATGTGTAAAAAAGCCGCAATCATTGACGAACCAAAGTAACCAGATACACGCCTGATTAAAATGAAACCCGAGAATGGTGTATGAATTGACTGTCAACACAGAAAGATTCAAGAACCAATAGCCCCTGCAACAAAAGCAGCAGACTCACCGTGACAACTCGACAACAATAATTCTAACGGCCGCTTGAATTAACCATCCAGAATAAAGGTCACGCTCTTTTGAGCTAACACAAGATCAGCAAAGTGAATGCGAACTGAAGCATCAGAAAATATCATTCAATAATAATAAGAAAACAAAAACATTGAGGGGACACGAACCAAACTCATTAAAAACAAATTAACTAAAGTGATAATTAGTAGGTCAAATCTATTACAGAAAAGGTCATCTCTGATACAATTGGCAAAAAAAATTCACCAACTAAACCCAATAAGCTAAAACCCTTATCAGTCAATTAATCAACACAGCTAGTAATATTGCCCTCTCCAAAAGCATGAGTATGAGAAACTTTGTAATGGAAGCCTCTAATAAAACTTCAACAATTCACCAATACCATATGTTAAGAAGACACCAAGAACCAAACAAGGATTAGAAAATGTGTGAATAGTTAAAGTAGAGCCACACTCGAGCAAGAGACTAAACTAACCAAAAAAAAAAAACATGGAAACAGTTAGCTCAACATGTAAGGCAGCAACCAAATATTAGGAACAAAACAACAAATAAACGTACCTCTACTGTCTTTGAAAACAGATACCTGGAGAACCCCAAGCAGAACCATCCATATTACATTTTTACCAATAGCTAGGGAAGAATCCAATCAACTTGGGCTCTATTGCACCAGAAAAGTGACAGAGCTACAGGCGTGAAGCCGACCCAACGAATTATAACGCCTAAAGCCAATATTAAAACAAGCCACTAAACCTGTGTTTTCTGGAGGCCTAAAATATCAATTTGGACTGCCTTATGCTTGGACCTGACTCTGCTTGAAACACATGGAAATGCAGTGGAAACCGGATACTGCCGAGCTAAAATGTAATGTGGGTTGTGTGCGTTATTCCTCAACAAGGATGCTACAGAACCAATATGTGCGTTCGAGATGAGAATCATGAATTTGTGTGTGCCAAAACAATGTTGGTAAATGCAAATAGATGGATGTTACATGAGATGGATGTTTACAAGGTTACCATTGAACTAGAATGTAAACTAGTGGTGGATGAAATCTATGGCGATTATGCCTATGCAATTGATTTTCGCTCTATTTTGTGACATAAAAAACCCGTCAACTTTTCAATCAAAACTATAAGATTATTTTTTACTAGAAGACAAGTCAATCGTATTCATACAGTTGCAAGGACATCATCGTGTTATGCGTTTCATTAAAAGTTACTTCCTCCCTTATAAAATATAAGGAAAAATGAGTCAAAGAAAGTTGATGTATTTAGACAAAATTTTGAACTAAATACATCAATTTTGTTTGCCTGCTTTTGCCTATATCTTACAATTGGAGAAGTATTTCAGTCCAACCTATATTATTGATCTTAATAATCTAGAAATGAGATAAGTTTCCTTTCGTGTGGGCTTTGCCCTATTTGTACCCAAGAAAATATTGTTTTTGTTTCAACAAATGTAAACCCTCTCATACCTGCAAGTTTTTTTTCTGTGTAAATCGAGTATCCGTGAACACAACCGTGGAGAATAATCTATTGACTCTTGTGGGATTCAAATAGACGACAAACTATATGTTGTTGCATGTCTAAGACTGGATTCAAGATCAGAACCTTGATTAAATTAAAAGATATTTGTGTCAGCTCATCTAAATGTTTTTAGATAGTCATACCTAAAGTTTTGTTTGATACATATTCATTGTCTAATCATTTAATATCACCCAATTTATTTATATTTAATTATTTCAAAATAAATTTAAGTTTATAATTTATTTTGTTTATAGGATAGTGGTACCTAACAAAATTCCAATACATCCTCTCGAAAGAGAGTTTTATACCCATTGCAGTCCCACCAATTCGCTACATTGATCTTTTACATTTATGCTTAGAGGATATCTAGTTAAAAAAAAATTGATCTTTTACAATTATGCTTAGATGATATCTAGTTTAAAAAATTGATCTTTTACAGATAAAAATAAAAAAATCCATACATATCCTGTCCCACCACATAATATCTTGCCTTAAAATTGACATGTCAACAAGACTCTTGTTTATTGTCCTTTCAAATAAATCAAGAGTTTTTTGTTCCTTCGAAATATATAATTCTAGAATTATGTGTGGTTTAATGTGTAGATAACCTGAAAGTTGCTCAAATAAAACACAGCTTCTCCTTCCATGCTGGCATGCAATCATGAGAGACTCATTATGTGTCATAACAACTGGTTCATACAGTCCACTTCACAAAAGAACAACAATCCGACCCAGACACTCACCCATTAGTATCTCACCACATAGGCTTTGTTAGAACAATAGGATTAGAGAGTAATAGTCATTTTAGTCATTAAATTTATAATGAATAGTCACCCTAGTTTTGAGAATACATAGTTTAATTAGAAATTCTAACATTGAATTCAAAAAATTAAATGCAACATTATTACATCTCTTACTATATATTTGACATTTGCACTAGTTTTATTTCGATAAACTAGTTTTGGTAGTTGCACGTATAGATAATCAATTTACATTGTGTCCAACAACTACCAAAACTTATTATTCCACTAAGTGGATTAAGCTATGTAAATTAGACAATGTTATAATTGTCTATACAAAATCTTGACTTTCTTAAATCCATTAATCTTTATATCTATTGATAGTTTCTCTTACTTTTTCTTGATCTTCATTTACCTCTAGAAATTTAACTATCATTCATTTAATCTACTCTTTATAACTTACGTTGGCTCAGTTGGTAAGGAACGGACCACTTCCTTGCAGAAGGTTGTGTGTTCGATTCCCTCTGTCGATGTGAGGGCAGTGTTAGTGGGTGATCTGTAAGTTCCTCTATAAGTGCCCTTTGGGCCCGGAGGCGTGCCCTGACCCTGGTGGTGACCGGAGCCGAACCCACCTAAACTTTTTATGATCAAAAAATCTACTCTTTATAACTTTCATTTACATGCTCGAACCATAAATTTAATTTATACAATCTTTTTTACTTTCGGTGCAATCTCGACACTCTTTAACTTTCTTTTGTTTAATTTAATCTCGTCTAATCATATCATCTAAACCAACATCCTCATCTATACATTTAACTTATTTTAGTGTCGATTCTTTTAACACCGAACATTTTGTGTGTTGAAATAACATAATCGAACAAAGTTTTGTATTTATAGTTTGTTTTGTAATTTAGTGACGGAGACATCAACGTGTCAAGTTGTCAAAGTCGAAGATCACAAAGCAGTGAAGCACAAAAACCAACCACCAATTCCTCACCAACAAACAAAGCCGCATATTCCAATCCCAACCTCCACCGTCCATTCGAAATCCAACGATCCACACTCAAATCTCTCCCCACATGCCATTCTAATTAATAACTCCTCAACTTCACTCTCACGGCACGGCACTAGATCCCAATGGCTTCCATTCCTCTCACCACCGCCACTAACCTCCCCTTCCTCCGCCTCCGTTCCTCCCCACCCCTCCGCCACCATTCCCAATCCACCTCCACTTTCAACTTCAAACCCCTCAAATCAATTCACACACCTCCCATTTCCATTTTCACACCCCTCATTTCAAAACGCCACACTCTCACTGTTAAAGCTTCATCAGCCTCCATCGCACCAGCTTCATCTCCATCACCAGCTCCTCCACCAGCTCAACCATGGCAAGGCGCCGCCATTAAACCACTCATAGCATCCATCCTCACCGGAGTAATCCTCTGGTTTGTTCCAACCCCTGAAGGCGTATCCCGCAACGCATGGCAACTACTCGCAATCTTCCTCGGAACAATCGTCGGAATCATCACACAACCACTCCCACTCGGCGCTGTGGCAATTCTAGGTTTAGGAGTTTCAGTTCTCACCAAAACCCTTCCCTTTGTTGCTGCATTTTCCGGATTCGGTGATCCAATTCCATGGTTGATTTGTTTAGCTTTTTTCTTTGCTAAAGGTTTTATCAAAACTGGATTAGGTAACCGTGTTGCGTATCAATTTGTGAAGCTTTTCGGTAGTTCTTCGTTAGGGTTAGGTTATAGTTTGGTTTTTAGTGAAGCATTGTTAGCACCAGCGATTCCTTCGGTTTCAGCGAGGGCTGGTGGGATATTTTTACCGTTGGTGAAGTCTCTTTGTGTTGCTTGTGGAAGTAATGTTGGTGATGGGACTGAGGAGAAACTTGGATCTTGGTTGATGCTTACTTGTTTTCAGACGTCTTGTATTTCGTCGGCCATGTTTTTGACTGCAATGGCTGCAAATCCGTTGTGTGCTACTCTTACTTTGAATTCGATTGGTCAGACCATTGGGTGGGTGGATTGGGCTAAAGCGGCTATTGTGCCGGGTTTGGTTTCGTTGGTTTTGGTGCCGTTGATTTTGTATATTATTTATCCTCCGACGTTGAAATCTAGTCCTGATGCACCTAAGCTTGCTAGGGAAAAGTTGGAGAAAATGGGGCCTATGACGACTAATGAGAAAATTATGACTGCTACTCTGTTTCTTACGGTAATCACTTTTTGCAATGAGAGTACTTTGATAGTTAGTGTTAACTCTGTTATTTGCAATGAGAGTACTTTGTTGATTTGATTTGGAACTGTGCTATGCTTTTGTTACAAATGCTGTTCAGGATGAGGTATGACTTGAAAATGTGTTTATAAGTGGTGGACAATCCTCACCTTATAAATTGGTTTTGCATAGTTGAGTGAGAGAAACCTAAAGTCAAATAAATGCTAATCTAAATGCAAAGATGTTCCTCGAGTCACTCACCCCCCAACCCAAATTTATGCTGCATTATCTGTGTCATACTTTTTTAATCAAATGTTAATTGTATGATTTTGTTTCTTAACTGTTCTGTTGTGTCTTTCATGCTTATTGAGTTGAGTATTCAATTCGCATTGCTGGGATGACTATACGACAGATGTTATGGTTTTTATTTTAAGATGCTTGAACTAAAAATAGTTAGACATTGTTTATGGCTAGTCTTCCTCCTCCTATTGGTCTGCAAAATTAATCATTAAGCAGCAAGGTTTTCAATCATGGTCGCACTGTGATCCTTGGTATTGCAGAAAATTTCTGCCAAATACGGATGTTGTGGTTGCAATTGTGGTCTCAAAGCAGTCAGAGACATCAAGAACCTTGATATTGTCATTTTCATATCGTTTTTTAAATCCTTATCTAGTAGTAGTTGCGTTGCTGTATACCTTGTGTCTTGATTAGGTGAATACAGTGTAATACTTTAAATGCCTTATAATCTTGGTAACTTATGACCTCCCTTACTTAATTTTTTCAGGTGGGACTTTGGGTTTTTGGAGGGCTTCTTAATATAGATGCTGTAACTGCTGCTATTCTTGGATTAGCTGTACTCCTCATCACAGGGGTTGTAACATGGAAAGAGTGCTTAGCTGAGGGTGTTGCCTGGGATACTCTCACGTGGTTTGCTGCCCTCATTGCAATGGCTGGGTATTTGAACAAATATGGTCTCATCTCTTGGTTCAGTCAAACTGTAGTTAAGGTATATTTCCCATCTCATCTTTCTCTATCGAGTGTAATATTCATTAAAATTTACATATGCTACTCCTGATGATTATTGATCGTGGGTTCTTTTGCCTTTCATCTGTTCTCTGGGGTAAAATGGTGAATGCATGATTTTCTGTTTAATTTATTTCATTTCATACTATAGTTTACTAGTTGTTTGACTAAATCAACCAATGGAGCATGATTTGAAATATTCATCACGAAATAAGCTTTCGACCAGCTTTTTATGATTATTTAACATACATGCCTTTAGTAAACAATGATTGATCAGCATGCTTGTGCTGTGTGTTCTCTTGGAACACATCATGCATCTTGGTTCATTTGGGGTGCTTTGTTCCTACTTCTGAGTTGATCAGCATCTGCTTCATGGTCAAAGCATATACTATATCAAACCTCCCTTCCTCTGGTATTTATATGTGGATATGCTTGGTTTTAAATTTGTCCACTCAAGGTCATCATGAGTTCTAGGTCCTATGAGTCCTAATAATTGCCACTGAAGAGATGCTATTTATTTAATTGTAATAATAGGCTACATGCATACCATACAATATTACCAACGTGCTACATTATGCACCATGTTTTATGATAGAATTTCAATTTGAGTAATTATTATAACAATTTTATATATATACCTTGATTATGTCAATGAAAGAGTTTGCTACTGTTATTACACAGTTTGTTGGTGGATTGGGTCTCTCATGGCAACTATCTTTTGGTATTCTGGTTCTCCTCTACTTCTACTCCCATTACTTCTTTGCCAGTGGAGCTGCTCATATTGGTGCCATGTTTACTGCATTTTTGTCTGTCGCTACTGCTCTGGGAACTCCACCATTCTTCGGAGCCATGGTGTTGTCATTCCTCTCCAACCTTATGGGAGGCCTTACTCATTATGGGATTGGGTCAGCTCCAGTATTTTTTGGTGCCAACTATGTTCCACTTGCCAAATGGTGGGGTTATGGCTTTGTTATTAGTATTGTTAACATTATCATCTGGCTTGGACTCGGGTCTATTTGGTGGAAAGCCATTGGCTTGTGGTAAAGGGCTTGATATAGAATTTTGCCAACACAATTTAAGATTTTTGCATACATTCTTGTACGCATTATTGTTGTTATCAGCAGTTGAAGCAAATTGCCAATTTTTAACCTATGCTTTCTAGAAATAATCTGAGAGGTTTTGTTGTAGATTTATACGGGAACCTGGATACCGTTGATCGTTTTAGATTTTAGGTAGACCAGTTACATTATTATTTATGAGATGTAAACACATCATGTTATTCAGGATATATTGTCACTGTATGATTCGAATGTATTCTTTCCTTAAAAAAAAATCAGTACAAGTGCTATTTTCATTTTAATGCGATGGCAAGTGTGTGTGAAATAATTAATATACAGCATCCCTATCGTTGGAAATGTTACAGATATGGTCAAGTAGCAAGGCTGAGCATGCTATGATTTTAGATACTTCTTGCTGAATGTACTATACGCAAATGGGAAAGATTAATTGAGTACTTTAAGATCTTTTCTTATTTAGTACTCCTATAAGGGATCAATATTTTCAGTGAAATTCAACTCTAGTTAACACACAAAGTTTTCTTCTATACCCGTGGTTAAACCCATTCTAAGCTTAATGGTTGACTTGAGCAAGTTTGTGTTGTTATTCTACCAAAATTTCTTTTGAATGTTATATCTTAGTCTTATAGTACTCGCTCAGTGTTATGCTGCTCGGTTGCTTTCGAATTTTCAACACAATTTTACTTATATGGATCACACTAAATTGATATAGGTCCTACATAATTTAGTGGGACATATATTAATTTTAATCAATAAAAAAGCGTTGAAAAATGTGAGTTAGCAACAATTTTTAAAATAAAAATTAGTAGTATCCATTTTTCTTCTCTCTATTGCTTGTCATTACATACATAGTGTCTGCTGCAAAATCAAATCACGTGTGAAGAACTTTGGAGGAAGAGAATGCAGCACCAACTTCGAAAAATAGTAATAAATTGGATAAATGGTCAACTTATGTTTAGAACTTAGAAGTGTACGAGGCTAACTACAAATGTGACATCTTTTTCAGCAAATCAGAAGAAATATTATAAGAAAACTAACATTTGGGATTCACATCATCAGACCAAAAAAACAAAAGGAAATTCATGGAAGCCATAGCCATCACAACCAGAAGCCTAAAAGCTGAAGGAAAGATTCATTAGATACATTCAATAACCATGCTTAAAATTTGGTTGGTAAATAAGGGAGAAAAAATAAAAAAACTATACAATTTCAATTCCAATGCTTTCTAGTTTCCAGTGCTCTGCCATCTTTGAGACTTTCTTGTGCATCATTATCCATGCCAAGGCTGGAGAGTGCAACTGCTTGAAGATAGAATGCAGTTGGCCAAGTGGGAGCTATCGACTGAGCTTGCATTGCGTCTCCAAGTGCTTCTTGTGCCATGTCATTCATCATGTAGCACAGGCAGCGCCTAGCATACACAGTTGGCGATACCATGGTCCCACCATCGATAAACTACATGAAACAAAACATGTACTGTGAATCATCTTTAATAAAAACAAGCCATCACAGTTTCATATTAAGCCCTAGCTGACTTACTTGGGTATAGCAGTCAATGGCTGTGGAGAAGTCTTTCGCGTGAAAAGCTGAATCACCGCGCTTCTTGAAATTTAGTGTATCTTGTATTTGATTTGTCCACATTTGAAAGGATATCTATGATACAATGAAAGGATACAAATCCATAAATATGATCATATATGGTTATGCAAGGTCCAGTTTTGATAAGTATACTACGGAAGAAATGGCTGACAAAACATTTTTTTGCCATATTACAGAGTTTTAAGTGATGGAAACCAAAAGGTACAAAACTGACGTGCATAACAAATAAGAAATGTTTACAACACACCTTCAGTTATCTATAAACGGTGTCTTTTAGCAAAGATCATGCCTTTCTATCGCCAAATGTAGATGGCGTCCGATGACTATAATTTTTAGCATTAAAAAATATTATCTTCATTAAACATTCCCCTCAAAACAGTCGAGCCAATTGGAAAGTCTTGTGATAAAAGTTAATGTTAACACTAAGAAAAGGAAATGAGTGCGGTAAAATCAACAATTATGCCTCGTATGTAGGTTGCTTTGTGTGGATGGATGGATAGCTAGAAAAATATGCAAGCTCTTGTGAAAGAACTAATACCAAGGAATACAGATGAATGCATTTAGCATTTACACCTATTTAAAATTGTGCGGACAGAAAAAATAAGAGAAGAAAAGGCTATTGCAGTAGTTTCTTAATAAAAGCATAATTGAGAAAGAAATACAAACAACAAATTACCTCATTCGCAACATGTTCATCATCCTTGTAGCCCACCTTTTCCAAAATTTCATGTATTGCAGTCAGATCACTTTTTGAACAAGCTTCACCAAAAGACGTTAATGAAACTGTTTCTTTTGATGATAGACTCCTATCTGGTAGGCCCATTAAAACATATGACAGTGCCTGTTAAATATCACCAACTGTAAGGTTAATATCAAGTCCATTTCTATACTTTCAGAAGGCATCATACAAGTCAACAAAAAGTAAAATTTGAACCATGGAGGGAAAATGAAGAGCATACTGAAGTTTCTTTCTGAAGAGGGGTGAGAGCACTCACAAGGGACTTGGCATTTGGTCTCTCACGAGGTTCGTATTGTAAACAACGCGAAGCTAATCTCACTAACTCAGTTCCATCATCATTTGAAAAATGACCTTCCAAACATGAGTCCATCAGCATTTGAAAGTTTTTGCCTCGTATAAGGTCAAGTGCCTGCACGTAAAGGAATTATGGAATATCTTAACTTATGAATTCAAAAATACTAAAATCATTTTAAACCAAACCATCATAGGATGTTACTACAAAACAAGTACAATTCATTGAATTCAACCTTAAAAGTACCAACATTCAAACGGTCAAAGATTTACTAAACAAAACATCACCTAATATTAAAATGAAGACAGGAAATGGGATGGAGGGAGCATACATGACTTGGTGGAATATGCTTTCCACTTAAAAGATCAAGCAATAAGGTGCCAAAGCTGTAAATTACACTTTCAGGGGTGATTCTTCCTGACAAATTTCAAACAGGTGTGTTATGTCTGTTAGGAAATTGAATAAATCACAATGCATGGAATTACCAAAACAAAGAATCTTTACTCCCAGAGAAGTTATAAAATAGATTAAAACAAACAAACAAACTCCACTTATGTTTATTTCAGGGCATGTTTGGATTGTCTTATTTGAACTTTTCCTTACGGAAACAACTTAAGACAAGTCCATAAGTTGTTTTCAGCTTAGTTCCATAAGCTCTCCAGGAAGAACGTATAGTTTATAAAAAAACCGTTTGACTTTATTTATTTTTTATCAAAAAATAGTGTATGCATATGCATTAACACTTATATGATATGAGCTTATGCTATAAGCGCTTAAGTAACATGTTTATCCAAACAGATCATTTACTACCTGTCCTCAAGTACTCTGGAGGAGTGAAGGCTAAATTTGTGCTATAGCTTTTGCCATCTCTACTGTTTTTCATGAGTCCAAAACAAGAGAGTCTAGGGTTTCCTTCCTGCCAACCATTTAAACCATTTAAGAGATAGTCTATAAAACATAATGAAATGAGGCACAAAACCCTGCTACAAAAGCATAAGTACCTGATCAAATAAAATTCTATACGCATTAAGATCATGGTACAATGCCCTTCCTCTGCTATTGCAGTATTCCAAGGCTTGTGCTAAATACAAAGCCACCCTCAGCCTCATTGCCCATTTCATGGGTTGGACATCCCCTACAAAGGCAGTTCATACAAGTCACAAAATCAGTAGTATACATAGAGACATGACTTCAAAAACTATATCAACAAAAACGGGGATGAAATTGATGGAACAACTTATTAAAATTTGGTTCTAAATGTAGCTATTGAAGCAAAAAGCTCTATCCTTGTCAAACACAGCGGTTAAACAAAGTGTGTTTGGTTCGATGACAAATATTGATATTTTTTTTTAATAATGACAAATATTGATATTGAATGCATTGATTCTGTAAAAGTAATTATGGCTAAAATTGAGTTGAATAGAACTAAAGTGATTTATGTGATACACTTATGTTGAAAGTGGACAATAAATTAAATGTTCAGCTCAAAAATAAAAATAAATAAATTCAAGGCTAAAAATCAATTGTAGATACCAAAACTTCAACTTCTAGCTTCAAGTTAGAATCAACTCTAGAAACAAAATTAATTTTCCTCGAGAACATCCAAACATGTCAAAATCAATCCAACACCTCTAAAATCAGTTTTGACTACTACAAAAGCTGAACTAAACATACACAACATCAAAATTAAAAAAGGGTCTTGTTAACCAATGCCCTTAGGGCACTAGTTAAGGATTCAAATATAGAAATAATTTACAAATTTTATGTAGATAAAGTTACTTTTTAAACTTTTAATGTGTTGAATACATCATTCCCAAGATAAAATTTCCTTTTTAAACTTCTTAGCAAGTGCCCAACATTTCCCATTAAAAAATTATGGTTGGATAAACAAAATAAATGAAAACTTACAATGAAAAAGATGTTTAGAGAGAGTTTCATTGGGCATGAATTCAGCAACAAGCAATCTCTCATCTCCATCAGAGCAACAACCAATCAAGTTAGCTAATCTTTCACTCCTTAGCTCCCCCACGGCTCGTGCTTCCTCCTAAAAAACACTCCAACATTCGAAACATTAAATCATATGAAAAACAAAGCTTTCACTCACAAAA
The DNA here is from genome assembly GCA_958299785.1 of Medicago lupulina. Lineage (NCBI taxonomy): Eukaryota > Viridiplantae > Streptophyta > Magnoliopsida > Fabales > Fabaceae > Medicago > Medicago lupulina. The sequence continues at coordinate 27,081,168 of OY283142.1, forward strand.
CAAACAACCAAACACATGCAAATGAAATGAAATCAAACGCAAAAACAAAACAAAAGAGAATCAGAAGCAGAAACTAACTAGGAATTGACGAGAATCAGGCCAAGCAGACTTGTTGAAACGCTTCACAGCAACCAACCTATCATCTTCAAGACAACCTTTGTAGACAACATTAGGAGCTTTTTCACCATGTTCAGAAACAATATTGTCTGATGAAAATCCTTCTGTAGCAACTCTTAGTTGATCCAAACTGTATTCAGCAAAACCACCAGAAGAATCCTTATGTTTCTTGCTCCCATCATCATCTGCAAGTAACCCAGAAACAAATTTGTGTTAAAAACAACAACTTTATCATATTTCAAAACTTGGGTTGTTATTTTTCTTTTGTTCCAGAAATGAATTTGTATTAAAAAATGAAACTTTATTAAATTTCAAAAACTGGGTTCTTCTGTTATTTTTTTCTACTGAAAGTGACTAGTGAAGTGAGAAAACAAAATAAAGAAACTTTGTCAAACCATTATCAGAGAGGTTGTGATGATTTGATTTGATATGAGAAGGCCACCAACATAGAGAGAGTTTAGAGCAACGAGCTCCCATTGGTGAAAAATGCAATCAAACAAAAACAAAACAAGCTTCTTTTGTTTCTGTGTGTTGTGTTGTGTCACTGTAACAGTGTTGTTCTATTTTCTGTTTCTGTTTGGTTTTTGGGTTTTATGAAGGTGAAGTGAAGTTTTTAGCAAAAGGAAGAAAGTGAAATACGGCGGTGTGTGTATGTTTGGGAAGAGAGAAAGAAAGTCAGTGGGAAAAAGGTTACAACTTTTTTGGTTGTAATAATTTGTGTGTATGTGTGTGGCTTGTTACTGCTACAATGAATTGTTGTGTCAGTTACTACCACTTCTATTAATCATGCACTCGCTCACCTTGCTACTAATCATAATTAGGGTCATTAAAATTCAAACCGATCCAAAATAAAACAAAACTGTATAGAAAGAAAAAAAATGTGAATTGTTTTGATGATGTTTTGTAAACACCGTTTGGATTGAATCCAATTTAAAAATGTTCATGAGATTTTTCTATTTTATGATAATGGTCTTATTTGTCAATCAACTAGTATTAATGAATTATTGTGTAATTTTGCCTTGTTTGTGTTAAAAATATTACAAAAAAATTTCTTTGCAAAATTTAGATTTTTTTTAACATGGAATAAATTAAATGTGATTTAAATTCAAGATAAAAACAACAAAAATCTTGATCTAGAAATCAAAATTGGTGTTCTTTTATACACGTTGACTTAACAAGAATAATTAAAACTACGTGCCAAAATTTCTTGTAGAAACAAAAACGTGCTACTTTTTAAAACAAAAACAAAAATAATAATCTTTTGATAGCGAAAAACTTATAACAAATTTTATTCTATTATGGCTACATAGATCAAATTACACTATAATATTTTATTATAAACCATATTCGAATCCAACTAAATATTTCGTAATAGTTTTTCTAGATCTTTCTCTATCTCTATTATCCGTCTGTCCTTCATCTAAACATGTCTCCTTAGTACAAATTCCATCATATTTTTTAGTATAGATGTTACTTCAACTCTCTTCATACTAATGTTATTTTTAAGAGTAAATTACACTCATCTCTCCTCAAATATGCTTGAATTATACTCCCCTCCCCCTCTTATTCAAAACATATTAAAATATATTTCACTCCCCTCCCCTAAGAGAAGCTTGATTTAGAGTTGAATGTAATTCAAACATCTTAGATAAGAGGAGAGTGTAATTTACTCTATTTTTAATCACATCTCGTCTAAATTTACCACACATTCAAGCATATTATCATATCCACCATGCTTATTTTATTCTTGTGTTGTTCTTAAACACAAACTCTCTATTTCTTACAATATCGTCCATATTACAATTGTGAGAGAGAAAAAATCTTCTACTTAAGTATTTTTATCAAATAAAATATTTGAGACTCTTTTTCATTTCAACTACTCTACTTAAATACAATTATTTACATCAATTTATATTTCTTGTTATTTACATAAGTTTATATTTCTTGTTATTTTGTATAGTTTTTAAATACTCTAACAACTTCAGGACAACCCAACCATAGAATAAAACTCAAGATCGGCACACCTATAATGCTACTCAAAAATATTGACCAATCAGAGGCTTTGTGTAATGTAACAAGACTAGCAAACCATGTTATTGAAGTAAAGGTTATTTCATGTAAACATTGGAGCAATTGTATATATCTCGATAATAGAGATATCTCCTACATAGTCTCCATAATCATTCAAGCTCTCTAGAAGTCAATTTCCAATTACTGTTTGTTATGATATGACAATCAACAAATCTCCCATTCAAGCTCTCTAGAAGGCAATTTTCAATTACTGTTTGTTATGATATGACAATCAACAAATCTCAAGGACAATCACTAGATTATGTTGGATTATATCTTCCTCAGAGTGTGTTTAATCATGATCAATTGTATGTGGCGATATCAAGGGTAAAAAGCAAAAAAGGTCTTAAGATAGTAATTCATGACAAAGAAAATCAAACATTGAAGTCTATCATCAATGTCGTTTTCAAAGAAGTTTTTGAAAACTTATAGTTTGTAATATATTTTCGCCTATATTATATGCTTATCATTATATATTAAACTATTGTCGTAATAAGAGTGATGTTGAAGCTTTGTTCAACAAAATTTACTTTTATTCAGGTTTCAACATTTACAATTTGTTTTAACTTTTGAAAGTTGACTATATATATATAGTACTAAAAGTTTTTTCTGATCAAATTGTCTTTGACCGAATTATTTGTATTATTCTCTTATATATGTTGATTGCAACGATAATTATCGTAATGGATCGCGACCCGTGCACAATTAGTAGTTTTATCATGAAACAAAATGACAGTGTGAAGATTCGCATGTTACATCCAAATCCAGCTACAATGCTTACGAAGTCACAAACGTACGATCACAGTTCATGAGTGGACAGACACTTGACATGAGAAGAGGTCCATAATTTTTCCTTAACATTTCAAACTAATAATGGAGGCCTATGGGGAGACACACCCTATCTGGTTCAGGTAATAATTATTAATAATTAAATCAAAGTATCTTTCTTACCATTCCAGCTCTCACTTACCCAATTTATCATCTAAGCACCAACTCAGCTGGGCCAATTTTCTATTCACATACAAGTACCATATATCTTAATCTTTGATATTTAGATTTTTCTTCTCTTATAAACCACATATCAAAAACTTATGATAAGTAACAAAACAATCTTGTGAGGTTTTGTGTGACACTGTGACTGATAGTTTTGATATGGGATCTGCTAGGAAAATTTCCAACATCACTCTGAAAATAATTCTTCAACTCAGATGAGTCTTGGAAAAGTCAACATTTGATTATTTATTAAAACCAGCCGCCCATCTGTTCATAAACATATAATACAATAAACAATAGTTACATGATCTAGTTTTACTTTGGATTTTTAGAACGTGACGAATCAAACTTTCAATCTTGATCGTAAGACGTGTTCAGATTTAGTATTAGTGTTTTGAATTGGATTATCTCTGGTGGAATAAGTCTGAGAAAAATAAAGAAGCAACTTTGACATGTTTAAATGTTAGCATCAAATTTATCTAAATATGCACTTTATAATCCATTCAATTTTAACCAAAATCAATTTACTAAACTAATTAAGTGTAGTTTGGTTCCACGCTGAGAGGTATCAAACACACGTATAAGTTATTAAACGGAGTTGCATTAAATACAAACATGTTAGTCTCTCATTCAAAATGGTCATTGTGTTGATATCACAATCCCTCCATTTATGTAACTACACCCCTATTTTAGGTTGCGAACTTGCTACACTGGATTTTAAGAATGACTCTCCATACTTCTCGTGCGCCCTATGAGAATCAGAAAATGCCTCTGATTTTTGGATTCTAAAATTGAGAAAAATTAATCATGGTCGTTTTAACAACCATGACTAATTGGAATAGAAGTATTTATATTTTATTATCGTAATACCCTTCTTAGATTATTTTTTAAACTGCAGTTAGGTCCAATGTCTTGCACTCATCGCATACATGTTTTTGATTATTGTATCATAATCTGCAGAGAGTGACTGATCATAAATGTGCTGCATTTTAACTCAACATAGCACTAAGTAAGTCCATATCAAAATACAAACCACAAGCTGTTGGATATATGCAACAAGCAAATTGAGTTTTGAAACAAGATAAATGCAAATTAATATCTGGATTTAGCAAAGTGTTTTGATTTTATGTTCAAACATATAGCAGAAGCTTGTTTCACAGTCACACTCAAATTGGTTATAACATACTATTTAATTCCTTGTATCTTTCTTTGAAGACCTTTGCATATCTTTCAACTTCATCCTCAGTTTCTCCTTCCATCTCAGAAGCAATACTTTGTATATCGTTTCGACCTCTGAACATTCAGTACGTCATAATTAAAATTAACATACATGACAAAATGGAGTCAAAACATTAGTGTGCAAGACATCGGACTGAACTGTGCGAAAATGCAGCTAGGACATGAGTCATTTGCATTTAACTGTAGTTGGACAGTTAACTGCAGTTGAAGTTGTTAACTGAAGCAGCAACAACTAGACGCCCCCAATTGTTCTCATTATAGTCTTTTGCTAACTAACAATTTGGGTGCTGGATTCCCATTATGTCACGTTTCACAAGCTCACCAGAACTCACTTATCAAATCTCATCTTACAACAAAAGATATATGACTAAAAGTTAGAAGTCTGCTAGTGACAATTTTACTTTTACTTAATTGTCACAATTACATATACCTTGTGATGCTTGATATTGTTAAAAATTACAGTCAATTAAGCTGTACAATATCACGACCACAGTTGTGTTGTAGTCTTAGATCCTTATTTCTAAAATTTGCTGATTGTAAATTATACTTCAGTTAGAACCCAAAAAGGAAAGATTAGTACTAAAAAAATTATAGCACTTGAGTTACATACACTTTACTATGGTGAGCACGTGAAAAGTTTATGTATGGTCAATTTGAACTATCTCTTGAACATTTAATACCTTTTTTTGAAGTCTTTTGGGGGGTCAACATTCTTTTTAGAGGTTCAACACCCCACCACCCAAGAAAGGATATTTTTAGTAACAAAGGCTGTAATGAATATGAGCTCTGCAACATGAGTAGTAAGGCATCCGCACATGCGCATTGAATCATAAATAAAATGAAGGAAAGTTGTCACAAACATGAAGAAAAGTTTTCATGTATTAAATCTATGTATACTTTTTATTAATCTAAGATTATGTGTTTAACATTAAACATCAATGATTAAAATATTTTGAATCCCTACAAAATAACGATTTTTAAAAGACTTTTGTTAGTCTCATGAAAAACTAAAAGCTTGCGTCGAAAAAAATTGGTATGGTCTTGTGTCAAAGCTTTAAAGGATACAAATGATAAAAACTTAACTCTGTGTCTACTCTTAGTCTTCAGCTATAAGAGGAGTACATAGACATCCTCTTTATAACACTTTTTAATATTCACTCTCTTATTAGATAAAATTCGTACCGATCTCACACTTTGAAAATAGATCCTACATACAATGTTGAGACCCACATGAGTTTCAGCCAATAAAAGAATGAATGTCATAAAGTGTTAGAAAGAGAGTGTTCGTGACATTTCTCTCGGCTATAAATACAGATTAGGCTTCTCTCATCCTGTATATATGTTATTGTTTTCAGCTAGAATCTATCAGTGGTTTAATGGTAATTTGCAGTGATGCTTGAATAACTGCATTATAACATTTTTCTCACCCTTGGAACCTGCTTCTGCCAAAACATATTTCTTACCAAAGAATTATGATTACATTACAGTGCTGGTGTTTATTCCATGGTCGAACAAGCATTAAGAAAAAAAATGTACAGCAATAGAATACAATTAACTCATACTATTCACACTTCAATTGATTGATATATGAGCATTGTTTATCACATGCATTTTTTAATACTAATACTTGCTTCTGTTGATAAAAAATAAACTTAAAAAATACTAAGATCCTGCTATAATCTTATACTCTAGGCTCTAGCTAGTGGAGACATTTATCTACCACATGTTAATTTTAGACTCTACCAACAGGAGAAACTGGTGGATAAGAAACATAACTTGCAGGAATATGAATATCCGCCAATTTACCAAATGCCTTAAGTTTCGCAGTTTGCACCAATAGTGTTTCCTTTGGATTTTTTTCTTCAATGGAGTTTCTTGATCTAGGAAGCTCACAAGGCATCTTGCTATCCACTAATGCTATGCAAATGGCGAATGCTTGCAAATGTGAGAGCGACGAGTCAAAGGCTACGGAACACATTCCATTCTCTAAAGGGGTTAAACTGAATGCTGGTCGCAAATTTTGTTCATTCCCCTGTGGTTATCCAAAGAAAGAGATACAAGAAAATAAATAACTAATATTTGTAGTCCATATAATATATTGCGCGCAAAATAAGTTTCATGAACAGAAAGTACCTGAACAAAAAGATCAAATTCATAATCTGCAAAATAAGCTTTGGACGACCTTGGTTTCCTACACGCTTGATAGTCACTAGCAAGAATTTTAAGTTTGCAAGCCAAATCCCAACCACCGCAGTCACATGATCCACCCGATTTCCAGCGCTCAAGAAGTGACGAAGGTCCACCATTACTCGGAAGACTATGAACCCCACCTGGGAGCACAACCGTTGCACGGACAAGGTCATGACTATCATTGTGGCAACTGCTATGATGTTGATCGTTAACGAAACTGATAGCCTGAGGTATTTTGACAGCAATAGCAGCAAGCTCATCATTTGGCAGATAGTCGGTGTCCTGATTCGCATCCCCTTGCCCGAGCTTTACTGAAAACAAAACAAACTCTTTCATGGTAGATGAGTCCACACAATTCTGTCCAGTTAAATCCAAACAGTGCGAATCAGAAGCCTTCATTTGAGCGACAGCATGGGAAACATAATCAGGTCCTTTGCTTCTGCTTGCTTTACTCATCCAACTTCCATTCTTCTTCTTAACCTCGCTAAAGGTGAGAAAAGTATAGATACGGTTGCATTCATCTTTACCTAACCCACCTAAGTTTTTCACTTTGGCTGCAAGAATGTTTCCGTCAGTTTGGTCAACAGCAAATGTGAAAAGAGGCGAGCCATTCTTCACAGAAATTCTCAGAAGAGCTTGCCTTGTTGATGGAGCATGCTTCTTGTCCTTTGAAGAATCGACGGTTTTAACTGGGCTACAACTGACCCTTTGGTCCCTATCCACTTCTTTGATTGGATGTAGAGTTGAAAATCTCCCATTAGCTGACCTATAATTCTTATTTGTTGACAATGAATCCTTCTGAGATGATTCCAAGGAATTACTGAACTTAGCTGTCTTTGGTTTCAGCAATGGATCCAGTAACCTCCGTAAAGGGCTTGTCCTGCTTCTGCCTGTATCACCAGGTTTATCACTTCCTGAAATGTTTGAGTTAGCATAACCTCTCACAGTTTCTGAATTAGATTTACTCGCAGTTGTAGAGCTCTGATTCAGGACATCCTCATCCTCTTTGCAAGCAGAGCCTCCACTTGTATAGCCAATGCTGATGCTTAATCGACGAAAAGGTGAAGAACTTCTTGACTTTTCAGAATTTAATTTTTGGTCTAATTCACGGAGAGGCCTATTTACAGATGAAGTTTTTGCCACAGTTTGTCTCATTTCCTCGGCTTTTCTAGACTTGGGAGGACTTATTTCCACTCTGACTGATAAAGGTGATGAGGAAGTAGATATTGGTGATGAAAAAGTAGAAGCATGAAGTTTGCTACTTTCAATATCTGTGAAACTGCAACCAGAACCTTTATTAAGAGAATCATTACAGCCAAGCTCATCAGGAAGGCTACCAGAATGCGAAATATCGTAATTTAGTTCTTTCTGACAGAGTTCCTTAGGCTGTTCTGAAAAGCTCAATCGACTATACTTTTCTGATTTCTGAGCTAAGAATGTTTGTATATGAGGAACTCGACAATGACTATTCTGAGGGCTGTCTCTAGGCAAAAGATGAACAAACGGCTCGCTTTTCCCGAGCATAGCTTGCACAACATTATCAATATTTGGTTCATTAAAATTCTCTACTCTTTTTTCCTTTCCACCATCTCTACTGCGCATTTCTAGCTTAGCACTTGATGCTGCCTTGTGCATTTGCTCATTTCGTTTGACGCCGCTTTCCTTATTGATATACGGTTCCAAATATTTCCTGTCACAACCTTTCAGTCTACTGTTAGGATGGTTCACGGAAAGACGATCATCTGCTCTGACATGTTTGCTCGGTGTGTTAATATTACCGATGCTACCTCTAAAATCCTGACAATGTCCAACACTTCTTCTAGAGGTTTTGACAGCTTGAGAGTTGTCTTGAATTGAAGACGCTTCAAAGTGAGATTTCAGCGACTGACGCGATTTCCTTTGATCTTTACCAGAATGACCTGATAACCTGTCAGTTGGAACAGAAGAGGATGCAGTACTAGATGTTGAACTCCTGCTATTTCTATGTGCTGCATTTTTATGAATGTGCTGCCATTGTTCTAGACGGCTCCAATCAAGAACACCAACATTTAAAACTTTCTCGCGATTTTCTTCTCTTCCCCTCTGTAAATAACCTGGCAAATTGGACATGTACTTAACCAGCTCATCTTCATACTCACTATCACAATTCCCGTGCTTGCGGTGATTCCGGTGAAATTTTGAAGTGCCGCCTTCCTCATTTTTGTGAATTTCATGATGATGATCAGCAACATAGGACAAAGACTTCCCCGACTTTATCTCGTCATAAACCTTTCTACTCATGGTGATAGATGGTTTCCTGAATTTTATCCCAGATCTGCTGAGCTTAAGCCCTGGAACCAATCGACCACCTTGCAAATTGCAATCCAAAACATACTACAACTTGTTTTTCTTGTCCAAACCTGGATTATAATCGAAAATATCAAAACGTATAAAAACAAAGATTTCAATTAAAGCTAAATAAATTATTGTTTATTGTGTGAAAAAGAAATAGATTTAAGGGGTATATATCTTAAGTGAACCAATGCAAAACCAATAACTAATATCATAAATTCATAACATAATGAAAAACATGAAAAGCAAAGTTCATGGAAAGGGACATAAATTTGAAAGCTAACAAGGCATAATAAGGTCCAAAGAAAGATTCTGGACAATTTCCTCTTCTCCCCCATATGGCCCCAACTTTGTGCATAAGTTCAAATTAAGCTGTAAAGGTTGTGGGGTCACTCTTTACACCAACACATTACCTTTCATATAACACCACGTGAGTGAAGGTGACTTAGCAAGATGAGAAAACCCAGAGAATTTTTGTATTAGATTGATGACCTTAATAAAATGTGGTATATAAGAATTTCTAGTAATAATATCTTGGAAACTAACACAACCTTTACAACTTAATTTACACAGTTATTCACAAAAAATGTCACAACCAAGGATAATGGTCCAGTACACCGAAAAAATCTCACATTGCTTGAGAATAGAGGCTAATGGTAGTTTATAAAAGGGTTGTTAACGAGTGCCCCGGGGCAGAATCTCAAATTTAGGAAATATTCCTCAAAAAAGTCTAATTTTACAAATTCTAATTCATTGATTAGATATATTTTCATAAAAATTTACTATTAAAGGTGCTTAAAGAGTATCTCGGAGGCCCTCATTAACATTTCCTTTTATAAAAAAATTCAACAACGGGAATTTTACAAAGGACAAAACCGTGAGGACTTACACAAGACCCAAAACAGACAATACATCAAAAAATGAAGTGTCGTGGACTTGAGATCGAAATAAACTTATATCCGTCTAAGTGGAACTAGACTGATATCTTGATATCTCTTAAGCAAGGTCTCAGGTTCGAGTTTTGTAAACGAAAAAGTAACGTGTCGCCGGGAGAGGAGACCCATTAGACAGGTTCTTCAACGGAAATTAGTCACTAAACAAGTCGGCAGATAATTTGGTCATATAAGATAAAAAAAAATGTCACAAGAAAGAAATGTGTAGTGGTCCATGCAAATGACAGAAACCAAATTTAAATTTCGAAAAATAAAAAAAGATAAGGTACGGTACAACACCCATCTTCGTCGACACCAAGATTTCCAGCTATATTATTTGTTATTTAAAAAAAATCAAATTATTGAACTCTCTTTCTCCACTTGCAAGAAAAATAAAACAAAAAAATTGTACATGTCAAGAAAGAAAAAAAAAACTTTAAAAATGAAAATGAGAAAGGGAATGCATACCGGAGAAAGAGTGAGAAGCTTGGAGCGGTGTCGGTGGTGAAAAAAGAGTGTGGGATTTGGGAACAAATCAAGATGATATTGATGATGATGTAAGAGAAAAAAAAGATAAATAAATGTGTAAGCAAACCAAACCAAAGGGTGAAAAGTCTGTGAAACTATTTTGGTTACTTACTCAAAGTTGAGAGCCAAAAAGTCTTTGAGGCTTTGAGAATATCACCTGAAACAAGACACCTAGCTATAACCGCGTACACACCTATGCTCTGTTTTGTAGTAAGTAAATATAGATAGATAGAGAGAGAGAGAGAGTTTGATTGAGTGAGAGAATGGAGAAGATAATAGTTTTTGGTTTGTGAGTGCGTGCTACTCCTACTACAACTACTAGATGCAAGAGGCATTAAAAAGATGCAAGTTTTACGAAAATAATATATTAAGGTGGTTGGAGTTTTTAGACTTATTTACCCAACTTTAAAAATAGTTAGTTAATTTGGCTAATAACGATAAATTTATCAATTTTATTATTTTGTCAAAAAAGAAGATTAGACATATAATTATTCATCTCATAATATGTTATCTTGTGCTTTAATAATTTGTAACATAGTTAAATGTTTAATGAGCTTTAGTAGAGAGCAATCGAAAGAAAATTTTAAGTAAGATAATTATCAGCCATACTTAACATATTTATTGGTTAAATTCTGGTTAAGTAAGAGATAAACATAAGTATGATATTGATGATGTCTCGTTTCAACTTCGAGTATGTCACACCATGCTTTGAAGTATTGTTTATTTTTATTCGTTGAGTGAGTCTTTACGATTTTGTCTTTATAAAATACGTTTCGTTGAATTAATGAGTATGAATGGTATATATAAACTATTGTTTATCTCGATTCTCAAACAACTTAAGATTTTACAATGTATTAAAACAACAAATTTATGTTTCATCAATATTTCACTTGTATCTATCTTTATGATAAATCGAACTTTGAGACACAATAACAACTTTCAACCATCTGATCTATATCAGCCGATGATATCATCTAATTGTGCAAAATTATTAATGTAATATGAACCGTCAAATCTTAAATCAACTGTTGAGATTTGTAAGAGCCTGAAACTGTGTGATTTTGCTACGCAGCAAATCCGGATCCCTTTAAGAAATGGAGAGAATTTTACTACTTGTTTAGTTTAGGATGTCCCTGTTTTAGAATTAAGCTGGGTTTGTCATGATGACGTGGCAAAAAGAAGTCCTGATTATGGGGGGAGCGGCCTATGGATTTCATGAACCCAATCGAAAGGTTAAAAATAGTGGAAAAATAATAGTATGATCAAACGGTGATAGTGACATGATGGAGAGCAAAAAGCGGTGACGATAAAGAAGAAGAGGATAGATAGTGTGTGTGATCCCAGGCCCCACGTGATACATTATTTTATTGGATTTTTTTGACTTTGATTCTCTTCTTGTAAGAAAGTGTTGATTAAAATGTGGACCCATTCGTCAACGGGACTGAATAGGTGGCCTTCACGTGGTCCCACCTAGTCCTCTCTCTCATTAATCTGTACCGTTTGATTTGGGTCGAGTTAAGCTAACAGAGAAATAGTTATGTTAACAAGTGTGTGTTGTTTAAGGAATTTACAACGAGAAACTATGTCGTGAATAATATAAATCAAAGTAGTTTTGAAGTAATAATTATATCACTTTTTAAGTAATAAAGAAATTGTCTTTTATTTATGTTTTTCTTAGTATTAATTTACGGTGTTTTGTTAACGTGTGACTTGGATACTCTTTCAGGATTTCAAAAGAGAAAATTATTTTATAAAAAGTTAAATATTTTGATTTCCAATACACTAATTATAAATATTTTTTAATAAAGTACTTTCTCCGTCCCAAATTGTATGAAGTTTTGGACATTACACATATATTAAGAAATGCAATTAATATTGTATGGAAAAGAGATATAATGAGTTGTTTTACAAAATTGTCCTTAATAAATAATATGTGAAAGATAAATGAAAGAATTGAAAGAAGAGAAAGTAATAAATAGTTAAGGTTATAATAGAAAAAGTAACATTAACGTTGCATTGGTATTGTAAAACGACATATAATTTGAGACAATTTTTTTCTCTAAAGCGACATACAATATGGGACGGAGGGAACACTATTTAAGGGTCTTAGAGAATAGTTCAGAGCACTCGTTAACATTTTCCTAATTTATAACTTTGAATCAGGTTAACCAATGTTTAAAGACATTTGTTAAGGAACCGCTTTATAACAAAAGAATGTTTTTGAGACTTTTAAAGAATCTTTACATAAATTTACAAAGCATAAGGGTAAATACTACATGCACATGTTAAAGGTAAATATAGAAATTATGTAACTAAAATTTTGTCAATTTACTTCTTAATTTTTTTTATCTACTCTCTCATGTCCATTATAAGAAAAAATTTAACTTATAAGTTTATTAAATAAATGATATATCTTCTATCAAAATAAATAAACAAATGATATATTTAGTTTCTAAAATAGACTAAACACTTCATTTATTAAATGAATTTAAAAAATAAACTTTATCTTATAATAGAGACTAAAACTATACTTTTTTTTATAAATACTTACTAAGTATGAAAATTCTATGATGTGTACTTATGACGCATGTTAGTATGTATGACTCTTATTATATTATATTGTTTAACAAGTGTCTTAACTTAAAGGATTTGTATTACTCCATCCGTCTCAAATTATATGATGTTTTGGACATTTAACACGTATTAAGAAATGTAATTAATTTTGTGTGAGAAAGAGATATTATGAGTTGTTTTACAAAATTATCCTTAATATCATATAAAAAAGATAAATAAAAGAATTGAAAAAATAAAGAGTAATAAATAGTTAAAGATATAATATGAAAAGTAACAATAGCGTTTCATTGGTGTTGTAAAATGACATATAATTTAGGATAAAAAAAAAAAAAATTCTTCAAGTGTGACATGTAATTTGGGACGAAGGGAGTATCATTTTCCAATTACTCCATCTATCTCAAAATAGGTCTTGTCTTTACTCTTTACTATTTTTCTATATCTCAAATTATTTATCTATTTTATAATATCAATACAACATTTATTATTCATTTTCACTAGCATACTCTTATTTATTGTATTTCAATCATCTAACTACTCTATTATTTATCGGTGTTTTTGGTAAACAAGAAAACTAGTTCTAAAAAAGTTACTTGCAGAAACAAACTAGTTTTCTTATGACATTGTGCAATATTATTTTCAGAAAATCCTTAGATGTTCATTATATTCATGAGTTTGTTTAGGAACAAGATCGAGAAAACTGCCTTAATATGAAGAAAACAACATTGTTCGACAGAAATAACAATGATGTTTGTAGTTTAAAACAATAAAAGACTCTGAATTTACAAAATATTTGTTCATATATTTTATATTTTTTGATAAAATATATTTAAGTTAAATAATACTAGAGTTAGTTGTCAAAAATGATAAAATATAGCGTAAAAGAAAAAATACAGTAAATTTGAATGGGGACACCGTAAAAGAAAATCCAAAATTTGGCAACTCATAACCATAAATATTTTTCGGGGGCTAATTTGGTTCGTTAAGTTTTCCAATTAAATTTGGTTTATCAAATTAATTACAAAGCAAAAAGAAGGAGAATTGATAAAGAGCAAGAAAGGAAAATAATACTAGGTTATAATAATCAAAATATAAAATTTAATGTTGAATTGATTCTAGGAAAACCAAAAGCTAGGAATTGTAGCTTTAAGGAGAATTGTTTTTAGAGCATAGAAGCAATTCTAAAAAGCCAAACCAAACCACATTAAAAACTCAATTTCCACTTTTGAAGTTTGTAAAAGTACTTCTTGTCGCTAAAAAGCCAAAACAAATAGGCACTAAGTGGTTCAACAAATCATAACATACATTCTTACATTTGTTTCTCTTTGCACCGTATACTTTTAAGTTAAAGAACTTCTGATAAATGATTTGTGAACTTTTTTCCCTCTAAAAAACTACTATATACATAAAAGACAAAATTTAAAAAGGTGGAGTGTCTTTTATGTTCACTTCATCTTTTCTGTTTTCTTTGTTTTGATAATTTCTTCTTTTCCTTTTTTTGCGGTTGATTTGTATAGATTGTTCTGTTCTCTGACGTTTGGTGTCGGGCACAGGTTAGTAACTTCAAGCAAGGAGCTTTTGCAATTTGCAAACTTCTAATTTCTAAATATAGTTTGAAACAAATGCAACAAAACAATGTACTATATAGTTCTTTGAAAAAAAATACCTTACATTACTTCTTTTGACGATGTACAAACATTTTTTCAAAATAAGTGTGTAAAGTAAGTTTTAAATACATGGATACCTCACTTAACTAAAATCCGAATGTAGATGTCACGATTTATTATGTTAGCATTAATCTAGATTCAACCTCGGTTGATGCAATGTCATGAACATATCACAAATTGATTATAATAATTCGATTTTTTTTTAATCAAAATATTTTATTGAAAACTATATCTTTGTACAAGATGAACAGAGACAGGTGTTACAGAAAGTACAAATTAAAGGTGTCGTATATAGGCAGAACACTCGAAAACAAAAACCAACAAAGATACCCTTGCGATCAACACCCACTAAAATAAACATCACCCCTAAAAGTGACTCCTGAACTTTCCGACCACTGAAAAAAGACATCCATAACAGTTACCGCCGCTACACACCTCAAAAGAACACCTTTGTAATAGAGAACCTATAGTCTTCATCGCCAACACCGAGCCACATCCGAAGAACTCCTTTTCTAAAAATCATTCAGCTTTCACCACCGCGCAACCTCTGGTCCACCGAAAGAACACCAAAAAGGCAGAAAATCAAACTTGAATCAAAGAACTGACTCCCGATCTCGAATCAAAAGCGATCGGCCAACCAGATTTCAGAACCAAATCAAAAGAGCACCCCTTACCCCCGGTCCACCAGAGAAACACCATAGCCAACCAAATAAGATTGCAACTAGACGCCCACTCCCGATCTCGAAGTAAAATAACCAACCAATCATGATTTAAATTACATAAGTGGATACAAATAAAAGAGACATGGTGAGAATAACTATTCTCATGATATTTTTGTTACTATGTTTTTTACTTTCATGACAAGTTTGTAGAAGTAACATTTAACTAAGTATAATAATGGAATTTTGTCAACAAAAAAGAAGAGTATAATAATGGACTCATGTCTTTGATAAAAAAAAAGGGGGAGATATTTTCCTCTTCCTATGCAGCGCCTGAGATCAAAGTTGTTTGCACAAGGGAGCACAAAACTAAAAGCAAAATAAAAAATGTTCAATTTGAGTCAAAAAAATACTCTTGCACAATTTATGTGTCGTCCTTTCTATGGCTTATAGGCCCTTTGGCCGTCCACATTTTAGGCTGCAATAGATTCCTAATATTTATATCGCTTTCCGCCGTATAATATAAGATTAAGATCGAACCTTTTACTTGTCAAAAAATAATAATTTAAAGTTTTGAACCATTTGTTTGTACAATAAACAAAAGGTGAAGGTTCAAAGCAAGACATCATTATTACGAATAAGATCCAAAACTGTAATGATGCTATTTGCATACTGCTTAAATAAATCAATTATCAATCACTTTTTTGTAAATAATATAAGACGATGCCGGCACGCGTTGCACACTAACTATTCGTGTATCATATGATTGATCGGAGATCGTATAAAATATAGTCATTTGCAATCGTGAGATTTCATGAGAAATTGGTTAACTAGACGGGGCTTTGTATTAAAAGTGTAAAGTATATTATATATAAGTTAGTAAGTAAATAATGAAAGAATCAGTTTCTAAAATTCGGCTAGACGACTCCGTCAAGAGGATCTTCTATCATCTTATCTCTTTATTATATCATATATATCGAAAGACTTTTATTTTTATTCAAAAAATTAGAGGGAAGAAGAGAGATGCATGAAATCAAAGTGTGTTGTGAAGTGGTGCTTCGGACAAAATTATTATTTATTGACGATTATTTTTTGTTTTGTAGAGTCAAAGAGTAAATTTGATATAGTAAAAAGATCAAATACTTTCGAAATGGTAAAATCTTGTAATTATTTCTCGAAATTAGAAAAAAGACAAAAAAAAACCGTGAAATTGTTAAAAACACAACACATGCATACCATAAGAACATATTTAGTAACACATACGAGAAAGAAAATTGTTGGTTTTCCTTAAAAGAAAATTTAAAAGTGATTTTATACTGTTTTATGATATAAAAAAGTTGATTCAGCTTCTTTTGTTTACCATAGAACTTGTCAATTTTTTTATATACATCTATAATATTTATTGTGTCAAAAAAATCTCATTTATATATTTTTAAATACGAGAAATCAACGTAGCATTATGATAGATTAAATGAAATTTAATCTTTTCACCCAAGATTAAAATTAGTTTTCATATTTTAACATCTAACCATTTTAAGCTTAAAAAATGAAAATATGTCATGAACCATGCGTTGTAGAAATCAACTCTTTTTATTTTTTTGTTTGTTTTGGCTTGTGCAACTTTTTAATCTCTCGACTTATTGGAAATTTAATAATAATTTAATCTTTTATTTGGTGGTTTAGACTAATTATTAATCATAAGCATATGCAAATTATATGCGTTAAACGTTAGTACAAGTATTAGTTTAGTACACGATGAAGAGAGTTAACTAAGCAACGTGATAATACCATTATCGGCCTTTTGACTAAGATCAGATGTAGTATATGTTATTAACTAAACAACGTGATATATAATGGACAAGGATCGATATAACCTAGAAAATATCATTACAATTAGAAATCGGTTTCCACTTTACTCTCTCGAATCCAATAGATATGAAACAATAAGTGCTAATTAGAGATGTCTTGTGTCCAATTATTGACAATATCAGCAAAATGATCCTTATGCAAATTTTCTCAGGAAAAGAGCAGCCCTACATCATCTTTGATATGACTATGGAAACCAACAGTAAATTTTTATGATTTTACATATTGGTAATGATGATAGAATTAAAAGGCATAAAGAAAAAAGCTTTTCCTTATATGTTATGCATGTGCAATCCAATTTTAAGTAGTGGAGTTTCTTTTTTCTTGTGATTTCATCATATAATCACGTGTTACTTTAACACTATAGGCAAACTCTATATTAGATCACTGTGATAGGTGAGTCTGCCGAATACTCGTACTTAAAAATTGTTGAAACTTCATTAACATTAAACATATGTTTATCTTTTAAAAGTAGAAGATTATAGTTTATCTTTTACAAACGAAAAATCGAAGTATACTAGACATTCAATTGAGAGTGTGACAATTAACATTAAACATATGTTTACCCATGAATTTTTCTCATTTTTATCAAACGAAATTGAGAACATAAAGATGTCGATGTAGTGGAGTGAAGGTGGAGAATATTTCCCCACTCTCCGCCACTCAAATTGTAGTCTCATCCCCGTTCTCATTTTGGACCACCTTTTCCTCCCCATTAACATGAAAAAATAGTTAAATTTATATTATTTTCAATCAATTAGTTGGTAAAATAAAAAAACCATAAGCAAATATAATATGAAGATATTATTGTAAACATTACAGATAAAAGAAATTTCTACACATACTAGGTGAAAAGGCAAATATAAAAATATAACATATCAAATATATCAAATATTTGTATATGCAAATATAAAGTATATTTCAGTAATTTCTTGGGAACGGGGTCCTCACAGTCACAGGGCAGGAGTATAATCTTAGTCCCCATCCATGGACTACACTTGATATATTTACATATGTAAGTTGACATCTCTAGGAGAAGAGGAATAGATCTAGGATTCACTAGTGTAATATTGCAAGTAAAGTCATCTTTGATAATAAGTGGAACGATGAACATCGAGTGGGTTGTTCATCCTCGAGGCAAAGGTGTCGATGTGCCTAGATCTCTTCATATGATTTTTAGTCTTTGATAATTAAACGAAGAAAAATGATATTTGTACAACAATTTTTTGACAACTCTTGAAACAACCATCTCTCTCATACTCGCATATGCTTTTATTCTCTCTTTTCTTCTTTCTCTCTCTATTGTTTTTGTCCAATCACAAGAGGAGAAAAATGATTGTCACCAAAGTTGTCTAATATTAGTTGTACAAATATCACTCCTCTTAAACGAATCATGACGTGTGTGTGTGTGTGTAGGGTTTTGATAGAAGCCACCCATAAAGGTGTCTTTTAGCAACTTACACCTCAAGGTGTGATTTCCACTTTTTAGTTATAACTTTGCTAAAAGACACCTTCATAAAAATTAGTTGGTGTCTTTTAACAAATGCTCATAGAATAACTTGCTAAAAGACACCTTCATAAAACGTGTCTTCTAGCAAAACCCATATATATATATATATATATATATATATATATATATATATATATATATAAGTTTGCTAGGATACATCTACTAGTTTTTATTAAGATGTGTTTTACCAAAGATATAACTAAAAAATTGTTAAATACACCTTAAGGTGAATGTTGCTAAAACACACCTTCTAAAAAATAAGTGGATGTATGTTAGCAACTCCTATAGGCATTTGCTAGGATACACCCACTTATTTTTTAGAAGGTGTGTTTTAGCAAGTTATAATTAAAAAGTAATTAAATACGCCTTAAGGTGTAGCTTGCTAAAACACTCACATAAAAACTAGCGGGTGTGTTCTAGCAAATCCCATATATATATATATATATATATATATATATATATATGAGTTTTGCTAGAAGACATCTTCATAAAAGGTGTCTTCTAGCAAGTTATTTGTGGAGACCAATTGACAAGGCAATCATGGTTACATTTCCTAGTTATATAATTTCTCACATCCCTTTTTATTGCCTCATATAGAGGATGATCATCCTTGGGGAACAAATCGAGATGTTCTAATAGACTATGATAATTTAAATGGCACTCTAAATGCTTTGCAAATATGTAAGAGGGTTAGAAACATAGCTTCAGATGCGTTAAATAATGGTCAAATAATGGTCAGGAATACAACAGATTGTCATGGAAACAAAGTATGTCACCCGATATAAATTATGCTTATACGAAGGAGTTACAGCGGATATGCAAAGCGAGTGACTCAGTAGTTAGTGTTTTATTTCATATTTTGATGTTTTCATGTGATGTGGTATATTCAGTGGCGGATCTTGAGAAATTTTTCCGGGGGTGCCAAATATTCGTATGATATATATTAATCAGTTTCAAAATATTGCCAGAATTATGTGTTGTTATGGTGGTTTGTTTGATTGAGTGTTATATTGATGTCAGCGGTACAACTCCCAGGGTGTGGGAGAGTCGAACACATGCCCTCAAAAGAATTGGGGTGATGTTTAACCGCGACAACAACCTAGAAACATATGACATTATATGATTAATATGGTATTAATAGAGAAGTTGGGGGGTGCAGTGGCACCTACGGATCTCTTTGCAGATCCTCCCTGGGTATATTGATATATTTTAAATTTTAATGTTTCGACATTGAGCACATATAATTTATCAATTTTGTTGTTTATATAAAATATATATATAAATGTCATAAAAGTTTCTAAAAATCAAACAAAACTAATGCACTTTTTTTAGAATATGTAAAATGAAAAAAATGATAAAAAATGGGTCTAAACAATAGAATTTTGGATTTTGAGGGGAGAAATCCAATAAGAACTCCCTTATAGGCGAGTCTTAATCCTTGATTTTTTTTTCTTCTGATTTTTTGGGAAAGTTTCGGAGCAAACTGATCAAATAGTATGAAAACTAGATTTTTGACTGAGAACAACTAATGATGACCTAAAACATAAGGATGAGAGTTAGGAAGATTAATATGGCCCTTAAACTGTTTATTTATGTTACAAACAAACTAAAAAATTATGCTGATACAGTTCGGATTATATAATCTGAACTTTTTTTCTCCTGAATAAGGGTGTTTAGGGGTGTTCAGATTCTATAATCTAAAAAAAGCATGGAACGCGCCCTATTTTTTGTGGTGTTTGGATTATAAAATTCGAATTGGTGAAAAACTCATTTTCCCATCCCACAACAAAGGAAAAACTCCAAAAATCACATGAGCATTTTCGTAAAATAAAATTAGAATGTGCGAGAAATGGATAGGGACGTGGAAAAAATAAGTCTAAATTTATTAATCCCAAGAACTATGGACCTGACAAAAGAAAATCCCAAACATCATACCCTAAACAATATGGAAAAAAGTGAGTAAATAGGCAAATGATACTCCGAAATTGTAAAATCTTGCAATTACTAACCCCTTCCCTGCCCCCATTTTTTTTTGTTTGAGATAAGGCAAAAATTCAGGCATATTAGTTCCTCTGTTCATTTCCTTTCTTAAAGTTTATGAAGTGTTTGTGAAATGTCCACATATGTCTCCTCAAACTTTAACTCCCAAATGGATCAAATGCTATCTCCAAATAAAATCGTATCGCAACTCTTAGTTGTATTCAACATGGGTGTCTTGGGCAACTTAGACCATCTTCATTGGCAGGGTCTTAACTATTTAAGACGTGGTACCTATTAAGTACCCCCAATGGGAAGAATCTTTTTCAGGGTCTTACTTAAGATCCCCACTTTTAAGCGGGACCTGCACTCTTTTAATATTAAAAAGGCTTAATTACACTTTTGGTCCTCGTGTTTTGGCCTACTCACGAAAATGGTCTTGCCCTTTTAAAACAGAACAAAATTGTCCTTCAATTTTCATTTTTGTTGCATTTTTCGTCCTACCCCTCATTTTATCCTCCAAAAACGCTGATGTGTTGCATTTTTTGATGAGGTGTCCAAAAAAGCGCTTAGGTGGCATTTCCATGTGGCATTTAATCTGATTTAAATAAATAAAAAATAAACTAATAAATCAAAAAAAAGCTTTTATTTATTTTTTGTTTGCTTTAAAATCATTAAAATAAAAAGGGGAAGAGAAAGCTTTGAAACCCATATTTATTTCTCTCACCAACCCCAACAATCCTCTCCCTTCTCTCTAAAACGTCCGCCTGTCTTCATCTTCTCCAATGAGACTTGGCCAGTCCGGCGCGGTGGCTGGTGAGCCACCACGGTGGCGCCGCCGTGCCGAAAAAAAATTCTTTTTTTTATTAATTTTTTTTAATGCAATCGCTCTACTCCTTCACCTCTTTCTATTTTTAAAAACAATTTTTTAAAGAAAACTCATATACAACCTAGATCTACAAATCAAAATACGAAACAAAAAAAAAAACTACCTCTTCTTTCTTCTTTCATTTTAGTTTCGAAAATAATGTTAGATTATTGATGTTGTTGTCGTTTTATTTCGAAAAAGGAAGTGTGTTTGTGTTTGGTTCGAACTGGTACAGTGGTGGTTTGCGTTTTTGTGTTATTTGAAATGGATATTGAGGTTATTGTGATATGATGGTGGCTTTGTGAGTATGTTTGTTGGTTGATGGAAATCGAAATTGTGTGATTGTTGTTGAGTTCTTGAAGGTTTGGATCAGAGTTTGTGTTGGTGATGTTAGAACATGATTCTGAAAAAATACTTGTGGTTGGTGTTGTTAGATTGAATCTGTTGTTGTTCTTGGTGAATCTGAGAATTTTGTTGTTGAAGACAAACAAGTTAATATTTTGAGAATATGTATTGTTGAATTTGTTTTTCTAGTTTTTTGGGTATTTATGAGTTTGAGTTGAAGATGATGAAGATTCATGAGTTTGGGTTTGAATGGAAGAAGAAGAAGAACATAGAGTAGTATGTAGAAGATGAGAAACATGGTGGAAAAGAAGAAGATGGAAAACCTTGAAGAAGCACTTAGAATTTTATCTTTCTTTCAATTTTATTTCCTTTTTTTTTCTTTCAATTTTTTTATTTTAATTTTTGAAATGTTTAAGTTGGTTTTTTAAATTAAAAAAAAAAGTTGTTTTAATGACATTTTTTCAGTTGGCACTGCCACATAGGTATTTCTTTGCCACATTAGCGTTTTTGGAGGATAAAATGAGGGGTAGGACGAAAAATGCAACAAAAATGATAATTGAAGGACAATTTTGTTCTGTTTTAAAAGGGCAGGACCATTTTCGTGAGTAGGCCAAAACACAAGGACCAAAAGTGTAATTAAGCCTATTAAAAAATTGAAATATAATGATATAAAGTTATTGATAGTTGATTAGTGGGTCTCATTTAAGAACTTTGTGTGAGATCTGGATTGGAGTGATTGAGTGCTTATTAGGTACCACTATTATACAATTATAAATAAGCGATGTGTATACATAGGATCTATTTAAGAACCCAAAAATGGATGTCTCCATTATGGATACTCTTACGAGTTTGTGAGCAACTCAAGGTATCTGTTGAGTAATTCATCAGTTTTGTTGGTCTAAAATGATTATATATCATTGAATGAAAATAAATGTATGAGGTAAATTGTGTGTTAATAAGTCCGTTTTTGTGACAATAAAATTTAGGCAAAATCCCCCGTAAATTTTTTCCTTTCTTGTGTGCAAAATACATCTTGAATTTTATTATCACTAAAACTGATTTATTAACGCATGAAAAATTAGCTGTGTTAAAAATAAAAAAGGTTAATAGTCAGTTTTAACACAACTAATTTTTCATGTGTCACTTTTATAGAAATTTTTTGTTCCTATTTAATTGTCACTTTCAAAGTTTAAGTAACTTTAATTGTTGTTTTACCAATATTACCCTTAGATATTTACTTGCAGAGAGAAACATATGAAATGAAATATTAAATTAATAAGATCATTATAATAAAGGTAAAAACAATTTTATCAAAATAGTAACTTTGATTGATTGTCTTAATTTGTGTAAAATATCAAAAAGTGGCACATACATATAAAAAATATAGAAGTCTCCAAGTTTCTAGAACATTCAAAGTAAGGAGATTCTTATATCCATAACCTTCTTTCAAAGTGAGTTACACACCAGTTTGCTTAATTGCTTACAGAATCAACCTTTCTAAAGATGTCGATTATACCCATCAACGAAGGCCAAGACAACAGATCCAACACATCTCTGAACCTATGGGATACAAATCCCTTCTCTCTATGGGATCCATTCATGGATTTCCACTTCCCACTCCCTTCACCCATCACCAATTTCTTCCCTGAATTCACCTTCGGATCATCCCTAAACACCAGTATGGATTGGAGATCAACATCGAGAGCTCACGTGTGGAAGGTGGTGCTTCCCGGTTACACAAACGAAGATGTGTTGGTTGAGCTTCAAGATGAGAGAATGCTTCAGGTTAGTGTTGAGAGTGGTAATTTCATGAGTAGGTTTAAGATACCTGATGATGGTAACCTTCAAGAGCTTAAAGCAAATATGGTTAATGGTGTTCTTGTTGTCACTGTTCCTAAGATTGAACAATCTTCTCGTTCTGGTGGGAGGAACATTAGGGTTGTTGAAATTGAAGGCACCGACTGAATGTGTATCTCTTCAGTTTGTTTCCTTAAATTGTGTCTATTTCAAATCATAGTATGTATATGTATGTATGCTTATATGTTAAGCGTGTCTATTTCGTTTCACAATATATATGATCTATAATAATGTGTGTATGTTTTTCTTAATCTATGTAATGTTATGTTATTGACGCATGTATTGTATGTTTCATGAGCTTCTTGTGAAAAATGCTAATGCATCTAACAAATTATATTCGATGGAAATTAAAAATTAAAAAAAAAATGAGACTGAATATCTATCATTTGGTATCAACCATTAGCCTCCTTAATCCTGTTTTCTCATTGGAGCCATTTGCTTGTTGTTCAAGTAATGGTTTTTTAATTTTCTTGAAATCATAATTCCTAAATGCCACTTGTTCTCTTCAAACTCGTCCCCGTTGGACCGTTGCATCTTAGGGGAGTTCGGAGACAATCATCAACCAAGTCGGCTGGTTGTCTAGGTTCTAGCTACTCTTCTCACTAAGATGCTATAGGAGTAGGAATCACTTGACTGCATCTTTGATGATTCTCCCTTGGGATTCAAAAATGGTTGGACCTTTATGGCTTTTCTCGCTCGCGTCTATTTCCTGCGACTGCTATCCTTGAAGAGAACCTATTTGTAGAGGACTTTATCAAAAGGTTGTAGATCAGCCTGAGCTTTGAGCTCAAAGCTCTCATCAGTGAGATTACAGGCCAGCTTCCAATGCTCCTTCTTCATACTCCTTAGGACATTGATAGGGCTTAAAGAGTGATGATAAGTAAAACCTTCCATTTACAAGTAATTGAGGCTCCATTAGCAAGGTTGGAGCACTGTCAGGTGGAGCATGCCAAGGCCCTGGCAAACTCCAAGGTAGCGACTGCGAAGGTGATCTCATTCTGGCCAAGGATAGGGAGGAAAAGTTGAAGGAGCCGAGGAAGACATGCAAATGCAACAATGGTCTTCTTGAAGAATACTACTAAGGAATTGACTTAATAATGTAACAGGTTATATTATGCTTAATGACGCTCTTACATCTAATCACCGTGGTTTTCTTGTATTGGATTGCGTTTAGGTTTTTTGTCTTACCTCGGTTCTTAGAGGAAGGAACCTGGTAATTCAGAGTTTTACTGTTTCAATCAAGATTCGAATTCGGGTTCTTCTTGTCTTTAACGTTACATTAGATTTAAGCTTATATTATATAAATTAAATCAAGAAACATTAATTACCTTAATCATCACAAAACAAACTAATTAAAGTTTTTTTTTAAAAAAAAAAAACCAAAAGAAAGTAACTCCTATTCAATTAACCTTACAATCTTATTTCTTCTATTTCACGTATATTCAAGTCTTATCATAATTACAAGGTACTTCAATTTGCCTCCCCTTAAATTCTGTTGTGAAATCAGACATTCAATGATAAGATATACTTTACCAACCCATTTAGTGCATCACATGAGGAACCCTTCATAGCTATCCCAATTTCATACTTCAATTCTGTTGCTCTTTGTCTCATCACCTCCCCTTCTGAATTCACCATAAATCTTCTAACCACCCTTTCAATCTCATCCCTTTTTATGACATTACACCATTCCAAACCCACCTTCCAAACATGGCTCAACAACCTAGCATTTACCCTCTGATCTCCAAAATAAGGTTGACAAATAATTGGTACTCCTTCACACAAACTCTCCAATGTAGAATTCCAACCACAATGACTCCAAAACCCTCCAACAGCTTCGTGTGCCAAAACTTCACTTTGAGGTGCCCATTTCACAACACAGCCTCTCTCTGCTACACCTACTTTAACATCTTCCGGCAATGATTCTAACCACGCTGAAACATCGTTAACTGTCTCGGCTCGAATAACCCAAAGGAAATTTTGTCTGCTGTTGACTAAGCCACAAGCAACTTCAGTTAGCTCTTTCTCTTCCCAACTAGCTATGCTTCCCAAACTTACATATAACACAGACTTTCTTTGTTTGTTGTTTAGCCAAGATATGCAATTGTGATTTTCTTGCAGAATGCTACTAGTATTGTTGGCATCATTTGAAATCATGTGTAGAGGACCTATGGGGAAGAGGTTAACTTTGTATAGCTTTTGGAGTTGGTTTAGTGATGAATCTTCTAAGCTTTCCACGGTGTTGAATATAACACCCAAAGGTGTTATTGAAAGTGTTTTAGCTATGTTTTGTAGAAAATCATGTTGATTTTTTAAATTGAAAATGGGTAGATCTTTGAATCGCAACAAGTCCAGTTCTGGCACCAAGTCCCACGACTTTGAATCTGTCATACATGCAATTTGTTAATTAGTCATTCATGTAAGAATAAATAAATAATCCAATTAATTAATTAGTGATAATGATTCGTGTTTTTCATTTCTTAAAATGAATTATAAGTGAAAAACCGAGTTCTAACTCCAACCCCTACATATTTATATTATGTATTTTATATTTATATGAAATAAATCATACAAGCTAAAAAAATTATGGTTATGGTATAATTTTCTTGAGTGTGAATGTGAACAGAAAAAAACTTTCAAGCTCATTAAACATGAGGAATCT
The DNA here is from genome assembly GCA_958299785.1 of Medicago lupulina. NCBI lineage: Eukaryota > Viridiplantae > Streptophyta > Magnoliopsida > Fabales > Fabaceae > Medicago > Medicago lupulina. Next base: position 27,107,550 of record OY283142.1, read on the forward strand.
TTCGGGAGGATGTATCTATCTATATATTATTGGAGGTTGAATTGGTCTCTCCAATAGTGATTGAGAGAGATTCTGACATAATTTCCAACAAAGAATAATCAATAAAACTAATCTATTTAAAAAGACGTACTTGTTTTGTGAAGACCCTCTTGAGGAAATGATAGAGTCGTGTAAATATGGTATTTTTTTCTGGTTGAAATCAATAAGTAGGGTCAACTGTCTCAAAGATTATGAATGTGTTAAAATGACATATAAAATTTTAACTGAAAATTTCCATAAGAAATATTCTCATTTTTTTTAACACCAGAAATATTCCCATGTATCCAAAAAAGATATTCACAAGTATGGGTGTGTAGAAATGAAAAAATATATTTGAAACTTTCATTAGTTATGATTCATATGAATGAATTGAAAATATGAAGCATCTTTGAGCAAATATAATTTGTCAAAACGGTGATCCAAAAAAAGTAATATGTGAAAACAAAAAAGTTATAGTAACATACCTTGCAATGGAAGGTAACCTTTGCTTTGTAGCTGAAGACACACATGATAAGTGAGTAAATTAGTAGCACTAGTGGTTCGGAAGACTATGCTTGGTAGCTTTAATTCCTTGGCCAAAGAATCGATGAAGGACAAAAATCCATCATAGATGATGCAAGCAATTTTTTCACCATGATTTTCATTTGCTAATTTTGAAATATAATGAACTAATGTCTCCTTAAGTGAAGATACACACTTTATATTTAGAGTTGTAGCAATATCTACAAAATTCTTGGAAGTGATTTGGGTATTAGATAAGCCATCGAAGAAAGGTAGAAAATCAAAATTAGGATGATTAGAAGGATCAGGGGAATTGAAATGGGTGTGTGCTATGGTGATGGAGAAACCTTTTGAATGAAGGATGGTAGCTAGTTGAAACATAGGAGTTATGTGGCCTTGAAAAGGTGGTGATATTAGAACCAAACGGTGCCTAATTTGGTTTTCCATCAAAAATTTTGGTAGGAGGTTTGTACTATATGGGTCAATACTTGCGGTATAGTGGCCTCCTTAAATAAATTTCTCTGTTACCGGATATCCATTGACAATATTGATAAAAAAATAAAAAATAATTGCTCAAAAAATAAAATAAAATAAAATTGGATAACATTAAAATTTTGGGTTTTGTTGGCAACACACTTTAACAATCACTTTCTTGTTAACTTAAACTAAGATGAGCCTCACTTAATGTGAAAGGATCGATATACATTGAATTCATTCAATAAAAAAGTGTGCATTGAAAAGAGAATAATTCTAACATTTCTCTAAAGACAATCTTACAAAACGAGAGTTATACTTACATTTTTATGAAATAAAGGTCAACTTCTTATCAATTTTTTACCACTAGACCAAACCTTTAAAGTTTAATTTTTATCAATTAAGCCAACATTCATTGACATAACAAGAAATTTTTTAGTTTATATTAACTTCTTACACTGTCACTCATTCACAACTGATATATTACTATAAAAATTTGAACTTAATCGTAATTATTTTAAAAATCACATATATAATTAGTTTTTTTTTTGACAAAACATATATAATAAGTTTTAAATTTTATATTGACAACATATTAAAAATAAAGAAAAAAATGAATATCATTTACATTACTCATTCCAGAGAGATCTTTTGGTTGGAAGTTTCGTCTTCCACCGAGGTATTTTTGTTGGAAATGGGTATACAATTCCATAGATGAATCATCCTGAACCTCTCAAAAACAAAATAATCATCCTGAAAAAAAAAATATTAACATTAAATGGACGGTGACATGTATGTAGCATGGATGATGATGTTTTTCATTTTTCCTTTCCATCAATAATGTCTTTGTTGTTCCTTCAAAACAAACAAAAAAACAAAAAAAAATTCGTTGTTGTAAAGTGACAGATTGACAGGAACTAGGTTTGAACTTAACTATTATCTATTTATTATTAATCATATATTATTACAAAGTAATGTCTTTTTCAACTTTAGTGAATTACAAGAGTCTACTCTATATTCATTTTTATTTGCACCGAATTCGACTTTATTTATTTTTAATGTTTAATTTTTCTAAACAAAAATTAGAGAGTAGGGTCATCACATAACATAGTAGACAATAGAATAGTCATCTCATCTCAGCTGTGTTGGTACTCCTAATCTGTCATGTGATGCATCATAATCAATCAATATTATTAAAAGATAAGGTAAAGAAAAGTTTAGGGGACTAAAGCCGATCCTCATGTAAACAAAGATAGTACTCCCTCCCTTTTAAAATAAGTGTCGTTTTAACTAAAAAAATTGTTTTAAAATAAATGTTATTTTCAGTTTCGAATGCAATAATAACTTTTTCTTTTCAATTGTACCCTTCAATTAATACTATGTTACACTACTTTCAAAGTATTATTTTTTTCTTTAATGAAAAACAAACAAATAGTTGATTAGGATAATTTGGTAAAATTGCTATGATATTTGACTACTTTATTACATTTCTTAATTTGTGTGCAATTGGCTAAAGCGACACTCATTTTAAAACGGAGGGAGTAGTCACTAGTCACTTGTCTCATTAAAGATTTTAAAACCCTTATTTGAAGGTTAAAGATTTTATAATTTCAACAAGAATAAAAATATGCATTTGATCAAAAAGAACTGCATATTTAAAAATAGGGCAGGTTCTCTTGGTAGAAATAGCTCGCCCAGAAAAAATTTGACAGTAAAAGAAAGAGTAAATAGTCAAAAATCCCCCTGAAATTGCAGGTTTCATCAATTACCCCCTCGAAATTCACAAAATGTCAATTGTCCCCCTGAAATTACATAACAATGGTCAATTTCGTCCATCCGTCCATTTCTGCCGTTTGAATGGTGATGTAACGCCCCATTTCTATTTAATTATTTTTAGTTAATGTTTGAGTATTTTTATTTATATATATGATTGAAATGAATTATATGACCTTTTGGTGTGGTGTGTGTATTTAAGTAATTAATTGTTATTTTACTATTTTTGATTGATTTTAATATGTTTCATGTATTTTATATGAAATGTGATTTATGTGATTTATTGGTGGTTGCCATTTATTATATAATTATTTGTGCTATTTAATAAATGGGAGAAATATAATATTTATTTGAATTGTTAGGGTTAATTAGAATTTATTGGTGTTTAGGAAGGGGGTTATATTTTAATTATGAGAGTTAAGGGGGAAGTTAAGGGAATTAAGTGAAGGGTTAAAAAAATAAGAATAGAAGGTCAGAAACGTTTTCACGTAGAAACTGAGCTTTTGAGGGGAAAAACCTAGAAAAGGGGAGAGGAGCCAAGTGAAGAACCAGTTTTGCCTGCTGTAGCTTTTGTTCATCGTAAATCAGGTAAGGGTGAGGTTAACTTTCCATCAATAATATATATGTGATTTCTGAAATTGAATTGAAAGTTGTGTTCTTGAACTAGGGTTAAGATGAATTTGTGATGAATTGATGAGGGTTTGATGTGTAAGGCTGTAGAACTTGTTACAGAACCTAGATTATCCCCTAGGATGACATTGCAGATGATTTAGGGGTTTGATTTGGAAGTTTGGGATGATTTGGTGTGATTTAGGTCTGAACCCGTGTGGGTTCTGAGATCGCTCGCCTGTGGCGAGTGATCACTCGCCGTGGCGAGTAACCCTTGGTTGCTCGCGAGGCGAGCAGTATAGCTCGCCGTGGCGAGCTTGTCCCTTAAATTTAAGATTTTTGCCAAACTTTAGATGGTTTTGAGTGCCCTTATATTTATAGAGATGACCTGTGAAGTTGGTTTAGCCAAATTGGATTTAGAGAGCTTAAGAATGAAGTTTTGGTGAGAAAAATGTCAAAAGGCCGAAGCACCCAGTATTTCTCGCCTCTAGCTCGCCCCCAACTCGCCTTTGGCGAGTGAGCTGATGTGAGTACTCGCCTGTGGCGAGCAGGTACTCGCTGTGGCGAGTTAGCTAGTTGTCTGGACTGTTTGTTGTTTTGCGATCTGATTTTGCATGGGACTTGAGAGGGACTCTTGGGGTAGTGTTAGAGATGTTTTATACCCTTAGATGAGTCACGTAAGGATGATTGCTCATGGTTCTTTTATGTTGTGAATAATTGATGTATTGTTGAAATGTAAGTCATACCTCGTTTATGCATTTGTTGAGTTGTTGTTGTGTCGTCCAAGTTGAGGAGTGTGTCTTAGATGATTTAGGCACAATTGTTGTTTGTTAAATTGTCGTAGTGTAAGTCATACGTAGATGTATGCATTGGGTGGTTGGTGGTTGTTGTCGGTGTTGTCATGTTGTATGTCGATATACACAGTTGGAGCCTGATGCATTGTCATTCAAAGCGGTGAGAGCTTATGCTCTGGAACGCCTTGTCGTTCAAAGCGGGAGGACTTATGTCCTGGAACACTTTGTTGTTCAAAAGCGGTGAGGACCTCGGTCCTGGAATGCCATGTCATTCAAAGTGGTGAGAGCTTATGCTCTGGAACGCCTTGTCGTTCAAAGCGGGAGGACTCGTGTCCTGGAACACTTTGTTGTTCAAAGCGGTGAGGGCTCTGCCCTGTATTTTGGCACCACAAGCATGTGCATAGTTGCATTGTCGTAGTTGTTGTGTTGGGTGAGTTGTCGATGTTGTTGATGTGTCGTTGGTGTTAAGTCGTTGTCGGTGTGTCGTCATCAAGAATGAAGTTGGTTTCGAATTAAATATAATTGAAGTAGTGTTGATAATCAAGTATGATGCTATATTTATATGTATATGTCTTATTGATGTTGCTGATGTGAATTTACTGTTGTTTCTATGCATTGATGAACTTTATATATATATTATTGTTGATCGTGAATCTCACCCCTTCTGCTTGAAAATGTTGCCCTTCGTATGGGTAACTTGCAGGTGATCCTGAGTAGTAGGTGGTGGCTCAACGTCTAGGACTTGTTACGTATGGGATGGGACTTCTATATTACTTTCACTCCTATGTATTGAATTTTGAGACATGATGATGTAGCTTTTGTTGAAACATTTTGATGAGGCCTTTGTGCCAAGATTTTGCTTGAGGATTAATTGTGATTGAAAAGAATATTCCGCTGCAAATTTCTATAAGTTGGTTGTTGAAGTTTAATAGTTTTATTTTCTATTAAAGAATTTTTATAAGCAGTGTAATGCTCCGTTTGATGTTTAACTCTGATTATTTTATTTAAATTACGTATTTTTGGGAACGGGGTGTTACAATTGGTATCAGAGCAGGTTGGTCCGTCCAGCCAAGTAGTAGAGTCGTGTTGAGCCACCTAGGATAGAGTGTCAACTCTAATGTTGTTTTTGTTGTTGTTTCTGAGTTGTTGTTTCTGATATAGAGAACTTTGACATGGCTGGTCGTAATGATGCTGCTATCGCTGCTGCACTTGAGGCTGTTGCTCAAGCTATAGGACAACAACCTAACGGTGCTGCTGGAGACAATGGTGTGAGGATGTTAGAGACCTTTTTGAGGAACCATCCACCAACTTTCCAAGGAAGGTATGACCCTGACGGAGCTCAGAATTGGCTCAAAGAAATTGAAAGAATTTTCAGAGTTATGCAATGCAGTGAGGTTCAGAAGGTGCGGTTTGGTACGCACATGTTAGCTGAAGAAGCTGATGATTGGTGGGTAAGTCTGCTGCCTGTACTTGAACAGGATGGTGCTGTGGTGACCTGGGCTGTGTTCAGGAGGGAATTCTTGAATAGGTACTTCCCGGAAGATGTTCGTGGGAAGAAGGAGATTGAGTTCCTAGAACTGAAGCAAGGTGATATGTCGGTAACTGAATATGCTGCTAAGTTTGTTGAATTGGCAAAGTTTTATCCGCACTATACTGCTGAGACGGCTGAGTTCTCCAAGTGCATCAAGTTTGAGAATGGTCTACGTGCTGAGATTAAGCGGGCCATTGGCTATCAGAAGATCCGTAACTTTTCTGAATTGGTGAGTAGCTGCAGGATTTATGAGGAGGATACCAAGGCTCATTATAAGATTATGAGGGAAAGAAAAGGTAAGCAACAGGACCGTGGGAAGCCTTATAGTGCTCCGACCGATAAGAGTAAGAAGGAAGTGAATGACGAGAGAAGGCCCAATAGGAGAGATGCTCCTACTGAGATTGTTTGTTTCAAGTGTGGCGAGAAAGGCCACAAGAGTAATGTCTGTGACCGTGAGGAGAAGAAGTGCTTCAGGTGTGGTCAGAAAGGACACACATTAGCTGATTGTAAGCGTGGGGATATTGTTTGCTATAACTGCAATGAGGAAGGTCATATCAGTTCACAGTGTACGCAGCCGAAAAAGGTTAGGACAGGTGGTAAAGTATTTGCTTTGGCCGGTACTCAGACGTGAGTGAGGATCGTCCGATCAGAGGTACATTTTCGAGGACGAAAATTCTATAAGTTGGGGAGAGTTGTAACGCCCCATTTCTATTTAATTATTTTTAGTTAATGTTTGAGTATTTTTATTTATATATATGATTGAAATGAATTATATGACCTTTTGGTGTGGTGTGTGTATTTAAGTAATTAATTGTTATTTTACTATTTTTGATTGATTTTAATATGTTTCATGTATTTTATATGAAATGTGATTTATGTGATTTATTGGTGGTTGCCATTTATTATATAATTATTTGTGCTATTTAATAAATGGGAGAAATATAATATTTATTTGAATTGTTAGGGTTAATTAGAATTTATTGGTGTTTAGGAAGGGGGTTATATTTTAATTATGAGAGTTAAGGGGGAAGTTAAGGGAATTAAGTGAAGGGTTAAAAAAATAAGAATAGAAGGTCAGAAACGTTTTCACGTAGAAACTGAGCTTTTGAGGAGAAAAACCTAGAAAAGGGGAGAGGAGCCAAGTGAAGAACCAGTTTTGCCTGCTGTAGCTTTTGTTCATCGTAAATCAGGTAAGGGTGAGGTTAACTTTCCATCAATAATATATATGTGATTTCTGAAATTGAATTGAAAGTTGTGTTCTTGAACTAGGGTTAAGATGAATTTGTGATGAATTGATGAGGGTTTGATGTGTAAGGCTGTAGAACTTGTTACAGAACCTAGATTATCCCCTAGGATGACATTGCAGATGATTTAGGGGTTTGATTTGGAAGTTTGGGATGATTTGGTGTGATTTAGGTCTGAACCCGTGTGGGTTCTGAGATCGCTCGCCTGTGGCGAGTGATCACTCGCCGTGGCGAGTAACCCTTGGTTGCTCGCGAGGCGAGCAGTATAGCTCGCCGTGGCGAGCTTGTCCCTTAAATTTAAGATTTTTGCCAAACTTTAGATGGTTTTGAGTGCCCTTATATTTATAGAGATGACCTGTGAAGTTGGTTTAGCCAAATTGGATTTAGAGAGCTTAAGAATGAAGTTTTGGTGAGAAAAATGTCAAAAGGCCGAAGCACCCAGTATTTCTCGCCTCTAGCTCGCCCCCAACTCGCCTTTGGCGAGTGAGCTGATGTGAGTACTCGCCTGTGGCGAGCAGGTACTCGCTGTGGCGAGTTAGCTAGTTGTCTGGACTGTTTGTTGTTTTGCGATCTGATTTTGCATGGGACTTGAGAGGGACTCTTGGGGTAGTGTTAGAGATGTTTTATACCCTTAGATGAGTCACGTAAGGATGATTGCTCATGGTTCTTTTATGTTGTGAATAATTGATGTATTGTTGAAATGTAAGTCATACCTCGTTTATGCATTTGTTGAGTTGTTGTTGTGTCGTCCAAGTTGAGGAGTGTGTCTTAGATGATTTAGGCACAATTGTTGTTTGTTAAATTGTCGTAGTGTAAGTCATACGTAGATGTATGCATTGGGTGGTTGGTGGTTGTTGTCGGTGTTGTCATGTTGTATGTCGATATACACAGTTGGAGTCTGATGCATTGTCATTCAAAGCGGTGAGAGCTTATGCTCTGGAACGCCTTGTCGTTCAAAGCGGGAGGACTTATGTCCTGGAACACTTTGTTGTTCAAAAGCGGTGAGGACCTCGGTCCTGGAATGCCATGTCATTCAAAGTGGTGAGAGCTTATGCTCTGGAACGCCTTGTCGTTCAAAGCGGGAGGACTCGTGTCCTGGAACACTTTGTTGTTCAAAGCGGTGAGGGCTCTGCCCTGTATTTTGGCACCACAAGCATGTGCATAGTTGCATTGTCGTAGTTGTTGTGTTGGGTGAGTTGTCGATGTTGTTGATGTGTCGTTGGTGTTAAGTCGTTGTCGGTGTGTCGTCATCAAGAATGAAGTTGGTTTCGAATTAAATATAATTGAAGTAGTGTTGATAATCAAGTATGATGCTATATTTATATGTATATGTCTTATTGATGTTGCTGATGTGAATTTACTGTTGTTTCTATGCATTGATGAACTTTATATATATATTATTGTTGATCGTGAATCTCACCCCTTCTGCTTGAAAATGTTGCCCTTCGTATGGGTAACTTGCAGGTGATCCTGAGTAGTAGGTGGTGGCTCAACGTCTAGGACTTGTTACGTATGGGATGGGACTTCTATATTACTTTCACTCCTATGTATTGAATTTTGAGACATGATGATGTAGCTTTTGTTGAAACATTTTGATGAGGCCTTTGTGCCAAGATTTTACTTGAGGATTAATTGTGATTGAAAAGAATATTCCGCTGCAAATTTCTATAAGTTGGTTGTTGAAGTTTAATAGTTTTATTTTCTATTAAAGAATTTTTATAAGCAGTGTAATGCTCCGTTTGATGTTTAACTCTGATTATTTTATTTAAATTACGTATTTTTGGGAACGGGGTGTTACAGGTGACGTGGCCGTTAACTGGCCAAATGGCACATCCACGTGAGACACTTCATTAAGACACGTCATAGGGGGGTTTTTGCCTAGTTTTGATTTTTTTTTTTAAGTTTTTTTTTCCTGCAACGGTCACTTCTTCTTTGCTATATACATAACCATAACTTCCTCATTCTTCCTCATTCTTCTTCATCTTCTTCCTCATTCTTCTTCCTCATTCTTCTCCGTCTAAATCGTTTGAAAATGATGGGTGGTGGATTTGGATATACAAATCAAAGGAAAATCAAAGAAACAAAAAGTTCTCATTCCATGGGTGAAAGCATGAACATTATTACCCTAAAATGTCACTGTGAACGAGTATCTGTGGTCAGGGTTGCTGGAACTGAATATAATTTTGGTAGAGAATTTTTCTCATGCCCATTTCCAAAGGTAATTGAACCCTAATTTTAGTTTTACCCCTTTCTGTAAATGCCCATTTCTCATGCCCAATTTTTTCCCAAATTCGTTTACCCCTTTCTGTAATTCATTTACCCAAATTTTGATATGTTTGGTAACTTTGATTTTGATTTTTAGGATCATAAGTACAATTGTAATTTTTTTCTATGGGTTGATGAGGCTGAGGCTTTGGGGCTGCTTAATGGGACACTTGATCAAGATGTTTGGAAGGTTGGACTGTTGAGGAAGAAAGATAACATGAAGAAAAGAAATGCATGTAATGATTGTCAAAATGATGGTGATGATATTTGGAAGGCACAATTGATGGAGAAAATGCAAATTTCAAGTCAAGATAGAAACAATGAAGAGGGGTGGAAGACAAGGTTGCTGGATAGAATTGATGCATTGATGAATGAAGTCAAGTTATTGAAGTACATAATAGTATTGTTGTGTATTTTGGTAGTTTTGAATAAAATTATTGGTTCACAATAGTTATATGAAAGATGTTTTGTTGTTCTAAGTATTTTACTATGTGTAAGAGGCAATTATGCTTAGTTGTTTTTGTTGTTATTGTTCTAAGTTGTTTGTGTTGTTATTGTTCCAACAAATTCGTGGCAAAAACCCCCCTGTAGTTTATCAGTAATGGTCAAAACCCCCCCTGTAGTTTATCAGTAATGATCAAAACCCCCCCTCAATTATTTAACTTATAATCAAATTGACACCTGCTGTTATCAGGGTATTGGAATATTTAACTTACAATAAAACTTCTATTGAAGTGCATAAAGCATAATTTTTTACTTATAATAAAACTTATATTGAAGCTTATAAACCATAAGTTGTTAAAGTACTTAATACATCCGAACTTACAAAATATAACCATAAACCATGAGTTCATAACTACTCAATACATAATAACTTCCAAAATATAAGTTCTATTGAAGCTTATAAACCATAAGTTATTAAAATACCTAATACATCATTAAAATATTATAACTTCCAAAACAGGCGTAAACCATAATACCATTAGGTGCTTAATTCCAAAAAGACCTAATGGTTGTTGAAATAGCTACTATTTAGGATTCTGATTTCGCATTCCTGGATTGGGGATAAATAACATGTAATCAGGCTCATTTGTATTAGAACCCGACTTTGGAAATGGAACTCTGATTGGTGGTATTCCTGAACTTGACGTTGCCACCATGTGTGTGGATGCCTGAACTTCTGATGGTCCTCTCATTGTAGATGGCTGGAGTGGTGGTGGTCCTCTCATTTGAGAATGCTGAAATAATGGAGGTCCTCTAATTATAGGTGGCTGCAGTGGTTGTGGTCCTCTGATTGGGGGTGGTCTTGCACCAAAGCCATCAGGGTATACAACTGGGGCCCTTAAGCTGTAAGTCTTTCTCTACAAAATTGAAAAATATTAGTCAAATAAGTCCATGTATTAGGAAAAAATATGTTATCCTATGTTTAGCAAAATGTAACGAGAACTATCTTTTATACATTGTTGGAATATCAATGTCAAACACTTAAAACATACACTTTACATACGTTAATAACAGTGTTACAGTTAAAAAACATACACTTAAAAAATATGCTGCAAAAATAATATGTTGCAATTTACATACAGTTAAAACATACACTTAAAAACACTTAAAACATACACTTTACATACAGTTAAAACATATACTTAAAAAATATGTTATCCTATGTTTAGCAAAAATAATGGTTAATAACAGTGTTACAGTTTCTCTTTATGCTGCAATTTGCATGGTTATATATGTTATTAAATTTGCTCATGCTAAAGCTGGATAAATTTATGGCTTGAAACTTTCATACCTTCTTGCTAGGCCTTGATGTTTCTGCCTCCTGAGATGGTTGGTCGCCTAATGGTCCAGACTGAGACAATGGAATTTCAGTTTGTGTTTCTACAACTTGTACATTATTCCCTTCTGATTGTTGTCCATCAGCTCTTGCTTCTGCTGCTTCATCTCTTACTTCATGTCCATCAGCTCTTACTTCTGCTCCTTCAGCTCTTACTTCTGCTCCTTCAGCTCTTGCTACCGTTTCTTGGTTTTCCTCTTCTTCAACTGGTACAGGCGGCTTATGAGGACATCCCCTACTATTATGTCCTTCTTGTTTGCATGTTGAGCAAGTCCACACATTATATGACCTCTTCAACTTTCCACCATTCACACCACATTCATCACCATCCTTCCTTCTATTCTTTTTGGGCCTGCCTGCACTTCTTCTAACCTTCGGTGGAATAGGTTTCAAATATGGAGTCTTTTCCCAAAATTCTTGTGAGTTAGTGGGGTTGATAAAAAACTGATAGGTTGCATGATATGATCCAAAAGATAGCGACCCATCACAATAGTCTTCAGGTTTCCTACATTGATGTGTAATAGCTGAACATGCATGCATGCAAGGAATGCCTAATGTCATAAAAGTCCGCATCAGAATACATTCAAAGAAAACTTAAATTGTATCAAAATTCATAAAAGTCGCATCAGAATACATTCAAAGAAAACTTTACCTGACAGCTGCCAATATCTGCATGCACAAGTCATAGCTTCTAAGTCCACATCAACCTTGGTGCTTCCATTTTGGACTTGGTACCTTAACCGTGGAGGACCAGTCCAAGTAGGTGTCCACTTGTTGCTTTCAATTATCTCCTTTTCTAGACGACTTGCTTGTATTGGACAAAGAGGCCCATTTCTACCAGCAAACTTCACCTTTCTTGTAGTCATGGTTCTCATGATGTAGCATCTAACCTCTTCAGCCATTGTCAAAATAGGCTTTGTTCTGTACTTCACTATCTTTGCGTTAAACACCTCACAATTGTTGTTTGTAATATTATCAACCTTTGAGTTTTCTTTGAAGTATGCCCTTGTCCAAGCTTCTTTTGGCCACTTGTTTAAATATTCCCAAGCATCTTTCCTCAACCTTTTAACTCTTTCCATATGCCTATTGAACTGAGACACAGTAGTTGACTTAGCACAATCCCAAACCACACCTCTTAACTCCTTATCTTTCCAGTTCTTTGTGAAGTTTTTCCACAAGTGCATTGCACAATACCTATGTGCAACACCAGGCATCACTTCTTGAACAGCAGGTATAAGTCCCTGCATAAAACAGAACAACACCTCAAATCTGCACTGTAGTTTATCACAAAACATAATAAATGGTCAATAACCCCCCTGTAGTTTATCAGTAATGATCAAAAAACCCCCTGTAGTTTATCAGTAATGATAAAAAAAAACCCTGTAGTTTAACAGAATGATATCATCTTCATCTATATCATACAAATACAAAAGCTCAGTTTCTGTATTGCATACAGAGGCCATCCACTTTGACACATACATTGCATGTGAATATCATAAACTTTAAAAATCACTGAAAATTACAGAAGGATGTAGGTTGCCATCAAAAAGTTTAGTTTATAAAAAAACACTATAAAATCATGAGAAATAGGCCTTGCCAAACAGATTATATAACAAGGCACCAAACATCTTTCAACAAGTAGTAATACCTTTTGCATGTCAGATATAAAGTTCCAACCATTTTGCGTATGTTGACCCAAGTCATTTTCCAACAAGGAAAGAAACCATTTCCAGTTATCTTTGTTTTCAACATCCACAATTGCATAAGCAATCACATAAATATGATTATTTGCATCTTGGCCAATAGCAGATAACAATTGACCACCATAATAACCTTTTAAAAAGCATCCATCCAAACCTATGAATGGTCTACAACCAGCTTTAAAACCCCTCTTGCATGCATCAAGACAAACATAGAACCTCTGAAACTGGGGTGGAGAATTAGGAATAGGTATGGTATCTATCTTTAATGTTGATTCCGGGTTGCTCCTCTCTAATTCTTTGGCATAGTCCCATACTAGACCATATTGTTCCTTTTCAGAACCCTCAACAATTTCTCTAGCTTCCCTTAATGACCTTGTTACCTTTGAGTCAGAAAGAATCACATTAAAAGCCAGCTTGAAGTAATCAAGTACCTCTTGATGTGAGATAGTTGGCTGAAATCTAACTTTATCCACCAACATCTTAACCACCCATTTTCTATTTGTTGCCGATATGTAAGATTCTCTGCTGCAAGTATGGGGTTGATGGTATGTTTTAATCTGAAAGCTATTTCTTAGATTATTCCTGCAGCAATATATTTCCCACTGACATCCTTCAACATCCTTCTTGCACTTAGCCCTCGCTCTGTATGACTCATCTTTTATCCAACGTATATCTTTCCCTTTCCAGATTGTGTAGTCCCTAACAGCTTCTTTGAAAATAGCCAATGATGCAAATTCCATACCCAATTCCAAAACAACTTCACCAAATGATGCACCTTCATTGAACTGAGGGAAAATGGTCTTTTTAGTAGTACCGTCACTATCATAATCCGTACTTATTGGAGACTTCAACACTTCAGAATGATATGAATCGTCACCTTCACTTTCACCTTCCCTTTTATCTTGCACAGTACCACTTCCACCACCATTCTCATCAGCATCTTCATAATAACTCTCTCTATGACCCGGTGCATCTCTAAACTCAGCATTGTGATCCTCGTAACCACTATCTGAATCACTATCACTTGGTGGTAACACAGACCTCTTCCTTCGAACCCCTTTCACCTTTTTTTTTCCCTTCCGTTTTCTCATCTTTGAAAGCACCTCATTCAAAGTTTGCTCTTGTTGGATTAATTCATCAGCGCATGGAAAATCATCTGGATTTTGATTTTCATCTGGACCTTCTTGCCTTGCTTGAGACTCTTCACCAGATACATCTTCTGGCTCTAAATCAACTCTTGTTTGAGTACGTGTTTGAACTTCCTTAACAAGTCCTTCGACAAATTCCATGTCAGCATTCTTCACCGGCTCTTCGGATACATTACATGCACTTCTCTGAGTTTCAGCCAACATCATTGCTTCTTCAATCTCTTTCCTTTCAGCTTCAGTGATATACTCCACCTCTACACACTCCATAACATAATGTGTAACGTATACGTCAACACAATTTCCATTTAGCTTTGCAGCGTCAACCATGATGATAACGTCACTATCAACGGACAATGGCCTCAACCCCAAATCATAATCTTCACCAAATTCTTTCCTCATCCACTGCATACCCTCAACATTCCCATAATTACCACACTCCACAGCCATTTTTTTAAGATCAGGTATGCAAACGAGGTCTGGGTCTACATCCCACACACGTCTTCCTTTCCCTGTATATTCACGGTTACCTCTTCCATTTCTTACAAACCTCCCTCCATGATGCATGATAAGTGATATGTCCCCATTCATCCTATACATCCAGAAAAATAACATTCAATCAGAATAATAACAGCTTAACCCTACAAAAACAAACATCTGATAAACATGCAAAATCAAAGAAATTAATAACATTTAAATGCTATAATATCACATATAAACAATAATAGGATGATTAAAATGGTAAAAGAGATCATTTCCATATCAACCTTATTTGTAAACTCATTTTCGTAGGTAAGATTTTCACATGCAAACTCATTCAAAGCGGTAAGATTAAGATATAAAACAGTAAGATTTTCACCATTTTCGTAGGTTTTTTCAAAGCAAAAACAGAGCAACACATTTAAGAACTTATGAGAAGTGTACCTTTCGAACGTGTTGCCTTACGGTGATAGAACGGCGACGGTGACACGAGCAAGAACAAACGCGAGCAAACACAGATTTAGACGACGGCGACGAGCATAACGACGACGATTACGGTGGTTCCGGTGACTTTTGGTGTACACGGTTGAATGGGAGAGAAAAGGAAAGGACAGCTTTTTTTTTGGAACAGCAAAGGTTTGTTATTTTGGAACTGCAAGGGTGAAATTAGGGATGTAATTTGGGGGGAAAATAATAAAAAAGTATTAAAAGTAACTTTTCACATTAAGTCATTTACCCCCCTGCCAGCAAGTAGTGACACGTCAGCATCAAATAGCCACATCCTCACCTTTAACGGAACAACTTAACAGAAGGACGAAATTGACTGACGTTATGTAATTTCGGGGGGACAATTGACATTTTGTGAATTTCAGGGGGGTAATTGACGAAACTTGCAATTTCGGGGGGGTTTTTGACTATTCACTCAAAAAAAGAAACATTGCAAATTTTACATTTTTTTTGCCTAAAGGAAGTTATCAAATACTCACTACTCACGAGCTAGGTATGATATATGTGGCCATAAACATGTACCCTGGCCTTTGCAGTCATCAGCTTGTCATAATCATGCATTTATTGATGATTTAGTTGATGATTTTATCTTTATGCATTCATAAACTAAAAAAATTCAAACAAACAAATATTAACATAAAAATAAATTTGCTCATACATCCCAAACCATGTTTGTTCGAATTTTAATTTATGTAACCATAATTCAAAGAAAATTAACACATAAGATCATTGAAGTTATTCAAGATAACAAGAATATATTCAAAATGAGAGTTAGAATGAGCAACACTCATGTCCTCATATTCTTCATCTCCTCCTCGGGCAGATCCTCCGGTTTCCTCCAATTCTTCATCATCCATAAAATCACCAAAGCCGATTTCGATCATGATCTAGATCCAAAGCCTTCTTCCTCACCATCATCACCCTCAACTGGAGATGCAACATTCAACACACCCCGATAAAAGGCCTAACCTCAGGCCATGCAACCTGCACACTGAATTATGTATAGAAGAAAAAGACCTTTGTTGGACGTCAGCAGTGTTCCATCTATGTTTGAACGAAGCCTTGAATCGGGGATCCCAATCAGCAAACTCGTTAATTGCAGCATGATTGGCCTTGGTCCATATGTGATTGGTTGTGGGTGAGGTCGGTTTCTAGTTGGTTTCCAACATTCCCCTGTGCAATACCTTGCAACACATCCCTCATCTATGGTTCTGGTTATTGTTTCATATACATGAGGAGGGATGAGCAACCTTGTTGCTTTGTACAATTCTATGGTCAATAGAGGGAATGCCAAAGATCTCTTCTCTCTAGAATTGGATTTAACAATTCTATGTACTATAATAGATAGCAATTCGCAAATGTAGCGGTCATTGTGTGCCCTTATGCCATATATTATGGAGGATGAGTAGGAGGTAAACTTGGGCTAAGGCTGTCAAGTTTTCCCTGGTGAATCTTACTGACTGACCATTCTTATTCAGATCATAACTATTCCCTTCCAAACAAATTTGTTACGGACCAACTTCTAGGTCTTAGATCCCTCTTGCAAATTGAATTGAATAGGCAGAGTATATCATCATGGTTTTGGAAGGGGTTACCTAGATAGGCATTGAGTTTCCAACAACTAATTAGGTCTTTTCTTTTCTAAAGAAACAGAAAATCATAATTAATTCTTAAAAAACATAATTCAAATTTGTTTAAGATATACGATGAAATTGGATCGAGTTATGAAGAACACTACCAAACATATTAAAGACCAACCATGAAAAGAACTTCAATGTGATTTTAATTTAAATGGCCCTTATGGTGCCCTGTTCACAATACAACCTCCCTCTAGCAAGTTAAATATGTGTTCCCAATTTGTCGTAAGATCAATCATATGATTAAATATTTGTTCCCAATTTCCGCAATTGAAAAAAAAAAAAAGTACACAAGAAAACAACAATAAACGCTAAAATTTAAAAACATTTCAGAAGTCATATCATCAATTCCATCATTATAATACAGTCTACCAGATCCCATTACTTCAATTATATCTTCAATAGGAGAAGATAAAATAAAGCTAGTAATCGAAACATCTAATGATAACTAAAACCAGATCCAGCAAACAAGAAATAGCAACGAATCTATCTCAAATCTAAGAACTAGTGAACTTAGTCACAGCTTTGGTACCCTCAGAAACAGCATGCTTGGCCAATTCACCAGGAAGAACAAGTCTCACAGCAGTCTGAATTTCCCTTGAAGTGATTGTTGGCTTCTTGTTGTAACGAGCAAGTCTGGATGATTCTTGAGCGAGTTTCTCGAAGATGTCATTGATGAAACTGTTCATTATACCCATGGCTTTGCTTGAGATACCAATGTCTGGGTGAACTTGTTTCAGGACTTTGAAAATGTAGATCTTGTATGTTTCAACATTCTTCTTGCTTCTCTTCTTCTTCTTCTCTCCGGCGGCTGAACCACCGTCCTTTGGTAGCTTCTTTCCGGCCTTTGGCTTCTTCTCCGCCGGAGCCTTCTCTGCGACGGTGGACTTCTTCTCCTCAGCGGGTTTCTTCTCAGCTGGCTTCTTCTCTCCCTTTGGCGCCATTGAATCGGAAATTTGAAGAAAGTTAGGGTTTCGAATTTGGGAATAGAAAATGAGATAGTTGGAAGAGTAAAGGTGAGATGAGATGAATTGTTATAGTTGCGGTGAGATTTATATATAAGACGGTCTAACGTTTCTATTGGCTAATGAGGTTGGATGCGGATCGGTGACATGGAATTGTTTAATCCGTTAGAAGGATATAGTGATAGACGGTCAGGATTGTGTTTTGACTCAACGATGACACGGATCGATGAGCTGGTTGGAAAGCTTTCTATATTCTTGTGTTTCTTTGTTTTCGCAAGTTTTCAAATGGAGTGATTAATATCAGTGGGATCTAATTTTTTTTGAGAGACAAGTTTTTGTTTATTTCTTTTTTGATAAAAATATATTTATTTATTTCTAACAATAAAATTCTTAATTTTTTTTATCACAATGTATAAATGCTATGTTTATTGTTCAATATTATAGACGAGCCTCCCATTGCTTGAAATTATGTTATTAAAAAAAATTCATAAATTTAAAAAAAACATAAAAATATTGTGTCATAATAGTAACTTATATTTTTGTCAAAAATAGATAATCTAACTTTTATGAGGTATACATGTTAACGATGTCTCTCAAAAAAAAATGTTAACGATGATTTTTTAATAAGGTTAAATGAATCAAATTCGAAACAACAAATGAATGTTTAACTTATGCCACTACCGAAGTTAAATCAAGTTATATGCTTCTTTCATCTTAGTTTATAAGTCACTTTAGATAAAAAATAATAATAATAATAATTTGATTAACAATATTAAGGAAACACAAATATAAAAAAATAATAATAATTTGATTAACAATATCAAGGAAACACAAATATTATTTTTTATATTATGCGCATAATTATATTTGTTCTTTCGTCTTTCAATTTTTTAATTTATATTTTCAAATCATTAATGAATGATTATTTTATAAAATACTCATAATTTCATCTTTTTCATACAAAATTAATCTACATTCATAATTTGGGAGATATGTAAACTATCAAAATAATTTTTTGATTTCTTGAATTAATTTTTCAAATGTTTAAATTACATGTGATATAGTGAAACCAAGGCTGACTTTGGTTCAATTCATGGTGAAGTTGTTGGAGAAGTTTATATTAGAGATATTTTTCTATTATTAAAGTTTGTGCTTGGCAGGGCTTATACATGCATTGTTGTGGACTCCAGGCAAACAACGTCGTGTTATTTTTAGACTGTTAACAACTATCCAAAACAACATCCATAGTGGGTAGTGTCGTTTTCTCCAACAAGTCTAAAAAATTTAAGTGTTCATGAGAGTGATTCGAGTATCTAAGTTTGAAAATATTAACTTTGTTGATTTTAATGTGCATATAATTTATCTGATTTACTCAACTTCTTTTAATGTTGAATTTGTATCGATGTTTTTGAGGGTGGAAATGGTGGTGTTCTGAACATAGGACGATGAACAGCTATGCAACCTTCTATGTGTTTGTAGTCTTAGTTTGATGTGTAGCTCTATAGACTGCTATGTTTGTTTATTTTCTATATAAATTAATGTTGGTGGAATGATATTGTTCTTAGTCAGTCTTCAACAGGTAATTGTTGTAATGAGTTTGTCACATAATTGAATGAATTTAAGTAACATTGTGGTCACTTTGAAAAGTTATTCTGATTCAGCGTATACTCGTACTGAGCCAAGGTAAAATTGTTATGCACGAAAATGAGGTTAATATGGCTATTGCTTCACAGAGAGTACATGTTGCCCTTTGTTCGTAGATATTTTTGATTTTTTTTAGATTGAGCTAAGCTTCGCAATTAACCAACAGGATCAAATGGTAGCAAACAATAGGTAGTAAATATTCTACAAATTTATGGTGATACTATTTTAAAAACTTGGCATTGTTAAATTACAAATAGCAGCATGGACTATTTTAACAAGAAGCTCCTCCACATCTTTCTATATGCCTCTCGTGAATGTTACTGATGACATAGTACAGGGGAATCTCCGTAGCAGTATACCCACAGTCCTTGAGCCGGTTCAGGAGGAAGTCAATAATGAGTCCATCACTGAGCATGGTGCGCTCTCTGAAAATATTGAGGACGTTCAGTCTGAAAATATTGTGACTGATGAGAATGTCAACAATATTATTCTGACTGAGAATCTTGGTGAGAATGTGGGAAATTTTCCTGAGCATAGCCCTTCTGTTGAGAATATCGTGACTGATAATGTTGTGCAGATAACGGTTGATGACCTTGTTGTTGCTGCGAACCTTGTAACCAATTCTGTTGAAGTGAATATGGTGTCTAAGGATACTACTTTAGTTGTTGACAACCTTGTGACAGCAAATGCGGATGTTGCCATGGCTGCCCCTGGCCATGATGCTCATGTGCCTGACCCTCCTCATAAAGATTCTTTATTGAGCTATCCTCCGCACAGCTGCCCTATTTTGCAAAAGGATCTGGAGTTGGCGGAAAAATTAATAAAAAAAGAGATTGTTACCTCAGCTGATGACTCTACTCCTGTTGTCTCGAAGAGCCAACAAAAGAAAATAAATCGTGCTGCCTATAGAACCCGCTCACATGGTGCTCCATCTCCCACTCATCAATGATTATCCTTTATTGGAATATTAGGGGAATTGGTAATTTTGATTCTAGTCTTGCTTAGAAGAATTTTTTTGTGTTGCATAAGCCTTGTTTACTTTTTATTGCGGAGCCGCTGATTAACCACAACCATTACATTGTTGGAAGCTTCTGGTGGGACGTCGTGCCACCTTTTATTAGGGAGGAATTTTTATTTAGAGACCGTTTTGGTCTGCCGATTTGTCGATTGCCTTAGCTTTTCATTTTCTCTTTTGCTATCTTTACGAGGGTTTTGGTTTGGTCCCCTCTTGTACATTTTTTCCCCCTTTTTTTTTTAATAATAGATATTATTATGGAGTAGGAAGCATAGGATAGGGGTTGCTCTATACCAGGTTGAGATATCCGCGCTCCCCTTGATACTTTTCCTCTCTCCTAACTTATAAAAAAAATAAATAATAATAATAATAATAACAAAAGGGCTCATGGACCTCAAAATATATCATCAACGAACTAGGTTACTATACAAGTAGGACAAGATTTTGAGTGTACCTGATGATTTTAAAAGTTATTGAATTTCAATATAAGTATATCATGCTACTCTCCAGTCCCAACAAATTTCATTTCCAAGCTTCTACAGTCTATAACGCAGGTTTTCAAGCTTCAAGTCAAGCCAGTTTTCAATGTTGGAAGCTATACATACTGTCTCCTTTTTATTGAGTAGCAGCAGACAAATCAAAAGATATTGTGGTGGAAACAAAAGTGCATTTCTAATAAATTCTAATAAATCAACATTATACAGAATTACGGCAAGTAACAGCCAGAATTTTCTGCGCTGGTTTGGTCACTAAACTGCAGAGTATTTTACAACACTAGAGCATTAGAACACAATCATTTTGCTGAATTATGGCAAAAATTGCAGGACTTTTTTAGTTGAATTACAACAAGCATAAAGTAGATTTTTCTACAGCGATTGGATTAAACTGCAGTCTTAATAATTGTGGAAAAATTCTACTTCAACACATAGTCAATTTTCTGGTTTATCAAACTCGGGCTGGTTGAAACAAGGGACTCGAACTTTTTCAAAAATGTAAACTAGTGCAGAACTAACAGTTGGCAAATGAGGTTTAAAAGCATAAATTGATTCTACTAAACTCCTATCATAATATTAAAATCTTGGAATGGTTAAAACTTTGTCCAACACTCAACATAGACTTCTTTGAGTTCTTTCCCCTCCAAAACTCAACTCACAAACAAAGCCTTAGGATTTGCACCAGCACATGTTGTGTTGTAAGTTTCATGTTCATATGCTTTTAGCAAGTGATTTGTGCTTATGGTACATTGGCCTTGTAACAGGTTCCATAGAACATGAATAACTCATGATTATAGGACACATGTTTGAAATATTATTACTTTGCTATTGTTGTCTTTCTCATCGTTGTTTCTCCAAATGTAACTTGTACGAGTTTCAAAATGTTTTTGCATGAATCTGTGGTGATACTTCTAATTGTTTCATGATCACGTCAATAATATGCTTTAATCAAGAAGAAATATACAATAAAGAACTATTTTCCTATTAGTATTTTTTTTTTAAAGCAAAATATATTGATAGGGTCTGCCCCAAGCACAAGTACTCAAGTCAAATACAATGCAGACACCCCTTAAAATAACAAGATCAATCCAAGCACCACCCCACCTAATCACCAATCCACTTCTAAAGGTCACATGAAATTACTCCTACATTACATGAGAGTGGCTACGAAGACTTGCAACATAAACCAAGAGGTCTAAACTTCCAAATTCAGCAAGCTGACAGAAAACAATTGAGCTAGATGAAATTGCTGCTGCCAGTCCAATACTTCTTTTTAAAATACAGTACAATCACACATAGCAGAGACAACAACATGCCCTACAGCTCCTGCTCGAAATAACATGGTTTGCGCCAAACAAAATGAAATCCCATATTGGATTACACCAGGAACGAAACCCTAATGTGGTGCATAAAATTTGCTCCAATCGTTTTCCTGATCCAAATTCTAATGCGAAAGCACCACCCCTGAAACAAAAACCACGAAATCCAAAGCTCCAACACAAGCAATCAGACCACACGCAAATGAGGTGGCTGATACTGCTGCTGCCACTGCCATAGTTCTTAAAAATCTGCTCGCCTTTCATTCCAAAACCAAACTCGCCTCAATATAGAACTGCTACACAGCCCGGCACCTAAAACAACCTGCTGACAAAAAATGTCAGTGACCAAAATGGCAACCGCACCTATGGACGATGATAAAGTTTATTAGCCTTAGGCTCCCCATTGAGGTAACTCCTCCCCTATCACTACACTTGGAGATACATGCAAACTACACCAATATTTGGATAGAGACATGGTTCATCTACTCTTAAGAGCATAGAAGCATATGCCTCCTATCAACTTCTCTCTGAACAACCTCACACTCATGCCAAAATTCTGCTCCGAATAAAAATATTGACACCACAGACCAGCGTCACCTCTAATGACACAAAATGCAATATCCATCGCTATGAATATTTCCTTCATATTAATAAAGACACCAGAATCTTCTCAACTACTTCATTCTAAATCCCATACATGATAAAGGATTTGAATTCCAGCAAAAGACACTGCGTCAAAATTTTTATCTTGAAATACTTTTGTGTTGCTACTTTTCCAAATAATCGACATACTAGCTGTAAATCTTATGATAATTTAATTGTTGTAGACTTTGCTCTTTAGTCATTCCTGATTCCAGGTCGGTGCACGCAAGTGATAGGATCAAGACAAGGACACCCGTTTATAACCGCACACCATTCTTGTATTACAACTCAAATCTTAGGCGCCCCAGAAGAGCAAGAATAAAACAAGAACAACAGCTTCGTAGATTGCGAGGAAGGAATAAAAAAGAACAGAATTCAAATAACAGAAATCAGTCCCTAGTATTCATATACCACTTTCATAGTTTATACCAATCGTAGTATCTTCTTTCATTTAATTCTTTTATATTTTCAACTAAAGTATGTCCTTGGCAATCACTACTTTAAATAGCGCAGATAAAAAGCAACAATGTAATTTAAAACAGGTGTTCGCCCAAACAAACTAAATATTATAGCGCATATATTTGTTTCTTTTAAGCCCAATTTTCATTAATTCCACCATTATCATACACAAAAAGGATCAAACAGATTCCATTACTTCATCACAGCTTCAAAGGCAAAAAAAAAAAAAAAATCAAAAAAAAAAATCAAAAAAAGAAAGAAAACTAATTAAAAGATCTAACTGTTCCTAGAATCAGATCTAAGCCTTCTTTGGAGACTTTCCAGCCTTCTTTGGCTCCTTACTAGCAGGAGCAGCTTTTTCATTCTTCTTGGGCAAAAGGACAGGGTTGATGTTTGGAAGAACACCACCATGAGCAATTGTAACACCAGCAAGCAATTTACCAAGCTCTTCATCATTTCTCACAGCCAACAACACATGCCTTGGAATTATTCTATTCTTCTTGTTATCACGTGCTGCGTTTCCAGCCAATTCAAGAACTTCAGCAGCAAGATATTCAAGAACTGCTGCTAAGTATACTGGAGCACCGGTACCGACACGCTGAGCGTATCTTCCTTTTTTCAAGTATCGACCGATTCTTCCAACTGGAAATTGAAGACCGGCTCTGATGGATCTTGTCACCGACTTCTTCCTTGGACCTCCTCCCTTCCTTCCACCGGCTCCTTTCTTCGTTGTCTTTGTGCTTGCCTCCATTGAGAAAATTGAAAGCTAGATTTGGATCTAACTGAAATATAGAGAAGAAAACGTGAGCGGGAAGAAGAAGGATTATGAATTTGATGATGAATTGAGACTGATGCGTTGTGATTAATATAGGAGAAGGTTCTCGCGTTTCTATTGGTTAGTAAGGTTCGTCGCGGATCGATGACGTGGAATTAATTTAATCCGTTAATTACACTGCTATAGGATATGACTTTCGACAGTCAGGATTGTGTTTTGAAAAAACGATAATGCGGATCGATGAGCTGGCCGGTTGGAATGCATTTGACGCTCTGTGCTGTGAATAAAGTTTTGATTTTTTTTTTCATTAGATATATAGTTTTGAAAATTGAAACTTTAATTTTATTATTAGATAGATATAATAGCTTCTTTTTTTTTTCACATCATCTGATCAAAAAAAGATAGTACTGCTATAATTTTATTATTAGATAGATGTATAATTTTCAAACAATAATTTGTCTAAAAATTTAATATTAATTAAAGTTACAAGTATGGGCATGTCCTGGCACCTAGGAATTTTATAGAGTTTATGCAAAATTATAACCACAAATTTACATGTGACATAATATATAAATAGTCATAAATTAAAATAAAAAAGATTCGTTATTTTGTCGACAAAACTACAATTTAAAATAAGATAAATGAAATATAACCTCTTAATGGTGTGATAAATAATATTAAGAGGTAAATGCACTTTCTGATACCTTTTTCCAAAGTTAATATTCAATTCACATAGCAAGTTTATAAAATAATAAGGCCAAATATATCTCTAAGTCCTTTAAGTTTCACGTTTGTTTTAGATAGGTCTTTTAAGTTTCTAAGGTTTCATATAAGTCTTTTAAGTTTCGAGTTTGTTTCAGATAGGTCCTTTAAGTTTCTAAGGTTTGAGATATGTCATTTAAGTTTCGAGCTTGTTTCGGATAGGTCCTTTAAGTTTCTAACGGACATATCAACTTTGACTTAACAGATGTTGATAGAAATGACCTATCTGAAACAAACTTGAAACTTAAAGGACCTATCTGAAACCTTAGAAACTTAAAGGACCTATCTAAAACAAAGTCGAAACTTAAAGGACCTGTCTAAAACCTTAGAAACATAAAGGATTTATATGAAACAAACATAAAACTTAAAGAACTCAGGGATGTATTTGGCCAAATAATAACTAAGTTCATCAGGCTCTCTCATGCTTTTAGCTTTTAAACAAAGGGTAGAAATTCATCATATATATTTCCTTCCTAAATGATTAACAAATGTGATTTGATTACTCATCAACATTAATTAATATTGAGAAATGTTAATGAGTGTCCCTAAAACACTTTTTAAGACTCATAAATTGTAAATATTTTAAAAACGCATGTAATCATTGCATTGAAAATTGAAATATTTAATTTTTTTAAAGAATAAACGTTTATTTTGGAATACTTAAATAGTGTCTGGGGGACACTTGTTAACAAGACTCTTTAATATTTTAGCATTTAGTTTGCTGAACAATCCATAGATTAGACATTAGTTTAACATTCGGTAGAAGAAGAAATCAAACGGCTTCATTAAATATAGTTGGAAAGAATAGGTTCAGGCTTGAAAATTGATACTAGTAATCACACATATTAGGATGATTCACAATTTAACATGAAATCTCATATAATATCACAAGTTTGATTAACAGATGAAATTCCATCTCACGGAGGCAATGTACAAAATAACAAAAAGATGTGCAAAATAGAATGCTATGTAAATGATAATTTACACAATTAAGGAAGGAGGGAGAAGTTGTATAATTTACACATCCAATTTTTCAATTAACACAATTTCCAATTCTAAAACCCAAAAACAAAGAAAGAATGAAGGAGAAATTGGAGAATCAATTGGTTTACCTTTAGAGTGAGTGAGAACTGTTTAGCAACCATATAACAAGAGAGATTGAAGAACAAAAGAGACAGAGAGCTGAAACGAGAGAGAGGCAGAGAGTTGAAGAAGAAATTTATGTATATGCTTTGCGCGCTTTGGAGAAATTTTAGAATTTGCCCAAAAAAAATTTAAGTGGGTTAATGGGTTATTATAAACATAGGTTTTGTTGATAGCTTGATCTCCGACACAATTGGATTTCATACAGGCCCATTCATATCATTTAATAGACCTTAGGTCAAGTTCAAGAAAGGACCCCCTTACATTATACGTCATAATTTTTTTTCTTGTGACTAGTTTTTATGCTCCTCATCATTCTCTCCAAAAAAAAACTTTCTTTCTAATTACACGATGCTTTGCTGGAAAGATGAACCCTAAATTCATTTCAAGCGCAACACTTTTTGCAAGATCCATATTTTTTGTAAACCCTATCTTTCAATAGTTTTCAAAATACGATAACATAGATTCTAATTGTTTTTATGGCAGTGTCAATGCACATAGACGTAGATTGCAATTTTTTACTAACATTATTAATAGCAAGCAAAATATCATACAAAAAATCATACAATACAAAAACTTAACATTCTAATGCATTAATCAAACTCTTCGCCCCACTTTCTTCGCCCCACTTTCTGTCTTTGCATCATCATCACTACATTCATATAATTTCAATAAAGTCAATTTCCTTTGAGGACATTTAAATCTAATGACTTTAACACTCTTAATTTGACTTTTTCAATCTTATTTTCTTATGCATTTTAGGTTTTACTTCTCAATTTTGTGCTTCTACAGATGAATGATGGGGGGATGAAAGTGAAAGCGTTGGGGGTGTGTAAAAGAAATTTTGCTAAGTTGTAGAAAGAAAGGGTGAAGGGTTGCTGGGCTGATAAATGTTTGGGCGGTCATAATGATTTTTACCATAAGCACCCCTATAAACACAAGGCTTTCTAAAATTACGATTTTTAAAATTATGAGGTTTTCTAAAATTACAAGGATTTTTAAAACGAGGATCATAGTTTTGCAAAGGGGATCAAAGTTGGAAGGCTAAAAACGTAATTTTAAAACTAAGAAGGCCAAAATCGCTAGTTTTAAAAAGTTGAGGGGTAAAAAATACATTTTAGTCTTACTATTTGGATTCTAGCTAAGTTACCACTATCTCATATTTAAGTTCTTAATTGTTGTACTTCCAATAGTAACAATTACATTCAAACTCGACGTTAAACTCTT
This sequence comes from Medicago lupulina, assembly GCA_958299785.1. NCBI lineage: Eukaryota > Viridiplantae > Streptophyta > Magnoliopsida > Fabales > Fabaceae > Medicago > Medicago lupulina. The sequence goes on from OY283142.1 coordinate 27,134,537, forward strand.
TATCAATTTTGTCCTTATCACTGTTTACTTTACCATGTGTCTGCAATATTCCTAGACAACTTTTTTTTGGGATTTGGCTTTTAATACAGTTCTCCTGGAGATAACTTCTGGAACCTCTGGGACATATCTATCAAATGTATATATTACGGTAAAAACAAAATTTTAAGGGGGCTAAAAGATATTGAAGGAGCCTAAAAAGAAATTATGCAGAAACTACACTACATAGCAAATGGAGCATTGCTCTTAAAGACCTTAAAAATAAACCTCAACGGAAATTAATTACCATTTGGTCGCTATTTAAATCGGTTAAATCACTTTTTAAATTTGTTTAACCGATTTAAAAAATATTAGAACATTAATTAATTGTTGTTCCACATGTTTTAGGCGGTTGTCTGTTAACAATTGTTAGATGCTTAAAGAGCAATCTTCTAACAAATGTTGACTTTTTATATTGATTAAACTTACGCTACATGTGACATTAACAAACTCATGAATCTCACACATTTTTTCTAGTTGAGCCTAGCAAAAAAATTTCTTTAAAAAACTTACATTTTTTTATTAGAGATCTATTTTTAATATTTGAACTAGGCCTCCGATTTAAGGCTAACTTAAAATAACTTTTCATTTGAACCAAATTGTATTTTTATTTATTGATTTGATAAATGAAGAGAACACAAAGACATCAAAGAAAAACAAGATATCACAACTAAGTTGACACTCAATTCTTTTTTTTTTTCTCAAAAAAATTATAACAAACACCTGACAATATCAATAATAATTTTTCAAAATAAAAAAACAAAAAAATATGTAATTTAAAGAAACTTATATTACAATCACAAATATACAATACAATGTTAAATATTATAACAAAAATCAAAATAATAGATCAAGATAATAAGAACATAATGAAAATTCCCTAATACTAACAACACTCTTTATAATAATTTATTATTTTATTGGTTTAAAATTTACACTTTAGAAATACAACTCACATCAAGCATACATTAATTCCATTTGATAAAAGTGTTAGTGCTCAATAGTGTTTGAAAGTGAATATCGTTAACATTTTTTGATAAATTGTTTTGTCAAATAACCATAACAAATTGACCTTATTGTTTGTGAATGCAGTCACTATAGTACTTGTCCAAAGACTAAGATTTGGGCTACTTCCTTCCATACCATACGTCACATTATCCGTATAGTTTGGTTTATGACCACTAGTTTCTTCTCATGCCGCACAATCATCCAATAAAATTCCACGTATATGTACTTGAGTATATTACGACGTCGTCGTACTACTATACGTCTCGTTTTTTCCTATTTCAGCCCAAACTGTACTACACTACTACTACTCCTACCACTTCACGATTATTCAGCAGAACCCCTTAATACACATTTATTACATTCACCAAACCCTGTAACCTCTTCAGATCTCACAGCCATGGATCATGGCGGTAACATGCACGGTGGCGGCATGGATGGAATGACCATGCCACCAAAACCATCATCATCTTCAACCAATAACACCATGATGATGGGTCATAAGATGCACGGCATGATGCACATGACATTCTTCTGGGGCAAAGACGCTTTAATTCTCTTCAACAATTGGCCTAACGGTGATACCGGTATGTATGTATTGGCGTTGATCTTTGTTTTCGTCATGTCCGTACTCATTGAATTACTCTCACGTACTCGGTTCATTAAACCCGGTTCAAACCATGTTGCTGCCGGTTTGTTTCAGACACTTTTGCATGTTCTTAGGGTTGGGTTAGCTTATTTGGTTATGTTGGCTCTTATGTCTTTCAATGGTGGTGTGTTCTTGGTTGCTGTGCTTGGTCATGCTCTTGGATTCTTCTTATGTAGCAGTGCTTTTAGGAAACCAAAACATGATGAGGCTTATGATCTTCCTCCGTTGTCTTGTTAATTGTTAATTTTTACTGTTTCTTAAATTTATACTTTGTTAGTTAATTATCATAATAATCACAAAAGTACTACTATTTTGCAGTTATTGTCTTGGGTATCAAATTTTGTTATGAAATTGCAGTTGGTTTAAAATATAGATTTCTTTTTGAAGTAAAATTTGAGGTGAGGTTAGTTGCCCGACCCGCGGGCTAATTTAGGGTTAGTACTTAGTATACAAGAGTTGAACCTACGTCCTTGCAGGTATAAGTCAAATTCTTACTAATTGGTTTGCATTTTGTTGATAATTTGTAATTCTCTCCGTGCAATTTATGTTAATCTTCTATACCATAAAATCTTATGCAAAAATGATTATTTGAGATAAAAACTTATGAAAAAATGATTATTTGAGTTTGGCACTAGAGAAAACAATGGTTCTCTAATGCGTTGCATAAGGAGCATGTGTGATATATTGACCCTTTGGACCCCGTAGTTTAGACTACAACCTTAAGATATTGTATTTTTTGATTACTCGCCTTTGGATATTATTGTACTTATGCTCAAGAAAGCTGTTCTGAAAATATTCCTTAGAACTGTCATCATGTGTATCTTGGTGAGAATTAGGGAAAAGTGTTTCTCCATACTTACTTTCTAAATTCTGAGTTCCCTTTACCACACGTTTTGTTTAAATTCCCATTTTGCATAAATTTTTTTTAGTTTTTTGGAATTTTGCATCAAAAGTATTTTTCAGGTGATTCAAAATTTGAGGTTTACTATTCTAGGAAACTCGAATTTTAAGTTACCTTGAACACAGTGTATTAAGTTACTGTAAAAAGTATAAATAACAGTGTGTATTGTAGAAACAATTTTTTTGGAGTTTTCTGGATAAAATACTATAAATAACATGAAACAAAAGATAAATTGGAATTTTCCACACTCGGTGTGTGGTTCTGAGACCTGGTGCAGAAAGTCTTTCGGTAAGGGACCATTAGTGTTTCTTTGTGTGGCTCAAGTCAAGTCACTTTTTTGTGTGGCGGAAATGGCTTAAGTCAAGTCATGCTAATTCGACCAAAAAAAAAAAATGAATACATAGTCAAGTCATGCTATGAACATGGCCCATCCAATTAGGTGTAATATCTTGCATAATGGCATATTATATCTTGGTCCTGTGATCTTTATATTAGACGTATCTTTGAGTATTGTGAAGAAACTGCAAAACAATATTCCATTTTAGGGACTTACATGTGTACTTTAGGCTAAATACAACTTTATAGACCCCTCACATTGCTCAAAATCCTCTTGGATTTATTGGATTGTAACTTTCCAGATAAACCAAAATCTTTTAAGAGTTATGATTCAATCGTTATTTTTGGATTGGACCATAACTCCTGAACGGTTTTTTTTTCATAGGCTGAGCAATGCGAGGGGAGGATAGAGCAATTCTCCCAAGGTCTCCGTGGTTTGGGTCATTTTGCTCACTTCTAATTCTGTTGTAATGCACATGTTCTTGGTCTGTATTGTTTGGTTATTTTTTTCCATGGATCTTAGTTGTTGGTACAACTCGTTTTCACCATTAGTATGTGGGATCTTTGATTTTGTTTGAGTGTTTGGAGGGAAAGGAAGGAGAAGAATTTGAGGATATAGAGAGCACGAATAGGGAAGACATGCAGTGTTAGTGTTGATTTTAATTTTGATAGAAATCTATCAATAACATCTACAAATGAATGTTTAATGTGTGATTTTTTAAGTTAAGAAGTAAACTTCAACATATATAATATAATGCATATACTATAGAGAATAGTATATAGAAAATAGACTTAGATGGTTTTGGCATGTTGAGAGAAGACCCGTAAATGTCGTTGTAAGAAGAGTAGATTAAATGGAGGAGAGTCATGTTAAAAGAGGTAGAGAAAGACCTAAGAAAACTATTAGAGAAACCATTAGGAAGGATTTAGAGGTCAATGAGTTGGACTCAAATTTGGTTTATGATAGAACACTATGACGTAATTTGATCCATACAGCCGACCCCACTTAGTGGGATAAGACTTGGTTGTTGTTGTTGTTGTTGTTGTTGTATACATACATTTCAATGATAGAGCATGTCTCACATTCAATTTTTATATCGTTAAGTAGAGAAAATTAGTGCCTCGACGCTTGTATCAATCGAAAGAATGATGAGCAAGTGATGAATTTAATGCAATACCATGGATTATAAAATGAATGTAAAAACAAGTTAAAATGTTATAAAATACACAATTTAAATCAACATGAAGATTGTTTTAATGTCTCAAATGTATGAATGTAAATTTAGAGAAACTAAAAACACTTGGTAAATTAAGTTTGAAACGATACAGAAAGTTTAAAATGCGAAGGAATGCGCAATTGTCTAAACAGAAAAGTGCAGATGGATTAAAGTGCGAAAGATTAAAAGTGCTGAATTGTAAAGAACTTAAATGAAAGAATATGAATTTAACTTTGACAGAAATGTAATGGCTTATTGTGTACTACTTGATTTCATAATACATCAAGCAACATTGATTCTAGAGCCTTCAAAGACTATTTAAAAGAAATTAATCGCAAGTGACTTTCATGTTTGCCATGAATTCCAAACAGAAAACAACTTTTCTTTGACACTTGGGTTTGGCAGAAAAATCTGATATTGCTTTAGTGTGTGCTTCAATTGTGATCCTCGATTTGTCGAGCTTTTGAACTTTGCCGAGCATTTGGGCTTTGTCAAACAAAACCTTCTTTTTCCAAATTTACAGTTACTTGCGTATCAAGAATTGAAGTTGAAACGAACAATTTATAGTTACTTTGTCGCTAAGCCATGGTCGCACAAAACACTAGCATTACAACCACTTCGTTGGTTATCATTCCTTTGCAGCGCTATATATTTCACATTTTACTTCATAAGTAACTATCGATATCACTCTCCTCAATATTTCACATTTTATGGCGGAATCATGACAAAATTTATTAAGCGCAATTATCCTAGATCATCTCAAAAGAATCTAGATTTTTCATGTTTCAATTCTATTGTCCAATCTTGTAAATCTGATATCAATCATCCCCTTTCAGTCCACCGATTGATATCTAATATCATGCAAATACATGACCAATACATTTAAAAGCAAAGAAACCACCGAGATTGGATAAAAGACTTAAAACCATAACAAGTAGAAAGAATTGGAATTTATAGGAAATCAATCGTTGGATTTCTCCCATAATCCCAAGACACCCAAAGTCTATTCACTCATGATTATCGTATACATGATAAAGAACTATAAAAGTATTAGAAGCATAAGACAAACCAGAATTGAATTAAGATTTGGAAAGCTGCAAGTACAATAACTAGTAAAACTAAGTTTGATATGTTACAAGTGAAGAGGGATGGATTTTCATGCTCGTGTCTTTTATAGACTAAGAGAGTTAAGGATTGTTACGAAGTCACTTCTTGATCAGTTGAATTGTTACGATCATGGATAACCTTTACAGGTGGACGTAATGCATATAGGATTTTTTTACCATTTGATCTCATTTGTCTTGTCCTTGGACAATATCACTTCATCGTCCAACTCCTAAACCTTGAAAACAACAAACTTTTGCATGAACTTCTTCACTTGTTCCATGATTTCTCCTATAAATAAAATCAAACAAAAAGGTAGTGAAAGAGATCTAAAACCTTATCAAAAAACCAAAAATAGTAGACAAAATAAACTATATAAATGGGTAGAATACTAAGCTATCCAATTTTTCAACGTTTAAATCATTGTTTGTCCTCAAGCAATTGTTTTGGATATAAAGTATTTGAACAAGCAAACTTCATCTTCATAGAATACTAAGCGCGAGTGTGACGATAAGATATTCAATGATATTTTAGCTAGGCTTTAAGTCGTTTTAGTAAAGTTTGAGGTCATTTTAGATATGTTTTAGAAAAGTTGTTTAGAGCTGCTAAAAATGGGTCGGGCTAATGGGCCAATCCATTAGCCCATATTTTTGACTGGATTGGGCCTCAAAATAGCTGACCCAAATGCATTCGGGTTTTTTGGCCCTAACATATTTAGGCCATAGAAAATTGGGTTGGATCGGGTTAGCCTATCGAGCTTTGGGTCGGTCAACTATAACATTTTTATTTTATTTTTGTTAAAAAGTTATCAACGAATGAAAAAAATATTAATAAAAAGATATTTAAATATTAAACTTAATAAAAATAGATAAACATAGCTAAATTTTTTAAAGTTTATAAATTATTAATTTGATTCAATTGAAGGAACAAATCAAGAACCTAATTAATATTCAATGTTAATGTAAAAATTATTTACACTTCTATGTCAATTCAATCATATTTTAGTAAATAGATAATTGTGAGAAACTAATAAATAATATAAAAAACAAAAGAAATAAATGAGTCGATATGGGCTGGTCCATGGTCAACACAGATTGAGTCGGGCTCTAAAATAGGTGGCCCAATCATTAATGGGTTGGCCCAGGTTGCCCCAATTATGTAGTCATGCCTCCCGGACCAGTCTGAACTGCGGCAGGCTAGCACATTTGACACCTCTAGAATTGCCTATGGTTTAAGATATATTTTGTATTGTTTTTATTTGTGTCAATGTAACTTTATTTCTTCTCAAAACTGGTAATTCCATAGGTGTTTTGAGTTATTAGCGAGAAATCATGTAAATCAGCAAATCAAGACATCACAAGGAGTTATGGAGGCAATAAAATGAAGAACAAAGGAGTTGACGATTGCATATGTCATGTGGGATGTCCAAGCATTTCATAGTAAGGCGCTCATCAATCTGGACTACGTTGGGTCGCCCTGTGTGAATCCCACCATAATTAATTGAGTCGAGATTGAGTCACGTCATTGTGCTCTTCTTGTGACAACACTATTATATTCAGCTGGACTGTACATTTTAGTTGGAGACTACCTGCGGAGTGAATTTTATATTTCGGAATCATTTGCATGAGATAGGCCAAATGGATTATATAACACATATAGATTTGCATATCTAGGCTATGTGTACATCATTTCATCTTGTATACAAAATGTTTACTTTGATGCCATTTACCATTCCATGTGTGCTTGCATGTTATACTTTCTTGAAATATTTTGCTCTCAAGACATTTTCAACACTAAACTTCCCAAAATATTTTTAGAGTCACGACATAACCATAAAAATTATCATTCCACTGAAACATTTTCCGAAGTATTTTCTGTTTGCATATTTTCCTCAAAATACTTTAAAAATGATGAGTATAATTTTTCTGTTGAATTTTTGGCAAAGTCATCTTTGGAACCAGACTTAGACAATATGCACAAATTCACAAGAAAAATATTTTTAAATCACACAATGCCTCAAGCATTTAGAATCAACCAAAAGACGTCTTCAGCAGTCACGTTTCGATACTGGCTCATACATCTTTTTAGTAAAATCATAACTCCCTGAATCTGTGTCTGAATGCCGCGAACCATATGTCCATTGCGAACATTTCAACTAGACGAATTCAATGGTCAAATTATTCCAACATAAATACAAAAATGACCATTTTACTTATGTATTTTCGAAAAATAATAAAAATGAAGTTTTTTAAAAATTAAGGCAAATTTTTTGGTACATCCAATAATTTTGGGTGTATTGGTACACCAAGTAGTTAAATCAATAATAAATAAATTGTTTTTTGAAGAAAAAAATATTATTTTCTATCATTGACAACTATAATAATTAAACTTTATTTACCAAAACCTTCAACGAAATAAATTGAATTTTTACGAATTTTTATTACTCATAACAATGAATATTGGTTATTTTTTATGACAAAATGTAAATTTTTTAATATGATCCTTATAAACAATGAAATGATGTTTTTTTTTATGAAATGATGTTTTCTAAAATATAAATATTGACAAATAACTTTTTATTTCATAAAAATTATTGTTAATCTATGAATTTTGTTAAACAAGAGTACCGGTACACTCAAATTTGTGAGTGTACCGTAGAAGTCCCCAAAAACTAAACCACTCAAACCAACAATTTATCCATTACAAACATATTTATCAAATAAAATTAGAGATAGTATCACTGGTAACACAGTTTGATATACCACTGGTTCAACCCTTGCGGTAATCTGTTACGACCCTAAAAACTTTGGCGTTAACTTCCTTGATTAGAGTGTTTTCCCCACTCCCATGGTAGGCATGATACGAAGAAATAGATGATCATCTTCCTCAAATTCTAATGGCCTACGACGCTTCACATAACTCTTCTGACGATCTTGTGCCACTTTCATCTGTTCTTTGATTTTTTTTCTGACTTTATTCGTAGTCAGTCTATTGCACCATTCCCGGTCCTATTAACATAATCCACCATCATGATACTAACATAAAGGTGTCTGACACAACCATCCATACATAGATACATATGGCGCCATTGCAATACTAGCATGATAACTATTTTTGTATGTAAACTATGCAAATGGCAACACATTATCCCAACTTATGAGATCATTCAAAACACAAGCTCTCAACGCTACATGCAACTCTTTCCAAAAATGAGATGTAAACTTGTAGGCACAATACTTGAAGGCACACCATGCAACCTAACAATCTCAGCCACATAAATTTTAGTCAACTTGATCACGTCGTAAGTCGTTGTTACTCGTAGAATATGAGCATTTTGGTCATCTCCATCACCTACCTAAATCAATATGTATGATGCATCTTTGAATTAGTCGGTTTTTGGATCGGATACCAAGTTTTAAAAATACGTATGATGCATCCTCGTTGACTTTAATTTCTTTATAGTTTCAAGTCACATGTATATCACTCTATTATATTGATATTAATTTTTGTGGTATCCCTACAATTGTTTTATCAATCAATTGTAAAAAAAAATTATAAATGTATCCATGAGACTTAACACAACTAACAACACCATATTGTTGAACTGAACTTTATTTTATGGTGTCCTGCGTTCAAACCTGAAATCTATCATTGTGTATATGAGTTTATAGTTTCATTTAATTTACGTTTGTTTTTTTATGAATGTGTGTGTAACACTGCATATGTTAAGTTCAAAAATTGTATGGATGATAAGATTAAAATGCATCAAGACAACATCAACACAGAGAGAAAAAATACATATATTTGGACAAACTAAATCAGGAGTTTGACTAATTTAAAGGATGATTTATTTTTATAATGCCATTTGTAAACAGACCTTGAAAGCCAAGGAATCTAATTAACTCCTAATGCACGCCCATATTTCAACGTCAACGTAATTGCCCCATATGTGAGGCTGATATGCAAACCCACTATCCACTACCCGACACTGGATATGTTCTACTTGTAGCATGCTAACTACGTCTACTTTGCAATTTGCAATTTTTTAATAATCTTCTTGAGTAATCTTTAAGATCTTTCATTTGTTTTTTCTTATGTGGATATTTAGTTAGTCAAATAAAAAGAAACTCAAAGAGAAGTTAATTAATTGTCATATCCACTTGACTGTGTTTTATATTTTCTAATTTTTTTGCAATGACAACTACTTTGGTTGTTTTTTCCAAGGAAAATAAGACATTTAATGGGCAACTACAAGACTAATTACTCGAGATGAATGTGATACATTTAAGAGGTTCACATTTACTAGCATATGATTTTCGTATACATCGATCCGAGATTGAACTTTTGACTAAATAATTAAACGACTAATATGTCATTTGTGTCACGCAATGTCGGTTTTAATTTGGTTGTTTTGATCAGCTTAGTGATTACTATTTATTCATTATAAACCAAAGAACTATGAAGGAATTTGTATATGAGACACTAATATACGAGTAGCACTTGGGTGATATTATGGTTGCCAATGACACATGACACTAATATTGTGGGGTTTTCCTCTTTAAAAAAAAAAGTTTTGGTGGGACACATACACATTCCTCTCAACTTCAAGAATACTTGCAACATTTTTCTCCAATATTATAAAACAATAAGAACTTAAAATAGACTCCACCCACAAGATTTGGACAATGCTCTTGGCACTGAGACAAAACAAACTAACTTACTAGACAATGTTAGCATAAAATTGCTTAACAATCGTCACCTGGCTTAACTAAGTAACATATGAAGAAACTAACTATGTATGATCCATCCTTGGATCGTCTCTTACACAAAAATTAAGGTAGAAGCATAAAACAAAGCAAGATATATATTCTTAACAATCCATAATTTTTGCTATCTAATCTAATCATGATACAGTATTACATCCAAAAGATCTCCCCACATATAAATCCAATGAATCTGAAAAAGGATTTGGTCACATGGGAATTTTATTTATTCCTCTTCAACCAGCTTTTCTTTATTACTTTATTCTGCTATAATTGGCAGAAACCACACAAGTACTAACATGAATGTGTAACAAAACTAAAGAAAAAGTTACTACAAATGGCACTACTACAGTCTGCTGCACTTCTGGTTCAATAGGTCCACTCTCGAGGCAGAATCATCTCATTCTGAATTTGTGTTTGTTTCTTCCGTGATTGCCGCTTCTGTAGGGAATACATGCCATCCCTATTAGTACTCACTAAAACATCTGCAATCAATTTGCAATTTTATATAGTCAGTAACTGTGACAATCTAGCAAGTTGCTGTCACTTGGTGAACCTAACATTTTTTAATATTATAGTGAGAATTGCACAAACTTTTAAATGCTAAAATCAATGAACCTAACATTTTTTTTTCCCTTTTCTCAAAAGACTTGCAGTGAAAGTAAACTTGAAAAATATTAACAAGAGTAATAGCAGTTATATATAAATATTAAAGAATGGTTGATATTACAACCATAACAGCACTGAAAATAACAGGGAGAAAACAATAGTTTATTGCCATTTAAATAAGATAATTGACTGACCGAAGAAAACCTTATAGATATTAGCACTTTTAATATAAAAACCTTAGTTTTTAGTGAATTAAATAAACTTTGTTCAAAGCCAAAATCTAACTTTTTTTGCAAGCAAGAGGAATAGGACAGACAATCATCTCAATCTCCAAATGTGAGAGGTGTTTTTACTATAGTCTCCAAATGCATGAGAAAACAAAAATATCTATAAGCAGTGACCTAACCAGATCTCTGACCTCATGTTTCAAACATTTGAGTTTTTGGGTCTCTTGAGTTGGTGGTGCGAAAAAATCAAGGGCTTTAAAATACAAAATATACCAGTATATGTTCATTTTTTTTAAGCTATGGGGGTTAATTGTACCCACCTCAAATGGTCTATAAGTGTCTCTATTGTTTGTTAGTAATTATATTATATGGATTAATTTGATTTATAGACCTAAGAATCAAACAAATTGATAAAAGACATATTCAAAGATCAAATTGACTAAGAAAACACGCATATAATGTTAGTAATTATATGGATCACACATTTTAGAACCAAGATGAATATTTATTAAAGAAAAGACTATAAGAAGGTACCATGTAGGGGAGGGAGGACACGAGGTTTAGGTCCGGATGTGGCAGCAATTTGGTCAAAGTGGAGCTGCAAAGCTTGTACTACTCTCTCGGGTATAAGAACATTGGAGCAACCTTTCCCTGACCAAATCACATGTAAACATTAAATTCCAATGAAATGTGTACAGCAAACAGATAATTGCTAGAGAGAATCAGCAAAATTGGTCACAACTGTTACAGAAAGTGTCTTTATAATTGATGTCCTACTTTTCAAAAAAGAAACAATGGATGGTATCAAACATGTGCACCACACCGAAAATGGATAAGAGAAGACTACATGGTTCAAACATGGGAGAATATTTTATTAAAATAAATATCTTGAATGCATGAATAGTAATACAGTCACATGTAGGGTCGGTCACAATAAATCAATGTAGAGTTGAAAAATGGAAACTGATCCGGTGACAACTAGAGTATCCATGAAAAAATGGTGGGTAATTTACCTCAATCAATGAGCATTCATCTTTTTAGGTGGTATCCATGCACTATCTTGACCCCATTAATAAATTGCTCATTTTCATTGGTTGGTAGACAAATTACCCACCATTTTCAAAGGTAATTTAAAAAGAAAAAAAACCAACTTATCCGCGTATTAGATAGTATACCGTAGGGTTGATATTCCATATCAATAACCAACTACCTCAACTACTACCTAACAAACAATTATAGTAAACAATTCAACTCAACGCCAAAATCTTAACTTTAGGTAAATGTTTGGTTATATGGTTATAAAAATTAATTTTAATAAAAATTTAGTTGACATTAGAACATATCAAAATCAATTTTATAGTCAATTGACATTACATTCCTTGAAGTTGTGGACGTCCAACAATTTCATCATTCAAATTTAAGAAATAGCAAATTAATCGTAGAAGTTAAAGAACCCAAATAAACTCTTCCATCAAAATGTCTCTTTAATAACCATCCATAAAAACTAATGAAAGATCTATGTGTTAGCTTGGCATGAATAGTTTCTTACTACATTAAAAAAACATATAACATATTTTAGTGCTAAACTTAAAAAGAAAATATTAACTTGACTTACATTATTCAATTTATGGGACTAAATTCATAAATCCTTACAATTTCAATTAATAAAATACTATTTTTATTCTAAATGTTGTGCATCTAAACCCACTTTTAAATCTCCCAATCATGATTTTAAATTGCAAATGCAGTTAAATTGCATTGTAGTTAAATTGTGGACCTTTACATTGCAATAAATAGCACCCAATGCGGTTAAAATTACGGCTGTAATGCCGTTTACCAATTATAGTTGCGCACCACAATTTAAAACCATGCTAATTCAAAGTAAACACACATTAAAGTCGGTAAAGGGGGAAGATCACATAGTTAGTTGGTTGCATACCATGTCTCTTAGTCTGATGTGACTGAAAAGTACTGACTCCACCACGTGGCAAGAAAACACCTGTCCCACATGATGTGCCTCTTGAACCCGTTGCTCCCTGGAAATGTGTCTGCTTCTCCGAACCTGCCTGCTGGTGCATAGGACCAGGCCGTTGCAAAGGTGCCATCCCAAATCTAACATCATCTTCTTTACCATTCTTCTGAATTTGTGGGGACAAATGGCCATGACTTTCTCTATAAGCTGCAAGTTTTTGCTCTAATGACAGAATCTGCTCTTGCCTTTGTCTAGACATCTAATGACACGACACCAACACTGACATGTTAACCCATAATAATTTGAAAAAAAAAATAAAACTCAATGAAATTAAATATGTCAGTGTACGTATGTCCGACACCATGACACACTTAATTATCAATGCTAGGTTGGAATAAACATAAACAATACTTCAGCAATGAAATAGAGGTGGTTGTGTTGTTATACCTGATTAGCTCGAATTTGTGCATTAAGTAGATATTGGTTTGATGAACAAACTCCAACAGCATGGGATTGGGAGGTCTCCATCTCCGAGCTTGGATGGTATCTAGAACTGTCACTTTCGTCGAATTTCATCTTGTCAAGCATCTTAAGCATGTCGAAGCAATCGGAATCATGGCTGTTTCCAGGCTCAGATGGTTCCTTCGGAGACAAAGAGCCTTCAGAACTCCCCTGATTTGAGCCTAAAGGTGACCAAAGAGATGATTGAGACCAGCAACTCATTGAGTCCAATGGCGGCTTCAGCTGATCAAGAACCAAAGATTAGATCGAGCTAAAATAAATAAAATAAACTGCAGAGATTAATTCCTCGAGTCTAACAGAAAAAAAAAACATAACAAAAAACAAATGAGTACCAATTTGCAATTGTCGGAACGAATGTCTGATGGATTGAGTGTGTGATCTTGTTGAAGCATGGAGTTAACCATATGCATATGTTGGGTTAGTAGCTCATCAAAGAGATCGTCTTCATTCCCTTGTGACTGCTGTGCCTCGATGGAATGAGGAGGTGGAGTTGTATATGTATGAGATCCAAAATCACGAGAAATCAGAATCTCTTGATTTGAATCAGAACCGTTGATGATGAATTTGTTGGAGTGAGTTAAGTCCGTTGATGGCGGGAGTAACGAATCATAAGGAAGTGATGAGTCCCCACTGCCACTGCTAGTGTGTAGGTCAACAGCCATGATAATTAAGAATGAATGGCAATCATGAAATAGGTTAAGGTAGGGAGGTGGTTTAATGAGTATTACTTTGATGATGAGTGTGAAACATGTGTGTCCCCTCTCAAAAAGTACCTGGAGGAAGAAGAAATTGGGAGAGACCACCTTTACTTTTATTTATAGGTGAGAGTTGTTAATAAGATTTGGGGAGGGCAGGTGGAGAAGATCGAGAATTTAATCCCTGCATAGACAAATTAAGAGGCCTAACATGAGGTTTAAGGCTTTAAGCCCAATAAATTTTCTTGCGGGAAGCAAAGATGTAGTGTGAGGCAAGATTTGCGCTATAATGCAAAAAATATGGTGTGGTAGTTAAAGAGTGGGTCATGGCAAAGTGCTTGGGGATCTGACTTTTTTTTTTATCTTGACATTGACATAAAGTTCTCATCGGAGTTTAACCGTGATTAATCTCCGTCACAAAAGGTATACAAGATGGTTCTTCTCTCTCAAATGGATTTTTTTCTTACACATGAGTTAAAAATCAAACCCTTGACTACATGTTTAAGGGGTTCAAGTTTCTTACCACTTGAATCAATTAATTGTTGGTGTTTGAAGATTTAACTCATGTAATACAGATAGTATAAAAATGGAGGATGTACTCGATACTCATATTTCACAATTAGTTGCAAATATGTATTTTAAAAGTATTAGAATTTGTTTACTTATTTTTGGCCAAATACCTTCCGCGATCATTTAAATTTGATTATTTAAGTTATGACATCAAACATGATTATTAACACATATTTTTTTTCTTCTTGTTTTTTAATTCAAATATAATTTTATAGATAAATATTTCATCTATATTATTATAAATTCATTAAACAATCAATTTAGTTTCAAATCATGACTGAATATTACAAATGTTAACTTTAGTTTTGAGAGCGGTAAATTTATACATATCAACTTAACATTAAACATCCACATAAACACTTTTTAACTGAGTTTCATCAAAATAGGATACTAATGTAGATATTTTATGACTTAAAAGACCGATTTATCAGGAAAAAAAACTTAAGAGTGTGTTTGGATGAGGAAATTGAATTTTTTTTAAAGAATTTAGAATTCTAGGCAATTAAAAAAAAATAACAAGCAAAAATGGATTATAAACTAATAACAAAACATTCTTCTCAGCACATGGTGTACGGAAGAGACTACCAAAATTACAAGCTGTTTGTCACAATAATAATAACAGTGTCAGTCGATGCCCAAACATATTAGGGGGCTCGACCACCACGACTGAGTGCCATAAGCAAAAGTAGCATTTTTAGCTTTCAGCCACCACAATGAAAAATACTTGACTTTGTCTAATAAATGTAATCTTGAACATTCTTGATTTTTGAATAATCTACTAATGCGTTCGTTCCACAAGACCCAAACGCACAAGAGCCAAATGAGTTGGAGGAAAGAGTGTCGCGCTTTCAATCCACTTGTGTAATGATTCAATTAAATTACTTTCATTTCTTAATACTTTTGTTTGGATGGAGTAACAAAAAATTTCATTGTCATCATTTTTGGAAAACTTTTATAAATTTTAATTTTTTAGGCCAAATTTGAAAATTGAAATTAGGGGTCAATTTGTAAATTCAAAAATTTTGAGGGATCAAATTATAAATTTTGAAAAAATTTAGGGATCAATTTACAATTTTTTGAAAATTTATTGGGGTCAAATTTAAAATTTTGAGGATCAAAATGCTAAATTTGAAAATTTATTACAATGAAGAATTTTGAAATTATTAACTTTTAGGTGTCATTTAAAATTCTCTAAATTCAACTTGGACAAAATACTTCATAAATTTCCATTATTTTGAAAATTCTTTAAATTATTATCCACACAATTGAATTCACCTCAAAGTATTTAAATTCCCTCAAAACATTACATTCCCTCATCTAAACACACTTTAAAGACTAACTTTTTATAATGATATATCTTAAAGGACCTTAAATGATATTTACCCTTCATTTTCTAAAAATATTTTATCTTTTATATATATATATATATATATATATATATATATATATATATATATATATATATATATATATACATGTTGTTCTGGACTGGACAAGGGCTTATGCACGGAGCAGTTCTAAGCCCAATTCATTATTTAGGATAATTACTTACTTGGGGGGGTTGTCGGGGGCTCATAGCAAAATGGGACGCCGATTCAATTACATAATCATAATGACTTCCCATACTACAATATCGTAACGCTCGACGGTTACTGTTCCCACAACAGTAACCGCCGAACTGTGACTATTTGCCATCACAACGACACTTGCACCTCCTTATAATAAAAAGGACTTTTCACAATCAAACTTAAACATCTTTTTGCTTTCTTACTGATTTGAACGTCAGAGTGCCATCATGTACACACCCCTGGTAGTTTCAAACTTACAAAGTCAGAACACACCGCATCAAACGTTATTCTGTCGATCAGATAAGAACATATACACATGGATACATGTTTGCATGGTCTAAACTCAACTAGAAATGTTTCCATTTTCGTAAGGCGAGATTGAAAAGAGTGACCACATGGCTCTATATTTGCTCGAGTGTGGGTGAGCGAGTGCTAGAGCGCCTTCCCCTAGCACTACTTTTATAATAATCACCACTCATAAAAGTCAAAACCTAATATCAACGTATAATTTCCAAAGTAAAGGGGAGAGTCTTACATAATACTTTTAGTCAACCATCAACATAGTCCCCCAAAAATAACTCTTTCACCTATTTAGTCCCTAAACTATATGAAAATAATTTTTCCTTAAATTACACGAAACTCGTCAAATTAATCTCTAAACTATATGAAATCTGCATCTTTAGTCAATAGTACCTCTTCTCAGTATATAGCAGTAAGGACTTAAGATTAATTCATATAGTTTAGGGACTAATTTGACGAATTTCATATAGTTTTTGAACTAACTTGACGACTTTCATATAATTTAAAGACTACCATTTTCATATCTCTTAGCAACTAAATAGAAGAGAAAGTGATAAACTACAATCAGGGTTTGAAAAAGGTTCGCAGTAGCGATGCCGACATCAAGGTTTTTGATGTCCTGCATACGTTATTGAGGTTGTATCATATGCGTTTTGACCACGATTCTACATGATATCAAGGACTACAACTTCACCTCAATTTAAGACAAAGCTTATATTGAACCAACATAACAAAAATACAAACAAGTTTCTCATAAGCATTATAAGAAACAGGTTTCTCAGAAGCATTATAACAAATAGGTTACACGCAACAAACATAAAACAAAAGGGTACAAGGATTCAAAGAGCGGGAGTGAAAAGAAACCTTAAGAGTTAGAGAAACTTTTTGTTGTCGCTCAAGTTCAGTGAGAACAACAATCAAATCCATCTTCAATAACCTCAAAACATGAGTTTTGATGAACTTAAGAAGCTTCTCTTCGTCGTCTTTAAACCTTTTCAACCTAGAAATCATAGAGTGCTTCTTTACCAATGAGTTTCTTTCCTCTCCAAAGAGGACCCCTAGGTCTTCCGTTGTGGTATTCTCTAAAACCAGTAACGTTATTATGTTCAAATGATGTAATAATGTGTCTTGAAGAGAATGTAGATGAAATGTCTTTGATGGTTTTTGTTGAATTTGATGTGAATTGTGTGAGGAGGTGCCGTTTAATTTGGGAAAGGATAGTTCTTTCCCATAATGGAAAAGTTAAATCTTGGCCATTGATATAATACTTTTTAATTTGGATGGCTGAGATGTGTGACCTGTTAACTTTTTGATGGGTTATATAAAACAAAAACTGTGACCCCACCTCATAATTAAATAACCGTTTGTCTTTTGTTTCTAGAAGTGGGCTTTTGGAATTATTTTTGGGCCTGCACGCCATGAGCTCCACCTAGGTGTAGTTGGCTGAAACAGCTTCTTCTTCACCCATATAACAGAAAACAGTTTTGATCGTGAGACTGATTCAGTATGAAACCCATTGATCATTTTCAATTAATCTTCAGTAAAAAAACACATCAATTGTGGCAGAAAAGAATTAAGCTTATATTTAACTATATCATTGAAACAAGCATAAGTTAATGCAATAGGAAGAAGAATATTGCAAGTCGTATGATAGGATGTGCAGA
The DNA here is from genome assembly GCA_958299785.1 of Medicago lupulina. Lineage (NCBI taxonomy): Eukaryota > Viridiplantae > Streptophyta > Magnoliopsida > Fabales > Fabaceae > Medicago > Medicago lupulina. The sequence goes on from OY283142.1 coordinate 27,152,675, forward strand.
GGAGGTGGGAGAAGATGAACAGGTGGAAGACGAACATTCGTTTTTGTTGTTTGAATGTGAAGAGCAAGGAATTATTATCGACCAAACCTTTAAATGATTTGAGGTGTGTAAATCAAATTCAAAACGTAGATGTGTGTTAGGAGGTCTTGGAGTGAGAGTTCATGTGAAGGAGGTTCTTTGTCTGAAAATATGTTCCACTAGACAAATTTCTTCAGATGCGGACGAACATCCATTTCCCAAAAGTGGCTTTTGCGCTATTATGACTAAACGGGGAGGTGCAGTAGTAATGTTAAACAACATTTAAAAAATAAACTAAGTATTATTTTATTTTATTTTGGTTCTTCCTGTTAAAACCTACAACTGTCCTGGGAAAAGGTATAACAACCCGATTTTTTGTTATTTTATTTTTAATTATTTTATGTGTGTTCATTTATGCTTGTATGTGATTATTTATCTTTAAGTGTTAATTCTTGGGTTTAATGTTAGAAGGGCATTTTTGGTCTTTTTGGTGAGCAAGGGTAAATTAGTATTTTTGGTTGAGGATTATTTGTAGCGTTTTTAAGTGACGACCATTTGTTTATTAAGTTGTTAGTATGTTGTGGTAATTAAATTAGAATTGGTAGTTATTCTTTATTTTACCGTTAGTGAGATAGAAACTAGAGAATTGAATTGTTTAGAGTTTGAGCTCATATAACATTTAGAGAGTTAGGCACATTATAGTGTGACTATATAACCCAACTTTTATGAGGAAACTATAGTTAGAACATTTCATTTCACAACACAAGAGAGAGGTAGAGAGAGAAAGGCTAGAGAAAAGGAAGAAAGGGTTTGAAGAGAAAGAGGCTTGAAGAGGGTGAAGAATCTTGGAGTTAAAGTGAGGTCTAGGCATGGATTTTTGGAATTAGAGGTAAGGGGGCTAGTGTTCAAGCATAATCTTTTTCTACCCATTTCTCATAAGTGCTTAATTGAATAAGTGATTATGTGGTTAAGTGATTATTTGTGTTTAATTGTAGAAATTCATACTTAGATGTTGATAATATGATTTTGTATATGAATTGAACATTAATTGTGTTGTTGATGATGAGTTTACATGCCAAAAGTTATGTATGTGGGTATGTTATGTTTTTGTGTAAAATTGATGAAGAATGAAGTTGTGGTTGTTGAGTTATGAGTGGATTCATGATTATTTGTTGTTGATGTTGTTTTGAAATATGTTGTTGATGAATTGACTCAATGGGTATTCCTATTTGTGAATTGGTGATGAGAATTGTTGTTGTTGTTGAAAATTTGTGAAAGTTTGGTGAATTGTTGAATTTTGGTGAAATGGTGTTTTAATCTCAAGTTTTATGTTTCATTGAGTGTATTTTCATGTATATGACTTGTAAACATTATTGGGAACAAGTTTTGGGTTGGGAAAAATCAAAATTGGGATTTTTGGAGAAAAAGGGTTTGAAACTTGAAGTTTTTTTTCTGGACTGATGAGCGTTCGCTTAAGCGAGCCATCAGCGAGCTCTAAGCGAGCGTGCCCAGTTGATTCTGGACACAGTTCGCTTGAGCGAGCTGTAAGCGAACGTGACTAGTGGTTCTGGACACAGTTCGCTTAAGCGAGCCCCAAGCGAGCGAGCCCATAAGCTACTGGAACCTGGTCGCTCAAGCGAATCAGACTTCGCTTAAGCGAGCAGAGTCATGTTCAGCAACTTTTGATTTTTTGCTTCGTGCACTTGGGGACCAATCCGAACTTCTTAGAATGTTTCTTTTGACTTGTTTAATCATTGTTTATATATCTAATCCTATTGGATCATCATTTGAAGTCAAATTGGACATGAATTTATGAAAAGAACTTAACCTTTTGGAAAATGTCCAAGAACGTCGATTTTTCCGAAACTTGTTTTTCTCAAGTGAATGATGTAGGGTTAAGTATGTATGTTGTTCAAGTGGTTACTAAAAATGATATTGATCTATTTCCTTGAGAGTTGAATCGTTATTGCTTTGAAAATGAATACTATTTGGAAAAGTGGCATTATGAGACGAACTTCGTGATTTGAGAGATTTCTTGGTAGTTGGCCGGTGAATCGCTCATGTACGTACACTTACATTCATATGTGACTAGTGTGCATACATAGTTGAGGCAATTGAACTGTTTTGCTTTGCTTTGGTTCAGTGACCCCAATTGTTTAAAGTTGTGAATTATATTATACGAACTTGGTTGAAAATATTCAATGAACCCGTTTACTTTGAAATTCTTTCATGAATAGTTTGTTATGAATAAATCAAGATGTATGAATGATTGATGGGTGTTGAATATGATGTTTATCATGATGTGGTGTATTTTCTCCTATACTTGAATTGTGAGAATGACATGAAGTTGTTGAACTACTTGGTGATGTTATTGGTGTTTATATATGTTATGTGCATATACGATGTTGGTGAATTTTTTTACATGCTATTGGTGATGAATTGTTGGTGAAAGCAAGCCGTTGAAAAATGTGGTGAATGTATGCATAGTTGATTGAGTCATAAGTTCACACTACACATGTTGAGTCGGATGTTTACATCCATATTGCCGTTGACCGGATACTTGTATCCATATAGCCGTTGAAATTATAGCCGTTGACAATGATGTTCTGTTGACATCAGGGGTGACGACCTCGGAGGTGAATTGGTACCACACGTGTCTAGAGTCGGTCTAGGCACATTGCATGTTTAGGGTGTGTCATAAATGTTTATGTGCTCGATGTGAATTATGTGTTGGTGTATTTGTGTGCTTGGTGATTATTTGCAATTGATGAATCTTATACTTGTGCAAATATGGTTGATGATGACTTATGACGATGCTCATTTATGAATATTGAAATATTATGTTATTTAATCCTGTTTATCTTTTCGATTATGATTGATGTGAAGCTAACCCCCAGTGGTCTGTGGTGGACCGCCTACCTATTTGTGTGAATGGGTAGACGACGTGCAGGATTAGTTGTTTTGCTTGCTTGGTGAGTACTCGAGGATAGCGGGAGCTACCTCCGTTGGTTATTCGTGTTCGTGTCTTAGATAGGCTCTGATCTAAGACGGTGTCTTTATCTTGTTTTGAATTTATTTTTATCATTGAGATTTACCCATATGTCGGGATTTGATTTATTATACTATGTGGATTTATTTATGATGTGATGACATGGCTACTTGAGGTGTATGAGATATATTTCTGCTGTGATGTTTTATATTGAGATATATTTATTATAATTGCATGATTTGTCGTTTTAATAGAAATAGAGCGTTACAAAAGGGACTTTCCCATGGTGAGAAAGAACTCCTCATTCCCAAATTAAACGGCACCGTGTGGGGAATGATGAAATTAAATGGCAGGTTTTCCATTTTCTCATGATACAGCAAAGTGCCATTGCACTTTTCCATTTTCCATTTTCCATTTTCGTAAGGCGAGATTGAACACTTTGACCCACCCTAAAGTTAATCCTCGTCATAAATCAATTGACAATTATGCATTATTGCATGTCTTTGTTTCTGCTCAACAAAGATAGTTTGGTTTATTCTCCAGCGATTATTTCTTCTCCAATTGATAACCAAGAAAGCAATGGTAAGCAAAATACTAGCATGGCTAACAATGAGATTTGTCTGCTTCAAAAATCCAAACCTTCGTACTTGATTTTGGTGCGTCTTAATACATGTTGAAGTTATTCCTAACTAACTTGTTGATAGAATGGAAACTCCATATTATCATGAAGTCAATTTCTGGTTGCGAGGTTAATTTCAATAAAAGTATAGTTGGTGTTAATGTGGCTCCTTTTTGGTTGGCTGAGGCGGCTTCCATTTTAATTTGAAAATTTGGGTAGATACCTTTCATTTATTTGGGGCTTCATATTGGTGGAGATTCCTGTAAGTTGAATTTTTGGCAACTACTCCTTGACTGTATAAAATCTAAGATTGTCGAGTTTGAAGAGTCACAACTTATCTTTAGGTGGCTGATTGGTTCTCCCGAAGTATGTCTTGTTATCTCTCCTAGTGTATTTTCTTTCCTTCTTCAACGCTCCCGCATGTATCATTTCTTATATCAAATCTATTTTTAATTGTTTTTTTCTAGGGGGAGTGAGGAAGTTAGAAAAATATCTTGAATTAAATAGGATATTGTTTGCTCTAATAGGACAAAGGATTTCTGAGGGTTAGGAGGCTAAGGAAATTCAATATGGCATTGTTAGGTAAATGGTGGTGGATGTTGAAGAAAGAGTGTAGTAGTTTGTGGTTTGGGGTGTTGGTAGTAAGGTTTGGGGAGGGTAGCCTTTTTGTTTACGCTGACGTTGGAGGGGTTTGGTGTGGTGGCGTAATTTAGTAAGTAATGGTCATGGTGTTGGTACAATTGTAGGTAGTTGGATTGACGATGTGTGTGCAAGGTGGGTGGTGGTAGTTTCCTTTTATTTTGGTGGGATCCTTGGATGGAGGATGTTGCTTTGAAAGTTAAGTTTAGTCGCCTTTTTTAGCTTTCTGATAACAAGATGACTACAGTGGCTGAAATGGAGCACTTAGGATGGGGTGGAAGTGGAGAGGTTTGGAAGTGGCGCAGGCCTTTACGCGTGTGGGAGAAGGAGAAGTTGAGGGAGTGTAGAGCTTGTTTGAATTCTATTATTTTGCAGGATGATGTTATTGACAGGTGCTAGTGGAATATTCACACTTCAAAATCTTTCACCGTCAGGAGTGCTTATAATTTTCTTCAATAAACTTCTTCTTAACATATCAATGAAGATGACTTCCATGTTTTTTTCCGCATAAAGATGCATCTCTCAAAGTTAATCTTTTTGTGTGGCGTCTCCTTTTCAACTGTTTACCAACAAACGACAATTGGTAAAAAGTGGGGTGTTTCGAGATATTTCTCAACAATGTGTGGGGGGGTGTGATAATTTAGAAGAGGCCGCTTATCTATTTCTTCATTGTGATTTTTTTCGTCAAATTTGGTTTGTTGTGTACAATTGATTAAACTTTATCTTGGTTAAGTCATTTAATATTTCAAATCATTTAAATTAGTTTGGTTCTTTCAGGGGCTTTTCTAAATGCAAGAAAGACATTATTTGTTTAGTTTGAGTTTTATAGAAAGAAAGAAATGCAAGAATATTAAAAAATTCACAAAATACTTTCACCCTTTGCTTGACAACATCATGACTCTATCTTTTCATTGTAAACACAAAAATCTTGCTTTTGACTTCCATACATGGTGGACCAATCCATTAAATTTCTTCTTATAGTTCTTTTTATTTTCATTCAAATGTTTCTTACCTATTTGAGATGTAACTTGATTTTTTCTTTTTTCTTCTCTCTAACACACCTTCTCGGGGGCAAGTAAAGAGGTTTGATTATTGAAATTCCATTTTAGTTTCTTAATTTTAATTTTTTTTTGACTAAAACAATTCAGTAATTATAGTTAATAAAAAAGTTAAAAATGATTAAAATGCAAGTATGTCGGTGGAAAAGAATAATAAATTTTATATTTGTAACATAACAGATGCACATGACAGCATTGCAAATGTGCACAGCAGCAGCATGAATGCACAGGGTGCAGCGCACCTTCCACCAGCTCGGTTTCAACCTTGATAGGACATCGACGACATCCGGGCATGTTTGCTTCTGTATGGCAGCGACCTCACAGGGGTAGAGTTAAATGTAGCGTGGACGAGGGCACTTTTGTAACATCACAGGGATCAGGATGCATATTCGTGATGACGAGGGCACTTTTGTTCTTGCTAAATGCATACCGTTGTCAATTTTGCACACTGTTAATGTTGGAGAAGCCTTAGGTCTCTATTATGCATTGGAATGGCTTAGTGACACGAGGTTCGACAATGTTAATTTTGTCTTGGATTCCAAAACTACCGTGGATGCTTTCAACCATACTCGTCCAGATATTACTGAATTTGGACTTATTATCTCCGCTTGCAGAAGTATGTTTAGGTCGAAGTTTACAAACTCTTAGGTTGAGTTTAATCAACGACAAGCAAATAAGGTAGCTCACACTCTTGCCGGGATTGCCGCATTATTAGCTAGTTCCACTACTTATACTATTGTACCTCGTTGTATTGAACATTTGATTACTAATGAAATGCTATGCACGTTTTATTAAAAAATAAAAAAATAGAAAAGATGACCCCTAAGTTTAGCGAGGAGTAACAAATTTAAAGAGAAAAAACGGTGAGAAATTGATTGACAGGTTCTGACCATTGTAACCCACCTGGCCACTACAAACAGAAAAAGATAACCACTTTACAAAGCTGAAAGCTCGTCATAGTCATAGGTGAATTGTGAATAGATCACTTATCTTATCACAGTTCACAACTTGTACTGTTCACCAAAAAGAAAAACATGGCGAGTGGTAGGCAGATTGGTGTAGCTTTAGATTTCTCCAAGGGAAGCAAGATCGCTCTCAAATGGGCTATTGATAATCTTCTCCGTGACGGTGATACTCTTTATATCGTTCATATCAATCATTCCCAACCCACTGAATCTCGTAATCTTCTTTGGTCAACCACTGGTTCTCGTAAGCACTAACATCTTCTAATTAATCAATTTTCATAAAATAAATTAATTTTTGTTGATAAGGATCATAGAATTATGATTATGTTGATGTGGATTTTTTGTGGGTGAAGCTTTGATCCCGTTGTCTGAGTTTCGTGAGAAGAACGTGGTGCACCAGTATGAAGTGGAACCTGATGCTGAGGTTTTGGACATACTTGATACTGCTTCTAGACAGAAACAGGTTTTTTTAATTATCAATTATTGAGTTCGGTTTTTTTATTGTTTTAATTGATTAATGTTTGAATTTGATTTAGATAATGTTTTTTGTAAGATGTTTGTTGAGGTTTGACTTAAGTTGAATTGTGTATAGATTACTGTGGTGGCGAAGGTATACTGGGGTGATGCAAGAGAGAAAATTGTTGATTCTGTTGGGGATTTGAAGCTTGATGCTTTGGTTTTGGGTAGCAGAGGTTTGGGTGCCATACAAAGGTACTACTTTGGTTTGTTTTCCTTTGTTTTTTTATTGAAGTATGCACTTGTTTGGTACTTGAAATTTAGTATTGTATTAACTTAGGGTATGTTTGAATTGACTTACTTGAATTTATCTATTGACATAAACAGTAAACACTTATGAGACGGTTTAGGAGAACTTATGAAAGCAACTTCTGACATCTTCATAGATTGTTTGAAGCTTATTTTCATAAGTTCTCCAATATCACCTATGAATACAACTTATATCTTATACGAAAATAATTTGACTTTATTTTAGCTTGTTATAAAAATAGTTTATAACAATATTTTAAAATGATTAGAACTTACACCCTCCGGTCACAAATATAAGCAAAAATCTATGTTTTAGATTCATTCAATAAATGATATATGTGGTCTTTATTGTAGACAACATACATCATTTATTGAATGAATGTAAAATATGAATTTTTGCTTATATTTGTGACCGGAGTATGCAATAAGCTGCAAATTAAGTTGTTTTTGCAGACAGGACCTTACACCACCTCATCAACAATATTTTAAAATGATTTATAGAATTTTAAAATGCAATCTTGTTTGCTCCTTCATTGATAGAACATTTGGTATTCGTAGTGACTGTAATTGTTGGAAATATTAAGAGAAAAATAGATTTCAAATAGTTAGGAAAGATAGAAGGGACAAACTTAATATCCGGTGCAACCTAATATCCGGTTTCGCTCCCCACAGTTTACACAGTTACGTGTCTGAACCCATGCACTCGAGACCAAACACGACGGAGCTTCACAAACAATGCCCAGAATAATTGAGAGTATAATAAAAAACAATGAACTTAATTTTTGACAACTTATCCTTCCTACCATTGTTTCCATACGTCTTTTTTTATATATGGTGCAAGTGGCCACATACTAGAAGAATTTCTTCAAATTACCGTTGCCACATTTTCATAGCAAAATCAATGATATCGATGGCCATGAAGACCCAAGAACGGTTGGATATTTTGTTTTATAACCGTAAGCAATTAAACCAAATGGTTATATAGTTTTAATGAGACACATTTGCAGTAGTAAAGGACACTTGATTGTCATTATATTCTACAGTAATGATGTCATGGATGCAATCAAAACCGAGTGAATAATGTTAGGGATCCATTTGATGACAAATTCAAGCAGCAGAGGGGCGAACTTGATCAATATATTGCAATTTTATGGATTATTTTTAGAATATTGATAATGTGAAAGACTAGTTGATACAGTTCTACAAGTTCAAAGTCCAAATTGGGACTTACTTGTTTCTTATTAGTCCTTTTTTTTTTTCATTGAAATTTTTTAAAACATGATCCTTAGCTAGTTTAATTTAGCCTTAGTGATATAATCATGCATCAGAATAAGATCACATGAACTGTCAAGAAGGCTTACTAACCAATTGTGTAAACAACACTGTCAAATTAATCTTGGCTTGAGTTTTATAGCCTGATTCTCTTGGATGAGGGACTTGCTGAGGTTTTTGTTTCCCAAAGATATTGAAATAAACGAACTTATTAATTAACAACTGAATTGATCCATGGTTTTAATTTCTCAATGATGTTTATATTGGTTGAATGTAGGGTATTGCTGGGGAGTGTGTCCACTTATGTCACTTCAAATGCAAGTTGCCCTGTAACAATTGTGAAAGAATCTGTCGCTTCTACCATCTGATATGCTGCTGCTGTGTTTGGTTGATCTTTGCAAATGACAGTTCCCTCAGTTCTTACATGTGCTTATTTATGTATGGCCTACTTGAAACTTGATTATTAAGTATTCATCAAGCACCAGTTTCTCAAAACTCTATTTATAGTTTATATAAGTGCTTAAGCTAGAGCCAAAAGTGTGTTAATAATTGAGCTTTGTGATGGATCTGTTTCAAACTTGCTACCTAACATGATGGATTGGATTGCCATGTTTTATATTTGATTTTTACTGTCTTTGTGTGCCACGTAATCATCAGCCCTTTGCTTTTGGGATATTCTATCTCTTGTTTGATTTTGTTGTGTTCATCTTCAGTTGGTTTGGCTTTCTTTTAACTACGACTTCATCCCTAAACTTTTCAGTCAATTTAAACAATGATGACAATGTATCTTTCTTATTGTATGTCCAATGCATTGTTCTTAGTTATCTAAATACAGCTATTAACAGAAGCAAGTGTTTTATAACTATTAGAGGTGAGTGAGTTGGCATTAATATGTCAAAATGAGTTTTTACAGTGGACCAATTTTCAGTAATATAAAAATTAATTTCAAGGCCAAGAAGTAGTCAAAATGCAATACAAAGAGAGGGAAATGTAACTCATATCAACAATTTCATAAGAAATTTATCACAAACTTTGATCAAATTGAAATTCAAGAACAATACTTATTTACAGATGCAATAAATACCAAGGGAGTCATTTTTATGTTTTCCATGGAGACCTTTCACCATTGTCAAAGCTCTCTCTTCACAGTCGAAGGTGTATCATTCATCATTGTATGGTCTTGTCACTCCTCTTCCATCTTGCGCGTTTATGTGCGTGGGCACGTTTCTGCCAAGAGTGAGTGAGACTAAAGAAGGCATTATGAGAGGGAAAGTCGAGTGAGAGAAGGAGAAGGTAGAGGAGAGTGGGTGGCGTTGGAATACTAGAGTTATATTCTCTCCCGTTTTACTATGTGTATTATTAACATGCTTTTGATTCATTGATGATTCTTATTTATTAATTTTGTTAAGTCTTAACCTAATTTTTTCTGTCCACTAATCCTTTATTAAGTTTACAACAACTCTATCCTAAAATTTTGGCTCTAAATTTGCATCATATATGTTTTTCATTTCTCTCTTTAATAATTATGAATATTTTTCAAAGCAAAAATTTAATAGATATCTTAATCCTTATTCTTATCCTTATTTATTAATTTTATTAGGTTTGCAGCAACTTAACTTATTGTTTCTGTAGATATATTTTTTTTGACAAGTTGTTATACACTTATTTAATACGTTTACGAACAGAATACCCTAATTTTCATGCAAACTCGGCTACCATAAATAATTTGTTAGGAACCATGAACTGCATTAATTTTTTATGTTTAACTAGCAACAAACCCGTGCTAAGCACGGCCCATGCTCCGCACGGGTTAATTCAAAACGAGGGGTTATGCATCAAAGCACATTGCAATGCTATATGAATTGAGAAAGAAAAAAAAACTAATGAATAAAGTCGACGTTAGAGATAAAAACTAATGAATAGAGTTTAAAAATTATAACGCCTTGAGTGAGGAACAATAAGTTGGAAAAAATCACCAATGTGGAATGGAGAGAAAAAATGGTCGAAAATTAAGTGAGTTCATACTCGTATGAAAAAGTTAATTACTAAAAAATGGTAAAAATATTAAAAATAATAAAGATGTTGTTATGAGTCACGTGTATGAATTGAATAATTGTATTATGTAGTAACTCATTTATCATTTTTTCAGCATTTTTTATAGTCATATTCCTAAAAGATATAATAACTAATAATCAACAACAATATGAAATATTATTATATAATATGACATGGTGGCCTGACTTATTTGATTCTCGGTTGTTTCTAAATATGTTGAGATCTGCAGGTTTCAAGGTCTCTTGTTTGCCTACATTTTGGTTCTTCAAGCTCGAAAGAGCTTTTATGCTTGCTGTTTATTTAGTTCTTAAAACTTGAATTTTAATATCATGCTGACAAACGATCCATTAGTTATTCTATGTATATGTTCACTTTTTATTTTTTGTAACTTGGTTTCGCGCTCATATATGAGTTCACTGGGTTGCACCCTGATTAGTGAGTTTTTTCTTTAGGGTTGATCAATCTTTTGAAAGTTACTCTCTCTCTCAACTAAATTGGATCTTTTGTTACAAAAGATACAAAAGGGTAAATATATGTTGATGTATCAAAATATTAACATAGGACAAACTTTTATTTTTACATGTCATTAACATTCATAATTAGATAATAAGATAATAGATTGGAAATTGTTTTTTTAAAGAAATTGTAAATTGTTTTTAACTCTTTAGATATTTAGAAGTTGAATTATAGGAAAATTTGTTTTTATTGAGATTAAGATTAAGTTTGTTTGTTCTTTAAAAAAAGATTAAATTAGTGTTGTTTTATGATTTATCGAGAGAATTTGTTTTAATTTGTTTTTAAGGGAGCAAAAATAGGGGGAGATTGAAGCAAAAGACACAAAAGAATATAATTTTGATGACATGTCAAAAAATTAAGAAGGGGTAAAATTGTATTTTTGGTAGACATTAAGTTTCATATATAGAGAATAGACTATAAAAGTAATAAATAAAATTGACATGTGCAACAATATAATTTTGTATTCTTTTTATCTTTTTTCTTTATAATTATTTTTATTATTATTTGATTGTAATATTGTATCTTTAATAAACTAGTTTGCGTTTATTGATCGACCCATGATATTACGGGTTAAATATTATTTATTGGTCTCTATTATAGTCGAGAAGATCGTGCGTCGCACGGGTCAAAAGTCTAGTTCAATATAAGTTTGTCAAGTAATGAATTTGTTCTGACTTTAAGGTTGTTGCACCAATTTTCGAAGGTATTGTTGATTTGTTATAAAGTGACTCGTTAAGTTGAAAATTGTAAATGTTTATAAAAACTTCATTAATTTTGATTCTCAAATCATACGACTTTTTGGTGTACCAGAACATGCTCTAATTTGTTTTAAGAAATAATCATAATTAAGATTTTTGACACCCAAATGACCATAAGAAGCATTCATTCCACAATCATCATTTCTTTTGATCGGCTATAGAACTAAACTCTACCCGAGTTCATATATTGCTTAAAATTTATCCCCCTTTAAAAGAGTATGTAGAGATCGAACCACATTCATCTCACATAAATTTGGTGTTGTTTGGTGGATTTAATTGATAATGAATTATGTTACGTGGTGTTTACCAAGTTATTAGTTATAGTAACTTATTCCTCAAAAAAAAGAAGTAATAGTAACTTATTACCACTCGGTATTTTATGTTTTAGAAATATAAATAAATGGGCTAAACAACTTAAAGTGTGGTAAGAAGAAAATTAATTAATAATAAATAATTATATACTCTGTTCAAATCTGAACACATGAGTCGTTGTAGTATAGTGGTAAGTATTTCCGCCTGTCACGCGGACGACCCGGGTTCGATCCCCGGCAACGGCGAAATTTTTTATTTTTGAATCAAAACTAAAATTTCTGAAGTGGGTTCCAAGCTTCTGCGCGACGCACTCATACATTAATGTTGCTTGCAAGCGATAGTTATACTAAGTTTGTAACTTGTAATGAATTTAACAAAACGCCACCTTCTTCTTATTATCAAACAACATAAACTATTACGCTTTGTTTTCCCCACCACAATCTCACCTGCAATGTCTAACGTATCACGCCGGAATCTAACAACAACCAGCATTCACATTATGGCGTTAGACGGAATCGTCAACGTGAACTCACTCTTCACATTGGCACTCTTCCTTGGTATCACATCCACCAACACGAACACCGCTTTAGTTGGAGAAAACCCCGCCTGCATAGCCGGACCCTCAATCGCTGAAAGCCTCATGAAGTACCATGTCTACTCCTTCAGCTCCTTCCTTTTCTCGAGCCTCATTGCTTTGGCCATAAAAAATGTCATCAATATTAGTAAAGGTGGTGATGGAGCTGCTGCTAGAAATTACTTGGTCCAGGGTTATGCTGAACTTGCTGTGGAAGTTAATACTATTGGTTTGAGGTTAGGAACTTTGGTTTCGGCTTTTGGATCGGTTTTCGGATGTGGGTTTTTGGTTATGGCTTTGGTTGATTTGGTTCAGATTAAGTTGGGAACTTTGGCTTGTGGAAGTCATTATACTTTGGCTGCTGTTGCTCCTTTGCTTGTTCTTGTTCCTACTGCGTTACTTATCTATGTTATTCTTGTCCTCTATGCTTTTACTCGTTAAGTTATTATCGCAAACATGTATATATAAATTCAAATAGTGTTTGATGAATCAAAAGGAATGATGTTTATATTGTTTTTTTCTTTTCTGAAGATGTTTATATTGTTGTTAATAATCAGTGAATTAGTCAAATGCATAAAATATTTTAAACAAGAGACCAGGTCCAAATTATCCAGGAAGGTGTAGCATTCAAATTTTATTTCATATATGAGATGTGAAATGTGATTAGGCCTCTTGCGTGTGACTCTCAAAGTTAGCTCAAGTTCTTTCTGATGTCAATGTCTTCCCCAAATTTCAGTTTATCAAATAATCCGATTAATTTGCGAGTTTTTTTTTCATTCATCCAAACCAACAATTGCTGATTGCACAGCAAATTTTTCTTTTGAGAGAAAATTCAACCACAAAACCTCAATTAGAGGCTACTTGACATGTTCTTACTGGAAATGGTGGCTGTAAGTGTAAAGATTTCCCAATGTCTCTAATTTGGCTACCATTTGACATGGGATTGAATGCAAAATATACATTTTGATATCATTCAAGAATTACCAAGCCCCCAGTAACCTAGGCAAATTTCATTGACCGAGTGTTGTGAAAATTGTTGAAGGGATGAAGTGCTTCCCAAATTAAGCACTTGCTGCCAGAATATTATACAAATGTTCTACATGGAATGGTTCCAGAAGAAAATGTCCACAATAGGTTAGTAGGTTTTTTATATTTTAGAGATCAAATTAGAGAAAAAGTGATAATCCCGAGTTCAAACTAATTTAGTTTGATTTTTTTCTTTTAACCCATATAATTAGTAGTTTTACGAGTTTCACTAGTAGAGACTTATGTGTTATATGAAAAGAGGTAAGCATTTGACAATCCAATACGACGTGAATTCTCAAATATTAATTATGATATGAACAGGCAGCTAAAAAATGGTTGCAAGTATAAATAAAATGGGCAAGTGTAATTTTTTTTCAGCAAAGATGTAAATTATTAAGGATAGGGAAATAGGAACAGGAAGCTGACACTTGATGTACCGCAACAATACATTTTTGTAAAGGCATGATATATTGACAGCTGCAAATAATTTGATTGGAATTGAATTTGAAATGGATACACTTCACATTTGAAAAACAAGCTTTTATAATAAGAGATAAGCAAGTCTGTGTTATAGCAGATCTCTAACAAGATCAATTTGGATTGACCCTGTAGATAAAATATACAAGCTGCTGTCTCATTCAACACCTTCATTATGCAAGGTAATATCCATCATAAAAACTGCTGGGCAAAAAATAACGAGGTTGATTTACTTTTTCTTCTATGACAATTTGTACATTACAGATAAGGTGGATTTCCCATTGAGTGAAGTTCAATCAGTTTCAACATTAAAACCTTTACCTTCATCAAGTGGGGACTCAATAATAGTAAACAGTAAATGTCAATCCTGATCTACAAACTAGCCAGCATAGAACCCAGTAATGCACTCAAAACTCGAATAACAGAAGTCATAATCCACAATTACTACTTCCATGTTTGTTGCACAATCCTGCTTCTTCCATAATGCATCATGTTTCTGAGGAACAACAATTTATACACAAAAGAGGGTGTTAGAATTTATAAAAGCATTCCTTCCTCTAAATTTGACTTGGCGAGTTATTAGGCAGGTGAAGATTAAACTTTAAAAGTAATCAAAATAATAGAGCAGCTATTTTTCACATGGCAAAAAAGAAAAGACAACTAATGGTTGAAGCCTTTTACTTTACCAAAACTATTTTCATCCTTAAAGGCAGTACTTGCTAACATATCTAAACAAAAGCAGGAAAACGGTATGCTCCCGAGTATAACATGACCATATAACATATAAGAGGATGACAAGCAGATGCGGAGTTTGACGAAAATATCATCTTTGTATTTTATAATGACAGAAACGAGTATCATGTCTTAAATCAATAACTTATTCTTTATTGTTAACTTTTTTCATATGTTTTCCATACCAGCTTAACTCTACCAGTATATCAAACATATCAACAAACTCGCAATTCTCGAAAAAACCTCAAAATTAAGTTCATCAATATTGTACGTTGTCTCTAATGTGTCCATGAACGCAAAGGGAAAACAACAAAGTTTCTTAAAAAGAAAACTTGAAACACGGGACATTAGAGAGAGAAGAAGAGAGTAAGGGTTCAAACCTCAGCGTGCACCAAATATCTCTTGTGGTGGATCATAAATACTGGAATCAGGAAAGATCTCTTCAAAATCTTGTTTCACTCTGTTTCTCAAAAGAGGATGTGGCAGGAGCCCTTTCAACAAAATTCTGAATGGCAACTCCTCTGGTGGATCTGGAGAATTCTTCATGTCCTCATATACATTCATCGCATCCGCAGGAGATCCACTACTCAAGAATCCCCTTATGACTTCAGTATAAGTCTGAGAATCAGGGAACAGATTCTCCTTCCTCATACTTTCCCACAATTGCAACACGTCGTCCATTTTTTTCGCCCTTGCTAATGCAATAATTAAGTCCTTATACAGGAATATGTCAGGCTTGTACCAGTCCTGCTTTTGCATCACCTGAAACACCTGCAAATTCATTGAAGTCACTCCTAAGGCCAACATTACAAGCACTTGTTCAAAAAAAGCATAGTTATAATAATCACCCCTAGTAAAAGTCAAAACCTAATATCAACCGATAATTTCCAGAAAGGGGATGGTCTGACATAAGATTTTGAGTCAAACATCAATTTAGTCCATCCAAAATAACTATTTCACCCATTCAGTCCCTAAACTACATGAAAATAATAATTTGTCATTAAACTACACGAAACCCATCAAGTTAATCGCTAAACTACATGAAATCCACACCTTTAGTCAGTAGTACCTCTTCTCAATATACAACAGCAGGGACTTAATATTAATTCATATAGTCTAGGGACTAATTTGACGAATTTCATATAGTTTTCGGACTAACTTGGCGACTTTCATATTGTTTAAAGACTATCATTTTCATATATCTTAGCAAATAAATAAAAGACAGTGATAGTCCGCGGACTAAAATTGATGGTTTACTTAAAAAAAAAAAAAAGTACGATCAGGGTTTAAAAAAGGTTCACAGTTGCGATCTGGGCCGCCGACATACAGGTTTTTGATGTCCCTGCATAAGCGATTGAGGCTGTATCCGATACATATTGACCACGATTCTACTTAAAATCAAGGACTGCAACTTAACCTCATTTAAAAAATTAAGTAGAACTATATTTTCACATTGTAAAAACAAAGCTTATATTGAACCATCATAACAATTAACAAACATGTTTCTCAGAAGCATTACAACAAACACGTTACATGCAACAAACATAAAAAACAAAACGGTACAAGAATTCAAAAAGAGGGAGTAAAAAAGAAACCTTAAGAGCGAGAGAAACTTCTTGTTGTCGCTCAAGTTCAGTGAGAACAGCAATCAAATCCATCTTTAACAACCTTAAAACATGAGTTTTGATGAACTTGGGAAGCTTTTCTTCATCGTCTTTAAACCTTTTCAACCCAGAAATGACATAGAGAGCTTCTTTACCAATGAGTTTCTTTCCTCTCCAAAGAGGACCCCTTGGTCTTCCGTCGTGGTATTCTCTAAAACCAGTTACGTTTTTGTGTTCAAATGATGTAATAAAGTGCGTTGAAGATAATGCAGATGAAATGTCTCTGATGGTTTTTGTTGAATTTGATGTGAATTGTGTGAGGAATGCTGAAGTTAAACGATGATGGGTTTCCCATTTTCTAAGGATACAGCGAAGTGCCATTGCACTTCTCGAATATTGGAGCAGGGTTTAAGGTTGAGACGCGAATGAATGTAAATTGTAAATGTGTGAAGTGACTTACAAAACAAAAGCCATAATCCAAAACATTTTCTGTATTTATTTTTTAAAATTTGTGAAGTGACTTAAATTTATATTAACTTTAATTTTATTTGTTAACAATTGGATATAACTTTCACCTCCAAAAAAAAAAAAGTGGATATAACTTTAACCACAAAGAAAAAAAGTAGATATCATATAACTAATATAGGAGACTATTGAAATAAATAATTAGAAATGAGTCTACTGTATTGCATCTTTTCTTCATCCCAACGATTTATTTTAAGTGTCTCAAATCTTATTGTTTATAAATTAAAATAAACATGTATTTAAGAAAATGAAAATAGAAGGTAGTTTTGAAAGTAATCAGACTATAAGTATGCAAGTAACCCAAAATTTAAATAGCTAGTGAGCAGATTTTGCAAAATTGATCCTCCCCTCTTGTTTTTAAGTCCTTCATGTTTTTATATGCTACTTCTTTATATGTATGTGGTTATATCTAAGTATCTAACTGTAGTTTACGCCCAACACTGTTATCAACATGTTGATGATATGCTTGTTGTCGATGTGTAAGGGATCAATATTAATAAAAAAGAAGGACTTAATTAGTTAACCTTCTTCTCAGAAATTGGTTGCTTAAAGTTCCTAGTCCCCAATCATTTTCCTTGCAACAATAGCTTCAATTCAGAAAATGTTTTATAGTCATGTTGTGACAAGTTTAAAATTAGTGGAGCATCTCACACAGTTGAAGAATATAAACAATCAGACATCATCCGCTCACCGTCGAGGCATCAATGATAGTGCGGTTGTGCTCACCATCGATGATAGTACGGTTGTTATAGTGATAGTGTGCAGCACTTCTGGCGGTGACGGTCCATAAACATGACTATATATTGGGTTTTCACGATGACAACATGTAGAATCCTTTGCTCAATTCAACTTTCATATATGGTGGCATCATGGTGGCAGGACTTTCAAGCATACTCAGTTGTGAAAACTAGTCCAGACTCGAGAGCTATTGTAGAATATAAGATGATTTATATCTTAAGTTTATTGTTGGGTTTTGGAGGCATATGTTGCTGAAGAGATACAATACAATCAAGATGCGATGAATTGTATTGTGACGAGTATAAGACATAGATGCTCTAGCAAGATAATCAACAACACCATTAGTTGAACGTCTAATAAAAATATGAAAGTTATTAGCTACATGTTAAAGCCTTGTTATGTTTATTTTCATTGTTAAAATCACCGGTGTTGTGCTTTGCCCAAAAAGAAATTAAAATGAAAATCACTTGAATTAACTTAATAGTTTTTTTTTTTCTTTTCAATTTGACTCAACGTTATTCCATTTGTCTTGTGATCTTGTCCTATGTTGCGAATTACATGCACCTACGGTGTCATATACTTCTCCAATGACTACCAAATCAAACATTTTTTCATAATAAAAATAAACCAAACAAATTGTTAACATATCACTACAAAGATTGGACAAATAATTAGCTACATATGTAATCAAAGTTGAATTAGAACAAAGATTGTCAACTGACGGAACCAACAAGCGAAACAGAATTACAGAAAATTTAGACACCCATCAATCAGGTTACTCTAACAGCTGATTCTAACTATCATTTGATTACACAGATTATAGGTATATTCTAGTTGCCGCAAGTATTAGTTTACAACGGCAACAACAATAGTAGCTTATTCTTCTCCATAAGCAAAGCAACAGTTTCTGCTGCATTACCTGTTGAGGGGAAAAAAAGCGGGAAGGTTACAACTAAAAACAATTACTGTGAAAATTAAACATTACATACTGTAAAAACCCAGGGAATAACAAAAGCCTACAATATTAATGAAGAGAACTATGAACCTTTGGGAAGTCGGTATGCTCAAGTATGTAGGTAATTGGCAGCCATCATTAACTCCAGAGTTAATTCAGGTTCAATAGGAAACTCTCTGTCCTTCCCACTAGCAAAACCAACATAAACACATCAACACAATAATTTAATAACACTAAATAAAATTGAGGGATTTAAAAAGCTTAACATCAGTAAGAAAAACATAACTCCAATACCTAAAACAAACTTTTGCAACTATCACAAAAGCAATCTAGAAAAAGGTATTATAAAATGATGATGTAAATGTCCAAGGACGTAAGCTAGCGGGTCAAGTGTAAACTAAAAATGGTAAGGTTGCTTGGTTATAATTTCAAATCACTCAATAATTTTCAATTTGTTAACCTCCGGTTCCCAAGGGAAAGGGGCCCTGGTAATCCGGAGTTAAACATTATTGGTCTAAAACATAGGTCATAACTCATAATTGTTGAACAAGTTCACAAGGCATCTGGATTCACACTAACTAACTTTTTTGAACTTAAAACAACCAAACATAATCATTGCAATTCGATCATCTTCCAATTGCAATTCAGATTTCAAATTTCATTGCAAAAAGTGTATGAATGTGGTCAACTAGATGAACATAATTCAGTTTTACCTCCAATTGCAATTCTATCGTCTTCCACTAAACCTTCGTTTAGTGATGTTTAGTCAACAATAACAAAACTATCCAACATTTATTAATAACAAAACTATCTCCAATTGCAATACCTAGCGAATTCAAGATGCCAATAAAAATACTGACAAATCTTCTCAAGAATAGTTGAACTAATCTCAGGAAACGTCACTTGTCCGTGTTCCCTTTCAGCAAAACTCCCTAGCAATTAACAAAGAACGGATCACATCTTCAACAATCTTAACCTTGTATGAATTAACGCTAATTCTTAACCCTAATTGCACTAATTGAAAAAAAACTATAAAAAGGTAAAGTGATCGAGGAAGAAAAACAAACCTGGAGAGGTAAGCATGTTGCGAATAGTTTGTGAAACCATTGCAGCTTCTTTGTCAACGACGAATTCGAATCCATCGGAACTGATCAGTTTCACTGTGTCTTCCTTCTTCATCTTTTTCTTTTTTCTTTCTTGTGTTGTTGAATCGTTCTGGTTATGAAAATGAGAGATCGCGTTTTCAAACGGGTTCATACCGGGTTTTTTTATTGAAAATTCATGGGTTCCACTAACCCGTCCAAGGCCCATTATTATGTTATGGGTTTTACATCCTAAAACAAACATTCTACGTTGAAATAAATAAATAAAATATCCTTTTAGGGAAAAAATAAATAAAATATTGACCAACTAGTTTTTGTGGTGAGTTGACAACTACATTTGATCGAGTCAATAACTATTTCTTTATGATGATGACGATGATAATGATGAGTTTATAGTATATAAATTGTAAAAAAAAAAAAAGGTTTTTAGCATATAACTACTAAATGGTTGGTCTTTTTTTATTTGATGAGAAAATGCTTGATCTTTGAACATTTGTCAAGTTTTTAGTTTATTATTATGTGGTCTATTCATATGAGCGTTAATGTATTTAATCTTATCAAGACTTTACAATTAAATTTGTTTGGGCAAAAATAGTAATATGATGTGTGACCTCACCACATCCACCCTTCAATACAATTTGATAAAAAAAAAAAAAAAACTTATAACCTCTTTATACATTTTTCAATATATCTTAGAAAGCATTGACTTGTATACTTATAGATTACTCATCAAACGAGGTCTTAACGCTAATAGCGTGAAGGTCATCCCTGTCAGTGGCGTAGCCAGGACCCTGAGATAAGGGTTCAAACTTTTGAATTTTAATTAATAATTATAATAATATATATTAAAAAAATTATAATATTCTCTCAACTATTTCAAAATACTATTTCAACAAAAGCATAAAAAATCATTCCAAACCACTGAAATACCAAAGTTCACTGGGTCAAAAACCCCACAATCAACAAAAGCATAAATAAAATTTATCACATTTAACAAAAACAAAGTTCCTAGATTCAACAAAAACATTAAAAAAAATCATACCGTAATTTTTAATTTGTTTTTTGTTGACAAAAATTGAAAAGGTCTTTCCTCTTTTATACTCCCTCGAATCCTAAATACAAGAGAAGAATAATTTTTAGGTTCATTGAATAATTAATGTATATGGACAATAATATAAGCTAAATACACCATTTATTCAATGAACTTAGGAGAAAAAAATATTCTCTTATATTTAGGACCGGAGCCAGTATTTAAGTAAGAATATTTATGTTATTTACAATACCTAGTTTAGTAACAAGTACGAATATTTGCGGGCACGAATGACGTTAAATCTGCATCCTTTTTTTTTTTGAAATGACAAATATTATGAATAACGAGTAATCGCAAGACGCGAAAAACTCAAAAAAGGAGAAAAGCAATACAACCGGTGCCGCATATATACGGAACACCTCCCAACCAAAGCATCAACCCATACTAAATAATGAGGCCAAAATATACATTTGAAGGAAAACCCATGTATACCTTTGCCTCATTATCCCCAAAGCGAGAAAACTGATCAGCCCAAAATATACCCATGTTAAATCTGCATCCATATTCATAAAATATCAGGTAATATTATTATTTTATTTTATCTAGGGATATTCCTTAAGGTATTAGCACCGTGCCCGTGACAGATTTTATCTCTGGATATCAACAAGGTACAAATTTTTTTGCCACCTCTACTTGAGTGGTCGAGCTGAAACTTAAGCTTTTCAATGGGTTGGCCTTTAAAAATATTAATTTATCGTCATTCACATCTCATAAAAATAATAACACTTGCATCAATCCATCATAAATTTTAATAAGAGGATCATGTATAGGTTGGTCATATATTTTATATTTATACAAAGTAAATTTTAGAATGAGGAGACGATGACCCAATCTAAAGCAAAGAAGATAATACACATGTGTTTACCTTCCTCAAAAGCATTGGAGTTAAGGTTGCTCCGAAGTTAAAGAAACGTAATGTAATTACATTATATTAGGGACATTCATAAAACATCTTTTTTTAAATTGATCAAGCGAATCAACCTATTCCAGTTTTTAGCAAGTTAGACAAGATAAACTATTTTGGATGGTTTAGTTCAAGACTTCAATTGACATGCTTAAAATAGATGGTTAAATGAATTGGTTGGACAAACTCAATCTATTTTGCTACCTCTACTTACATAGCATGAGTTAACTCGTTATCAACTTCATATAATGACCTTATTTTAAAACTACCATGACAATTTTTTCTTTACACAAAGTAACAATAAAACTGACACTCAAAATTGTGAGACACCATATTCGAATCCAAATAAATGGGTTCGACTTAATATTGTTTGCATTGTCCTGGGTATTCGCTTGTAGTTTACTTGTTCTCTTGGCTTTGTTGTTGCTGTAACAAATTGTAAACTCTCTTTGCATTCTGCTCTAGTACACCTTGTGTTACTTAGAATGTATTTTCAGTTGGGCTTCGACTCTCTTTGTAACAATAAAAAATAATATGTTTTCACTAATATAGTTTTATTTTGGCTTATTAAAACAAAATATTGTTGGCATTTGATAGACATTTTTTTTTTTTTTTATAAAAGTTGAAATAGAACTTATTATGATCATGTCTAAGTAAGTGGGGTGTTCAACGTTAAAACTTCAATCACATCGTATAACAATGCGTTGTTTCTGCCAACTAAATTATGACAATGCATTTTTTATACCAACTGAATTATGTTCACGAACAACTATTTGTCTTATTATTGTAAGTTTACTATTTGGAATATTCAAAATTACTTATAATTAATGATTAATTAATTTAAAACGACATGAAAAGAGGAAAGAAACAAAAGAGGCCAACAAAGAAAAGCGTGTAAAATCTCTGGCAATTGACACCTTGTACTTCATTCACCCACCAGCCAGCCAGCTTGCCAATGCCTACACAGTCACCTTCATCTTCTTTGTCCTATACTCCAATACGACACCGTTTTTCTTCAATATAGTAAAAAAGAAAAAGAAGAATTAATTAAAAACATTAATGAAATGAATTAAATAATACGTTATTTAATCGCCGTTGTAAGTGCTTTCTCACTCATCGATATTTCCGTTTTCTCCAATTGGCCATTTCCACCCCCTCTCTGAAAAAACCTCCACCTTCTATACCTCTTCTTCTTCTTTTCTCTACGGTTCGTTTTTTACCCGAACCGTTCCAAAATCCGAACCACACTCTCACATGCTCCTGAAAGCTTCATCAAACTAACTACTGAAGAAAATTCAATTCTCGATTCATCGCTATCAAATTCAATTCTTCTCACGGTAACTTCTTTTCCTTTTTGATTGAGTTATTAGATCTACTTCTTCATTTGATTTGTGGTTTTGATGGTGTGTAATTGGATCTGAATGAATTTTGTGATTGGATCTGATAGGTTGTTAGAGATCGGAGAGGAGAAGATCGATGGCGCATAGGGTGGATCATGAGTATGATTACTTGTTCAAGATCGTTTTGATCGGAGATTCTGGTGTTGGTAAATCCAACATTCTCTCTAGGTTTACGAGAAATGAGTTTTGTTTGGAGTCTAAATCTACTATTGGTGTTGAATTCGCCACCAGAACCCTTCAGGTACTTCCAATTTCTCTCTGTATGTTGATTTTTTGACCGTTTCGTTGTGAATGCGTTCTTTGTAATACTTATAAATTTCCAGTTATTTAAGTTTTTTATTTTCAATTTTGATTGATTAGAAATTTTGCAAGTTATAGTTTTTTGAGGATCGTCCTGTGAGACTAATTTGTTATAGTTGAATGATTTTAGCTTCAATTGCTGTGATCAAGGGCAGAGAACTAAAATTCATGTTCATTGAAAAAAGTATATTGATTGATGTCAACGCTTGACTTGTTGTAACTCATCTTGTGTGTTTAAGCTTATCAGTATCCAATGATTCTGAATTCAAAACCCCAAAGGGTTGGTTTAGTGAAGTATGACAATGTTTATCTGTGACATGTTGCGGGTTCAAGTTTCCGCTAGTCCCTTTGGGGGCGAGGTGAATTTTATTTTATTGGTAAATACTCACCTAAATTTGAAGGCATGTTTGGATTGGTGTATACGGTGGAATGGAGTGAAATGAAGAAATGAAATGAAATTGAATGCGATAACATAGATTTTTAAAAATCCAACTAAATTCCATACCACCTTTTTTTTGGGCCTTTTGGCTAAGATCAATGTTGTTTCTGTTCTTATCAGTTTTATAGTGTTCCATTCCACTTCATTACACTATATATCACCATTCCAAAGGTGTTCCTTGGAGTGCCATTTCCTCACTCTAATTTTTTCCGTTTTAAAAAGTACTACGAACTAAGTGACCTCCGTTGTTAAAACTTGAAACAAATATTATGATATGATGTATATGGGGAGTAAACTTTCGTTTGCTTGTGTTTGTGTTGGAAGTTTTTTTTTAATATGCTGTTGTGCAGAGATTGTCTATGAATCCTTGTTTGTATTACTATGTTACCAATGGTTGTTCCTTTTTCTTCCTCCATAGGTAGAGGGAAAGACTGTAAAGGCACAGATCTGGGACACCGCAGGTCAGGAGAGGTACCGTGCCATTACTAGTGCCTATTATAGAGGAGCTGTTGGTGCTCTCCTTGTATATGACATTACTAAGAGGCAAACCTTTGACAATGTCAACCGGTGGCTGCGTGAATTAAGGGACCATGCGGATTCTAACATAGTGATCATGATGGCAGGAAATAAGTCTGATTTGAACCATCTTAGAGCTGTTTCAGAGGATGACGGTCAAGCATTAGCAGAGAAGGAAGGCCTCTCTTTCCTCGAGACATCTGCATTGGAAGCAACCAACATTGAGAAGGCATTCCAAACTATATTGACAGAGATTTATCATATTGTTAGCAAAAAAGCACTTGCAGCTCAGGAAGCAGCTGGTACCTCACTTCCTGGTCAAGGAACCACCATCAATGTTGCAGATGCATCTGCGAATACAAAGAGAGGCTGCTGTTCGACTTAATGTGATATTTTCAGATAAATTGTTACTAGCAGATAGTATTTTTTCCCCCCCAATTCTGGTTTTGCTCCTTTCTCTTTTTATTTTTCCTTTATGGGTGAGAGATAAACATGTAGATTACATTTTACTTTGTTGAGTTGCGATGAGGAAGGTTGTGAAAGATTCAAAACTAGTGTTGCTAGTTTCTTTGGTTATCTCTTCCTTGATGTGATAATTTCTTTTGAATTGATGTAATATTGGATCTGACAGATATTTGATGATATAGCCTGGTTAATGAGAATCTGACGTTTCAGGGAGGTCTTGTAAGATTAATAACTGCTTTCGGTTTTTGTTTATTAAATTGTTACAAGGTTACTTTAGATCTTTTTCACCGAATGCATGATCATCCCTTTTGCAATGTATTTTTTTTTTTTTGGGTACAATTGCAATATCTCGTTTTTACTGTACTCACAATAAGAGTATAAGACTAATTATATGGGTGCACAAATAAGGTAGTGTTGTACCACACAATTGTTTTCAACCATTGGATCGAAAAATTCATCATATCTCACTTAAACCAATTTTGGAACTTATGGATTCAATGGTTGAAACAAATTTGTGTTAGTACAAAACATGCCTAGCTCACTTGTGCACCATAAAATTATAGGTCTATAAATAAAGTCACAAATTCATTGGCTACTTTTCAAGGTGTCCCGCTCCTTGTTTAAAAAAAAAACAAGGCGTCTCGCTCCTTCTTAGGAAAAACAAATAGTTGAATTTTAAAAAGAGAAATTGCAAAACCAAATAGTTGCATTTTAAAGGGAACAAGAAATATGTTGTTTGATTGAACATCAAAAACCAAAATAGCGAATAGAGCTATACAACTGTCTTATAAAATTAGTTGGGACCTTGAAACATGTGCATTTTCAAGTACTGGTATTTCTGCTGTGCAAAGTCAAAATAGAATAGAATGGTAATTTCTGTTGTTCAAAGTCAAAATAGAATAGAATAAAGCACGTCTTGTGAATCTATATGAGTATGCGTCACACAAATAATCAATAAGATGAAAATAATGGAGCAGAAAAGAATATAACCTTACTCAATTTGAATGGTTACATGTTGTATTTGATAAGTGTTTTCACAATATTGTTTAATCACAGAAAGTAAATCAATGGAATTTATGCCAGGTTCGGCCACTACATGACAAGATAGAAACAGTTTTCCAACTGTTATAGCCCAAACATGCAAATCATGAACATCCTGCACTCCCTTGATACATCTAAGACCATTTTCCAGCTGAATGACATTAATCTCACTTGGCGTTCTCTCCATTAGAATGCCAAAAATATTTCGAAGCATTGGCAGAGTAGTACTTAAGGATAAAACAGAGAATATTAGAGTACATAAAAGATCAACGATAAACCATTCTGGTTTAGCCCATATTACTCCTCCAGCAATCATCACTCCAAAAGATTGAATCATATCAGTCATCACATGCAAATATGCCCCTTGGATATTTATATTCAGAACATTAGTATTCTTCTTACCATTTGAAAGCATGGTAAGGTTCTCCTCATCGGTTATTTTAGGCAGTTCCTCCATCCCATGATCATGGTCCGAGTCTCCATTGGATTGATGATGACTATGATCATGACCATGATGATGATGACTGTGACCATGATGATGATGATGATGATGATGACCGTGATCATGATTGTGCCCGTGATGATGACCAGGATCCGAGTCTCCAAAACCATGATGATGATCATGACCAAGCCATAAAACCATGATACAATTAAGAACAAACCCAAATGTGGCAATGGCAAACATGAGCTTTCCATTCACTCTATCATTTTTATAAACAAGTCTACCAACTGCTTCATATATCAAAAAACCAGATATGAACCAAATTAACTGAACAGATATAAGAGCACCTAAAACCTCAAGTCGATTATACCCGAAAGATTGATGAGGCGTTGCCTCCCAACCCGAAGCCCACACTGCAAACAGAGAGATTGCAAATCCACCAATGTCAGAAAGCAAATGTGCAGCATCACTAATAACAGATAAGCTGCGAGCTTTCAAACCCCCAACAAATTCAACAAGCATAACAATAGCATAGAAAACTATGAGTAAAGAAAGTTTCTTCGCCGACTCATTCGACGCTCCAATACTTTTTTCCTTTGTGGAAAAACGACAAACAGAATTGTTGCGCGAGGACAGCGTCAATGTTGTCATTGGAATTAGATCAAGTCTGTCTGAGACAGGTATTTCAGTTTCCTCTACCGATCTTGCATCCGAGATAGGCTCTTTCTTGTGTTCCATTTGCTTCATGCCTATAAAAACAAATGAAACCATTCAGAAAAGTCATCCTACGAACATTTAAAATTATGTATCATCAGATTGAAAAACAGGCAAAAGTTTGGTGAATTGTGTACATTTGAAAATTTCAATTCAAACTAAAGCAAGGTGTGTTAAATTAACATAGAATAAAAACAACAAAAAAGACATTAAGTCAATACAGGTAGGTTAAACACAAACACGACCACCTCAAAATTCAATGTACATACAATAAACACAAAATTCCAAGGTTTATTAATTTATTGTTACAGTTGGTAAAGTATTCAAATTTCAAAACTAAACATCTACAATTAATAACATAAATTAAAAATAAAAATTGTACCAGCAAAAGAGAAGAACGTAACGTGTAGAGCCCAAAAGACAAAAATTGAATTGAGAATGGTTGAAGGTTACAATTGATATTGATGAAGTTGGAACGATGTAGTTGCGAAAAGGTGGAAAATAAATAAATAATAAAAAAAGAATATTATGGGGAAGACGCAATTGAGACATTGGTTGTTCGGCATCGCCGTATGTTGTCCTTTTGCACATACATCGGCAGAGAGTTAGCACCAATCGCCTAAATTACAGACAAAAACAAATATGTTTGTGATTTTTTTTTGGAAAGAAATATGTTTGTGTTCTTATATGGGTTTGCAGAGACCTTTTCCCTGGAATCCGAATTGAGACAAAAAAGAATATAATATATGGATTTCCGTCAGAAATTAGGGGAAGAAAAAAAGAGCTTCTAGTTTTTCTGGTACAACAATTTCAGGTATTAATATGATCCGGATTCCATGTATTAATAGATAATCGTATTGGGATTCTTTCAGACAAAAAAATAAACGTATAGGGATATTATTAACTGAAATGAATCTTAGCCATTATTTTGAGATCCGATGGTTTAGATTAAAAAATTAACTCAGTTATTTTATAAAAAAATGAACTACATCGGTTAAATTCAATGTCCTCGTGAGCTTAACTCATATCGCATAAACAATGTATAAAATATGCAAGGTATCAGGTTCAAATCTCAACCACCACAAAAAAATCTAATGGACGAGATTGATAATACACTTGTTATTCAAAATAAAACGATTTGCGACAGTGTAAAGCTAAGTTGAAGGAGGCGAGGAACAATGACCTATGAAGCGAAGCTTATGTTTAGGTTCAAAATATAAAGTTAGTGGTGTGGAAGTGAATAAGTCGTGTGAGAGAGAGGAGTAAGAGAATATGTAAAAAATATTTTCAAAACTCTTTGCCCTCAAATCAAATTTGGGAGTGGTAACTCGAACATGATCTATACTTAAATTGTGTCATTGTCACGTCTCTATTATGTTTTACTAGATCAAACCTGACCCATTATGTTTGGGTTGAGATGAATTTTAAGACTGAACTGGGGTTATCTACACCCCAATTTAACATATCCTCATTGTGCAATGATCTTCTCACTAACTATCTCTAAACGATATCAAAATTAGTCGGCCCTAGTTTTTTAGGGAGAGAACCTTCATCTTCTCTCTAGGTTTTCTTTCTCTTTCACTAATCGAGGAAGGGTGGTTCTAGGTCATTTTTGACCTAGAATCACCCCTTTGCATCCTTTTTTCCATTTCTTTCAATCAAATATAAGTGATTTTCACATATAAAGTTTTGTTGTTGTTGTTGTGTTTTTTCGTGATTTCGTCGTCTGAGTGCGGCGTTGTGTTGTTCGTCGTCTTGTGCAACGTTTGTTTGATTTTGCATCTTGTTGTGGTGTTCGTTTGTTCATATTGAAAGATCAACTTCAGACGTTGCAGATATGGAAACATGGGTATTCTGTTGATTTAGATTTTATCATATTATTTGTATACA
Organism: Medicago lupulina; assembly: GCA_958299785.1. Classification (NCBI taxonomy): domain Eukaryota; kingdom Viridiplantae; phylum Streptophyta; class Magnoliopsida; order Fabales; family Fabaceae; genus Medicago; species Medicago lupulina. The sequence goes on from OY283142.1 coordinate 27,181,576, forward strand.
TTTTGTCGTTGTATGCTATTAGCTTGAGTGCTGTGAGTGTGTTCACGGTTTTACCCTTTACGTTTTTAGCGATATTGATGATGTTATTGTATCTGATGTATTCTATCAATTTAATGAATGGATATTATTTTGCTTTTGTAAAAAAAAAAAAAACTATCTCTAAACGGTGACATAAAAAAAATATTCATCTAAGCTCACTTTAGTGATTTTTATCATTTTTAAAGTTCAATGCAATATATTGATTATTGTTTTATCAATATTATACTTAGTTATTTTTATTTTTTTTGAACAAATCAAAATGGGATTATATAAACAAAACCATAGCAATTTCCAAGCATAAGGTGTGCCTAAAAACTGCTACCAAGAGTACAAAGTATGCCAAAAGGCCATAGAAGCAATCAGTGAATTAGCCAATACTTAAACAAGCCATAAGATTTGACCACCACCTCGGAGTACCAAAAACAAACATGACATTTTAGAAAAAATATATAAAATAAAATATTAAATAATTAAAGCTACTTTTAGAAAAGAACAAATAATCGTATCAATAGCAAAAAAATTGATTGTTTTGGTAAGTGTAAATTATAAACAATAATTCTTTTCCCAAATTGGTTTGATTAGAGAAGATAGTTAGACTAATAGAGATATATCATTCCAAATATCATGACCTGCTTACCCAAAAATATAAAGAGAGCTTTTGTACAAGTAATCTACAAAGTAGCACCATGCAACTAATAGAGTACAAATTCCCAAGAGCTTTTCCCAAATTGTTTTTTGTTGTTGTTGATATTTACCATATTGGTTTGTTTGGAATAATGGAGATCCTATCTTTAGATAAAATATGGTACCACTAATAGAAGCTAAAAAGTAGCACTATGCAATAATCCTCTGCATCAAGCCATCAACCACTAACAATGGCAAGAATAGAATCCACAACCAATACCACAAAAATCGTCAGATTCTTAGATGCATCTGTTTACCATTAGTTTGTTATCGTCTTGCAATCATGGCAGGTTGATTCTTCCTTTAATCTATCATCAGATAAACAATCATTTCTCCATTTCTCACCTCATATTGTTGAATAAAAAACTTAAGCCGGTCATTAAATAAAGATAATACCTATTTATAAAAAGGGGTACTTTACAACTTTACCACTTTTTGGTGGTGTCCGGGGTTCAAACTTAGACCTTGCATATATTAATGTATTGTCCATACCAACTGAGCTAAGTATGACAATTTTACGACTAATTTAAAAAATAAAGTTATTGGTACGCCAATGAAAAACATGAATTTGCTCATATTTCATAACATGAAATAGCCACCAACTTTATTTTTTTTGTCCTTTGCTTCAAATATAAGCTTTTCAAACTAAAGTCTTGTTTGCAAGCCTAGCTTATTGTAGAAGGAGACAGTTGACAGTTAACCCTCCATCAATACAAATGGTCTGCCCTGTTATGAAAGAGGCTGCAGGTAAGCAGAGGAATGCCACCAAGGAAGACACCTCTTCTGGTTCTCCAATACGTCCAAGAGGGGTTCTTGTAATGAAAGCATCCAGAAGTTTTTCATCTTTTAAGTGCTGCAGGAAGGAAATAATGCCATGATGCTCTCATTTCAGAATTATTTTAACAAAAAGATATAATACTTCAATAACTATGCATTAACATGTAATTTCTTTTTTTCATCATTCAGTTATTTCTAAAAGTCCTATATTGAATGAAATATGGCCTAAAAAATGAGTTTATAAGTAGGACACATGTCACACAGTATTAGCCGATTTTCTAGGAGTTGGATTAGACGCAATCTAAATTTTTTGCTATTTTTTCAGTTGGGCCAGTCACCCCACATTGGACAAACTAGTTTTATAGAGTTGAGTTAAGCGCAACTCAAATTTTAAGAATTATATATCATCATATGATATTATTTTCTCAACAAATATGTACATGGTGCGAGGTAAGTAGATAATTGTAAGTAAAACATTTTTTTAGATAAAGTGTAAAATCATTATACACAAATAAGTATAGAAATTTACTTCTGCAGCAAGAGGGGTTCTGATTGGCCCTGGTGCAACACAATTAGTCCTTATGTTGTCTTTAGCCCATTCACATGCCAAATTTTTTGTAAGCTGGTTTATTGCTCCTGCATTGTCAATTACATATATATTTTAAAATTAAACTTTTACAGTATCAATTAGTTCAGCAAAAAAAATTACAGTGTCAATTTTACTAAATTAAAACCATGAAACATTTACCTTTTGCTGCACTATAGATAGTTCCTAGATTTAGTGATGCTACCCCACCAATGGAGGACATGAAAACAATGCTTGCAGAGTTTGAAGCTTTGAGTAGTGGATGTGCAAGCTGGCTTATGTGGAAAGCAGATTCAAGATTTGTATTCACCAGAAATGAGAAATCTTGCTCAGTAAGATCTAGGGTTTGTTTTTGTATGTTTGTTCCCACGTTGTTCACCTAAATTTCATACATAAATAAATAATGTACACCTAATGTAACAAACTATATAAATCCTATAAAAAGGTGAAAAAAAACAGTATAACTTCAATTTCATGTATTGTATTATTAATTGCTCACAAGGATATTGAGTTTGCCATTGAACTCAGAAGAGACTCTAGCTATGAGTTCCTCTCTTTGTGCACGAGATGACACATCACAGACTGAACCAGTGATTTTGTATCCTTTTGTGACCCATTGACGTAAGCATTCATTGAGTTCAGCTTCGTTCCTAGCACAAGTGTGTACAGTGGCCCCTAGCTCTGCTAATTGCTCCACTATATCATATCTAGTCATAGTTTATATACATAAACAGTGAGAAAAATCATGATATTCATAAATCTTTTTTATATACGACAATCGTATTTTTTTTGTTTGAAGAAGCTAAATTAGCCAACATAAATTGGCATATACGATCGTCAAATTTAATCTGTTAAAATATCATTCAATCGGTTATTATTAGTCAATATAAACATGTTTGACTTGCTTTACAAATTTTTCCAAACATGCATCATGAATATACATGTTTAACTTGTTGCACAAATTTTCCAAACAAGCATCATGACTATTGACTACGCGAATTAGACTATTGACAACTAGGAAATTAGATGAGAGTTAATTTAGGATTATTTATAATTTAAAAAAAAAAGCATTATTATGATCAATTAACCACAAAATTTGGGTAGCTAGCTAAAAATTAAAATAGTATATTTGTGACAAACTCAACTAATTTCATGATCTATGGTAGACCTGATAAAAGATCAATTAATTTGCAACGAAATTAAGAAAAATAATCTGCACAAAAGAATAAGAGAAGAGGAAAAGAACAAAAGATAGCAACCCTATTCCTTTGGATCCACCAGTGACCAGAGCTGTGGTTCCCTTCAAAGACCACTTACTGCTTCTGCTACTCGTGTTTCCCTCTGCCATTTCTCCTTAATACTTGGTGATTCTACCTTCTGGTCTAAAGGGATTTATATATGCATGGGAGTAAGTTCAGAGTTGAAATGTAGCAGACTACGTAATCAAGTAGAAGTTTTCATGTTTGTTTGACTAACTAGTTTTTTTAGATGCATCCTCCTTGGCCGGTCCACAATATTAATGCCGTGTGTTTTGCATGTTAGTTTTGTGGTCTTGCTAACTGGTGTCATAAGGGCGTTGGTCAAGGAATCCATTAATAGAAACTTTGTCTTCAAAATATAAGTTTTTACTTTTATCTTAGCCATAATTACACCATTTTCTAATATAAACTTACTAATTTTAACACTTTATTCAATGTCTTGAGAACACTCATTAACATTCTCCTTAATTTTTATGGCAGAATTTGGAGCTTGATTTATCAGTGGTTAGGCTTCGCTTCAGTGACTCATGGTTTTATTTCGAATCATCGCGTCCATTTTGGTGGCCTTGGCGGGTTCTCCAAGAATAAGCTACTTGTCATGAACATTCTTTAACTTTCTACTGCTTGGATAATTTAGAAAGAAAGAAATGGACGCCTTTTTCATATGAAGAAGGAACATTTGCAAACATAAAGTGAAGAAATCAAGCTTATGACGTTTTAGTGGTTGAAGTCGAAATACATGTTATTCAATTTTGATCATCAGTTTTTGATGCTTAATCATCTTCATTGTTTGGCTATTATTTCTTAGTTTTGTTCCTCTTTTTGTCTTGCAACTAGTTTGATTTTGTAATCTAACTCGGTAACTCTCTTTAGTCTTTTATGACACACCTTGTGTCGAAAGCACTATTTTGGTTGGCTGATATATTTAATTTTAGCCTTTTATAAAAAAAAGAAGGTAAAATATGTACTTTCTCATACACAAAATTTGATGTCAACATTGTACAATATCTTCATATAAACTATTTCTAATTTTTTATATTATTTTTTCTATCATAGCTTTCGACGTCATACACATCTAAATTATATTTTAATCAGCATCATATATGATTTTTAAATAACACACTTCAATTTTTTTTACAATGGTATTGTACTTCCTCCGGTCTTTTTCATAAGAGACAAACAAGATAATAAAAATTGATATATTTAATTTATATTATGAGTCAAATACATTATCTTTTGTTAACACATTTGTCTTTTATAAAAATATCCAAGATTGCATGTTTATGTGTAGGTCAGACTAATTATACAAGGAAAATGTTAACTAGTGCCTCCGGGGCACTAGTTAAGGAGACTAAAATAGAAAATTTGTATTAGGAAATGATGAAAAGTGGAATGTTGCACTTTATGAAAGTAAAAAAGTTGTAGTTTTTAATGAAAATTTTCTACTTTTAACTTTCTTATGTGGCATTGACATCATGGAGTGAAAGAAGGGCGGTGAGATAGTGATGATCGAGAGAGACAATTATGTTAGACAAACTTATCATTACAAAGAGACTAGTTGTTAAATTTAAGTGGAGGTAGTTATAAAAAAAGTGATTTTTTTAAAGATGAAAAAAATGTTGGTCATTAGTTTATTTATATATACAAAAACAATTATTCCCTATAAAAAAAGAACGATTAAATAAGTTTGTATCGATAGGTGTTATTTTTTGTTTAACTTTAAAGTTTCGTTTACACGTGCCGACATGTCATTACTTTATGAATAAATAAACCTTTAGGTTGTGCTTTCCTAGAAAAAGAAAGGTCATTACTTTTGCCATCCTATAAGTTTCTCGCGCGTCCTATTTGGATTCTAAAATCCGAAATGTTAGAACATGTTTTGGAGGTTTTTATGAAGTGTTTATGCCGTTCGGATTGTATAATCTGAACTGCATAGGGCGCACGAGAAATCAATAGGATGGAAAAAGATTGAGTAAAAAAGAAATTGCAATACTCCACGGGATGCCAAAACCTTGTAAAGGCCTATTCATTACGGTAGCACTAATTGTCATTTTATAACCGTTTCTTTATATTTGAACTCAGCCCCTCAGTCCTTTGTAATGGCGGATGATGAGGAAAATTAGTAAAATACAAGGACTATGTTTGAGATGCAGTTCTTAGATGTGTGTCGGGGAGAAACCATTGATGGACATTCCTCCATCAACACATATAATCTGCCCAGTGATGTATGACGATGCTGGTAAGCAAAGAAAGGTAACAAGAGAAGACACTTCTGCTGGATCACCTAGGCGTCTTAGAGGAGTTCGAGAGTACACCTCTTCCAGATAGTCTTTGTTGCTCAGAACCTAAAACAAAAGGGTAAAATTCAGATAATGTTTTATTTCTGATTGCTGTATTAGATTTTAGTGTTTCAGAGCATTGCAAAAGTTCTTGTAAGAATGAAATTCAAAATGCAATTTTCAAAATCAAATGCGGTGTTCTAAATCAAATGCAGGGAATGAAAGATTAATGACTATTGTTAGCATTTCTCAAATAGCTATTCTACAACATCAACTTCAGACAAGGATATTTACTTAGTGATCAAGGAAATACAAACGTTTGAGATGCATAATTTTTTATTTTGAATGGCAAATGCATAATTTATTTGATTTCTATGACAACTAAAGGCAATTTCTTGGTGTTAGAGGACTAGAAGCATGTCCAATGAATTGATATGATTCTATGATGTAGATCATAATTCTGGATGGTTCAATTATGGGATTAGAGGCACCACAAATATGCAGTTTCTTGGTGTTAGGGAAATAGTATTGCGTCCAATGATTTGATAGAGATGATTTTATATTCTACATCGGAGTCCTGGATTATCCAACTATATGGGATCAGAAAAGTGTCTAACTCAAAATCTTCTTGGGTATTTGGAAGACAGTCATGTTCTTTCATATCATGTCTTCCTTCTCAATGATTTGGTGTTAATTTGTTTAGTCTAATAGAAGTATGGACTGTGCATTTTAATGCCGCCTTATCTATGAAATTTTGAGCACAAGCTTACTACAGAGGGTTTATGTTCCAAAGGACATGAGTCACGTTAAATTGCTTGCAATAGATTAGGATTAGAACTAGCACATCATATCGATTAGCATTAGTTGTACTTATTAAATATGCTATTATAACTAGATGTAAGTGCGGTCTGACTTAGACACACAAATTGCAAACATAATATGGTATTAGAGCATGTTCTGATTATATGACCAGTGAGGTTCATCGCAGCTGCTGCCGGCCACCACAAGAAAAGTTTTCAAGTTTGCCGCTTATATGACCAGTGAGACCCACGACCACAGACAAGCGCGCCTTCCTCTGGTGATCACAGCCGCCGCTGGGTGTGGAGGCACGTGAGGGGACATCTCTAACCAGTTTTCTGGCGACATGGTCGCAGCGCCCCACCGGTCCTAGGTCTGGTCATGTTTTGGACATTCTAAATTTGGTAACACAGTTTACCGTACAACCATCCCTTTCCTGCACTAGTTCCTCAGCCAATTGAAGTTTTTGCCTACTTCCATCCTGTTGTGCACATTCATCGTGCTTCATCCGGTGCAACTGAGCATATGTGAGCAGTTCTCACCATACAAGTCGGTTTTGTAAGGGTTGAGTTAGGCCCAACCTAAATTATATGATGGTATCTGAGCCTATTTAAAATCCATTAGGCCAGAGGCTATCAGGTCATCGCTATTGGGCCACTCGGGTCACGCTCCAGATGTCCAGTCATGGGCATGAGGGTGTGTTAAGAGTCCCACACTAAATGAGATATGGCCCTAAGCGGGGGCAGTCCTCACCATACAAGCCAGTTTTATAAGGGTTAAGTTAAACCCAACCCAAATTCTAAGAACATCCACCCGTTATACGTTTAAAGCTAAGTAAGCTTTAACTAGAGGGGGGGTGTTAGAATAGAACCAAATCCTAATATTTACTATTAGAATTAGAATTAGCATTATTTTATTTATTCTATATGCTATTACTAATAGATGTGAGTGTCGTCTGATTTAGACACACAGATTATAAACATAATAGCTTGGTTATTAACTTATGTCACTAGAGAATAGCTATGCTGCAATTTACATAAGATGGCTGGCACTTTGGCTGGATGAGCTAAAGGAAATAAATTGATCGTATATATGTCTAGGCTGGCATATCAAATCTGCTGTGTTGAAATAGAAAATTACAAAAGGGAATGAAAGACTTGTATGAAAATTTAGAAGTTGTATTTGTCCTTGCAATCTCAAAGCTGTTTTAATGTGGATTTTTTTTTTCATGCACTCAAATACAACAACCAAAGCCTTTCTGTCAATGAGTGGAATTATTTTATAGATCAGTTGCCATTACAATGTCGTATCATGAGTCATTCACTCATGCTTAATGGCATACCTTTTTATGCACACAACTAATTTTTAAAACAAGTAACAAAATTACTATACCATGTAGCTAATTCTTTTATTTCTTCTAATGGTCACAGGATAGAGAAGAAGAAAATTACTTGCTCTACCATCGAAGTTCTGATGTACCAAGGTGCAACTGCATTACTCCTTATGTTGTCTTTTGCCCATTCACAAGCTAGATTTCTCGTAAGTTGATTAATTGCCCCTACAAACCATAAAAAACAAACAAATCTTCAAAATTTTATAAACTCATCACCATCACCTTACTGAATTCGTAGATTACCTTTTGTTGCTCCTTGAACAGACATTGACTTCAGTGAGACAAAACCAGAAACAGAAGATATAAAAACAACACTACCCACTCCCGATGCTTTGAGAAGTGGATATGCAAGCTGGCACATGTGAAAAGTGGATCCTAAATTGGTATCCATGAGTTTGGAAAACTCTGCAGCTGTGAAGTCTGTCATTGGTTTCCGAATGTTTGTCCCTACATTGTTTATCTACACATCAAATTAATAAGGTTGACAGTTGACACACAAACACACACTCTATCCAAAGTGAATACTAATGTAGTCTTAAAGTTCTAAATGACCATCATTCTGAAAGTCAAAACTACATTAGCGGTTAAATAAAAGAGTGAATAGTCACTTTTTATACTTGAATTGAATGTGTCAAAGATATCCCCGAATATATCTTTCGTAAGTGAAATTGATACTCGAATGTGTCTAGATGACTTGATCCCCGAATATCACTTCTGTTAGTCAGTTTTCTTTTTTGGTAGATAGACAAAATGACAATAGTCATTGGAAACTCACATTCTATCAAGTGGACGAGCCGGTGTTCGAATCTCGGTCACGACGTTCAGCAATATCAATTTCGGCATTATTTACCAGTTGAGTAAGGACTTGTGTACTTCTACTAGTAAGTTTAGTCCATGAAATTACTAACGAAAACTCAGGGATGTTTTTGTAAATTCAATACACTCAGGGATGGACTACACTGACATTGTCTTACACATTTAAGGACCAAAACTACAATTTACTCTACAATAAAAATGCATGTTTTGACTCTTGAAAGCAAGAAACAAAAAATTAAACATAACACACAAGAATTATGATTATGAACATAAGAGAGGAAAAAAAAAAGGAGCTTACAAGAATGTTAAGTTTCCCATTGAAGACAGAAGAAACATCCTCCATAAGCACCTCCCTCTGTTGTGGAACTGACACATCACAAATTGAACCAGTAACCTCAAAGCCCAAATGATTCCATTCCTTCAAACACTTATTAAGATCATCTTCATTTCTAGCACATGTATGCACTTTAGCACCAAACCCCATCAATTCCTCCACAATGGCATACCTTTTCATACATTACACCATACAAAATACATAATCACAAATTAATATCAAAAGGGTCAAAGAAAAAAGAAAGCATGAGCATTAAAGTTAGAAACTTTGTACCCAATTCCGCGAGTTCCACCTGTGACAAGAGCTGTCATACCGTTAAGAGACCATTTATGGTTTGTTGGGGTGTGGGAATGTAACATGGCTTGGAACCTAATTCGTTTTGTAAGGTTGAAAGAGGTTGTTGTAGAAGAACCGGGAAAATTGCTCTTTAACTGTAGTGGGAGAGTAGCAGCACAGAGACAAACTTGATGCATTTTGTTGCAATTACAGTCTAATCGTGATTTTTGCATTTATATTATCAAATGGAGGCTAGTCGAGATACCCGTGCTCGCCGCGGCAAAAAGTGTGTCGTTGTGCGATGAGGTGTGTCGCGAGAACAAACATAATACTACACAATGCTATAATAGGTGAGTAGTTTTAACTAATTTAACCAATTATGTAGTGACAAAATTAGTATATTATAATAGGTGAGTAATTTTGGGTTTCGCGTATGAGTTATATTTTAAAAAAACTTTGATATAGTTTTCTATAAAATCTTAATTTATTTTAATTAATTTTCAAAACCGAGTTATAAAAAAAATTAAAGTATCTCCGTGAGCTTAACTCAGTTGGTAGGGATATCATATTTTATATGTAGGGGCCGAGGTTCGAACCTCGGACACCCCACTTTTCCACAATTAAATTGTGTGAGCTCTAGCCACTAGGCTACTTGACAAAAGAAATAATCAAAGTATTCGGCAAGGACAATACAATAACTTTGACAGTTGTTAAGTTTTTTTATGTATGTGTATATATTAGATTAATGTTTAAATTGAGTCCCGTGTATCAATTATACACGTTTTGGATAATTTTGGTAGTAGAAATTTTATATGAAATTTGTTTATAAAAAAAAAAATTGTATAGTATTTTTATAAACTTTTAGTTCATTTTAATAGTGTTGTTTTCGTATGTAAAAATTGTACCAAACGAATTTACCGGGGTGAGTCACGACCATGTCGCTTTCTTTAAGACGTTTCGCGACACTACCTAAGTTTGTGCAAGGTAGACTAACAACTGCGCCGCCTCCAGGATAAAACAGCCCAGTTCACTGTTACGATTACGTACTGCACAGTATGTAATCACTCGAGAATATACACCTCAAAATATGGTTTAATCGTTCGATTAAAAACCATTCGAATATGATACGTAACCACTCGTATCGAAATCGAAGGGATAGAAAGGAGTAGAAGCAGAAGAATGACTCGTTAACACAAGTCGAAGGGAGAAGCGAGGAAAGGCACAAGAAACATCAACTATGAATTTCGGTGTGAAGAATAAGTAGGGCGAGCTCTCCTTTTATAGGCAGAGTTCGTACCAAAAACAAGGTGTGACTTGGGGATCAAGTCGGCTTGATCCTCAAGTAACCGCATTTATTTTTCTTAATTGGATATATCCGAAAACTTCTGGATACGCGTTTTGGATCGGGTCGTAACAACTTTATTTGTTACGCGTAACGCTTTCGGATAATGATAAAATAATTAATTAAGTAATTTAACATTTTCAAGTGACAAAAAAATATATATCATTTTGACCCACAACCCACGACCTAAGCCCAAGCCCGGCCGGTCGGATGGCGTCATCGTTGCGCGCGTGATATATATGTTTTTGTAAGCGTTCACCCGTTCACAAAAGTGGGTACCTCAAGGGCACAACCTTGGAGGTCACTCTTCCCTTATATAAACACTTACTAGTTGGGGTGGCTCACCAATGTGAATCATTTTTAAGTCACACACACTAGTTCTTACATTGTGTTTTTCTATCCAATTTCTCACTAGATTTAACTAGTATTCCAACAAATAGCAAATATTAGAATTAATCCTCAAAACTCAGTTATCAAAACAAACCAAAGTATTATATTAGAACAATACAATAACTTTAGCCGTCATTAAGTTTCTTATGTCTATCTATACATTAGATTAGTGTTCAAATTGGGTCCCGTGCATCAATTATACATTCTTTGGATAATTTTGGTAATAAAAATTTTATACGGAGTTTTTTCAAAAAATAATAAATAAATATAATACTTCCTCATTTTCTATTTAAAATAGAAATTTGGTCAACAAAAGTTGATGTATCTGATGAAAAAATTGGACCAAGTACATAAATTTTTGTTGACCAAATTGTTTCATGTAATAGAACCGGAGGGAGTATTTCTATAAAATCTTAATTTATTTTAAAAGTAAATATCATAATTAATCTTCAAAACCGAGTTATCAAAGCAAACCAAAGTATTATGTTAGGACAATACAATAACTTTGGCAATCTTTAAGTTTCTTATGTATATGCATACATTAGATTAGTGTTCAAATTGAGTCCCGTGTATCAATTATACACTCTTTGAATAAATATGGTAGTGGCGATTTTATTTGGACTTTTTTTATATTGTATTTTTATAAACTCGTAGGTCATTTCATTATTAAATATCAGAATTAACTCTCAAAACTGAGTTATCAAAGCAAACAAAAGTATTAGGCAAAGACAATACAATAGGTTTGGTCGTTGTTAAGTTTCTTATGTATTTGTATACATTAAATTAGTGTTCAAACTGGGTTCCGTGTATCAGTTATACACTCTTTGGATGATTTTGGTAGTGAAAATTTCACGTGGTGTTTTTTTTTTTTATAATTCTTTTATATAGTATTTTTATAAACTCATAGTTCCAATGGACATAACGATGGGAAGAAAAGGATCCAAATCGCTAACATATGAGTGTATGTAAAATTATATACTTACATTTATTTATTAATATAATCCGTTAACATACATTTTTAAATTTTATTTAACTAATTGTTATGAGATTTCTTATATATATATATATATATATATATATATATATATATATATATATATATATATATATATACACACACTGACTATTTGATTACTCCACAAAATGGATGTGTCCCTTCAGGAATATTCGAAAAAATTGGAACTATACATAGAAGGTCATATGGATGTTTGTATTTAGTCGTCCGTAGATAAATCTAGCGAAATTTTTAGTGGCAGAATCTGTTTTATATATAAAAAAATAAAAACTTCTTTTATACATTTTTTCAGGAGTTATTCTTTTTTTTAAAATAATAAAGACTCTAAATAATATAGTGGCTCAAATTCATCTATTAATGTGAATATTTTTATCACGAATAAGTGAAATATTTGGGTTCAAACTTTAACCATTACATATGTTATTAAATATTTTTATCAACTAAGTTAAACTCACAACGACAAAATTATTTTATACTCTCATATATATAATTAATTTCTACGTTTTCTGCAAAAATAAAATCAATAGTAAATGATAAGAGATGACAAAAATAATTTTTTTTTTTAGAGAAGGTAAGAATTACAATTGAAGATGAGAAGGAGAAAGGAGAGAAATGAAGAAAAACTTTTTTAGAAAGAGAAGTAAAAGAGGGAATATAAAATGAATTAAAGAAGTTTGAGTGAATCAATTAAGAGAGGGAAAGTGAGTGAGATTTGAATTTGAAATTCAAATTGACAAAAGTTATAAAGTTAAAAAGGACAAAAGTAGAAAAAGTTTCTCACTTATACAAAATGATGAATATGCTCTTCAGTGTAAAAGTTGGAATAGTATTTGGTCAGGGGTAATGTAAGTCTGAAGTTGGTAAAAAGCTTGACATTGCATCTTGACACTTGAATATCCAATATTACCTTTTGAAATAGTCATTTAATTTTTTTTGGAAACAGGGACAATTATATAATTTTGATAGGCATTTATTTTCTCATATATATAATAGATAGATAGATTGATTTTTGACTTAAATTTATTTTTTCTCCTTTTATCTTTTACTAAAAATGTGTTTTGATCCTTTATCTTTTTAAAAACATTCACGAAAGTTTAATAGATGGTATCATAGTAATTATGATGGTAATGTAAACCCATGTGACATAGAACAAGGAAAAGTGACGTTTTTAAGAATACAAAAGGAATGTTGAAAACGAAAAACAAGAATATAAGGGCCTGTTTGATTAACTTCTTCTTTTTAGTTTTCTAAAACTATTTTATAAATCGATTTTCGAAAACAGGTTTTTAGAAGTAAATAAAAAAAAACTTGTTTGGTAGTTCTATTTTTAAAAACTGTTTTAGAGAAGAGAAAATAAAAAAATTGTTTGATGAGTTTGTTTTTGCAAATCCCCATTTTTGGAGTTAAATTTTTGAAATAAGACTCTAATTGCAATAAATGTGATATATGATAGACTAAAAGTCTGATGGAAAAAAAAATAAAATTGTGTGTGATAAATTAAAGGACCAAAATCTAATTAAGTCATTAAACAAAAAAAATTATGTTTATAAATTCTACCTTAACTGACAAAAATGTCAAAATTACTAGATCGAATGTCTGAGTTCTAAATTTTACGTGATTGATGTCATTTCGTCTATCTAAAAAAAATTATTAACTAAAAGAACAGTCAAAAAAATAAACTTGACTAGTCATATTAAACTTTAGATATAGGTTGTGTTTGGTAAAAGTAGCGAATAATTGATAAGGTAGGTTTTGTTTTTTTTTGAAAACTCGGTATCCGATCCAAGGACCGATTAATCTGAGGGGACCAATCCCACCGTCCACTTGCGGGGCCCCATTCTAAGCCAAAGCTTTGCTCTGTATGGACTTGCCCACCAAAATTGGCACCAGTAGGAATCGAACCTGAGACCTTGAGAGGAGCAAACTCCAAGATCCCAAGCCAACCACTAGGCCAACCCCAAATGGGTTGATAAGGTAGGTTTTATTGGATGAACTTATAACATATCACTTATAAGCTAGTTTCTAGTGATTGAATTAGCAGTGTTTGATAAAACTAACGACTGAAATAACTTATAAATATGAAACAAAAAAAAAAGTATATTTAATTAATATTAGTTTTTTCAATTAAAATTACAGGGGTAAAATTGAGATAAAAAGTGATAAGATTGCAGTGTTTATGTTGCTGAACCGTTTTCATGAATCTCAAAGTGAATGATTTGCAAGCATTTTATGGAGTTTATGGAAAAGCATATAAGCTTGAAGTTTGGCAACAAATTGATGCGACTAATACCTAAATCTTGGTGCGACAACGTCCCACATTTTCTTAACAAACAATTAGCATATCAATCACCTCTCAAAATTCTTTATCAAAAAGAACCTTCTTATTCTCATCTTCGGGTGTTTGGGTGTTTATGTTATCCTTTATTTCCCTCTACCACCATAAACAAACTTCAAGCCCGTTCTACCCCGTGTGTTTTTTTGGGATACCCATCTAATCATCGTGGTTACAAATGTTATGATTTGTACTCTCGTAAAATCATAATAAGTCGTCATGTCATTTTTGATGAAACTCAATTCCCTTTTGCTAAGTTGCACAGTCCACAACCTTATACATATGATTTTATGGATGATGGACCCTCTCCTTACGTGATCCATCACTTAGCCTCACAACCTAGCCCCAGTCAACCAACCCAACATGACCTTCCAAACCCACAACCTACTACTCAACCTACAACACCAGAAACACAACATGCCCAAAGCCCACCATCGTCATCACCAAATCCCTCACCTAGCACATCAGCTACATCTTCACCTCCATATCAACCAACTCCTATTTCGGTTACCAAACCTGTGACACGTAGTCAACATGGAATTTTCAAACCTAAGCGACAATTAAATCTTAATACTAGTGTCCCTAAATCCCCTTTACCACGTAATCCCGTGTCTGCCCTTCGTGACCCGAATTGGAAAATGGCTATGGATGATGAATTTAACGCTCTTATTAAAAATAAGACGTGGGAGTTAGTGCCCCGTCCACCTGATGTCAATGTGATTCAGTCTATGTGGATTTTCACTCATAAAGAAAAATCTGATGGTGTTTTTGAGAGGCATAAGGCCCGTCTTGTAGGTGATGGCAAAACGCAACAGGTTGGCGTGGACTGTGGTGAAACTTTTAGTCCAGTGGTCAAACTGGCCACTATCCGCACTGTTTTGAGTTTAGCTCTCTCTAAAGCATGGTCTATTCACCAACTTGACGTGAAGAACGCTTTCTTGCATGGAGAACTCAAAGAGACTGTGTACATGTATCAACCCATGGGGTTTAGGGATCCGAATCTTCCTAATCATGTATACTTGTTAAAGAAATCTCTATATGGGCTCAAACAAGCCCCTCGGGCTTGGTACAAGAGATTTGCTGATTATGTTTCTACTATTGGTTTTTCTCACAGTACTTCTGATCATTCTCTCTTTATTTACCGGAAAGGTACATCTATGGCTTACATTCATTTATATGTGGATGATATTATACTGACAGCCTCCTTTGACGCTCTTCGCATGACTATCATATCCCTCCTTAGTACAGAATTTGCTATGAAAGACTTGGGGTTATTACATTACTTCTTGGGTATCGTTGTAACTCATTATACAGGTGGGTTGTTCTTATCTCAACGAAAGTTTGCATCTGAAACCATTAAACGGGCCGACATGGCAGCATGTAAATCATCTTCTACTCCGGTTGACACTAAACCAGTGCAACATATGCAGATCCATCTCATTATCGAAGCCTTGCAGGTGCTCTTCAATACCTCACTTTCACAAGACCTGATATTTCTTATGCTATACAACAGGTGTGTTTATTCATGCATGACCCAAGGGAAGAACACATGCATGCTCTCAAGCGCATTGTGCGCTACATTCAGGGTACTCTGGATCATGGTTTGCATCTCTATCCATCCTCCACATCCACTCTCCTTTCTTATACAGATGCTGATTGGGGTGGGTTTCCGGATACCCGACGCTCTACATCTGGTTATTGTGTATTTCTTGGTGATAATTTAATTTCTTGGTCCGCCAAACGGCAAGCTACTTTGTCACGTTCTAGTGCGGAGGCAGAATACCGAGGCGTTGCCAATGTGGTTTCTGAGTCATGTTGGTTACATAATCTTCTTCTTGAGCTTCATTGTCCTATTCGAAAGGCTACCTTGGTGTATTGTGATAATGTTAGTGCGATTTATCTTTCTGGAAATCCAGTTCAACATCAGCGCACTAAACATATCGAGATGGATATTCATTTTGTTCGCGAAAAAGTTGCTCGTGGGGAAGTTCGAGTCCTACACGTCCCCTCACGCTACCATATTGCAGATATTTTTACAAAGGGTCTTCCCTTGGTTCTGTTTGAGGATTTTCATAACAGTCTCAGCGTACGACAACCTCCCGTTTCGACTGCGGAGGTGTGTTAGAGTATATGTAAATATATTATATGTAAATAGCAATAAGTAGCATATCTCATAGTATGATACTGAGTTAATTAGTTTCGATTACCACCATAATTACAGGCTAAGTCAACTATTGTAATTGGTGTATATAACCACAATCCTGTTAATGAAATAAGCAAGCAATTATATTCTTTCATTAACATATTTAAAAAGTAGTGAACGGTTCCTAAATTTCATTCGCCGCAGAGCGGTGTGTGTGGACAATTGATAGGTGTCTAAAAATCAATTTCCCAAAAACTAATCTTAAGACATCAACCACCAATCCAAATTTCACATAAAAAAGATACATTAATTTGTTACTTTGTGTACAATAGTATTCATATAAAACACCAATTTTCTCCAACAAAAAATATAAAACACCAATTTAGACAAGAGTATTGCTATATCTCTAGAAAGGGAGCATCACGATCTCTTCAAAAATAAAGAGCAGTCGATTTCAATACACTATTTGCCACAATCATGGAAGTGTAACGGAAAAATATAAAGTGAACGATAAATCATGCAATCACAATACGTCAGCTGTGACGGA
Organism: Medicago lupulina; assembly: GCA_958299785.1. Taxonomy (NCBI): domain Eukaryota; kingdom Viridiplantae; phylum Streptophyta; class Magnoliopsida; order Fabales; family Fabaceae; genus Medicago; species Medicago lupulina. Next base: position 27,198,586 of record OY283142.1, read on the forward strand.
AATTTTTTGCTATACCTATCTCTTGTTAGAAATAACATTTTTCCTTTAGACAATTGTTAACTTCTGTAAGCTACCAACCACAAATCCCTCCACCATTTAGAACTACTCACTTAATTAAACTTGATGTGAGTAACTTATTTATTGAGTTTGTAGATGACTTTATTTTTAGCAGTTGCAATGTATTAATTTATTGGCTTCTCTCTTTTGTGCTGAATTGAGCTGAAGATTTCTCTCATTCCCAGGCTTTATCCCCTGCATTTGATGCCTTTGAATGCTTATCATTAATCCATACCTCTAAGTCCACTTCTTTATTAATTTGCAATCAACTGCATCGACTTTGTATGACTAATAACTCCTTAATACGTCCAGCTAGATAGCTTAATGGTAGTGGTTCCACGTGGAAAACATTCATGGCTACCTTGTTGTGTCATGTAACAGGTTGGGATAACTGAGTTGTGTTCATCTACCAGCTAGCTGCAAAACCAATAAGTACTACTCTTTGTTTCCTTTTGCATGTACATTGACTCCAAACTATAACTACCAAGTCAGCTTCAAATTCAATGCTTAGGACGGCTAAACTAGCTAGGAATCATGGTACAGTTTAGGTTGGACTTGGACAGATGATTATATTTATAATTTATGAAAGTTGTCAATTGCAAACAATCTATTAAGACCTAGCTATGTTGTTTGGCTTTTTCCATACAGGAAAAAAAAAAAAGACTAGTAGCTATTAATTTATTTCAAACTTCATTTTATTTCCTTATTAATTGATTTGTAAAGTGAGATTATGTGTATGTTTGGTTTGGCTTCTTTGAAGCTAGAAGCACTTCTACAACACTTTAAAAGTGAAAATTGAGTTTTCAATCATGTTTGGTTTAGCTTTTTAGAATTGCTTCTATCCTCCAAAAACAATTCTGGATGAAGCTACAATTCCTAGCTTTGAGTTAACAAGAATCAATTCTCCATTAAATTTTATATTTTGATTATTACAACCAATTATTTTCCTTTATTGTCCTTTATCAATTCTCTTTTTCCTGTTTATATTTAATTTGAGAAATCAAATTTAATCAAAAAATTTAACAAACCAAATTAGCCCCATAAAATATTTATGAACATGAGTTACCAAGTTTTGGATTTTTCTTTACGGTTTTTCCGTTCAGATTTGCTGTATTTTTTTCATTTACGCTACATTTTATAATTTTTGTCAACCATCTCTATTATTATTTTCTTTAAAAAAATCTCTATTATTATTTAACTTTAATATATTTTTATCAAAAAAATATAAAATACATAGAACAAATATTTTGTCAAAAAAGTTTGGTTTAATGATCGTATTTATTATTTTTTAAATTAATATATTGAAAAAATTATTTATTTACATTAAATAATATATCTACTTTTAGTATTGATCTGCTTATACATTCAACTATGTCCATTTATTTTTATTTAGCTATGTTCATTTTAGTAATTATACATTCAAAAGCAATTTTGATCAAAACTTTCCAAACAACATTCATTTCGTTTAATCAATTCTACGTTATTGTATCCAAACATAAATCAATTCTCTCAAAATCAATTCTAGCAGAATCAATTCTATCAGAATCAATTCTGTCAGAATCAATTCTGTCAGAATCAATTATATTCAAAGCTGAACCAAACACACACTATTTTTTTCTTCTTTAATACAATTTAGACTTGATTAATAAATAATATAGCAGGTGGTCTAAATATGGATAAACTATGATATCATCTTGATCTAACTATTTCTTACAGAAATCAATTTTTAAAGGGAATTATGTTCATCTTTATATTTTGAACCTTCTTTTTTAATATGGAACTTGATATTTTTTTCAAATAATACATTATATATATCTAAATTAGTTTCAAGACATTTGTGAGGTATTGAATAATATATTGGGTTCGCCTTTTAACCTATCAATACAAATGATTAAAAAAGTACAATGAAGAGAAATTATCAAGTTATATATACGGTAGTTCCTCATCAAGATGTGTTCACCAATTTTGTTTGTATGACTAATTAAATATTACTTCAAAGCATATGCATGCATGCATCACAGTATAAAGTTTTTTTTTTCTCGGATAAAAAATCTCGCATAAACACGTCTAACTGCAAAGTTGTAATAAGAACAAGTGTATTGATGCACTAAAAAAGTTCTAATGAGATTTTCCCTCAAAAAAAGTTCGAATGAGATTTGATGTATTTTTTTATTCCGACAGAAATGAGATTTGATGTATTAATACACTAAACTTATGATTCGGGACACGGATAAATAAAATATCTAAAGTTTTCTGACTATTTTATTAATCAATTGGTCAATGTATAAACGATAGCGTGATTCCTTAAACGACCTTTTCGTCCTTAGAAACACCAATCCGACCGAAATACAAAAACACCACTATTTTAACTTCCCCCGACAGCTCAGGATAATTTGCTCAAACATTTATCCTTTTCTGTTTTAACTTTCATTTTCGTGATTTAATACACCACATATAATTAGCGTCTCCAACAAGTTAATTATGTTCTTCTAGTAACACAAAAAAAATAAAAATTGAACTAGTAAGGGATCTATAAGAGATCTTAGGTTTGAAACAAATATTGTTAAAGAGCTTTGTCACTTACCGTTAAAAAGTCTCACATTAGACAAAAGATGGTCTTAACGTGTTTATAAGTGGGAGATATCATCACCTTACAAGTCGGTTTTGTGGGGTTGCATTAGGCTCAACCATGATTTCTAAGATGCTATCATAACATCTCCAAGATCCATTGGACCACATCCTATCAAGTTTTCGCTATCAAGTCACCACCACTTATGTCCACGAACGAAGTCCAATAGTGTTGGTCGTGAGGAGCGTGTTAAAGAGTCTCACATGATCTGGGATGTAGCCTTGAGGAAATATGACTGATCATATTTTCGAGTGTAACGCATTAGGATGATTCTTATTTCAAAATAAAAAAAACGCATTAGGATGATTCTATAAGAAAATAAAGTATTCTATGCATATGGCTTGCTTGTGTTTGGAAACAAAGGAATTACCGCGGTTTTCAACAAAAGGAGGAGACAAGGAGGAGACGATTGCATACTTGCTTGATAAGGTTAAATTATTATCATTTTAGTGAATGAAAACAAATAACTCAAGTTTATCTTTTGATCTTAATTATTTATTGGTGGATTAATCATTTCATGTGTGTGGGGTTTGTTAACAATAAAGATAATCACAGAGAATAACAAGGAGATTAACAAAGACGGCTAGGGTTTTATAGAATACCAATAACTTAACATTACAAAAAGGTTATTAGAGAATATATATCAAAACCTAATAGACTCTAAAATAGCATGCCCAATAGCATAACCCGTTACTTTATTATCTAACACTTACCCTCAAACTCATGATACATCAACAAGAATCATTGTGAGTTTGTCAAACAAAATATGAAAAACATACTAATTAAATAATATAAACTTCTAACACTACCCTTCAAACTAAAGCTTACTAAGCTTGAATCTTGTTACAAATTAACCCCAAAAATAAACCAAACAACCAAATTATGAGCACTCGACTCATCAACCAAACAAACAAACCAATTATGTGCATTATCTTTAATTGACCAAACAACCAGAACCAGACGAAACCAAGCGAAACCAAACCAAGGCAAATTGAAGAACAAGTATGAACCAAAACGATCCAAACCAAATTCAAAACCCTACCCAAAATTAGAGAGACGAACAACCAAATAACCAACCTTGATCAAACTACCATGGACAAACAACCCACAAACAAAAAAACTACATCCTCAAACAAATAAACCAAGAACAAGGGCGATCCAAAGACAAAAACTCAAACAAAAAGAACATCCACACACATCCCAAAACATGACAAAACTATATATCAACCAACAACCGGAGCAAACCGAACAAACATTAACCAATGACGACAAGAATCAAAGAAACAAGGAAAGACCATGGTGAAAAAATAACTTCTATGTCTCTAAAATCCAAAATATTGATGATTGATGCAATTAATTTCAAAACGTGCTCAAAACCATCCAAACAATATGCACACCGTGAATCTAAAAATCCAAACAAACAATACCAATTAGTGGAATGTTGCAAATTGCCATTTCGAAGCAATCATCATTTTCCCAGTTTCTCTAATTTGTTTCTACCAAGCAATTGACGGAAGGAACCATGCTTTTTCTTCAATCATAATTTTTTTTTCGAACAAATGACCAACAAAAATTCCAAAAGACCATTTAAAATTAAACCAAATCAATCAGACAACATTCCCTAACTTTTGAAAACTCAATAGCGGATGCGACAAACAATTTAATGAGGATTAAACCATGCTCTGGATCCCAGGTTAACAATATAGATAATGAGAGAGAATAACAACGTGACTAACAAACATAACTAGGGTTTTATAGAATACAAATAACTTAACGCATGGTTATCTACTTAGCTGAGTTATTAACTCGGATTTTCTGTATTTTTTTGTTTTTCTTGTGTATCTTAATGTACTCGGATTTCTTCACGTTTGCTCTTTGTATTGGGGAGAACCTTTTGTAGTAATATATATTCCATTTTGGTCAGTTTAAAAAAAAATAAAAATAGATGTCACATTAATTGAATATATGCTAATTATTTTGAATGGTTTTAATAAATCGTTCCAACATTATTTACTTTTAAAAAAAAATGAAAGATCAACTTGATAGGAAAAGAAGGTAAATGACTTTTTCATACTTAATTTTATACTTAATTATGTTAAAGAATTTCTGGTGTAATTTATACATATTCATATGAAGTGAAAGCTCATTTAGAAGAGACAAATTCGGTGGAGAGAATACATTAGCATACTGTATAAATTACACAAAAACATATAGTTATCAACTATTATTTTAATATTAATAAAATTTCTGATAATAACATTGTGTGTCTATGCGACAATATATCATTTGAAGCTAACGTAGGCAAAGAAGTACACGCCAAGAAGCAAAGAGACAAAATTTTGTTCTCAATACCATGACCCAGTTTTTCATTCCTTATAACATTTTTTTTGTCTTTTAATTTGTCTCAAGTACTCTAGGAAGTTGCATTCTCCTTTCATGCCATTCGTTTACAATAATGTAAGGATGAAAAGCAGGCCTTAATATGTGCCCCACTACACATATATATAATTTCCCTATGTTGACCATCTAGCTATTAATTCCTATAACATAGTACTAGTACTATTACTTCATCATTACATAATTATTACTTGAAAATTAAGTTGAAATTACTAATCTTTGAATGGAGTCTGACCAACATGATAAAGGTGGTGATGATCAAGATGCAAAACAAGTAAACCTTAGATCCTATGAGTGCAATTTTTGCAAGAGAGGATTCTCTAATGCACAAGCTCTTGGTGGACACATGAATATCCATAGGAAAGACAAAGCAAAGCTCAAACAACAATCTTCAACAAATTACCAAACTCAATTACCATCTAATTTGGAGGGAAGTTCTAGTGAAGAGCTCAACAAATTATTACCAAACTTGAATTCTAATATTATGTCTCAACAAGATCACCAACAAACCCCTTCTAGAGGTGATGAAATTCTTGTAACTCACGTGAGACAACAACTTCCACTTTTTGCTGAATCACCAACAAGAAATGAATCACAAATTAATCTACAAGGTCAAGTTCAAAGGGAAATTATTACTACACAAGAGGCTTTGTTATCTGCTCAACATCCTTCATCGGAGTTAGACCTTGAACTAAGATTAGGGCCTGAGCCACATGATCCATCAAAGCCAACGGGTACCAGAAAATTCTTTTAATGACTTTCAATGCATAAATTTAATTGTACATGCCCAAGAAACTTTTTTTTTCTTGGTGAAAATAATTCATTGTTTGATTATTTGTTCTAAAATATTCAAAGTATATTAGTTACGAGCATTCTTTTGTATTGTATTGTTAAGTTGGATCAGAGTTTACTACTTTTGATTATTTTGTTTTGGGTAAAATGGTTTATATTTGAGATTTAAATCTAAATTACTTGTATTATTTTTTTTTATTAATTCAACTCAAATCTAATATGGTCTTATTCGTCTCAAATAAACCAAAGTTAGAACAGTAAGTATTATTAATTTGCCGTTGCATGTGATATAGAATAGGCTTTCAAAATCAATATGATGTGGCTGAGCAGTGAAGGCGTATATGTATAACATGTATATGGATATGTATATCATATATGTATGATATAATTTATAAACCTATACATAAGATTTTGTTCTCGATTAGAACCAAGTGAACCAGCATTGCCTTGCCATGTTGCCATCTACAAAACAGTCAGTATCATCGAGACAGACAAGTATATAGTAATTCACTTGCCTGTATCTTACGTTGGAAGTGGGTGGACTTCTACCCCAGGGTAGACGTTGCCCTAGTTACTATTGGCTTTTCCACCCAATTTTTTTGTTTGTTTGTTTATGATTAATAATCGAATCAAGAGTTTACAAAACTCACACATGTTGTTCTTATTAATAATTTGAAATTAGAGAAATTTGAAACTACACCTGAAATAATAAGACATGACCAAAAGAGATAAATCAATCGTTGGATGTTTGTTTTGTAACCAACACATGCTCAGGTTTTTTTTAGTTATCTCTGTTGATGGGTTAGGTTAGCATATGCTATTCGTATGTTTGTTGTAAGGCGTGTCTGAATACCTTTGGGGAATACACAATTCATTGTAAGGAGCTTCCCGATTTCAAACATGAATTTGTTAAGGATATCCTTTTTTATATCTTTAGGCTGACATGAGTATCTATAAAGAAAGAGGTGCATGTGAACTTCAAAAGTTGTTACATACAAATTAGATTGCTGAAAGAATTTTGTGGTTAAAGAGTTATGAAAAAAATTCGGTGAATCTTCCAGAGATGGAAGAAAATGTTGACGGTGTTTCTTTGGCCATCAACAAAGGCAAAATCCAAAACTTCAATAGTTTTAGGAAAGAGAAGTTTCCACCCTCCTGGTCTCCCACATTGCAAAAAAAGGTACTCATCCAAAATGTTGATATGCTCCAGCTCCATAGTTTTATTATAATTATATGTTTGCTCATTTTAAAAAAAACTTTTAAAATATCTATTTCCAACAAACGAGTTGAATCTAATAAGCCGAACCAAGTTGTTCGTGAACTTTAAACGAGCCGAACTCGAGGTATAAAAAATGTTCGTATCGAACTCAAGTTGAGTTTTGAGTTGAACAAATTCTTATCGAGTCGAGTCGAGCTCAGGCAAGCTCGAATCAACTTGACTCATTTTCAGCCCTACTTCTAAGTATTTGTGTGTATCTGTTTCAGCCCTACTTCTAAGTATTTGTGTGTATCTGTGTAGTATCATATAAATATTCGACAAGATATTTTTTTAAAATTAATTATGATACTTTGTGGGTACGTATCAATGAGTATCCGTGGATATCGATATATGTATCGAATACAAATACGTCTCCATGTTTAGAGTATCCGGCTTCATATATATACTCCATATTATATTAATAAATTTTTCTGTTTGTTCAAATTTCGGATACCATAATTTATTTATTTTTTACATTTTTTTGTGCCATTTGAATTTCCAATAAGTTATAAAACTCTTGGTATTACTCTCTTATTCTAATTTCAATAAATACACATACTTTTTGGTATTACCCGTTTAATTTCTTACTATTGTCATTCTCATCTCATTCCAATTTCAAAGTAAGGAATCTTATTAACAATAAAAAAAAGGCAATATGTCAAATGTACGCAATATGTATATTAGCCTCTACAAAATGGATATACAAGATCTGCGAAAATTAATTATTTGATATACAAGCGGTATATGTTTATAAAGTGGAAAAATAATACAAAATTTTATTAGTCTATTAGCCTTCTAAAAAAATATATACTTATTAGCCTTTTTACAAATAGACAAAATGTTCTATTTAAAATTCTTAGCACAAACTAGATTTTAGACATGCTAATAGATCATGTCAGACTTTTAAAAAGGTTAGATCAGACTCAAAATAAAGTCTTTGGCAGACTAATTGGTCAAACTTAGACTTTAGCTTTTAAACTAGGTTTGACTTATTTAAGGAAAGCTCGACCCGACCTATTTTTACCCTTGGCAGCAAGCCAATAACAGAGAGGAAATGGTGATAAAAAAAGGGTATTTTAGTATAAAAGAAAAAAGTTGCTATCTCTTCCCAATTTCTTCGCACATTTGAAGAGAAAGGAAAAAGATAAAAATTGATCTCCTCAACTTCTCTCTTTCCTACTTCTCTTTTATACCAAACAAAAGAAATCCACTCTCTCTTCTCTATTTCTCTCTTCCCAACCTCTCTCTTTCCTCTTTCTATCCAAACAAACACGATGTTAAAGTAATATAACTTTGTTCTACAAAACTTTATTGCCTTTTCATTTTTCCGATTCTTCTTCATTTTCTTCTCCACCATTTTCTATATTCTCAAATGCTTCACATGGAAATAGTAATTGCCTAATTGGTAATGTCCTCATTCATAGAACATGCACATACACTTTAGAGAGAAAACTACAAAGGAATGATAATTGTTGGGGAGTCGGGGTTACACTTGCTTTCCAACTCAAGGGTGACTCACCCACATCACTAGGACGATCCACACTAGGATCCCGCTCCCACTCCCCCAACAAGCCTAACCAGGCTCTGATACCAATTTGTTGGGGAGTCTGGAGAGCGCTTGGAGCGACAATGGGCTAAACATCTAGGACCCACTAAGAGGGAGACACCACACTCTTACCCAAAACCCTAAGGCAATGTGTTTATGGGTGTCCTCTCTTATGTATCCAACGTTTTCTCCATTGCTAGTTGATGTGGAACATAATCACTCACACTTGATTTTCAACAGATAAAACTCTTTATTATTGTATATGAGTGATATAAGAGATATCAATTACACTTTACATGACTCCTATTCATAGGACAATACACTGGTTAGCTATTAACTAACTAATTGTCCACTAACCATAACCATAATTGGGTTAACACCTTAACTAACTAAACGGACTCATACTAACTAACTATCTAACATTATAATATGAATTATACTTCAATACTCATAACTCACAAGCATTGTTCAAAAATGGACACCACTTTTCTTTTAGCAAAATGATAATAAACGAGGGAACATCATAGTAATGACTCTCATAATTGTGACCTTTGTTGATAATGTTAGTTTTAATTCAAGTTAGTTGAGATTAACTTTTTTTTTTTTTGAGCAATAGTTGAGATTAACTTAAAGTTTAGAAAGTTGTTACAAAGTTTGTTATAGACTTAGCTATTTGTTAGCAAGTTAGTTTGCTTGTTTTTGATTGCTTACTTAGCAAGTCATGAGAATAAGTTGTACATAAGCTAGTTTGTAAACACTTTTCATCACTTAATGAGAATCACAATTTACAATAATTAATATTCTAATTCTTCTCTCAATTATCTCAATCTCTCAATTCTATCATTCTTAGAAAAACCCTAGCTTGCATTGCAAGCAGTTTAACTGCTGCGCTATCAGATAACAGGTGATCGTCCTTGGTTTGTTGGCTGGAAAGTTGTGATTTCTACCTGCAATCAAGAGCTTTTAGAGGTCATGCCCTGTTACACCAATACTAGCGATTCATTACCAAAAAATCAATAAAATAAATTCAAACGCTACTTAAATTAGTTTATCAAAAAATGCTATAAATTTGTGAGAAAATTGTTATAAAATAAATTATTTTGGTCCTATCAGCTATCTATTATAAGCTCAAAATACTTGAGCCTATAATTTCATGGTATCTAGAAGAGAAGACTTGATTAGTCAAAAAAATTAAGAGGAGACTTGGACTTCTACCTATTGTGTAAACTATGCAGTTGTTGTCATCATATAATGACCCCGTTTGACAATTTTGCAGATTTTGTTTCAAGAATAAATTTTATTTTTTTAGATAGGTACCAGAAAAAAATAAACTGAATAGAGGAAATTGAACAAGACATTTATTTCGCCAATATATCACCTGCTTATTTCCACAACAAAGAGTAAATTCACTCCCTTAACCAAGCTTACTTTTTTCTTCTTATAATCAAAATAAGTAGGAGCAGATAAAAGTAAGAAGTCGATTAATCATTAATTAATAATAAGAGTCAGAACAATGTAGGTATTATCATGAATTATCAAGTGCTTATTTATCACTAGAAAAGAAGAACAATCTAGATGCTGCTGTGAATGACACAAATAACATTCAGTATATAGACAATAAGCTGTTTAAAAAACAACGCAATTTATTCAACAAGAGAAACTAATTCATTCTTCTGCGATTTGCACCAACTTTGTTGTTTGTCCTTTTCAATCTTATGCTAAATATGCTTTCAACAAGTCTTGCAAGCCATTGAGGTTTTCCAGTGAAGAACACATTATATCCCAAGAGCATTCCAAGTACTGCCCCACATCCATATCCTATTGCCACTGCTTTCCAGCCAAATCCTGATTCCTCGTCATCATTAGAAGTTGAATATGGTTGCCGGTCTTCATCATTTTTGCATGATTTTGACAATGGAAATCCACATAACATTGTATTTCCTTCATATGAGTCATTTCTAAATGTGTTAAATTGTTGGCCGGTAGGTATGATTCCCTCAAGATGGTTTTGTGAAAGGTTTAAGAGAGGAAATTCAAATTTGTCAAAGCCAAAGGAATCGTACCACTCAAGTTGTTTCTTGAGAGGTCCAACTACTCCAAATTTTTCAAATTACTCAAAGATTGTGGAATGGTACCTATGATTTGATTGTGTGAGAGGTTAAGGCCTTTGAGAGAATTTAATTTTCCAATGACTTGTGGAATTTCTCCTTCAAACATGTTATTCGATAAATCAATAGTTGTGAAAGTAGTCAATATCCTCGTTAGCTCTATAGAAAAGCCTTTCATTATGATCACCACAGAATCATTATAATAATTGTTCTTGCCCATGTATTGCAAACCAACTTTATTGACATTCACATTAATCATTCCTTGAAAATTCTTGAGGCATGATGTTGGTGAGGGGCCACGGAAATTGTTACCAGACACATCGTAAATTCTCAACTTCGGAAATGATTGTTTGGTGTTAGAACAAGTGATTGCACCATGAAGATGATTTGATCGTAAACTGAGTACCTGTAACTCTTGTAGAATTTCTAGCCAATTGGGAAATGTGTCATTTATGTTGTTGTCTCCAAGATCCAAAACTTCAAGTTGTATGCAGTGAGCCAAAGACTGTGGTAATGGTCCCTCCAATTGGTTGCCATTCAACTTTATAGTCTCAAATGCATTTCCTTTCGAAAAAGTTTTAGGCATGCTTCCATAAAGGTTGTTCATTTGCATATCCAATACAGAAAGATAAGGAAATGTTCCCAGGCATTGTGGAATCGTTCCTGTTAAATTGTTGTGAGCCAAATTGAGCACATTCAGGGAACTTGCATTGCACAATGACAAAGCAATGTCTCCTGCAAAGTTGTTGTTTGAGAATAAAAAGTATTGAATTCCATAGGGTGGAATTGGAAGTTCTCCTTGCAACTTGTTGAAACTGAGATCAATAAATCGAATCTCCTTCCATGTGTGTAAGAGCTTCTCATGAAACCATTTAGGAACTTTTCCTTGAATTTTGTTATTAGAGAGATCTAATTCTTGCATATTTTCAAGACTTGCTAAGAATTTAGGAAAACCATCAACATTACAAGAAGATAAATATAAATGATCAAGGTTGGGTAAGATGTAGTCAGTGCCGCTACCAACGTTAATAGAAATAAGACTATTGTAGGAAAGATCAAGAGAAAATAATTTTCTAAAATTTGAAAATTGGTGAAAGTCCACAACACCACTCAAGTTGTTTGATGACAAGCTTAAGCAAGCAAGATTTTGAAGCTTATATATTGAATTTGAAAAATCACCTTGCAGATTGTTATTAGACAGAAATAGATCGCTCAAAGTATAAGTTGAGAATTCACCAATCGAACCTGTTATTTGATTGTCTCTAAGGTCCAACTCTAACAACGAAGGCAAGGAATAACACCAATGCGGAATTGTTCCATTTAACATGTTATAATCCAATCTTAGAAACTTTAGTTTTGAATGTTTGGTGATTTCAGATGGAATAGGGCCTATTAAATAATTGAAGGATAAATCTAGACTCGAAAGTTGAGTTAGATTAAACAATGAAGATGGAACTTGGCCACTTAGATTGTTAAAGGAAAGTTCTAAAAAATTTAATTTGATTAAATTTCCAAAAACATTTGGAATCCCACCTTTAAGATTGTTGTATGAAAGGCTTAAGAATGTGAGATGAGTGAGGTTCCGCAAAGATGAAGGAACCAACCCATCAAAATTGCACCTCATAAGGGATAAATGAGCAAGAGACTTCAACTGACCAATAGAATATGGAATTTCACCTGAGAAACCAGAGGAAGAGAGGTCCAAGTACCTTAGGGGAGTGCTCCAGTTGGACGTTGGAAGTTTCCCGCGAAGGTCTTGATTCAATGACAAATCTAGTTTTTGAATATTTGGTAAAAAGAGGATGTCACTTGACAAATTTCCTTGCAATGCAGTGTTTCGTAGACTAAGAGAAACTAAAGAGGACGACAAATTCTTTAGCATAGACAAAGAGCTCTCTCTGATTGAAGACATATTCACTCCATTCAGATAAAGCTCCCTTAAATTAGTAGCTGTTATACCCTCATTTTGGACCTAAAAATACTCATTCAAATTCCTCTGCTATTTTCTAATACTTTCAAATTCACCGTGTTTTCTACTGTGCTTCAGCTGCATACGTTACTGTTTCTGTCTTTTAATTTTTGCATAAAATTATACAAAAGGGTATTTTGGTCATTTCCTACAAAGGAACCCATTTTAGTCCCTACAATTTGTCCCTGAGTCTTTTCAATTTGTTTGCATGAATCATTAATCAAATTTTGTACAAAAATCATCTTAGTTTTGCATCTGAGTCAGTCTGAGTCAGTTTGAGTCGTTTTTGGCCCCAGGGGCATTTTAGTCTTTTCACATTATTTGATTTTTGGGCAGAGAGGTATTTTAAAATACCTCATTTTGGTAGTTTGTTCGTTTTTAGTCCATTTTGTCAATTTTAACTGTTTCACTTTACGTTGCATTTCAGATTACATTTTTTTAACCAATTTTATTATTATTGCATTTTAGTCCCAATACTTTCAAAAATTGCAATTCAGTCCATATTTTACATTTTTATTGCAGAAGTGTCCAATTCCAATTTTCAAAACAGTCCAGTTTCAGTTTATTATTTTCAAAACAGTCCCAAATTTTCCAAAAATTGCATTTTAGTCCTTTTTTCAGTTCAGTCCACAAGTGCCACGCCAGCTCAGTCCAGTCCACGTGTCACAAGGTCATTGGCTCGCAGGCACACATGGCAGGTTATAAATAGTACACAGTGTCAGAATTCTGCAGAATCAGCGCCACATCACAAACACAATACAACATTCTCTCTCCATTCAGTTAGATCAAAAATCACAAGAATCAGAAAGCTCAAGAACAGTTTCATGAACCCTAACTTTTTCCAGAATTGAATGCAAGCGAAATCAATGGAATTTGGGATAGCTCTCAGAGATTCAATGGTGAATCTTCATCACTGAGCCTTCATTTCTGCAATTCAAGCATCAGATTCATCGCTGGAAGCAACGAATCCAAATGCGATAACAGAAATGGCGACTTCACTGGGGACATGTTTAGGGCTACACCTAGTTTTACGTGCTTCATGTTTATGCTTTGCTTTATTGTTACATGTAAAATTTTCTTGTGTACGTGTGGGGTGAGAATATCAAAAGCCCTATACCCGGGCTGAGTGAACCTAAGATTAGGAAGAGATATAATCGACAATCCATTCCGGGGGTTGCCTCGTGTATTGGATTACGCGATCAATCTCACATAGCTGAGGCATTTTGGAGGTGATGTTGTCGGCGTGTGTTGTCATGCTTAGGCACTTTACTTCCAATTGACCGATGAAGGCTATGAACCGTAGTTACCAAACCCATCTTTGGCCTTTCTTAGGATGTAGTGCGGTGGCTAAACCGAGCGTTGCCTCGAAATTTAGTCGTCACGCGATACTACACCCAAACTAGACCTTCTTACGAATAATCATGGACAAGCGTTGCTTTGTACTACTATGATATTCGGAAGAGAGGTTGTGGTTTGGGAACTTTATAGAACCTTGGTTACTACTATCAAAGCCTTAGTTTCACCGGACACCGTGTCCACTTGTTACTTTAGCCCACCGTGCTTTCTTTGTTAAACAAAACCATGCATACATGCATTCATGCATAAACCTGTTTACATGCATTTATCAAAGGGTATAGACAAACTAAAATTCTTTGCAAATATGACCAGGCATGAAGAGGACTAAGTCTTACAAGTTCAAAGAAGTTGATTTGGCTAGCCTAAGGGAGTTGGCACTTAAGGTTAAGAATCCGACTGGGTTTCGTCTCCGATACGGTGGTTTGCTTGGTATTCTCCGGACTAATGTAGAAGAGAAGCTGGTGCACACTCTGGTGCAATTCTATGACCCGGTTTTCCGTTGCTTCACCTTCCCGGATTTTCAGTTGGTTCCTACACTCGAGGCTTATTCTTGCTTATTGGGTTTACCTGTAGCCGAGGGGGTACCCTTCACAGGCCCAGGATCTTCTCTTACCCCTCTGGTGATTGCTAAGGATCTTTATCTCAAGACTTCCGATGTATCTAAGAATCTCACCACCAAGTCTCATATCCAGGGTTTCACTTCAAAGTACTTACTTGAGCGGGCTAATCTTGAAACTACTTGTCAGGACACCCTTGAGGCTATTCTTGCACTACTCATCTATGGGCTCGTTCTCTTTCCGAATCTCGACAACTTCGTGGACATGCATGCTATTGAGATCTTCCATTCCAAGAACCCGGTTCCTACTTTGTTAGCTGACACATACCATGCCATCCATGATCGGACTCTCAAGGGCCGTGGATTTATTCTTTGCTGCATACCTCTTCTTTATAGGTGGTTTATTTCTCACCTCCCGAGTTCTTTCCATGCCAACACGGAGAATTGGTCTTACTCGCAGCAGATTATGGCTCTTACTCCCGATGAGGTGGTTTGGATCACTCCCGCGGCTCGAGTCAAGGAGATTATCACTAGTTGTGGAGATTTCCTCAATGTACCCCTTCTCGGTACCCGGGGAGGAATCAACTACAATCCCGAGTTAGCCATGAGACAGTTTGGTTTTCCTATGAGGGCGAAGCCCATCAACCTTGCTACATCTCAAGAGTTCTTTTACTATTCCAATGCTCCCACCGGGCAAAGGAAAGCTTTTACAGATGCTTGGTCTAAGATTCGTAGGAAGGATGTGAAACACTTGGGCGTGAGATCCGGTATTGCTCATGAGGCCTATACTCAGTGGGTGATAGACCGAGCTGAGGAGATTGGCATGCCTTACCCTGCTATGAGGCATGTATCTGCATCTACTCCGTCTAGACCATTACCGTTGCTTCCCGCGACTCAGGAGATGTATCAGGAGCATCTAGCTATGGAGAGTGAGGAGAAGCGAGCATGGAAAGCCCGTTACAGTGAGGCTGAGAACTTGATCATGACTTTGGATGGCAGAGACGAGCAGAAGGATCATGAGAACCGGATGCTGAAGAAGGAACTAGCCAGAGTTAGGAAGGAGCTTGAGGAGAAGGATGATCTATTGAGAAGAGACTCCAGGAGAGTCAGAGGTCGTCGAGATTTCTTTGCCAGTTATTGTGGTTCAGCTTCAGACTCGGATTCCGAATACTACCCAGTCACTCCTTAGTTCTGGATGATAGGATTGACTATTGGTTATGTTGTTTGTTCAGGATATGTTTCAGAAGCCTACTCCCTTGGCTTAATTTATCAAAACAACTTGCCTTGAATAATTTGTTAGTCCAATAATGTTTGCAAAGAATTCTAATTTGTCTAAAAAACCCTTTGGTAACAAAAAGAGTCATTTTTGCATTTGCATTTGCACATATCATGCATCATGTGCATCATTCATCAGTCACAAAAAAAAAAACTTCCAAGTGCTCATTGCCTCCTGGTTCTTCTGCCGCAGTGTGAAAAGTGGCTCGTGCTCGAAGGACCGATCAACCTACCAGAGTACATCAGACTAGACAATACAGAAGGAGGAATCAAGTAGCTATGGAAGAAGAGAATGCACAGCTCCGTACTGAACTAGCTTCTGTGAGAGAAGAGTTAGCTAAAGCTCTCGACGCCATGACTGCTCTGGTAGCCGCTCAAGAACAACCAGTCGCGTCCACCCAGGCGACTACCGAAGCGATTCCCGCCGCATCTCTTGCTATGCCGAGGGGATACCCCTATGGGCTCCCATCTTATTACTCTCCCAATACTGCAGCCGGTGTTTCAGGGGCCGCGACTTCAGGTGCTGCTAATGTTGGTCAAATACCCCCACCAGATCCCGCATCTCTTCATACCACCTTGCCTCAGTCGACCGTCTACACAGACCCGATTGTGCACTCTACGCCTCAGGGCGCCAATGCTAATGATTACCGTGGAAAGAATCCTGTATTGGGAACTGTGGAAGAAAGAATGGAGGAGCTTGCCAGAGAACTCCGTCGCGAGATCAAGGCCAACCGCGGGAGCAGTGACCTCGTCAGAACCCATGATCTTTGTTTAGTGCCGAGGGTGGATGTCCCCAAGAAGTTCAAGGTCCCGGAATTTGACCGCTACAATGGGCTGACCTGCCCCCAGAACCATATCATTAAGTACGTCCGGAAGATGGCTAACCATGCATACAATGATTCAGTTATGATCCATTGCTTCCAGGACAGTCTAATGGAAGATGCCGCGGAGTGGTATACCGGTTTGAGCAAGGATGATATTCGTACTTTTGATGATCTGGCTACTGCTTTTAAGAGCCATTATGGATTCAATACCAGGCTCAAACCGAATAGAGAGTTCCTCCGGTCTCTTTCTCAGAAAAAGGACGAAAGCTTTCGCGAATATGCGCAGAGGTGGAGAGGGGCAGCTGCCCGTATCACTCCCGCTTTGGACGAGGAAGAAATGACTCAAACATTCTTGAAGACCCTGAAGAAAGATTATGTTGAGAGAATGATTATTGCTGCCCCAAGCAACTTCTCTGAGATGGTCACTATGGGAACCCGCTTGGAGGAGGCTGTCCGAGAGGGGATTATCGTGTTTGAGAAGGGTGAGTCCTCGAATGCACCGAAGAAGTACGGTAATGGTCACCATAAGAAAAAGGAATCAGAAGTTGGAATGGTGTCCGCCGGAACCAATCAGTCTGCCACTGCCGCTCCTGTCAATGCTACACAACTGCCTCAACAGTACCCGTACCTACAGTATGCCCAGCATCCATTATATCCGCCGTTTTACCATCAATATCCTCCACTACCGGGCCAGCCTCAGGTCCCTGTTAATGCCATCGCCCAACAAATGCAACAACAACCACTAGCTCAACAACAACCGCAACAACAACAACAAGGCCTTCAATCTAGACCATCTTTCCCGCCGATACCAATGGCGTACGCTGAACTACTCCCGACTCTGTTACATAAGGGGTATTGCACCACTAGACCTGGCAAGCCTCCGCCAAACCCACTGCCTCCCAGGTTTCGTTCTGATCTCAGATGTGATTTCCACCAAGGCTCCCTAGGTCATGATGTAGAAGGTTGCTACGCTCTGAAATATATTGTGAAGAAGTTGATCGACCAAGGAAAGCTATCTTTTGAAAACAATGTCCCACATGTGCTCGACAATCCACTCCCCAACCATGCCGCCGTGAATATGATTGAAGTGTGTGAAGAAATCCTTCGTCTCAATGTCCGTAATGTTGCTACACCCCTAGTGCCACTGCATATCAAACTGTGCCAAGCTGCTCTGTTCAACCACGACCACGTTGCTTGCTGTGAATGTCTTCAGAACCCTATGGGTTGCAGCATAGTCCAGACTGATATCCAAAGATTGATGAATGACAACTACCTGACTACCAGTGATGTTTGTGTAATAGTGCCGATCTTCCACGATACTCCGGCCAAGAGCACGCCCGTCAGAAAGGACGTTGAACCGTTAGTGATATGGCTACCAGGACCGGTGCCATATACTTCTGCGAAAGCCATCCCGTACAAGTACAGTGCGACTATGTTGGAAAACGGGAAAGAAGTACCTTTGGTGTCCTCGAGCACGGTAGGCAGTATCGCCGAGGTGACGGCTTTGAGAAGCGGCAAGGTCCGACCTCTCTTGTTTCAAAAGAAAGATGATGTGCCAGTTGCGATTCCTGCTGATAAGACCACTCCATTAACAATTCCTCCTGTTGTTGAAAATACCAGCCGTCCAGGCCAATCCATCGAAGATTCCAATCTGGATGAGATTTTGAGGATAATCAAGAAAAGCGATTATAAGATCGTGGATCAGCTGTTACAAACTCCTTCGAAGATATCCATCTTGTCTCTACTCCTTAGTTCGGAGGCTCACAGGAACGTATTGTTGAAAGTATTAGAGCAAGCATATGTTGACCACGAAGTCACAGAGGATCAATTTGGTGGGATAGTGGCTAACATCACTGCTTGCAGTAACCTTTGGTTTGGTGAAGATGAACTTCCAGAGGCAGGGAGGCACCACAACTTGGCCCTGCACATTTCCATGAACTGCAAAGCAGATATGTTGTCCAACGTGTTGGTAGACACTGGGTCGTCGTTGAATGTGATGCCTAAGTCGACCTTGGATCAGTTGAGTTGCCAAGGAGTTCCTTTGAGAAGGAGCACTTTCCTAGTCAAGGCTTTCGATGGTTCCCGTAAAACTGTGCTTGGAGAAGTAGATCTCCCCATGACTATTGGTCCTGAAACATTCATGATTACTTTCCAGGTTATGGACATAGATGCCTCTTACAGTTGCCTTCTCGGGAGACCGTGGATACACGAGGCCGGGGTAGTCACTTCTACCCTCCATCAGAAGCTAAAGTTCGTAAGGAATGGTAAACTTGTGACAGTGCATGGGGAAGAAGCTTATCTGGTCAGTCAGTTATCATCCTTCTCTTGCATCGAAGCTAAATCCGCCGAGGGAACCGCATTCCAGGGTTTGACTATCGAGGGTACGGAGCCCAAAAGAGCTAGTGCTGCCATGGCTTCGTTGAAAGATGCGCAGAAAGCCGTTCAGGAGGGTCAGGCCGCCGGTTGGGGCCAATTGATACAACTGCTGGACAATAAACGCAAAGAGGGTCTCGGTTTCTCTCCGACGTCAGGCGTGTCAACTGGAACGTTCCGTAGTGCTGGATTTGCCAATGCAATTCTTGATGGTGGTGCTGAAAGAGGGTCTAGGCCCACATTTGTGATACCAGGAGGCATTGCAAAGAACTGGAACGTTATCAATCTCCCTGTGTTTGTGCATGATTCTAAGTAATGTGTCTTGCTGTTTAGGCTTTTGTTTTCAAAATAACAATCCTTCCGCTCGGCCCGAGGCGGAAGTGACACTTTTGTAAAGGGCATGTTTGTTCCGACATCACCATTATCAATAAAAAAAAAACGTCGTTTCTTTCACGACTCTTTTCTTTCTTTAATGCTTTTCCCTTGGAAATAATGGTAATGCCAGAAAAAACCAAAACATCTGTATTTTCTTATTAATTTCAAAGATCTGCATGAAAACTATTTTCTAAAAAATCATCCAATCATGTCACGCAGATCGAACCAAAACGAACCCGTTGAACACAGTGACCCTATGTTTCTCCAAACTGTTGAATCCCCGGTGTTTGAGGCCGAAGATGAGGACAGTGATGATATACCAGATGAGATTGCCCGGTTGCTTGAACAAGAAGAGAAAACCATTCGGCCTCATCAGGAGGAGAACGAGCTAATCAACTTGGGTACCGAGGATAACAAAAGAGAGATCAAAGTCGGTGCTGCATTGGAGGAAGGGGTCAAGAAAAGGATCTTCTAGCTTCTCCGGGAATACTCGGACATTTTTGCATGGTCGTACGAGGACATGCCAGGTTTGGATCCCCAGATTGTGGAACACCGGATACCGATTAAACCAGACTGTCCCCCTGTCAGACAAAAGTTGAGACGGACTCGGCCGGACATGGCTCTGAAGATCAAAGGTGAAGTGCAGAAACAGATCGATGCGGGTTTTCTCATGACCGTTGAATATCCCGAGTGGGTTGCTAACATTGTGCCAGTGCCGAAGAAGGACGGTAAGGTCCGAATGTGTGTTGATTACATAGATTTGAATAGAGCTAGCTTGAAGGACAATTTCCCACTACCTCACATCGATGTGCTTGTTGACAATACTGCCCAGTGCAAGGTGTTCTCCTTCATGGACGGTTTTTCTGGCTATAACCAAATCAAAATGTCACCCAAAGACAGGGAGAAGACGTCGTTCATCACTCCGTGGGGAACTTTCTGTTGTAAAGCAATGCCGTTCGGTCTAATAAATGCTGGTGCTACTTATCAAAGGGGGATGACCACTTTGTTCCATGACATGATTCACAAGGAGGTTGAAGTGTACGTGGACGACATGATTGTCAAGTCAAGCGATGAAGAGCAACACGTCGAGTATTTGGCTAAGATGTTCGAAAGGTTGAGGAAGTACAAGCTTCGGCTGAACCCAAACAAATGTACGTTCGGTGTCAGGTCAGGGAGGTTGTTAGGATTCATTGTCAGTCAGAAAGGCATTGAAGTAGATCCTGACAAAGTCCGAGCAATCCGTGAAATGCCGGCCCCGCAAACCGAGAAGCAAGTCAGAGGGTTCCTCGGGCGTTTGAATTACATTTCCAGATTTATATCCCACATGACTGCAACCTGCGGGCCAATTTTCAAGCTACTCAGGAAGAATCAACCTGTGGTATGGAATGATGAGTGCCAAGAAGCTTTCGACAACATTAAGAGTTATTTGCTGGAACCTCCTATCCTCGTCCCGCCGGTGGAAGGAAGGCCATTGATCATGTATCTGTCAGTGTTGGGTGAATCCATGGGATGTGTGCTCGGTCAGCAAGATGAAACCGGAAAGAAAGAGCATGCTATCTATTATTTGAGCAAGAAATTCACCGATTGTGAGACTCGGTACACAATGCTCGAGAAAACCTGTTGTGCACTAGCCTGGGCTGCCAAACGCCTGCGTCATTACTTGATAAATCATACAACTTGGTTGATATCCCGGATGGATCCAATCAAGTACATCTTTGAGAAACCGGCTGTCACTAGAAAAATCGCACGTTGGCAAATGTTACTGTCAGAGTATGATATTGTGTTTAAAGCCCAGAAAGCCATTAGGGGGAGTATCCTGGCTGACCATCTCGCTTGCCAACCACTTGATGATTATCAACCTTTGAAGTTCGATTTCCCCGACGAAGAGGTTATGTTCTTGAAGTCAAGAGACTGTGAAGAACCACTGATCGGTGAAGGTCCAGACCCTGATAGCAAGTGGGGGTTGGTCTTTGATGGTGCTGTTAATGCTTATGGCCGAGGAATTGGCGCAGTAATTGTGGCTCCGCAGGGGCATCACATCCCTTTCACAGCTCGGATTGTGTTTGAGTGCACCAACAATGTGGCCGAGTATGAAGCATGTATCTTGGGGATTGAGGAAGCAATTGATATGAGAATCAAGCACCTCGACATCTATGGAGACTCTGCACTAGTCATCAACCAGATAAAGGGAGAATGGGAGACCCATCATGCTAATTTGATCCCTTACCGTGATTATGCAAGACGTCTGTTAACGTATTTTACAAAGGTCGAGTTGCACCATATTCCCCGAGAGGAGAACCAAATGGCCGATGCTCTTGCTACCTTATCCTCCATGTTCCGAGTAAACCATTGGAATCATGTACCGATGATCAAAGTACAACGCTTAGACCGGCCCGCTCATGTGTTTACTGTCAGTGATGCAATTGTACAAACGGGTTCAGGCAGGGTCGACAGCAAACCTTGGTATTATGATATCAAACAATTTTTGCAAAGCCGTGAATACCCGCCGGATGCTTCCAACAAAGACAAGAAGACGCTGCGCAGATTGGCTAGCAAGTTTGTGCTGGATGGTGATGTCCTGTATAAAAGGAATTTCAATATGGTGTTGTTAAGATGTGTTGATGAATGTGAAGCAGAACAGCTAATGCACGATGTGCACGATGGCACCTTTGGGACCCACGCATCGGGGCGTGCTATGTCTAGAAAGCTGTTGAGAGCTGGTTACTACTAGATGACCATGGAGCGCGATTGCTATCAATATGCCAGGAAGTGCCACAAATGTCAAATATATGCTGATAAGATCCATGTGCCTCCGCACGCTCTCAATGTTATGTCTTCTCCATGGCCTTTCTCTATGTGGGGCATTGATATGATCGGAAGAATTGAACCAAAAGCTTCAAATGGTCATCGTTTTATCCTGGTAGCAATCGATTATTTCACCAAATGGGTCGAAGCTGCATCTTATGCCAACGTGACTAAGCAAGTGGTGGTCAAATTCATCAAGAACAATATCATCTGTCGGTATGGTGTTCCTAGCAAGATCATCACTGACAACGGTACCAACTTGAACAATGACATGGTACAAGCCTTATGCGAGAAATTCAAGATTGAACACCACAATTCTTCTCCTTACAGACCTCAGATGAATGGTGCAGTTGAGGCTGCCAATAAGAACATCAAGAAGATTGTGCAGAAGATGGTAACAACATACAAAGACTGGCATGAGATGTTACCCTATGCTTTACACGGCTATCGCACTACAGTCCGTAGTTCGACAGGGGCAACGCCTTTTTCTCTTGTATACGGCATGGAAGCAGTCCTCCCATTGGAAGTGGAGATTCTGTCTCTCCGTGTGATTATGGAAGCAAAGTTGTCTGAGGCTGAATGGTGCCAGAGTCGGTACGACCAGTTGAATTTGATTGAGGAAAGACGCCTGGATGCTTTGGCTCACGGTCAGATGTATCAAACAAGGATGAAAAATGCTTTTGACAAGAAAGTCCGTCCTCGGGAATTCAAAGAGGGTGAGCTTGTATTGAAGAGAAGAATGAGTCAGCAACCCGACCCAAGGGGCAAATGGACGCCTAACTATGAAGGACCTTATGTTGTCAGGAAGGCTTTCTCTGGCGGTGCTTTGATTCTCACACACATGGATGGTGTAGAACTTCCGAATCCTGTGAATGCCGATATAGTCAAGAAATATTTTGTCTAGATATGAAAAGAACAGCGTGGTAGGTCGAAAACCCGAAAGGGCGGCCTAGGCAAAAATGCGCTTCCCGGTGGATCGAAAACCCGAAAGGGCGATCCAGGCAAAATAAGGGACAAGAAACAAAAATGTAAAAGCTCGCTGAGATTACATGTAACTCAGGCAAAAATGAGCGTCTCGATGAGCCGAAAACCCGAAAGGGCGGTTCATGCAAAAATGAGATTGAAATAAAAGACAATTGACTATATCTGGCAAGTTACCATTCCCCTTGGGATCTTTGCGACTGATGATTGGCTGTTCTCATCCGAGGTTCCGACGCCTGTGGATTCAAGAGTTTCAGATACCATAGTAGCTACTGTGTTCAATGTACCACCAACCAATAAAATTACCATTTTCCAAGCTTTGTAAATCCGTGGAGTCACGCCTTCGGCTGATTACCACCCTTATACATCGATTTGAGCCTATGCTTTTGTTTGGCACTCTTTTTCTATTCCATTTTCAAAGCTTTGTACAAAAAGATTCTTTCTATGTTAATAATGATGCATGTCTGGAATGAACATTCTGAAAACTGAAAACCTTTTTGAGTATTTTGAAAACAAGCCTGAACAGCTAGGTGCATTCAAATGAACATGCATGAACAAATCCACATTGATATCAGTTCCAATTCAAGTTACTAGCAAGCCTTCCCCCAGTGACGGTCTGTGGTCAATGGCAAGAATGAAAAAACAGAATGAAAAGCATGAGAAATGAATATGCTCGCTAAGTCGAAAACCTGAAAGGGCGGCTTAGGCAAAAATGAGCACCCCGATGGATTGACAACCTTCAAAGGCAATTCAGGCAAAACAGGGGCAACAAAAAACCTATTCCCCGGCGGGTCGAAAACCCGAAAGGGCGATCCCGGCAAAAATGGGATGATGAAAATAAAAATGAAAAAGAAATAAAAAGAGCAAACATGCAAAAGCATTGACCACAGATGCGATGTCCAAAGTATTTATGTGGCTGTTCCAACCAGCAGCAATATCATTCAGACCGTCTTCCTCTACGATTTTACAGCTCCCTGCCCTCAACGATGGTCTCGATGTATCTTCGAACGACGGCATCCTCAGAAGAGGAACTGTTGCAAATATATGTCGGAGCACGAGCCATCACGTGCCCAATATTCCAATGTTTTGTCTGTCTCTGCGAAATCATGTCTACAAATTGCCAATCATCATGCATTTCAAAGCATTCATACATACATAATCATGCATCTTATGTGCTCATGCATTTGTTAAAATTGTCATGCTATTCATATGCATCTGCACTCTCAATTCCTATGTTAATCTTTGTCAAAATCAATCATGTCAATTCCAAATTCATAACTGTCATGTCAATTTCAAAATCCAACGATCCTGTCAATTTCAAACTTTAGCTACCTTTTCAAATTCAAGCTCCTGCCGTCATGTCAAGTCAATTTCAATTTTTTTCTACAATACAATTCGTTTCCATTATCGGTCAAGCAGCAAGTTCGCATCCAAGAACAGCTTGTACCTGTCAATTTGTTTCTGTTATCGGTCAAGTAGCAAGTTCACATCCAAGAACAGCTTGTACCTATCCTTTTGATATCCACCGGGCGGCCAGTTCGCATCCAAGAACAGCTCGTGCTTTCTATTTTGTTTCCTGTCAGCCAAGTAACTAGTTCGTGTCCAAGAACGGCTTGTGCTTTCTACTTTGTTTTCTTTCAGCCAAGTAACTAGTTCGTGTCCAAGAACAGCTTGTGCTTTCTATATTTTCTTTCAGCCAAGTGACCAGCTCAAATACAAGAGCAGCTTGCACCCTTTGTTGTCAATATTCTCGGTCAAGTGGCCAGTTCGCATCCAAGAACAGCTTGTACCTGTCAAATTTGCTATCGAGTCTCCCCAGTGAGTCTTGTTATCTGCCATCCTGTTAATGTCTACCAATCCCGCAATGGATACGACATATTTTGTTATCTGCTATCTTGTTAATGTCTACCAATCCCGCAATGGATACGACATACTCCGGTTTTGCTATTTTGTTAATGTCTACCAGTCCCGCAATGGATACGACATATTTTTGTTAAAATCGATTCTCAGTTTGTCTTGCATTCATAACACAAATGTTGCATGGCATACATAGCATTTACAAATGTATTTTTACGCCCAAAATCAGTGCTAATGTCGATATTTAATTATCTTCGTCGCGTCAAGCCAAAGACTCTGTCTCTTGACTCTCCAAACGAAGAAACTTAAATAGGGGCAGCTGTTATACCCTCATTTTGGACCTAAAAATACTCATTCAAATTCCTCTACTATTTTCTAATACTTTCAAATTCACCGTGTTTTCTACTGTGCTTCAGCTGCATACGTTACTGTTTCTGTCTTTTAATTTTTGCATAAAATCATACAAAAGGGTATTTTGGTCATTTTCTACGAAGGAACCCATTTTAGTCCCTACAATTTGTCCTTGAGTCTTTTCAATTTGTTTGCATGAATCATTAATCAAATTTTGTACAAAAATCATCTTAGTTTTGCATCTGAGTCAGTCTGAGTCAGTCTGAGTCGTTTTTGGCCCCAGGGGCATTTTAGTCTTTTCACATTATTTGATTTTTGGGCAGAGAGGTATTTTAAAATACCTCATTTTGGTAGTTTGTTCGTTTTTAGTCCATTTTGTCAATTTTAACTGTTTCACTTTACGTTGCATTTCAGATTACATTTTTTTAACCAATTTTATTATTATTGCATTTTAGTCCCAATACTTTCAAAAATTGCAATTCAGTCCAGATTTTACATTTTTATTGCAGAAGTGTCCAATTCCAATTTTCAAAACAGTCCAGTTTCAGTTTATTATTTTCAAAACAGTCCCAAATTTTCCAAAAATTGCATTTTAGTCCTTTTTTCAGTTCAGTCCACAAGTGCCACGCCAGCTCAGTCCAGTCCACGTGTCACAAGGTCATTGGCTCGCAGGCACACATGGCAGGTTATAAATAGTACACAGTGTCAGAATTCTGCAGAATCAGCGCCACATCACAAACACAATACAACATTCTCTCTCCATTCAGTTAGATCAAAAATCACAAGAATCAGAAAGCTCAAGAACAGTTTCATGAACCCTAACTTTTTCCAGAATTGAATGCAAGCGAAATCAATGGAATTTGGGATAGCTCTCAGAGATTCAATGGTGAATCTTCATCACTGAGCCTTCATTTCTGCAACTCAAGCATCAGATTCATCGCTGGAAGCAACGAATCCAAATGCGATAACAGTAGCATTATGAATGAGTTTCTTCCATGTGAAGAAATTGAGTTTGAGTTTCTGTTTCACCGGCCAGTAATAACTTTTAAGATCAAGTGACACTAGTTTTGACAACTGAGAGATCGTGGAGGGAATATAACCACTAAGGTAACAGCTTGATAAATTTAGATGTGTGAGATTCACTAGATCACCAATACCAACATGTATTGAAGACCAAGAAAAATTATTAAAGGCCAAGTTGAGTTGTTGAAGGTGTCTAAGCTTGAAGATAGTGGAATTGGGATGTAACTCACCTTTCAGATTATTGCAACTGAGGTCCAGACCAATCACATAATCTGACATGGTGTCGCACGTGACACCATCCCACTCGCAACAATCTGTACCGTTTTTCCAAGATTCCGTCTTGAAAGAAAAAGTGGAACACAGAGACCAAATATCGGGTTCAGATGAAGTGTTGACAACAAATGAGTTCTTGAATTGTAACAATGCCGAACTGTCATGATGGTTGCATAATGAGTAAGTTGGGGAAGTAAAATGAGTAAGCATCAGCAGCAAGAACAATTGAAAGGTAAGATAAGGCAATAGAATAAAAAAAGAACCCATGTAGAATAACTGACACTTACACTATCTTCTCAATATTCTTTTTCTTTTTACTTGATGATTTTTGGATGATGATTTTGGAAGTGCCAATTGAGTAGCCCTTACTTATATAGGAAACATGACTTGAAACTAAGCACTGGTATAATAAGACAGGCAAGGACCAAAAAAAGTTTGACTTATTAGAGTTGTTTACAAATTGAGTCTTGGCATGCTTTTTTTTTTTTGACGAAAAAGTCTTGGCATGCTTTTTTTCAATCTTATGGAGCACTCCATTAAGAAGATTTTTCTGTACCAACTTTAGTGATATGACAATTAACAATATTAATTCATTAGTATCCATAGAAATGTTTGGTGTACATATAAGATGAGCACTGACAGAAGAAAATGAAAACATGCATTAAAATAAATAGCATCTTCTACAAGGGAAGACCAAGACTTTTTGAACATTATGTAGCACTCAAGTTGGAATCCATCTTGAAACTTTAGTTACTAGTGTATATTACGAGAAATATTGTTAAGTAGCAATCACAATGAGTAATCTGCTCAAAAATTGACGGATTAATAGTGTTTTACTCCCTGTAATATAGGTCATTTTTTATTTTTTTCTGTAAAATATTTTTTTTGAATTTCATCCTTGTAATTTGAAGATTTTTTGATTTTGGACCTTCATGGAAAATTTCACTCCATGTAATTTGAGCAAATTTAGGTTTACCTCCTTGTAATTTGAGCAAATTTCGGTTTACCCCCTGTTAATTTGAGCAAATTTAGGTTTATCCCTTACCATATCTTCGATTTTGTACAGTCAAAATTCATGAAGGTCAAAAACCAAAAATCTTCAAATTACAAGGACAAAATCCAAAAAAAAATATTTTGCAGGGGGTAAAACTGGAAATGACATATATTATAGGGAGTAAAACATTATTAACCCAAAATTGACGGATTAAATCAAGAAAATAACAACATTAATTGTATCAACAAAGAGAGACTTAGACTTCTTCAATTCTACACACCTTGCATCATTAAATGTTTGTACGGAGAAGATTTTCCACCGGTTAATTTAGACATTTTATATGAGTATTAATGTATCAGAGGTGTTGCTAGACAAAAAAAAAATGTATCCGAGGTGTTGTAAAGGGGATATTTTCCACTATAAAAATCCAAAATTACAGATTCATCCCCTAACATCAGTTTTACAGTAGGTCCAACCTGTTACACCGGTTTTTCAACAAAACGGATGTCTCAAACATCATAATTTTACATCAGTTTTCCCTGTTACCGTTGTAAAACGTAGCTTCTTCTCCTATAAACTATATTTGTTAAAATCCAATTTAAATTCATGTTAACTATGCTGAATATATTATGATAAAAGATGAATTTTCTATGCGGCCATAAATCCAAGAATTAAACTAACAAACAACAAAATAAATCCTCAGTGATATTGCAGGTTTCACCCCTACTAATCGAACTCACTCTTCAAAGAATCTTAACATTTGATGATTGATGGACCCTAACGATCCAAAATGTAATCTAGTCTTTGAAGCTATGTGCAATCCATGGTGCTTTTTTCTCCAAATGACATGTACAAAGTGTGGGAAGTACATATAAATTACAATAATACTTCGATACCGTAGAAATTCTGAATAAATGAGTATGTATATATGAAAGAAGCAACATCAGGGTAACAGAGGGAGTAGAAATAAGGTACCTTTAATTGAAGGAGAACGAGTGTGAGACAATCATGTCCCTTGAGGTATCTTTAATTGGAGGAGAACAGAGGGAGTAGAAATGAGGGAAGGAAGTTGCACATTTTACCTTACAAATTGATTTTGTATCGAAGAATTATGGTCAAACTCAGTCTAAGATGATATTAGAGTTTATTCGTCGAACCATGCAACAAATTATCACGCACCAAGTCCACTAGTGCTTGGCCTCAAGGGTGCATTCGAAATACTCGAATTTCACATTAAAAGCGGATAAGATCAGATAAAGTTTATAAACAGTGGCATTCCTTATTTCATAAACCACTTTAATAATGGTGAGCTAGACCCATATAAAAAAATATAAGAACCCACGCGGCCACGCCTGCCACACAATCACATACTTTGAAGGAATTTGATATTGGAAATTCCATTTGCGTTGGGAAAATCTTTTATGTCCCTGCTAATCTGATTACATGGTTCTGAACAAGTATAATTACATAAATATCTTGCATCAAAACAAAACCTTAAAAAACCATACATGTCCAACCAAATTATCAGCATTAACACAGACTCAAACAACACAGTTTTAAGCTGTGCAATACATATTCCACTTCCACTAGTCATCATCAATATAGATAGTCTCTTGCTTGAACAGGCCACCAAATACCTTCCTAACCTCCTTCGGTTTCTCTTCTATCTTTCTTTTTTCCTCCTTTGGTTTACTCGCACTGTTTCTTGGAGTTGTTTGTTTAGTCACAGCTTTGTTAGGAATGAGACTCCGAGCCTTCGCCTGTCCTCTTACGGTGGCAACTTGCACCTTTGGGTTCTCATCCTCATCAGGCTTTTGGATTGCTGTAGCAACCTGTGAGCTGAACTTTTGCCATGAAAACCCTGAACCAAAACCTTTTGCCTGTTGCAACTTTGGTTTCTCATCCTCATCAGGATTTTGTTTTGTTGGAGCAACCTGTGAGCTTAACTTTTGCCTTGAAAACCCTGCACGAAAAGCTTTAGCCTTGTTCAAAATGTCTTCTACCGAAGTTACAGTTGCCTCTGCCTTCTCTTGATCTTCATTAGCTAGATTAGAAGCCTGTGCTTCTTGCTTTGAAAGCTTCAGTGCCTCTTCTTCCACCTTCTTAGTTGCTGCAGCAGCTTCGCGAGCCTTTTCAGCTTCCACTCTTGCCTCTTCCTCTGCTTTGGCTTTCTCCAATATTTCAGCATAGGCTTTCCTTCTTCCATCTTCTGGAATAGTGCTGCAGAGAAAGTTGCAAATATGATAATGATCCTCCTCAATGAGAAGAAAAACCAAAAGTATTCACCTACTATTGATGTAGTAAAACACAACCAGCTAGCTATGTTAAACTTGTTTACCTGAAAAGTTCGTCTACACGCCTCAGGGGAGCATTCGGGTCCGAGTAAACTTGCACAACCTATTGATCAATAAAAAGCTTCAATCTTAACATCCTTTTGATTTTAGCAATTGTTTTTCTGCTTTGATTAGTATAATTTTACTTCTGTTTTGCTTTATTTTCGAAACTTTTTTATAAAATATATAGTAAAAGTGAGAAAAAATTATTTTATTGGATGACTATTTATAAACAAAACTAAGCAAAAGAAGAATTTCTTTCAATACAAACTCTCTAAGCTCGTGCAACTCTGCACCTAAGTTGTTTGGTCTATATATAATTCTCTAAACTATTAGATTAATCAAATCCAATGGCCAAGGTGCATTTGAAGAGATGGCTGATGAATGAAGTCCATGCTAATCGACTTACTAGACATCAAACTACAGTATGCATTATCCAGCTAATGTAAAACAGATACCTTGTTTTCTGCAACCTGTGTGTTGGAAAAGACATCAGCCACCAACGATGCTATCCTGGACTTTGTTACCTATATAACAACCATCATTTTCTCAAAAAGTATTAGCCACAAATAAGAAAGTAAAGGAAGGTTAAAAAAAAGGACAATTTCATTAAGATATTATCGCATACATTACATTACTTTATAGTCGTTCGAACCGGTGTTTTCTTCGCCTAAGACAACCACATTATAAGAACTCTCCGGCGCAAAATCATCGGTCAAACATGTTTTGATTAAGGTATATTTGACATCTGTTTCAACCACTTTCTGCAAGAACTCTTGAATAGACAAAGGTTGAGACTTGGAGAAGATATTGTTGAAGAAAGAGGAGATGCCATCAAGTACATTGTAGGTTGAGGTGCTGACACCGTTGTTTTCATCGTAGATGACTGCAACGTGGCCTACGCCTGCCAGCTGAGCAGCCTGAATTACTTGCAAGGCGTCTGATGTGGAGACCTCAGTTGCTGGGCCGTTCTCTGTGAGACCAATAGTGACAACCACTTTACTTGCATTGCCTATTGCTTTTGCTATTGAGTCTGCATCATCAAAGCTTGACTGCACAGCGTTGAGACGCTTTGCCTCTTCATTTGATATAATCTGAATTGAGCATGCATTAGTATCCCCAATTAACTCCAATGAAAAAAATTAAGTGGGTAAGTGGAAAAAAAAGCTCTTAAATTTTATCTTCCAAACTTTTGGACCATGTCCCCCTTCTTAATATTTCTTGTTTCACATTAACTTTATCATCAAGATATAATAGATAAATCTTACATCACATTAGTCAATTCATCAACTGCATCGATAGGCTTCCAGTAAATAGAAGCCAAAATGATCCTTTATCCTTCCACTAAAAGTGTTATTAATTAAGAATTTAAGAGCATAAGGGTATATTTGAGGAAAAGGTTTAACTTAAAGAAGAGAAACTAGAGAACAGTACAAGATTCACAGTTTCACACTAGTGACCCTAATCAGGCAATGACATAAACAAACGCCGTTACGGACGCGAAACACCGTTACCACCACACCAGAACAGAAATCTAAAATTGTTTGTAGTTAATATTCCAGATCATAATCCAGATCTCCTCAAGGTAATTTAAAATTGACTCTCAATCTCTTGACTTGGGTAGTAACAAATTAGATTAGATTTTAGAGAGAAAAAAATTGGAGCTTTAATTGTGTTGTGACTCTGTTGATGATGAGAAAGAAAAACAGAGAGTAAATGAATAATGATAGGTAGAATTGGAGAGTTAGTGAGTGACCCTCTTTATGTTGTTGTGTGCTGAGTTTCTTGTTGTTTGTCTGGGACTCTGTTGTTTGTTGATGTGTGTTTTGTGTTGTTGCTTGTGCTGTGTGTTTTTTACAATATTGGACGAGGTCATGGGCTTTTTAATTTTGAATGTAGCCTATTTTTATTATTATATTTACTCTAAACATGTTTAATTTAAGATATTATATATTATATCATAATATAAATAATTTTAATAAGATTTGTGCAACGTTGTGATTAATTCACACCGTAAAGACCGTTATTTGTATTGCAACGTCCATTACAACCGAAATCACGAAAACCTTAACGCGACCGCGATCGTTATTTAAAACCTTGACACTGGACACTAGATAGTATGCAACATCTTTTTTATTGGATCCTGATCATTAATAATCCAAATTAATGGTTGATTAAAAAGTTAAATTAAATTACCTTATATTGAGAAGCAAGACGAGCCAATTCCTGAGCAGAACCAAGTTCAGGAACACCAGCTCTAACACTAAACCCTTCCCTAAGCAAAGTCTGTGCAATGCGGATACCAGCTTGACCAGTAGCACCAGCAACAAAAACCGTCGAAGGATCCTTCTTCCTTGTGGGACTTCCAAATGACAAACCTGGCAAAGAACCATTTTTGCTCCCAACAGGGATCAAAGAAGTCACATCAGGTAATTTTCCAAAGTCGAATCGAAAAGGGTTATTATTAGAGTTTGATGAACCATCTGTTTGGTCTTTTTCTTCATCTTTTGGTTTTCCTAATCCAAATGATGGAAATGACCCTCCTCCAGATTTTTTAGCATAGACATTGAACCTTGTTTGGTTCCTAAAATTCAACTTAGGATGAGATAAGGAATTGGATGAAAGAGTGGGAACCATGGATGGTTATAGTTAAGATTTTCCAACAAGTTCACACTCTTTGTTTCAACTATAGAACATGTTTTTTGGTTTGTGAAACATAAACATAGTAATGTTTATCTTTGGCTTTGGACCGTTAATCTAGTTTGGTGTTTGTGGGAATTATCTTGAATAGAAGAGGTAAGCTAGATATAGCGAATTGGATTTAGCCACGTAATCAGAGTTTATCCATTGAAGAAATATTGAACACCAAACGTTCATATTCCACGAAAATGACATTATATTTCTCCATATGTGGCGATGCATTTCATTTCATCCATTCGTGCTGCATGTTAGATTCGGAATTTGTATCTTCTAACCACTAACCATGCTTCAGTTCGTGTTTGTTTTTCTGTAAAAATTTACAAACTAGTAATTGGAGTCTAATGGTTAACGAGTTTTACCAAAAAACAAGAGTTTAATATATGGTGAAATAATTAACTGTCAAACTATACTTAGACCGAACTCTGGATTACTCCAGACTCATTTTCTTAGAAACTGAAGGGTTATCACAAAAAATAAAAATTACTAAACTTTTCAATGTAATAAACAAAATAAAATTTACAAGTGGAATAGAACGAAGTCTAATGAAACAGTGAAATAGAGGTCTCGTTCACTTTTACCCTTATTTAAAATATATTACCGTTTTCCATGTAAAATAATTTTACATTTATAAAATGATTAAAAAATTGAGAACTTCTACGGTGCACTCACAAATTTTAGTATACTGGCACTCTTGTTTCACAAAATTTATAATTTAATGATCATTTTTATAAAATAAAAAGCTATTTGTCAATATTCATATTTTAGAAAACATTATTTCATAAGAAAAAACATCATTTCATTGTTTATAAAGATCATATTAAAAAATTTACATTTTGTCATAAAAAATAATCAATATTTATTGTTATGAGTAATAAAAATTTGTAAAAATTAAGTACTCCCTCCGTTTCAAAATACATTTCCAAGTCAACCACTTCACATATGCCAATGCACAATTTTGATCGTTAATATCTTTAATTATCTAAAGTAAAAAATTATAAAAAATTTAATATTTGAAAAATATTTGTTGAGACAAATCAAACATCTTACATGCTAATATTTGTATTTATACATTAGTTAAAAAATATGGTCAAAGTAAGTCAAGTAAATAGTGCACATTGTAAAAATTGAACATGTATTTTGAAACGGATAGAATACTAAATTTTTGGGAAACTGTGTATAATAGACTTTTAACCTATGTTTTAGCCCATATATATACACATCTCCTCATTGACGTAAAAAGTACAACTTTGTCATTTGAAATACTTGGCAATATTTCTGAGGAAGAATGCCAGCATGGCAACCACAAGTTTATCCCATCATGTCAACTTCGGCCTTGACTGCCTAGAAATGCACTTAAGAGTGCGATCTGGAATGACAAATTCGTCCAGAAGTAAAAAGGAGTAACAAATGGTTGTATATTAGAAATGATGAAGATGCAAGTTGTGATGACTTATTGACTTCAATAATATCACTGATCAGTGAGCCAAGAGCTACAACAAGAAATGGATACAGAAATTTATGTGCAATTTGTACCTATGCAGCTAAGCGATAAACTTCCTATTACACAACAGTTAAGATTGGGGTGCGTTTAAGCATAAAGGATGTGATTCCTCTGACTAGCCTTTTGTTTAGACAAGATTGGTGAAATATGTTTAGTAGATAACTTTCTATTTGTAGAGTGTTGAGCAATCTATTACATTGAGTAAGTCACCAATGAAAAATACACCGCAAGAGATCAATTTTTATGCATAGACGGTGTAAAACTATTTTACACATGAATCAAATCCAATCACATGTCATTTTTATAAGTTGGCTCCTAAAATATCTCCAAAAATGCCTTCATGGCATGATTTAAATGTATGCATGTGTAAAAAAAATTACATTGTTGGTGTAAACAAATCAAATCCTAATTGAAATTCGAGAGAATGCTTCAAACAAAATTGGGGGCCTTAATTTAAAGAACCTGTTAACGAGTTTACCATAAAACAGCCAGTGTTACCAAAAATTAAAGCCACATAAATAACAGACCATCGAATTAAAATCCACTCTTAATTTCTTTTTCTTTTTTGGTACAAAAATCCGCTCTTAATTTCTAACAAATGATATCACAACTTCATTTTGTTTCCTCTAAAAGATAATTTCACTTCAAAAATAGTCGAACATATCAAGTAAAATGTCTCTTCCTTTGATACTCACTCCCTCTCTCCGACTTTATTCAAATATCAAAACATTTTAAATATCTAATGTTAGAAAAAGTCATCACAACTACTGATATCATGGTTAAAAAAAACCCTTTAAAGGGATACACAATTTTTAACCTATCAAAGAGGTAGGGTCGAGATTTTTGCGGAGTTCGGAGCAGGGGACATTGCCATTACCAAAAGCGAAGATATAGGCCTTTCAATCGAGACAAAAGAACAAATTAAACATACAAGTGTAATGGCCATATAAACAGGTACTACAAGAAAAGGTGCAAAGAAGCACAGAAATCATAAACAGATAATTGCACTGTGAAGCAAAGAGTAGAAAAGATCGCCACACAAGAATGATAAAATGATATAATTACATATTCTAGAACACAATCAAAGAACATATAGGACAGCACATGTGTACAAAACATACAGGCATCAACTTCAAGATGGACCAACTCGGAGAGTTCCAGAAAACAAAACTTCACCTGATTTGGAGTTCAAAATATAGTTCTGCACATAGTCTGCTCACCAGGTCATCTAGAGTTGACATAAATTCATCTACCAATTAACCACAAAGGTAATTTAGTATCAACCTCGTGATTAATATTCACAAGACCTTTGGATCAATCTAGTCTTAAATAAGAAACTAAATGCCAGTAACCGCATTAAAGCCATGGGAAAAAGTAAAAGAAAACAGAGCGAAGGAAAACTTATAAACCAAGATAGCATTCAAAACAATTAAAGTAAATAAAAAATGCACTACCATAAAAACGTAAAATTCCCAACAAAGGGGTGACAAATATTACCGGTAAATATAGAGGAATGTCTGCATAGAGTTGTACTCAACAGATTTGCTCAGAAATCGTCATTTATCCAATTCGGCTGCCAGCATTAAAGATAGACAACATCAAACATTTACCAAAAAACAAATAACATAACATTTGCAAAACCATATGTTCAAATAAGCTAAAGATATTTCTGAAGTTTTTAACGCTTAAAACAACTTAAAACAAAGAAGTGTAATAGTTAATTATTCATGCTCTTCTTTGCTTTGAGGGACTCAAGAGCCTTATTACGCAGCTCAATCTCAAGCTTCTTTGGATCGTATGGTTCTTCTTCATCATCACTCTGGTGACCATCCCTTCGTTCAGCTTCATCATCGTCTGAAATATAGCCTGGTTTACTCTTCATTTTCAGCTTTTCAGCATGCCGCTCTTCCCTTTTTCGCCGTCTCTCTTCCCGCTTTCGATGCTTCTCCTCCTTTCGCAGCTTCTTCTTCTCCTCCTTTTTCCTCCTCTTGGCCTCTTTCCTGTCTTCTAACTCAGAATCATAACTATCATTCTCATCAGAAGAAACCACTTTTCTCTCTGACCTTTTATGCTTTCTCCTATCCTTTCCATCCCTTCTATGCTTGCCACTTTCTTCAGAAACAGAATCATAAGAAGCACTCTGATTGACGCGATCAACTTTTCCAACTAAATCTTGAGTGCCTTCTGATTTGTGGTGCTGATCACTACTTTTGGCATATTTTGAATTGAATTGATCCTTGTCATCAGTTTTTTTTGTTTCTGCAGCATAAGAATCGCGAAGCTTCTCGCCAGAAAAAAACTCCTTGTTCACTGGTGACTTCTGTAGACCAGGAGACTCGCCTCCCTTGCCAGAAGATTTATCACTGCCAAAGGAGTTTACCATTATCAGAGATGTACAGTGTGAAGTCATTCAAACTAGTTAGAACAAGTGCAGTATGCCAATCATATTACCATTTTATATCCTGGCCTTTCTTATTCCTTTCATTATTATCATAATGCTTAGAATCAGAAGCCAGATGACTAGCTGCCCTTTCAGGATAAACCTCATCCTCGTGATGAAATTTGGCAGATGAACCTATTTGCTTACTAACTGGGGAGTGTCTTGATTTCTTTTCGGATGAATTTGATTTAGGATCTCTGCGCTCTCTACAAGAGAAATAGGAAGAAAAAAAAAGAAAAAAAAAGCAAGCAAAACAATAAACAAATCAATGACAGTGATTTACATTTTGTATATTTAAAAGAAGTAAATGAAAGCTATCCAAGTCGTATTCAAACCTAGAATAATATGCTTCTGCTCCTTCACTTGTCTCTGGGATGTCATGGCTAGGTTTATGGTTTGTTGGCTTCTGTGGAGGACTCAAGCTTCCTTCAATGGTCAATTTCTCTCTTGTTTGCCTCAGAGGGATTTCATGTGGACTATACATTTTCAAAAGCCAAAATAAATATGCATAAACTACCTACTGCAGGCAGGCAACCATGAGCAGATAAAAGAGTTGTATGAGAAGTCATGGAAAGTTACCTTCTATTTTTACTGCTGGTCTTACTTCTTGCTTGTGGTGATATTGATCGGATTGGAGACTTATCTGGTGTGGACAGTGAATCTTGTGACTTATAGCCTGAAGCTTTGCCATTTTTATCTCTCTGTACAGACCGCAAAGGACTAGAGGGTTGATAAACTTCCGGTGACAATATTTTTTGCACCCTGCAACATGGGTATCACCACAGATTTCATAAATTTTCTTGCAAGAACAAACCTTATTTAAAAAGTTATTCTGCAAAATTTCACAGCTCCAACCAGGATATGGAGTAGAACCATAATAGTAATTCTGGTTATTAAACTATAAGCCTACTTCAAAATTGAATAAAATAAAAATTTAAAATATTTCTTTTTTAAAAGTTCTCCTACCATCACATTAAAATCATGCACACCAAAGAAAAATCAAACAAACTTATTCAAGCATTCCCTCAAGTGTCACTATACCTGACTCTTCCCATAGAAGACTGCACAGGACTTCTTTGGTGTCTTGGTGAAGTTCTCCTCCTGACTGGAGATGGAGATACACGTGCAGGAGACTGAGAACTCCATTCATCTTGAGAAGGAGACCTCTTAGGGGAAGCACTTGCAGATCTTTTCTTGCCCGAAACAGGTGATCTATGCTGCAAAGGAGATGGAGACCTGCGCCGTGGAGTTCTACTATCATACCTTCGCATTATGGGGGATTGCATTGGAGAGCTTGACCTCCGTCCACGGCTTAGTGGTATTCGACGCAGCGGTGAAGGTGACCTGCGCCGCATACTAGGAGATCTCTGTTGCAGGGGTGAGGGTGACCTTCGTCTAACAGGTGATGGTGATCTACGTCGGTGCATTGGAGAAGGTGATCTACGTCGTCGTATAGGAGAAGGTGATCTGCGTCTTCGCACAGGAGAGGGAGATCTGCGTCTCCTTGCAGGATAAGGTGATCTGCGTTGTCGTACTGGAGAAGGTGGTGATCTGCGTCGTCGTACTGGGGAATGTGGTGATCTGCGTCGTCGTACTGGAGAGGGTGATCTTCGTCGTCGCACTGGAGAGGGTGATCTCCGTCTAACAGGAGAGGGCGATCTCCGTCTTTGAACAGGAGAGGGTGTTCTGCGTCGACGAAATGGAGATTGCAGTCCACGTCGGATAGGAGAAGATGAGCTAGATCTAGATCTTCTCCTTGAATAAGATAGCCTCCTATGAGGAGATCTTTGTGGTGAACGTCTTCGAGGAGAAATAGATTGCCGTCGTGAAGACCGCTGTATCCTTTCAGAAGAAATGGAACGCCCTCGACCCTTTGGAGATCTGCATATACTCCTTGACATTAGTTCAAAATGACAAATCCAAATAAAAATTAAATGTGCAGTATATTACTCATTAATAAAGGCTAAAAGGGGCGGGAGCAAAATAAAGATCCGTTAGCAGGCAAAGTTCTAATACCCATCAGATTATGCTACTGAATGGCAAAAGCTACATGAACATATAAAGCCAAACGAAACTAAGTAAGCATATGCAAAAGCAAACCTTGAATAACTTCGGGAATTTGAAAATGATTTACTGGTTGCCCTTGCAGGTGAGCCTCTGTCAAAGATAGCAAATACGACATTTAGAGCATTTCAATTCAATATACAAGATGGAAAATGTGTTAAGAAGTGTTATGGTGGTACCGATAAGGAGAATTGAAAACTGCAGGTGAATGTGGAGACCTAGAAATCCTATAAGAGAGTAAAAGCTAATTAGTACTAAAGATTCAAGAACT
Source organism: Medicago lupulina (assembly GCA_958299785.1). Classification (NCBI taxonomy): domain Eukaryota; kingdom Viridiplantae; phylum Streptophyta; class Magnoliopsida; order Fabales; family Fabaceae; genus Medicago; species Medicago lupulina. The sequence continues at coordinate 27,237,694 of OY283142.1, forward strand.
CATTTAATAGGGTTTTCTAGGTGCAGAGCCGAGTTCACCAAGATGCTCTCTGCCTAAACACTGACCCCCAACAACAAAATAATAGAGTTTAAGCTAAAAGAAAATTGGAAAACTGAACAGAGGCTATTCCAACATCTAAATACAACATACAAAATATCAAAAAACAATGGATTAAAATGACTTCATAACATAGGAAGTTTTACAATTTCATGTGATTTTCCCAATGCTTTGCATTAATTATTATGATATACAATTCTACAGTTGTCAAGGAAAGTTATTTATGAGCAACAACAACAACAAACAAGCCTTATCCAACTAGAAGGATTTCATATGGCGACTTAGGAAGGTTCTACAAAATTTGTTTTTGTTGGCTTGTTACTAAGTTTATACTCTACCTATCAAAGGGCCTGTGATGGCCAAAGTGAGATACAACTACTAATGTTCTTAGTTATGCATATTTTTGTTGGGATTAAAATGACTTCATAACACCAGTAGTTTGAGAGCCAGTGAGGGCCTGTAATTATTATGTATGCATATTTTAGTTATGCATGCAACTGCTAGAATGATGCCTAACCACTTCCACCATGTCTCACTTTATAAAATCATAACACAATCCATCCACTTTAAGAAGGTGAAAACATAGTTAAGCTTATATATTGAAGTTTGACCCACTGTGAAACCAATAAGAAAATGAAATAGAAACAAACATCAGCACATAATGATTAAAAAAGAAGAAATTGGCCGATTTTACCTGTTCCTTGCTCTAGCACCATTCCTGTCAGCTTGTTTTCCATCCTGAACGTAGCGCCCTGAATCCCTGGACTTCAAAGTTGGATCTGAAGCAGCATCATTATCCTTCGCATCTAATCCTCCGTCCTACAGTAGTTTGAGGTAAAGGACATGAACCCAAATAATTGCAGAAGCTAGCTGAGCGCAATGACAACACAAATGGAAGTTAAAACCAAAATCTCAGCCCTATAAAATGTAATCCAGCAACGAACAAATTGTATTACCAGTTTCTTCAGCCCCTCTTCCATGATCTCTTTACTCTCCTTATCTTTCTTCCTCTGAATTTCACTTGTTATCCTATCGTTCTCAGCCTAATCCATCCACAGTAAAAAACTTTATTCAGAAAGGCCAAAAAAAAGTTGGATAAAAGGTATTTTGATACCCAATGAATGGTAAATCAAGACTTAAAAGAACCTTCTTTTTCAGGAGTTCTTCTTCTTTAGCATCCAAGAACTGCTGAGGAACACCACTGGCATTTTTCTGTGCACTGAGAAGAAGTGTCCAGAGCTCTTTCATGAACTTGCCGGTGTTTTTCTCCATGAATCCAGTAATTTGTATTTGAATTTCCTTCCCGTTCACTTTCTGCATCATTACAAACCGAATGTTGCAAGAAGGTTAAAAATTAAAGCATGGCATTATCAGAAAGTGCATGTAAATTGATGATAGTTCATTTAGAGCAAAAGATTGCACAGTTACAACTCAAACTCAAAGTGAATATAATGTTTGAAATAAATGCCATATTGATTCCAACAAATACAATTTAGTATTTAATAATAATAATAATGATAAAGAAACAATAATGCAAGGATTCCGCAAATAAAAAATAGAATGTTGAAAGCACCATTAATCTCCAAGATTACCGTATAACCAAAATAGTTCAAAAACAATAAATTACCTTCGCTTCCAAAAGACCGTGTATGAAGTTAATAAGCACTTCGTCTTCAAACCCAAGAAGCTCGGTCACTTTTCTAGTAATCCAAGGCCTCATTACGTCCATATTCACCTTTGTCATGTCCACCTACAAATAATTTTTCAAGCACAGCTCACATCAAAAATATAGCAAAAAAAAATAGCAGAGAGGAAAGCACTGTCGCTAATTAAAATAAATAAATATATCGAGATCATATACACCATGATGTTTGAGGTTCCAAATATCAAAAGCAGTTGGAAATAATTATCAACGAAGCACTGACACACACGTACACCAGACACAACACTAACACATTGACACCAAATGGCATAATTGAATGTAATCACATGTGTCCGGTGTCCCCTATCAAAAGTATCGGTGCTACAAAGATAATTATCCCTAGTAAAAAAATATCAATCAATCTAACTTAATCAAGAAACGAACCAGATGCTCCAATTCCGGTGCAAACTTCTGCGACTTAAGCAGCTTCGCTTGCTTGTTCGAAAACCGAGTGTCCTGATCCGCAGATGTACCCTACATCCAAAATTTAACATGTATAATTCATAAAGCTAAGTATCATTTTTCAATTATGAATACAAAAATTTAAAAACATAACAAAAAATCACTATAACAAGTTGAATTACAACACAGCTCTTAATTCAGTTTCATCAACAAAATATTCAAAGTTTTAAACCCTAATTCCATAGCGTACAGTACTTAATTAATTAATTTCATCAAATTAAAGTCACAAATAAGATCTGAGAAATGATTAAATAACGATTCATTGTTACAAAAATCAAATGAATAATTGAAATTGTGAATTCAACGGTTTGCGATGAACTTACTCGAAAAAAACCGCCTGACATGTTGTGACGGCGAGAGATTCCGAACGGAGAGAAGAGTTTGTGGGTGAGATTGCGATGGCGAATTCGAGAGAAGCGTTTATGTCATGAATTGGGGAATTGAGATGAATAATCGATTGGAAATGGATAGGTTCTGATTCTGAACGGTGTTTGGGTTCAGATGCTGCAAGAACTCGAGTTTGAACTGACTGCACTTAACAGCGAGCGAAGGTGTATCGTTTGGGCTCAGAACGTATTTATTACAGCCCTAATTGAATAGCAAGATTTACAACGTCATCCCTCATTGGTTTCAACCACAATTTTACCCATAAGCCCTAATTTCAGTTGGCATGGACAACACATTATTATATACAGGGCCAAGATTCGAACCCCAAACACTTTAAAAAGTGAATTCTAGCCACTAGGCTACCTAACCAAAATAATAATAATAATAATAAAACAAAAATTATATCATCTAAAGCTAATGAGATTCGATCGAAGGATCACAAACAAACCTAATAATTATACATAGTCAGTGTCACAAACATAACCTAGATTCTTTGTTATGTAAGGTCGATGTATGCTATCAAATCTAGATTCTTTGTTTGCTAGGTGTCTAAGGACTCATTATTTTCCACATGGAAACTTCATGATAGCGAGAGATTTGAACATGTTTCATGTTATACTATGAAGTATTTGCGTAGCTTTATGGGTTATGAACCGTGGGTGTTTTGGAGAGTGGGAACAGACCATTTCATCAACGTTTGAAGAGATAATTGGCTTCCTTTTAAGAATGGTTTCAGGGTGTCATCTCCAAAGCCACCATGACCTTGTATTGTACTTTCATCATGATTTTGGAATTTGAAATGCAACGTTGATGATGTAAATTTCTTGCCTTTTAAAACTATGTAAATACTTCAACTCTCTTTACCAACATCAACACATAAGGATTCTTAAACTTGGGGCCCTCGTATGAAAGGCAATCTCTCGGATAAAAGTGCATATCATTTCATTAGGCAATGGGAGGAATCTGATGTTTCTCAAGTTAATACTCGTAAAGTCAGTTTTAAGTGTTCATCAACGTTTTAGAACATTTGCATCATCTCAAAACATATTCATCTTGCTTGGATAATTTTTCATGATAGCCTCCCCAATAAAAATAAAAATAAAAGTCGATCCATATTGGAATGATGGTTTGTCTTATTTGTCCTCGTGGTCGTAATGTTGATAAAAATTTGAATCATATCTTCAAAGTTCAAAGGGTGTATTGCGCGAAAATGGTGTGGCTTCACTCTCCTTTGGGTAGGGGTGGACAAACGGGCGGATCCAGGCGGGTTCGGGCCCAAAAGCTCAATCCAGCCCAAACCGCGGATTACACTATATGCCCCATTTTCAACTCATGTAATTAACGGGTAGGTCGGATTTCGGGTTTACGAGTATTTCGGATGGGTCAGACCGGGTAAAACGGATTGGGCCTTTTTTTTGACTTTCTAAATTTTGTGGCCCAGTTAATTATAATCATTTTTTTGCTTTTTTTAAAATTATTTTCATAAAATTGCTAGTTTAATATTTTGTTGGGCAAATATCTTTATTTTTCTGAACATATCTGAAAAATATTTTTCATTATACATTTTCTTAAAAGAAAATTGAAAAGTGACTAAAAAGTAGGTTTCAAACTCCCGTAATGTAATAATAAGCACAAGAAAACCAAATATTTAGAGCATAATAATTAAGTCCAGGCCAAATTTACATAGATAGTATTGTTTGGCCAAAGCAAGTTCAACAACATATTCACCCTGAATTTGTTGGACATGTCATAAGGTCACAACACACAACCATAAAATTACAAATACATAACATTTATAAGTTAACCAATTACAGTTTCAACAAGTCTTAATCAAAGAAGTGCTTAATCAAATGAGTACACCATTTCACATTGATGTTTGCTGCATAAAGAGCCACAAACAATTGATGTTGCACAAGAAAAATAATATATCAGTTAAAGAACATCAAATAAAAATATCCCTTCTCTTTCTTGAACCAGAAATATTCTTGAACCAGAAATAGCTACAAATGACCAACCATCATCCTCCAACCTAGCTCTTCAAACTTGTGCTCCTACCAGACATAAAAATATCTCTTCTCCACCCACATTGTTTATAGATTCTACTATTTTGGCAAATGTGTGTGAGAATATATTCCAGGAGCTGAACAGGTTGATTGAGGCAAGAAACAACTTGATTAATGAAGACAGCTATCAGAAGCAATGGAGAAGATTGAGAGAAAGGGTAGATTTTGTCTTGTCTAAACTTCAAAGATCTCCATTTGATGCTCAAGACACTGCTCAGATTAATCTTCAGGACTGGTTGAGAGAAATTGTGAATGATATGCAAGAAGTACCAATCAGCAGAACTCTTGTGAAGACTCCACTGTGCTTAATTGGAAGAAGTGTTATTTCCAACTGTGTTCATCCAAAGGAACTGAATCTGGTATGGTTGAACAAGATTAATTTCAGGTCAGCCTCTACAGATCTGGAACTACTGCAAAGAAACACAGTTCTGGAAAGGGAAAACAAACAGCTCAGGAAAGAGCTTCTGGATCATAAACTGTTGCTTCTTGAGTACAAGACTTCCACTGAAGCTAAGTTAGAAGAAGTCAGAGTAAGAGAAGAAAATCTGCTAAGAAGCAATGAGGAATTCAAGAAGGAAATGAAGCAACAACAGGAAGAAACTAACAAGTTACTCAAACAAAAATGATGGAGATGTTCCAAAATCAAGCCAAACCATAGTTGCACACCTTTACTTTTAGCTTGATTAGGAATTTCTGTGTTTGTTTTTGTACTTCTGATCTTTTTTTGTTACTATTAGGCCTTGTTATATGCATCTGAACAATATTCTTACTTCTAATCTATGTTTTATGCTTCTGACCAGTTTTTACTTCTGAACTAAAAAAAAAATTATACAGAATTTCTCACTATGTTTTTGTCATCTCTTTCTTTTTGTCTTTATTTTACACTTTTTGTTGATGACAAAAGGGGGAGTAGATGTATAGTATTTATAGGCTCTGAGCCCCATTAATTTAACTTCAAACAATTTAAATTAATAGGACCCTCTTCTTATCTCTTAGTAAGCTCATCAAAATCAGTGTGTAATGAAACTTGTTGGGAAGAAGAGAAAACCTTCGTTGCATCATAGAAAATCTTCAAAAAAACTCACAAAAGCTCGAGCTTTTTCCCAATCACTGCAACTAGGAGGACCAGCAGCCCCAAACCACTCTAAATATTCTGAATCTTCACCTTCTAATTTTTCAAACGCTGCCTGGAACTTTTTAGCAGCTTCCAACATCATGTATGTCGAGTTCCACCTTGTGGAAACATCAATACAAAGTAGTTTTTTACATGCAATCCTAGAAAACTTTATGCATTCCTTGAATTTCAAAGCCTTTTGAGGCGAATACCTTATTAATCTAACAACATTTCGAATGTTGGAAATAGATGTATCTTGATCTTTCAAGCCATCTGTGACTAACAAATTCATAATATGAGTATTGTTGGAACAAAATGTGTTTAACATTACCTCTTTAGAGTTTTGATGATAACAATGTATTACAAATTGTCAAATGGATATGCTAATATTTGTTCAAGTGTGCAGGACCATAGACAAAAATTTAGTGTCTATTTAAAGTATAGGTTCTGAAAGAACAAATGAGAGCAATGGAATCAACAAAGTAAATGAAGCTTGAAGCATCTAAAGTCAAATGCTCCTGAAGTCAAGTGCTCCTGAAGTGATGACCTCATCAGAAGCAAGTTCATCAGAAGCACCTCATCAGAAGCGAAATCACCAGAAGCTGAAGATCATCAGGAGATGAAAGCATCAAAGCTTCAAAGGTTGTTCAAAGGTTTTAATCACGCCTAGCATTGCAGAAGACCAGAAGAGTGAAGCAACGGTTAATTCAAATGAATTTAAAGGCATTGGATGCTTGTTCTTTGAAGAGCGTTGACAAAGTACAATTGTACGAAGTGTACAACCACTAACTCCATTACTCAGTTTGTGTCTCTGCTATAGGACAAGAATAACTGTTCTGCCAGCAACAATGTTCCTTCATACTGGGAATGGATTTGAAATTGTTTCTCCATAAGACAATAACCATATCAGGCAAAAGATCATTGGTGATTGATCAAAGCTTCAAACGACTCTTTTTGATGTGCTGACAATTCACAATGTCTATTTCACACCTTTATATAATGGAGTGAAGACTTAGAGAATTGCATAGAGACTCAACAGCAATTTAAAAGCGTCAAACCTCTACTGAAATTGTTCTGCATAAAAAGTTCACTTAGAATTTCTTATCAAAGTTCATATCTTAGAAATTATAGAGTCTTAAGAGTCTGTATCTGATTTGTATTGTGAACACCACTGATTGTATATCAAGTGTTCAACCTCAAACATTTTTCTTTGTAATTTTGTTTGAATAGAAGTCTCTTGCAGTTGTGCTTGAGCAAAGAAGTCTCTTTATTGTGTTTAGAAGCATAGGAAATCTCTTGCAGTTGTGCTTGATTAGTTTGAAGTCTCTTGCTAGTTTTAGCAGTGAGCATTTGTAATCAAATATTACATTTTAGTGAACTCTCCTTGGAAGTGCAAGGGGGATATGACTACTTCCGGTTTGTGGAAGGAACCTGTATAATTGTTCTCTCTCTCTCTCTCTCTCTCTCTCTCTCTCTCTATATATATATATATATATATATATATATATATATATATTTTTATCTGTTGCATTTAGATTCTGAACATCACTTCAGAAGATGTAATCTAACTGCTTCTGACCATTGACTTCAGTAGGAGAAAACGAAGAAAAAGCCAACATAATTCAACCCCCTTCTTGTGTTTCTCTCACCTTCAGGTATTGCACCTCATATGAAAGAAGTCTGCATCACCCATCAAACCATTCTTGATTTTGATTCTCTATTTCAAATATGCAACAACCACATTGTTTGATGATGCGTTGTCAACAGTAATTGTAGACACATTTCTTATATCCCATTCTCTCAACACATCCTCAAGTTTTCTAACAATGGTGTCGCTCTTATGATTGGGAACTAACTAAAGCTATTAAGCTAATGATCCTTTTTTGGTAATTTCAATCATTGTCTATCAAATGGGTTGTTACAAATTCTTGAGTGGGCTAGCAAACTGTATGTTCCGTGTATTTTAGGGTCACATATGTATTTTTATGGCAATGTTGTAGGAGGTTGTTTGTTCAGGAACATCAGTTAGTTCAATGAAGTGGTCCCAACAAGAAGATTTTTAGAGGGACCATTTGCATTGGGTTTTCTTTTCCTAGGTTGAGGGACAACAGGTGGAAAAGGGGGGTAATCATTCACTAATTGAGTTGCAGTTTATGTTACCACTTGAGATGCATTTCCTGTTGATGGTTGATTAGGCTCTTGTAAATAAATTTCCAATACTAAAAAATTTAAGCATTTAAGTCTTAGATATTCATCATTAGCATACACGCAGAAGTTCAAAACTAAAACAATAGTTTGTAAACTGTTAAACAAACTTTAATTCAATATATCAAGAGACTTCAAACAGAATTAACATAAGCATACAAGTAGAAGTTCAAAACCAAAAGAATAATTTGTAAACTATTAAACAAAATTCGATTCAATGTATCAAGAGACTTCAAACAAAATTAACATAAGCATACAATCATAAGTTCAAAACCAAAACAATAGTTTGTAAATTGTTAAACAAACCTCAATTAAATGAACTGTCTACTTAATGGGAATGAAGAAAGATTAGAAGTTAACAAATTTTAAATTAAAAAATAGCAAGTTGAAAAGTTAAATTAAAAAAATACAAGAAGAGTTAAATTAAAGAGTCGTCTACTTAATTAAATAAAACAATAAAACATGAATTTAAATAGAGAAGAAAAACAATATATTATTACTTACTATGCAAGCTACTACCATCTTGTCTTGCTCCCTGCGATTCACTAGCACCTTGCTCCATAAGTATTTTGCCTTTCTCCTTGCAAGCTATTACCACCTTGCTCCATATGTCCTTACCTTTCTTGCAAGCTACTACACCTTTCTTTGTCGCTCCGTTTGGATAATTTAAAGCGGAGCGGAATGAAACGAAACTGAATGGAGCGGAACGGAACGGAATGGAATGGAGATTTCATTCCATGGTTTGAATATTTTATGACATAATGGAATTGAGTTCTCACTCCAGTGTTTGGAAAGTAGACGGGGCAGAATGAGGTATAACTTTTTCATTTCATTTTTGCCCTTTTTAATATGGGTGCATTTCTTGGATCTAGTATGTATTCCTTTAGTAACCATCAACATTAAACAATGTTATGTTGTTATTATAATAATACATAATATATTCTATTAAAAAGTTTCACACGACTACCATGTTAAGAAAAGTATAACTAGTGTTATATCAATCCTACATCTGTTTTTTTTTTAACAGTACAACTAGTAATTTTGCTAAAAATGTTATCAGTTTCAGTTACATAGAGAAGCATTTTTGATTGCATTGTTACTAGTGTGTCAACGATGTGCAATATCTATGTGGCTTTACAAGAAGAATGCACGATGGAGAAGAAGGGTTGCAGGAGCACACATATGAATAGAAAATGCTATAGAAACGAAACGGCTTATATAAAATGGAAAATAGGGACAAAATTGTAAATACATTATTAACGTGTTTCATTCCATTGCTTACACCCAAATTGGGAGGAAGGGAAAATAGGAGGAGAGGGTGGTATTGAATGGAATGGATTCCACCATGTTCCATTTCATTCCATTACTTTTTAACAAAACCAAACAATGGAATTTGACACCATTCCATTCCATTCCATCTCATACCACCAATCCAAACAAAGCCTGTAAGTCCTTGTCTTCTTTGCTCCATAATAACTTTGGAAGTTCTTTTTTCAAGAATAACCAAAGTTTAAAACATGTAAAAGCAAATCTAAGAATAATTTGTTAGACATTCAAACATTATTACAAATGAAAACTTTATTCAATTAGATAGACTAATATATATTATTACAAATGAAAACCTTATTTAATTAGAATACAACATATCATATATTGGAATTTACATATCTAGTGTAATTGGATAAAGCACAATCATGACAAAAAACAAAGTGCAGAACGAATATCAAACTATTAGTACTTGTTAACTAACTAGAAAGAGAATGAAAATAATGCAGCATGTTTCATTGTATGAAGATGGAGAGAAATCTATGCATCAAAAAATTTAAGTTGGAGTAAAAAGGGTTACTCCAAAGTCTCCAACAATGGCTATGCTTCTTTTATTTATTTATTAATACTTAGTAGTAGTACTAAAAGTTGACACAAACACTGATAAACTAAAAATGGTAATTCAACTTCAATTAAAAAAGGGTTAATACCACTTTTGGTCCCTGTAATATTAGCGAATTTCGATTTTAGTCCCTGTAAAAAAAAAGTTTAGATTCCATCACTGTCGTTTGAGATTCTTTCACTTTTGGTCCTCACTTAAACTTGTCAGCAGAATCTGCTGGTGTGTCTAGCTGACTGTGTAATTATTTTAGTTTTTAACTTTTTTTAAAGAATCATATGCCACATAGATTAAGTTGTTTTTTATTTAAAAATTAAATATAAAACAAATTAAAATTACAATTAAAAAACCACAAAAATCAAATGCCCTTTGCTTTCCAGCTTCTTCTTTCATCGTTTTTTTTCTTCTTCCTATTCATCACAAACCCAAGTAACAAGAACAAAAATGTGCAGCAAGCTTCATGTTTATAAAAAAAAAAAAAAAAACAGATTCACAAATCTACAAAATTTCATGAACAACAACTAAAACAAGAACAACAACAACACAAACTTCAATAAGAAATTCACAGATTCACAAACTTTTAACAAGAAATTCACAAATTCAGAAAGCTCTTCATCCCCATAATCATCATCCCACCTATTTCACCACCATTATCGGCAACGCCACCACCAAATTCATCACCATTATTGCCGATGGTGAAGAAGGCACACTTGAAGCAGTGATTTTTGCCGCTTGTAACTGTTTACAAAACCAAAACCATCTACAAAACCAAACCTATAAACTGTGGATGATTCAACTCAGATTCTTCTTCTTCATCCTTTCCCTCTTTTAAAACAAAGCTTTCTCTTTCTCTCTCTAAACAACACTCCTATTCATGTTTATGTTTGTTTAAGTGTGTGATTCAAATTTTAAGAAACCCATAAATTCGAAATTGAAAGATGAGATTTTTATAAACCCAGAAATTCAATTGTGTTTTGTTGATAAAAAGGACCAAGAATGAAAAATAAAAAATGGGTTTCGATTTGAGATGTATTGGGTCATATTCGATTTGGAGAAAGAAGATGAAGGTTCAAGAAGAAAGTTAATGGGGGAAAGGAAGGTTATGATGGTGTCGTGATTTTTGGGGGTCAAGCTGGAGAAGGAGAATTGGGCAGGGAAGAGAAAGATGAACATGAAGAACATGGGAAGGATGAACATGAATAAATGAATTATAGTTTTTTATTTTAATTTAAGTTATTTTATTTCAATTCTAAAATTTGTTTTTAACTAATTAAATAAATGTAAATCAAAATAAAAGCCAAGTGGAAATAAATTTAATGATAAAAGTAAAAAATTACACAGTCAGCGTGACACATGTGCAGATTCTGCTGACAGGGTTAAACGAGGGACTAAAAGTGGAGAATCTAAAATTAAAGGGACAGAATCTAAACTTTTTTTTTACAGGGACTAAAACCAGAATTTACTAATATTACAAGGACCAAAAGTGGTATTAACCCATTAAAAAATCACTTAAAAGAATAAAACAACATATCAACAAGAAATACACCCACACACACACTCACAAAAAGAGAAAAAGAATACCTTATGCTGTCTTTCACAGCTGATCCAAGTTCCACAATATCAAATAGAAAAGAAACAAAAAATGTTAGATAGATAGGTCTGATTAAAAAGTATTACAAAGGAAATACTAACTGAGAAAACCATAAACAGAAAAGAAGAAGAAGAAAAAGCAACAACAGAGGATAATAACATACCTTTTAGTGTCAAACAAAACCAAGATCTAAGAACCAAACCAACCATGTAAAAAAAAACTGTTAAATTGAATCAAAGAATGAATAATAAAAAATCAACAAAAACCCATTAACATAACAGTTTTAAAGTAAAAAAACTACCTTAATCACAGATCTAGAGATGAGACTCACGAAAATGAAAACTGAAATGTGATGGTGGTTGAGATTGAGACGAGAATGAAAGAAAAAAATGAGTACAAAATAGAGAAACAAAGATGATGAATGGAGATAAGGGTCATGGTGGGTGTGGTGTTATCTCAGCCATTTTTTAGGTGGTTTGTTGTGTGGTCGGCGACTAGGGTTTGTTCTTGGGAGAGAAATGGTGATTGCGACTGCTAGGGTTTCTTTGGTGAAATGAGTGAAGTGTGGTGTGTTGTGTAAAAGTCTGAATGTTAAAGTTTAACTATATGCTCAAAACGACATTGTTCTTACATAAAAATATATTAAAATAATAATAACAAATGATATACTTGGTCGGTTACGGGTTCTAATGACCCATATCTATCCAACCGGTCTGAACCACAAATACCCAAACAAAATTGATTTAGTCACCTGTATAACCCGCCCAAACAACCCGAACCGACCCATTTACTTTAAATTCGCTCGGTTTTCACAGGTTCGTGTTGGGTCGGACCTGATTGTCCACCCCTACCTTTGGGTGTTCGATTTGAGGGTCCTTCCCTTTCTTTCTTATCTTGGCTTGAACATGTCATTTCTCATTCATCATTATATGTCATCTCATATGTTCTTTCTTTATGCTATAGTATTTTGGTTTCTCGTAATAATTTTGTTTCTTATGGGAAATAATTTCTTATAGAGGATATTGTTTGTAAGGCTTAGATTGTAATGGACAACTACAGTTTAATATTGAACAAACATATAATATCTAGTAATTATAAGCCTTCCAATTCCACCATTTATTCACTAAAAAAATCTCCATTTATTGGAACCCCCTCCTCCACATTGTTATAGAGTTAACATTGATGTATCTGACTCGATTAACAATGTGTATGGTAGTGGTGTTTTTGTTAGAGATTCATATGGATATGTGGTAGCATCGACCACTGAGTGTGTTAAATTTCTTCCAGATTCTGACATTGATGAGGCTTGAGGCGTACAGTTAGCTATATATATATATATATAAAAGATTTTTCCTTGTGATGTTTAAAGGTGATTTTCTCAATGTCACCCATGGTTTTCACAACCTTTCAAATAAACAATCTTACTTTGGTATGGTGTTTGCTGATTGTAATCGTCTTAGCTCTCGTTTTCATTCATTTTCATTGAGTTGTGCTCAACACGATGCTTATATTCCTGCTTATTTTTTACCTAAATTTGTTTTATCTTCTTCAAATAGTGATTCAATCGAGGATTTTCCTCCTTATATAGCTTCTTTTGTTAAAGATGATTATTGCTTAATGAAATTTTTTCCATCGACAAAAAAAATAAAAATTAATCATATTAGACGTGTAAGCCATAAAATGTGATAAATATGAGTATCTTTGAACTTTATCAATCCTGGTTGGTACTAAATACCTTTTTTATTGTAGATAGGCATAATGTCAATAGTCATCGAAAACCCACATATAAGGGGATAGTTAAAGTTTGAACCCCCAATCACGACGTCTAGACTAGCAATTTCGGTATTTTTGTGAGTTGAACTGAAACTTATAAAAAGAGGTGTATTTAATTGGAATTTGATAAAAAATTTAAAAAGGCTATTTATAACGACATAGTCATGAGCTATTCAGTCAAGACTTTTATTGGTATAATTATTTTATAGATCTCTAAACTATTTCTAAATTTTAATTAAGCTCCTCAATTAAAAGAATTGTGATCAAATGGCTGAATTAAGATATTCTTTGCAATTATGTCATTATGTTTCACTTTAGTTAGTCAATTGACAGTCAAATTATAATGTAATGACCTGATTACTAAGAATGCAATAGCTCACAGATATTATTACAATGATTTAAGTTTATGGATTTCTTTAAAAATTCTCAAATAATTATGAGAATTACAATATAATATCTAGCAACCACAACTTTAGCAACACAAAAATTCAAATATACACTTTGCATTGCAACACGTGTCCAACAATCATGTTAGACTTTCCACATCAGAATAAAGTCTTCACTCAACTATAAATACAAGAAGATTCAACTATTTGAAGTTAAAAGATTGCGTATAAACTATAATTCACTTTTCAAGTGCATATCAATCATTGATCTCTTCAAAACAAACAAACACACTACAACTCTTGAATTATACTTGTTGATCAAATTTTAGAGTCTGTTTATTGAGTCGTACAAGAGATAACACTTGAAACATAACTTGCTTCTTTAGGTACAAATCTATCAAAATTTCTTCAATATCAAGCAAACTTCATATCACTATATGAGACTTGTAGATCAACTTTGTCGTATGTGTTTGTACAAATAAATCTCATCCATATTGAATTGTATATCTAATCCCAAACACCATCACATTTATTTTCAACATCATAAAGTCTTTCTAGTTCAAAGTTAGATAGAGTGATCATTTGTATAAGAAACCACGATTTGTAAGTCTGGTAATGTGAAGATGATACAAGTTGTAAGATCGAGACTGATCTAAAGAGAAAGTGAAAATTAGAGAAGGTTTTTCAAATATAGGTGCGAGGATTGAACTTGTCTACATTGGACAACTATGATACTTATGTGTTGATGTCTCTATCCTTACTCTTTTTATTTGCGTTCAATTAATACTATTAATCAAACACTAGTTTTAGCACACTAAAATGATAGCACTTGGATTACTTATTGAATACATAAAAAACATTCTCAAGTTGAGAAGGTTTTTGAACTAATTATTTATTTAATCCAATTTCATTTTGAGATTTTTTTTAATCAAGTGCGCCTAAAATTTAAAAAAAGGTTCACAATTTAAATTTTCTCTTTCTTGTGGCTATTTTTTAACTTCAAATCTTTCTCACATAAATGTCTAATTTTAATGCTTGTTTTAGACATCAAAGTATGTTGGAACTACCCTAAAATATTACGTGTACTATTTAAATTTGTGTAACCCATGTATCACAATTTCATTCATTATCCATTTTATACTGTTGTGTTGAGAGTTATTATAGTTTTGTATAAGCAAAAATTTGTTATCTAAAAAAGGTTGTATTGTGTAGAAAAGGAAAAACCTTACCAATTATAATACTTTGTAAGTATAAGTTTGATGACCAAACGATATTCACAATACATTGTAATCAAGGAAATAATTATCACATTGATAAAATTATAGTACTTATTATTTTTAATTGCAATAGTCCTTTACTTATAGTTTTTTCACCATCAAATATTCAATTTTATTGCTTTTGATTGATCTTTTCTTTTAAATGGTCAATTAAGTTGTCTTAAAAATAGATGGATTATCATGGAGTATGTCAATCTTTTTAAAATATAATCAATCACAATAGTTTTGCCTATGATAATGTATTGTTAAGAGTGATCTTTTACAACGTATTCATGTTCTATTTCTTCAACCATTTATTTCATCATATTCTGCTCGTATTTGTCCATGATTGTGCGTTGTTTTCATTTTTATTCATATATGGAGTTGGTGAAAATATAAATACAAAATATTGATTATGTGTGTATGCACACACAAAATTGAGATGATTGTCCTATTTTGAATTCCATGAAATGCGATTTAAAACTATAATCAAAACTTAACAATGTAATTGAAGATATTTACAATTAATTAACAATTCACTAAAAAAAAATAGCGAGGGAGAGCATAATTAGCTTCATCTCTCGTGTGGGAAGCACCCTACTAGAAAACAATTTAACAACTAACAAGCTAACAACATCAAAATACTATATGTATTAAGAGAAAAAAATAAATCATTGTCCGAGTTGTTCCATCTCAATAACACACTGCTTTTGTAAGAAATTACACAAAGAAGAAGGTTCTTGATAAAAGGCCATAGCAGGATGTTTCCATGTGGTGTTTTGCATGGAGGGTGGACTCATAGCCTCCTTGCTAACACCACTATCAATATCACCATTATTTTGTAACATTTGTGGTTGTGCGGTAATTTCTGCATACAATGTTTGTGGAGGTAACACAAGTGGGGATAACAATGGAATTGCCTTTGAACTTGATGACTCCATAGAAGGGGCAAATGGGTCAGTGGGTCGGTCATTAATCTCAAGAAATGTTGGAGCATGTTTTTGTAGCCTTGTAGAATATCATTTTGTTCCCTTTTTTATCAAGTTGGATTTGTCCTCCATTTCTTAAAATGATATGCAGTTTGTAGGAAGCTCTATCTATTGATTAAATATTTCTTAGATAAGGTACAAGTTATAAGACAATATTTTCAATCTCTTCTAATATAGGCGCATGAAAATGTAGTTGCAACTAGAAAGGACTTAAAAGGAATGATTGAAATTAAGACAAGACAAAGCAGGTGGTAAATAAGTTAACTTTTCAAACGAAGCGCAAAAAAAGGTTTGAGTTTTTTTTGGTTCATAACTTTTGTAGGACAATTACTTGTCTCAAAATCCCTTATTTTCGTATTCAATGTTCTTTGCTTTTTTAATTCAGTTTCTTAATATTGTTGAAGGTTTTTCCTTCATAGAGAATAATTAAGGAGGAGAATGTGGAGTGTGTTACGCTTTAGTAACAATCATGCATCTTATATCCAAATATATGCAACAGCTATTAATTGTTGAGTCGACGTTAAATTTGTATTCATGAAACAAATGATATGAGCGGTTGACATTAATTCTGTTATTTTTGGTTAATTTTTGACAATTACTTGCACAATCATTGTTGCCACTTTTATTGCAAGTTTTCATGATTTTTTGTTTTACTAATCATTATTTAAAAATATCTATATCTCTACATAATTTAAGTACACATACACATATACTTTACTTTCTTTCGATATATATAAGATGTATTTTAATTTATATTAAATCTTATTATTTTGGTATGACAATTGTATTTCATTTTTTAGTGTGTTGGTATGACAACCGTATTTAATTTACACTTTACTTATATTTTAATTTTAATTTTATATTTTTTTCTCCTTTAAAACTCCTTATCTCTCGTCGTCGAACCAAAAATAAAAGATTTTAAAATATCCCCTCCCACTTCTTCTCCACTCCTCCATTAAAATTTCTCTCATCCCTCCTACGTTGAACCAAATACCCTCAATGACAAGCAGCTGAGAAGGCTTCCTTCAATACCCAATAATAAAACGTAAGGATAAATTTTAAATAAAAATGACATCATAAAACAACCATTAAAATGTAGCATTAGTAAGATAGTAGTTGATGCATAGTGATCTGGATTCCAATTTCTATTCGGCTACCTACTCTTATAATACCGACTTCCAAAAAACATTTTATTTTACTTTAGGTATGTTACGTGGATTTTCTGTCAATAATAAATTATGTCACTTCTCTAAAAAAAAGTCATGTTACTTATTAAAGTCAAATATCATATCCGATCCTTTATGTTATATGATTACAACAAGTTAGTTCTTTATATTTTTTTTGTTAAAAATTAGTTCTTTAAGTCATAAAATATCTGCACCATTAACATATTTTCTTCAAACTAAACTAAAAGGTGTTTATGTGGTCGTTTTACTGCAGTGACGGAGCCAAAGATCTTAGATTGTAGGGGAAATATTCATATATTCAAAATGCTATTTTACCATAAAAAAAAAAATGATATTTGAGATTTTCTAAGCTCAAAGTAAAATAAATACTTTACAGTAATATATAAATGAAAGAGAAATAATAATACTTTTGCAAACTTACTCTTAATCAAGTGTTGATATATTTACATTGTCATAAATACAGGGTGGAAGTTATTGACTTGAGAATAATACAAGTATTAGTGAACATGGTCCTAATTAGGGTTGTGGAGCAAAATTCAGCAAAATGCACAATTAAATCTCAGCTTCGGGGTCACCATGTTTGAAATCCTGCAGGTGCTAGATTCGAATCAACGAGTTATTTGAGCTTGTGTTATGTGGTCTATCTGGAAACAGAGAAATGATTGTATCTGGAGGAATGAAGTTATGACTACCGCAGCAGTCCGGGACAGAGGTCTTAATCTTCTAACGGGTTGGCAAAACACGCAACTTAGCCGCAATAGAGAGGGTGTACAACAACAACGTATTGACCACACATTTTGGAGGAAGCCAGACGAAGGTCATTTTAAATGCAATGTAGATGCTGCCTTCTTCAAAGAAAGCAGCCGGGTTGGCATAGGGATACATATCAGGGATGACCGCGGGGAGGTTAGTGAGAGCCAGAACCAGTTGGTCAACGCCGCTAGTAGATGTTACCGAGGGAGAAGCTATTGGTCTTTTATATGCTATTAGATGGGCAACAGAGCAGAATTTAAATAATGTTATCTTCGAGCTCGACTCTAAGAGAGTAGTGGATAGTTTTCATAGTACTAGAAATGATGTATCTGACTTAGGAGCTATCATTAGGGAATGTGGGACTACCTTCTCATCTTTTTTCACAAACTCAAAGGTAGAGTTTATTAGGAGACAAGCAAATGAGGTTGCTCATAGACTTGCTAGGGCGGCCACATTTTATGCTAGTATCCACTATTTCATTGTATTATTTGATTGAATCCAATATATTCTTATTAATGAAATGAGATACTTATCTTCTGTCAACAAAAAAAAAACAAAAAAATATCCCCTCTCTTCCAAAATGATTGAGCATGTTTGATATATATGTTGTTCACGTGACATACTTTGACTTTGTTTTTCTATTAATATGTAAGGACATATGATAGCATTTAAGATGTTGGATTTGTCTCAATGAACATTTTCAAAATATTTGTTTTTTTTTTCTTCTTGTTAATAGACAATTAAGAGTCAAAATTGTAAATTGACATATGTAAAACATTCAATCTTTAAAAAAAATGTAAAACATTCAACTAAGCCTGCCATTCTACTACAGAGAGTAGTTAAGATTGCATTAAAAATTTAAATGATCATTCGACTTGGAACAAATTTTTATTACAAATGAATAATTTATTGTAAGATAAGAAATATATATGAGTAATTGATCAATTTAGCAATAAATCAGATATTAAGGAATTGGAGTAGTTTTACTTTGCGACAGTTAGTACTTTTTTTTACTAAGTAATGTGGGCATTTAGTTGGCAAAATGTACACCGTTGATACTGAAATGAAATTTTAGTGCAAACACATGCCTACATAATGGTCCAAATTTCCACTCTCAAAACTTGAGTTCAAAAGTGTGTTATTTAGTCTTGACTTGAGATTAAATTTATCGATTTCTTAATTTATAATATTGTTGATGATGTATTTATCTGTAAAATTAGGCTTGAATTCAAAAACAAGAAGAAGAATGGTCTGTAAACACTTTTTGACGAAGTTGGCTAAAAAAATTAGTGACAATGTAAAATTTTATGATTTAAAGAACAAATTTGTAACAACAAAATCTTAGATAACCGATTGATAACAAAAAAAAACTTGCAGGACTAACTTGTTTTAAACATCTAACTTAAAAGATCATTGGAGGTATTTGACCTACTTATTATGTGGATGTTTGTGCCTCTGTATCATTCCAAACGACTTTAAATATTGTCGGCTGATCCCATAAATTAACACGGGAGTCTTGTCAGTGTGCTTTGTCCTAACTGACATGCATTTTAAGAAATTTTTCAAAAGGTCACCAATCCCAAAATTGTTCCAAGTCAAACTGTTTAACTATGGAGTTTTAAGGAATTGACTACCAAAAAGAACCTAGATGTATCTTGTTGGTATAGATAGCACAAAAATAATAATTTATAAGTCTTCCTTCAATCATGCAATCTCATACCTGCACGATCTTAGGATCCATCTTATTCCGATGTGAATTCGGTTCGTCTAAAAGCTTTTATGAACTGTTCATTGTCATGTCTTATGTACGACGACCACTCCCCACATTCGTTAGTCTTGAGCGTTAAAACATCTGTAAATGCATATATAATGTCTTGAAAAATATTAAACAAGAGATGTATATTTTTTGGCTTAATTGCAGTTTTCGCCCCCTAACTTTCACGAAGTTGTGATTTTGGCCCCCTAAGAAAAAAGCTACAAAATCGCCCCCCAAGTTTTGCAAATGTAGCAGTTTTGGCCCCCCAAGGCAAAAAAGAAAAACACGTGGCACCTCTCTTAGGGTGCCACATCAGCGTAGACCGATTCAAAATTGGCCTTGGGGGCTAAAACTTCCACATGTGCAAAATTTAGGGGACAATTTTGTAGTTTTTTTCTTAGGGGCCAAAATCGCAACTCTGGAAAAATTAGGGGGTTAAAACTACTATTAAATTATATTTTTTTAAAGAGATAAACGATGTTTCCATAAAAAAAACAAATATATATGTAAGTGTTACTCCCTCTTTCCTTTAATGTAAGAATATTTTACAAAAATTAAGAAAAGATGTTGGAGTAATAAATTTAGACATCATCATACCTAATTCAGCCGACAATGTCATAACTATTTGGTATAGCATTCTTCAAGTTCATTCGAGTTTAAATCTAAAATGAGAAATGCTATTGACAAACTATCTATGAAACTTCTTTTAACACACTCCCATACATTAAGCCACGTCACCCCCTTTTGATAGTGGTCTACCGAATCACCGGTTCTTCAAGTTGAAAAGAAAATAATTTAATTTTTATTTTTATTTTATATTGTGTGCACGAGGAATGCTAGCAACACTCTCTTTTGGACACTCTCTCTAATACTCATTCTTTTATTGGATAAAATCAATGCATGTCCTACCACTTTATGTGGGACCCACATTGATTTAACCAATGAAAGAGTGAATATTAGAGAGAGTGTCCGAAAGAGAGTGTTGCTAGCACTCCTCTTGTGTGCATTTTGCTAACACGTTTGTCCACAATTCCTCCAAAAATAGACTCTTTCATGAAATATACCTTGGCGACATCTATCTATATTGTAAAATCTCACCGTTGCACTCATTGCAACTTATTCTTTCCACCGTCGTCAAACCATAGTTGGTGTTGCCATCGTTTGTTTCAAAGCCACGCCCACCAAATTTCTATGTTACACTAGTGCAATCTGCTATCATCTCTTAAAAGTAAGGTAAACATTACTTGTTGGTATATATGGTACTTGATGGAACTATAAAATATAAATATAATATAATATATTAGCCTTATATATATATATATATATATATATATATATATATATATATATATATATATATATATGTGGGATTTAGACAATTAGTTTTAGATCTTTATCTTTCTACATAGTATATTTACATTCATCGTTACCAACTTCCCCAAATAAATTCTTTTTAATGTTTATTTTATTCTGTACACTATGACTGATTCTTTGTTGCTTTGAGTTATCATGACTTGTTATATATATAACTATTATCTGAAATATAGGAGTTAATGGAAGTTGTTGATGGGAACGGAGAACATTCTACTGATGGGAATGAAGAGCAAGTTGTCAAGGAGGTTGATGACAATGATTCATGTACCGTTGATTTAAAGGCTAACAGTGGTCAAGAACCAAACATTGGAATGGAATTTGATTCACAAGAAAATGCTTATTCATTCTACACTCATTATGCTAAGTCGGTTGGATTTCGGATATCAATTAAAAATAATCGCCGTTCAAAGATTTCTAGAGAGTTTATTGATGTAAGTTATGCTTGCACAAGATACGGCAAGAAGCGAGAATCCAGTTCACAAAATCCATTGTTGATGAAACCAAGCACACTTTCATATGGTTGATGAAAACATGGCTTAGAGCAATGGGTGGAAAACCTCCAAATGCAATCATAACTGGTCAAGATAGAGCAATGAAAGAGGCTGTTAAAGAGGTATTTCCAAATACTCGACATCGATTTTGTCTTTGGCATATACTTAGAAAGGTGCCTGAAAAGCTTAGTCATGTTTTAAGAGATGAGGAAGACTTCATGAGATATCTCAACATATGCATATATAAGTCTTGGTCAAAACAACAATTTGAAGATAAATGGCATGAAATGGTGGAAAAATTTGATCTATTGGGAGATGATTGGATTCACTCTTTATATGAAGAAAGTGAACATTGGGTTCCTGTTTACATGAATGATACATTTTTTGGTGGCTTGTCAACAACTCAAAGATTAGAGGGCATTAATTCTTTTTTTGACAAATATGTATGTAAGAAAACTACATTAAAGGAATTTGTCGAAAAATATAAAGTTGCTTTACATGATAGAGAAGAGGCGGAAAAGCAAGCTGATTTTAAGACATGGCACAAGCAACCTGTTCTTAGGACTCCATCACCTTTTGAGAAGCAAATGTCAATGATATATACACATGAAATCTTCAAGAAATTTCAAGTTGAAGTTTTGGGATTATCTGGATGTCGTATTATGAAAGAGCATAATGATAATCTTACTGCCACTTTTACAATTTTCGACTTTCATAAAAATGACGAGTTTATTGTAGAGTGTGATGTCTCGAAGAAGGAAACATCGTGCCTATGTCGCTTTTTTGAGTATAATGGGTATCTTTGTAGACATTCATTGATGGCATTCCAAGCTGTTGGTGTCTGTGCTGTCCCATCACACTATATATTAAGAAGATGGACCAAGGATGTTAGAAGCAAGCATCATACAAGGATAATGAAAGAAGATGCGTGTTCTAGTAAGGAGAGATATGATTCTTTATATCAAAAGGCTATTGAATTTCTCGAAGAAGGATCACTAAGTTTTGAGAGTTACAATTTGGCTTGCCATGCACTTGAAGAAACTTTGAAACAATGTGCAACTATCAACCGGTCTTTGAAAATCGACAAGGAAAACGTTGGTCAGAGCAGTTTACGTGTGAAGCTAGTGCGTGATCCTAAAAGAGCAAATACAAAAGGGGCTCCAAGAAGAATAAAGAGTGGGATCGAGAGAGATCGTAAGAGAACATCTAGTTGTAAAGTAAAAAAGGTTAGAAGATTTTAACTTCATCAAAATTTGTATAATTTTTTATTTTTTTTTATTTTAGCATTATTTCTCATTGTTATGTATTTGTTGTGATTTTAAGTCTGCTATTGTCCAAAGAGAAGCAGTAAATACCTCAAATGTTCTCAATGGTGAAGTAACAGCTGCATTGCCAAGAATGGTATGACACATTATTCTTAGGTGATTTAATATTTAGTTAGTAGATACATCTTGAGTTTTCAACTAATTGTCTTTTGTTTTCATATTTTCACAGGAAAATCATCAGGGTTGAAGGAGCAAAGAATGTTGTTTTAGAGACTTGTTTGATTTACTTTTGTAAAGATTAGATGATGATTCAATTGGATTTGATAATGTTGATGTGATAATCAACTAGACATCTTTATGTACCAGTTTATGAACCTTTTATTTTACTCATGTGGTTTTCTTTAAATAAAAGACCTATTAGGATTTAGCTATGTTGATATGATGATCAACTAGATTTGTTTATTGGTTGCTGTTTCTGTTCAGTTTGGCGGTGTTTTTCCGGGGCGTTATGCATATGGGCGGCGCTTTTGTTTTGTTGCTTTTGCCAGCTTTTGCGTGTCTTGTGCAAGCTTGGCCTCGAATAAAATTTCACTGATTCAAAAAAAGTAGCAGTGGACTTAAACCAATTGGATATGTTTCATGTTTGTATCTAGCAAACTGCATGTTTTTTAATCCACCAATTGGTTGTGTTTGTATCTAATAAACTGTTCATGTTACAATGTTTTGGTTAAAAGGAATCATATGAAGTGAAAATATAAATTTACAATCCAAATATACTCAAGCATTTTCCCCTGTCATGGAGTTGCAGACTTGCACGTAGCTAAGTCCTTTGCTTTTCACTTCTCACTAATTGTTTTTCTCCATTTCACCTTTCTATTTTATATGTATGCATAGGTTTTTTTTTTTTGGATAAATTAAAATTTGATATGTATCAGTGTATCACAATTATGTTCTTTTGATTGATATGTAATTCACTAAAAGAAAAAGTGGAGTGATATTTCGACATTTACAATCATTGGTATAAGTAGCAGGTATACTTTTTATATGTAACTCACTTGTTATCAGTCTAAAAAAAAATGTTACTCACTTGTTTTTAAATATTTTTTTTGGAAGGAAAAATTTATTAATAAACTAACCCAAACACAAGATGTGCAAGGATTATATAAAGTACAAAGTTACAACCATCAATTACACAAACTTTACATGTCTATCTCTCAATAAAGCTCGATGAAAACAAAAAACCAAAATCAACCAATACTTATGAAGCACATATACATAACGGACACTAGACACAACACAAACACAAGCACAAAGACACCAATAATAATTTGTAAACATCACATAATTCAATATAATTATATGTGTCGGTGTAGAAAATCGACGTGTGTCTGACACCGAGACACGCTTAACCAAGGAGTATCCGTGCTTCATAAACAAATACATTAATCCTGTGAGCGGTTGAACAAATAATAAAAGAAAAATAAATAGATGATGTGGCATCATGTAAGAGGGTGTGTTAAAAAGAGTTTGACAGATAGTTTGTTAAAAAAAAATTGACTTGAAACGACACGCTTCCAAAGTTAATTAGTAATTTGGCAAATATCTTGCTTGTGCTTTCTGCATCACACACAGTGGCGAATTTACTTCTCAAGATTCACCAACAGATAACAAACAAACAGCCATGATTCGTCACTCATGATTCTACAAACTGATCAAAACATTACATATACACAAACAGTTTCAAATATCTTATTCTTGCTGCCTCAAATGGCATCATCAACAACACTCTTCACTTTCAAACTCTCTATATGTAACTCACTTCACCATCAAAGAGTAAAAACCTCAAAAGCTTCGTTCTCTCATTCTCATATCAATCCACGCCTCATTTCTTCGTCCATAAACAATCCTTTTCCGCCAACACGTGTCGCTTATCCACTCCTTACCTCTCACTCCTCTCATAACCGTAGATTCCAAGTAAGTACTCAGAAACTGGTAAACTCATCAAAGTTTCTTAGTTTTTAGTGTAGTTTTGTTTATCCATCTTCTGGACAGGTTCAAGCGCAGGAGTATTCTGCTGGGAACAATTCTGAGTCTGTTGCTTCCGACGAAGAGAAATTTTCTTGGCCTTCTGTAATTCTTCCGTATGTTTCTCTCACTTTTTTTGTATTTCTTTCCTGAGGCATTGAATTAGATAAGTATTTTGTGTGTATGATAATACTGTGAAAAACTGTAATAAATGTATCATGTTTTACTACTTGCTTTTGCTTCATAGACACATTAAGTGACTACTAATGTGAAAGATAATGGAAAGCTTAGGCAAGATTAAGATACTAGACTGAATTTCAATTAAGATTATGATCGGTTCCATAACATGTGCAAAACTGAAAGTATGCAAGAGTAAGATTCTTGGCTAAATTTCAATTATTAAGCTTGGGATTGATTCCATCGCATAAAGAGTGTGTTTGGATTGACTTATTTGAGCTTATCTCTTGGGATAAACAATTGTGAGTTGTGAGACTGTTTGGGAGAGCAACAAGAGATTATGGAAACAACTTATAACATGTTTGTAAGCTGTTTTTAGTTTATTTCAATTAGCTCTGAAAGATAGCTTATGAAAAAAACTTATAACTTATATGAAAATAGTTTTAACATTGTTTTATATTGTGTTGTAAAAATAACTTATACATAAGTACTTACATGATAAGCGTTTATGCTATAAGTGCACAATTAAGTTGTTTATCCAAACAATGAGAGGTTACTGTAATTGGTTTATCAGGATCATTACCTTGAGTTGAGAATGTACTGGGTCTAAATTATCTCAAAATCTAACTCAAACTGTCCAGATTATTATAAGGAGTACCTTGCCCGTTTTCTTTGTTGGAGTGGTATCTTAAAAATATTTAACCATTGACCAAAAGTAAACACATTCTAATTTTGGAACTATTACTTTGCTTCTAGAGTGAGGGTATACAGGGAATTATGACTTATTGACTGTGCTAAGTTTATCTTCTTTCATACTCAGAACATCATGATTCCTAATGATCGAACTTTGAAATTTTTGAAATGTATGAGCTCCTGGTCTGTGTACCAGTTAATTCAGCATGCTTTTTCAAAATTTAGGTTTGTTTTCCCTGCATTGGGTGGCTTACTATTTGGTTATGATATTGGTGCCACATCCGGTGCTACAATTTCACTGCAGGTAAAAACTTGTCAATCAGTGTCTGTCAATTGCATTTCTTTCCTGTTGTTAGAGCAGTAACATAAATAAATTGTTTTTCGTTTCCTTGATTTGAATTCACAGTCACCTGAGCTTAGCGGTATCGCTTGGTCCAATCTTTCTTCCATTCAGCTTGGTCTTGTGGTATGATTTATGTGTCCTAGTTGGAAAACATCTTGTTTGCAGTTTATGGAAAAGTAATAATCGTCTTTACGCATAAATATAATCTAACTGCTAATGTCAAACATAGGTCAGTGGTTCCCTCTATGGGGCTCTTCTTGGCTCACTTCTAGCATTTGCAATTGCTGATTTCATTGGTAAATGATTTTCTTACTTATATTATCCAGAAAGGCAGAAACTGAACTACTTTAGGCTATTATTATTTTAAGTGTTTAATTCGTATACACCGTCAGTACAAAGATTTTTACATTGCTAATCAATCATAATCTTCAGACCATTAAAAATAGTTGCCTTCAATCATACTTCTAAAGTCGCACTACGATTTGTTGTGATTTGCTGACAGTGTAAAACTTTTTAAACCGACAGTGTACATGATTAAGCTTTTACTTTAACGTATTAATTCGGATAAAACACTAGGGAGGAAGCGACAACTCATCGGCGCAGCCCTGTTGTATGTACTTGGTAGTGCAATCACTGCCACAGCACCAGAACTTGGTGTTCTCTTAGCAGGAAGGCTGCTTTATGGACTTGGTATAGGTCTGGTAGGCTACTTTAAACCATTACATTTTCTTTTGGTAATATACAATTATAGAGTATTTTTGCATCATCTTACGAGCAAAATGAATTCCAGGCCATGCATGGAGCTCCTTTATACATCGCAGAAACTTGTCCGTCGCAAATCCGTGGAACTCTAGTATCATTAAAAGAACTCTTTATTGTCTTGGGGATTCTGGTATATTACATTATTGCCTTTTATGTATCTTTTATCAACTAAAGAGTATACGGATTTGAGGACTGAACTATCGTGCAGTTGGGTTATTTTGTGGGAAGCTTTCAGATTAGTGCAGTTGGTGGATGGAGGTTCATGTATGGATTTAGTGCTCCACTTGCTGTGCTAATGGGACTCGGAATGTGGACTCTCCCTGAATCTCCTCGGTGGTTGCTTCTCAAAGCCGTACAAGGAAAAGGTTCTTTTCAAGATTTGAAGGAAAAAGCAATTGTTTCCCTGGGCAAACTAAGGGGCCGGCCACCTGGTGACAAAGAATCTGAGAAGCAGATAGAAGAGAGCCTTGTCTCGTTGAAGTCGGCCTATGAAGATCAAGAATCCGAGGCGAGTTTCTTAGAGGTGTTTCAGGGTCCCAATCTGAAAGCATTCGTAATTGGTGGGGGGCTAGTATTATTTCAACAGGTTGTTCCATTTCAGTGCAATGAGTTATTACATAATCATCATAATTGTGTTTGCATACTTCCACTTTACTAATGTTATATTGAAGGAAATATGGAGAACTGTTTCTGCTGTTTGTCTGATTCGACACATAATTCCAATAGATAACAGGTCAACCTAGTGTTCTGTATTATGCAGGTCCCATTCTTCAGGTACTTAATTGTTAAATACATTTTTACTTTATTTTCAATGAATTTTTCTCATTTCCATCTTGCTAACTGTAGATTGTATATATGTTATATATCTAGAGTGCTGGATTTTCTGCTGCAGCTGACGCGGCTAAAGTTTCAGTTGTTATTGGCTTATTCAAGGTACACCTATTTAGATTTTTCACATCTAGAAAGAGCGACCGCTTTGTGACACTGACGATATTGTTTTTGTGATTGATCAACCTGTAGTTAGTAATGACATCGGTTGCTGTCCTAAAAGTGGACGATTTGGGGAGAAGACCTCTGCTGATTGGAGGTGTCAGTGGCATTGTAGGATTTCTATTGCATTTGAACTTACAGATTATTACATTACTTCAACTTTTCAGATGCAATGCTTATTCACTTTTCTTTTATTTATGTAGGCCTTATCTTTAGTTCTCCTTTCTGCTTATTATAAATTTCTCGGAGGGCTACCAATTGTTGCTGTTGCGGCGTTACTTCTTTACGTTGGTTGCTACCAGGTAAAGGTTTTCTGGTCATTGGCCTTGCTGCTATTTCTTGTCAGATTCTATTAGAAATGAAAGTCCTCTTCAGCAGTATTTGATTATTTTGCCATAGAATTCGGACAGTAGAATATGGGTTGACATGAAGTCCGATTAAAAGACCTCTCTACTCCTCAAAAAGGGAGAGCCTAGCAATAAATGAAAAATTCTTCTGATTAATCAATAGTATTTCACCATTTTCCTTGGTGTTGATGCAGCTTAAAGTATGATTATCAAATCGAGATTAAATTGTGAATTGGAAGAGCTGTTTTCTGAATCGTAATCTTATTATGAACATAAAATTATGACATTTTTGAATAAAAACAAGTGACACAACAAAATTATAAGTTGATATATCATATAAGAAACTCAAAATAGTCAAGATTCAAGACTTAAATCAAATGAAAAATAAAAGTGGTTGGTTATACAAAATTGTATATCACATGTGTGTGAAGACAACTTGGAGATCCATGATATTCAGCATCTTCTTCTGCTCCATCACCTTCTAGCCCTGCACCCGCAGAGGGACTAGTAGCGGTCTAGTCCTCGTGTCTTTTCTTGCTGAGACTGTGGCGTAACTTCTTGGCCTTCTCCTTTACTTTGGTGATAGCTGATTTCTTCTGATTCTGGCCATGGTCTTCTTCTGAGTCATGACGCTTCAACCTCTGAAAGAAAGGAGAGGATGGGGAAAAACAGTTTGAGGAAGAGGAGGATTTGCTTGGTGACAGCTTTGGCTTTGAGGCGGCTTCTCCTGCTATATGTCAAAACAGGAACTTGATATCAGAATATTATTTTTCTATCCATTTGATGTTCAAAGTTCAAACCACAACCCAAAATATTTCAAATCTTCTCAGTTTGTTATCCTTTTATACTATTTTTCTATGTTTATTTCTCTTTCTTTGTCATCACCACCTTAAAATTCTAGACATATGAAGTGTGGACTAATGTGGTAGAATAGTATGATTATCAAACCGAGATTAAATTGTTAATTGGAAGAGCTATTTTCTGAATCGTGAGTCGAATCTTATTATGAACCGTAAGATACATTACCAATAAAATTATGACATTTTTGAATAAAAGCAAGTGCCACAACAAAATTATAAGTTGATATATCATATAAGAAACTCAAAATAGTCAAGATTCAAGTCTTAAATCAAATGAAAAAGAAAAGTGGTTGATTATACAAAATTGACAAAAAAAAGTGGCTGGTTATGCTAAGTTGTTTAGGTAGTGATTCATAAAAACGAATCAGGATTCATTGTGGTGAATCGGAGGAATTCATCATAATGAATTGGAGGTCAAGATGGGATCCATGTCCATAATAGATACACACTAGGGATTCGTATCGATTCAGCTTTATATCAAATCAAGATACGACTCGTATGTATCGCAAGATATTGATAACCACGGCTTAAAGTATTACCGTAGATTTATGTCAAATTTTATTTGAATTGCAGATATCATTTGGGCCGATAAGTTGGCTGATGGTATCTGAAATCTTCCCACTTCGCACTAGAGGACGGGGGATTAGTATGGCTGTTCTTACCAACTTTGCTGCCAATGCTGTTGTTACCTTTGCATTCTCACCATTGAAGGTTTTAGATTCCTTACTTCCAGTTTTATTTTCTTATTGAAGATAACTTTATCACTTTTAACTTTGTCCGATTGCTGTTGGAGTTTATAATCTGTATTGAATTCCACTGCAGGAGTATCTAGGAGCAGAGAACCTTTTTCTCCTTTTTGCGGCCATTGCTTTAGTGTCACTTGTGTTCATTGTAACTTCTGTCCCAGAGACAAAAGGCTTGAGCTTAGAAGAAATTGAATCCAAAATCTTGAAGTGACAGCAGAACTAGCACCTTTTGATGTGAATGTATCATAATTTGTCGCATTGTGTATATCACATGTGTGGGATTTGATGTTCATGGTAGTTTTTGCATTAAGAAGATAATATTATAATCTCTAACCAAGTTACTCAAATCACATAAGGGTTCTAACTTATGATTTTAGTATTTGTGATTAGCATCTATAAAATATTTTGTAGCAAAAAAATACTGGTATATGCAATATTATACAAATATACAATGCATCATCCTTCAGTTCATTACACGAAGAACACAATTTATTAGATACAATTTAATTTTACAAATTTAAGGGAAACTATCTTTTCAGCTGAATTATGGGATACATATACAACAAGGTTGAACAGAAACCGAATACATTCACAAAAATGCAGCAAAACATCATAGGGACTTTCAATTTGCCTGAAGAACCCTGCCATGGTTTTCTTCCTCAACAACTGCATATTTAGAACGATCAAATGAAACATTGGCTTATGTAGAGACAAAACTGTTGTATATGAAAAAAAATCAGATGATACAAAATGGACTAGTGGTAAATTACCTTCTTGAGCGTTGAAAGATACAGGGATTTGAGATGATGTGGGAGTAGTGCTGGTAGATGCTGAGACTTGGGACGGTGTATGCGTAGTTGTGGTTGTGTCTATGTCAGCAGGTTTTTCTGGTTCCTCAGTTCGGAGTAGAGATGTTACAGCTTCTCTCACCTTCTCAATCACGCCTACATCACCGGGAGTTCTCCTAGGACTCATTGCTTCAGATATCACTTTTGAGAGAGCTTTCTCATCTTCACCTGGCTCAAATTTGTTCATCAAGTATTCCTTCACAGAAACACCCTTATCCCATATTTGTGAGGTGGGGCTAGTATTGCTTGTACCGGGTGGAGCAGATGAGGGTTGTGAAAGTGGTGGAGTTCCCATTCGAATTGATGAAGCTCGAGGTGTGCTTAGACCTGTTTGAGAAGGCATCTTAGCGGGAGGGGTACGTGAAGTACGAAGGGACAACGACGACGGTTTATGAGTTGTTGCAGCTGTTGGTGATGGACTGTGATCCTCTCCAGGTTTTGAAATTGAGAGGCCACGAACTTTCGAGGTTATGTACTGAGCTGTTTCTGATCCTTCAGCATATGCCGGTGACATATTCTCCTCGGCTATGGTTTTAGTTATTATCTTGCTTGGACCAGCGAATGTAGTAGAAGTAGCAGCAGTTGCAGCTGGCTGTGTTGCTTTCCTCGAAAGTGAACGACTCAGCGTCTTTTCTCTAGCTTGTTCTAATCCAAGTTTCTCATTGTTTGACAGAACATGTGTCTGTGGGCTTCTTGGACTTATTCTTGAATGTTGTCTGACATTTTCTTTGTATCCTACATGTGCCATCTCGGATTCATACACTGAAATATTAATTTGAGACAACAATTATGTGTATATATATACACAAATAAAAAAGAATTAAGAGAAGACAATTATATATTTATTTTATTACTTGGAGCTCCATGATATTCAGCATCTTCTTCTGCTCCATCACTTTCTAGTCCTGCACCCGCAGAGGGACTAGTAGCGGTCGAGTCCTCGTGTCTTTTCTTGCTGAGACTGTGGCGTAACTTCTTGGCCTTCTCCTTTACTTTGGTGATAACTGATTTCTTCTGATTCTGGCCATGGTCTTCTTCTGAGTCATGATGCTTCAACCTCTGGAAGAAAGGAGAGGAAGGGGAAGAACAGTTTGAGGAAGAGGAGGATTTGCTTGGCGACAGCTTTGGCTTTGAGGCGGCTTCTCCTGCAATATGTCAAAATAGGAACTTGATATCAGAATATTATTTTTCTATCCATTTGATGTTCAAAGTTCAAACCATAACCCAAAATATTTCAAATCTTCTCACTTTGTTATCCTTTTATACCCCTTTTCTATGTTTATTTCTCTTTCTGTCATCACATTCTTAAAATTTTGGACATATGAAGCGTGGACTAATGTGGTAGAATAATAAGGATCTTATGCACCCTCTCGCATCCAGAACAAAGCATTCAAGCGTGAACAAATGTGGATTGAATATCATACATCTAAGTGTGAGGTACTAATTTTTTTGACACATATTGTTCAAAATGACGCATGTTAATTTTTTTTTTTTTTTTGGCTAAAATGCACTTTTGGTTCTCTATCTTTCAAAAAGTTGCGATTTTGGTCTCCAAGTATAAAAACTACAATTTTGCCCCCCTAACTTTTAGCCCTTTTGCATGTTTCGTCCTTTTGCTCAATTTTGACCAGTCAATGTCTACGTGGCGCCACATGTGTAATTATTTAATTAAAAAAATAAAAAAACATATAATCATTTTTAAAATTAAATAAATGAAAAATTAAATTAAAAAATTTAAAAATAAAATGAAAAATAAAACCCAAATCTTCATCTTCATCTTCATCCTATCATTCCAAATCCAATCCAGAAAAAAAAAAAAAAATTCAACAACAAAAATTAGAGATCCTCCTCTTCTTACTCTCAAATCCTCCTCTCTCAATTTCATCATCAACCTTATCTCCACCACCAACAACATCAATATCATATAAATCGATGTTTTCTTTTTTGTCTATTCATAAATTCCTCTCGTTAAAACCTTCTTTCCAAACACAAAAGCTTTCGAAATCCCCTACTTCACCTCTCTACAGCAACCGCAAACACAAACCAAAATGAACTTCGAAAATTTCCAGAAAGCATTATCAGATTTCCAAACCCACTGCAACAACGTAGTCCGGAATCTCACCAACAAAACACCATCAAACTCATGTCAACGGAGGCAATCGAGAAGCGCCTCGAAGGCGTTCCCGTTTACGCTCTCAATAATAACAACACAACTGATCCAAAATTCATCAAAAAATTCAAGCACAACTTCAATATTTTTTTGGGTTTATTAGAAGCTTCACGTAAATTTTAGTTTGATGAACAATTTTTTTGGGTTTGAAAAACATTAAAAAAAAACAAACAGAAGAGTGAATAATTTTAGATCTAGAAGTCAAAATTATATCATGGATTGTTAAGGTTTGCAGATTTTGATTGATTTTATTTTCTCTGGATTTGCAAGAGAGAAAAAAAAGAGAATTGTTGTTGTGTTTGACTGATGAATTGAAAAAGAGGAATTTTGTTATATATTATTGCTGGATTTATGGAAGAGAGATTGTTGTTGAAGATGAGAGAGATTGACTGGGTTGTTGATGATGAAAAAGATGGATTGGGTTGCTGTTGTTGTTGATGATAATAATCATGAAGAATGGGTTTTGATGAAATGGGTTAAGAAGAAAAGTTTGGAGGTGGTTCGAGAGAAGAAAGCAAAGATTCATGCGTGTTCCTTCCTTTTTCTTTTTCTTTTTAATTTTAATTTTTTTTCTTCTGATTTTTTAAATTTTTAATATCTTTTTTTATTTATTTAATTTATAAAATGATTTTGTGGCATTTTTTATTTTTTTAATTCATTATTTACACATGTGGCATGCCACGCAGACGTTGACTAGGTCAAAATTGATCAAAAGGACTATTATTGCAAAGGGGCTAAAATTGTAGTTTTTATAGTTAGGGGGTCAAAATCGCAACCTTTTGAAAGATAAGGGGCCAAAAGTGCACTTTAGCCTATTTTTTTTTTCCTTCACATTTTTGTGCACTCCAACTTCACTCATTCTACGGACCGCGAGTTCTGGTTTGGTTACGCCTCTTTGGTTTCTGATGAATTTATACGTAATGCTTTGTTTGATTAATGAAAGCATTTGCACAAATAGCACTAGTGATGTTAGAAAATGATTATGTAAAACATAGAAAATTCTTCCTTTATGATTTACATTGACAACATTATCCTGTTGTTAACACCAAAAATGAAATATTTGGTCGAACTCATGATTATGTTTTCGACAAAGCAGATGGGTTATTTCGACATGCTGCAAAGTGCAAAGAGATTTCGACTAATAACAGACAGACTTCGACACACCGCAATTTCGACCAAAGACAAGGAGAAATAATTTGAAGTTGCAATTGGAGCGCATGGCGGGAAACAAGGCTGACGTGCATTGAAGATTATTTCCTAGTGTCTTAGTGCATGGAAGTTATTTTCTAGTGTCTTAGGAAGTTATAGGAAGTTATTTCTACTTTTAATATAGACCGTAGGATTTAGTGGTAGTTTTCTGTACAAGGTATATATATATATATATATATATATATATATATATATATATATATATATATATATATATATATATATATATATATATATATATATATATATATCAGTTTGTAATAATAACAATAGGTTGTTAGTTTCTTGATTTCTTAAACTCTAACACCCCCGCCACGGAGCATATGGGTTCACGAGTGTATGGATTGAAAGATTCCAACCACCCTTTACAATCAATGCAATTTAAGTCTGTTTTCTTAAATGTCTTTGCAATTTATCAAAGTTCTTCAAGAACAATATCAAATTACTGGAAATAACAAACGCAATATGTCCCTAAGATTTACTGGTTGATCTTGCAAGTAAATAGTTTTAAACCAGCGATTGTTTACCAAAAATCAGTGTAACACCCTCATCGAGAGCTTTTTGCACAGAATCCCTGAAACGAGTACAACGAGATAAGTTATGGCCTAAAAACCCATGGAATTTACAGAACCCTCTTTTCTTCCTTTCTTCTAAAGGAGACAGTTTCATATTTTGTGGCATTAAAATTATGCCATCTGTGACTAAGAGATCGAAGATCTCCTCACACTTAGAAACATCAAAAGTATAAGTTTTAGGAGGATATTTGTCGTTTTTAGGCTCTTCAGGGTTTTTCTCATTCGAAGGCCGTAGTAGTTTGCAGGTATAAGGTGGCCCATCTTTTAATTCTGCGAGATTAATTTCACTATCTTCGACGGTATCCGATCCCCAATCGAATTTTGGGTCGCTGTCTCCTGCCTCTATATAGGCGACCTTCTCCCTTTTAGGGAACCTTTAATGATTGGTCATGGTCATTTAATCTCTATGACTTACGATTATTTTGAAAATATTGTTGTGGCCATGAGAGACGATTTTTAAAACCGTAGAGGAAATGGTTTTTTAGACCATAATTAAAATGGTTTTCCACCATCGATGTTGAAGAAGTGTGCATAGATGTAGTGTAGTCATCATTTAGAGACTATTGAAAATGGCAAGTGTTGCTCGTAACAGTAATGAAAAATGCCACAAAAAATCCATAACCCCATACTTATGGTTGCTTCAAATTTTCGACCAACAAAATGCAAACTTCTCAAAGATTAATACATGTATAGTGGTCGAAGAAGACCATAAGGTGTATGTTTAGTTTTGGTATTATTTTTCAAAATGTTATTCCTCTCATGTCTTTCGAGAAACAACATTTTGGGGGGCCTCTGTTAACACCAAAAATGAAATATTTGGTCAAACTCATGATTCTATTTTCGACAAGGTAGATGGGTTATTTCGACATGCTGCAAAGTGCAAAGAGATTTCGACCAAGAGCATATAGACTTTGACACGCCTTGTTTTCGACAAAGTGATTTAATAAATATTTCATGCATGTGGTTAATGAAGCCCCATCATTTTATCAAGTGATTGATTTGTGTGGGAAAAGACTTAGTGAAATAAAGAATTTCTTGGCCATGTATTGGTTGGAACGTGATGTAGCAGTATCCATTTTTATGCAAGATCCAATGTCTAAATTCTATTATTATGACTTGGAGTATTTCAACATGGACATGGTGGTAGTAACAATAACAAGGCAAAGTCAAACATGCGGTGACAAACAAGACTGAAGTGTTTTGAAGATTATTTCCTAGTGTCTTAGTAAGTAATTTCTACTTTTAATATAGATCGTAGGATTTAATGGTAGTTTTCTCTACAAGGTCTATATATATACTCCCTCCGTCTCATAATATAAGCAAAAAAAACACATTTTCTTTGTCCCAAAATATAAGCAAAAAAGACAAATTTTTATCCTATTTAGTCTTGTTTTTTTAAAAAATCTCTTTTCCAAGAAAAACTTTTGTTTATTCTCATAAAATTAAATGCAAATTACATTCAATTTTTTCTCTCTTTCATTTTTTCCATAACCAATAGCCAATGAAAATTGTTTTTACATCTTTCTATGAAACTTCTTTCAAAGAAAACACAAAAAACTATACTTCAAATTCTTATGTTTAAGTTTTCTTAATAAGTGTGATTTTTTTTTTTGCTTATAATTTAGGACGGAGGGAGTATATATATATATGTATATATATATATATATATATATATATATATATATATATATATATATATCAGTTTGTAATAATAACAATGGGTTGGCTTCTTGATTTCTGAAAACTCTGTAACACCCACGCCATGGGAGCAAACGGGTTCAGGAGTGGACAGATTCCAATCACATTTACATTCTCCGAAATTTAATATTATTGTTCTTGCTTTATTTTCTTCTTTCTTTTGCAATTTGCATTTCTTTTCATCTTTCTTTTCTTTTTCTTCTTTTGAATATGCTCACTTAAGCATTTTTCTATTACGTTGTTATGAGACAATTTGTTATTAAAAGATGTTGGATGCAATTCTAACATCAAAAAGAACAATAATTTTGTTCTTAAAGAATGCATGAAGTGATATCATAAATCGCGAGACTTGAACGAACCACTTTAAAAATACATTATTCGGTCTTAAACCATTGATGGATAATGAAGTTTACATTACCAAAAATCGGTGTAAACACCTGCATGGTTAGATATAACATTGATTGTGCCTATTTTCATGGTAACTACTAAGTACTAGCATACCATATAAAAAATGTTACCATCAACATAGTGAGGAAGGATTACCTCGAAGGAGTTGTTCCATGGTTTGGAGGGTAGGAGGACTTTTTGTACCATCAACGTATCTCTGGGGGCGTTCAAGTTGAGCCATTTTTTCTCTCTTTTTCTAGATAACAATTTGTGTCAACACTGCTTTTATTTATATTTATTCTTCATTTTGACAATAATAAGAGGCATAATTTTAACACAAAATGAACCATGCTCATGTAATTGCTTCCGGAATTCTAGCACTAAGCAAAGATTAAGAACACACCATTGAGTTTTACTTATGGACTTCTTTTCTACACGTGTAGACTAATAATTTTGCTTTCTACTAAACCTCACAAACAAGCACTAGCTTCAATTGGAAAATTTGACCTGGTCAAGATGATAAAAAATGCTTAACATGGAGTATAAATATTGTGAGGGAAAATAAAACTCAAATAACATGTATAAATAGATTTGTACCCAAAAAAATGTATAAATAGAATAAATGACGTAAGTAAATAAAGATTGATTTGGATTAAAATAAGATTACTTATTTTCTTATTAAAATAATTTTAAATGCAACAATCCATGTATTCCCCAAATGGCAGTGTGATGTTTTTATCTTTCTATTGTAAAGTGCAAGTTAAAGTGTCTCAGTCAATTGTACATGTTTGTTAATGTTAGCACAAAATGATTCGCACTATATAGAGCATTGCCTTTCTTTTGTTCCACAAACCTTGAAGTAGATAAAATAGTCACAAGGAAGGGGGGTTTGAATTGTGACCATTTAAAAATTAACCTGAAACTTAAAAGTGATTCTCAAGTTGTTTATACTTAGAATGGTTAAATTAACTTTCTGACTTCAGAACGTTATGAAGTTCATAAACAGAAAACTGATTATCAAAGTAAATGTGTTGGTGTGTGTTGTGTATGCTGAAATTAAATAGTATAGGGAAGAGAGAAAGAACACACAAAATTTTATAGTGGTTCAACTTTGTTCACCTGAACAATTACAATTCTGTATTCTATAAGCCTCAGCAAGCTTGCACCTTCTTGCTAAGTTAACCACTTAGACTTTTACAACCTTTTCTCAAACTAACACTTTAGTACCCCTAAAGCTAGATGAGACTTTGTTACAATTTGTAAGAGATGTGAATGTTTGAGAATCAAACAGAAGAGGGAGAAGAAGAAAGAAGTTATCTGCGAAAGAGATAACAAAGAGTTATTGATTTACACTACAAGAAGGGATAGAGAGCCTTCACTGATGATCAATTTCAAATGCGAGAGCTTCAAACAAAATCAAGTTGTTTTCTTGTATGCTTTGCAATGGTGCAAGTAATGTTGAGCCTTTGATCTCTATTTATAGAGTCTTTGGGCTCATATAGCCGTTGTAGGGTGTCCAATGGTGTTATGCCATGTGTCCTGGGTCCCACAAGCTTTTACTTGAAAATCTGGGTGAACATTCTGATCAAAAGATGAACTTCAGAATGTTGTTGTGTTCTTGATGATCTTCATCTGGGTTCATCATGATCTTCATATGGGTTCATCATGTATCAATGAACACATGAATTTCTGGGCAATAACCAAAGTATGGGCTTTTCCTCATACATCAGAAAGTTACTTTCCCATATTTGCCTTGGGACCGGTGCAGGAGAGATAAAGTGGATTCTGCATCTTCATGCCCATGCTTTGAGGGATTGCGTGGTCCTTGAACTGTACCAACTCCCATGCGTGTCTATCTCTTATTGAGCAAGACAAATTTGCTTTGTTTTTGCTTTTCACCTATTGTACTGTTCAAAAAGTAAGCATGTGCAGAGCTGAACATTCTGATCATCAGAATGTTCCTTTTGTTTCACTTAGGATGATTTGTAAGACTACCATCTGATGTAATCAAATCCTAATAGTGAAACAATAATGAAGAGCAGTGAATATAACTTCTAGGATGATATTCTCCTTTGGAATATTCCTAGTACTTCAATGTGCATAGTCTTAAATGAACATTGAGTATCCTTTTTGACATAATCCTTGTGTATGCCTTTATTGCTTGATTGATCCATGCGGAAGTACCTTCCTTGACATTTATTCATTTCACATGTGCCTTGCATGACCTTGATTAATGTTCTTGAGATTCTGGGCATGCATAGTATTAGGATATTAATCAATAAGTGTGAAGGGGAGAAAAACACAAGAAGGGGGGGGGGGGGGTTGAATTATGTTTTACTTATTTTCGTTTTCTCTTTAAAACTCAGAACACTAATGATCAGAAGCAATTGAGACAACTTCTGAAGATGATGTTCAGGAGCGTATGCAGCGGAATGATAAACAGAGACAAAAGAGAAGAAGCGGGACACAAGCAATTTATACAGGTTCCTTCCACAAACCGGAAGTAGTCTTGTCCCCCTTGCACTTCCAAGGAGAGTTCACTAAATGTAATATCTGATTACAAATGCTCAAGCACACAAGCAAGAGACTTCAAATGCTCAAGAACACAATCAAGAGACTTCTAATGCTCAAGCACACAAGCAAGAGACTTCAAATGCTCAAGAACACAATCAAGAGACTTTTAATGCTCAAGCACACAAGCAAGAGACTTCTATCAAACAAAATTACAAGGAAAATGTTTGAGGTTGAACAATTGATATACAATCAGTGGTGTTCACAATGTAATTCAGATACAGACTCTTAAGACTTATAAATTTCAAAGATATGAACTTGAAAACTGAAATTCTAAGTGAACTTTGGATGCTTAAAAAATTTGACAGAGTTTTGGCGCTTTCAAAATGTTGTAGAGTCATATTGTTCTTCAAGTCTTCACTCCTTTATATAGAGGTGTGAAATGAACGTTGTAAGTGCCAATTCATCCAAAAAGAGTCGTTGTTGAAGCTTGATCTTTCACCAATGATTCTTTGCCTGATTAAGTTATTGTCCTATAAAGGATCAATTTCAAATCCATTCCGGTTGAGAGGGAACAAGGATGCAGGCTTGGTTGTACATGAGAGCTGTTATTCTTGTCTGGTAGCTTAGACAAAGAACAGAGTAGTGGAGAAGGTGGTTGTACAGTTCGTACATAGTACATTTGTCAACGCTCTTTGTATTTTAGCAACCTGATGCTTTCAAGTGAGAACATGTGACCTCCATGTGATCTTCTACCACTTCTTCAAGACTTTCGCTCCAAAATACAACACTAAATCCATAAAAACTTGAATCAATTTGCTTTTGGTGAAATACTACAGCTTCTGAAGAACCAGCTTCTGAGGGTCTTCAGCTTCTGATGACGTCATACTCTTCAGGAGCACAGGTCTTCAGGAGCGCAAGTCTTCAGGAGCGCCTTAAGCTTCAAATAATGTTTCTTTTGCTCTTTATTTGTTCTTCCAAAACCTTTGTAAGATATAACACTTGGTCTATGGTCCTGTACACTTGAACAAATGTTAGCAATACCAATTGTCAATTTTTAATACCTTGTTATCATCAAAACTCTTAGGATTTATTGTTAAACACATTTTGTTTCAACAAAGTGTTGTTCAGTTTCTGAAGTGCAACTTCTGAACAGCAGCTTCTGAAGTGCAGCCTCTGAACATCAGCTAGCTTATAAAGTGTAGCTTCTGATGTCTTCAGAAGCCAAGTCTTCTGATCTCTGCGCGAACATTCTGATCTCTGAGCAACATTCTGATCTAACTTTCTGACTTCAGTGTTAGATCATGAATTCAAATGTCCTTTGATTCTTTGAATCTTGGTATGATTTAAACCTTGTTCCTGTCTTAGTAAAACACTCAAGAGCATAAGTTAAATACCAAAGAATTAATCAAAGTCCATTAATTCTTTAATCATAATGGTTTATTATCTTTAAAATTAATTAGGGATTTTGCCTCAACAATCTCCCCCTTTTTGAAGATGATAAACCTATGATTTATGATTAAGGATTTTGATTATTATATATGAAGATTAACAGAGCTTGAAAATTTATTTTAATGCTCCCCCTCATTTTTACCATCCATTATGCAGAGTTTTTAAGAACTTTAAAAAACTCCCCCTCAATTTCATAATTCATTGCATAAAATAAAAATATGCAAGATTGAACCAAAAACTTAAGACCTACTTAGACCTACTTAGGGCCTAGAACTAAGAAAAACTTAAGACTTAAATCCTAAAGCTTCTCCCGCTTTAGTCATCTGCAAAAAGGATAGGGAGGAATAACACAGAAAGATTCAGGGAGTAGAATCCCCAGAATCAGAAGATGGTTCTTCTTCAAAGATGGAGGGGTCATAAAAAACTGGAGGTGAAATAGCCAATCCAAGAGCATGAACTTTGACAGTCCAATCAGCCAGCACACAAGCAATTTTGTGAGTCTTGGTAGAGACCCTGAGTGCCCTTGAGGCTATCTTCTCAGCTCTTGAAGGCTTGGCAGGTGCAGCAGCGCCAGAGACTTCAGCCTTCTCTTTGTGGCAGTTACAAAAGTATTGAGGGAGTCAAACAAAGCAGTGATGTTGGGAAGCTTGCTTTTGGTGGTGGTTTTCATTGGTGGTGGTGGAGGAGTGTATGAGGGAATGGTGTTTGGAGTAGGAAGATCAGAGACTAAGAAATTGCTTGCACCAGCAACAGATCCCATGGTGGATGAAGAGAGGTTGACATTCTGACCAGTTTGAGCCATGAGATGTACCTCTTCAGATGGCAAAAATCTTGAGGCCAAGGGCACTGGATCTGTTGACATAACTGGTTAATTTGAAGCATTTTGATCAACGTTCTGATCTGAAAGCAGTTGATTCTGCTCAGCATCTTGAGCATTCTGATCAGCTATTTGAACTTCTTCAGTAGTTTGAGCAATTTCTACAACTTCAACAACTTCATCAATTTGAACAGGTTCAGTAACTTGCACATTTTGAACTCCTGGTTCAGCAGCAGAAACTTCAACCTTCTGAGTAGCGGAGACTTCAACATTCTGAGCTTCAGTTGTTTTCTGAACATACTGAGATGTTTCTTGACCATCTTGAAACACTTTACTGTAGAAGTCAGTGTTGATATCTTCAATATTGAGATTAATTCCAGTTGTGAATTCCACATGTTCATCTTGAACATCTTCTTCAATACTCATGTTTGAAGCTAAGAGCTCAGCCACTTCCTGAGTATCTTCATCAACATTCTGAGTATCCTTCTCAGTATTTTCTCCAACTCTTTGATCTTGATCAACAGAGTTTTCATCAACAGCTTGAGGTATACCTTCACAAACCTCAGTAGCCTTCTCAATATCCATATCTTTCTTTGGAGGAGATGCTTTCTTATCCTTCGGAGCATTCTCTTCAATCACTGATTGTCCAATCAAGGAGCTGAACTAAGTGTTTCCTTCTTCCACAATCTCCTTTGCAAGTTCTGCTACTTTGGAGAATATCTCTAAAGCAGGTGGAGAGGAAGGTCTGACTTCTGTGTCTTCAGGAGTCTTGTCTTTGATATCTTCTATCTTTCTCTTTTTTCTGATTTTCTGAACATTCTGATTAGAGGATCTCTTACCAGACCCAGATGTTCCAGAGGTTGTGAAAGAGGCCATGTTTGTGGTGGTGATTCATAGTTGACCTAAAATCTTAGAGGTGAACTTCATGAAGTCAAGCTTGCGTTTTTCACCCTCAAGAGGCACTTTTGCCTTCTGGAATATGGGAGTGCGATGCATTCCATAAGGCAATCCAGCAACAGTTTGTTTGATGGCCAAACATGAATCAATCATGTGTTGGATTATGAGGAAATAGAGATTGAGTTTGGTTTTGTTTATGAGATGGTGGATGATGCACAGATCCATGTCAGAAACTACATCAAAAGAGCCACATTTGGGTACTAGAGTGTGCCTAATCATGTTGTGAAGGATTTTAGGGACATCAACTAGATTTGTGGAGTTAAAAGTGAGCTTTTCTTTGGTGTATTTGGCTATGAGTTGGTTTCGGTCAACATTAAGGTCATCAAACCATGAACAAGAGAATAGTTTGTTACCTTCATTTGGAATTTTCAAAGCTTCAAAAAGAAAATCCTGAGTGATTGTGAGTTGTACTCCTTTGACAAAGGAAATGAGAAAATTCTCATTTTCCTTCTTCTTCTGTTTTACAGCTAAGTTGGTGTAGAATTCTCTGACTAATTCTTCATAGGTATGCTCTTGCAGAGATACGAAGTCAGTCCATCCTTGTGGGTC
Source organism: Medicago lupulina (assembly GCA_958299785.1). Classification (NCBI taxonomy): domain Eukaryota; kingdom Viridiplantae; phylum Streptophyta; class Magnoliopsida; order Fabales; family Fabaceae; genus Medicago; species Medicago lupulina. The sequence continues at coordinate 27,280,506 of OY283142.1, forward strand.
TGTGAATTTCTTCGGATCCCACCCTTTTGTTTCCAAACTGTCAAACTCAAAGTACTTAGATCTGCTCATTGGTCTGAGAGTAATCTTGTCAGCTTTTTGAGCCTTCATAACAGTGGCAACCTTAGATATATCTTTTCCTCTACCATACTTCCTTGCAGCTTGAACAATCTCATGGAGAGTTTGTTCAGAGTCTTCTTCCATTTCTTCTTCCTCATACGTTTCATCCATTTCTTCATCATTTGAAGCAGAGTTCTCCTCTTCATCCTTTGAGTCTTCTTCATTCTTTTCCTCACTTGAAGTGACCAAAGGCAAAGCTTCAGTTGCAATCTCCTTTCTTCTTTGATTTATGGCCCTTTCATGAGAAGTTAGCTCAGTCTCTTGGGAGTCTTTCTCTTCATTAGTTGAACATGTCCTCTTTTCTTCATCAGAGACAAGATCCACATGAGATACACTTGGTTCTTTTAAGGATTTCTTCATCCTTTGAGAGCATCTGGTTGGAGCATGTCTAGGCGTGATGATTGGTTTTCTTAGAGGATTTTGGTTTAGAAGATTTTGGAGGGTCAAAAGCAGGGATAATGACGTCAGGAAAAATTGTGTGAACAGGGGTTTCGTTCAGGGGTTGTTGATCAGAGTATTGATCAGCAGCGGCGTTTTATGGTGGAGATTGAGAACGTTCTCCTTGAGTGTTCTCATCATCAGCAAACGTTGAAGTGGTTTTAGTTCTTGCCATTTTCGTAAAAAGGTGAAGAACAGAGTAATTTAAAATTTTGTAAGGAAATGAGAAGAGAGAAGTTTGGATTGAGATATATGTGAAATAATCAGGAGTGGTTGCTGATTATATAGACAACACGTGCAGAAGGGAAAGAGAGAAGGAAAGAAATGACGGTAGTTTTATTGGGAAAGATGAAAAAAGCGAACGGACAAGGGAGAGAGAGAAAAGTAGCCGTTTATGGGAAAGTGAAGGGGTTGGTTGATTTGATAGTTAAGGTTTTACATGGTGGTTAAACCTTAAACATATCTTCTTATAACCAAGCATTAAATGCTTAAGATTATAGAAGGATTTCTGGAGAAGGGTAGCACAAAATCTTACACATGAGATTTCTGACCCTGATTTCAAATTTTTGAACATTCTGACCTTAGGAACATTCTGAACTCAGGAACATTCTGATGAATGTTCTGATTGAGATAGATCTATCTGATTTGCATCAGATGATATCAAGGGGTTTAGTCTAAGGCCCTTAGTGATCATTAATCAATCTTTATTGGGATTTCTTATGATTAGCAATTTTTCTTTAAGAAAATTGAATCTATCCTCAACAAGGGGTTTTGTGAAAATGTCAGCTAGTTGATTTTCAGTATCAATAAAGCTCAATGCAATGTTCTTTTTCTGAACATGGTCTCTAATGAAATGATGCTTTATTTCAATATGTTTAGACCTAGAATGCTGAATAGGATTCTTAGAAAGATTAATTGCACTTGTATTATCACAATATATAGGAACACTTGTGTACCTTAGAGAGTAGTCTTCCAACTGATTTCTTACCCACAAGATTTGAGAGCAACAGCTAGCTGCAGATACAAACTCAGCTTCAGTTGTGGAGAGTGCAATGGTGTTTTGCTTTCTGCACGACCATCCAATTAATGCTTGTCCCAAGAATTGACATGATCCACTTGTACTCTTCCTCTCAGCTTTGTCTCCAGCATAGTCAGCATCACAATATGCTACAAGATCAAAACTGGAACCTTTTATATACCAAAGGCCAAGATCAGTAGTACTTACTAGATATCTAAGAATTCTTTTGACTGCAGTCAAATGTGATTCTTTTGCACAAGTTTGAAATCTTGCACATAAACCTACTGCAGACACTATGTCTGGTCTGCTAGCAGTTAAATATAGTAATGATCCTATCATGCCTCTATATTCTTTCTCAGAAACAGATTTTCCACTCTCATCCTTATCTAAACTTGAAGATGGATGCATAGGGGTGGCCATGATTTTTGCCTCATTCATTTTATATTTCTTAAGAATATCTTTGACATATTTTTCTTGACTTATGAAAATTCCATTTGGATGTTGTTTAATTTGTAAACCAAGGAAGAAACCAAGTTCACCCATCATGCTCATCTCAAATTCATTTTGCATAAGGTTTGAAAATTCTTCACACATTTTCTCTTTAGTTGCACCAAAAATGATGCCATCAACATACACTTGAACTATAAGTAAGTCAAATTGTGTGTTTTTTTAAAGAGTGTGGTATCAATTTTTCCTCTTGAAAAGCCATTTTCAATCAAAAATGTGCTTAGTCTGTCATGCCAAGATCTGGGAGCTTGTTTGAGACCATAGAGTGCTTTAGTGAGTTTAAAAACATGATTTGGTTTTTCTTTATCTATGAAACCAGGAGGTTGGCTTACATAAACTTCTTCATTTAGAAAACCATTTAAAAATGCACTTTTCACATCCATTTGAAAAAGTTTAATGTTTTTATGTGCAGCATATGCAAGAAGAATTATGATGGCTTCTAACCTTGCAACTGGTGCAAAGGTCTCATCATAGTCAATACCTTCTTGTTGGTTATAGCCTTAAGCAACTAACCTTGCTTTGTTTCTGACAACCTTACCTTCTTCATCAAGCTTATTTCTGAAGACCCATCTTGTACCAATGATGGTTTTGGCTTGATTATTTGGAACCAGGTTCCAAACTTTGTTTCTTTCAAACTGAGAAAGTTCCTCCTTCATGGCTTCAATCCATGAGTCATCAACAATAGCTTCATTGATTGTCTTAGGTTCCATTTGAGAAATCATTGCCATGTTATCTTGAAAGGACATTTTGGTTCTTACACCATCAGTTGTGCTTCCAATGATTTGATCTACATGATGGTCTCCTACCATTCTCCAACTTCTAGGTGGACTTTGGAAGGTTTGATCTTGAACATTCTGATCATCTTCTTTCTCTACTGTGTTCACAGTGTTTATACTGGGAACATTCTGAAGTGTTGACACCTCAGTGTCTTCACTTTCTTTTGGTTGAGAATGTTCATCATATTCATCAAATATGACATGCATACTAATTTCAACTGTCTGGGTTTTTAGATTGTACACTCTATAACCTTTAGAAGTTGTAGAGTATCCTAAAAAGATAGTTTTATCTGATTTAGGATCAAACTTATCCAATTTTTCTTTATTGTTCAAAATGTAGCAGTAGTAGCCAAATATGTGAAAATAAGATATGCTAGGTTTAATGTTTTTCCAGAGTTCATATGGGGTTTTGTTAAGAACTTTTCTTATTGAAACTCTATTTAAAATGTAACAAGATGTATTAATGGCTTCTGCCCAAAAATACTCCTCAAAATTTGATTCATTTAACATTGTTCTAGCCATTTCTTGCAAAGTTCTATTTTTTCTTTCAACAACTCCATTTTGTTGTGGAGTTCTTGCACAAGAGAAGTTATGTTTAATACCATTTTCATCAAAGAATGTTTTGAAGGATGCATTTTCAAATTCTCCTCCATGATCACTCCTTACTGTGATGATATTGGAACCTTTTTCATTTTGAACTCTTTTACAAAAGTTTTGAAAAGCTTCAAAAGATTCATCTTTGTGTTTTAAAAATAGAACCCATGTAAATCTGGAAAAGTCATCAACAATAACAAAGCCATATCTTTTGCCATTCAGACTTGCAGTTTGAACTGGACCAAAGAGATCAATGTGAAGAAGCTCTAAAGGTTTTTGAGTTGAAATAAACTCAATAGTTTTAAAACTGCTTTTTACTTGTTTACCTTTGACACAAGCTTCACAGATCTTGTCCTTTTCAAAGCTAATCTTAGGCAACCCTCTAACTAGATCAAGTTGAGAAAGTTTAGCAATAGTTTTCATGCTTATATGACCAGTCCTTTTGTGCCAGATCCATTTGTCTTTTTCAAGAGACTTAAAACAGGATTCAGTAGGCATATTATTTAGTTCTAAAACATATAAATTCTTTTTCCTTGATCCAGAGAAGAATAATTTGTTAGAGGAGGTTTGTCTTACTTCACATATGTTAGGTTTAAAGACAATTTCAAATCCACTATCACACAATTGACTTGGCTTTTGTCAGCTTCAGTTCTGGTGCTGTTGTTGGTGTTTGGAAACTTCTTTCTGATCTGATTTCTTCTTAACATCATTCTTTGAATTCTTTTAGAAATCAATGCAAGTTCATCTTCAGCTTCTTCTTCATGAACTTCTTCTAGTTCTTGTGGTTCTTGAACATCATCATCAGTTACTGATGAGGTTTGCTGAGATGCTTTCAAAGCAAGTGTTTTCACCTTCTTTACTGGTTTGTTTCCTTGAAGTACAACTTCATGAGCTCTTAGTGAACCAATAAGGTCTTCCAGGTTCATAGATTTTAAATCTTTGGCCTGAGTGATTGCAGTGACCATAGGTCTCCACATACTTGGAAGACATCTTAATATTTTTATGATTCTCTCATGAGTGGAATATGCCTTTCCAAGAGATCTCATTTCATTTACTATTGTAGTAAATCTAGCATACATCTCATCAATGGTTTCATTTTCACTCATTTCAAAGACTTCAAACTTTCTGACTCCAATGTCAATTCTAGTTTCTTTGACATGAGATGTACCTTCATGATGTATTCTCAAAGTATCCCATACCTCTTTAGCATTTTTACATTCATCAACTCTTTCACTTTCTTCCACGGTTAGTGCACATGATAGAAAGAGTCTAGCTTTAGAGTTTAACAATACCTGAGCTTTCTCATCTGTTGACCATGCACTTTTATCTTTGACAGCTCCTTCTTTGGTTGGTAGAACAAAGTCTCCATCTGTGATGACTGCCCACATATTATTGTCTTGAGATCTGAGAAAGAGTTCCATCTTACCTTTCCAGAAGTAGTAGTTTGTTCCATCAAAGAGTGGTGGTCTTTTTGATGATCCTCCTTCAGCTATGTACTTGACTTTAGACATACTTTCTGAATCTTTTCTCTAACATTTGTTTAAGTGTTCAAGCCCTTAAAGTCGGGCTCTGATGCCAATTGAAGTAGATAAAATAGTCACAAGGAAGGGGGGTTTGAATTGTGACCCTTTAAAAATTATCCTGAAACTTAAAAGTGATTCTCCAATTCTTTATACTTGGAATGGTTAAATTAACTTTCTGACTTCAGAACGTTCTGAAGTTCATACACAGAAAACTGATTATCAAAGTAAATGTGTTGGTGTGTGTTGTGTATGCTAAAATTAAAGAGTATAGGGAAGAGAGAAAGAACACACATAATTTTATAGTGGTTCACCCAATGTGGGCTAGTCCACTCCTCACAATCTTGTGAGAGTTTCCACTATGATGCTTGAGATAACCTCTCAAATCCTGCACCTTACAACTTTGTTCACCTGAACAATTACAATTATGTATTCTCTAAGCCTCAACAGGCTTGCACCTTCTTGGTAAGTTAACCACTTAGACTTTTACAACCTTTTCTCAAACTAACACTTTAGTACCCCTAAATCTAGATGAAACTTTGTTACAATTTGTAAGAGATGTGAATGTTTGAGAATCAAACAGAAGAGGGAGAAGAAGAAAGAAGTTATCTGCGAAAGAGATAACAAAGAGTTATTGATTTACACTACAAGAAGGGATAGAGAGCCTTCAGTGATGATCAATTTCAAATACAAGAGCTTCAAACAAAATCAAGTTGTTTTCTTGTATTCTTTGCAATGGTGCAAGTAATGATGAGTCTTTGATCTCTATTTATAGAGTCTTTGGGCTCATATAGCCGTTGTAGGGTGTTCAATGGTGTTATGCCATGTGTCATGGGTCCCACAAGCTTTTACTTGAAAATCTGGGTGAACATTCTGATCGAAAGATGAACTTCAGAATGTTGTCGTGTTCTTGATGATCTTCATCTAGGTTCATCATGTATGAATGAAGACATGAATTTATGGGCGTGTCATATGCTTTTCATATGAATTTCTGGGCAATAACCAAAGTATGGGCTTTTCCTCATACATCAGAAAGTTACTTTCCCAGATTTGCCTTGGGACCGGTGCAGGAGAGATAAAGTGGATTCTGCATCTTCATGCCCATGCTTTGAGGGATTGCGTGGTCCTTGAACTGTACCAACTCCCATGCGTGTCTATCTCTGATTGAGCAAGACAGATTTGCTTTGCTTTTGCTTTTCACCTAATGTACTGTTCAAAAAGTAAGCATGTGTAGAGCTGAACATTCTGATCATCAGAATGTTCCTTTTGTTTCACTTAGGATGATTTGTAAGACTACCATTTGATGTAATCAAATCCTAATAGTCAAACAATAATGAAGAGCAGTGAATATAACTTCTAGGATGATATTCTCCTTTGGAATATTCCTAGTACTTCAATGTTCATAGTCTTAAATGAACATTGAGTATCATTTTTGACATAATCCTTGTGTATGCCTTTATTGCTTGATTGATCCATGCGGAAGTACCTTCCTTGACATTTATTCATGTCACATGTGCCTTGCATGACCTTGATTAATGTTCTTGAGATTCTGGGCTTGCATAGTATTAGGATATTAATCAATAAGTGTTGTTCAGTTTCTAAAGTGCAGCTTCTGAAGTGCAGCCTCTGAACATCAGCTAGCTTCTGAAGTGTAGCTTTTGATGTCTTCAGAAGCTGAGTCTTCTGATCTCTGCGCGAACATTCTGATCTCTGAGCAACATTCTGATCTAACTTTCTGACATCAGTGTTAGATCATGAATTCAAATGTCCTTTGATTCTTTGAATCTTGGTATGATTTAAACATTGTTCCTGTCTTAGTAAAACACTCAAGAGCACAAGTTAAATACCAAGGAATTAATCAAAGTCCATTAAATCTTTAATCATAATGGTTTATTATCTTTAAAATTAATTAGGGATTTTGCCTCAACAAACCCAACTCATTCTCTTCACTTATAAAGATTGTTTACGGTTATATTTTCAATTTTATTTTTATATTCTTACTTGTTTATTATTTTTTTGGACGAATGAACGTCGATGTTGGTACCAATACCAGTAATAAAATGTATTTAATGATAGTGAAATAACCAATTCGATACTCAAAGATAAAAATATTATTATTAAAAAATACAATAAATCGATGTTGGTACTATATTTGGTATTGCAAATATAACTGAAGGCTTAGAAAAGTTGATATATTGTTATTTGAACGAGTAAAATTACGTATTGATACTTCATAATATTATTGCAAGTCTCATATTTTAAATTTCCAACATATATCATATTGAAACAAAAAATAAAGGAGATATTGAATTGTTTTTCTAATATTTTTATATCGTAAGACATACCTTTGATAATAACGGTGTGTATTGAAATGATTATCGACTCTTTATTGTTGGTATAATAAATGTGAACTAGAAGTCGCACATTGGATGAAAAACTAGATGTTGAGCAGCATACAAGTGAGACGATCCATATATTTAATATCTTAATTTTAATAACGATGTGTTGTCGAACATACTTGTGTGATTGTTCTTAGTTTAATATGTTGATCCCGAGAGTCCCATCATGAATCAATAGTGATATCAAAGCTTATGGTTACTAAAGGGACCAAATACCTTTATTAAAAGTCGTCTTGGTAATGGTGGCTAGGTGGTGCGTCCTGTTTGTGTGGGTGTCAACAGATGAAAAAGCTTTCGCGTGAGGTGGAGCATGTCTAGATGAACGGATGGACTCAATTGAGAGAGAGATTGTTGGTATATCAAGTGTGCGTTAGAAATCCCACATTAGATGAAATATTGGATGTTGAACAACATATAAATAAGAGAACACATATACTTAATGTCTTAACGTTTTAGGTAAAGATGTGGTGTCTAACTCACGTGTGTGGTTTCTTTTGGCCAAATACGATAATTCACTAGGCTCTCTTCATGACCCAACATTTATTTCAATTTCAACTACGTTTTAGTTGATACGAACATAATATTTGTAAATTATAAGTTTATACATCAAATGAGTGGGTGTCAAACGGGTGTATACAAATAAAGGGTGTCCATGTACTAGGACCCAAAAAACTTATTATTTATATTTTGTGAATTTCATCAATCTATCATGAAAGGATAAATCATACATAAAAATATGAAAGATGATTAAAAAAGTAATGAATTATTTTTACCTTCAAGCTTTTTTTTAATATGATATTTTTACTATAATCAACTGATCGATTGGATGAGATAAAATGATTGATGTGGTTTAGAGATGTTTAAAGGTATTATTATCATTAAAAGGATAAATAAGAAATAAAAAACAATGAAAGGTCCAAAAAAAAGAATAAATTTTTTCAAAGTACTTTAGAGACATTTAATTGTCATGTAATATCTACCATAAAGTCATATGATCAGTTGGCTCAACCAAAATGACAAACAATACACATCAATGTACTTTAGAGACATTTAATATATATATATATATATATATATATATATATATATATATATATATATATATATGTGTGTGTGTGTGTGATTGAAGTAAACAATGTATATGATTTTTTAGACTATAAAGCGATTAAAAACATTTCATATAGTTACATCCGAAGGAGAAAAAATATGACTAAAGTTCTTAAACTTGTTTATGTTATGATCATATTTATTTTCCTATTTTTTGTTGTAGCCAACACCGAAAGTAAGTCCTTTATCATCCTTTTTTATTTTTCCTTTGAGGCAAAATTTAATCTCTATTTAGTAACATGTTTTGTTCTTATTGTATATTACAGCATATGTTTTATGTTTTTATGATTCTGATTGTCCGCAAGATAAATGTAAGAATCCTGATGATGTTCCGAGGTGTATTTTTCCAGTGTGTCACTGCATTAAATCATAGGTAAGTTGAAAAATAATTATATGTTATGAATAAATCTATAGTTTTTTTCTCATCATAGCTTTATTGCTCTTATGTTTTCTCCAACACTTTTTTGGATGTTTCTCTGACCTTCTCATCTCTCTAATATCCATACAAGTGTATTATTAATATTATGTAGTGTTGTTACCTTTTCATTTGCATATGATTGATATAGATAGGTTAACAAGTATGACCTGAGTCTCTGATATACCATGTAAGAATTTTAGAAGTATTATTTAAACATCAAGAGACTGGTTGGTTGATATTGATATTTTAGAATGTTATCTTGAGGAAGTTTAAATATATATTTTATCATACTATGTGATAGAGTTGTACTTGATAGAATAATACTTGGTTTATATTGTCTTCTCGGGATGAACGAGGTGAAAAAGATACCAAGTGACCTGTGATGAACAATGCAAGCATGGTTCATGGTTGATGACTTTTGGCCAAGGCTAAGAAATATTATGATGTAATAAATGAATATTGTGCTTGTTAGGGACTTAGCTTAGAGAGGTAAGGATAATGTTCACTTGTTATTTGATGTATTATGGTTATTTAAAATATTTATCAAGAGACTAACCATGTTGAATTGATGAAGTGGATGCGAAATAGGAAGACATTTAGGGCAAGATCATAACCCTAAGAAGTTTGATGAGAAAATTCTAAATGACCTAGAATGGCTATATTATGTTAGTTCATACCATATTATACACATGTAAACTATCATTTAACGATATCACATTAGTGAGAGTGTACTAAGTGAAAACGCATAATCCATATTTACACTTCACATGTGAGACAAGATGTCCTCTTAATCAAATTTTTCATAAGTTAATTTGGTACCATATTGATATGGATTAGTGCATGTTGAGTAAGACATTTGTAATCATTATATGATATGATATTATATTATCATGATTGTTGTGATGTGTGTGTGTTATATGCTTTTACTTCATACCTTTAAAAGGATATAATATGTACTGACTTCTTCTTTGTGTATCATCTTATTATATGCATTCCATGTAGATTGTAGTCAACGTGATGATAAGAAGTTAACAATGGATGGAGCTTTGACTGTGAGAGTGAAGTAGAGGATTTCATTTAATTTTGAATGTTGTAATTGTGTTGGTGTTATTGTATTCTGTATAAGATATCTATTATGCTATTGTAGGCTAGCATTGGTCAAAATGTTGTATTGTTGTTATTTATTTTATTTCTAATTTAGTAAACCTATCTTCTAGAAACATGAAAAAATAATTTGGGTCTAAGATTTATAATTTTATGAGTTTTGTCTTGTTGATGTGTAATCCCACAATATAACATCTTCTTTGACTCTCTCTACTCCAAAAATGGTTAAATTTAATATCATATAAAATTAAGGTAAAATTTGTTTCCATTTAAAATATTCATAACATACAACGTATCACATAATTAAACATGGGAAGTACACATAATCAATTGCATAATACTTTGTTAAATACTCCCTATGTTCCTTTATATGTGACGTTTTTTGCTTTTTCACTACAACCAAGGCAGCTGATAAATAGCTCTCTCTTTCCTTGTCTACTCTTATTTAATCTAGTACTCCTTTTTCTAGATACCAACCATTTTGATTGAAAACAAATATCCTTGGTATAAGTTGTTCATGTGATATAAATGCATCTAAATGTTTCACGTTTTACAATTGCTATAGTGTTTGGGAAGCCTAAAAGACACAAGAAACTTTCATTACTAATCACGTTTTTTCTTTCAAATTTTTATTCTTTTGTTTCTGAAATTTTGAAAGGAGTAACAAATAAACTTTTCCTCCAACTTAATTTTTGATTTAAACTTTCCTCCAACTTTGTTAATCAAAATTTATCCTTCCCACCAAAACAAAATTAAAATCACCAATAGTTGAAGTATATATATATGGCAGTTTGCAGAATTTAAAACTCATCAAATATGACTTCAAACATTACTAAATTTTCATTGTGTGATATAGATTTAAATGTTGAATTTACACCTTTGCCATATCTTAATATTGGTACAGAAGAAATATTTTCTCATGAAGAGGCTGAAGAGTTCAACAATGATAATATTGGTATTGTAGTTGTTCATTTATGTGCATTTAGCTTTGTCACCTTTGTAACACTACTAATTGTTGTTTTCTTATTCTTCTGGTATTGTTTTTTTCATATTGTTTTTTTTTCCAACAAATAAATTGTGGCCGAAGAGTTCCACCACGTGCTTTGTCTTGTACTCCAACACATGGGCTAAATGTCTTCCACTATTTATTCTCCATACATATGTCATTACGTGAAACAATTGCATATGAATGAGGATATGCCTTCATCTAACAATCACCAACACATGTGCTTTAATATAGATTTTTGAAAAGATTTATTTTATGTGTACAGAAAAAAATAGGCTTATTTCATTAAGAATTTTTTCTTAATATTGTGTGTTATATTGATTTATATTTTAGCATCTCACCATTTTATTTTTCATGCAAGGAGCAATTCAAGAAAATATTGAAGTCACATACCATGATTTGGACAATGGCATAGATATGAATTTGGGAGACAACATAGACCATGAGTTGGACAATGGTAAGTAATTTTTCTTTAACTCATTCATTAATATTTTTTCTTAATATTGTGTGTTGAACTAATTTATATTTTAGCATCTCACCATTTTATTTTTAATTCAAGGATCAATTCAAGAAAATATTGAAGAAGTTGGACCAAATAGTGGAAGAAAGACACTGAGAGTTTTAAGCAATGAAGAGCGCACATCTGTTTATCATGAGTTACTACAAAAAAGTGTTGATGGAAAAATACCTAGAGGAGTTACAAAGGCAGTCGCTTCATCATTCTCGGTTTCTAAAAGAACTATCCAACGTATTTGAAAAGAGCAAAAGAAAGTGAAACACATGATGTGTCTCATAGAAAGACAAAAAATTGTGGACGTAAGAGAATTGAAATTGATCCCAATCAAATATGTGAAGTTCCTTTGAGTAAAAGAAGAACCATCTGATCTTTAGCTTGGGCGTTGAATACAAATCCAACTTCTCTGTTTAGGCTTCTAAAGAAGGGGATTATACGACGTCATTCAAATTCCATAAAGCCATTTTTGAAAGAAGAAAACAAAAGATCTAGGTTGGAATTTTGCTTGTCAATGCTTGAAGGTATACCACATGATCCAATGTTTAATAGTATGCATAATATTATTCATATTGATGAAAAGTGGTTTTACCTGACTAAAAAGTCAGAGAACTATTATTTGCTACCAGATGAGGATGAGCCACATTGTACTTGTAAAAGCAAAAACTTTATTGGCAAAGTTATGTTTTTAGTAGCTCAAGCTCGACCAAGATTCCACTCTTTTTTCTCCATTGTTGTTCAATGATCCTTCCACTGTTTTCTCTTGTTTCATGGATTCTTTGGTTTGTTCCATTACATCTATGGGTAGTTCCTTTTTCATGGTTAGTGTACATATTTAAAGAGCCAAAATTGTGGATTTCCAAATTCTTGGAACAAGCCGAGTGCTATGGGTAGTCCGCCTTGCATTTATTAGTAGAAAGCCTCGGTAAAATAATCTAACGGATGAATTGGATTAGGCTATAGTCATTGACTATGCAATTAATGTATAAAATGTGGCAATTTAGAGGTTAAGGGTATAATAGACATATTACAACTTTAAACTCTAAAAATGACACTTATATAAGAACAATTTTTTTTCTTCCAAAAGTGACACTTATAAAGGAACGGATGGAGTAGATTGATAGAGAAAAACCCTAATAGTTTTATCATATTATATTATATAGAGTTGACTCTAAAATAACTTAAATGGAAATCATACGCAATGTCGAATGACTTATTAACAACTTAAAATAAATATTCATCTATTATGACAATTACATGTCAATCATTGGAACTTAAAATAAATAACCACAGAGAGGCGGTTAAAGTCCGTGGAGCAAACAACAAACTTAAATGCTTTATTGTTTAGAAAGGCTTGAGGCTGAATTGCATGTACAAGGAAAAGTTCATCTTGGAAGAGCCCCCAAAAGTGTGAATCAGTTGTTGGTCAAAGCTTAACCCTATATTACATATGAAGATAAACTGACCACCGAAGAAATTGATGAGAACAAACCTTCCAACTAAGGAGGAAACGAAAAATCTATGGGAAGAAAGAGAAAGGGGCAAGGGTAAGTTATAGGGACGGTTCTACAAGTATACCCCCTGAACATACCCAATGACATAATTCTCCAAGAATGCGTATACGTTGGATTCAGGGAAGCCGGAGTGAGGAATCCCTCATCTCTAAAGGACTCTGTAAGGCTCAGAAAGTCAAAAAAAGTTGTATCCCACTTAGTATTGGTGTGGAACAATGTAGTATGCTCATATCTAGATCCTTAGTTTGATTCTCCATGGAACTAATTTTTTTTCTTTCGAAAATGGCATCTCTCTTCTTCTCTCATCAGTCACAACCCTATATATTATTCCCTCCGTCCCATAATATAAGCAAAAAAAACACATTTTCTTTGTCCCAAAATATAAGCAAAAAAGACAAATTTTTATCCTATTTAGTCTTGTTTTTTTAAAAAATCTCTTTTCCAAGAAAAACTTTTGTTTATTCTCATAAAATTTTCTCTCTTTCATTTTTTCCATAACCAATAGCCAATGTAAATTGTTTTTACATCTTTCTATGAAACTTTTTTCAAAAAAAACACAAAAAATTATACTTCAAATTCTTATGTTTAAGTTTTCTTAATAAGTGTGATTTTTTTTTTTTTGCTTATAATTTGGGACGGAGGGAGTACTTCTAGATCCTCTCAACCCTATCCTTTTATGCTCGCTCTCCGTAAAATTCTACGACATTCGTCAATATTACATTTTGCATATGATTCACCCGTACGAAGCACGAGTACACGATCTAGTTAATTTATGAAATTAAATAAAATATGAAGAAAAAAAATACTTATACCCAGGGTTTTGTTAATACATGCTATAGTGAACTTAAAGGGTCCAAAAAAGAATTTAAAGAGAAATTTTGCATTGAATAAAACAATTTTTAAATTTTAAAAAATTAAATACACATTTTTAGTTCGATAAATACAACTCTAGCTAGCTACGAAAACGTTGATATGCTAGGTTTGTGTTTGAAATTGAGATTTCTCATTTTTTTCACATTTAATGTACGTGAACACTATATTATTTGACTGAAAAGAATACATAAATTTCAAGATAATATTATTATATATAGTTTTTTTTTTCTTCATGTTATAGATACAAAATTTCCATTCTTTATTTAGAAACGATTAATTGATATGTGAACACACATGATGAGTTCTTCCTTAGCAACTAGATTTTTTTCCATTAAAAAGATATAAAGATTGAACTTCTAACCTTAATTAATTTGGTGTAAGTCTCATAACACTTAGTTCATCCATCTTAGCTTATATTTAGTTTTTTTAACATAAATATTTTTTTTAAGAGTATATATTTTTTTTTATCTCTGGACTAAATGATAAGCTTCACATAAAACTTATACACAGAAATGAGAAAATATGTTTGAAGATAATAATATCAGCATTGTCCATAAAACTAAACCTTGTAGAAAAAGGACAAATAATCATTTTCGTCCATGGCTGTGTAACGAGTAATCACAATAGTCCTTTAATGTATTGACATTTCAAAATAGTCTCTGATTGAGCAGTTCATTGTTCAAACTAGTCATGTCGATAAAATAATCCCTCAATGTTGACAATAATTAGTTTCTTATAGAGACTGATATGACAAGAAGTAAGTACTTATCGAGATTGTGTATATTAATGGAATGATATGACAACATTAACGAATCGTTTTAACGTTCAAGATTATTTTGATTAACGTAGTGCACAATCAAATACTATTTTAAAATGTTGATACATTGAAGGATTATTGTCACCGTTTGTTTCACATTCGAGGAATATGACTATTCAGCAAAAAAAAATAAAATCTTATAGTACATTATTAGTGTTTTACTTTGATTAGGATATTAGATCGTCGACTCGTGCTGTCGCACGGGTCATATTGACAATAATATATAAGAATAAAGTATATAAGATATAATAGTTGATGTTAAGTTGTATAATTCGATTAAATTATGTACATCACTCGAAACATAAATTATGAAATATACGACCCGTCATGTCTATTAATAACCAAGGAATAACTTAATAGACTTGGAATATTTAACTCAATAGGATTAAACTCGTGTTGTTGGCTTGAAATATTAAAGTGACAATTTTAGTGGGCGAGTATTGTTTCTTCAATAAAAAACTTGAATTGAGTTTCGTTTTGAGTACTTATAGCAAGAAGAGTAAATGCTTAAAAAATTTAATTTAACAGACCAATCAAAAACTAATTATAAAATGACACCTTTATAAACAACAGAGCATTCATACTTTTGAAAAAAGTGAATTCCTTTAGTATTATAATTATCAAATGAATAAAAAAAAAAATTCACATTTTAAGCAATCAATGAGACTTAAATCTTATGGTGTACAACAATCGAAGTTAAATGTTTTATATCAAGACTAAAAAGGCAATAACATTGTTAATTTTTTCTAATTGTAAATTTTTCTTTCAAGCTGCACAATCATTCTTCTTTCAAGCTTCACAATATTCAAGTTGGCTACTACAAAAGCACTCAACCTGCAAAAAGAGATAATGAAAGTGTCAATTTTAGATCAATAAATATGTCATAGAATTGTCAAAAAATACATAGTTGTGATTTTGCATAAATTCAATTGGATTCATTAAGAACAATTCAAACATAAGATTTTGAAGAAAAAGAAACAAATAGGGGGAGAGCACTTTTTTTTTAATCGGCAAATATTATTGAAACCAACACTCTTAGCAAAACGCAACGAGGCGAAAAGAAACTACAAAGATGTCACATATAGGCGTAACATCCACCAAAACGAAAACACACCAATGCCCAAACTCTGACGCCCCCACAATAGAGAAAACCAACAAATAGTTATGACACTGAGATCTAATTAAATACACCAGATTTCAGTTCTATAGCCCCTCCCCTATAGTCGAAAAGCGAAACCGAAGCCAAACACACCAAAAACCAACCGCAGCCACACCAGGAAAGGCAGAACAACAGCCACTGCAACCTGGTAAAACAGCAGCAAACAACAAGAAACAACAACAGAAAGTTGCGGACAACAGGCATCAGGAGGCCAAGGCGCAGAACACACCACCCGCACCAACACCAAACCGGACAGCATCACGGATCACAACACCCCTACTGCAGCCCACCTTCCTCTATCTCCGCAAGCACTCCTCCGGACACCACAACCATTAATATAAGAAAAAAAATTACAATAAGAAATTTAGAAACAACTTTTTAAATTGAATGCTTGAATCTCTTTTTAGCAATTGTTCCATTCATTGGTTTTTCATACTTCAAAAAGGCTTTTTTGACACCTCACTACACGGTCAAAAAAAAAAACTATATCACTACCAAATGTATTTCTGAGCCAGAGAAGAGAGAAAGGAACAAACCTTCACACGTGCCCATGTCTCTAGCAATCCGCCGTCATCACAGCTGCTAGGTCAATAAAAGTGACATGCTGAAATCAAACGAAGTAGGGAGTTTTATCCCTGGTTCAGACACCATGTGAGCGGCAAAAGGACAAACACCTAATTCATGTAAGAAAGTAAGATATAAAGAATCAATTAAAAGCAAAACAGATCTACACACAACAATATAAATATTTGACCTAAACCATAGACGAAAAAACTAATTCCATGTATTGAAACTGTAGTCAAACAAAATTAATGAAACTTATTATGAAATGATATATTCAGCCTTTATGCAAAAAACTAAAGAACGGAACTGTTGAAACCCAGCATGCAAAAAACTAATGATAGATTCATTTTACACTATTCAAGTTCAAATAATAAAGATGTAGGAGATGGCATGAAATCATTCAGTTGATACAAAAGAAAATTAAAAAAAAATATTGATCTAAAGTTCTATTTCCAATGCTTCACTGATCAAAATTACAATTGATTCAAGATTACAATTGCTTCTCTTCATTGCAATCATCTAAACTTAATCAAAATTTTGCAAGTGCAAATAGAATCGACATTATATATTGATCACTAATTGATTCCTAAAACCATGAAAACCACTCACGTCTAAATAACAATAATAAACCATAAACACAAATATCAACTAATCTCAAAGGAACCAAAAAAACATTTTTAGCCTTCAAATCATAATTCCTCTCGTTGTATTGTTTTTGTGTAAAAAGCGCCATAAGTTGAATAGTAGGCCCATGCTCGAGACATTCCTCCTAAGACCATTTGCAATGGACCTATTGAATGGGTATTGAGACATGTTGAACCATTGGAAGCTTCCTTATTGAAGGTGAGGTGGAGGAGAGAGTTGATGAAAGAGTTCAACAATGTTTAATGCCTGTCCCGGTGCACACGTGGCGCTTCTTGATTTGTGAAAAATGGCGCGTGTAACACACGCGCCGAGAGGGCGCGTGGCGTGTCAGCACGCGGAGAGAGAAAATGGTGAGGGAGAAAAAGGCGGACACGTGGCGCGTTTTAATAGGTTGTCTGGATTTTTATCTTCTTAATTATTTGGACTCAATTATTTCATTGCAAATAATTTTTTTTTTTTTATACCAAAATTCATGATTTTTTTTTCTCTACAAATAGAGACTTGGATCATTTGATTTGGACACCGAAAAAAAATCAAGTTTTTTGCACTCTCTTAATCTTATTATTAGCCTTTCTTTTGAAGTTTTAGTCCTTGATTAGTGAAATGGATCCCAATAACAATCAATTCAACACCCAAAATTCTTCTGATTATCCATTTAGGTACCAAAATCCCAACAATTATCAACACTCAAATCAATTTCTCAACCAACATCCTCAAAACCCAAATCAATTTATCAACCAACATCCTCAAAACCCAAATCAATTTCCAAACCAAAATCCTCAAAACATGCCTAATTTTGGTTTTGCCTCAAATTTCAATCACCCATACTCGGTTCCAAATAACTTTCATCCATATTCTGGATCTATGATGGGATATCCATCTCAAACACCCTCATTTAATGGATATATGCCAGTGATGAATGAAAATTTTCAGAATAATGGTGAATATCCTGAATTTTCATCACAAATAGATCGTAGTGGAATGACAAGAGGTAATGAACTCACTCCAGTTTCAGAGGATACAACTCCTAAGAGCAAGAAAAACCAGCAACCAGCATGGAACACTGAACAAAATTTGGTGTTAATTAGTGGCTGGATAAAATATGGAACATGTAGTGTTGTCGGGAGAAACCAGACAAGTGAAGCATATTGGGGTAAAATTGCTGAGTATTGTAATGAGCATTGCAAATTCGATCCTCCGCGTGATGTAATTGCATGCCGAAACCGTTTTAATTATATGAGCAAATTAATAAATAAATGGGTTGGTGCTTATGATGCCGCTAAGCGTTTGCAAGCAAGCGGTTGGTCGGAAAATGATGTTTTAGCAAAAGCCCAAGAATTATATGCATGTGGTAAGAATGTTCAATTTACTTTAAAGGAAGAATGGCACGCTCTCCGTGATCAACCATGTTACGGTAGTCAAATGGGAGGAAGTGTTGGCTCAGGAAGTAGTGGGTCTAAGAGATCTCACGAGGACTCTGCAGGATCTAGTGCTCGTCCAATGGGCAGGGAGGCAGCCAAAAAAAAAGGAAAAAAGAAAAGCAAGGACGCTGCCTTGGAGGAGCTGGAAACTGAGTGGGTTCAATTCAAAGAAATCAAGGTGCAAGAGATTGAACGATTGAAAGAGTACACCGCAGCGCAACAGGAGAAAAACAGATTGAAGAAAATGAAACTGTACCTAAAGTTAACGGCCGAAGAGCATCTCGATGACAGGAAAAAAGAAATGTTAGAAAACTTGGTGCGTGAGCTGTTTGGAAATTAATTTCACTGTAATATTTGTTTGTATTCGGTCAAAATTGTCACTGATGTCTAGTCCTAGTGTTTACTTTAATAATTGTCAGTGATAGTCTATAGTGTTGTCTAGTCCCCAGTGTTTACTTTAATTAATTGTCAGTGTTGTCTAGTCCCCAGTGTTTACTTTAATAATTGTCAGTGTTGTCTAGCCCTCAGTGATAGTCTATAGTGTTGTCTAGTCCCCCGTGACTTATTTCAGAAACAATTTGCTTTAATAATTATGCCCACTGTGTGCCACTTTTATTTCACCTACTATTTGCTTTAATAATTATGCCCACTGTCTTCCTCCATTCGTTGTAATGTGTGCCCACAGTTTAATGTCCGTGACTTTAATAATTATCCCCATTGTTTTCTTTAATACAATACAATAACTTATTTGGAATCCGTAAGTGTCCACCACACAATGTGCTTATATATAGGGACTTATATCTACTTCTAATATCACAAATCTCATTTCTAGCTACTTCCAATATCACAAATCTCATTTCTAGCTACTTCCAATATCACAAATCTCTTTTCTATCTACTTCTAATATCACAAATCTCATTTCTATCTACTTCCAATATCACAAATCTCATTTCTATCTACTTCCAATATCACGAAATCTCATTCATATCTACTTCCAATATCACCAAAAACTATCAATGGATTCTTTTGATATGGATGCCTACTTCCAAAAACGTGATGCTAAAGACACTTATATAGTCAACCGATTTATTCAGCGTCGAAAAAAAATAGAGGAAGGTAGTGGATCAGGTAGTGGATCTCGTACAAGAAAATATTTAAATAGAGATCATGCAGCAGCTAACCAGAGACTCATTGACGACTACTTTGCCAATGAGCCTACATATGATGATGCAATGTTTCGTCGTCGGTACCGGATGCAAAAACACGTTTTCCTTCGAATCGTTGGAGACCTTTCAAGTAGTGATAACTACTTTACCCAGCGAGTTGATGCCACCAACAAAGAAGGTATATCACCATTAGCAAAATGTACCACAGCAATGCGAATGTTAGCATATGGTGTGGCAGCAGATGCGGTTGATGAATATATCAAAATAGGAGGTAGTACAGCATTGGAGTGCTTACGTAGATTCTGCAAAGGAATCATACGACTCTATGAGCAAGTGTACTTGAGAGCACCAACCGAAGATGACCTGCAAAGAATACTAAATGTTAGTGAAATGCGGGGGTTCCCAGGGATGATCGGGAGTATTGACTGCATGCACTGGGAGTGGAAAAATTGTCCTAAAGCATGGGAGGGTCAATTCACCAGGGGGGATAAGGGAACCACCACAGTTATTCTTGAAGCAGTTGCATCTCATGATCTATGGATCTGGCATGCCTTTTTTGGATGTCCGGGAACGTTGAACGATATAAACGTTCTGGACCGGTCTGGACCGGTCACCAGTGTTTGATGATGTGGAACAGGGAAAGGCTCCAAGGGTGAATTACTTTGTGAATCAACGTCCCTATAATATGACATACTATCTAGCTGATGGTATCTACCCTTCTTATCCAACTTTCGTCAAATCTATCAGACTTCCTCAAAGTGAACCCGATAAGTTATTTGCAAAACATCAGGAGGGATGTAGGAAGGACATCGAACGAGCTTTTGGAGTGCTTCAAGCTCGATTTAAAATCATCTGTGAACCAGCTCGCTTGTGGGACATAGCCGATTTGGGTCTCATCATGAGGACATGCATCATATTACATAATATGATTGTTGAGGATGAACGAGATACATATGCTCAACGTTGGACCGATTTTGACCAATCTGAGGGAAGTGGATCTAGTACACCGCAACCATACTCGACTGAGGTGTTACCCACTTTTGCAAATCATGTGCGTGCTAGATCCGAATTGCGTGATTCAAATGTTCATCACCAATTGCAAGCAGATCTAGTGAAGCACATATGGACAAAGTTTGGAATGTTTCGTGATTGATTTCTGATTTGTAACGTAGTTTTATAAATTACTTGTGTTTTGTGTGCTTGTTTGTTGTCTTGCATTTTAAGCTATTTGTGTGTCGCGTGCTTAGTTTGTTGTATTGCATTTTAAGTTAAGAAAATAAAAATAAATTATTTAAATAAATTTTGTTTTTACAAAAAAAAAAAAATTGTTAAGTGTTTCTTTATTTTAATTTAATTATAATCGATAATTTTAATTTTATGTAATTATAAAAACAAAAATATAAAATTAAATAAGAATAAGAAATAAAAGGTGGTGGGGTAGGCTATTGAATGAAAAAACCATTGGAGTGGTTAAAATTGAATGGGTATTGAATTAAAAGAGAGAAAATGATGTGGAGTGTTGGGAATTGAAAAAGTGGGTGTTAAGGTTATTGAAAATTTTTTACCATTGCAAATGGTCTAAGACCATGTGCAATGGCTTGTTGAAAGCCATTTTCAACATGTTTAAACCATTGTAGGGGGGTTATTGAAAGTGAAGAAAGGATGAGTTGGAGGAGGGAAGTGATGAAAGCTTTCAATAGGTGAAAATTCTGTCCCGGGGTGCCACGTGGCAGCAAGCCATTTGCCAAAACGCGTGCGTGCAGCACACGCGCCGACAGCGCGCGTGACGCGTCAGAAGACGCGGAGAGAGAAAACGAAAATGGATAAAGTGGGACACGTGGCCTTACGCGATTGACCGTTTGAATTTTTATTTATCTTTAGGTTTTGGACTCAATTATTTCATTGCAAATAATTTTTTTTTATTTTTATTTTTTACCAAAATTCATGATTTTTTTTTATCTACAAATAGAGACTTGGATCATTTGATTTGGACACAGAAAAAAAATCAAGTTTTTCACTCTCTTAATCTTATTATTAATCTTTCTTTTGAAGTTTTAGTCTTTGATTAGTGAAATGGATCCCAATAACAATCAATTCAACACCAAAAATTCTTCTGATTACCCATTTGGCTACCAAAATCCTAACAATTATCAACACCCAAATCAATTTCCCAACCAACATCCTCAAAACCCAAATCAATTTCCTAACCAACATCCTCAAAATAAAAATAAATTATTTAAATAAATTTTGTTTTTACAAAAAAAAAAAAAATTGTTAAGTGTTTCTTTATTTTAATTTAGTTATAATCGATAATTGTAATTTTATGTAATTATAAAAACAAAAATATAAAATTAAATAAGAATAAGAAATAAAAGGTGGTGGGGTAGGGTATTGAATGAAAAAACCATTGGAGTGGTTAAAATTGAATGAGTGTTGAATTAAGAGAGAGAAAATGATGTGGAGTGTTGGGAATTGAAAAAGTGGGTGTTGAAGGTTATTGAAAGTAAATAACCATTGCAAATGGTCTAAGACAAAAACGCCAATTTTCTATTGGATGAGAAAAGGAAAAATATTAAACATTTTTAACTTTCAGTAACACTTACAAAAAATGTTTGCATTAGGTCAATCCACAAACAAAATATATCATGCTGTCACATTTCCATCAATTGATAAGAACTTGCATGGATACATTGAGGTAAAGAAAGCATCAAATGTTAAAATTTAAAAACATGTCTGCTGAGTATATATGATTTCTATAAAATATAATATGCCTGCTAGAAGTTTTCACGAAGTGCAAATCAAATCAACGTATATTTTCAGAGTTACAATAGTAAATATTGCAACTGAAAGTTATATTGAAAAAATCTCCTTATCAAATGAAGAGACTAAACTCTTATTCACCCACCAATAACATTTCAGTGAATCAAATCAATCTTTACAATTTTAGATTAGAAGGAAAAAGGGTTAGGTTACAAATAAAAGTTAGGGTTTATTGATTTAATGGTGAAACGTGAGTAAAGGAATGACAGAAAGTTACTTACCCTTAGAGAAGAAGAACTGTGGTGCGCTATATCAGTCTTGTGCAGTGCTAGAACAACAAAAAAAGGACGAAAAAATGAAGAAGATTGAAGAACTCTGAAGTGAAGAAGAAATAGTGAAAAAGGAAATAGATTAGATATAGAAAATGAAGGGTTAAAGAAGAAAGAGAAACTGAAATACACAAAAAGAAAAAGAATTAGCGCAAGGGAAGAGGGCTTTGGAAATATTATCAGTAAAATAAAGGGTTAGGTTACAAATAAAAGTTAGGGTTTATTGATTTAATGGTGAAACGTGAGTAAAGGAATGACAGAAAGTTACTTACCCTTAGAGAAGAAGAACTGTGGTGCGCTATATCAGTCTTGTGCAGTGCTAGAACAACAAAAAAAGGACGAAAAAATGAAGAAGATTGAAGAACTCTGAAGTGAAGAAGAAATAGTGAAAAAGGAAATAGATTAGATATAGAAAATGAAGGGTTAAAGAAGAAAGAGAAACTGAAATACACAAAAAGAAAAAGAATTAGCAAATAACAAATTAATTTGAAATAGGTTTATTCCAATTCCAATAAAATAATTTGAAATTCAAATTGACAAAGACTCATAGCCAAATTTTTGTAGGGTTAACTCATTAGCATTAATTGCTGCAAATTGATATTAACTCATCCCTTACTCCTTAATGTTATTAGGTCAGCAAACATTAAACCCTAATATTTTCCCTCTAAAACTAATGCATTAATTATGGTTAGTGATAACCCTAGAAAATTCCCTCTAACTTCCAATATTTGAATTTCAAAAATACGATGATAGGAATCAGAGCTTATATTTCCTTTGTTTTCCTCCACTTTGTAACTTGCCATCTTGATACAATTTGAAATTCAAATTTTTTTGTTGAAAACCAAGAACTCCATTAAATTACGACTATTATTATAGCCCTTGAAAAATACACAGCTCTTCAACCATGGGCAGCACTTCCGTGACATAGGGAAGCCAATGTCACCTACCATTGTCCAATCAAAGTTTCACACGTGTCACCCTAATTTTTTGAAATAAAAAAATGTTGTGAAAACAAAAGAAACATAACCATTCTTTCTGGTTCGTTTATGTACATCTACCACCATCATGATCTTTTTCTCTTCCACCAGCGACCACCTCCCTCCTCATTTGTAATTATAGTCATTTTATGGCATCTTCGCCACCGCCATCATCTTCGGAACCGGTTGTTTTCTTCGCTGAAACCATCGCTGCTGATTAAAGTACAATCAAAACCAAGATGAAAAAAACGAAAAGGATTTCAAATTTACGAAATTCGTCGACAGCGGCAGACAACAGAGAAAAAAGCCGATGATGGCCGGCGGACATCAGAGAAGAAGGATGATTGCAGCAATGAATGTTTCGCAGACATGGTTCAATTTTTTCACAGGTAATATTTACATTCCTTACTAATACACACAGTCAAACAGTTGAATCTGTTTTTTTTTATAAACTGTGTTTTTAATTTATTTTTTGGGTGAATTTTAGTGATGGCACTGGTTCGATTGATTGAGCAACTCCTGAAACAAGGGAAGTCGTGTGGTGATTCAATTCAAAACTGCTTCACTTCACTAATAGAAGCTGACGCGGTTCGATTTATTGATGGAACGAAAGGTTTTCCCTATCGCTATCGCGGTGCTCCTTTTCTTCATTGCTTCCTCTTCCTTCGTTCACGCTTCCGATAAAGGTAATTACGATTTACCTCATTATTCATAAAAAAAATTTGGTTGTGTGATGGATCTCTGATTTGCGATTTTTTTTTGTTTAGATCTTCTACGAATCGTTCGATGAGGATTTTGAAAGCCGTTAGATTGTATCTGAAAAGGAGGAATACAATGGTAAGTAGATTCAAATCGATTTTGTTTTGCTTCTAATTGAAGTAGTTTGATTTTTGTTTTCTTCTTATTATTATTAATTGTGTTTTGGATTTATGTTAACTTTGATATACCGATAACTTTTTGAAGAAATTGGTATCTGCTACTACATGGAGTATATTTTTGTTTTTGTTGAGAATTTTCAATTATAAGTAAAACCTAATCTGGATTATTGATTCATGATCACGCATCGTCATAAGTTAGATCAAGTTATTCTGAATTATGAATTTCATGCAATTGAATAAACAAACTAATTAGTCTATAATTAGGAAAAAAAATAGTTGAATGTATTTTCCCTATAATTAGTCTACTTCCAATTTTAAGATTGTTGTATACTCCAATTTTAAGTTTTAATATATGAGATTTCATGGTGCAACATTCACCATCATGGACATTGTTTCTCTTGGAAAGTTTCTTCAGAGATTGATGGTAAGGTTGGTGCTCCTGGTGATTTTGTTAGCGTTACCTATGACATGTCCAATATCACTGTTAACATGAAGTATTGTTTTGAGAATGGCAGTTGAAATTGGCGTTGAAATAGTTGTAGATAAGGAAAGGGAATGCGATGACGGTAAAGTAATGTGAGAGGTTTAGGCAATTTCAGTTACAAAAGATGATTGGTGTCCCGCTTATGTTGATCATTTATGGACTGTTACAGTTCCACAAGCATATTCTAGCATTTCAATGTTATGCCTCAAATGGGCAGCTGCAGAAACCTCTTATGATTATATGCTCTTTTAAAAAGCATCTGCTAAACTATAACTTTTGCTACTGCCTTTTAGCTCTATTTCAAGGGTAATTTTCTCTCTTAAAATAACATTGTTGTTGTCAGTTGATTGTTTTCATTTTGTTGTGCTTTTAGATTTGAAACTTTCTTCTTTCCTGTTATATTATTCAATGCCTAAATGTATGTTTCGAAAATTTGTTCATTCACAAGTCTAAATCCAACAAGTAATTTTTATCCACAAGAATATGGTCACTTAATTAATTTTAGAATATGCATCAACAAGTCTCTTCCTACAACCACAGATACAAAAGCTGTCATAACAAGCTTTAACTTCATGCTATGATTAAGAAATGGTAATTGAAATAATAGCTATTTGTAGAGCAACTTTTATTCTA
The DNA here is from genome assembly GCA_958299785.1 of Medicago lupulina. Lineage (NCBI taxonomy): Eukaryota > Viridiplantae > Streptophyta > Magnoliopsida > Fabales > Fabaceae > Medicago > Medicago lupulina. The sequence continues at coordinate 27,306,241 of OY283142.1, forward strand.
CTATTTGTTTTGTTCTGCAAGTGCTTTAGTACAAAATAAAAGTTTTTAATTTATGTTTATGTTGGTTGTTTAAATTGAATTCTCTTGCTTTTTGGTTTTTCTAACAGTTTGGTGATGTGTTAAAAGTCCAGGTTTTCGTGTGGAAGCTTATGCAGAAGAGGCTGTCGACAATGTTGAATTTAACTACAAGAAATATTAGGTCTGCAGATCATATTTCATCCTGTGTTATGTTCCGACAATAATTAGAGCGAGGAACATCTATTCTTGGGCTGTCAATGAAGTGTTGTGGTTTGGTTGAAGGTTTATTAGTGGATTAGAGTGTGAATTGTAACTCATGTCGATCCTGTGGTACATTTGCTACAACATAATGTGTCTTTATGGGGAGTGAAAAACAAGAGGCTCAGTCTGTTGTTGGGAGAGGTTGTTTGGTCTCTATAGATTTCTAGAAATAATATAATTTTTATGGACAGTATTTCTAATGTGGTTGGTCTGCTAGATTGTGTTCAATCTCTTACTTGAAAATGGATGTTATCGAAAATAGGTTCCATACAGAGAATGACATATTCAGACTGGAATTTATGCCATTTGGACAGTAATTTGACAGTAACTTTTCCATGATATATTTGAAATATTTGACAAAGTACTTGAAGAAACACAAAGTAAACAAAAATGGAAGTATCTTTGAGTTGAGGTATTTAACAATGTCGAGAATGAAGGAGAGGAATAAGAGTAATTCTATGATCAACATAATGTAAAAATTTCAAAGTTTTATTTTGTAACAATTTATCTATATTCTTACCCAAAATCAAATCTTAATGTCTTATTTTCACTCATATTTATAGTTTATTTCAAAGTCCATCAGCCATAAATAAGTGCTTCTAATACATTACAAGTTGATTCTTAATTTTTTTTATAGGTAGACAAGAATGTAAGTACCATCTAAAATTTACACGTAATTGCAAGATTTAAGATTCAAACCGCGTTCAGGATGTTCAACATAACAATATTAGTATTGTGTTGTTTGATGAGTTAAACACTTTCCACTTCCCATAAACTTTAATTTTCTCAGATGAGTTAAACTCTTTCCACTTCGGTGCTTCCCATAAACTTTAATTTTCTCTTACACTTATTATTTTTGGTTCTTAATTATTGGTTCAAACAATTATTTCTATGAGTTAAAATTACACAATTAAATAGTTATTCCAGCTCACAAGACCCGTGCGGCGCACGGGTCATCAATCTAGTTACTAGTAAAGCTTATTATGCTTAGCTGCCACTAAACCTATTTTTTTCCCTCCTAATCCCTTACTCCTTCGTTAATGTTATTAGGTTTGCAAACACTAACCCTAAAAATTTCCCTCTAAATCTAATGCATTAATTGCTGTAAGTGTTATTGACCCTAAAAAATTCATTGGCAATTTGAATTTCAAATTTTTTCTCAAAGAATCAAACCTAAATAATAAGGTGGCTTTTGGTTAGTTGTTTACCGTGAATTGAAATATGTTAACTTTTAGTTTCCAATGCTCAATTTCTCTCTCATCAAATATTCTGAAACAGAGCATCCATCGCTCCATCCTCACGCTAATTCTTCTTCTTTTCTGTATTTCAGTTTCTCTTTCTTCTTTACCCCTTCATTTTCTAAATCTCAATCATTTCTCCCTCATTCAATCCAACTATTTCTCTCATGAGAACAAATATCATCCTTTATAACAACTCTTGCAATTTATGCTTTCTAACTGTAATTTGAGTGTTGCCACAACCAATTTTCCCTGTTACGCTGGCGTCGACATATCAAGCGTTCCCGACAGTTTCAATCTCACACTACAATCTTCTTCTTCCAAACAAAATTTCTAAATCCCAACGCTTTGCAGATGGATTGGCGTCCATGGTTCAGCCTTCGTCGCTCGCATGGTGTCTTCAATTGTAATTCATTATTTATATAAATTGGTGGTATGTTTCTTTCAAATTATCTGTTTCTGATTTTTTGCTCTGGTTTGAACAGTTGTCATACCTTTACAGGTTATTTGCTTTCTCTATTATGTTTTGGGTTTTTATATTTTCACTCACATGTTCATATCTTTTGGGGTCTCATTTTTGTTTTTCGATAGATGATTTAATTGAAAAGTCGAAACAGTTGCATTTACTTACATTAGGAAGATGATGCCAAGGAGTTTGAAAAATCAGTATGTTGGAGCGGGTTTATTGGTGGTATGGGAGAACCACTTTGATTTTTTCTATAAATAATTGCTCCATTGGCCGTTTGTCTCTGATTTGTTCTGTTACTCAGAATCATCATATCAGTGTGTATTTTTAGTCGTTGCTATTGGAATTTAGGTTGTTGAATTGTTTATTTTTTTGAGAATTTATGATGACTGGTGTCCACGGCACTCGAAATTGGCGAGCTATGTGTAGTCTTTGTGCTCGATTGTTGCCACCGCGCTCTCCTCGACTTCTTCAGGAACAATGGTTAGTGTTTACCGATTTCTTTTCCCTTTCATGTTGTTCTTATTCCCCTTATGTTCTTATTCACTACACTTATGTTCTGTTTTTTTTATTGAAATTGTAGGTCGTCGATTATGAAAATATAAGGAAAAAACAAGGTTGAAAAGGTTGTGTATGTGCAGGTGAGCATGGTTGAGATTATAGTTTGATTCTAAAAATATAAAGTACAAATAAAAAAACTACATGGTTGAGAGTGTTTTTTTTATTTTATTTTTAAAAATATGACTTGGTTTTACCATGGGCTGTGTTTGAAATACTTTTTTAGTTGTTTCTTTTAGATTTCATTGTATCAGAACAGTTGTAGGCTTTTTATCATTCAACTCACTCTTTATGAAATCGGTTTTAATTTTAAATTGTTGCTTGCAGTAACGAAAGTTAAAAAACAAATTGAACGGATCATGTTTTACGTTGTTTTTAGGATAAATAGACGGTGAATTATATTTGAAGGAACTGTCTCATGGCTACATATTTATATATAATATAAAACATGAATGAATATGAATAACTATGTTTTGTGTGCATTTTCTGTGCCTACTCCAACACTCATCTTTATCAGGTATCATTAGCTTTTCAAGTTTATTTCTACTATTGAATGTCAGATTCAGCCTTGAAACCTAATCTTGAAATATTTTCATGTTTTATTTATGTTACAAATTGAAATTAAACCATGCCTTTTTTTCCTGCTGAGAACTTTCCTTTGACCTATGCAATGATTTTATGAAATGCATATAGAGATTTATACATCTATCATGAAGTTAGCATTCAATAATACATCTTAAAATATGCTTTAGTGTATGCTTGGTTCACTTTCATGATGGATACCAGAATAGAAACCTTATATGCATTTAGATGCAGTTTGCTTTAAGGTTTAACTTCTAATAAGCATAACCATATAACTGTGGATCATGTCATTTCTAGAGGACGTTATTGATTAAATAAATTTTCACTTCACTTATATAATAAAGTTTGACATATATTAAACTTCAGATGTAAGAATCTGATGTACCATTTGCTGGTGGTGTTGATGTTTAGCTTCTGTTTGTAGTTTTCCTTAGTTATGTGTTTTGCAGTTTTTGTAATGGTTCGCTTTTCTGCACCTTTGCTCGAGAATTTTTGTTGTTCATCGTCCTCTTTATAATTCATAATATATGGTTTAGTTTCCAGAATTTTATCACAAATGACTATGCTCAAATTCTCCAATTTGAAAAATCCATTTGCTGTGTTTTTGCTGTTCACCACTATAGATGGAAATTTCAACTGCATGACGAGGCAATTTTCTGCATAATTTGGAGTTGTTTTTCTTTTTTATAAAAAATTTGATGTGTTTTCTCGGATGTTTTGGCCTATGGACTGTTGTTGTACAAAATATTTTTCTGGTGGTACAATACTACAACGGCAGCAGAGCCGCTTTATACTATTCATGTCCAGCATAGCTTCTTTCATTTTGCTCTCTGCTTTGGTCTGCAAGTACGTTGGAATAGAATACAAGTTTTTAGTTTATGTTTTAGCTATATTAGATCCTTAAACAATTTAAGGTGTGAATCGGAGTAATGAAGCACAATATTAAGGTGAATAGTTTCCGCTAATGTTCAATGGCTTGGAGCAAGATACTAACGCAATGAAGATGGTAGCTTAATGTTGGAGATGAAAAGAAGATTGAGTTTTGATGAAGTAAAAGCCTTACAAAAGAGCTTTAAGTTGAACAACAAGCTAGATCAAACGTGATATTAGAGATTTTGATGTTTTTAAGTTTGAGTATAGTAATATCAATCACTTTGATTGCACAAATAAATAACCCACTTGAAATCTTTTTTTTGTTCTTCGAGGAAACCCACTTGAAATCCATTAGTTATGTGATAATCTGTAACTACATTTACTACATCAATATGGTATATACATGGCGGTATCATGATAACTAAAGTAATGAATTAAATGATCACATTGAAGCTAGAATTCTGTCATATAACTATTTTTGCATTTCATTATAATTAGATAGCAATGTAATATATATATATATAGCTAAACATTAAACCAATAGAACTAAATGCTAATATGATTTAGCTTATGTTTTGTCCCTCTGTCTCTAATTATAAGCTTTTTTATGATAAATTGCATTCTTAAATATAAGTCCCTATTTTTTTAAACGTAATATGTGTTTTGATTTTTTCTCTACAAACATACCCCTTGATAGTAATACAAATTTATCTTTGATGAAGGGAACAATTTGCAAGTTGTTCATGGTACCCATGTAAATGCTAGAATAAGGGTAATTGAAGCAACTATCCATATATTAATGCACTTACAGCAAATATGATCGATCAAGTCTCACAAGTTTTTTTTTATTTGATTATTTCACACATTAAAAAAGAATGGTAAATGCTCAAAAAATTGCAAAATTAAAGAAAGTGAATGGTTATTTAACGAAATTGCTCATAATTATTGATGCACTCACTCCGAATTTATATATACGTAAAAAGTTAAATGTATTTGGTCCATATTTGGATCAAATAAATTTGACCTTTTGCTTATATACAAGTCCAAAGAAAGCGTTTGTATTATCATCTATGGATTTGGTCAAATCTATGTATTTGGTTAAAGTTATGTCGTTGAAGTAAAAGTTATGTCGATAAGTAATATTGGTGACAATGTCTTTTATACTATTTGATGCCATATTATATTTTAACATCAATAAAAATACAATATAATTTATTGGTCTCTATTATAGTCGATGAGACCCGTTCGTCCTTGATTATTGAAATATTTAAGTATTTTCAAATCTACATTATAACTACACCACCAAAACAAGATACATTTTGAAATGATTTTAGCTCATAAGACCCGTGCGGCGCACGGGTCATCAATCTAGTTAGCATTAATTGCTGTAAATTTGGCTCCAAATCTTTAGGGTTAAGTGTTTGCAAACCTAATAACTTTAAGGAGTAAGAGATAACAAATTAATTTGAAATAGGTTTATTCCAATTCCAATAAAATAATTTGAAATTCAAATTGCCAAAGACTCAGAGCCAAATTTTTGTAGGGTTAACTCAGTAGCATTAATTGCTGCAAATTTGGCTCTAAATCTTTAGGGTTAAGTGTTTGCAAACCTAATAACTTTAAGGAGTAAGAGATTATTGTCAACAATTTTTTTCGATTAGGACAATATTAACTAGGGGTGTACGTGGGTGGGTTTGGGTTGGGTTTGGTCAAACCCAAGACCCGAACCATATAGGGTACTCCGGTTTGGGTGATGTAAAATGTCCACCCGTTATATTAATGGGTGGGTTTGGGTAAACCCACTGAATTTCGGTTTGGTTTGGGTTGGGTAGTGGGTTACCCAAATTTTTTATTTTTTTCTTGTTAATATTAAATGACAAGGGGTGTACGTGGGTGGGTTTGGTCAAACCCAAGACCCGAACCATATAGGGTACTCCGGTTTGGGTGATGTAAAATGTCCACCCGTTATATTAATGGGTAGGTTTGGGTAAACCCACTGAATTCCGGTTTGGTTTGGGTTGGGTAGTGGGTTACCCAAATTTTTTATTTTTTTCTTGTTAATATTAAATGACAAGTCCTCATATTTTTTCTCATAAAAATTACTCAACTTTTTATTTTTTTAGAAAACTGTGTAACCTATTTCACTATATTTTAGCGTTATAAAATAATAAGTTATAATATTAAATAACAAATTTCATCATGAAATACTTGCAACAAACTAAAGTTGGATAACGTAAAATTGTTTTAACATTAAAATAACTAAAAAGTGAAACATCATAATTGTCAAATTTAGAAATTAGACTTTTATTTTCAATATAGAGAATATGTTGTGTCAATTTTAGAAATTAGACTTGATTTATAACCAAAACTTTTTTTTTTAAAGAAAGATTATAACCAAAACGTTTGTTATATTCTCCTTCCTCCATATGAAAATGAAAATAAAAATATGAACATTATCGGGTAAGTGGATTTGTTGGGTCTGGGTCTGGTTTTATCCAAAACCCGTTATTTTTTATGGGTTTTTCTTTTTTTAAAACCATATACATCCAATCACCCAACCCACTTTTTTGGGTGGGTTTGACGGGTTTTTTGGGTTTACCCAACCCAAGTACCCCCTAATATTAACATGAAAATTGATTTTCTGACATAGAAAACTTCCTATTAACACAAGTAAATGACGCTTTTACCCCCAGCGGCAGTTAACAACCGTTAGTCCGACAGTTAGACTAACGGTTGTTAACTGCCGCTGGGGTAAAAACGTCATTCAATTGTGTCAATAGAAAGTATTCATTGTCAAAAAAGCAACTTTCTATTAACATTAAAAAGGTTTAGGACACTGTTAATCCATTTATAACGGATTCGGATCCTTTGAATACAAGACAATATCCGATCCGAATCGGTAATTACTGCATGTGATTACCGTACTATTTTGCGGTAAAAATAGAAGATAGAAGAAAAATAAAATAAAGCAAAACCCAAACCCCAGTGCAGTGTAGTGTGGTTTATCCTTCAATTTTCTTCTTCTTTTTCTTCACACTCCTCTCTACAACCACCACCTCATCTCAACTCAACTCAACTCAACTCAACTCAACCATGTCTTCTTCTTCTTCCTTCTTCACCTCCAATCGCTTAACCATTTCAACCCCTCATCCTCCTCCTCACCGCCGTAACAACCACCACATCTCTCGTCCTTCCTCCGTCAAATGCCACCTCTCCTCTTCCGACGATAATAACAACAACAATGATTCCTCCACTAACTCCTCCTCCTTTTTCAAAAAAACCCTCACCACCACCGTCGCTATCTCCTCCGCCGCCTCCGCTCTCTTCCTCACAGACTCCCTCCCTGATTTCAATTTCTCCGGCGGAGGTGGCGGCGGAGGTGGAGGTGGAGGATCTTCCTCCGGTGGTGGAGGTGGTGGTTGGTTTAACAACAACAGCGACGGAGGTGATTTCTGGTCAAGAATTCTCTCACCATCAACTGCAATCGCCGACGAACCAAAATCACAAGATTGGGATTCACACGAGCTTCCAGCTAACATAAACGTCTCACCAAACAAACTAAGCGGATTCAAGAAATACAAAGTCTCAGATATAATTTTCCTCGATCGAAACACCAAGACGAAAATCGGAACAGAAGATTCATTTTTAGACATGGTATCCCTTAAACCAGGTGGTGTATACACACGCGCTCAGCTTCAGAAGGAGATTGAAAGTTTAGCTACATGTGGAATGTTTGAGAAGGTTGATATGGAAGGGAAAACCAAAGCTGATGGAACATTAGCGTTGACGATTTCGTTCGCGGAGAGTATGTGGGAAAAGGCAGATAGGTTTAGATGTATCAATGTAGGATTGATGGGTCAGTCGAAACCGGTTGAAATGGATCCTGATATGAGTGAAAAGGAGAAAATTGAGTTTTTTAGGAGACAAGAGAGGGAGTATAAGAGGAGGATTGAGACTTCTAGGCCTTGTCTTTTGGCACCTGAGGTGTATAGTGAGATTAGGGGGATGTTGAGTAGACAAGGGAGGGTTAGTGCTAGGTTGTTGCAGAGGATTAGGGATAGGGTTCAGAAATGGTATCATGATGAAGGGTATGCTTGTGCTCAGGTTGTTAATTTTGGGAATCTTAATACGCGCGAGGTTGTTTGTGAGGTTGTTGAAGGGGATATTACTCAGTTGAATATTCAGTTTTTGGATAAGCTTGGTAATGTTGTTGAAGGGAATACTGAAAATCCTGTTGTTCAAAGAGAACTTCCAAAACAGGTGTGTATGTTTGTTAATGTGCTTGTTTGTGTGTTTGGTTATGGTTATTGTTTTTTGATTTGGTGAATGTTTGTTTTTGTGTTGGATTGAAAACAGCTTCTTCCGGGTCATACTTTTAACATTGAAGCTGGGAAACAAGCTTTGAGGAACATAAATTCCCTTGCTTTGTTTTCCAATATTGAGGTGAATCCGCGGCCTGATGAGAAGAATGAGGGAAGTATAATTGTTGAAATTAAGCTTAAAGAGCTGGAGCAGAAATCAGCTGAAGTTAGTACTGAGTGGAGCATTGTTCCTGGGCGAGGAGGGCGTCCAACTTTGGTATTTGCGGCGAATTGAATATCTATTTTGTTTGTTGAATGGTGATATTTAACTGTCCGATTTATGTGTTTGTTTTCTGTTTGATGTTTCTGCAGGCTTCGCTTCAGCCAGGAGGGACTATTACTTTTGAACATAGGAATCTGCAAGGATTGAATAGATCTCTTACTGGTTCAGTGACAACTAGCAACTTCTTGAATCCTCAGGTACTCTGATACTAGTCTATTGAGTCTTTTTCCCAGTTTATTATACTTGTTCTTTAGTTTCTCATCTATGCAGGCATAGGCATTGCTGATTTGGTTAACTGTGCTTTATTTACTGCTGTAGGATGATCTTGCATTTAAAATGGAGTATGCACATCCGTATTTGGATGGTGTAAATGATCCACGCAACCGAACTCTCCGTGTAAGCTGCTTCAACAGCCGAAAGCTGAGTCCAGTATTCACTGGTGGGCCGGGGGTGGATGAAGTGCCCTCCATATGGGTTGACCGTGCTGGTGCAAAAGCCAATATCACTGAGGTAATTTTACATTAGTTTCTTCTTGACTTGGCTATTTGGGCTTTTCGTAGCTTTCTTTGTAACTTGCAATTCTTGTTTTCTGAGCAGAATTTTTCTCGTCAGAGTAAATTCACTTATGGATTAGTAATGGAAGAGATAATAACACGTGATGAAACCAATCATATCTGTTCCAATGGTCAAAGAGTATTGCCTAATGGAGGAATTAGTGCAGATGGACCTCCAACAACCCTCAGTGGTACTGGTATCGATAAGATGGCATTTTTACAGGCTAATATTACAAGGGATAACACAAGGTTTGTGAACGGAGCTATAGTTGGAAGCAGGAACATGTTCCAGGTGACTATCATCCTATAATTATTGCTGTTGATATTGTCCAAAAATGTTAATTTTGTTTCTAATAAGAGAACCATAGTTAGTAGATGCTTGCACCACTTCCATTTTTGGTTAGAATTTAAATCTAGACTTCAGTGGGAGAAGAAAACAAAAGGATGCATCAAGCAGGGGTTTAAGCCTCATTTTTTATGGAGATATCCATGACCTCCCAAATATTTTCAAAATCCTTTCGATAATATCTATTTTATATTGTTAAAATTAATCAGAGTTGCAGTTTTTTTTTTTCACATGGCCCTGTTATTCCATCACATCAGTTGACGTTTCAAATGTCTTGTCATAAGTGTAAGGGGGGGGTGTTGTTTTCCTACATTGACTAAGGGCCTGTTTGGATTGGCTTATTAGAGTTTATCTACTGGCATAAGTTTTGAGAGACTGTTTGAGAGAACTTTTGAAAATAGCTTATGATATTTTTCATAAGATTTTTTCAACTTATTTTCATAAGCTCTCCAAGATAGCTTGTGAGAACATTTTATAGCCTATAAGAAAAAAAAATATTTACTTTAGTTTACCATTTGCCATAAAAATAGCTTATGTAAGCTCATACATAAGCGCTAATCATGATAAGTGCTGGTGCTATAAGCTGCAAGTAAGCTGTTTCTGCAAACAGGCCCTGAATATACGGCACTAGGTAGGTAGTGCATCTTATAGACTTGGTCAGTCCCGAGCTGATAAGCTGGTTCTACGGGGACTAGTTAAGCCCCAAGTCCATATTCTAAGACTTCTAATTTTTATATTTTATTTAACCTAAATTTAGTCATGTTTGATGAATGCCTCATTCTTCTAATTTTTTGTGGGCTTAAGATACAATGGACTAGAATTTCACATGATTGTGATTTTTTATAGTGGGTGTTTGCAGCCAAAGTAGACGAGGATGAGTTTTGCTCCCTTCTAGTTGCCTTACCTCCAAATTGTTGAACTAAACAAATTCATTAAAAGTACCTCCCCTCACATTCATGTCACTCTAATCATACACTATATTACTGTAACTTTAAGGACACAGGATATTGAAATTTTATAAATTTGCGATCTTGATTTTTGCTATGCTATGTTCTGTGCTGACACCGCTATCTCTCTATCAAAACTGCAGGTAGATCAAGGCCTTGGTGTTGGCAGCAATTTCCCATTCTTTAACCGTCACCAATTAACTTTGACTCAGTTTCTCCAGTTGAAGAATGTGGAGGAAGGTGCTGGTAAACCACCACCACCAGTGCTTGTCCTCCATGGCCACTATGGTGGTTGTGTAGGTGATCTTCCAAGTTATGATGCTTTTACTCTTGGGGGTCCCTATTCTGTTAGGGGTTACAACATGGGTGAGATTGGAGCAGCCAGAAACATCCTCGAGGTAATAATGACCGTGTACATCTTATGATTGTCAATGGAGATAGAATAGCAGTTTTAATCCTCCCAATCTATTCACTATCTAGCAAACAACTATCTAATTTCTTGTTCTTCCTACAGCTGGCAGCTGAGGTACGTATACCTATTAAAGGTACACATGTGTATGCCTTTGCAGAGCATGGCACCGATCTAGGAAGTTCAAAAGATGTCAAAGGAAATCCGACAGAAGTCTATAGGAGAATGGGTCAGGGGTCCTCTTATGGTGCTGGTATGAAGCTTGGTTTAGTGAGAGCAGAATATGCGGTTGATCATAACTCAGGAACAGGTGCAATATTTTTCCGTTTTGGAGAAAGATTTTGAGGTGCACATGAGTCATAGTGTATGTTTGATTCTTTTCTACTGCGGAAGAGATATTTCAGCCATAGGTGTTTGAATCTTGTAGAAATTGGTTTTAGTGAACTCCCTGCTGCTACTGGGGTTGGTTTTCTATAGGTTACTCAAAATTGGTGTAGGGTTCAACGAAAATATTAAGATTTTAGATTATCCTGCTGTCTACTATTGATAATTTCTGCGGCTTATATCTAATGTCCAATTCAAGAGAACGGATGGTAACGTGATTTCTTATGTATTTCGATTTTTTTTTCCTTTGTGATGAGGATTGTTGGATTGCTAGCGAGTATTGATTCCGTAAGTTGACGAAAAATTCTGTCAAATATATTTTGACTCATTCTTCTCTTCTGGTTACATTTGTCATTTAGAATTCCACTTGAAATTATTTCTTTGGTCTTGATTTGGTCAAGGCACAAGTATATTTGGTCAACAATTATTTTAGTAAGAGATCGAATTTGACTATTCTTGATTGATTTTGCTTAAATTGAAGTTCATTAACTCTTAAAGTTCAACCACTTATTAATTTCACTGGAATTTGAAACTCCTTTGCAGCCTAAATACCTTTCTTCTCTGAAAAATAAATAAAACAAAACCTTTATTCAGCGTTGTAATATAAATTCTTATGATGAAAACTACAAGCTTTCCTTATTTGCAGTTGAGTTCTTTTGACTGAAAGCAATCTTCTGTAAACCTTAATCTCCTAATTCTTCCTTGGTTCATCCTATTTGAGTATAGGGGAATTCCAAGTAGTAGACTAGAAGGAAGGGGAGTTAAGAATGTGAAGAAGAAATGATATTAAGAGAAGGGTATTTTGGTTGTTAGTAGCTGTGCAGCTAGCAGAATGAGTGTTATTTTGTGCTACATTGGCTAAAGGCAATAGAAAAAACAGAAAGCAATGAAAGGCTCCCAAATGAGTGTGCAACTCCTTTTAAGGAAAACTCTTCAAATCATCAGGGTAGACTCCCAAATGTTCATATAAAAGTTGTTACTACCTCCGTTCCAAATTGTATGTCGCTTTAAAGAAAAAAAATTGTTCCAAATTATATTTCGCTTTACAATATCAATGCAACATTAATGTTATTTTTTCTATTATAACCTTAACTATTTATTACTCTCTCTTCTTTCAATTCTTTCATTTATATTTCCCATATTATTTATTAAGGACACTTTTGTAAAACAACTCATAACATCTTTTTTCCACACAATATTAATTGTAGGGTTAATACGTCTTTACCCCCCTGTAATATAGGCGAGTTCCGGTTTTCCCCCCTGTAAAAAAAAAAGTTTAGATTCCAACCTTGTAATTTAAGATTCTTTCGTTTTAGACCCTGAGGCCATCTGACTGGACAAAATGATGACGTGGCATGCTGAGTGGCGCGCTGACTGTGCATATTTGATTATGTGGCATGCTGACTGTATAATTAATTTTGTTTTTTATTTTTTAATGGCACATGTGGCATTTTGCCTATTTTTTTAAAATAAAAAATAATATAAATGAAATTATATTAATTTAAAAAATCTGAAAATTTATTTTTGAAAATAAAAAAATCTTAAAAAACAATATTTTTTGAAAAAAAAAAACGAATTTTCTAAAAAAAATAAAAATTCTGAAATTTAATTTTTAAAATAAAAAAACAACAAAATTTAGGGAAAAAAATCTGAAATTAAAAAAAAAAGGTTCAGATTTTTTCGAAAAAAATAATTGTATTTCTTAATATGTGTGAAATGCCCAAAACGTCATACTATTTAGGACGGAGGAGTATAATTTAGATCCAAGCTGATTGAACTAAGAAATTAAAGGAGTTAAAGAATTCAAGATCCAAGACTTAAAAATTCTAACATAACAATCAACATACTATCATTTTATCATTTGTCATTAAAAAGACATAAACCACTTTGCATTTATTATTTAGTAGAAATCTATTTTAAATCATTTTTTATTTAACAATGATACATGCACATCGCATATTTTCCAACACTCATTGAATATCTCATTTTATCATATTATATGTTGGGTTATTATGGGTCTAGGAGATTATTCATATTGCAATGATCATTCATATTATACAAGTGAGATTGACACCACATTTTCGCTCAACATCACATCTTTACTCAAAATCATAAGACATTGAGTTTATGGATTTTCTAACTTATAATGTATTAAACCTATATTTTTTTAAACAATGTGAGATTTCTAACTTACATTTACTAGTTACTACACAACATTACATTTATCTCATCACTCTTTGTCTCTCTCAAGGTGTGTACATTCATATGATGTGTACACCAAACAATTTACACTTTCATTATCCCATAACCAAACAACAATGATATTTAAAGACTTTTTATTTCGTTAGACCTATTCAACATCTCATTTTATCTCTACTTTTTTATTTGAAACACATAGTCAATTATTCCATCTATGACATCAACATCCTTTTCTCTTTATTTGAAAGGTGTATACAAAACATTTTTCATTACACGAACACACGCTAGCTAATGCCTTTTATTTTTGAACAGATAATTTGGCGCTCGTAATGCTCTCAGTAGCTTGGTGCTTACTATGCATGCCCTTGTAAGAACTACACCATCCCTGAGAATTCCCACCAAAAATGCCATCTTCAACCACCGTTTTCTCCAATCAGAACCCGAATCCTACACAAAACTCATCGAAACATACACTCACTCACGATCATTACAACAAGGAAAGAAGCTTCACGCGCTTCTGACAACCAATGGCTACGCGCGTTACAACCTCATAGCATCCAACCTCATTACCTTATACACAACCTGTGGCCAACTCAACCTTGCACGTAAACTGTTCGACAAAATTTCCCAAACAAATATTCACCGTTGGATTGCCCTCATTGCCACGTGTGCTCGCTGTGGCTTCCATGATCATGCTCTTAAGGTTTTCTCCGAAATGCAAACTCTCAATGGCCAAAAGTGCAACAGCGTATTCGTCATTCCTAGTGTTCTCAAAGCTTGTGGCCATGTTGGTGATAGAATTTATGGAGAGCAAGTGCATTGTTTGGTTTTGAAGTGTTCGTTTGAGATCGATGCTTTTGTTTCGAGTGCGTTGATTGTTATGTATTCTAAGTGTGGTGAAGTTAGGGATGCACGTAAGGTGTTTGATGGAATGGTTGTGAAGGATTTGGTGGCGATGAATGCTGTTGTTTCGGGGTATGCTCAACAAGGGCTTCCGAATGAGGCGTTGGGTTTGGTGGAGAATATGAAGTTGACAGGTTTGAACCCAAATGTGGTGACTTGGAATGCTTTGATATCTGGGTTTGCTCAGAAATGTGACCGGGAAATGGTGTCGGAGATTTTTAGGCTGATGAATGAAGATGGTGTTGAGCCTGATGTGGTGTCGTGGACTTCTGTTTTATCTGGTTTTGTGCAGAATTTTCGTAATGAGGAAGCTTTTAATACATTTAAGCAAATGCTGCTTCGTGGGTTTTTTCCAACTTCAGCTACGATCAGCGCGCTTCTGCCAGCTTGTGCTACTGAGGCAAGAGTGAGGTTTGGGAAGGAGATTCATGGTTATGCTTTGGTGATTGGTGTGGAGGATGATTTGTATGTAAGGAGTGCTTTGGTTGACATGTATGCAAAATGTGGGTTCATTTCGGAAGCCAGGACACTGTTTAATAAGATGCCGGAGAAGAACACGGTGACAATGAACTCTATGATTTTCGGTTATGCGAACCACGGGTGTTGCGAAGAAGCTATTGAACTCTTCGATCGGATGGAGACGGAAGGGGTAGCGAAGCTAGATCATTTAACTTTCACGGCAGCTCTCACAGCATGTAGTCATGTTGGAGATATTGAACTTGGGCAGAGGCTGTTCAAGATTATGCAAGAGAAATACCATATTGAACCACGATTGGAGCATTATGCATGCATGGTAGATCTTTTTGGTCGAGCAGGGAAAATCGAGGAAGCGTATGGCATAATCAAGTCAATGCCGGTTAAACCTGATTTGTTTGTGTGGGGTGCATTATTGGCTGCTTGTAGAAATCATGGGCATGTGGAACTTGCAGAAGTGGCTGCTAAGCATTTGTCAGAGTTAGAACCCGAGAGTGCTGGGAATCGTCTTCTGTTGTCCAGCTTGTATGCCGATGCTGGAACATGGGGGAAGGTTGAGCGGATCAAGAGAAGGATAAAGAAAGGGAAACTTAGAAAACTTCAAGGGTTGAGTTGGATTGATAATGTATAATATATTAGGTAGGTGAATGATTGTTTATGCTGGAGGTTCCTTTGCAACTTGCTACATTTCTGTAGGTAGGGCTACGGGTTATGCTTCCTCATTAAGAATTGGATGGCAAAACCTATAGTGACAATTTTTGATGTACTGTTTCCTGAATGAATCAGACAAGTAGACAACAATTCAATACTCCTTTGCAATGCCCAATTTGGACCTAAAGAATATCTAATCACGTGTGTCTGTATTATAAGAATCAAATACTGAGTATTCACCTCTCCATTTCCATTTCCATCTTCTCCATAAACATAGTTGACTCAAATGAAAAGAACAAAGAAGTGTCACCTCCACATCATCAAACATTATTACAACTCAATGATGATGAAATTGAGTATTATAGCTAAGGAAAACACCCAACAGAGATTAAAAAACATCTGCTCACAACGAAACAGCTATACATTTATGTAATATATTTAGTGTAATAATGACTTCTTTTTTTTATAAAAAAAATATTAAATTAGGGGAGGCAACTCCATGCAATATAAGAAAGAACCGTCGATTTCATTGAAAATTTACAATGAAGTTTATGTATAACTTACATAACGAAATGTCTAACCATATGTGTCAAATGCAATTGATAACACATGCTATAATTTTAGATATTGTGCATGAGCGGAATATAAATGGACTTTGTCCACGATGTGTCGTGATCAAAGTAAGTGTTTATATGATGAATGAGTAACTTTGTTTCCCCCTCCCCTTCTCCTGTTATGCCATCAAGTGTTTCCCTACAATAGAAAGTTACTCATTCATTAGATAAACATCAGACTTTGATCACAGCATATTGTGAACAATCTCTTTACTACACGTGCAACATTTGTCTAGTGGCTAGAAGTAGAAAATTTGGAGTCCGAACATGAACCCCTACATACTAATATCTATAGAGTATTAGACAAGAGCAACCACATAAGTGAGAAAGACTCCACATTTTTACCCAAAACTCTAAGACAATGATTTATGGATCATCTTACTTATAATAAAGTGTTCAGCCTCCATTTTTCTTACTTATTTGTGACTTTACTACACGAGAAAAAAGTATAAAATCCAACGAACCATACTAATCCATTCTTTTAGCAGTTTACACATATGACGGACTAAACCAAATAATAGTGACGAAGTCATAATCTCTGCTGGTTTCACAAAAAATGTCTGGTTTTTCCATCACTAATCTATATTTGTCAATTTGTGAAGTTCATAAACTATTTTAATTGATGTTCCCAACTTCGAAGATGCATTCACTTATTTAATCATATTTAAAGAATTTGCCGGAGTACAGAAAACATTACTCTATTTTAATCAAAGAAACCTAATCCACTAAAGGCATTTGCGCCTTGGTGATGATTACATGGCCTCCACGATTCTTTAATCTATTGTAAATAAGACTGATCTCATTGGTTCCTTTTGTTAGTCCATTCAATTTTGTTTTATTATATGTTTGACTCCAACTAAAAAAATTGATTTTAAATGAATTAATTGTTAATTAAGAATTAAATTTAAAGTAATCTACATTCTGATTCATTCATGTAAAAATGGGTTAAAACAATAAAATCTAGCGTAAAATTCAATTCTATACGAAAAAATACAATTTCTTGCATCAAGTCAGAATCAATTTTGAAAGCAAAATCAACTTTATTAATCAACCAAACATGTAAGAGTAAACTGTACATTTCTAAAATCAATTTTGGTTCATCCAGCAATGGAACCAAACACACATGATCTCCAACAATGGAACCAAACACACATGACCTCCAACTTCCAACCAAATTCTTCCTTGAATCTTACAGCTGCCATTTTTTATTATTGTCGTTTACGAAATTCAGGCAAATCAGTATAAAATATTTACAAACTTAAACAAGCCTTATCCACAAGAAAGGCTTCATAAAAGTACAAATAAATATGCTACCCACCAAGAAAAAAACAAATTAGCAAAATTTCAAACTGCATAGATCTTGTTCAAGCTTCCAGTTCTTTTGATCAAGGGAAATAAAACCTAGAATAATGAATGGTCACAAGTAAAACAAGAACTCTCAAGGTTGGGGTGCATGTTTATGTTTTGTTTTGTGCCTATACTTACAAAATATAAATCCCCTTTCTACTCTCATGGTAACATTTCTAAAATGGGTCTCAGTATAAGAAAATGGAACTCTTCTGTCAAGTAAAATAATACTAATCAGGAACATTAAGAGATACTAATCAGTAACATTAATACCACAGAGCATGTTACAAATGACTGCTGACTGTTTTTCAGTCTCTCTTTTATTCAACGTAGCAATGGTTCTGAAAAAGAAGGTTAACACTTTCAGGAGTACACGCACTACACAGTATAATAGCACTTTACGATTTATGAATCAGAGAACTAACTAGTTTAGAATTTACTTTAGAATCAGCTATCTGTTTAGGTAGACCACAAGAGACATGCCTTAACTCACAATCACCACCTACATTTACGTGACAAAAATTAGATATGTGTGCCAAGAAACTTGTAAATCTGCGGACACGGTACATACTTCTGATTCAAACTCTAATTTAGCTCCATAGAATTTTCATATACTTCCTCAAGAATTTGTTTGTGCAACGTAGAGGATGATGATGCAGCTACTACCAACAATCAAACATTTGAATCTACAAAAAGGACATCACATAGAAAATGCATATAAGTTCTATTTCCTCATTAAATATACAATCAATAAATGACAAGAACTGAGATTGTTGTTCAATCCGGGCAACGGTAATATAAATCCAAATAAAGAAATGCATTCTTAGCCCCAACAAATAAAACGAAAGTATCACAATTCACAAGAAAGTCCAATGAAATATGTATTTTCCAAATTAGACAGCAAAGACCATCCTAAAAAATCACTATAAACAAAGACCAAATCTGATATTGCATCACATGTATAAATACAACTTTACCATATGCGGATGACAGCACAATGAAATGGGTAAGGACGACATTAAAGTGACTCACCAATCATTTACATTAAATTTAGATCTCATAACTAATCATCTAGTACTTCAATGGAATGCACTAAAAAACAGAACAAATAATCAAAGTCATTGTTATTCCCACTCTCCACATAATTAATAAACTAACTAAAAACCACATTCACTTAACTCTCTTTCAACTAAATGCACAACACTAGTCTACTACCATAATCAACAATTAAGTAATAGGTGGGTGTGAGAGTGAGTTCTGTTTGGATTGACTTATTTGAGCTTATCTACTGACACAAGTACTTGTGAGACAGTTTGGGATAGCTTATAGAAACATCTAATGACATGTCCAAAAGCTGTTTTCAGTTTGTATCTACAAACTATACAAAATAGCTTATGAAAACTAGTTATAGTCTACATGAAAATAGTTTAACTTGATTTTATCTTTTGTTATAGAAATAGCTTATACATAAGCGCTTAATTGAACAGTTTTTTGAAACAGGGTGTGAGCTAAATTTTCATCTCATAAGTCATAAATAATCATCAGACACCTCAATGTAATGCACTAAAAAACAGAACAAAGAAACACGGTCATTGATGTTCCTACCTACTCCCCACACAACAAAGAACATTCACTTAACTCTGTTTCAAGTTTTCAACTGAATGCACAACACAGTTTACTCTACTGACATAACCAGAAATTAAGCAATAGGCATGTACGAGAGTGAGTTAGTTACTCAAACCATTGCACACTTACATAAAATCCAAAACTTCAATCGATCATAAGTAAATAAAGTCATGTTGAATAAACAGTTTAACCAAGCGCTTATACCATGCATAAGCGCTTGAGATATGCGTAGGTAAATATAAGCTATTTCTACGACAAAATGTATAATAAAGTCAAATTGTTTTCTATATAACCTATAAGAGCTTATGAAAATAAGCTTAAAACAGTTTATGTACATGTCATACGCTTTGGAAGTGATTTTATCGGCAAATAAACTCAAATAAGTCAATTAAAAACATATGCTAATTATGTTAAAAAACACTAACTATTCTTTGGAAGCACAATGAAATAGTAATGATACCATGTGATTACTTACCTGAAGAGAACAGAGAATCCCTTTTATTTATTACTATCATTAGTAGACATATGAGGATGAGAATGTGGATTCGGAGGCCAATCCCTATGATGCATCATATTAAACGGATGCGAACGATAAGAGCTAGAACCACCCGAAGGAGGAGGCAAACTCATCCCCATATGCCCATGTGGATGATGTCCCATACCAATCATAGGCGGCATTGACATCATAGCCGAAGGTGGAGGTGGATAAGGCATAGGAATAGTGACAGAATGATGTGAATGCGAATGAGAATGATGCGAATTTCCATGTCCTCCATTCGATTGCGAATGAGAATGGTTAGCAGAAGCAGTTTCATGCAAACTTTGCGGCACAGGAGTAGAAGCAAAAAGATGATCAGAAGAAGAAGGTGCATCATTTGAAAGACCTTGCATTCTCTTCAAATAAAGACGATATTTCTGTAAATGACTAGCAACATTCTCTCGTGTTAACCCTTCAACATTCATCAACTGCATAATCGTTTTCGGAACAGCATTCTTTATCCCAAGATGAGCAACAACATCAACAAACCTTTTATGCAACTGTGGGGTCCACACCAACCGCGGCCTTTTTATCGTCTCCGTTGTTCTAACAGCCGAATCCGCTTCAGCTTCTGCTTCCTCTACAACAGAATCTATTTTCCGATGTTTTCGTGAATCCGAACCCGATCCATCTCGTTCAGGTTCTTCGTCTTCTTCTATGTCTTCTACTTCGCTGGACATGGGTTGATTGATTTGATGAGTGATTGTTTCGGAGTTGCTTCGGAGGAGAGAAAGCGTGTTTCGAGAGGCACGGTTGACGTCGAAGAGAGTACGGTGAGGCTCCGGGGAGATGCTGAAAGCGGAAGCGAGCTCTGGTGGGATCAACGCCATGGAAAGAGGAGTGAGATCGTGGAGGTTAGGGAGACCCTTTTCCCACTCCGTTACACGTTCTTCATCTGTTCGAACCTCTTCACCCATTTCGGTTCTTGTTGGATTTTTGGATCCAGAAAGTCAAAGGGACTTAGATTTGGAAGAATGAAGGATGAAATTGAATGATTGAAGATGAAGATGAAAAATCGAAAAAGAATAAATAAAGAGAAAGAGAATTTAGATATTTTTGTGAGATTCGGGAAGTGTGTGTTTCAGAAGAGAAGAAGAAGAAAAGTGAGAAAGAAGGAAAAGATAATAATGAAGGAAGGGACACAGCTGAGTTTGTTTTTTTTTTTTTATAATTTTAATGAAAATAATAATGTAATAAATGTGAAAAAAGGGGGAGAAAAGTGCAATATGTTATTCGAGGTGGGGCAAGTGGCGGTGCCAACGTGTACCATTTAGCCAGATATTTTAGATCCTGCCTTTCATAAATATCTTTCTACATTTCCTTATTTTCCTCTCTTTTTGCAATATTTATTCTCATAAATAATTGCATTGCTTGATATACGGTTCCACTTTCCCACAAATTAAATAATTTTAATTTCAAAATCGTCCTATGTTTTGTATTTTTTAAAAATATTTTTTATAGCAACTACAGTTGATAGAAATTTGTACCAAAAAAAATAAAAATGGTTGGACCTTCCCTCAAAAAAATAAAATAAAATGGTTGAACCTTCCGCTTTTATTATAACTTGAGCATAAATATGAAATTTCGAAATTGACAAATTATTCATTCATGGATAATGTATTGTAAATCTTCATTGAAGTTTGTGGTTCATTTTGTAGAGGTGTGTTTCACTTGATCTAAAATTTTCATTTACAAGAAAACCATTTTTTTCTTTTTTTTCTTTCCATTTTTCAATCTTCCTCTTCAACATTATGTGAAGCAAATCGAAATGAGAGCAGCTAGCCTTCGAACAAGTATCATTGTTATACTGGTGATTGCTAACATGAGTTGTTGAATTTGAATCGGGAAATAAACCTTTTTTACACTCTTAAAGAAAGGAACATATGTGTAAGTTTTCTTGCAAAGTTTGGTTCTAGAAATTTGAATTCACCCTCCTCAAGACTTAAAGACCCTGCTTCAATATGATGCCTCATGGATGATGCATCATCGACCTTACTCATTTCCCGTTATTTTTCTTTTGCTTTTCTAGCTTTTGCATTTGTAAAAAAATAAATAAAAAAAATTATGTCTCTTACCCCATGTCCAAATGTGAAAAAAAAAAATAAGTTTATGAAAGGTTGAAGGCAAGGTCCTCCATTAACATTTCATTTCAAAAGTACGTGACATGTTGAGTTCATTTTTTTTTTCTGCAAGAATCGTAGAGGAACTCAGTTTACGTAATAAAGTCTGTCAATTTTAAAAATTTCAGGTGATAGGTGAACTTAATTAACACATAAGTACATGAATTGAGTTCGCATAAACTACATGAACCAAGTTTAGTTAGAGACATATTATTATGTAAATTGCTTCCGTAAACCCAATTTATGTAGAGTACTTGAACCAAGTTCAAAGACATATTATTGTGTAAATTGCTTAAGCAAACCCAATTCATGTAGGGACAAATAACATACTTAAATCGATAAACAAGTTCATAAACATATTACAATGTGTTTTAAACATATTGTTCATCCCTTATAGCTTCCTCCAAACTCTTGTCACCACAATGTGGATCATACACCACGAGTAGCCAAGAGTGTTGAATTTGTGTCCAACGTGTGACACCAAACTCAACATAGAAAATAGGATAGGGAATAATACTTGTTAACAGTTACCTCTTAACAGCTCAACTAATTCACTAACAACCTCGTCATGGTCAAATATGGGGAAGATTGATGATGAATGGATATATACGACCATGATTACACCATTTAAGGACACTAAAAAATGAAAAGAAAAATGCAGACAAGAAACATAACTGAACTGAGTTCACATACCTGTAATGTTAATGGTTAGTGAATTTGGTGAATTGATTTAACGTACATATTTGTGAACTCAATTCACCTAATATTCACCTATTTATGACTATACAAAGTAATTGTATTTTTTTTAGGGAAGTAAAAATAATATATACAAGATATAATTGTGAGTGTTAAGCATTAAAGAGTTTCTTAAAAAAAAGCATCAAAGAGAGTTGGTTACCTAATTAACACATAAAAGATGGTTGTGATTTGGACATGTGTGGATGAGGCCTGTAAATTTCGTAATGCCTAGATCAAATAGATTGTAGAGGGAAAGAAGAATAATAGAAGAAACTATTAAAAGAGACTTAATCGATGACAATGAATTCGCCAAAGATTTGATCAATGATAAAACATCTTGACATTGTTTGGTTTCATGCATGTAGATGATTATATCTAGTTATTTGATCATCAAAATGTTGGCTTGTGTCGCCATTGAGATGCGAGTCGGGGGAGGTGCCTGGAATCACTTTGAAGCTCAAGTCATAATAAGAGTATAAGAGTGAGAGGTAAAAAAAAGGAATAGAAGTTGTATATCTTGTATTGGTGATGATAAGTGTCTTTTATAGGCGTAGGAATGGAGTTGTTGGACGGTTAATGGGAAATTGTTTCAGGTAATGAGCCATAAATATTGATTTTGTGTCTGTTATGTGTCGTTGAGGCGTTACGAAGTGGAAGATCTTCGATTAATCATCTGAAGCAATGATGAGGTGGAACAGATCCAAAGCTCATTGAATTTGATCGAGTGACATGTTTCGGCCATCACGTTTATAGACTTTAGTCAATCCATATCATTATTATATTAAAGCATTGTCTTTTATCCATAAATTGTATAAATAATTGTATTATTTGATAATACATATGTAATTAGTAGTATAGACTTTTTCACAATCTAAATGTAAGAATATTTAAACAGAATTTAAACTTTTTTTAATTAAAAAAATTAGGATGAGGTGACAATGTTAAGGTGGAAAAATCTTTTAGAGTTCAAATAGCACTTTCATGAATATCTATATTTTCTTCTCAAAATATACTAATGGAGATCGGACTCCGAACCATCTAAAGGCACTAATGAATTTACATTTAAACTACTTGGTGTTTACTAATGAATTTCAAGCCAATATCATCATGTTCCAATAAAGAAACAAATGGACTAAAATAGAGACATCCTTACATAATTAAGAGCACAATACGAGATCAAAATGTTGTTAAATTTGTCAAAAAGAATGTTACTAATTATTAAACTTTTTAGGGAAAAATTATTAAGCTTATGTAGCATATATAATTTGTATCAAAGTTTGTTCAAGGTTTAATTTTCAATGATTTTGAAGGTTGCTCAGTGGTTGAGGTTAATGAGTTAAGGAGTAATAGAGTGATAAACGTATGTTGGCGAGTTAAGTCATACACCAACATACTTAAAAGAAAATTATAAAATAAACTAGTTTAATAAGCTCACTCTCTTTCATATAAATCAGCATTTTTTAATACGAATATAGTTTTTATTATGCAGTCATGTTAAATATTTTAATGAAATCTTTTGTCATTTATCAGAGTCATATCCAAATCAAAATATTAGTATCTACTGTTGCAAACATATGGTACTCGACTCATACCAAAAACAAAGTTTAATAAGCTCACGACACGTGAGGTTAACTTGCCTTATGGCAACTATGCATCAAGACTACTATTTTACATACAACTTGCCTTATGGCTTCTGGTAGGCCTGCCTATTTTTAAACTTATCGAATTTCAAACATAAATAAACAAAACGAGTAGATAATGTTATTTATAGATCATGATCGTGAAAGATACAGCTGAAACCAATGAAAAAATTCATAAATATATCATTTCAAATCTTTTACTGAGTAGGAATAGGATATAATAACGCCACGACCAGCTAATATTTTGCACCCAAATCACAAGTATATTAATTAATACTACTTCTTCCGTATCATTGTTAGTGTCTTTTTAGGTCACCATAACATAAGGCACTTGTTGTGAGGCATAAGTATAGCTTGACCCATGATTAATCATAATTAATTATGTTGAATTTCATGGTTAAAAACTTAGGTTTAGTCTAAAGTAATAAATAATTTTAAATAAAGAAATGTTTCAAATAAAATGTGACACCGTATCCTACAACGTAAAAAATACGCTCAAGGTCTCGTGTTTTCCATTGATATGAGAAAAAATAATGACAAAAATATAAATCGTGCCTAAGTCGCGCATATTTATACAATGTTAGATGGTCAAAATGTGTGTCCACAAATCATTTATCCATCCCTCAAACAAACAAAAAATCATTTATCTTAATTGTTTTTACTAACTCTTAACTTTTTTTTAGGTCTAGAACTCTTAACTTTTATTATGTCATATTGGAACATTAATTTATTTTTTTCACTAAAATTTATGTCATCATTGAGATTAAATATACTTTTACCCTTTATAATATATATGCTCAGTTTTTTATTTTAGTTCTTACACATTATTTCTTTAAAATTATCCTTAGATATTACTCTTCATATTATCAACATTAAGGTATGACTCAATCTCCCCTAAAAAAAAGTATGACTCAATCTAAATCTCTCACTCACCACGATCATTATATTGATTAAGCATCGAAGTGTTTGCATTCACACTCCACCATTGGACATCATTCCCGTCATAGATTCCGGCCAAAATCCTCCATTTACGATGCATTTCTTCCATCAATTCATCATCATTGTGAAATCTTTTATCTTATATGAGTTTCTGGTCATAACATTAAATATTTAAATTATATGGTATTTGGGGTTTCTTTTGCACGTTTTCCTGCATAGATTTGAGTTTCTTATTATAAAATAAGATACATCCTGACCGATATGAAAGTTCATTATAAACCGTGATTGTACATGGTTTCCTTGACCCTATACATTAATAATTTAGATCAAACAGACAGTTGCGCAAACAAATAAAAATGATGTATTGATGACATATACGAAATTAAGCAACATATTCGGTATCAGAAGGGCAAGCTCAATGGTGAATTCCCTTAAAAAGATGTTATACGACAACAACAAAGAAAAAACACATGGTTAAAGTTGAGACCGTGACATTTATCAAAGCTACCAACTATTCCACCATAGAATGTTGGAGGTGACAAACTATTTGGTGACCAAAAACCTTTTTGTTTTGAACAATTGCTGACATCAACAAAATTGGAAGGGAGAGAATCCATTCTTTGTTTAAACTTTAAAATAGCAAATTTGTCAGCAAGAAGCTATCTCTTGAAAGTACTACTAGCATGATTCAAGCAGAATATTATTAGCACTCAATTCTTTTCCTACATGTTTTTTGTCACACTTGAAAAATCATACTTCATTTCTAATTTCTTTGCCATTTGAAGACAAGACTGGATAAATAGATTATAGCTTATAATGATAACAAAACAAAAGGTTAACAATTCATTAACAAGAGAATAAGGGAAATGAACCTTAAAGAAAATTTATAACAAAAGTCTTATAACCGTACACGTTGATAAAAAAAAGTGTCAACAGCTCTCCTCCACGTATCATTCATTTTTGTACAGTGCGTAAAGTTGTAAACTACCTCACCATTTTATACTTTTTACACCGTGAAAAAAGGCTTCTATAGTCATCAGCAACATAATATTTCAGTTCTCTGCAAACCTCGTCTTGCTTGAAATCTATGTATAAACATAAAGCTACAAATGTACACATTTTTGTGCAATTAACAACTTTATTTTCAATCAGCAGAAACATAGGCTCTTGATGAAGAAGCAGCTTGAACTAGGCTCAGTTAGCTAGTTGTACAAACAAACATTATTCTCTCTAAGCAAGTTGAAGAGTCTGAGCAGCCATTCTTCTCTCTGCAACAAAACAAACCATTAACATGTGATGTGGTTATAACATAGAATAAGAATGGTAAGAATGGAAAGGATTAGTTAGATACCTCCGGCAACAACAAGTTTCTCCACACGTGCGACGATGTGCTTTCCATAGGTGTACTTTCTCAAAGCATTCAAATGAACCTTGATTCGTGAAAGAATCAGTTCACGTTGATGGTCATCACATGTTTCCAGCACCTTTTGAACAACATAATTTGCAAATTGATCTTTCATCATTGCCTGCATATAAGAGGGATATGATTTTAGTTTGTGACAATCAAAGAATTACAAGGATGATTGGAAAATCAATACCGAAGTATGATTTGCTTCTTTTTTTTTGAATCATATTGTAAGTACAAAATAATATTAATTGCCGTTGTTTAACAACCGATTAAACACACAAGGTGAATTCTCGTCTCATAAAAAGGTTCTCTCCATAAACACAAGAATTAGGATTTGAACACCTGAGCCCTGCTTAAGGTGTCCAAGTCCCTTACCACTCAAACCAACCAAGTGTTATAGTAAAAAAAGTCAAGGGGAGTTATGAGTCCAGCTCATGCAATAATAGGATTTGAAATAACGAGATCATTCATGATGACTTGAAACCTAAGAACAGGTACAATATCAAAAGCTTCCGAGACGGTGAATTTAAAAGTGTATATCGTGGTATTAAACCTAAAATTGAGGAGCAATACATATTAGAAAGAGAGTTGAAAAAACCTGAAGAGGCTCATTTTCATCCGTGGTTCCAAGCATCTCACTAACTAGTATTTGGCGTTCTGCAGGACCACTGAAGGTCAGACACTTCTCCACAACATTGGAGGCAAACTTTTGTTGACTCATTTGAACTATCTTCCCTGCCAACTCCTTTATTATGGTCGAATGCTCATGAGGCTTCCCATGTTCCAGTACATGCTGTTATTTAGCGGAACAGAAAACAAAACAAGAGATCAACCCACATGTTTAAACGGCATACTATATGTATATCAAAGGAAGTGATAGAAAACACTGTAATGTTCAGGACGTGGCCGCGAAATCAGGCGGAGTAGAGACCAAAAACCCATAACAAATTTGAAGAACCAACCTCAGATGGCATGTCAAAAGGATGTTATAATATAAAGCAACAGACCAGTAGGCTTAGTAAGAAAAAGTAAAAACCTGAACAACGTAGTTGCCATACTGATCCTGTGCTAGCATGCTAACAGCGCCTAAGATCTCGTCCATAACTTTCTGCTGTGTTGCAGGACTTTCGCAGTGCTCCAGTACTCTCTGCCGTGCAAAAGGTTTTTTATTATGTGACAAATGATTTTTAGGTTCTTAATAGTAAAAACAGTAACACAAGCAGTTCAGAAATCTTACCTGTATCACACGACAACCGTATGGATGGGTTGAGAGTGTCACAGCTTGATCGAAAAATGTCGAAACAATAAAGTCGATCGCATCTTCAGGGACACATTCAATACATTTCTGAATGACATGATTACCATTCTGATCACGAACACAGCGCATGATATTACCATCAAGCTCTTTAACCATCTCTATTTTCTGATCCAGATCAACAACTTCAATGGCCTATAGAGAGTCCATATTAAAAGGACAGAGGAAAACTTATGAGATATTCAAGAAAATAATAGAAAGGGAAGACATAAATATCTATTGCCAACCTAAATCATCAATACCTTCTGAATAACCCGGCAACCATACATCTGAAGGCTAAGTGTAAGAACGTGGCCAATAAGCTTGTTTGCTAATTCTCTTCTTTGGGGTGCAAGTCCATGCTCAAAAAACTGCAAGATATCAACTATTGGTCAAACCAGATCCATGAAAGAGAACGATGAACTGAGAGATTAAATAATTTTTACCTTTTGAACCACATAATTACCGAAGACGTCGGTCATCAAAGCAAGAGCATGTGGCATGATTTCTTGATAAACCATGTTTTTTTCTTCTGTAGTTGCTGTTTCAAGCTTCTGTTGAATAAATCGGCTTCCATATTGATCTGCACTGCCAACAATTGCAAATTAAGTCAATTTAAATTTCAAGATCACAGAATAAAAATGCATCAAAAGATAAAAAGGGAACAAATATACCTGAATTCAACAACATGACCGGCAATTTCAGAGAGCTCAAAACACTTGGCTTTATTGCTTTTAAACTCTTCCAACAGAGAAGAAGCAAAGCTTTCTTCCATATTCCCGGAATCTACATGCCAAGGTCCCATGACCCCAGCTAAGTTCCTCATTCCAGAAGCAAAACGCATGTTGTTCAGATCATTGTGCCTAATTGGACTTCCGGATCCAACTGGAGAACCAGAGTTTGCCATTGGACTCCCTGGATAAGACAACCCAACACCATATGCCGGATTTCCATAATAACCATGGTGATTGGAGTTGCCTGATTTACCACCAAGTTGTGCATTGTACTGCGACTTTTGAGGCGAGAGAACAGACCCGAGGTAAGCTTTCTGCAGCTCAAGTAAATTCATGTACGAATTACCCAAGTAGTTCCTGTCCACAGAGGGGTCGTTAAGAGCAGCGAGTTGTGCCGCAGCATACTCTGATGTCATCATATACTGAAGATACATCGGATCAACAAACGGAGCCTGAAGAGCACCACCAGCAATTTGATTTCCCATCCGACCAAGATTATGCACATCAGAAGGAGAACCAGCTCCCGAAGCCAAACCACCTCCAAGAATTCTCGAGTCCATTCCAGGGGATGCCATCATGGATGCTGCAGCAACGTTTTCAAACATCGGTGGCAGATTACTGGTGCCATATTGGTTAGTCATCAAGGATGTCAATGCTGCTGGATTTCCACCATAACCGCTTAAGCCATAATTAGTGAATGATGAATTCATACCATCTATAGACTGATACTGAGCTTGCATATTACCTCCTCCACTGAAATGGGAGGTAGGTGATGCTTTGAAATATGAGTTATTCAAAGGAGCAGTTGAGTTTTGTAGCTCAGACTGCCTGTGCAGGGACAGATTATTAAGGTCTGACCTGCTCTTACCTGAACTTTGCAAATGCCCTGATTCAGATTTTTTTAGATATGGATGTTGCTTGCCGTGCTCTTGACCACCCTGCATACCAAAAAGATATCTCTGATGATTATCGACATCTGACTCAACCTGTGATGGCAAATGATTTTCATCTTCTGCTGACAAGTTCATCCCAGATAAAGCAGCCACAAGATCTGCTGACTCGTTCATGCCAGATGAAACGCCGTTAAATGAATCTGGACTGACAATGCCTCTCTTGTCAGAAGCAACATTTCTCCCTCCGCCAATAGGTGTGAGACATGGACTAGGAGCCCTTGCAATATGTTGTGGATCAGGAGTAGTGCTTCTTGACAATGAAGATCCTCCTAGTGCAGCAGCATAAGAATACGAAGCTGGCAGACCAATATTTTGTGTTGCAGATGATCCTTGAACATGAGCTAACTCTGCTTCAGAAGTATTTACTTTATCAACATTTTCATCGAATGCATTACGACTTGCTGGACGAGAAGGAAGGCCTGTGACGGGAGTGTTACGCTCCATATCATCCTGCAAAATTACCGGTCATAAGCTCTGGGTAGAAGAAAAGGGATGCAATATAAACAAATCTAGATACCAGTTACCAAAAGTAACTGAAATTTTAAATTTAGACAAGACAGTGTAGCTCAAAATTTAGATTTAAAATTTTGTCCTTGCCTCCACAGGTCAACATATAAATACCAATTTCCAAATGTAACTGAAAATTTAAATTCAAATTTAGATGAGTGAAAATGAAAATTTAAATAGAGGAGAGTTTGAATAACAGGGGTTTAAATAAAAAAACAAAAAAACAGACTGAGCCTAACGAAAGACTCAGTAATGCCTGTTTTTCTGCTAGTGCATTACAATAAAAACTCTCAAAACGCAAAAAGAAGCTAAGAGTAATCTGAATACATGAGAAACTGAGATATATGGCCAAAACATATGCTCCAAGACCAATATAAACATATACTCATCAAAACTGCTGAATGTGAGGTATAAATCCTATACAACCCAAGTTAGTCACTAAAAACTAAAAAGGTATGCGGCTTGAAAGTAGTTTATTATAATATGTACAAAATTTCAGCCAAAAAAAAATGTCAAATGCTTTATGCTAAATGCAACAATTCAACTAGATGTAAATAAAATAATCAGTATCAATATTTTCTGCCAACATAAAACTAAAACGCTAGATACTACAGGACGACCGATAATAAAAGAAGATTGGTGGAAGTATATGAAAATTAGAAAAAGATTAAGCCGAATGCATCGAATGATATGCTGCCATTTCCATCACAATGAGCTATAAATAATGGTAAGCCAAAAGCCAAAGATGCATATTGTCAGCTAGCATTCCATTAATCAAAAGAATTGCAATTTGCAATCATTAATCAAAACTTTAGAACAGGATCATACATCACAACATTAAAATCCAAACTTCCAAACAGATAGAATGAAATGCAAAGTATAGACTGCATTATTGATTTCAGTAATCCAATACAGCCTTAAATAGCAAAAGTACCATCTTTTGTACCCAGCAGAAAAAAACAAATGAACCCATAAATCTGTTATCAACCAACCTTAACAGCAGAAAACAACAAACTGAGTAATTATCAAAGTTAAAAGAGTTAATAAGTCAACAGATAACAAACAAGAGATACAAACTACCTGAAAAATTTCAGCAAGGCTCTTTTGTTTGCTTCTAAGTCCCAAGCTAGGCAACCCAATCAAACCATCACCACCCCATTCAGCAGAACCTCTAGTCTTTTCATTCTCCACCTCACTCCTTTCTTGCTTCCAAAAGTTAAAACCGGGTGGCGTCGAATACATTGACCTACCACCACTATCATCAGTCATGTTACCTTTCCTCCTATCTTCAATTCCACCTACAGCTGAGGCCCCACCTTTAAGCCTTTGTTGAAACCTCCAATCTTCCTTTGACAACAAAGGAGGTGGAAGCCTAGGATTCAAATTCACATTTGAATAATAGTATTGAAGATAAGCTGGATCAGACCTAAGCTCTTCCTCAGAAATAACACCATTCACATCCTTATTCCCCGGAAAATCTGAAAAACCACCAGCAACACCACCACCACTACCGCCGCCACCAAACAACCCACCAACAGCATTCAAAGAACCCTCCACAGTTGGAGGAGCTGATCCACTCCTAAATATATTCAACTCCCTTTCGCGATCATCACCTTCTTGTCTACGTTGTTCGCGGAGCAACATCCCTATTTCCTTCTCCAATTCATCACCAAAACAACCCTCGTTATTGCCAATCACCGGTCTTCTACCCAACTCAGACAACATTCTTAAAAATCTAAATTTTATATCGCCAAACACTCAAACAAATTAAACTAAGCTCAACCCACCAAAAATTATCAAACTCTAATCACAGAAACAACCTAAAAATTCAAACTTTCTTAATCACAAAGCATAAAAAGTCACAACCCAATATTTATAACTCAAAAATTCCAACTTTCAACAACTAAAAGCATAAAAATTCAAACTTTCATACAAATTCAACAAGCTAAAACAGAACTATGCAAAGGAATCAATAATTAACAAGGCTAATTTGCATAATCATTATAGATTGTGAGAAAAGTTGAGGCTAAGAATGGTGCAATAAAGAGAAAAATAGGAGAGAGGAATTTGAAGCTGGCGGCGATTGGTTCTTCCAAGAACCTTAGGGTTTTGTTCCATCTATGAGGATTATAAATACACTAACGATGATAGCACCAAAAACCCAAACCCAACAAAACCAAACCAAACCCAAAATTTTAATTTTAATTTCAATTTCCTTTCATTTTAAGTTTATATTTTTTTCATATAAACTTTATGAATATTGTATCTCAGAAATATCAAATATCCAGAATTTAATTATTATTTTATGTATTTCCTAAACCTTAGGGTAATTGACCAAGTGATAACCGACTAATGCCAACACTACAGAGATAGAGAGAAAAAAATTTGTTATGTTTTGTTTTAATTTGTGTTTTTTGTTTTTGTTTTTGTTTTGTTTTGTTTTATTTTTCATGTGTGTTTCAGAACACAATATCTATGACTACCTGACACGTAAGTGAATTAGATTCGGTAGATCAGTAAAACATGGCCAAAGTACAGTAAATTATGCATAACTTAACAACTCTATATTCGAGCTAGTCTTGGTTGGGCACAGCCACAAATCTTTTGTATTTAGGCACAAACACAAAGTCAAGCAAAAATTAAAAGAGAATAAAATTACATGATATGATTTGATGTGACTAATTACTTTTTGTTTAATTTTGTTAATTTCATGTAAGTGTGCCTAAATAATATTTATTTGGGGTTGTGTTCATGAAAGACTTTCTCCTCTATATTCACTTCTGAAATGTTGTGTTGTGATAAATGTTATGAATCATGATTATGTTAGTTTTTTCCAATTTCCAAACTCTATTCCTAGCTTCTGTTACTTCCCTTTTTATTACTCAAACTAGTAATAATACAGCATGGTATTTCTGGTTACTAGGACTTCCATATTTGTGTAAATTGGGATTGTAATTGTGATTCAATTTCTTGGGTTTGACCAAGGTGAAACCCATTCCTAGTAATAAAAGCAATTTATTCATAAATTCAATGCTGAACAACAATTTATTGACTTTTAATGAGATAAATACAGTAATTTAATTTATTTGGTAACCTTTGTCTGCTGATATTTTTTTATTGGGTCATGCTGACCGGTGTCCCCGGGACACTGGTTAAACATACCATAAAAGGAAATTATTACTATAAAAGGAAACTGTTTTTGACATTATTATAAATTAATTACACAATTTCAATACATTAACTATTATATAATTTCATTTTTATATCTTTAATCAGTGTTACGAGAGCACCGATTAAAATTTCCTTTTTTTATTGGACCAATATTCCTCTTGATATTTACTCACACACTTAATTGGTGATTAAATAAGGTCACCTATATCCTTCAAAAAAATAATGTCAGAGAAAAAAAAATTACTACCATTAAATAGGGGTATAACAGCCCTAAGAAAGTAAAAGCAAGCATATGGGTGAATTATGGAAAGAAATAATTTATAAACAAAAATTAATATTTTAGATTTATTTGTTAAATGATGTATATGATCTATAATAAAAACTTTATATATTATTAATTAAATGAATTTAAAATATAAATTTTTGTTTATAATAATAATTGGATGGTGTATCAAACATAAGATGATAAAATATGATATTTGGCCATTTATCATTAAAGGAAAACACATGTGAGATTTAGATCGAGTGAATTTAGATTATGATAGATGACACTTTAGTCTCGTATAAATTACACATGAAAAAATTCATTTTCGATAAAGTAGTGTGTGTACTCATCTCCTTAATTTTTATTTTTTTTTAGAGAAACTCATCTCTCTTAATTATAAGATGCATATGTAGTTTTTAATATAAAGATCATCTTCAAATTTTTATAAGGAAGTTTGGAATGGTCACAGCTATTTCGACATACTCGTATATTAAAAAATATATAAAAAGAAAAGAATCATACAATGTGTACTTTTAAAATAATCAAATGATAAGTATTTTGGTGTGTTCAAATGTTGTGTTAAAAATAGTGTGACCATATACTCCCTCTATCCCAATTTATAAAAAAAAAATAAAAAAAAAATTCACATTTATTAAGAAAATTAAATCATTTTACATTCAACTCATTCTTATATGAAATCAATTTTACAAATCAATTCACTTTTATCAGTGGTGTTCACAAATACAAATCAGATAAGACTCTAGAATTTCTAAAATATGAAAGTTGTTAAGAAATTCTAAGTGAATTTGATGCACAACAATTTCTGCAGTTTCAGCGTTTTGAAAATGTCGAGTCTTATTCAATCTTTAAGTCTTCACTCCTTTTTATAAAGGTGTGAAAGAGACGTTAAGAGGTTGTTAGTGCATTAAAAAGTCGTTGTTGAAGCTTGATCAAATCACCAATGATATGTTGCTTGATTTGGTTAATGTCCTATAAAATAATAATTTGAATTTCATTCCTTGTATATAGATTTAACCTGCGTAGACACAATTGTAGTCTTGTACTATTGGAGACATGAGAGTGGAGTAGTCGTTGTACAATTGTACTATATCCTTTTCATGTGCTCTTCGGTGGATAAGCATCAAATGCCTTCAAATTCCTCTGAAATAGTCGTTTCTCCATGCTTATATTCCTTCTGCAATCATGTGTCTTCAGAATAACAAACTCTAACTAACTGGAGCTTCTTGTCTTCAGACTCTTGATGACGTCAGACTCTGGCAGTCAGCTTCTGATGGTCTTGAGACTCTGTTGTTTTTCAGACTCTGTCTTGCAACATAAGCTTCCTTTGAAATTCTATTGCTCTTTTTTGTTCTTTCAGAACCAATATCTTGATATACATTTTTATCTATGGTCCTCACATTTGAACAAATGTTAGCATATCCAATTGACTTTTTAATGCATTGTTATAATCAAAACTTAAGGTGATAATGTTAAACACATTTTGTTTCAATAATATCAATGACAATATTAGTCAGACTTAATGTTTTAGGTTAAGCTTGTATCTCGTTTGAGAACTCATGTTGTATTCATAGACAAATTCATTTGATTCCATTTTAATTATCTTTTTTTTGTGGTGGTGGCCCATTTTAATTATTTGTCATTATAATAAGAGGCGGTAAGCAAAATAAGATGAAATAAAGATAAAAGAATTAATGATTACCTTACTTATGAAATGTTGGGAAAGCTTATGAA
This sequence comes from Medicago lupulina, assembly GCA_958299785.1. Lineage (NCBI taxonomy): Eukaryota > Viridiplantae > Streptophyta > Magnoliopsida > Fabales > Fabaceae > Medicago > Medicago lupulina. The sequence continues at coordinate 27,341,334 of OY283142.1, forward strand.
ATACGACCATGAATAAATTTTTAAGTCTTTATCTACTATCTTGAAATGATAAAATCATAACTAATAGTGGTAATGTTTATTATATCATATGACGCATATGCAATTGATCCCAAAGAAATTGTACTTAAATATTTTAATATACTTTATTATAATACAACTTTGAACACAAAAATAACTTCATAGTGCTTATAAGAAGCTGATTTTGTCCTTAGCATACTTCACAAAAGAAACTAATAGTGAGGAAATATGAGGACCAAAATGAAATTGACAAAATCTAGTCTCAAAGATAATTGACTTCATTGACTAAAATGAAATTGACATATCTAGTTTAATAGATAATTGACAAAGTCTAGTCTAATAATCTAATATTCTCTCCGTCCTGCAATAGTTGACACATTTGAAAATCTGAAATTTTGACTTAACTTACTTTGATCATATTTTTCTACTAATACACATAGATAAATAATATCATATAAGATGTTGTTAGATTCATCTCGATTAGTATTTTCAAAATATCAAATTTTCATAATTTTTTCTGATATATTATTCAAGATATTTAAGCTCAAAATTATGCATTAGTATGCGTAATAGAGTCAACTGAGTCAAGTATTATAGGACGGAATGAGTAGATAACTGACAAAATATTTTCACACTTCTCAAAGCCTTATATGGATTAAATATAAAAGCTAATTTACTTCATTGTTGAGTTATTGTTGTGTGTGACAAAGGATAAAAAAAAAAAAGGTCAAACCAAAGAAATTATTTAAAAGTGACTTATTGGTTAAGCATGTGTAAAACCTCTTCTACAAACTTGAAACATATATGCACAAAACCACGTATATAAACAATTCACAAACTTTCAGAGAAGTCAAACAAATCCATTTAATAAAACAACGTTTCAACATTGTAGGTATGAATAACTTTGATATTGTGCAACAAAAATATGCAGAACTTAAGCTTAAACATATATATAGGATAGAAATGAAATAAGTACTTGGTTAAAAAAAATTGCTTTGGTTGTTATAGAAATGAAGTAAACTTTGGTAGGAACTCTATTATCAATCTTTTAAAATAGTATGCATATTTACCAATCATATATCTATGTCAGATGTCAAACAAAAGCCAGCTAGTTTCTTGGCAATGTCAAATATATGCTTTAGAAATGAATAACTAAAAAATACATTGTCTATTACAAAAAATTGCACGTTAACAATGTCTTGGTAAGGTCAAATATATGATTTATAGCTTCTTGTACCAGTCTATCTAATGGAAAATTGTTTGACAATGTGGCTCAACAAATAAAAAGATTTAAGCATGTGTTAAAGAGATAAAAAAAATACGAATTCAACGCATCAACAACATCTACATATACCAAGACCCCCCTCATATAAACCTGTTTTACGATATATTGTCTACACCCATATTATATTATGCAATTATTTTATGGCTTAATTGAACATTTAGTCCCATGATTAATTTTAAGATTTCGTTTTAGTCTCTTAATTAATAAAAGTTACGTTTAGTCCCTAAAATATTATTCCGTTATCCAATTTAATGTTTCCCTGTTAATTTTAACCTAAAATGTCTATAGTGGACCAACATTGTAGGCGGTCCACTGTAGAGCTTATTACTTTATTTAATTTTAGCCATTTAATCATTTTAAAACAAAATATACCATTTGATCATGCAAGACTATTGGATCTAATAATGCACCACCAACACATGATTTTTCTTCCATTTTCATCCTCTATTTCTTCTTAATCTTGATCCATTTTCGTACAAATTCAATTTCAAAACCAAAAAAATATAATAAAAAAAATTAAAACTCATTCATTTTTCAATCTTCATATCTTGTGTCTCCCAAAACTCATCAATCCCCAAATTATTAATACTAGACCATTGACCCGTGCTAACGCACAGGTCATTTTAAGAAATTAATATTCACTGTAAAAATAAAACAATGCAGTTTGCTTGAATGTAAAATTGTCGTAAATCAAAGCATAATGTCAATTACCATAGACTTTGTTATTGTTCCATAATTCTAGTACGTAGTTCCTGTTACTTTAACATAACATATAATTTTAAAAGGGAAATCGAAGTTCGTTGACATGCAAATAGTTTCAATAAGTAAGAAAATGAATAGTACACAAAAAAGTAAATAACATCAACGTAAATGGTATCATGTGACCCAACCATCGGAGACCCCCTTTAATCTTCACACCTTCACGGAGCCTGCGAGCTTCCACAAACCTTTTCCAACGCCCTCCTATCTTGAAGTGTTCATAAGGAATAGTTGCAAAAGTTAGCTCACACACCCATATGTTACCGCAATCGTCGATAATATTCACAGTTGTTTTGAGTGTATCAAGCATCTGCGGAACATTGCCGGTGTAAAGTAGAATCTGCAAAATTAGAAATCCATGTAACTTATATCAACTAAACGGAAAAGGAACAAAAAAAGTTAAGGTGGACACGAAAATTGTATCATACCATGCTTCCTTTAGTAACATTATACTCAATTAATTTTTTTTTCGAAATCAATAACCATGTCACTTTTATTGTGATGATAAGCGAGAAGACATGTTATTGGGGGAGATGGTCATCGAAAGTTGCTTGCAAATACATCTTGTCAAGAAGAAAATGCATAGGGATATCAAAAATCGGGTGGGGGATACTTTTGTGAAACCTATCAGTCAACCGTATATCAAACTGTCCGTCACCCACAAAAACCAAGGTAATCCAGGCACCAAGACCGATACCGTAAAAGTCACGAATTGCTTTCCATCCCTTTGTGAGAAAAAATGATCAGTTTACTCTGTCGACCAATACTTCAAACTTGTTGGACTTAGGATCAGTCAAGATTGCATAACGCCCAATTTGATCTCCAAAATCACCGCCAAACATGTTTGGCAAGCACACTGCACCCTAAAAAAATAACTAGCAAAAACAAAGTGGACAGTGAGATATAGAAATTGATTACTGAGCAAGTGAGAGACTTGTACAAATTTATTGCAACTATAGATCCGCAGATAGATTAGAGCAAGAAAAAACACATAATTTGAGTAATGTTTAGAGCTCAACTGTCTCTTTTCCTTATGCTATAGACTTGTGACAATTGGTTATTCTACTTGGTCTAATTTTATTTACCCCAATTCAAGCACATCCCTGTGAATTATTTTATTTGTATTCTTGATGATAATGATATTGCAATAGAATCTACTTTTAATTACATGAATCTGGTAAAGCATGTGTTATTGACTAATAAAATAGAAACTGATAAAATAGAATGCAAAAAATTAAGAATAGATATATTTCGCAGCAAACGCATACAACATCAATGTCATATTCAACGATATATGATCTGTATTTCAATCTCAGCTTGTTGATTGCTTTGTCAAGATCGGTAACGGGGTTTTTCACCAAAGGACCTACAAAAGAATGAAAGGGATTGAAAGAATGATTTATACTTTATACCAGTGAGGAATAAGTGCAAAAGTCTCAATAATTTATATAAGTGCAAAAGTTTTGATAATTTATATAATATAAGTGCATAAGTTTCAAGGTCCTCTATAACAATCAGGAAGACTCGCAAAAAAAACACAAAATGAACGGAATTTGAATACATTGCACAATCAAAAGGAGCTGGTTTAAATTTTCTTCAACACCATATACACCAATACATTAATTTACATACATCATAATTTTAACAAAAACCAATTCAATCAAAATCAATTATTGTCACGGTTGAAGGAACTCACACTACATTCATAACTATAACATTTTATTAGTACAACGCTATGGTTTTTTTATATAGTATAATCATCATTGAGACAAATGAAATTTGAAATTGACAAAGAAATATTTCTGTAATTCAAGTATGTGAATTTTACCATGAGGGCTACTACGGAAGACTTGCTGATGCGTTGTAAATTAAAGTGTACATATATATTGATATAAGATCATATTAGTCACGTTACAAAACTTAAAAATAAATTTTTGGAAATTCTTTTAGATGAATATATATATTAATACAACATCAAGAAAAAGAATAGGTGCAAAAGGAATGATTACCAGTGAGGCAGTGGTATGACAACAAAGTCTCAATGTTTCTGGAAGCCATGTTAAAAATAAGTGTGGCGTATTTTGTTTAGATTCCAATAACCTCTTGGCGATCACCTACAAAACAGTCAAAAATATTTGAGATGAGTGAAAGGAAGTAGAGTTTAAATATAGTCCATTAAATATCAATTTTCCTAAGTATTTAGACAATAGAGATGTAAATAGAAAGGATAGGACATCCATCAATTAGATAGGTTTTAGGAGGAGGAAAATTAGGAGATAATGGTTAGGGTTTGAAGGAGGGGAATTAGGAGATATGGTTAGGTTTTGAAGGAGGGAAAAATTTTAGGTTAAAATATTAGGTTAAATTAGGGCAAAAGTGCTTTGTTTATGAATCAGTTGAGCAAGTGAGGAAAAAAATATGGTAAAAAATAATATGGAAATCAATTAGATAGGTTTTAGGAGGAGGGAAATTAGGAGATAATGGTTAGGGTTTGGAGGAGGAGAATTAGGAGATATGGTTAGGTTTTGAAGGATGGAAAAATTGGTAACAAAAAATATGGAAATCAATTAGATAGGTTTTAGGAGGAGGGAAATTAGGAGATAATGGTTAGGGTTTGGAGGAGGGGAATTATGAGATATGGTTAGGTTTTGAAGGAGGGAAAATGGTAACAAAAAATATGGAAATCAATTAGATAGGTTTTAGGAGGAGAGAAATTATGAGATAATGGTTAGGGTTTGGAGGAGGAGAATTAGGAGATATGGTTAGGTTTTGAAGGAGGGAAAAATTTTAGGTTAAATTAGGGCAAAAGTGCTTTGTTTATGAATAAGAGAAGAGATAGGTTTTAGGAGGAGAGAAATTATGAGATAATGGTTAGGGTTTGGAGGAGGAGAATTAGGAGATATGGTTAGGTTTTGAAGGAGGGAAAAATTTTAGGTTAAATTAGGGCAAAAGTGCTTTGTTTATGAATAAGAGATTTCACTTGCAAATTCATCAACTAAAAAACAAAACATAATTTTATCACTACACCACCGTCATAAACAACAATAAAAAAGAAATCATAACCTTAGCCAACTAAAATAAATGCTGCAAAATTCATAACCTTAACCAACTTGAATTTCATGAGCAGAACTGAAGCGACCAAAAACATAATCATCACAATTCTTACATAATATTTCTTACAATTACGAATCGTGTCGTGTAACTATAATCGATATGAAAGATTTGATTATGGCTTTATCTTAGAAACAATGTTGGGTTTGGGTTTGTTTATTGGTTGAAATTTGTGAAAAAATTTCATGATTTTGGTGGTGGTGAAGAAAGTAGGTGGTGGTTGTTTTGTGGGGTGTGAAGTGAATGTGAAAAGGAAATGAGGCAGGTTGAGGAGAATGGAGAAGTTGAATAAATAGAGGGTTTCAGGAATGGATGTGTGAGTTAAAGCGTTGAATCTGAACTTGAAATGTTTGGCTTTGGCTGTGAAGTAGATTCTCCATGATTGTTGTCGATGTCGATGATTTGCTTCTTCCATTCCATTCAAAGTAAACATTGGAAAGAGATAACAGTCAGAATGAGGCTTTTTACATAGTAGGTGGTGGTGTAGGGAACATGTTATTTGTTGTTGTTTTTTAGTTGATTGAAAAGATCATTTTGAGTTTTATTTTTATTTTTATGGGTTTGAAATGTATGAAGATGGATGAAGGTGATAAAGACGAAGAGGAAATAGAAGGAAGAAGATGAAGAAAAGTAAACAAAAATCATGTGTTGATGGTGCATTATTAGATTCAATGGTCTTGCATGATCCAAAGATCTGGCTTGTTTCAAAATAATCGAAGGGCTAAAATTGAATAAACTAATAAGTTATACGGTGGACCACCTTCAATGTAGATCCACCTTAGACTTTGTTTTGTGGGGTGGCTAAAATATTTAATAGCCACTTCGATTTGAAGTTCTACTTCGAGTTGAATATAATACTAAATATATGGAACAATAAAAAAATCAACTTTGACCAATTTTAATTTAGTGTTCCAACATTACCCTTTTACATTTATGGAGCATAAATATTATAAGTACAATTACCTAAGCGTGTTTAAGGAGTATTGGAATTGGAATGACACTAATATTAAGTACCTGCAATACGATGGTGTTGGAATTCCAAACAACATTGAAATCCGAATGGGGTTGGAATCACTTTACAATATTAAGTGTATTGGAATCATCCTTTATAGTATTGAAATCAACAAAATTTCCAACTATTTAGTGTATTGAAATCACTTTACAGTATTCATGCTTCCTTCTCAATTTAAATTTCAATATTCTTCTTTTATCTCTATTACACTTACAAAAATGGCAGGACATCAACCTTTATTTGATGGACCATCATTTGATTTGGGAATTGAAGAAGACACGGAGAACTTCTCACTTCTTATTGTGGAAGACACATTAGATAAAGAGGTGGAGAGTGACCAAGATCAAGAAGAAGTAATTTCTCAAATTGATAACGGGGTCAAATGCAAAAAAATAGAGTCACCAAATGGAATTGAAGGTGAGTCTAATGCAAGGGAGGAGAAACATGGTTTAGATTTGAATGTTATCGAACCCTATGATATAAGGTTTTTGGATTTGAACATGGTTGTTTTGGATTTGAATAAATTTCCAGAAGATAGAGTGGACTTTGGATTTGAAAATGAAGAATTAAATGAAAAAGTTCATTGGTGGGTGAAGATTTTTGTAGATTCTTCATACTGTATGTGATTGAAATTCCAAAAGATGGATTGAACTTTGGATTTGAAAATGAAGAATTAAATGAAAAGGTTCATTGGTGGGTGAAGATTTTTGTAGATTCTTCATACTGTATGTGATTGAAAATAAAAGCAAGGCAAATTATGAATAAGTACATTGTACGTTTCTTTTCTATCTTTGAATAATCATTCATAATTTGATACTACATGGAATTGAATGAATTGTATTTTCTATATAATTGTTTTTGTGGATGTTGGTAATGGTGTGAGTATTTTTTTTTTAAGTGAGTCGCTATTATTTTAGCGGTATTTGACGAATAAACACAAATGTTTGAGCTACAAATTTCTTCATCTCTCACTGATAGCAAAGGCAAGAGAGAAATCAAAAGTCCCATTTGGATGAAGGATTTCTACCGTTACTAAAAAGGGTGCAACTATCAGCAGCTTTTATTTTATTATATATCTAGTAAAACATTGTGTTATTTATCTCCTAGGCCCATAACCTATTAGTAGGGTAACCCTGGATATAAAAGTGTAATGTTATCTCTTCCCTCAGCAGAGAATGAATTGAATGTTTCTTTTATTGTGTTTTCTTCTTCTGCAATCTAATTCTTGTAGTAACCTAGAATCATCTATCAATTGGTGCTTTCATCTTGAAACCCAATGCCTCCAAAACCTGCTAATCCAACTCCCAAAGAATTGGATGAAGCTATCCAAGCCACCAACTCTCATATTGAAGAAGCCATCCGCGCCACCCATATACACATTGATGAGCGTTTCTCCACCTCCAATAAGAACCTGGATTCCAAGCTCACTCAAGTTCAACAGCGAATGGATAGCCAAGATCTGCTCCAGGAAACTCGTCATGAATCCTTGAAAGCTTACCTCGCTGACCTTATTAAACAAATCCATCCTCCAGCTTCATCCACAACCACTGTCACTTCCACCGCATCTCCTGTTCCCACCTTTCGTCCTATCACAACCACCAGCTCAGTATTGGTAACTCCTCGCTCACAATACTTAAACTCTTTTATTCTTTCCAACTCTTCCACCCCACACACCAACATACAACAAGGCCCTTTCATCCTTGGATCCCCTTCCTATACAACAAATGTTTCCCAGTCGTTTACTTCCCCCATTTTCACCCCAAATTTTGTTCCCAATTCAACACAAACCCTACATACCGTCAGTACACCTCTCACCACCACCTTCCCTCAACCGTTATTTACCCAGGCCACAAGACTATCCACAAATTCCTCACCTTAACTACACTATCCATACGGCTCGGAGCACGTTTCTACTCATTACACCCCTCTCAACAACCATACTCTATACACCCCCACAGCTCCCAACATTTCCATATCACACCAATTCCAATATTTCCCAAACCGGACCACACAATTCCTTTCGCCACCCAAAATTGGAATTAACAGCATTCGACGAAACCGACCCCCTCGAATGGCCCTTACAAGCCGAACAGTTTTTCATCTTCTATCAAATTCCCATCGAGAGTCGTCTTTCTATGGCCTCTTTCTATATTAAGGGTGACGCCTTGAGTTGGTTCAAATGGATGTATCAAAACCATCAACTTTTCGATTGGCCTTCATTTACTAAAGCCTTGGAACTCCGATTTGGTCCTTAAACCTATGCTAACCGCTAAGTGGAACTCTTCAAATTAAGGCAGCTTGGATCGGTGTCCGATTACCAAAGTCAATTCGAGAAATTGGGAAACCGTGTCCTTGGCCTACCCGCAGAAGCATCACTCAATTGTTTCATCTCCGAATTATTACCAGATATTCGAAATGAAATTGCTATCCAAAGACCTACTTCCATTACCCAAGCTATTGGTTTGGCTAAGTTAATTGAAGCCAAATTAAAAGACTTTAAACCCAAATTTTCAAGACCCACATCAAATTACACTCCCAACCCGCCACAAAAGCCCTTCTCCTCCACACCCAATTCCAACCCACCCAACAACGTCACACAACCCAATAGCCTACCTTCGGCTCAAACAACTAAACCAACCGCTCCCACCTCCACTAAACTACCCATTCGCCGTTTTTCACAATCACAAATTCAAGAGCGTCGAGCCTTAGGGTTATGCTACAATTGTGATGAAAAATTCATTCCCGGACACAAGTGTTCCATTGGAAGGTTTCTCTTATTGATAGGGGACGACGAAACAGAAACTATTGAAAGCCTTGATGAAACACTAACCGAACCACCTGACCCTCCGATCACCGACCCCAACGACACCTATTTCCACCTCTCTACCCAAGCTCTCACCAGACAATTTTCCCCCCAAACACTCAAATTCCAAGGCAGAATAGGTGGCATAACCGTGACAATCTTAATTGATACCGGAAGCACTCATAACATTTTACAACCTCGCATCGCCTCTCATTTAAACCTCTCCTCTCAACCACTTCCCCAATTTTCCGTCATGGTTGGAAATGGCAACCACTTACATTGCCAAGGACTTTGTCATAATGTCCCAATAACACTTCAAGACAAACTTTTCCAATTTCCTTTCTACTTATTTCCTATTGAAGGAGCCGATGTAGTCTTGGGTATGGCATGGCTTCGCACCCTAGGACCAATTCAAGCCGATTTCTCCATCACCTCTCTCACCTTTCAACATGCTGATGGCCCTATCACCCTTATAGGTGACAATAACAGCCACCCAACACAATCAACCTACCACCAATTATGTCAAATGCTTCACACTAACTCTGTTGATTCTGTTCACCTTCTAACTTTCCAACCTCTCCCGCAACGAACTACACCACCCTCTAATGACAATACAACCGAAACAACCACACCTCCACCACTTCCATCCGAAATTACACAACTACTGGCTGATTACCTAAGTGTATTCCAAATACCTCACGGCCTCCCACCTTCCCGACCACATGACCACCACATTCCACTCTTACCTAACACTACCCCTGTTAAGGTGAAACCGTACCGGTACCCACACTCCCAAAAGGAGGCTATGACGGAAATTATTCGTGATATGCTTCGAGAAGGAACCATTATCCCAAGCACTAGTCCCTTCTCTTCCCCCGTCCTACTTGTCCGAAAGAAAGATGGCACATTGAGGTTTTGTGTTGATTATCGTGCCCTTAATGCAGTTACAATAAAAGACCGTTTTCCTATACCCACCATTGATGAGTTACTAGATGAACTCGGAGCAACATCTATTTTTTCTAAGATAGATTTGTGTTCGGGTTACCGCCAAATAAAGGTTACATCGGAAGACACATATAAAACAGCATTCAGGACATTCGATGGACACTATGAGTTTTTGGTCATGCCTTTTGGGTTCACTAATGCCCCATCTACATTTCAGTTAGCCATGAACGACCTCCTAGGACCGTATTTGCGTCGGTTTGTTCTAGGTTTTTTTTTAGGGTTAAATGGCTTTTACCCCCCTGCCATTTGTGGGTCTTTTGGTTTACCCCCCTGTCAAAAAAAAACTTGGAGATTCCCCCTTGTCATTTGAAGATTCTTTGGTTTACACCCTTAAAGCCATCTGATTGGATCAATGAGGTGACGTGGCACGCTGACGTGTATTTTTTTTTAGTTTTGATTTTTTTTTAAATTTCATGTGGCACTCATAATAGTTTTTTTAATAAAAAAATAATGTTCAAGGTATGAAATACCTAAAATACCCTTAATGTAAAATTAAAATTTTCAATTTCTTTTCTCCCCTTTTTCTCCTCCGGCGCCTCTTCTTCTTTCCTCCTTCATCATCTTCATCAACAACACACAACAAAACAACAATCCACAACAACACCTAAAAAACCTTAATCATCCCATTTCTTTTTCTTCCTTCTTTTGAATTCAAACCCTAATCCCCAAATCCTAATATGATACAAACCCAAAAATTTGTTCCTCATAATTCAAATTTCGTGAATCCATAATTAATGTACTGTGTTATTGTTGATGTTGTTGTGTTTTTATTTTCTAGATTGGCTTTGTTCCTTTCTCTTTCAAGCTTGCTATCACTTTTCCACCATATTCTTGCCAAAACTTTATTAACAACAACCTAGGGTTATGCTATTGAGATTTCAGTTTTTGTAATGAAAATTTGGGGGAATAAAGTTTAGTTGTTAGATTCTGGAATTTTATGAACATGAACATAAAAATGAAATTCCAATTTTTGGAAGAAGAAGAAAATGAATTTGATGATGATTAAGGACGAAAATGAGTTGATGGTGATGATTTGGAATTGGATTGAAGAAAGAATAAGAAGAAGAAAAGGATGAAGTTGTTGTAGAAGAGGAAATGGATCAAGAAAAGAGGAAGGAGGGAGAAAGGTACAGGGAGAGAAAAAAAAAGAAGGAAGAGAAGAAATAAGAAAGAAGAGGAAAGAGAGATCTGGAGAACGAGAGAAAGAGAAAGAAAAAAGAAGAAAAAAAAAATTTAATGTTTTTTTTAATAATTTTAATTCTTTAAAATTTAGTTTTTAAAAAAGAAATTGCAAAGGAATAAAAAAATTGGAAAAGAAATAAAAAAATCCTAGTCAGCATGCCACATAGTCAATTATGCACAATCAGATCCTAGTCAGCGTACCATGTAGTCAATTATGCACAGTCAGATGTGCTCGAGGTCCAAAACCAAAGAATCTTCAAATGACAAGGGGGAATCTCCAAGTTTTTTTTTGACAGGGGGGTAAACCAAAAGACCCACAAATGGCAGGGGGGTAAAAGCCATTTAACCCTTTTTTTTATGATATTTTAATTTACAGCAAAAGTTTGACTGATCACCTATTACATTTGAGATTGATTTTAGATTTATTGCATACGCATCATTTTGTTGCAAAAATTTCTAAATGTGTGTTTGCAGCACCCACAATCAACTATTTAGGCCACATCATTTCAGCAGAAGGTGTTGCACCTGACCTCGACAAGGGCTCAACCATTTTGGACTGGGCAACACCTCGCTCGTTCACGAAACTTCGCGGTTTTTTGGGTTTAACTGGTTTTTATCGCAGATTTGTCTATCATTATGCTACCATAGCTGCACGCTTACAGATTTACAAAGTGGTACAAGATTCTCATGGAATAAGGATGCGGAAGCCGCTTTTACACAACTCAAAATACAAATGACAACACTTCCAGTCTTGCATCTACCAGACTTCTCAAAGCCTTTCGCAATTGACACAAACATCTCCGGTGTTGCAATAGGCGCCGTCCTCTCACAAGACAGTCATCCCCTGGCCTTTTTCAGTAAGAAGCTCAACTCCAAAATGCAGGTAGCGTCAGTCTACGTCCGAGAAATGTACACTGTCACAGAAGCAGTCAAAGTTACACATTTTCACCGATCAAAAGAGCCTCAGAAATTTGCTTTTACAGAAAATTCAGACTCCAGAACAACAAAAATGGGCTTCAAAGATACAAGGCTTTAATTTTGAGATTCATTACAAACCTGGAAAGACCAACCAAGCTGCAAATGCCTTAAGTCGGAAACTCCCCAATTCAAAAACCATCCTTTTTACCATCTTTTCACCAATACCACAAATCATTAGCCAGCTACAACAGTACTACAAGCATGGCCCACAAGGAAAAGAGTTGGTCACCAAATCACTTTCATCCCAAACTGAATCCGAACCATTCAAATTTACCCATGAATTACTTTTCTACAAAGAAAGATTATTCATACCTGACTTTTAGAACCTTCGCACCACCTTGTTAGCTGAATACCACAACACTCCCATGTCCAGACACTCTGGAGTCCAACCCACTGTAGCCTGTCTGACCTCTTCTTTTTACTGGCCTGGTTTATATAAGGATGCAAAAACATTTGTCAAGCATTGTGTAACATGCCAACACAACAAATATGTCGCACAAAAGAAAATGGGTCTTTTATAACCGTTACCTGTGCCTGCTCAAGTGTGGGAGGAGCTCACTATGGACTTTATAACACACCTTCCTAACTCTTTTGGTCATACTGTCATCTGGATTGTGTGCGACCACCTTACAAAGTTCGTCCACTTCATTGTTTTACCAACAAAATTCACGGCTGAAGATCTGGCTCATCGCTTCTCAATAGAAATTTGTAGGTTTCACGGGATACCTAAGAGGATCATCTCAGACCGTGACCCATTGTTCCTCAGTAAATTTTGGAAGGAATTATTCAAATCACAAGGAACAACTCTGAAATACAATAGTGCTTACCATCCAGAGACGGACGGACAAACATAAGTTGTCAACAGAACGTTGGAGTCTTACTTACAGTGTTTTGTAAGCGATCAACCGCGCCGGTGGTATAAATTCCTCCATTTGGCATAACTGTGGCACAACTCTTTTTATCATTCAGCCATCAAGATGTCGCTGTTCCAAGCACTCTATGGCCGTCTTCTACCCACCATACCTGCATACATCACACTGGTTTAGACTTTCCACTTAACCCTTTTAACTCATCTATATCTCTAACCCCAACCGAATCACAGCCGTCTGATTCGAATCACTTGTCCAAATCGAATCAATCTGGACCATACATTTCTCACCACAACCAAAACATACAGTTGGATTCCATTACTCTCTCACCTCAACCCCACGCGCTTGTCTCACCGACACTTCCACCAATAACCCCACACACCACTCAATCCCCAAACACGTACCCTACAACTTCATCTCAACCGTCCACTCTGCTCTCCAATCCTAGCACGCCATGTGGCAAGCCAAACCTTGAGGACAAGGTTCTCATTGAACGGACGAGTAATGATAACAAAGGCAAGAGAGAAATCAAAAGCCCCACTTGGATGAAGGGTTTCTGCCGTTACTAAAAGGGGGGTGCAACTATCAACAACTTTATTTTATTATGTATCTAGTAAAACATTGTGTTATTTATCTCCTAGGCCCAGAATCCATTAGTAGGGTAACCCTAAATATAAAAGTGTAATGTTATCTCCTGCCTCAGTAGAGAATGAATTGAATGTTTCTTTTATTGCGTTTTCTTCTTCTGCAATCTAATTCTTGTAGTAAAATAGAATCATCTATTACTCACGTTACTATATCTATACTCTCTTTCATTACAAAATTCTCATTATCCCAGAAAATTTAAAATAAAAAACCATGAAACAAAGTTCTATACTACTGCACCGCAAAGAAAAAGAGTACGAAGAAATTCAACATGAAGTGAAAACAAATCAATTTCCCTTATTTTATTAAGGCTAATCACTTTTGCACCAGCCTCCTCAAACAATACAATACATCATTAAGAGCACAACGAACTAGTATCAGCCACCGAGAATACACAACATCATCAATCAATATTCGAATACCTAATTAAGAAAAAGTCCATCAGAAAATTACCATACTCGATCACTTTGCAACAAGGAAAAAATATTAGCATAGAATAATAAGTTCATACCTTACTCAACATTGTTTAGGTTTTCCAAGGTTTCAGTGACTAAGTCCCAATGACAATTTAGGGTAGTGGGTAGTTTGTCCTGTCTAAAAAGCGCATCTTTTTGCATATGAGGAGCTTTGTAATCATTATTTCCTTTGACCTTCATTATCTCAATCATGCCTAATTGGAGTGACATAAATTTTTTGTTTGAATCTATACTAGAAAATGTGTCAAAGGCTTTTTGTGCATAGTCTGTATAAGCTCATTGATTGTTCTAGTCATTTCCATTTGTTGCAATGATTGAATAACACTAAAAAGCCCTAAGTCCAAAGTATTCAAGTTATGAGAATTACGCGGCTGATATGTCATACGAATATCAAACCCACCTTCAGAAGTCGCTCTACAAAATTCATCATCGTCTACACATATATGACAGAGTGCATTATCTTGTTGTATGTAAATTGTTTCACCTACACTTTCACACGACCATTTTTCTTTGATTGCCGGTAAAACCTTGTTTATCAAAATCATCTGATACACTTCTTTAGTTATGGAATTAATCATTTTGTAACAAGTGTTTCTGATGGCTTGTTGACACTTGACCTTATTGCAGGTACTTCATGAACTAGGGGGAACATGCCAATTTTTCCCGAATATGTCTCATTACCATCATCATCAAATCTAGGTCGAGCCACTGCGACTAAAAACATGACCTTAGTAATGTAGTTTTAGTTTTTGCACGTATGATGTGGGTCAGCCTCATATGATAAAAGGTAATATTTCTTGTTTTTCTTTTTTGTCATTTCGAACCATTTTTCATTTATATGGACAACATATACATTGACTTAAATTGTAGATCATGAGAAATGCTACTTTCCTCAAGCATGAACAAGCAAAATCTAAGACGACCTTTCATATTGTTTTCATTCAAATGTGGCTTTAATCCACTTGAATGTCGTCACAAAATCCCTTTTTTTGTTCCTCAACAATATATTCTTGTTAACACCTATGGTATGTCCTAGTGCTCTATATGTACTGCGCCTATCTAACGGTACGTCACGCACTTTTTCAATTATTTTTCTCAATAATTTTTTGTTCTTTTATGGCGAGCATCTCCACTTTGACGTATTTGTTTCCAAACTCGATAAATGGCATCATTATATATTGCTCCCATCATCATTATATATTTATATATATATGGGGAATGCTAATGCCCACACACTTTAATTTTAGAAGGTGTGTATTAGCATCCTACACTCATTTGCTTTGGACAAAAAAATACCCTTCTCTCTTTTTTAATTGCCATTAAATACATGTCCTTTATAGTAATTTCTCATCACATACATAGTTTCTCTCTCTTTCTAACAAAAAAAAAAATCCTTCAAGTTCAGAAAAAAAAAAGAAAGATTCCTTCACGTGAGTTGTTGTTTGTTACAACCAGAAGGTGGATTAATCCATGAAAACTGAGATCTAACTGTAAGCTATGGAAATTGACTGAGATGCAAACGCAATCCAACCATCAACAAAAGAAAAATCTTTGTACACTACGGTCAAAACAACATGGTCGGCCATGGCGGTGTCCTCAATAACTCTCACCATAGATAAACCGGCGTCAGAACAACGTCGTTCACCAGGCCAGACTACACCCTGACCTTTCCATCCTCCTTCCGCCAAACTGTATCGCCGTACTGGAGAATTAGAATTAGCTTGTGTTTTTTATTTTTAGAGAAGTCTGTGTTTTGTTAGAGGGGCGCGTGGGGAGTTTTTTTGGAAAGAGAGAAACTAACGAAATGGGATTGAATGCGTGAGAAAATTACTATCTGGAACATATATTTAATGGCAATTAAAAAAGAGAGAAGAGTATTTTTTATCCAAAGTAAATGAGTGTAAGATGCTAATACACACCTTCTAAAATTAAAGTGTGTGTGCATTAGCATTCCCCTACACACACACACACACACATCATCATTAGTTATAAACATTATCGTTCTCATCTTCATTATAATTTAACCATCATCACTCTCATCATTATTATAATATAAACATCGTCATTTCTCATCGTATATATATATATATATATATATATATATATATATATATATATATATATATATAACCTCAATCATCAACAATTTTTTTCACAGTTATAAGATTCATCATCATTACTCTCTATCAACTGGTTATGCCACTCTTATATCTCTTCAATAATCCAACCCTTACGCGTGACTCGTTTCTACGTCAACATCTCTCTATTTTGTTTTATTATTCATCTTACGGACATACTCTACTTCCTCATCTATTTCTAGGCACTCTGTATACTTTATTTTTGATATCATACCCTCATTACATATAATGTATCCTCTCTATACAACTAGGTTCTTCGTCACTATCGTTATTAACTCCTTCAAACTTATTCTTCTCATTAAAGCGGCTTTATATCTTACCTCGTTCTTGTAACACCCTCTCTAATTATTTAATTATTTTATTAGATGATATGGTATATGTTTATATATATTATATGATTTTGATGATTATGTGACGTATTTGTGACGTACTTGTGACGTGTTATTATTTTATTGTTTAATAAAATAATATAAGTGATGTTTATATGAATAGTTATTTGGTAAATAAATAAATTTGTTGGAAAAATAGAATTTTAAGAGATGGGGTTATATTTATAAATAAGAAGAGTTGTGAGGGTTAAGAGAGAATTAATTAAGTTGTGAGGGAGTATATAAGAGAAGTAGGTTAAGAGGAAACATTTTAGAAACGCGTACAGACTTTGGAAAAGAGAAGAAGAACGGTTCAAGAGAGAAGAGAAGCTAGGTTCCATTTCTGCACAATTTTCCAGGTAAGGGTGAGCCTAACTTCAATAATCTTAATTGTAAATCATCTGTTCTTGTTTGGCATAGAGCTTGGTGAAAGTTAAGATGAATTTGAGAATTAGGGATAAGGTGAATTTGTGATGAATTGATGAGGGTTTGATGTTGTAAGGCTGTAGAACTTGTTACAGAACCTAGATTATCCACTAGGATGACATTGCAGATGATTTAGGAGTTTGATTTGAGAGAATTGGCACGTTTTGGTGAATTTAGGTCTGAACCCGTGTGGGTTCTGAGATCGCTCGCCTGTGGCGAGTGATCACTCGCCGAGGCGAGTAGCCTTTGTTTGCTCGCGAGGCGAGCAGCATAGCTCGCCGTGGCGAGCTTGTCCCTTAAATTTTAGGACTTTGGCCCAAATGATGATGGTTTTGAGTGCCCCTATATTTATAGAGATGACCTGTGAAGTTGGTTTGGTCAAATTGAATTTAGAGAGCTTAAAAATGAGGATTTTTGGTGAAAAATGTCAAAAAGGCCGAGAGCACCCAGGATTGCTCGCCTCCAGCTCGCCCCCAACTCGCCTTTGGCGAGTGAGCTGATGCGAGTACTCGCCTGTGGCGAGCAGATCTACTCGCCGTGGCGAGTTAGTTGACCTTTGTCATGTTTTGTTGTTTTGCAAGCTGTCTCGCATAGGACGTTTAGAGGAACCCTTTGGGTAGAGTTAGTGTTGTTTTATACCCTTAGATGAGTTATGTAAAGATGATGCTGATGGTTCTATTAGGCCATTGATAAATGATGTGTTGTTGAAATAAGTGATGTATGAGTATGATGCTATTTGAATAAGATGATGCTATGTGTTGCAATGTGTATGTATAATGAGTTGATGTTCTGCCATGTATTATTATAACTGCATGTGTCAGTCTATAATTTGTAAATGACGTTTGAGACGGTGTATTAAGTTGTTAAGTGACGAGTCCATGCATTTGCATACTATGAGACGGTGGAGCTTTATGCTCAAAGCGACGGTGGAGCATTTGCTCAAAGCGACGGTGAAGCATATTAATGCTATAATCATATGGTACCACATGCATGATGTTGAGACGTTAGGTGTTGCATATAGTCGAGTCAATTATGACATATATGAGACGATGCTTGAGATGTTGATGTATGTTTGTGATGCTGCTTATGATGATGTTTATACCGATGTTATGATGTGATAAAATGTATATGTTTATGAGTTGGATGTATGACTGTTAATCTTGACATTTGATTTATATATTAATATTATTGTTGTGAATCTCACCCCTTCTGCTGGAATTGCCGCCTTGTGGGCAAGTGCAGGTACCCAGTCTTAGATGCGATGATGCGAGGAGTCTGTGTGAAGTAGGGTTGCTCTGATACGTAACGGGATGGGGTCTTTTGCATAGAGTCTATTCCTTATGTATCATGTTTTCAATAAATGTTAACTTTAAGACTTAGTGATGTTGAAACATTAATGTTTTTGAGACGTTTGATGGCTCTTAAGCCAAGACCTTTATGAAGGATTTTTAATTATGATTCCGCTGCTATATTTGATTTTTTATGCGAAGGATTAACTAATATTTACTTGGTTAAAAGATTTTGTTGTTGTAAAATGTGACACTCCTTTATGATGTTACTCTGATATACGTTTTATTTAAATGAAATTTTTAAGACGGGAAATTGGGGTGTTACAATTGGTATCAGAGCAGGTCGGTCCGTCCGGCCAAGTAGAGAGTCGAGTGACGTTGTCTTAGAGTTAGAATAGTATTATCGTATTATTCTGACTTATGTTTGTTTCCAGAGAACTAAGATGGCTGGTAGAAACGATGCTGCTCTTGCTGCTGCTTTGGAAGCAATGGCTAATGCTGTGGGTAATCAGAATAATGTTGGTGGAAACGACGAGACTAGGATGTTGGAGACCTTTCTGAGGAATCACCCGCCTACTTTCAAGGGGCGCTATGATCCAGATGGGGCTCAAACATGGCTCAAGGAAGTAGAGAGGATCTTCAGAGTCATGCAGTGTGATGATGTGCAGAAGGTGCGTTTTGGCACGCACATGCTCGCGGAGGAGGCTGATGATTGGTGGGTTAGTCTCCTACCCATTTTGGAGCAAGATGGAGCTGTGGTGACGTGGGCTGTTTTCACGAGGGAGTTCCTTAACAGATACTTCCCAGAAGATGTTCGTGGGAAGAAAGAGATAGAATTTCTGGAGCTTAAACAAGGAAACATGTCGGTGACTGAATACGCGGCAAAGTTTGTGGAGCTGGCGAAGTTTTACCCGCATTATACTCCTGAGACGGCTGAATTTTCGAAGTGCATAAAGTTCGAGAATGGCTTGCGTGCTGACATCAAGCGAGCCATTGGTTATCAGAAGATCCGCAACTTTTCTGAGTTAGTAAGTAGCTGCAGAATTTATGAAGAGGATACCAAGGCTCACTACAAGGTAGTGAATGAGAGGAAAACTAAGGGCCAGCAGAGTCGCCCTAAACCTTATGATGCCCCTAGAGATAAAGGGAAGCAAAGAGTGAATGATGAGAGGAGGCCCCAGAAGAAGACTGCTCCTGCTGAGATTACTTGTTAGACTTGTGGCGAGAAAGGCCATAAGAGCAATGCATGTACTGTTGATGTGAAGAGGTGCTACCGTTGTGGTCAAAAAGGGCATATCACTAATGACTGCAAATTTGATGATGTTGTGTGTTTCAACTGTAATGAGCAAGGACACATTGGTTCGCAGTGTAAGCAACCCAAGAAGACTAAGACTACTGGGAGAGTGTTTGCATTGAATGGCACTCAGACTGAGAATGATGATCGTTTGATCAGAGGTACTTGCTATATTAATAATACTCCTTTAGTTGCAATTATTGATACTGGTGCTACGCACAGTTTTGTTGCTTTAGATTGTGTTTCTTCTTTGGGTCTTGATGTTTCTAATATGAATGGAGAGATGGTTGTCGAGACTCCAGCTAAGGGTTCGGTGACTACTTCTCTCGTGTGTGTAAATTGTCCTTTATCTATGTTGGGCCGTGGCTTTGTGATGGATTTAGTGTGCCTACCTTTAAGTGGTATGGATGTGATTCTGGGTATGAACTGGCTAGAGTACAACCGGGTTCTTATCAACTGTTTTAGAAAGACGGTACGTTTTTCTTCTATCGAAGAAGAGTGGGGCGCAGAGTTTCTATCTACTAAGCAACTGAAGCAACTAGAACGTGATGGGATGTTGATGTTTTCGCTGATGGCTTCGTTATCTTTAGAGAATCAAGCGGTAATTGATAAACTGCAAGTGATGTGTGATTTTCCTGAAGTTTTCCCAGACGAAATACCTGATGTGCCTCCGGAGAGAGAAGTTGAGTTCTCTATTGACCTTGTTCCTGGAACGAAGCCGGTGTCGATGGCACCTTATCGTATGTCTGCTTCTGAGTTAGCAGAGTTGAAGAAACAGTTGGAAGACTTGCTTGAGAAGAAGTTTGTGAGACCTAGTGTTTCACCATGGGGAGCTCCAGTGTTACTAGTGAAGAAGAAAGACGGCAGTATGAGACTGTGTATTGATTACAGACAGCTGAACAAAGTGACGATCAAGAATAGGTATCCACTTCCGAGAATTGACGATCTGATGGATCAATTAGTGGGTGCACGTGTTTTCAGCAAGATAGATTTGAGGTCGGGTTACCACCAGATCAAAGTAAAAGACGAAGATATGCAGAAGACGGCTTTCAGGACCCGTTATGGTCACTACGAGTACAAGGTTATGCCTTTTGGAGTTACCAATGCACCTGGAGTGTTTATGGAGTATATGAATCACATCTTCCATGCATTTTTGGATCGGTTCGTAGTAGTGTTTATTGATGATATACTGGTTTACTCCAAGACTGAAGAGGAGCATGTTGAACATTTGAAGACTGTGTTGCAGGTGCTGAGAGAAAAGAAATTGTATGCTAAGTTATCTAAGTGCGAATTCTGGCTAAAGGAAGTGAGTTTTCTTGGCCATGTCATTTCTGGTGATGGTATCGCGGTTGACCCATCGAAAGTTGAAGCGGTATCGCAATGGGAGACTCCTAAGTCGGTTACGGAAATTAGAAGCTTTTTGGGACTAGCTGGTTATTATAGAAGGTTTATAGAAGGATTCTCTAAGTTAGCTCTTCCGTTAACGCAGTTGACGTGTAAGGGTAAGTCTTTTGTATGGGATGTGCATTGTGAGAATAGTTTTAATGAGCTGAAGAAGCGTCTGACAACGGCTCCAGTGCTGGTTTTACCGAAGCCTGATGAACCTTTTGTGGTATATTGTGATGCGTCCAAGTTGGGTTTAGGAGGTGTGCTTATGCAAGAAGGTAAGGTGGTAGCATATGCTTCAAGACAATTGAGAATTCATGAGAAGAATTATCCGACGCATGACTTAGAGTTGGCAGCTGTGGTCTTTGTATTGAAAATATGGAGACACTACTTGTATGGTTCAAGATTTGAAGTATTCAGTGATCATAAGAGTTTGAAATATTTATTTGATCAGAAGGAATTGAATATGAGGCAGAGAAGGTGGCTTGAGTTACTTAAAGATTATGATTTTGGTTTGAATTACCATCCTGGTAAAGCAAATGTAGTTGCAGATGCCCTGAGTAGGAAAACTGTGCATATGTCCGCGTTGATGGTGAAAGAATTTGAGTTGTTAGAACAGTTTAGAGACTTGAGCTTGGTGTGTGAAAGAGCACCTCAGAGCATAAAACTGGGAATGTTGAGAATCGATAATGATTTCCTGAAGCATATCAAAGAAGCACAAAAAGAAGATGTCAAGTTCGTAGATTTGTTGATTGCTGGTAACGAGGCAGTGGATGGTGACTTTAAGGTCGATGACCAAGGCGTGTTGAGATTCCGAGGTAGGATTTGCATCTCTGACGATGATGAAATTAAGAAGATGATCCTTGAAGAGAGTCATAGAAGTAGCTTGAGTATTCACCCGGGAGCTACGAAGATGTATCATGACTTAAAGAGGCTGTTTTGGTGGTCTGGTTTGAAACGCGATGTGGCACAATTTGTGTATTCTTGCTTGGTTTGTCAAAAGTCGAAGATTGAGCATCAGAAACCGACTGGTATGATGGTACCTTTAGATGTGCCAGAGTGGAAATGGGATAGTATATCCATGGATTTTGTGACGAGTTTGCCCAATACTCCTAGAGGGAACGATGCTATTTGGGTTATTGTTGATAGACTGACGAAGTCTGCTCACTTTCTACCGATTAACATTACCTTTCCTGTAGCTCAGTTGGCGGAGATTTATGTTAAAGAGATAGTAAAGCTGCATGGTGTTCCTTCGAGCATCGTATCAGATAGAGATCCAAGATTTACTTCTAGATTTTGGAAGAGTTTGCAAGAGGCGTTAGGATCTCAGTTGAGGTTGAGTTCGGCTTATCATCCGCAAACAGATGGTCAGTCGGAGAGAACGATTCAGTTGTTGGAGGACTTGTTGAGGGTTTGTGTACTTGAGCAGGGAGGGGCTTGGGATAGTCATCTTCCATTGATAGATTTCACGTACAACAACAGTTACCATTCAAGTATTGGAATGGCACCGTTTGAGGCTTTATATGGCCGGAGATGCAGGACTCCGTTGTGCTGGTTTGAGTCGGGTGAAAGAGTGGTCTTAGGACCGGAGATCGTTCAACAGACTACTGAGAAGGTGAGAATGATCCAAGAAAAGATGAAAGCGTCGCAGAGTCGACAAAAGAGTTATCATGATATGCGTAGGAAGGACCTTGAGTTCCAAGAGGGGGATCATGTGTTCCTGAGAGTGACTCCTATGACGGGTGTTGAACGTGCTTTGAAATCAAAGAAGTTGACTTCGAGGTTTATTGGTCCGTACCAAATTTCAGAGAGGATTGGGCCGGTGGCATATCGTGTTGGATTACCACCACACTTATCAAATTTGCACGATGTTTTTCATGTATCTCAGCTGAGGAAGTATGTTCCGGATCCGTCTCATGTGATCCAAAGTGACGATGTGCAAGTTAGGGACAACCTTACGGTTGAGACCTTACCCGTGAGGATTGATGATCGAAAGACGAAGACGCTGAGGGGCAAAGAGATACCTCTCGTTAGAGTTGTTTGGGACGGAGCGACGGGTGAAAGCTTGACTTGGGAGCTACAAAGTAAGATGCTGAAATCCTATCCAGAGTTGTTTGAACGAGGTAAATTTTCGAGGACGAAAATCCTTTAAGAGGGGGAGAGTTGTAACGCCCTCTCTAATTATTTAATTATTTTATTAGATGATATGGTATATGTTTATATATATTATATGATTTTGATGATTATGTGACGTATTTGTGAAGTACTTGTGACGTGTGACATGTTATTATTTTATTGTTTAATAAAATAATATAAGTGATGTTTATATGAATAGTTATTTGGTAAATAAATAAATTTGTTGGAAAAATAGAATTTTAAGAGATGGGGTTATATTTATAAATAAGAAGAGTTGTGAGGGTTAAGAGAGAATTAATTAAGTTGTGAGGGAGTATATAAGAGAAGTAGGTTAAGAGGAAACATTTTAGAAACGCGTACAGACTTTGGAAAAGAGAAGAAGAACGGTTCAAGAGAGAAGAGAAGCTAGGTTCCATTTCTGCACAATTTTCCAGGTAAGGGTGAGCCTAACTTCAATAATCTTAATTGTAAATCATCTGTTCTTGTTTGGCATAGAGCTTGGTGAGAGTTAAGATGAATTTGAGAATTAGGGATAATGTGAATTTGTGATGAATTGATGAGGGTTTGATGTTGTAAGGCTGTAGAACTTGTTACAGAACCTAGATTATCCACTAGGATGACATTGCAGATGATTTAGGAGTTTGATTTGAGAGATTTGACACGTTTTGGTGAATTTAGGTCTGAACCCGTGTGGGTTCTGAGATCGCTCGCCTGTGGCGAGTGATCACTCGCCGAGGCGAGTAGCCTTTGTTTGCTCGCGAGGCGAGCAGCATAGCTCGCCGTGGCGAGCTTGTCCCTTAAATTTTAGGACTTTGGCCCAAATGATGATGGTTTTGAGTGCCCCTATATTTATAGAGATGACATGTGAAGTTGGTTTGGTCAAATTGAATTTAGAGAGCTTAAAAATGAGGATTTTTGGTGAAAAATGTCAAAAAGGCCGAGAGCACCCAGGATTGCTCGCCTCCAGCTCGCCCCCAACTCGCCTTTGGCGAGTGAGCTGATGCGAGTACTCGCCTGTGGCGAGCAGATCTACTCGCCGTGGCGAGTTAGTTGACCTTTGTCATGTTTTGTTGTTTTGCAAGCTGTCTCGCATAGGACGTTTAGAGGAACCCTTTGGGTAGAGTTAGTGCTGTTTTATACCCTTAGATGAGTTATGTAAAGATGATGCTGATGGTTCTATTAGGCCATTGATAAATGATGTGTTGTTGAAATAAGTGATGTATGAGTATGATGCTATTTGAATAAGATGATGTTATGTGTTGCAATGTGTATGTATAATGAGTTGATGTTCTGCCATGTATTATTATAACTGCATGTGTCAGTCTATAATTTGTAAATGACGTTTGAGACGGTGTATTAAGTTGTTAAGTGACGAGTCCATGCATTTGCATACTATGAGACGGTGGAGCTTTATGCTCAAAGCGACGGTGGAGCATTTGCTCAAAGCGACGGTGAAGCATATTAATGCTATAATCATATGGTACCACATGCATGATGTTGAGACGTTAGGTGTTGCATATAGTCGAGTCAATTATGACATATATGAGACGATGCTTGAGATGTTGATGTATGTTTGTGATGCTGCTTATGATGATGTTTATACCGATGTTATGATGTGATAAAATGTATATGTTTATGAGTTGGATGTATGACTGTTAATCTTGACATTTGATTTATATATTAATATTATTGTTGTGAATCTCACCCCTTCTGCTGGAATTGCCGCCTTGTGGGCAAGTGCAGGTACCCAGTCTTAGATGCGATGATGCGAGGAGTCTGTGTGAAGTAGGGTTGCTCTGATACGTAACGGGATGGGGTCTTTTGCATAGAGTCTATTCCTTATGTATCATGTTTTCAATAAATGTTAACTTTAAGACTTAGTGATGTTGAAACATTAATGTTTTTGAGACATTTGATGGCTCTTAAGCCAAGACCTTTATGAAGGATTTTTAATTATGATTCCGCTGCTATATTTGATTATTTATGCGAAGGATTAACTAATATTTACTTGGTTAAAAGATTTTGTTGTTGTAAAATGTGACACTCCTTTATGATGTTACTCTGATATACGTTTTATTTAAATGAAATTTTTAAGACGGGAAATTGGGGTGTTACAGTTCTCACATTTGTCGTCGTCTATGCATCGACCATTCTCCTAACCTCAACTTCATTCTAATTTAAAGTTATTATCACATATTATCGTTACTTTCGACCTCAACAACTTTCCTCACCAAGACTTCATTATAATTTAAGGATTTATTCTCTCACTATCGGTCATCATTTTTATCGTCAAACATTAGAACTATTACCCCTTATCCTCTTTCATATTCATCTTTCTTTCTTCTAGTTGATCCCTATCCTAACTCACATCCTTTACTACCCCTCATGTCATTCATTTACTTCATACACAACTCCTTATCTTCGTTTACATTTCATCCTAACAATCCTCTCATTGTCATCAATAATCTAATCCTTAATGCGACCAACATCTCTCACCATATCCCTTTATTTAACCTACTCCTCTCTATCATCGTTTACATATGCCTCTTCGTGTTTTTATCGTTTTCATTTATGTTGACTCTTCTTCCCTTCAACCGAACAACTTTCCTACACTCACGCTCTTCATATACTCTCGTCGCTACATTTATCATGTACTATAATTTATTATTATTTTCATCTTTATTAGTTCGTGAATTACCCTCTTACAACTTTCTCTACTTTACCTTCAAGTCTTTCATAAGCATCATTTATTACATCGTCCATCATCGTCATATAACATTTACACTATCATCATATCTCATCATATTACAACATTAACATCTTATTCATTAATTAACGTCATATTTACATATTATATATATAGTTCACGTCTTCTTTAATTCAACGTCATGGTTAGAACACACATCCATCATTAGTTTTACCCCCATTGCCTACATCTTTTTCCCTGGTGACATGTCTTACCTTTCACTCTCAGTCTTAGGATATTTGTCACTCCATTTGTCCTCCCTCATAATGTCTTTTCCCTATTCTTTTAGGCTCATTAAGTTTAGAATCTTATCTCCATATATAGTTTCATCGTTACTGTCTTCTATTGTCTCAAACCACCATCACTGGTTCATGTTTTATACTCGTCATTACCTTGAGGTAATCACTTCTATTTATGCCTAAACACACTTTCTCATTTAGATATATAGTTTAAGGACCCTTACTTTTACTCTACAAGCTAACATCTTGCTTACACTCACTAATGCTTTCATAGATGTTTTAGAGTCCACTAAAAGGGTTATGCTGAAATTTCATGGAAAACGTAGCATGACCCACGTGTGGTATTTTAATTATAACTCGAGTTCTAAAAATATAAATGGAGTCCAACCAAAATAAAATTAAAGCAAACATCCATATCTACAATTTTCATGAAGAGGCCCAATCCTAATTCGAAACAAAAAGTGGTAGAAAGGTTAATTTTCCTAAGCTTGGGGAAAATGCACGACCCTGCTGACATCTGCTGACTGTTCTGTAGTATTTTGATCATATCTTGAGTTCTAGATGCTTAAATGGAGTCCGTCCAAAGGCTAGTGAAAGCTAACATCCATATCTACAACTTTCATGAAGACACATAAACCCAATTCAGAACTTAAACTTGCCAAACTGAGACAGTAAGAAACGCATGGTCCGTGCGTTTCCTGGGGTAGACCGTGCGTTTTGCAGAGTAACAGCAAAATCGCAGGGGGACCCTTTTCGAATCCATTTTTGATCTTATACTCTTCAAACTCGACCCTAATCTTCACCCCACGATTACCCTATCATTCAAACGCTACTTCTTCGTTAATCTACCGAATTATCCACTCTTTTTAAAATTAAATTTCAATTCAAAAACTTAAACTAGTTTCTCTCAATTCTCATCCTTAACACATCAACCTCCTCAACAATCTCATCATCGTCATGATAGCACTCCCACTCCAACCTCTTTACAGACCCAAAATAAATATATAAACCATGGAGATGAAGAGATTATCTCCATTTCCTCAAATCCGTCGGAATCTCCAATTTGGCTTGGTGTTGTTGCAACTAGGGTTCCGCGTCTCTCATTCTGCTTATCTTCTCTCTTTTCTCTAATCAACAAAACTGATTTCTAATCCCTAATATTCTTATTTATACATGGGCTCACTATTCGTTGTGGCCCTACCCCACTTATTTAAATCTTACTTTCTACACCTCCAACTCTTTATTTATCTTGTTTGGACTTCTTTCTTCGTTTCATTTAATTTCTCAAACCACTTCTAACTCAACATCGTTATCTTATTCTCTTTTCAACAACAACTCATCAAATATAACCAAAACAACACCAACCATAATGTTAATTAAACTTCACCTATTCAACATTATTGAATTAATTAAAATTAGAAAATTGGGGTGTTACATTTTATGCTACCGTTTGGATTAAGTTATTTTGAGCTTATGTAAATAAATAAACTTTTATGTATTATTCATAAGTTTATAAATGAAGTTTATGAAAAATCAGTTTATAAAAATACAATTTTTGTTATTGAGAACTTATAAATTAACATAAAAGCTAATTTATTTTCATAAACTCAAAATAAGTATAATCTAAACGAGCCCTATATCATGCATTACAATGAATACGAGACATGTTGTTTGACAACGACGACTGTGTGGTTGACTCCAAAACAATAACTGCTGTTGTTTTATCGAACAAAATTGATGTTACAGAGTTCGACCAAATAATTGCGGCATGTCATAACACTTTCCTCCTCTTTCACAAACTTTATAGTGGAGTTTAATCAACGACAAACAAATGTAGTTATTCATGCTCTTGCTCAAGAGACTATAGAAGTAGTTTCTACTCTAATTGTGAATGTTGAAATGCCGTAAGGATTCCTTTGTAAAAAAAAATTGAATAGTGGAAGAAAAAGAAAATAAATTTTAAAAATAAAAGGAAGAATATAGACTGAAGGAAAGGAAAAAGGAGGCGTGAAAGTGAAAAAGGAGTGGCAGGTGGGGACCACAATGGTCAAGAGTAAAGTTATGATAAAATAGAAAAGTTGAGACCAAAAAGATAGTATATGGTGACGACGGAGGAGGACCACCCTCTCTAGATTTTCCTCGTTAAGGAATCTTAACTCCGGTCACAGGCACAGTAATGATATTCCAGATATTTTATCATTTCAAATTTTCCCGTTCAAATCAAATTCGGCGTCTCTAGCAAAGATAGTCCACGGTCAACACTCAATATGTTGTACCACATTTTCTCCTTAACTCGAGGCTCACATTTTTTCTCAATTAATTTTTTGCCATAAGTGTTTCTCAATGAAATAATTAATTAATTTCTTACGATACGTGTAAAAAGCTGTCAAATTATAAATTTAACACAAATTACTACAACAGTAACAAAACACAAATTTTGTATTTGAGGAAGAAAACACAAATTATAAAATATAACTAGACTTTTCACCCGTGCGATGTACGAGTTTTCTCGACTATAATAGAGACCAATAAAGAATCTTTAATCCATAAGATCATAGATCGATCAATAACACAAATTAGATTATTAGAGATACAATATTACAATCAAATGATAATAAAAAAAATTATAAAGAAAAAAGATAAAAAGAATACAAATTATATTGTTGCGCGTGTCAATTTTATTTATTACTTTTATAGTTAAACATACAAAATTAATGCAGTTCATGGTTCCTAACAAATTATTTAGGGTAGTCGAGTTTGCATGGAAATTAGAGTATTCTATTTGTAAACGTATTAAATAAGTGTACAACAACTTGTCAAAAAAAAAATCTACAGAAACAGTAGGTTAAGTTGCTGCGAACCTAATAAAATTAATAAATAATAAGGATAAGGATTAAGATATTTAATTAAATTTTTGCTTTGAAAAATATTCATGGTTATTAGAGAGAAATGAAAAACATATATCATGCAAATATAGAGCTAAAATTTTAAGATAGAGTTGTTGCAAACCTAATAAGAGATCAGTGTAGGAAACAAATTAAGTTAAGAGTTAACAAAATTAATAAATAAGGATTAATAAATAAGAGTAAGGATAAGAATTAATATATCCATTAAATATTTGTTTTGAAAAATATTCACGGTTATTAGAGAGAAATGAAAAACATGTATGATGTAAAATTTTATGATAGAGTTGTTGTAAACCTGATAAGGGATTAATAGAGAGAAAAAATTAGCTTAAGACTTAACAAAATTAATAAATAAGGATAATAAAAATACTATTTATCCATATTTGTTGGGTTTAACGAAAATAACATGACGAATCAAAGTTTATACTCCATCACGAGACTTAAGTGTATTTTATTTTTTTACAAAACTTAGTGTATTTTGTATCAAGAGAAATAACAAACTAGATAAAAAAATCAAGAGCAATATGAGATACATAGATGCAAAATCGTTATTTGTCTTAAAGTCATTGAATCATAATCCTTAATATACCTCAAATAAGATCTTTATGCGGGATGAAGTGTCTTTATTGTTGTTTTATCTCGTTTTAGTCTGTTAAAAAAATAGTTTTTTTTTTGAGCAAAATCTATAAAAAAAAATTTTTTACGAACGTCGGTTTGATATGTGTAAAAGCAATTTTTTTTTTAATAGTAGAGTCTACCAATTTTAGAGGAAAGACTTTTAAAAAAACCTTAACCTTAACTATTCCGAAATACACGATAGAAGCATTATCATATCCAATATAATTTTTTATTGTCAAAAAATAATATCCAATATAATTTTTCAAAAATTGAATCTAAGATTAAATTGGCGTCTTGTGTTTTAAAAAAAAAGAGAGATCAAATTGGCGTCTCTAGCAAGATAGCCACGGTCAACGCTCAACATCTTCTTGTACCGCATTTCCTCCCTAAGCTGAGGCTCACGATTTTTTCAATTAAATAATTAATCAATATTTTACCATAAGTCTAAAAAACGGTTAAATAATAATTTTAACAAAATTTACAACAGTAAGAAAACATAAATTACAAAATGTAATATATCAATAAAAAATATTATTTATCAACATTTGTTAGGTTTGACTAAAAAAACTAGACTATCACAATATCACAAATCAATTTAATCTCCAACAAAAAGATATACATACCATCTTTGGAGAAATTCTATCTTAGACACAAACCCAAATCAAATTTATTTGGGCACGCACTCACAAATGAAATTTTTTAAAAGAGAATAAATTTAACTCATTTAAGTGATGTAACTAAATAATTTCTCTTTTAATTTTTTACATTTGTCTGTGTGCGACTAAATAAATTTGATTTGAGTTTGTGCCCATGTAAGAATTGCTCCCATGTATAATATGATTCATTATAAAGTGGAAAAATCTCAAAGACTTTAATGTAATTTTGTGTATTTTATCATAGAGAAAAATAATAAACATGATGAGACACTGAAAATAATATAAATAATATAAGAACTAGATAAACACAAAGTCATTATATCCCAATTCCCAACACACCTCAAATAAAATTAGTTTCAACAAATAGAATTTATAAAAAAAAATATATCTTTTTTCTGTCAGCATGCATGAAGGAGTCAAATCAGTCTTTTATTCTTTTCCTTGGCGCAGCTGGGCCATCCTGGACTTGAACCAGAGACCTCGTCCGTGAAGTATATTTCATAGGTCTAAAAATAAATTTTTGGTGGTAGAGTTTACCAATTTTAGATGAAAGACTTAAAAAAGAAACCTTAACCATTGCACCTTCCGGTAAAAATCATAAATAAAAAAGAACTTTTTAAATACATTGAATAATTAATGTATCTTGTCTATAAATGTGACTGATGTCTCAGTTATTCAACAAACCTAAAAAAATTATTTTTTCTTATAAATACAATCGGAAGGAACAACTATTTAAAAATTCATTAGTACATTGAATTTGAAATTGATATAACAAGAGAAACATTATCACATTCAATAGAATTCTTTAAAAATAGAAAACGAGATCAAATTGACCAAACCTTCGAATTATAGTTCAATTATCAACATATAAACTAGATGATTAATAAATAAATAAAAATGTTTTAACAAAGTAAACAATAAATTCACCTAAAAAAATAAAAAATACAATGATTCAATTCAACCATTGAGATTTGTAAAAAAAAAAAAATTCAACCATTGAGAATACATTGTTAATACACCTAAAAAAAATATCAAAGTAAAAAAGAAATTCACCTAAAAAAATGTATTAACAAAGTAACAAAAAAATTCACCAAAATTCTCATATTATTAGTTTTTACTTTAACCATTTTAACCAGCCATTTCAGTCCCTTTTTTACACTGACTGATTCCGCCATTCTTACTGTTTTCAGCTGTAGGTCACCAAGGTCGTCATATTTTTTTTTACTCTTTTCAACAAGTAAACAATACGTATAATAATTAATTAATGAGTATTAGTCTAAAAACTAGTATTAAAAAAGTATTAACTAGCTCGAAAGAAATTGCTTTGATTGTTCCTTTTTCAAAACCAAAACACGCGTGGCTTAACACGCAAACGTTTCTCGTTTCGTTTCATTCCATTCTTCACAGTTTCACACACGCTCCTCTCTTTCTTCAAATCCCTTAAATTCATTATTCACCCCTTGTCATTTCATCTTCATCTTCACACACTTTCTCTCTCTACACCTCTTTCTCTCTCTCTCTCTCTAGAAGAAGACTCTAACAAAACAAGAACGTGATGAATTCCGATTCCTCACCCGAAACGGCGTCGTACTGGTGCTACAGTTGCACACGCTTCATCAATCTATCAGATCACACCCTCATCGTCTGTCCTCACTGCGATAACGGTTTCGTCGAAGAGATCGCCGCCGGCGAGTCACCGAATCACCGTCTCAGTCCTTTCCCCGCCGACACCGTTTCTTCTCGTCGTCGTCAAGGCTTCCGTCGTCGCCGTCGTGACGCTGGTAGTCGTTCGCCTTTCAATCCTGTCATCGTTCTCCGTGGAGCCGGTGATGATGGCGCCGGAGAAGACGGTGCTGGTGCTGGTGGTAGCGCTTTTGAACTTTTCTACGATGACGGTGATGGTTCAGGGTTACGACCGCTTCCACCGACGGTTTCGGAGTTTTTGCTTGGATCTGGATTTGATCGGTTGTTGGAGCAGTTTTCTCAGATCGAGATGAATGGTTTTGGACGGCCGGAGAATCCACCGGCGTCAAAAGCGGCGATTGAGTCGATGCCGACGGTTGAGATCTGTGAAGAACACGTCAGTTGTGAATTACACTGCGCCGTTTGCAAAGAAGAGTTTGAGCTACACGCGGAGGCGCGTGAGTTACCTTGCAAGCATTTATACCATTCTGATTGCATTCTTCCATGGCTGACAGTGAGAAACTCGTGCCCGGTGTGCCGTCATGAGCTTCCTTCTGATCTCAACAATCCTCTTGAAACTAGGGTTTCTGGTCAAATTGATGAAGAAGCGATCGGGTTAACAATATGGAGGTTACCCGGTGGGGGATTCGCTGTTGGGAGATTCTCCGGTGGAAGAAGTGCCGGTGAGAGTCATTTTCCGGTTGTTTATACCGAGATGGATGGTGGGCTCAATGCCGCGAACGGTGGCACAGCTCCGAGGAGAATATCTAGAACTGTTAGAGCTCATAGGGTTAGGGAAAGTCATGGAATTGGAAGAGTTTTTCGGAATTTTTTCTCATTCTTTGGGAGAATTGGTTCTAGGTCAAATTCATCAAATTCGGCTTCTGAGAATGTTGCTTCTGTGAGCAGAAGCCGTAGCTTAGTGAATTCAATGTTCAATAGAAACTCGCGGCGACGTAGGAGAGCTTTGGAGTTGGAAGATTGATTCTATTGTAATAGCATTGACATTGCAATTTTGCAAAAAAAATACATTTTTTCTTTTGTTTTTTTGATTTTCAGTTAAGTGATTCTCAGATTATTCATATTGTAAATAGGTTGTAATTAGCAACTATAGAAGCAAGTTTGGTTTTCACATCTCTGTGGAGACTCATTTGGTTTTATTGAAAATCAAATTCAAATTCAAAATCAAAATCAATAGATGCTGTGCTTTTTGCTTGTTGGTCATTGAAAGCTGCAATTTGAAACTTGAGAACTGAGAAAGGTAGAATACTTTGGCTTTTGGATTTTCTGGTTGGCACCAGCTGTTTATGGCAGTTGACTGGACATACATTAGGGTAAAGCAGAATGATGCTTTATTCCTTATGAACTTAATTATTTGATTTGTTTATAGAATTATAATCATGTTAATCACAAGCTATTTGTGAGAATTCTTTTAATATTGTGTTTTTTGAGATGCCAATCTCAACTTGCACCATGAATATGCTTTGATTTTGTCTATATGCTGATGATAGTAAGATACACAAGTCACTTAATTTACCTCTTTTCTATCTCTTGAAAGTTATTGAGAAGATAGCATAAACCAGATAGATATGAAATGAAATGCAATGTTTTGTGTCCTTATGCAGGATTTTCATGATTACTGTTTGAGTTTGGAATTGGTTTGGTTGCACCATGATTTGATTAATGGGATCATGGTCATTCTTGCTTGATAATAGAGTTTGCCTCTAGGCTGTATCTTCTGTTCATGAATTCCTCTAGCCAACATTTACTCCTAGCAACATCTAGTTGTCAAAAGATAAAGGCTATCTTTTTTAAGTTCCTTTGTCAAGTTATCTCTATTCTCTACAGTTTTTGGTCTGATGTTTGTGCTCTTTTTGTTAACTGTTTACATGTTAGAAAACTACCAAAAGTTGTCGGTATACCATTTTTTGGTTGATTGTTGGAGTTTAATATCTTTCTAGCACTTCAAACTGAGTGTGCAATTATGAATTTTGGCACGTCCTGTTTGAGTTGTAAGTTTCATGATCAATAATCAAAGCATTACTACAATGATATTTTCTTCATGATTGAAACACATCCCTAAGTCCACCTCGAAGAATAATAGTTGAGAATTAGCACTCTTCAGGTTGGGGTGATGCCATAGACTCGACATGGGTCATATCCATGGCACTTGATGGAAAATGAAGTGAAACACCTTAAGACTGAATGAGAAAAAGGAAGTTGCTTTTTGACTAATATTAAGAAGTGCGTATGACTCCAATCAAGAAGAGAAGTTTGGAGCAAATTAGTTGCTGAATTTAACCATGAAATGATAATTGTGTTGAAACAATGTATGCTATCAAGTATAAATGAGCACAGAAAGGTAGCATTCTCCCTTGGAATGCGAATTACCAAACTTGGTGAGACCAAACATTAATCTCACCTGACTATTCAAACACTTTGAAGTAGTTGAGCAGAAACGGGTTAACAAGTTAGAATGTGAATATGAGTCTCAACTTAAATTACCATTGTTAAGTTTGTCGATTCTAATGCATCTCACACAATGATACACTTGCAATTTATAATGTATTCCGTTATAAGTTTGCCTTGTTTTTAGTTGCTTACATATGAGAAGGAAATGTATCCCAACTTCCATTTGATGTTCAGAGAAACGAGGTTGTAGAAAGTCCTAAATTAAGTATTTGATAACGATATAAGCAAGCTTATCCGGATTAATTTAATAGCCCATGTGTCACCTGATAAAAAATTGTGTCAACTTGTTGAGAAAGGAATGTATGGCTTGTTTAAGAAGGTGACAGAAGTTCTATTAGAAGAAAAAATAATGGATAAGGATTAGGGTGATGTTTCAAACAGTGACTGGAGAATATGTGACACAATCAAAAGGATTCTGAAGACAAAAATATAAGAGTTCGGTAGAGCTTCTGTATAAAAAAAACTCTAATTTTTTTTGGCAACAAAAGGGAAAAATAAATAAAACTCCAATTGTTATACTGTCGCCAGTTCAAAGATCTGAGATATACACATCAATTTGATGAAACAACTTTTTTGAGCTTGCTTGCTTATATTATGTGCTAAATTTTGATTTTGACAGGATGACATTTGATTATTTTAAGTTAATTGGACAACAAAACATCTAATTTGGCACATGAGTTCATGTTATTGCCATTCCATTCATAGTAGATAGTGAGATTGACCCTTAGATTAATCGATCTTTAAACCAAATACTGTGTTTAAAAAAATAATATGAATTCTCTTTGATAAGTGGACATAAGTTTATTTTACTAAATTATATTAATTGTAATAGGGCGAGAATAAGCTAAATCAGTTAGTAGGGGCCTACGATCTAATCTATATTAGGCTAAACAGTAAATAAATAATATAATTGCTATTATTGTATTAGAGGTTAATGAGTTGGATTCAAATTTGGTTTAGGATGACGTAATTTGATCTATGTAGCCGACCTCACTTAGTGGGATAAGGCTTGGTTGTTGTTGTATTATTATATTAAGTTGTGTTTTGGGTTAAAAAAAAATTGCTATCATTTTTTAAGTATACTATATACGACAATGCGGCAAAATACTATCAATGAAGTACATATTTTTGAATTCCTTCAAATAATAGATATTACACATTCTACGTCTCATGTCATAACTACACACTGGTGTCAAACATATATGTTTATGAGTATTTTTTGGCTTAAGGAAAGTAAACAAAATTTGAAACACAAATCAATGTTTAACTAGTGAGATGACGGGAGTCTGAACAAATTAATAGGTAGACTAACAAATTTGATGGTTGAATTTAAAAAATGTCTCCGAGCAAACTCAGATTTTATGTCGAATTGTTGAGATATTAAAAGACTTGAAATAAAAATGATATTTGAATAAAAAAAAATTGAAAGAAAAAAGTTTAAAGTTAAAAGACTGAAATGTAAATGACATGAAAATTAAATTACCGTAGTTAAAAAGAGGCTTGGATGACATGACAAAAGTAAAGGAATTTAAAGACAATGTTCTGAAAGATAAATTTGTTGAAAACGTACAATATTTTGATTTGAAATTATATTAATTTAAAGAAATGCAAAAGATGGTGGAAAGTTTACTTAAAACTCTAGTAAGCTTGAGTATGATTCTGGTTTAGGAGTAGACTTTATAAATTAATTATCTAACCATTTGTTCTTCGTGAAAACTTTTATTCAGAGAAAGGAAGCAAAGTAACCGCCACTTTAGTGACATACCACAATCATGACAGTTATTTTGCTGAGCTATTTTCAATAAATCGTGCGTTGTGAGTCGACACATGCCCCAAATTTGTTCTTCGTTGACTGATATTTCGTCAATTGGAGTCTTAGCATGAGCTAAAAGACCCATTTATCCACTACCCGTATTGATAAGGAGAGTGCTTGAGGTTCATCGTGTTATTTGGTTGTGCCTTGCAAATTATCTTATGTGTCGATTTCTCAATTATTGTAGAATTCTTCTGTGTTTTGTTCAAAAGTTTGACTTTATGTTGACTTGCAACCTTCTTCGACAAGTTGTAAAATATATTCAACAACATCTATTCAAATTAGTTGACTATTATGTGAAATTATGCATATTGAATTCCCTACAAAGTTGATGTAATGTGTCACAATGAGAGTATGAAGAGAACCACATGCATAATTTTTCTTTTTAATATTTAAAAATGAGTTATTTAATTTAAAAACTCACATTTTTTCTTCTAAAAAACGTAAGATAAAACTCACACACACTAAGTACTGTGAAGAGGAGTAACTGATGTTTCAAAATGTGAATGATTTAAAATATTAAGGATGAATATCAGGAGATCATATATGAATTTAACTCTCACGCTACTTTTAATCTCATTGAAGGAGTTCCTCCAACTCATAATTATGCTTCTATTGTTGATTATATTGTGAGCTTCAAATGTCTCTTAAAAAATATTCATCTCTCATACCTTACGTGAAGGGAGTTCAAGCGTCGATTGGTTAGTTAACTTTACTTCCATGAATGGCAATTTTACCATGTTCTTCTCTTTGACGAGTCCCTTTGGTAAATACAACAATACTATGAGGATGAAGTCGTTAAGAGTGGTACAAATCTTCTCCTGCCCTTTTTGTGCGGCTACTTAATTTGCCTTAATATAAACCATTCACTTGTGCTATTGCATGCGATTGTGAGTGTTTGAATGGTCAAGATCTGCGTTGAATCATCACCACCGACCATGACCTAAATGACCGACCATGGTCCAGATGACCACCGATTCATTAAGAGTGTAATTTTTTTCCTATCTTTTTCTTTTCCTATATTAAATTAAATAAGTGAAAAAAAATTGCAATTAAACTTCATAATTTTTTCACTTTCATTTTTGGTTTACAAACAACATTTCCCATTCCGTCACTATATACCCCACCGCATCACACCACACGAACAACGTAGAAACTAACAAAGCAACGCCTTAACTTTACTATACACTACAAACAAAGTACACAACTTCTTTCCATTCTCAGCTACACTCCATTCTTATTTTCGTGTAAGTATTTTCAAAGCGTCGCTTTCTTACCTTAATTGTCACTGTTTTCGTAACTGTACAATGTTTTTTTGATGCTGTGAAAACTAGAACAGTCCAGAAACATGAACCAAAGAGTAGTTAAATTAGCTTATGCCATTAAATATTCATATATAAATGCACTATCTTGGATTAATGACTGAAATTTGATGATATTCTCAGCACATGAAGAGCTATGTTGTGGTTTTAATTTTGTTGGCTGTAGTTATTTTTCTCCCTTATTATTGGTGATTGTGTTTTTCCTATTTCTATTTACTCTTCAGGTATACATTATGATATTTAGTGTCTTCAAAGTTTGAGAACTTGTCTGAAATTGTTTTTTTTTGTACAATTTGCATTTTCGTTTATCATCGATGAATTTTTTGCATCAAAATATAATCTTCAAAGATAGACGGCAAGAGTCCCGTATTAGATGAAAAGCCTGAAATTGTGTTTACAATTGGTGGTTAATCCTCACCTTACATGAACCGTTTTGTAAGGGAGAGTTAAACTCAACCCAAATTCTAAGACGACATCATAGCTTATCAATGGTCCATTATGCCATTGCCACTTGCTATGAGGCCACTCGGTCATGCTCTAGATGTCTGGTCCTATGCGTAAGGGGGGTTAGTCATCATCTTATAAGGCGGTGTTGTAAGAATAGATTCGTTTAGCTTTAAAGTGTAGTTTTGCATGCTATGTATGTATGTTGATGAAGCCAATTATCTATTTGTAGGCCGGTGTTGTAAGAATAGATCCGTATAGCTACGAAGTGTAGTTTTGTAAGCAATGTTTGTAGCTTAATGAAGCCAATTATCCATTTGTTAGCTGGTGCTGTAAGAATAGATTTGTTTAGCTTTAAATCGTAGTTTTGCACGCAATGTATGTATGTTGATGAAGCCAATAATCTATTTGTAGGCCGGTTTAGCAAGAATAGATCCGTATAGCTAGAGAAATGATATTTGTACAACCATTTTATGACAACTTTTGAACAACTCTCTCTCATACTGAGATCATGTGTTTACTCTCTTTCTTCCTTTTTTTCTTTCTATTGTTGTTGACCAATACGAAGAGAGAAAACGAAGGTTGTCACCAAATGGTTGTAAAAATATCATTACTCATGTTTGTATAGCTTAATGAAGCCAATTATCCATTTGTAAGCCGGTGTTGTAAGAATAGATTCGTTTAGCTTTAACACGTAGTTTTGCACGCAATGTATGTATGTTGATGAAGCCAATTGTCTATTGTAGGCCGGTTTTGCAAGAATAGATCCGTATAGCTATGAAGTGTAGTTATGTAAGCAATGTTTGTAGCTTAATGAAGGCAATTGTCCATTTGTAAGCCGGTGTTGTAAAAATAGATTCATTTAGCTTTAATGCGTAGTTTTGGACGCAATGTACGTATGTTGATGAAGCCAATTGTCTATTTATAGAAAAGTTAGTCAAGACCAGGTGCTAAAGGTTGGATTTGCTTCAAAAGTGAAAATGGTTTTTGTTATGATTAATCATTAATATGTTAAAGTTTTGCAACTTCGGAGTTGCGTGTCTGGAAATCTGTTGAGTTGCGTGTCTGAAAATCTGTAGAGTTGCGTGTCTGAAAGAGTTGCGTGTTCCTTGAATGGATATAATCAGTTCAATAAATTTTGATGCTTTAAAATATCAATCACCAAAATTATTTTGATAAGCGTATCCTGGTGTAATAAATTAAAGGTGTAATACTTGCAGGTTGTGTTGTTATCAATTTTCGGCTGAAGTCATGAGTTTTGCTTTTCGAGGGAGTAGGGGAGATATTGAAAACGGATTTTCAGAATATGTTCCTGAGAGAACCTCAACGGTATGCTTACTTATTATTGTTTATGTGCGTTGATACTTGATGTTAGTCTTTGTACAACGTGCTTGTTTTTTTTCTTTCATATAGCTCAGACTGTACATAGTTAGATTGTGATTCTTATGCTGCTCTTTTTTGCCTCAGCGGGTTCATCCATCTCGGCCAGTCCATAGCAATTGGCTAGTTTTTCTTTTTGCAGGTGAGCAGGGTCTACATGGATTAATTTATTTGAGTTTATCTACTGACATAAACACTTGCCAAACTGTTTTCGAGAACTTATGGAAACAACTTATGATTTGCTCATTAGCGTTTTCAGTTTGTTTCCATAAACTTTCCAGGATAACTTATGAAAACAATTCATAGCTTATATGAAAATAATTTGACTTTATTTTATTTTCATTATAGAAATAGCTTATGCATAGCATTTATACGATAAGTGCTTAATTAAGTTGTTTATCTGAACATGACCCTAATGCTTTATTGCTTCATATATGTAGAATCTCAATGGATATTTGACTTACTCATACTATTTTTGCAGTTATTATGATATTTGTGATATTATACTCCCCTCAGATGTTATATTACTTTTTGGTAAGTAATTACTTAAAATTTAATGTGTATATGCTACTAGATTTCATATTACCATTGACCCTTATCCTTTTCAGCGCTGGATAATATTGACGGTCTTTGTGATGGTTACAAGTCTGAGAGCGTATGCAATTTATCTACATCTTCGAGCACAGGCCAGGGCTCATGCTGCAGCAGCCTCTGGGATAATTGGTCATGCTGAATTACGACTTCACGTGCCACCATCTATTGCATTTGCAACAGGAGGAAGATTGCAAAGACTTAGACTCCAGCTTGAACTTCTTGACCGAGATTTTAATGAGATAGGTATTATGCTTCTGAATTGCACTTTTGGATGTGTAACTTTTCATATTCATTTAAGTTGACAATACCAAAAGAAAATGCCTTTTTGTTCAAATATGCATTTTCATTTGCTTTTTGCTTCATTTTGTGGCAGACTATGACACTTTGAGAACTCTTGCTTTTGGTACTCCTTCAATGACTGAGGAGGAGATAACTGCCTTGCCTATTCACAAACATAAAGTTACTGGCCCAATAACGTAAGTTGTGATAGTTTCTTAAAAACTTTTAATGCTAATGAATCATAAGAAAGGTTAAGTGGTTAATACTAGGTTATTGAGAAAAATGTTCTCAGTGGTCTGTTTCTTATTTTATATTTTCAAGGTTCTTGTAGAAGGTTAAGTGGTTTAACAGGATTTGTTTTCTCCATTTTGCGTGTCTGCGTTTTTTTAATGAAATGCTAAGCCATGGTAAATAAGTTGACATAATTTGTCTATATTAACAGAGACGGCTCCACCGGTTCGACATCCTCCTCTTCAGAGGCAGCTGAGGTAAACATATCTGTTATCTAAACCTTTGCTTATGGTTTATTTGGTCCTACTAAGTTGTTTGAGTTATGAAGGAGTTTCATGTTAGTGATGATATCAATGCATCTATTGTTGTTTGCTTCGGTAGTTAGCTTTATGCACTCAATGGCTCCACAACTTTTTTATTTTCCTGGAATAGGAAGAGATTTTAGTTTGTTTTTCCAATGTTTGAATCAGATTAAACAAGATTTCAAAGGAGAAGAGGGAAGTTCCAATGATCAAGAAGATGGGTTGACATGCGCTATATGCTTGGACGAAGTTCAGGGGGGGGAACTTGTGCGTAGCTTGCCATGCTTGCATCAGGTTTAACGCTACCTATCTTTTGCATTCATCATTTTCTCTAAGTATCAGGTTTATATCGTGTTAATTCAATGCCACCTACAGGGATGTAAAGTTGTCTGCTCCTTAATTTTCTCCTAACATTCCAGTCAAATCCATTAAATATTTCACCAAACAGTTTTCTGTGATGTTCCTAAGGATACCTTACACATGTCTCTGCCATATTGAAAAAATGGTGCAGTTAATGCGGTCAGCAAATTAGAGCCGTTGGACAAATATTTGAGAGCTCATATTTTGAGTCCGTATACTGAATCCGGTTTGTTGAAAATTGGAATACTGAGTTTTCAAATCTTTATCCAACGACTTCATTCACCGAGTGCAGTATCTACACCATTTTTTTATGTCAAATGTCAATCAAGTAACTAACCTTGATTAATTTATAAAATTCGCTACTGTTTTTGTTGAATTAAAGCATGATTGCTGCACTTTACTTCAGTTACAACTCATTCCTCAACTTTAGCAATATAACGTTACTCAAAGCTGCAAGTATTTGGTATGTAATGTGCAATACATAAATGATTAATTTATTTCTTTCTTTCTATCCAGTTTCATGCCAACTGCATCGATCAGTGGCTCCGGCGAAAACGAACATGTCCTGTATGCAAATATAAGATGGGGGCGGGATGGCTAAGCAACAATGCGTGCGAGTGCGAGTCGGATGATTCAGATATCGTGTAGTATTATTCAGATATGGCTGTGAAGTGCGCTATGTCCTGAGTTATATAAATATATGTATATATTTTTGGAATTGGACCGTACCCTTAGCTTGGCATGAATATTTAAGAATGTAATATATCTATTAAAGTAATGAAGGGACATATTCTTAATTCTTCATATTCCTGAAATGTGCACCACTTAAAATATATAGCATGAATCAATTGGAAGGTGAAGCTTGTGTGAATGTGTGATTGCAATATTAGAGCATTAACTTGAAGGGTTTGCTCAACCATGTTTTCAGCTGTGTAAGAAATTTGCAGGCTTTGCGATGCATATACACACTTTTGCCATTGTGGTTAGTTGCAGTGTGTAATCATACAATAATGCGTAAATACGTAGATCTTACAAAGTCACCAAAATGTCTTTCACTTTTGACTTATCTTTTGCGTTCAAAGAAAGAAAAGGATAAAGTTTCTAGATGGAATTAGGAAAGGTATATTCCAGTATTAAGTTACAGACAAATAAACAAACCAAATAATATACCAGTAAAAAAAACAAATAATAATATAACATGCGGGTATGAACCAATGTTTTAACACAAATTGATCTAAAAAAATGAATGAAACATGTTATTTATGCACAAATTGATCTCAAATTATTTTTTTATATAAATCTTTATAAATTGGACAATTTCTTTAGATTTTTTGATTATTTCTTTGCAATTTCTTACGTAAACCCTATAAATATGTTGCAATTTTTTTTTTGCCAGACTTTATTATAATCCTGGCTCCGCCACTTTGAGCTATGATTTGAGGACTTTGCCCACCCAGCTGAGAGAGTTGATCATCTATTATTTTCCTGTAAATGAATATGATTATTTTTCAAGGAGTGGTTGCTGATGCTATTTCTAAACTGTCGCGCCTTAAAATTTTGTCCTGAGGTGGTTCTATGAGTATGAACACACCAAATAGACAAGATACGGTGAACAATGCTGTTTTTTTTTTGTCAAAATATATTTTGTGAATTTTATTATTATAGAAGATAATTTTTGTAAAACAAAAGTTGAGTCGTATCATTAACCAATTTCGTAATTGAATAAACCACAAAAATGTACACTAAAAAAATAGAAACTTATACGGAGCAATAGTTATTTCGTGGAAATCTGTTCGTGTGATATAGTGCTGCTCGTTAACCACTTTTGGAAATCTATTTTTTTTTTTTGAAGGAAATCTAATTTTCATTAACCACTTTTTTTTTGGGTACAATTAACCACTTTTATTATTTCGTTAAAAAAAAAATGCGAGGTCTTAACCATTATTTTGCCTAGTTTTAAAAAAAGGACCTGCTTATATTTATCTAAAATAAGTGGTTAATGCTATGTATTTTTGTGGTTAATGAAGTAGTCAAATTGATTAATGAAATTTATGTCAAAAAAATTATTAACAAAGTTGTAAAATTGATTAATGACACAACTCAAATTTTGTGTTATAAAATTCATCCTCTATTTAAGAAAAAAAATGCGAAAAAAATAGCGACAAAAAAAGAAGAAGCGATTTTCATTGTATAAATAGGATAAAAAATGTAGGCATCGTGTTGTCGAGAAAGTGTGTTCATATAGAATTACATGTGTTCATTGTAGGTAATTGCTCTACGATCGTAATTCACGATTGAATAAACATTATCAGATCTTAACTCCTAATCGACTTTCTTACATTGGATCGTAACTCACGATCGACTTATTTCAGGGATTGAACAATCCAAAGGGGGAATATAGCGGTCTTCTCTATCGTAAAGGTTGGGAAAATTGCTCGTTAGACACTTGTACTTTGCTCACATACACCTCAAATTGACGAAAATACCCCCACCAACAATTAATTACCATTCGCTATGGATCAGTTAGTTTCTGTTGCCAAGAACGACAGTTATGTATTAGTTACAGAGAAAAACATAGTTAAGTTCGAAAACTCAATTTTATGTGTAATTTATGAAACTACTTCGTATATTCATTCATTCCTTTCTACATTCATTCAATCCTTCATTCTTTCATTCATAAAATTAGACAAAATTCATCAAAAAGTTATTCATTAATTCCAAAGTGCATATAATTGTTTAGGTATATGGAATACCAACATTCATCAATTCATCATTTACTTAAAGCAAAAGTAAAAAAAATAAAAATGAAATAATAATCATTTGAGCCCCCTCCTCCGCCATAGTTCCAACACTCCTGATGATCCGCGATGTATCCAGAGTATCGCCATCATGCTCCTCTTCAATCAATACCTCCATTTTTTCAGCCTAGGGGGTTCTTCCTCGACAGATGGCAGTACCTTAGGGTGAAATACCCGATAGAAACATGATATGTATCCCGGTGACTCTACCTTCGAACCTCAACCACCCTCATGTATAACGTGCAACAAGAAATCCCGAAATTATTGACCAACACAAAACACATTAATAACAGCTAGCTCTGAAGGATGTCTCAAAATGTCAAACGAATTGAGGCTAGAACAGAAGCATGCACATGATTCCAAAACCAATTCATATGCATTGGTGGGTGTTCCAACTCTATCTTCTTGCCATGTGCGATGCATCGAAGTACACGTTCGCATCCCTGAAATACAAAAATCAATTAAATAAATATAAATATGAAAAAACACTTGAATTTTGATCAACAAATCCTGGCGGCATTATGATGCAAGAAAGGCAATATAGAGAAAACA
Organism: Medicago lupulina; assembly: GCA_958299785.1. Classification (NCBI taxonomy): domain Eukaryota; kingdom Viridiplantae; phylum Streptophyta; class Magnoliopsida; order Fabales; family Fabaceae; genus Medicago; species Medicago lupulina. The sequence goes on from OY283142.1 coordinate 27,385,909, forward strand.
ATAATGTAATTGATCAACAAATACCCAATAAAAGTCATCAATTTAACTAAAAAACCTTAAAATATGAGCCATTAAAAAAAACCCAAATATATAAAACTAACAATGTGTATGCATAGGGACTTTGAACACTTTTAATTTCTTGTCTTTGAAGAAATTTGATGGAGTTTTCTTTCTTGGAGTTTGGAGGGAGTATGGTTTATGTTTAAGTGCTTTTGAATATGTGGGTGTTTCTATTTCTGACTCTGATATATATATTCAAGCGGAACGACAATTAACAGTCATTCGTGAGCGAATGGAAATTAACTATTGTTAGGGAGTGAACAATAATTAGTTGTCGCCGAGAGCATTTTGGTTAGTTTGGGGTGCCTCTGAGCAAAACATAGGTGCCTAGAGAGCAATTTTCTAAGGTAGGTAGGGGATTGGGCTTGCAATTTTCTGGTTGGTCTAGCAGCCCATTAGGCTGTTTATTATCCAATATACTCCATTTAATCCATTTTTACTTATAAATTAAGGTATATTAATATGGCTTGATGTACAAGGTACGCACATGTAACATATAAATCACCAGTTAGCTGCTAATAATGGTTGATAAGTTATGTTGGTCCCCAAAGAAATTATGTATTTCACAAGTCCAATTTACCGAATAGTTCATAATTTGTTGTCAATGTTGCTTTTTTTTTCCTGATAATTAATGGCTTTCTAAGTCTAACTATGTTAGTGATAAAGACTATGATAGAAGCATCAAATATTGATTATAGATTAATTATTACCATGATAGGATCCAATATCTCTACCTCACAACACAACACCAACACTTCCTTTGTCTTCCTCGTTAAAACAAAAGGTGGATAAAATGTCCTTCTCCTTCTTGCTCTTACTTTCTTTACGGTAAGTTGAGAAAGGTACAACATAGTCTATAATATATATTACCAACCAGACACACCGATTTAAGTCTTTCATGAAAAGGATATGGCTAATTATTGTGACTTGAACTAAAATGTTATTTTTATGAGACAGGTAAACATGAGTGTAGCAATCTGAACTATGACTTGATCACCAAGTATAAACAGTTAATTAGAAAATTTCCTTTTTCTTGTTATTTCACCAGTAAACGAATTTAACTAACTATAGCCAATTCTTCAAATTTATAAGAAAATAGTCTCCATTAAATACTCATATATTATTCCTATAAGTTCTGCTAATTAAATAGGCATAGCTTTAACATATTATGATTTTAGGTGTTCGTGTATTTTGATAAATCTCAGCACATCTTGTGCTTTGGATTCTTGTGTTAATAATACTTTTGCTTCTTAAAAAAAAGTCAAATGCATCTAAAGGTCCTTTAAGTTTTTCATTTTCCCCAAAGTGGTCATTTAAGTTTCAAAAGTCCCAAACAAGTCCTTTTAGTTTTTGAATCGTTTCAAACAAGTCCTATTGTAGATAGCATAGTTGGTAATTGCTTCCTTGAACTCATCTTTAGTACCAAATCTGGCTCCTAACACCCACTTAAAATTAGTCATCTTTTTAGGCATGACAAATGGTGGATAATGCTCTTTGTTGCTATCATCTGAATCATCACCATCATCCTCTAAAATGACTTGTTTGAAACGATTCAAAAACTAAAAGGACTTGTTTGGGACTTTTGAAACTTAAAGGACTTGTTTGGGACTTTTGAAACTTAAAGGACCACTTTGGGAAAAACAAAAAACTTAAAGGACCTTTAGATGCATTTGACCTAAAAAAAATTATGCTCTACATCAATCCTATTTTGAGAGGCATACTAATTAAGTTTTTATATTAGGTATAACTCAACGATACAAAATTGCCTTATAAGTATAAGGATTGTCACTATTTATAAATTCAAATCAAACCATATATCTTTATACACCTCTCATGCCCATCAATATTGAACTTGATGCCTGAATATAAATGGCGGGTGACTCGAATCAATAAACTCTGATACTACAATATTAGATTTTTATATTAGATCTAATTCATCCTTACACACATCACATAAGAATTATCTTCACTTCAAACTTAAATTTAACTAAATCATATTTTACAATACCAACTTCATTCAAAATCACATTTATCAACACTCACACGTTACACACTTAATATACATGTTACTACCCACATTATTTATTTGAATCAACTCAGAGGCTTGTCTTCACTCTTTTTTAGTAAAATGTATTTCTTTAATTTTTCTAGCAGGTCATTTTTATAGATGAAATAAAATTTGCAAAAACGTGTGATGAAATATTTGATGTTGGATCGATGCACATAATTGGACAAGAAAGAAACTTGAATTTAGGGAGTAAAGATTAGGGCACGTAATTGAGACACTACTTGTAAAATAAACGTTAGTGGCACTCAAAATTTAGAAGAGAATGGGACCTTACATAGTTGGTAAAAATCAAAACTCTTGAATGACTTACGACCAAACATTAATTTGTACTCAGTTCTTGTATATAAATAAGCATGTTTCCAGTATCCTCATGCAGCTCATAGTGACTAATGCAATAAAGATATATCCTTCAACTATCTTCTACTCATTCAAGGTGGCAATGCATATCAAAATGATTGTCACTGTTCCATTATCAAAGGCTCTTTTTGCAGCTTTTCTCTTTGTCACCACCTTCCTCTTAACCTCCCCTAAATTTGTTCTGGCTACTTCACAGCATGGAAGTGTTACAAGACACTACAAATTTGATGTACATACACTTCATATTATATAAATTAATTCCTTTCAAATATTATCACTAGTTCACTATACAATGTAACAAACTTAATTAAATAGCTTAAAACCTATCAAATTGTATAACATATGTTATATAGTATATCATTGTTTTTATTATTTCTGCAGATTAGGTTGGAAAACGTTACCAGGCTGTGCCACACAAAAAGCGTGGTTACCGTGAATGGGAAGTTTCCGGGTCCTCGAATTATTGTTAGAGAAGGGGACAGATTATTGGTTAAGGTTGTTAATCATGTTCCAAACAATATCAGCCTGCATTGGTAAGAATATTTTTTTTATAATTATTGGTAATTTTTCCTATTTTTTTTCAAAGAGCCTAATTAGGGTTTGAGCCGGTGCCCCAACATATCAAATGTCAGTGTAGTTTTCACCATGAGTTTTACTCACACACACAAATTTTTTGCATTTCTATTGTATGTTGTACATCTTGGATCTAGTTAGGACATCCACGCATGAAATGAATTATTGTACTAATATTGACAATAATGGTGAATGCATGCATGATGAAAAAACAGGCATGGTGTGAGACAACTTCGTAGTGGTTGGTCGGATGGTCCATCATACATAACTCAATGCCCAATTCAAACAGGTCAGAGTTATGTGTACAACTTCACCATTGTTGGACAAAGAGGAACTCTCTTCTGGCATGCTCATTTCTCATGGTTAAGAGCTACTGTCTATGGACCTCTCATCCTTCTCCCAAGGCACAATGAATCTTATCCTTTTCAAAAACCCTACAAGGAAGTCCCCATTCTCTTTGGTACATATCCACAATCATTCCTCAGCATGAATTTATAATTTTTAACATAAATAATTCTATGCACATAATCATATATTGTTACACTTGTACTTTTTTAAGGAAAAATATAATAAATATTTAAAAAAAATAATATAATGATATGAATTCGAAAGGTATTTTAATCTTATACATATCTTTGATAAATATGCATAGGTGAGTGGTGGAATGCAGATCCTGAAGCTGTAATTGCACAAGCTCTTCAGACAGGGGGTGGCCCAAATGTTTCTGATGCCTACACCATTAATGGGTTTCCTGGACCTCTTTACAATTGCTCCAAAGGTACACGTGCAGCTTGTATATATAACTGGCATTTCTAGTTATTTGTTTTTAATTAAGAACTTAATAAATATATATTAACATTAGAAAGTGATATGGTATTGTTAAAAAAAAATGATATGATAATAAAATGTGATTTAATTGAATGCATATTTAACAAAGTTAAAGTGATATGATACTAAAATATGATTTAATTGAATGCATGTTTAAAAAAGTTTTATATAGTTAAATAGTTTTTTTTTTCTTTCTCAATTCATTAAATAGAGTAAATTGATTATATGTTGTTTATTTAGCTTAATTTCATGTATAAATAACACAATATCTTACAAGTTGCTTTGCTTAACACCGCTTTAATTAATAATATTTTATTTTTTTATTAGAGAAAAACCAAGTTCCATATAGAATAAAGATAATGTTTGAAATAAGTTTATAAATAGTGACACCTCTCACTTTACAAACTATTTGTAAAAATCGAGTTAGATAAATTGATGAATAATGAATAGAATTGATGACTTGATTGGTTTGTTATCATATCATGGACAGATACATATAAATTGAAGGTGAAACCAGGGAAAACATATCTACTACGTTTGATCAACGCTGCACTCAATGACGAACTCTTTTTCAGCATTGCTAATCATACATTAATCCTTGTTGAAGCAGATGCATCTTACATTAAACCATTCGAGTCCAATACCATCATACTTGGACCAGGTCAAACCACAAATGTTCTATTAAAAACAAAACCAAATTACCCAAATGCCACATTCTACATGCTAGCTAGACCATATTTCACAGGGCAGGGCACTTTCGACAATTCCACAGTAGCTGGAATTTTAGAATACACTAAGCCATATGATCAAACAAATAAAAATCTCCCTAATCTAAAACCCTTGCTTCCAGCCATCAATGATACTAATTTTGTTGCCAATTTTAGTAACAAATTTCTTAGCCTAAATAGTCGAAAATACCCTGCAAATGTGCCTAAAAATATTGACAAAAACTTTTTCTTTACCGTAGGACTAGGAACTAGTCCATGCCCAAAAAACCAAACATGTCAAGGACCAAATAATAGTTCAAAATTTGCAGCTTCAATGAACAATGTATCATTTGCTTTACCTTCTATAGCACTTCTCCAACAACATTTCTTTGGAGCTAACAATGGTTTTACAACGGATTTTCCGGTTGTACCGTTAAGGCCGTTTAACTATACAGGAACTCCTCCAAACAATACTTTGGTTAGTAATGGAACAAAGACAGTGGTGATACCGTATAACACTAGAGTTCAGGTTATATTGCAGGATACAAGCATTTTGGGAGCTGAGAGCCATCCTTTGCATCTTCATGGATTTAATTTCTTTGTTGTTGGTCAAGGTTTTGGAAATTTTAATGCTAGTAGTGATCCTGCAAAGTTTAATCTTGTTGATCCTGTTGAGAGGAATACTGTTGCTGTACCTTCTGGTGGTTGGGTTGCGATACGATTCCTTGCGGATAATCCAGGTGATCAACTATAGCCCTGTTTGGATAATCAGCTTAATTAAGGACTTACCATATAAGCGTTTAAGTATATTTCTATAACAAAAGATAAAAAAAAAAGTCAAACATTTTTCATATAAACTATAAGTTGTTTTCATACCGGAGAACTTATGAAAATAAGTTAAAAACAACTTATAGAATAACATAAGTTGTTTCTATAAGCTATTATAGAGAGCTTATGTAAATAATTTGAAAACAAATTATTTTATAAGCTCTTCTAAACAGTCTTACAAGTGTTTATGCCAATAGATCAGCTTAAATAAGTCAATCCAAATATTATATATCATATAGTTTTTCTTATCTTGTATCTCAAGTTATTTATATGATACTTTAACCTAAAAAGAGTTATTTATATGATACTTTGATCAATTTAATTATAAAGCATATAATGAAATAATCAGACTTTTTCTTCAATCTTAAGACTCCTACAATTTTGTGTTTATGCTTGTTTAGTGATTCATTTCATTATAGTGTTTCACATACTAATTTTGATCTATTTGATATGAATGTATGGTTGAATTAAACAGGTGTTTGGCTGATGCATTGCCACTTTGATGTGCACCTTAGTTGGGGTTTGAGGATGGCTTGGATTGTTGAAGATGGAAAGTTACCTAATCAGAAATTGCCTCCTCCTCCTAAGGATCTCCCCAAATGTTGATTACTATAACCACTTGACTCTGCCAATTTTCCCTACTAAAGAAACTCTTTTCTATACCTTTTGATTTTCCATTTCCATGTAAATTTAAAGATTTATGGTTTGCCACATTTTGCATATATTGTGCAGGGAGTGAAGTGTGTCCGGCACTAGTATATAGTCTTTCTTTCATTGTATCAATTTTTGTTTTCACCTAATTTTCAAGTGACCAAAAAATAAAGGTTGGTGGTTTTCTATATATCATTATAAATATCATTGTACTTACTTAAGGGTTTAATGATAACTTGATTGAAATAATATGTATTTTCTCATCATCTTTGGAATATTTTGTTCACTCTTTCCATATGATTCAAGCGTTTTATCTATCATATACAAACCTGTATTTTTTTTTCTGTTCGTAGACGAAGTAGCAAACACCATCGAAAATCCCATGTATATGTTCACTACGAATAACAACCGGTATTTTATATTCAATAAAGGAGATAGTCTGCCGCTTTTCTCTAGTATATTAAATTATATTCTTTCAAATTTTTATAAATTATCTATTCATTACCGATTCAAATAGGTTACAACAATCAATTGCACAAAAAAGATTAGAATATTTGACAACACTGCAGTAACTGTACTTTTTCCACTGTGACATATTAGAATGATTGGAACTGGTGACCACTGCTCAAGTGTAAAATTCTGATCTACCAAGATGTAACAATTTGAACTACTGATAAAAAAGAATCCGGTGATTCTTTTGTTTTTCACCTTTTTATGGGAAAAACAAAGGAACGTGGCTTACATTTTCAATGCAGATCCAAATAGTACTACTATGATGCTAAGTTGAGTTAAATATCCAAATTATTATTATTTTGAGCAAAGAACCTTATTACCTTCTAAACACACAAATAAAGTGATGAAATAATCAAACATATAGATGAATCTAGCATTAGAACATTGTTTTTTTGAGTGGCATCTAGCATTAGAACATGGACCTTGCATTAAGCAAATATATGAATCTAGCATTATTGTATGGTGGTTATTGTTTAATAAGAATCTGAAACTATAGTATACTAACATTTATCATTCCAAAAAGAAAAAGAGGAAGATGCACTAATACTAGAATGAAGTGAATATTTGGTAATGTGCAAAACTTATAGGTGATTCATAATTACAATTACAAAGATGAAAAAAGAAAGAAAAAAAAAAGTTGTCCACTGAAAAGGAGATCTGACTCTGATCAATAGACTTGTTCTGCTATCTGCACCACCCTTTAGGAATACTATTAATCTCCATGTTTGTGCCAACAAACTAACATGGCTACACATCTCCTCATGATGTAAAATCTTGCTTTCTGTTCTTTGGCTATATTGGTGCATTTCTTACCTATTGATGGATTCTTCTGTGAATAGCTTCTTGAAAGATTGCCACTGTTATTAGAAGTAGAAGAACTCTTTTGTGAAAAGCTCTTCAAAAGTAGTGGTGAGTTTGAAGAAGAGCCTCTTGTTGAACAACTCCTTGAACTTTTTTCCTTCTTTGATAGCTTCCACTTTTCATCCATTATAAAACAGTTAAAGGAACTGTGATATATAGCTATAACTATAGCTATAGCTAGCTACAAACCTTTGTGTGAGTCAGAGTGGAGAAAGAGCAATGTTGATAGGAAAAAAAGAAGAAAGAAAACTGACTGTTGTGGGACAGTTTAGTGTATAAAAAGTGGTTTCATAAAAAATTGTTAATAAGATTTGATATTATAATAAGGTGATTAATAATAAACAAATCTGATGCATATCTATATATACTCAATCATCATTGATTTGTATATGAATTTATGTAATGAAAGATACATATGTTTGGTTAATAGTACTCTATTAACGCAACAAAAATTTGGTTGGTAAAGATTCAACTCAAATTTTACAAGGATTTAGGTTAAAATCTTATTACTAATATCAAGACCTAATTAGTAAAGAGTATGTAAGCACTTCTATAAGTGCTATCTAAAACTTGAAGCTTTCCGTTACATTGATACCGAACTCTCATAATTTATTAGTATTTATAAAAAAAAAAAGTCATTTTAACTTGTCCCCGTAGGGCACATGTTAAAGATTTCATAAATGGTAAATATTTATTACAACACATTAATAATCTCTAGAAGAATAAATTAGCATAATTTCCTAGACAAAATTTCTACTTTAGGTTCCTTAATATGTGCTCTAAGAGCACAAGTTAGTATTTCCAAAAAAAAAATAGTACATTGCCAACATTTTAAGCTTTTTTCCCTTTTACTTTTTTCTTCTCTTTCTTTTGCACCATTTTTATTCCTACTTTTCACTGTAGAACTATTCTGATTTAGAAGGATTGAAATTTGGACGTGGAAAATTTGTTCTTTTGAATTTGATTGATGGAAATGAATTTGGGATGGATTCATGAAACCCCTTTGGGGACAAATATCTGGTATGGTTCTAAAATGGACAATCACTTATTAAAATAATACACTGTATAGTGTGTAGACCAATGTTAGCTGGTTCTCATGTGATGGATTGTGCACCTTGTGGCCGTTAGAATCTTCAAAATATGTATTAAAGTCACAAAGACTGTCAAATTTTATTAAGATGCTCTTCATTATTCATCAGAATGCACATGGATAAATGAATCAAATTTGACACTAATCAGCAATATGGTTGACATAGTCAAAATGTGTGTTTGAATTAGAAAATCATGATGTGTAGCTTTAATTATAGTAGTAGTGTTTCATGATCTATATCTTATTGTATGAATGTGACTCTTGTTTGTCAATTGTCATTGAATGATAGGGTTGTGAAAATTGTTCCTTTTAAAGAATAATATACATGATATGATATGATGCAAAAGAAGACAATATATTCCTTAAACAATGATTAATTTCCATCTCACCGTTTTTCTTCATTATGAAATTAACAATAATTGTGAAAAAGTAGTTAGTAATCTTTGTGTTCACCAAAGAATTTGCTAAAAAAAAAGTAATGTTCACCAAAGAAATTGAGTTTATTATTGTAAAATAAGATGAGTTTATTGTTTTAATAATTTAGAATAAAATTTAACATAATTAAACGTATTATAGTGTATTCTAAATTTCTACTAACTTGATTCCAATCGAAATCATTTTTTTTTTCTTCTTCAACTATAATTCAGGTATATGATAAAATCCTTTTATTTTCTTTCATTAATTCATAAAAATCCAGATAGTATTTTTGAAGGGATTCAAATAGAAAGTTAATCCTCATTTTGTTTTATTTCATTTCCCTCATAATTAAATATTCAAACTAATAATAAATAGTGATACAAATTAAATCTTCAACTTTTTCTTTTACTTTTTGGTTGAGCATATATACAAAGTATAATAATTTGTATGATTGACTGACAGCACGCCACTCACCAGTAAAATCAAGGGTACGATGTTTGTTTGGGACCAATGAGACCATGTAGTCTTGAAACTCTTGTACTGCACCTATTTAGAGTAGTAAAAAAACTGTGAAATATTGAGTAACAGATAATTACAGCAAAACCATTTAAGAAAAAAAAAAACTACAGTTGTGGAATTGCAGTTCGAACAAAACATGAATTTTTAGTGGTGATGAACTTTTTTTAGGGACTAAAAAGTCTAACAAATTTTTTAAAAGTACTAAAATAAATAGTTTGCTATATTTATAGAGATTAAAAACATATTCAATCATATTTTATATATGTTCTGATTTTTCATTTTATTTTATAAACAATCTTTCAATTTTATCATTGATCATGTGCACAAGAAGCTCTCCACTTAGCAAACTCCTTATAATTTATTGGCCGAGTCACTTTAGTCCAATCCATGCTTCCGAGCGTTCTTGGTTATAATCTACAAGCTATGATGATTCCTAAATCTATTTGTGATGACACTGAAAGAATTTGTATAAATTGTTGGAATTTTATCAGCATAATAAATAATCATAGATATAAGTTATAGTGTATTTATAATATTTAAGATAGATCATAAACGTCATACTTTTAGAGTGTGTTTGGATGAAGTGATTGAAAATTTTAGAGAAGTTAAAATTCTAAAACAATTCAATTGAATTACCTTCATTTTTAAATGTTTTTATTTGGATAGGGTAATAAATAGTTTCAATTTTTTTTTTTTTGACAAAAAATAGTTTCAATGTTATTATTTTTGAGATACTTAAGTAAATTTTTAGGTCAACTTTAATAATGTAAAAATAGGGGTCAATTTGCAAATTTTGAAGGGCCAATATGTAATTTTAAAAATTTCGAGGCGTCACTTTGTAATTTTAAAAAAATTTAGGGCTCAAATTGCACTTTTTTGAAAATATTTTGGGGTCAATTTGAGAATTTTAAAAAATATGAGGAACAAAGTGTAAAATATAAAAAAATTGTAAGAAAGAAGAAATTTAAAATTGCACTTTCATGATCTATCTTATTGTATGAATGTGACTCTTGTTTGTCAATTGTCATTGAAGGGAAGGGTTTCTAAATTTGTTCCTTTTAAAGAATATAATATATGATAGAAAATGATGAATAATAATATGGAAATCCTCTAAAATAATAAAGAATAATGTGGAAGTCTCTATAACATGAAAGAATAATAAGAATGTCTCTAGAATACTAAAGAATAATAAAGAAGCTACTAGATACTCTATTAAATAAAATAAAATTAATGTTTCTAGATCCTTCTAGTCATATGAACTAGAGTATCCGTGTCTTTAACTTTTCTTTTTAATCAATGTTTCTAGATATTTCTAGTTTAAAATAAAATTTAACATAATTAAACGCATTATAATGTATTCTACATTTCTACTAACTTGATTCCAATTGAAATCATTTTTCTTTTCCAACTATAATTCAGGTATATGTGATAAAATCATTTTATTTTCTTTCATTAATTCATAAAATATCCAGATACTTTTTTTTTTAAGGGATCCAATTAGAAAAGTCAATCCTCACTTTGTTTTATTTCATTTCACTCATAATTAAATATTCAAACTAATAATAAACGGTGATACAAATTAAACATTCAACATTTTGGTGGAGCATATATAATAATTTGCATAATTGACTGACAGCACGCCCGTCACTGGTAAAATCAAGGGTACGATGTTTGTTTGGGGACCATGTGGTCTTGAAACTCTTGTACAGCACCCACTTAGAGTAATAAAAACACTGAAATATTGAGAAACGGATAATTACAGCACAATCATTTTTTTTATAAAAACAAAAAAAAACTAGAGGTACTTGGATATTTGTTCTGAAACTTTCAAACAATCAGTCATATAAATTTAATTCACTTGATTTATCTTATATCTCTTTTTATTGATGAGATGATTAGTGATTATGCTGTTAAAATTCCAACAATTTATACAAATTCTTTTCGGTGTCATCACAAATAGATTTAGGAATCATCATATCATAGCTTGTAGATTATTATAACCAAGAACGCTCGGAAGCATGGATTGGACCAGAGTGACTCGGCCAATATATAGAATATCTAAGATAGATAATAAACGACATACCTTTAGAGTGTGTTTGGATGTAGAGATTGAAAATTTTAGAGAAGTTGAAATTCTAAACAATTCAAATGATTCAATTGAATTACTTTTAATTTTAAATATTTTTGTTTGGATACAAAGGTTTCCTGTTCGGTCGTGGAAGATCGGGATCACTTTTTTTCAATGCAATTCGTGCGGAAGACTTTGGTATACAATTACATATTGGCTTGGTATTTCTTTTGTTTCGCATGGAGATTTAAGAAATCATTCTTTTCAATTCGGTGGGTTAGGGGAATTTGCCAAAAATTCCCATTCAACATTTAATATTGTTTGGGTTTCAATGATTTTCACTATTTAGAAGGATCACAACGGCGTGATTTTTAATAATATGGACGCTCATCTTGTCACCTTATCGGAGAAGATTAAAATTTAAGCTTTTTGATGGTTAAAATCACATTACATTTTGTTGTTTGATTTCGACTACCATACTTGGAGTTCAAATCCTTGGTCTTGTTTGATGAGGGTTTCTTAATTTTGATTTTGGTTTCTTGATGTAGCTTTTTTTGTATTTGGTAAACTCTTGAACTTTTAAGCTTCCTTTGGTACTCTTTGTGCTAGATGAGCTTATATTTTGGTTTAATATATTTATCTAGCCTTTTAAAAAAAATGTTATTTAGGATATTTTTGTAAATTTTGAAATTTTTGGGTCAACATTAAAAATGTAAATAGGGCTCAGTTTGTAATTTTTTGAATTTTTGACGGGTTAGTTTGTAATTTTTTTAAAAAAATAGGAGTCGATTTTCACTTTTTGAAAATATTTTGGGGTCAATTTGAGAATTTTGAAAAATCTGAGGACTGAAATGCAAAATTTGAAAATAATTGTAAGAAAGAAGAAATTTAAAGTTCCTAGTTTTTAGGTGTTATTTGAAATTCTCTAAATTTTAATTGGACAAAATGCTTCACAAATATCCATCATTTTGAAAAATCTCCAAATTATCATCTAATCAATGGAATTCATCTAAAATGATTTTTACCTCAAAACAGTCATCATCCAAACACACTCTAGAATTTTAAAGAATTTAGAATTCTAGTTAATTCAAATGATTCAATTAAATTATTATCATTTCTCAATACTTTTATTTGGATAGAATAATAAAAAATTTCATTGTCATCATTTTTGGGCAAATTTTATAAATTTTAATCTTTTGAGGCAAAATTTGAGAATTGAAATTAGGGGTCAATTTGCAAATTTCAAAATTCTTGAAGGGTCAATTTATAATTTTTGCAAAATTTTGAGGGGTTAATTTGAAATTTTTAGAAATTTATTGGGGTCAATTTGACAATTTTGGAAAAATTGAGGACCAAAATGCAAAATTTGAAAAATTATAACAATGAAGAAATTTGAAATTCTTACCTTTTAGGTGTCATTTGAAATTCTCTAAATTTAACTTGAACAAAATACTTCATAAATTTCCATCATTTTGAAAATTCTTCAAATTATCATCCAAACAATGTAATTCACCACAAAATATTTGATTTCCCTCAAAATATTACATTACCTAAACAATTCCACCATCCAAACACACTCTTAGGATTTGAGATAAGTCATTGGAATTTGGTTTTACCTAGAATATGCATCCATAAATGATAATAGTTTACAACCTGATGAATTATCTACTAGTTTATCTATGTTAAATAGAAGGTAAGTGTCTTCGGGCAAGCCCTATTGAGATTGGTATAGTTATAAACCATTTGACTCGTGCTCCACTATATTAGCATCAAAAGTCACTTTGACTTTATTCCCTTCCTGCCCACCTTCTTTGATTCAATATCTCCGTGAAGGGTAGCCACCACATCATCTTTTGCATTTCAAGTGAACTATTGACGAGACAACTCCTTGTTCTGCCAAAGTGGGTCTTCCGATGATGCAATTGTAAAGAGATTTACTATCTACAACCAAAAATTCAAGTTCACAGTGTTCTAGCTCCACCTTGACAAAAGTTCACAAGCAGCTATACATATTCCCATGGTCGAGCAGTTGACTCGTTGAATCCTTGCATATTGAACCCAATTTAGGGGATGATGTTTGTCTCTGTTAGTTGCAATGTGTGGAATAGATATGTGTACATGGTATCAACGAATACCCCTCTATCGACTAGGATCTTTAGGACATTAAAGTTTTCCATGTGAGCTTGGATGAGCAGTGGGATTAGGAAGTTTGCCATTAAGCCAAGTATCTAATCATCATAAAATGAGAAAGGTGGTCTTTCTATGGTCACCAACTCATCGAGCTTTCTCTTGATTGCTCCCATTGATCGCATGGGTGATTCAGCACCTTGCGACGACGAGGGAATCATATAAGATTTCCCAAGTAATTATGTATGAGGTGTTCATTATTGGCATGTTCATTGGGAACACGTTGAAGTCTTTGGTAGCATTTGCGTTGTTTGATTTCTTAGGTAGGGGAGACTCAATTTTTCCATTTATTTAAGGGAACACATTTCTCGTGTACTACCTCTAAATTCCTCGTTGTATGAGGATCTCGAGGGCATCCTTTTGGTGGATTCAATCATCAATAATGTGATTGTGGTACTTGTGGAAATGACCATATTTGGTTTTGTCTTTCCCGAAATTTGGTGTTGTTGCTTTAGGGAATTTGATTCCAGCTTTTTAAATTCAACATACACATACTCTGAGAGGATTTTATCCCTTGAGATGACTAGTGGTGTGTGATCGCTGAAATGACAACCATGATCTCGGTTGTCTTTTTTAGGCCTTTGTTCTTATCATTTGTCTAGAATTGATTGAGTTTTTAGGCTTGAGGATCCTCCTTTCATGATTTCCAAAGTCATCGTCAACGAGATTCTCCTCGTACCTGATGTTGGGTTTTTTGAGGTAGGAAAACTCGTTGAGAGATGTGGGTCCTCAACGCCTATTGCCTTGTGGAAATCGGTTCCTTGTTATAGACCGTTTTCCAGTATATACATATTTATTTCTTCTCCGCTCCTCAAACTTGGATGACTTCTTTGTTGAACCTCTCGATGTAGTTGCAAAGAGGCTCTTTTTTCGTTATGAAGATGCTTTCCAATGTTACAACTGTCTTGGGTTGTCTCTGTGATGCATTGATTTGTCTGCATAGTTCATCCCACAAGTAAATGAACTTTATTATTAAATTTTTCTACCATGTTTAATGCTCCTTTTTGCAGTGTTGTAGCGAACAATCTACATTAAACCGCTCCTCGAAAATTATGATAGTTGACGATGGCTTCAATGTTTTTGATAGGCTCGTCTAGATTAGTGGTTCTATCATATGGATCTTTCTGTGGAGGCTTCTCCAAGCCTGACGGAATACACGCTTCTTGAATCCTCCTTGTGAGTGGACCTTGAGGACCATGTTTTCCCTTCGTTTAATGTCTTAGTCGCGGGGACCTCTATGCTTTTTTGACCTGAGAATGTCACAGTGACCTTGGTCTCTCAGGGGTTACACTCTTCTAATTTGATAAAACTCCTCTAATTTGATAAGATTGAGGTGTCGTGGAGTGATCGTAACAATGTCTTAGTCTTTCCACATCTGCTTTTTGTTCCTCCATTTGAAAAAGACATAGGTTTTGCTCCTCGGTCACATTATTATGGTGATATGAGGTTTAAATGGTGTTCTTAATCATCTCGTTCATTCTTGGGTCGAAGGTTCCCACAACTACGAAAGCTGGAGACCCACAAACATCCATTTTGTGTGCCGGCGTGTAGCAGGCAAAGGCTTAGGGTTTTTCAGCCTTGGAGTTTTTACACTTGTAGTCATTATAGAGTTTGAATGTTTTTGAAGTTCTTTTTTTAAAGGAAAAAAGATGGGAAAACTACCCACAAACAGTGCCATTGATTTGGACTGATCAGGAGAACGGCGTCCAACAAGAAAAGTTAGTGTATGTACAAAATAAGTAGAGTTTAAGGAATGAAAGATTGTACTTTGGAGGACGTGAAAAATCCTCTTTTGTAGGTGAATGAAGAAATTCTTCCAATCATGACTGAGAGTCGTTGTTCGACGTTTACATAGACATTTGTAATGTTGACCTTTACACTTTGAAGTCTTCAAGAGAAATTTTATGATTCTTGTAGGTGAGGGTTTTTAGTCGTATTTTTGGAGCTTTAATGGATTGAGCCTAGTTTTGTGATCTTGGACTGACCGGCAAGACTGTTTTGACAATCCAAATAAAAAACTATTTCAAATCTAGTTAGTAAGTAGACATTAGGAATGGTCAAATATGATGGTCAACATCATTTCAAGTCACGTGGTATTGGCAATACTTTCACGTAGTAAATTGCTTATATCTTAAATTTATATATTATGTTATTTTATTAAATCAATGAAAAGACTTATTAAAAGAAGATTGATAAACAGAAAATTGACTATAATTATTATAAGAGTGTAAAAAATGACTGCCAAAAAAAATGTGTTCCTGGGTGATTGAGATGTTTTTGGGTTATCATAATGATATTGCCGACCATGTCGGGTCAGGAGAATAAAAGCAATGAAGAGTCCCACATGTAGACATGTGAGCTGCATAAGGAATTGGGAGATTTAATTACCCTATTTCTTCTTTTTAAACGTATTTCCGGCAATAGTTAGAGATTAATCCTTTTAAGGTTTGAAGATCCATTTATAAAGATAATATCTCTGAATAAATGTTCTTTCATACACATCAAACAAAGATCGAATCTATGATTATATATTGAAGAGACTGGATTATCTGCTGATAATTGTGTCACACTTTATTATAATTGCCCTATTTTTTTTATAATAAACAACACCACTCCACTGCCAACTCTACATATCGTGTTTCTCTACTAACTTACCTGGTGCCTGGAGGTGGGAAATATATTATTACATATTCTGCAGAAACAACGTTTAAATTTGGGAGATGCTCTTTGACCATTGACTAGTAGCAGCAGGAAGGTTATTGTCTCTTTGGTATTATATAGGATGGGAAAATGTCTCATTTAGGTAGATGTTCGAAGTTTAAACGATTTTCAAACATTAATCCACCGTAAATTACATGTGACGTTTCCCTTTAAAAAACAATCTTGATCACATATAAAAATATACATAATGCGAAAACTTTTAGTGAACATGTCACAATTAATATTCTTTTTTATTTTTATCAAAAAAAATGTCACAATTAATATAGAATTTATATAATAGAATGCTAACGGATGTTTTTAAGGCATTGGTTAGAATACTAAAAGTAATAAGTTTATATTATAAAAATTTGTGTAACTATTGCATTGACAAAAAAAAAACTGTATTTTGAAAACAAAATTTCTTTTGATAGAATCCTTAAACGGCCTTAAGACACTCGTTAACAAAATTCTAATTATTATAATTAAATATATTATTTGATGTAATAGTTCTCTACTATTACAATCATTAATTATTTACACTTTCCTTCCTTTCAAAAATGATTATTTACACTAATTAGTTAAGTTAGGTTATTATTCTCATTGGCCGTATAAATCTTGTTATATCTCTCATGTAATCAACAACTCTTATTAATCAATACACTTTTTTTGTACTGTGATATCAAAGAGAAAATTATTCTACTACATTTTTTTCTCAAACGAATTTTTGACAAATTTTTTTTAAAGTTTAATTAATTTATTTTTCTCTCTACCTCCAATCAAGATTTTAGTTGAATGCAATTTCCTTTCCAAATATTCAAGGGTTGCAATAAATTATCCTTCAACAATAAAACCTAGTTACTACCCTTTTACAGATTATCTTCCTGTGGTCCAGGAGAATCGATGATTTATCCCAAGGTGTTTCTCAACCCTAGTTTCTATCCCAAAAGAAACCAATCCTTAACCTTTGATTTCCTAAAGATTCCCTCTTTTGGTATACCTTAGTTTACCTCACTTTCACCTCTTGTAAGAACTGAAAACCAACGCCTTGTATATATAGGCTTTACTCAGCTTGTCTTGTAGCCCAAACAACAAATTTGTGGACTACAAGAATTGTCAAGCAAGTAGATAAACAGGTGAAGCAACGACTTTGCTTGTCTTGCACTTCAAGAAATTGCCTTAAGGACTTGCCAAGCAAGAAATCCGCCTTATATTTATGATTTCTTGAGAAACAAGTAGCGTCTTCAACTTTCTTGAAAAAAAGGTCCTACAAGATTTTGAGTAAAAGGCAATAATGTAGGTCAAGTTTATTTGCTACATTGTACACATGCAATTAAAATAAATAATGCACAATAATCTTCACTTGCTTTTTATTAAGTTCTTAGTATTTACTTTCAATTGATGAACTCAAATGGTTGATGAAATTTGGTTAAGGATCAAAGCATCCAATTTCAATGCTTAAAAAAATAATTTGACATACTTTACTCACCTCGGTCTAAGACTCATTTCTGGTAACAACCGCATGGTTCAGACAAAAACAGAAATATTTACTTTTAACTGGCCTAAATAGGCATCTGGCTGCTTCCAACCTATGTTTTTGTTCTTTACAAATGTATTTTAAGTGAATGTGAAACGTTACTATTATATTATATTATGTTGTGTTTATTTGTCAATGAATATATCAGTAAATAGTAATTTTCCAAAATCCTTTTCAAAAAAGTAATTTTTTTTAATCTAAAAAGGAATAATTTGAATCCTCCTTCAACTGGCATATTAAAACAGAACAATAATTTTGTAATCGTATCAATCAATCATGCAACAAACCAATGGGCCTAAAAAGAATATACATTTCTCTCTCTCATAACAATGCCACCCTGAAAATCAAAACACATGATACCTTTGTGAGAAACATTTATATTTATAGTTGATACTAGCCTTCACTTTGTTTATACTTTCTCTTCTCTCTTACATTTTTAAAGATCTTTGTTGATTACTTGTTTTTCCATTACCAACATCCAAAATGGAACAAGTGATAACAAACTAAGTGTGTCTTTAGTACCAAGCATCACAAATGCAACTCACCAACATAAAGCTGAATAATATTAGTTAAACTGGATATATATATATATATATCAATCTAATTTTGTTTTCAGCTGACCAAAGAAAGCATTTTTTATGATTCTATTATTTATATCAATAAGCTTCAAAATGAAGCTAAGAGTCTCACACATATGCTTCAAGAATTGGAAGCAAAAAGAAAAGTCAGAGGAAAGCGCAAACCTAAAAATAGATGAATTTTATGCTGCTGAAGAGATCAAGAAATGAGGGATAGAAGTTTTGTACAAATGAATTTGTTTTATTAATTAACTAAAATTGAACTCTTATATATCTATAACTGCTGGTATTAATTAGCAATCTTTTTGTGGTTACTTTCTATAGGAAGAGGTTCAAGAAATAAATGGACGCTATGAATGAAGTAGGGTTTGAAATGATAGAAGTCAATGTTACAACCATTCAGGTGAGCCTAGAAAAAGTAAGAATCTATATCAAAAGATAATATATGAAAAGGTGACTATTCATGCAACAAAGGTAAAAAATTTATCTGCTATATATCACTTTGTCTGGTAATTAGCATTTCTACAAGTCATTGTTTGTCTTCAGATTCCTGGCTTTTGGATACATTCACGATATCTTCCCACCGACGTCACTTCAAAGATATTATTACGGTTGTTTGGCAGCCACCTACGGTGCCTTGGGTGAAGGTGAACACGGATGGGTCGGTGTTGGAACAACGTGCGGCTTGTGGTGGTAATTTCAGGGACAGTCGAGGATTTTGTTGGGTTGTTTTGCAGGTAATCTCGGAGACCGCTCAGTATTTGAGGCTGAAATTTATGGCTTCATTATGGCTATGGAGCACGCTTTGCAGAAGGGTTGGGGAAACATTTGGTTGGAGAGCGATTCAACTAGTGCGCTGTTGGCTTTTAAGAACGCATCTCTGGTGCCGATCCGTTTGAGAAACAAGTGGCATAATTGTTTTCAGGTAGGATTTCAGGTGATTTCTTCGCATATATTCCGGGAAGGGAATGGCTGTGCGGACTTGCTAGCTAATCATGATCAATGTATTCAGGGAGTTTGGTGGTCCACCGCTCTTCTAGATTTTATTCAGGCTCCGTTCTTTTCTGACCGTTTTGGATTGCCTAAGTATCGTTTTCCCTAGTTTTGTTTATGTTTTTCTTTGGTTTTTGTTTTGTTTAGTGGATCGGGTCTAGCCCCCCCTCTTTTGTAAAGATTTTCCTCTTTTTTAATTTTTTAATAATATTATTATTTTATGGGTTCGGCGGCATAGGATGGGACTCACGTGAGGGTGCCAACCTAGTTGGGATGTCTATGTGTTTCCTTGATGCCTGCCTCCCTTGATTCAGCCAAAAAAAATGATTTGCTTTAATTTTAAGTTTTGAAGAAATGTAAGGCTTTTATGTTGATTCATTGTCTGTTACTTTACAGTGAATGGGAGGTGAACCACTTGATGTATTGGTGTAAGATTTATCAATAGAACCACATAGTTATAAGATCTTACGAGTGATTAAAGCCTTTTAAGTCTAATAAAAAGCAAAAACAGAGAGTTATTGTTGTACATTACTGCTCATATATGCAACAATCAGGTTGCCTAATTCAATAAAACTGAAGTTCAGTTGATCAGAATATGGCTATCAGAGAAAATTATTTGATAAATAGGGTCTTGGAGTTAGACAGGATTTCAAATAAAGTTACATCCAATAGCAGGACATAAGTTTTTGATGTTGTCGAATTTATAACTGAGACGGCATTAGTCCATTTGAATGTGATTCTTAACAATATCAAAAATAACGGTACAACTGAAACCGTTAACTTTGCTGCTAGGAGGTCAGGTAACAATGTATCAGCCTGGTTCGGGGTCACAGAACAGAAAAGGCCTTGTTCTAAATCCATGCAAAACTTCAAATTGTGAACCAACTAATCCCCATTCTTAACATGGGGATTGAAAAAGCTGAACATTTGAGAGGAAATCCTATTTCGCCATAAAAAATATGTTTATGATCACTTATGAGTCCTCTAACTAATATGTTGCTGAAACTCAACTCTTCAATCAAATGTGAAACCTTAACCCACACTTTACATATCTCAACATCTCTTCCTCAAGTGTGGATCCCGAGCGATCATTCACATTGGGACAACAACAACCACACAAATGAGTTGAACACAACATCAAACCTTAAGAAATTAGGTTTATCAGTTCTCTCCCTTATATATTATTGCTCAACATTCACTTTTCTAGCGTTGCACTTGCTACGCAACGTAAATGCTGATCATTTGAAAAGAAAAGGTGATTTGGATTGTGTTTAAAGTCTGAAACCTCGCCTTTGTGCGCTATTTGCAAAGAAGACAGGGGATGATACACTCCACTTAATTTCCAGTGTGTTAGGGGCATAGCTTGTTGGCAAGAGAGTGGTTTATGGTCTGAAATTTCAAGTTAAGTGCAGGAGTTTGGTACAAATATTCAACAGGTTATGTTCACTATCTTGATGATCATCTCAATGCAGAAAAACTTCTTTTTTGGCCGTTTTTGTGTGGAGCATTTGGAAGAGCCATAAGCTTCGCATTTGGGAGAGTTGTACGATTGTATTTTTATGTGTGCTGTTCACTTAAATCAGAGCTGGAAAACGGCCCAGAATGGATGCAGGTCTAGCACCAGTACAACAGCCTAGTCTTGACATCAGAGTTCAGTTGGAAAAGCCATCCCGGTCGAAGTCAAAATGCAGCATTGGCACGTCCTTTGCAATAAATCAAAACCGGGCAGGCATAGTAGGTATGTGTATTCGAGACGAAATTGAGAGTTTTGTTCTTCCTAGAACGGAGTGGCATTCTCCTATCATTTCCGTTGATGAAGGAGAAGCGGGTGGTCTATTATCCTCCATTCATTGGGTTCACCACTTGCACTTGGATGAAGTTATTTTTTTAACATAGTTTTCACTCCTATAGATGTCTGTTTGGTGCGATTATGTCTGATTGTAGTCTTGCAGACGTATGTCCTCTATTTCAATAACTCTATGGTTGAGTTTACTAGAAGGTGTAAATAGAGTAGTTTATGTTTTAGCAAGGGTGGTGTCGGTCTTTTTATTGATACACCGTCTTGTATTGATCATATTATATTACAAATAAAATGAATTTATTTTCCCTCTTCAAATAAAATCAAAAATAAGTTTGGCACGCTTGAAATAAACTTGATGAGAATTAAGACTAAAATCTTGAAACTTTGATAAAAAAAAAAAATAACGAAGTTTACGGACTAAACATGTAACAATTACTTTAAAGCATTAAAATGGATCCTTGCTAAAAAAATCGAAGTTCTTAAATAATTAGGTGTGATTTATTCTCTTGAATTGAAGGTATATCCTGTCATCTATAAAGCATAGACATAGATGTGGACATCAAACACAACACAGACATTAACACACGGACATCGTTGATAATTTTAAAAATCATATGATATGTGTTGGTGTTGTGTCGATGTTGGACACGACATATGTCCGACACCGAAACACATCTAATCTAAAAAGTAATGTCCTATGATTATCGGATGACATTATACTTTATATATGGTTTTTTTTTTAAGGAAAACTTCATATATGGTCTTGAAGTTGGACACGATTTCTAATAAAAGATACGGCAACGAGAAAAACTACCATTTTTTTATGTCGTTGAAACTACGGTTAAGACCGTTAGTCAATTTGACTACAATTTTCAACGGTATTAGTCAATTGAGACCGTATCAGGTAGCACCCAATGCCAAAAGGGTCACATAACATTATAAGAAACTGTAGTTCTGGAATACTTCTTGGAAAACTTCAAAGTGTGAAGAAAGTAATCCCTAATCTTAATTTGGGAATTAAAAAAGCATAACTTTTTAGTGTAAAATCCCATTTAGCCTTAAAAAAAATACGTTTATCATCAACTTGGTCCCATATAAAGTCATTTTATCAATTTGATTTCTAAACACAAACTCCCAACATTTTAGTCCATCTATCCAAATTACAATGAAGAATAAGAAGAATAACAGGCGTGAAATAAACTTTATGGGAATTACGACTAATATCTTAAAACTTTGAAAAAATATTGACAAATTTAGTGTACTAAATTTAGTGTACCGAATATATGAATATATGTGTGTGCTCTAGAAACCACTACTTATGAAGCACTTCAATTTTTTAGTAAGATCACACCTTAAATATTGAAGTCCTTTTTAAGTAATTAAGTATAATTTATTCTCTTAAATTGAAGGTTGATACTATTTCTTTAGGCGACAATTGAAGGTATATACATATACTAATATTGATTATCATCATTCAATTATTGGATGAAAAAATTGGATCATTACTCAAAATTTGAAGTCATTTATTCAGTAATTAGGCGTAATTTCTCTTCTTGAAATGACAGTAGATACTTTTTTTAAGGTGAAAATTGAAGGTAGATACTAGCATTGATTACCTACCATTCAAATGTTGGATGGCAAAAATGGATCATTGCTCAAAATTTGAAGTCCTTCTTAAATAATTTGCGTAATTTCTTCCTTTGGATTGAAGGTCGATACTTTTTCTTTAAGTGAAAATTGGAGGTAGTTTTGGTATTGATTATCATTCAGTTATTGGATGGCAAAAATGGACCCTTGCTTCAAATTTGAAGTACTTCTTAAGCAATTAGTCGTAATTTCTTCTCTCAAATTAAAGGTGGGTAATTTTTCTCTAGGTGACAATTGAAGGCCGATACTAGTATTGATTATCATTCAATTATTGGATAGCAAAAATTGATCCGAAAATTTGAAGTCCTTCTTAAGTACTTAGGCATAACTTCTCTTGAAATGAAGGTAGATATATACTTTTCTTTAGGTGACGATTGCATGTAGATACTAATATTGATTATCATTTAATTCATGGATGGCATTATTATACTTTATATGAAGTTCCACAATTTTGTACATAAATATAATTTTTCACACATAAACCCCCAAAATTGAAAAGAGAGAAGCCATCCTTTCTACAAATGAATACCCTCTATTGTCAATGATCGGAAAATCCAATACCCTTCCTTCCACCCGTTAAAAACGCAAGCCCTGCACCCAACATTCGATTTCAAGAATAAGAAATCTTTTATATCGATAGAACAAAATTCACTTTTTTTTTTATTGCTACTTAATTAAATGTAAAACTCACAATCAAAAAGATTAGAGAGAGAAGGTACCATTAGGAGATCTACAAATTGGAGGCTCATCAAAATGAGAGAAAGCGAGGTATTTCAAGGCATACCCAATATCAATCAGAATTACACCAGAAGATGGATCAGTGACAAAGATATCTTTAACAGGTAGCCACAAGAAAAGTTCTTCACGAGACATACCATCAAAAACCTTAAGTTGTCTAAAACTGAGGTTGGCTTTCACAACAGTGTTAAAGAACACTGTGGTTTCATACTGAGCCAAACAAGGATGATCTAGATGTACCTCTAAATGACCCATTTGGTCCAACTTGAAAGATTTCACACTTTGAGGGAAGAGACCTGCTGGGAGGCCATGGTTGCGAAGAACCTCGACAAGGGAAGATTCTTCAGCAATCCCTATAGAAGGAAGAATGAAAATTAGGAGAAGAATGAAAAGGGGGACATTAGATCTAGGTATCAGAGACATGTTCTTAGGGTGGAAAGCACGAAGAGACACTTGGACAATGACTTTACTTTTGAGAGGCTTTTGTTTTATTTAAGGTTTTGGGTTTGAGATTGGATGTAGTCCCATTTATGATTGCGTGTATTCAACGGGATCAAAGTTGTCTAATCGAGATCTGACAGTTCAAATATCAAGGTCAAAAGTTTAGATTTATTAAAAAATAAAACCATATTAAAAAACAGTTGTTCGATTTTGAACTGACGATTGTGAATTGTTGATTGCAACTCGATTGTATGTAAGGAGACCGTACTCAATCTATTTTTGAAGCCAGGTAGGACACTTAGAGCATCTATAATGAAGATGTTCTCTCATTTTTTTTATTTCTCAAGCATTTTTAATATTATTAGTGTTTATGATTTAACAAGTACTCCGTTTATCTCAAAATATATTTATTAAACAAGTTCTACTAATTGAAGAAAAAAATAGTTCTACTTTACATCACTGAATTTCAAGAACATTAATTTATTTTAATATTAAAAATATGTGGCTCCTGCAAGAAGATAGTATGATTATCAAGGCCTCTAGGCTCAATAAGAACCTTGTTATTTCTCTCCCAAACATATATGTGTGTTCGCACAGGTCATGCGTTGCATTTTTTTAATGATTTTGAATTTTTTTTAGAGGTTATATTTAAATAAGGTTATGTTTGATATATGTATGAATGATGCATGTATGCTAACAAATGTTTGACTTAATAGTCAAAATTAAAAATTGACTTAAAAAAAGTTGACAATTATTAATTGCAGCAATTTTTTATATAAGTATATTTTCTTGTTTTTTATGATTTAATTGGATCTAATAATTTTATTTTGATATACAGAAGCTTGTTTATATATATTATCTATGGTTTATTATTTATGTACATGGTAAAATATGATTAAATGCTTTGACCAAAAAAATATGATTAAATAAATAACACAGTGGACAATTAAATTCAAAATGGATTAGTTTACATTGAAATACATTAACATAACATATTTTCATATGCAGTTTTTTTTTTAAAGGATATTTTCGTATGCATATATCCTCCTCTTGTTTAGATCGTTGTAGTTGAAATAATAACTGTTTTGGAGACTGTTTTGATGTCTTCTATTTTATAGATAAAAGTTATGAACGTTGCTTGATTTTAATTACTCCCTCCGGTTCTTATTATAAGAAACATTTAATTTTTTAAGTTCATTGTTTAAGTGATGTAAGTAGTCTATATTTATAACAAGATATATTAATTATTTAATGAACTAAAAAAATCAATTGTTTCTTATAATAAAGACCGGAGAGAGTATTGTCCAAAATTTATTTGGTAGGATACAAAAATTCTAATATTTGACGACAGAATATATGCAATTTTTTTCGTAAGTATGAAATACACGGTTTGCGTTATGTTTTTTTTTTTTTTAAAGATACACGGTTTGTGTTATTTTGGGAATCTTGTAATTAGCTTTTGAGAAGTGCTATTCAGTACGGAAAATTAATCACGGAATTTCACGGACGCGTGTTTACATCTATTTTGCACGCGCTTCAGTTTCTCTTTTTTTTTTAATTAAGAAAAAAAACTCTGATTCAAACGAAACCCACACTCTTGAAGAAACGAAACCCACGTTCGCCACTCACTTCCGCCGCAATTGTTTCTCCTTTCCCGCGAATCAAAACTCTGATTGGAATTCACTCTCATTTGTTGTGATCTAGTGAAATAGCGGTGTCGTCGTCTTCTCGTTTTTGTGCTCTTGCCTTTGTGAATCGTCGTCTTCGTCTTCTCTTTCCGTGCTCTCGCCTTTGTGAATCAGGTATGTTAAGAAAGGAAAATGAGTATTCTACCTAGTTTTACTGCTGTATTGTACTGAGTATTCTATTTCAGAAATGAACTGTGTTGAAATTGCAGATTGTGGCTATTGTTCCAGGTGTTTGTGGAAAGTCCTCACAGAAAACATACAACTTGTGTGTTCAGTTTTTCCAGCAATGGTTACACGGTGCATCATCTTTCTTAATTGTAGAATTCTAAAAGACATAAAACTATGAAGATCAAAAGCCTGGGAAAGAAATTTGTTTCATCTATGTATTCTAAGTGCTATTGCAGCATAGTTTGTTAGGATATAGAATAATGGCTAACTAGAGTAGTTAAAGTAGTTAAGATTTGTTAGTAGTTAGTTTGTTAATTAGTTAGTTAGTTAGTTAGTTAGTTAGTTGAGGTTGTTACAATGCTATTTGTAAGGTTTAGTGAATTGAGTAGTGACTGCTTATTGCTTATTGTTTATTGCGGATTGTGGATTGAGTATTGCTTATTGCTTCTGTCACATATTGTGTACCGTATTTTTACGGCCATTTTTTTTATCTTCTGTTTGTTTTGTGAGCTTCTTAGTGTGCCTTGTTGTTCTGAATTTTATCAAATTTGCTTATGTTTTGCTCTAAATATGTTTTTTATTACAGGATATTGATTATGGCCAGCTTCTGGTACTGATGGGATCTGCTAAAATAGCAGGTGTGGTAACAAATGTGTGCAAGCACTGCTAGCCTATGCTACCAACTGGTTTTGAGCTGATGCACAAAGAAAGGATATGCAAATGGAAAAGCTCCATATCAAATAAAATGTTGCTGCTGAAGTTATGTGGCTGATATCTACACAGCTTTTGGTGGACATGCTCGTGCCACTACTACTTGCGCTTAAGCTATGAGATTATGATGAATTGGTTCAAAAGCAATTGTATTGTCCAAATCATTCTTCTAGTTAGGGAACCTTTTGATCTTTAGAAAGTCTACGTGACCATGAAAGAAGTCTCTATTAAGACTATCCATGTAATGTAATATTACTCAAGTATATGTTATACATTTCATCTAATGAAAATTGCAGACACATCATTTTATGTATTTCAAGCTTTAAATTCTTTAAGTTTTTTTTTTTTAGAATCAGCAAATTTATTAACAACGAGCGCGTGCGAAACACAACTAAAACTCGCGAACAACAAAAAACAATTACAACAGGGACTTTGATATAGCAGAACCCCAACTGTCATAACAACAAAACAAAACAAGCCCAGCCAAGCAAAAAAATGCGAAGAAAATTCTTTAAGTAATATTACTTTCAGCATCAATAACATGATAATCCTTACAAATCAAAATATCCAAGTTCTAACACAAAATAAAGCTAAAAATTTCCAAAAGTTGTGTCTTATTCATGTCTTTTGATGGCTGGATCATTCAACTTGCATCTCTATGATTATTGTGATGACCTTTCATGTGGTGTTGTTCCTAGAAAAAGATACAAAGGGATTAGTGTTTTTTTTTATTAAAATTTGCTTGTATTCCCACATAATAAAAAACCAACAGATTGTATTTTCATACAATAAGAAGACTTCAAACCAATACCTATAACAAATCAGAACAAGTAGCATTGTGGTTTGTGACCTGGGAATAATAAGGAGCCTGCAGAGAATATATAATTAACCAATTATGTTCTTTATAAAAATGTTCAAGTAAAAACAAAACAACACCAAAATCTATATTTGCACCTTGTTTACTTGACCAAAATGTTCTTGATTTGGATTGAAGGGAGCTAAAGTATTCACACTACCATTTTCACTGCTTCAAACATAGTTCTGCTCCTGCTATAGATATTAACATTCAAAAACAAAGATAACTAGTATGCAATATCATATTGAATATTTCAAATAACAAAAAGCCAATCATTTTTAATTAAATGAAAGTAAGAAATCAGGTATACTTGAATACTATCTTGTGTCTCAGTCCCATCAATAATTTGATACCTAAGAAACTCTTCATTTATAGGATTTTGAACTACATGCAATCTTAGTCCCTGTCATAGAAAAAACTATAATTAGACACACACAGATGTATACACACACACACACTACTATGTTCAGCTACATAAATAGTAGTATATAACCATTCAACCATTTAGGACTATGTTCACACTAAAATATTTACATAGAAATAGACAGACCAATGAATCTTATATTTGCACCTGATTTGCATGACTAGTATATGCTTTGTTTACTTGAATGCTCTCTTGTGTGCCAATTCTATCACCAAGTTGAGATCTGTAAAACACTTCGTGTTCAATTTCTTGACCTCTAGATGTACATTGGCACTGCCATAAAAATTCTTAAATTAGACATCTCAACTATTATACCTATAATATCAATAAGTACTATAAATTTCATACTCACCTCTTCTTGAACTTGAATATTTTTATTATTTTGGTTGCTTTTTTTAGTTTTCTTTTGTGCAAGCTTCTTCTTCACAATCTGATCAACTATAGAAGTCTTCCTTTTCGAAGGAGGACGCCCTTTACTTCGAGCTAGTTTAGGATCGAGAATGGTAGCTTGGTTTTGAGCTGAACAATCTTCTTCTACAATTCTAGGAGATGTTTCATTACATGGTAACTCAATTTTCATGTTTTCAATCAAGTTCATCACTTTCACTAAATCATCTTCACTATTTATCCTCGTTGAAGCAAGTTCATAAAAGGCATCACAAGCTTTACCTACACGATGCAATTAAGTTTTTCCAGAAAAATTATCAAAACCACATTTAATAAGTGTATACCTCTGCTTTATATCCTTCCTCCACCGTGCCAAAATGTAATTAGATGGCACGAAATTTGTTTTCCCTATGAGCTTAAGAACACAAAGGATGTGCCTACATAAAATGCCTTTAAATTCAAACAAGCAGCAGGTGCATTTTAACACAAAGTCTTTTTCATTGAAGAACAGCATGAACACAATATCTTTCATCTTGTCATATACTTTCTTACTTTCTGTAACAGAAAATATTGAATCCAAACCCTCCAATCTATTGAAACATGCATGACAGTACATCATAGAAGCTATTTCCAATTGGAATTCCTTAAACTTTGAATTGGTAAATGCTTTTTGGAATTGGAACTCAAAGCCAAAGTGACTAATACAAGAAATAATTGTATTAAAAGAACGAAAGTCAGCAATGTTTTCCTTTTCAATTTTATCTTTCAATGCATTATCATATTGCTCAACAAATTGCTTCAATGTTGTCTTTGAGCTTACATATCCATCAAAAAACGAGTTTATACTTTCACTTCGTTGTGTAGTTGACATTCCAGCCCAAAATGTGTCCCTTACATACGCAGGGACCCAACGATGTCGCTCAACAAATAGCCCTTTCAGCCATTCGTTATCCTGTAGTTTGTAACACTCAATCATATTTTTCCACCTCGTCATAAAATCACTTTTGGTAAAAGAATCATATACAATATCATGCAAAAGTGTTTTGATAGACTCGTAGTCATAGTGGCTACCAAACTTTTCTGGAATCTTTTTCAATAAATGCCATAAGCACCACCGATGACGAGCTTTCGGAAAGACAATCTCAATTGCATTCTTCATTGCTCTGTCTTGATCAGTGATTATGGCATTTGGAGAGCGTCCATGCATACATTCCAACCATGTCTTAAATAACCAAGTAAAAGTTTCAGTATCCTCATTTGACAACAGAGCACAACCCAACAACATAGATTGACCGTGATGATTTACTCCAACAAAAGGAGCAAAAGGCATGTCATATTTATTTGTTAAGTAAGTGGTGTCGAAAGTTATGACTTCGCCAAAATATTCATATGCAACCCTACATCTTGCATCTGCCCAAAACACATTTCGTAACCGACTTTCATCATCCACATCCATCACATAATAAAATTGACTGTTTTGATTTTGCATCCTCACAAAATATTTTTGTATTGCTTCAGCATCTCCTGTCCCAAGTCGTAGTCGTCTTACTTTGTCCATGTAGTTTCTGCAGTCTTTTTCTCCAAATGTGAGATTTTCATACCCATCTGCTTCAACGACAAAGGATCGGAAATTTCTACTTACATTAATCCCAGCTTGATCATTGAGTTCTAACCTCCTCTTCATTTGTGCCCCTATATTCTTGTTCGATCTAAAATACCTTGCTTTCCCTGGACTTAGATCATGATTATGCTAAAAAAAACACTTTTAATTTTAGTTGTTCCGTCTAAATAAATACATGCATTCAATCTAGCCTTACACTGCGTTTGAGTTATAGGATTTGGCTCTAACAGATTCTTTGAGCGACTCACATACTTTCTAGCTCGACTACATGCTAAAGTAAAATACATTTTCCCCTCATCTCCTTTTTTTGAACTTATTTTTTTAACTCCAAAACCCACCCGTTCAGCATAATTCTTATAATACTCTGTAATTTCCTTTTCAGATCCGAATGACATCCCATCACAAGGTGTTTCTTCTTCACAAGTACCATTTACTTCTAAACAATCATTAGTTTCCAATTCATCACAAGACTCAAATCCTTCTTGCACTAATACAACAAATTAAAAAAAAAAACCTATATTAATTGACTAACACAATTAAGTAAATGAAAAATCAATCAATCGGCACAAAATTCCTTCTAATGATCTATAAAAACAACAAATACACAAAATACTTACTTGTAGGTAAATTAAAACTGAAATACTCTGCTTTAGTGCTATGAATCAATGGAAGCTATGATGGTAAGCAAAAACAGAGTTACATGAGAATGAATATGAGACCTGATTCAAAGAGACAAGAGCGTGAAAAAGAGAACGACGACCCTATATCACAACAATTGAGATTGAATTTCAATCAGATTCTTTGATTAGCGGGAAAGAGGAGATAATTGCGGCGGGAGTGGTGAACGTGGGTTCTTTTCTCTGTTTTTGTTTTGGTGAACGGTGGGTTTCACTTTCTATTAAGGGTTTTTATTATTTATTTTATTTAGTTTAATCTTGTTTTTTTTCTTGACAAAGAAACTGCAGCGCGTAGCATTACAATGTTTTCACGCTCCCGTATTTTTTCGTATGCAACATTGCCGTACGATATATCATTTTCCTTAGCTTTTACATAAAATGGCAAACCATATATGCAATAGCATTGGAAATTGTTCAAAACTTATTTGATAAGTTTTATTTTTATTGCTCTAAAAAAAAAATATTTTTATTTTCATGGGACTTATTTTATAAGGTATTGTCGCGTCATTTTTTGAAGATCAAGGCTATTTGATTAGCTTTTGACTCACTAAATTATTTCACGACTTTGAAAAAATTATTTAATTTAGAAGGGGTTCGGGGGTTGGTTACATAAGGGGAAGGTGTTAGCACCCCTTATGTTCGTAGTACTCTACGAGAACCTTTCGACTTTATTTTACTTTTTGTGCTATAACTTGCTTATTTTTTTAGTTAAAATAAGGAACATAAGAATAGTGATTAAAGAAAAGAAAGAAGCCTATTATCTACATTTTTTATTGATTCGGAAAGACTAGGTTCTTTGCCTACGTATCCGTGAGGGATCAAAACCTCGTAGTTCGAGGTAGGAATTGACGTTTGATTGGTTTTGTATTTTTTATTAGTTTTGAAAAAAAAAGTTTAAAATAAAAAGCCAAGTGGCAAATAAGAATTTGGCTTGTCTTTTTTAATTTGAAAGAAAATAGACTCAAGGTGTAATTAAGTTGATTAAAGTTTGATTAAGAAAATAAAATAAAAGTGGGATCACTTGATTTTTGAATCAAGGTTTATTGTGAAAATATTTTTTTGATTTTTGTTATTTGAATGTTTTTGTTGTTTTGGAATAATAAATGAAAATTAAACTAACGGAGCAATAAAAATAAAAACGCGTGGATTTTTGTAGTGACGTTGGATCACCACAAAATCCCTAATCTGGAAAATAAAAGGAGACACACATTTTTCTCATTTATATTTACATTGGACCTAAATACATTCTAATTGCTGGAAAATAAATAACAATAATTAAAATGCTAAATAGAAATAAAATAAAATGCAAAAATGCTAAAAAGAAATAAAATGCAAGAAAATTAAAGAAAGGGACAACCGAAGGGACAAAATTCCAAAAGGACTTTTCCGAAGGGACAGAAAAAAGAGGGAGAAGAAAAGAAAAGCTCGTCAACACAAGCTAGATAGGGAGAAGAGAACAAAGTTCTTTGACAACTCAAGAGAACTTTTGATGTGTCAAATTGTGAGGGATGATGGCTCTATTTATAGGTGAGGAGGTTGATGAAAATGGAAAATTGGTGTAATAGAAATGATGGACAATTATGGTGAATTTTAAAAAAGGAATGTTAAAGTTGACACTTGACTTGAAAACTTTTTGGACCTTGGACATTTTATTTTTGGACCTATTGACACTTTGTGTTTTTTTTTTGACACTAATTAATTAAAAAAGAAATAAAAATAAAATAAAATTAAAATAAATTATGTAAAGTAAAATAAAATTAAAAGATGAAAAATAAAAGGTAAGATAAAACTAAAAGACTAATAAATACGAAAATAAAAAAAACGAGAAGAGGGGCCGGAATCGGTACAAAGATGAGGTATTTTAAAATACCTTTCTGCCGAATTTTTTCTCTGAAAAGCCAGAGAATATTCTGGGTCAGAGAGTGTATGAATGTAGGTTCTTAGGTCAAAAAATTGGGGTATGACAGATATGATGTGATAACACTATGTATTAAGGGTCCGTTTGGTGTACATGATATGATAGAGATAGGATATGATATGAAACTGGATAAGGATAGGAAATGATATAAACATAATAAACATTTATCCTATCATATGTTTGGTGCACACAGGATAACAAACATGATATCATATATATCATAATTAAATGACAAAATTACCCTTGTAATTAATTATGTATTTTAACATTTTTAAATTAAATATAATTATGCTATTATTAATTATACAAAATTATTTCAAAAGAATTATTTCAAAAAACAGAAAGTTATAACAAAATTGTTAACTTTCTTCTTCCTTGGTTTTTGATTGTATAATAACTAAAATTGAACGGAAGAATATATAATTAATTAATCAATTAATTACAATTTAATTATATTTATGAAACATTGTTCTTCCTTCTCATCACATTTCCACCGGCAGAATTGAACGGCAAAATTGTTAATGCTCTAGTGTTACCGTTCTTCCTTTGATTGTATAATTGTTCCTTTGATTTTAATTATATTTATGAAACCTTCTTCTTCCTTTGATGGTTGAAAGAATAGTAGGAGTGAAGGAAACAAATTCAACCTAAATTGATTGTAGGATGAAATTAGGGTCAGATCCATAACAGGTCGATGAATGAAGAGAAGAGAGAAAGATGAATTGAGAGAGGGCAAAATAAGGATTCTAGTGCTAATTATGATAGGATAATTCTAACCCACAAAAAACTAAGGATAAAAATAACAAAGAGTGAGTATGATAGGATTGAAAATAGGTTTAAATTATCCTTTCTTATTGGTGCTCCAAACATCAGATTGAATCACGATAGGATAGTTTTATCATATCCTGTCTTCTTATCATGTGCACCAAATGGACTCTAAAATCACAAATTGGAACTTAATGAATATCAATGGTAGATATTATCTCTTTACAATTTTATTATATTTTAATAGATTGAAATGATTAAGTAAATTAATATTTGTCTAATTTTTTCTATAATGATTATAGGGTTAATAGTGTTTTTTACCCATGTAATATATGTCATTTCTGGTTTTACCCTTGTAAAATTTTCGGTTTGATTTGCACCTGTAAAAAAAAAATCTGGAATACCCCCATCCAACTCACCAAACTCGCCTATGTGGTGCTGACTTGATTTTCTTATAATTTTCATATTTTTTTTGTTGGCCACATCAGAAATTTAATTTATAAAAATTCTAAAAAATAATATAAATTCATTAATATTAATTTTAAAATAAAAATAATTTAAAAATTTCCAAAACTAATTTTTGAAAATAAAAAAATTGTAAAAATTAGAAAAAAAAATTCTGGAATTTTTTTATTACCATTTTTTTTTGTTTTTCTCTTGCTGATTTTTTTCTAACATTTTAATTTTGGAAAAAAAATTCTAGATTTTTAAAAATTAAATTTTTTACAGAAATTATTTTTTGTAGAAAAAATTTTAAAAAACTTTTTTTCGAACAAAAATCTGACCTTTTTTTAACTTTTGATTTTTTTTTTGTATTTTGAAAATTAAATTCCAGATTTTTTTAAAATCATTTTAATTTCTAAAAAAATCTAATTATATTTTCTGATTTTTTAAATTTTAAAAAAAAATCTTATCTTTTTTTCTTGATTTTTTAAATTTTTGAAAAAGAAAAAAATTTGGTAATAAAAAAAAATTCCAGATTTTTTTAAATTTTTTTGGAGTAAAATAAAAAAATGTCTTTAATTTTTACAATTTTTTTATTTTAAAAAATTAATTTTCAAAATTTTAAATTAAATAAATGAATTTATATTATTTTTGGATTTTTTTAAAAATTAAATTTCAAATATTTTAATAATTAAATTTCAGATGTGGGCAACCAAAAATAAAAAAAAACCAAGTTAGCGCCACACAGTCGAGTTTGGTGAGTTGGATGGGGGACGGGGTATTCCGGATAAAAAATAAAATTACAAGGATGCAAATCAAACCAAAAATTTTACAGGAGTGAGAATCGAAAATGACATATATTACAGGGGTGAAAACACTATTAACCCATGATTATATAAGAATGATCAAATAAAATGTAATACGAAAATCACTAGAAGAATTTCAAAATTTACCAACGAAATTTTCTGAAAAAATTGGGTTCCTTGCAAACCACAATTGTTACCGAGGAAAATTTTCTTGCAAATCACTCGTCAAAAAAGCACTGGTTGAATTTTTGGGGCACATATGCTTATCGAGGAACATTTACTCGCCAAGCCATTTGTCACTCAATGATTCTCACGCGCATAAAGGAATCTTGTTAGCCAAGGAGCGTTATTAGGAAACATTTGAAAAGGAGAAGATGTGTTTCATCATGAGCATTCTGACACGTCGAATATGCTCTCTAACAAGTGTAGGGAGCCGTTTGAAAAGGAGAAGACGTGTTTCATCATGAGTGGTTGATGTGTACCGAGGAAACATTTCCTCGAAAACACTCTATGTGGAATTGCAGAAAGCCGTTTAAGTTGTGTTGACTTGCAGGTGTGTGTTGAAATACTATTGACAGATGGTTTACCGAGGAAAATTTCCTATGTAAATGTTGCCTTGAATCTCTTAAAACCCTTCTTTAATACTTAATTTCTCAAACTTCAAACTCCTTCAAAACTTCCTATTTCCTCAAAATAACATCTTCAATCTGTAATCCTTAAACCCGCAAAATTAGTGAAATTATGAGTTTAATCGAAGACATTTTAGGTAATTTGGTGTAATTAACTTTAATACATTGGTAATATATTCTTTTTAAAAAATATCACCTCTTGCCCCCCAAAGTTCTTCGACACGGCCCTATGATGGGGGAGCGATTGTTGTTTTCAAGTGTTGGTAGTCTGTTATTGTAAAACAAAATTGTTTATAGAAACACATATATGACGTTTTTTTAATCAGCATAACTAAAGATGACCATTGGTCTTAGTTTACTTATTTCTAGTCTGAACTCTTAATTATGAGGACAAATTTGACAAATGCACTAAACTGTAACAACTAATAAAGTAATAAGTTATCCTCTCTAAAGGATTGTCATCAACTCGACAATTTACTAAACTTATTTTTTTTTGAAGGAATAAATTCATTGCATTTCATTTGCTAAAATATGTCAAATACATGTAGGTACATTATCAATAATATGGGGGCTAGGATTAGACAGGGCTGCCTGAGCTAACTCGTGAGCTACCCTATTTGCTTGCCTCCTATTGAACTCAACATGAGAGTTATGAAATCTATCCTCTAGCAGTTGTTTACAGCAGTAATAATACACCCAAATTCGCTGCTATCATCTAGACTAGAATTGACACAATCAACAACTCTTTTACAATCAAGTACAAAATCGACATTATCAAATTGTTGATTAGAGATCCAATCCGAGGTTTTATGCAAACCAACCGCCTCTCCCACCTCTATATCACAAAGAGGGGCAAACCAATCCGTTCTTGCAAGAAGAAATGCACCATCATCATCTTTAAGACACATGCCCAGTCCAACCCTGTTAAGAGAAGTGGAGAAGGATGCATCAATGTTGCCTTTATACCTGCCAGGTGTCGGCTTCTTCCAACGATCCTCTTATATACTTGTGTTGCGCACCTGTGGTGTGGTATTGTGGTTGTTATTGCGAGACCTGATGTCTTGGGTTGCTCTCCATTCTTCTAGTAAGTGAGTTGCACGTTGAAGAACCTGCACAGTAGTTTCATTCTGATGCTGCCAAAGTTTCATGTTCCGGCTCTTTCAAAGACTCCACATAATCGTGGTCATAAGTTCACAATGCCCTGAAGAAAAATTCTGCAAAAAAGTAAATATAAGAGCATGAATATTATAGTCTTGCCGAAGCACCCTATCAACTGTGTCCCATAAATTCGCATCCCTCCATACTTGAACAACTTTAGGACACTCTATAAGAATATGGATGCTATCCTCATAATTGTTACTACATTGAACACAATCAAGTAGACAAGAAACACCTCTATCACTTAGGCGAGCCCGTGTCGGAAAATAGCCATGACACACATGCCAAAGAAAATTCTTGATTTTAGGAGGCACTTTTAATTTCCAAATAAGATTCCACCGGCCATGTACATGCATATGAGAGTTATCAGCAATTTCAGACACACATATTTTATACGCACTTTTAACATAATAATTACCACTTTTTTTCCCCTTTCCAAATCATTTTATCTTTTGTAACAAGTGGCTGAAATGGTGTGTCAAAAATAGTTATTTAAATTAAAAAGAAATAAAGGGGGATTAAGGGTCGCAAGTTTGAATTGCTTGCACAATTAGATACAATTGGGGAAACTTTCAATCTTAGTTATTGTTTGGGTTAAAGTAAGGTATGTCTTCCTTAAACTATAACCTAGGGATCATAAAGGATAACCTTAGGTATTATTTATGCCTAAGGTCTAATTAGATACACTTAGGTCTTATTACAACGTATGGAACAATTGAAAATTATATAAGACTTAAATCATAACCGAATAAAAAAAATTGCTTTAATAAATTCTAACAAATAAAGAGGGGTTTATACTAGAATCCTAATGGAAGAGTGTTTAGTTGTTTATGGCAACATAAAACATAAACAAGAAAGAATTATAAAACATACTCAAAGAGAGGTTGGGAAGCCCTTCATGCTTGCCTTCACGTTGAACCGCCAAGTTTCTGAATTAATAAGTGCAAGAGCCTTTATGTATAGGCAAGCGTCCATCTAGGTTAGAACTGGGTTCTCTACTTTTTCCACTAATCAAACTTGAAAAACATGCAACTAAGAAAAATTTCCCGAAACCATGCGTATGGGGTATGGAAATTTTCCCTCCTGGTATTTTCATGCGCTTGGGGCACATAAGGCAAGAAAACGCGTGGAAAATATTATTTTTTATTCTTCGTTTTCTGAGTGATCTTCTTCCATGTTGTCATCTTGGGACTTTAGCCAGTCATGTGTAACGTGCGGCTAATTACCGTGCTGACCTATTAGCAAATCTCATACACTTTTCCTTACATTTTAATTGTATTGTGTTTGATGTTTTTCCTCATATTTTGAAACTTACTCTAGAAGATGATGTAAGAGAGGCTAGTTTGCCTCGTTTGATTTTGTAATTTAATTCCATTTCCTATAATGAAAAACAAATGCTTCACTTTTTTTTTTTATATAACAATAGAGT
The DNA here is from genome assembly GCA_958299785.1 of Medicago lupulina. NCBI lineage: Eukaryota > Viridiplantae > Streptophyta > Magnoliopsida > Fabales > Fabaceae > Medicago > Medicago lupulina. The sequence continues at coordinate 27,423,749 of OY283142.1, forward strand.
ATAAAAGCATCAAATTAAAGTTATGATATCTCCCAAAGCATGCTACAACACTAAATTTAAATAAATGTACATACTCATTACACAGTTTTTTATAAAAAATAAATAATGGAGTTCCAATATATTGAGGAAATTTTTTTCTTCCTTTATTTTATTAATTTGAATCTCATACCCAATTAGTTGAGGTTTATCTGTTGTCATTATTCCAATTTTATCCTTAAATTAAAACTATACTTCAATTACTACTTTAATATCATTAATCTAATTTTACACTTAAATTAAATGAATTATTGATTCATTTTCTAAATTCGTTAATAAGTGCACTATTTTACCATTTTCAAACGAACTCAACATTCAATTTGTATCGAGACATGATACATTGTACTACTACTCATGTGGATATCAAAGTTCATCCTCATTAGTGTAATTTTATTTCCTATTTATGAATCATACATCAAATCTTATTTCTACCTCAAGGTATGTTACAAGTTCAACATTGTTTTTTACATAAAAGTAATAAATTAGGGTGGGGGTCCATGGAATCTCAAACTCCACTTTGTTGAGGTCCACCTATTGTATCTTTTTTAAAAAAGATCTCCATAAGTAGATAGTAAAAATTAATCTCTCAAATATTAAAATCAAGAGAGTGAAACAAATTTTCTTTACGAATTTTAACTCAGCATATTGAGGTTTTACTGCATTGTAACGCGCCGGATGAACTTGTCAATGATCTTACATATTTGGCATCAACAACTTTAAATTTTTGTTCAGGGCTGTAATTCGGTTTTGTCACTTGTCCACCTTTTGTTTCCACAAAGGATGCTCCATTTTCAAAAGCGTCCCCAACTGAATAAAATTCTCACGTATCTCCAATTCCATTACTAATTTTTCTCCATGTCACCTACACAAATTATATATTTAATTTAGCACATTGTACTCATATTATGAACGGAAACAATCATAAAAGATTGGTTTATTAATTGCTTGAAATAATTACCTCATTTTTCCCTCTTACAGGTGCTATGAAGAGGTTTGATTGACTTTTAAGGCTTGGTTTCATACTTCCACCTATTGCATATTGCACCCATCCCATGTAGAGATTATTTGCAACATGTGCATATCCATGACGAATTTTGTATTTTTTTAAATGAATGATAAAACTTAAGAATAAATTTGGAAATTTTAAAAAAAAAATAAAATTGTTTATTGTATAAAAAACTAATAATTTTGCAATCATAAATTACCTAGGCATGCGCTGGTGGCAATTAGGTCCAAAATAGTTGTATACAACAATGACTTTCATGTTTTTGTCTCTTACAAATCCATCGTTATGACCAAGAAGCATAACTTTATTCTGCTCTCTAAACCAATTGTTGGAGATCGTTATATCAGTGGAACCTCGTGTAACGTCTAAAAGACCATCTTGACAATCATAAAGTGTGTTATGATCGATCCAAATTTTTGAAGCAGAAACCAATCTGATCGCATCTCCATCAACTTGACCTAATGAAATTATCTTTCCATCGGGACCCATCACCATTCCAGAAGCTTGAGGTCGACAATGATGAACCCTAATTCCATGGATGATTATGTTGGTTGTCTAATAACATATAACAAACATGTCATTATAAGTTAGGAAGTAGTAGACGTTGATTGAAATATTAAAAGAATAAAATAAAATTAACTATAATAATGATTGTACATACTTGAATGAAAAAGAAATTATGGATAAAAGTTAGAGAAAGATGATAGCATTTATCTTAAATTTTAATGTTGTATAAGTTTTGGAGACGATAAAATAAAATCAAAATGTATTTTTTCATGTTTTAGATAATATTCTAGTATATGATGGTATATCAATTTTTTTAACTAGGCTAGCGTTGGTAGATTTTTTTTTGCTACAACGCTGCATTCTGGGAGACATTCCAATTGTCCATTTATTTCATCTATAATTTTGATTTCAAATTCAATACTATCTGATAATTTTTAACTTATCATTAGTTATTACCTTATATATCATCAGGCACGCATTATCTGCAATGTGGACATCGACGCCTCGACCGTCAATGGTGGTGAAACTACTGATGAGAAGGGGTCACACAAGCTTAATGTTCATGTTCCTTTTGAATGTGATCCAAACTTTTCCTTGAATCCTAGATGCTTCATATCTCAAGGTTCCAGGTGCTGGATTTAAAGGGTGGTCACTAGGATCAGTAACTTTATAATGGATTAAGTCATTACCTATGTTGTTTGTCATTTTCCCTACATATCCCACTGAGCAAACATCAAGTTGTTGTCGATGTTTCCTCCATTCAGGATTGAATCTCCAACATTGATCAATCACATTCATTTCCTTGTCTTCTATCTTAGTTTTCTCGGTAGAACTACCATTTGTTGTAAAAAATGTGAGCATACCAACAAGTAAAATAAAACACCAAAATATAGAGTTGATTACTTGATGACAAGCCATGATTCTATGTATACTTGTTTTTAAACTAATTACAATACTAATTGAGTTATTGAGAAGAGAGGGTTGGTAAGAAGCAAGAAGTTTGCTTGGTTTTTATATCGGAGAATAATGGTGTGAGAAAGTAATAATATAGGTTAAATTTGTTAGTGATTGTTCGAGGTTTGGAAGTTTGTTCAAGTTGTTGTGTTAAGCTTTGGCTGAGGGACTCACTCGTTTAAGAGGCAAACTAAAAATAGAAAGAAGTAGGACTTAGTTAGTTTTAAATTATCAGCTTAAATTGTGACGATCTAACAATTCGCTAAATTTAGACATTATCTATAGAAAGAGATAATATGAAGCGGTAAATATATACAAATGGGTGTGGGCAAACAAGACATTGTTTATCATTCTTATTGTTATTATGTTTGTTTATTTATGTATGTTTTACTTGTTTATGATGATTGGTGGAGCCAGCTTTGTGTAATTTAAAACCAGGGCCGGCCCTAGGCATAGGCCGGGAGTGCGACGGTCTAGGGCCCATGCCTGTAGGGGGCCTTAAATTTTTTTTTACTAGAGGGGGTGTATATAGCAAGATCTGGATTTTGGGGGGTGTCTGTAGTAAAATACACCAACAGACAAGCCCGAAGAATTGACATGGAAGACTGGGCTGTATTGTTTTGGCCCTTTTGGTGCAATTTGTTATATATACCCTATATAAACCAAAGTTCTCTCTTTACACCCTCCCAAATAAAACTTTTGTTCATAATAATGTGCCAAGAAACTTGTGATATTTTTTGGGGCCCTTTGTTCCTAATAATGTGTCTCACTAATATTAAAATATTTTTGATATTTATTATCTAGAAAATTGGAAAAATCTTCACAACTAAACAAATTATATTTTAGTTGAAAAATGGTCCTACTAGAGAAATTTCAGTCTACTTCGCAAGAGCAATTGTTCTCCAATTCTATGGTATTTTGTTTAGTTTTGGTTTCTATGGAGTATTTAATTTATTTGAAGATGTTGCTGAATTATTTTTTATCCTGTAGTGAAAAGCGAGGAAAAAAAACGAAATGAAACGCTAATAAAATCATAACAAGAAACTAAAAAAGTTTATGATATCACTTATTCATAAACCTAACCCTGATGCCCTAATTTTAACCTAAAATTTTTGCCAAATTTCCCTCCTCCTAAACCTAACCGTGATTTTCTAAATTAATGCATCTCTTATTCATAAACCTAACTCGGTTGCCCTAATTTTAACCTAAAAATTTTGCAAAATTTCCGCCCTACTAAACCTAACCGTGATTTCCTAAATTAATGCATCTATTATCTCTTATTCATAAACCTAACCCTGTTGCCCTAATTTTAACCTAAAAATTTTGCCAAATTTCTCTCCTCCTAAACCTAACCGTGATTTCCTAAATTAATGCATTGGATGCTGTTAATCACATATATTAAATCCTATTTAATTCACATAAATTTTTCTTGGCATAATTTTTCCTTTGCTATGTAGTCAACTGATTTCCCTACTTCTTTGGAAGCGATTAACTATCCTATTTAATTTCCATAATTTTTTCTCACGTAGTCAACTGATTTTCCTGCTTCTGCGATTAAGTTCAACTTATTTGCTTGCTTTTATGGAAACGATTTACTTCCAGGGATATTCTCCTTAATCTTATACTGATTCACGTTTCCCTCATCTTTCCTCCCTTATCAGAACCAAAATATTATTTCTCTGGGGACAACAATATTCAAAACACATTTTCTACCTTTTAGTAACAACTAGTATGTGGACCCGTGTCAAGCACGGGCTAGAATTTCGTCATACTCAAAAGAGTGGATATTGTTATTTATCAAATGTAAGTTAAAGACCAACATTGAATAAATGATTGATGGTTGAACAAAACTTAAGGATGAAAGCATGATATAATTCTATCACATGTGTGGTTGGCAACCCCGTAAATTCCAACAATAGTATAATATCTCAGTTCAACATTATGGTGGAGCGAGAAATGGTTTTTCGTGGTGGATCACGTACACGGAGAGTCTCAAACTTACCAAAGAGATGTTAGTTGTCAAATGTGAGTTGTAATTTCAAATTGGAAACCCTTTTGAGTTGACCTGGTTGTGTTGACTTGCGACCTTGGAATGTGCATCTCTCGAGGTCTCAAGTTCGATTCTCCCTGACGTCAAATTTGGTTGGCTGGTTTGGCTTTTTCAAACAAAACTGCATTGGATGCTAAAGTAGATGTTGAGGCACATATAAGTGAGATTAGCCATATTCCTAAGGCCTTAAGACTTTCGATAAAAATGTGATGTTAATCTCATTTGTGTGGTTGCTCTTAGTCTAAGGTGATGATATAATCTAATGTAGACTCCACAAAAGTTACAACATTATGATAATTTATTTTATTAGTTTTTGGGCATCATTAGTTTATTTTTTTTATAGTTTTGGGATGTGATTTGTTTTTCTCAATTTTTTTATTCAAGATATTTTATTTCAAATTCCTTCAATATGATCATTGGAGGATATGATAATGAAAAAATGTATATGTGTTCTGCTGAGTTGACAAAATACATGTTTATTATCCTTAAAAAAAATACATGTTTATTAGATATGTTAAATTGATGTGGCATTTTCTTAATGAGTTCAATATTTTAGTAGCATAATTATCTAGTAATCTCCATTTTCTTCAACAAATCTGTAAAATTACCAACAACTCATTATTTCATATATTCTCACAAGTAAAATACACACTCCTTATTTATTTTTTTCTCTTATCATTTCTCTCATGTTCAAATTCCTTTTCCAACTTCTTTTTTTTCTAATTTATTTTCTCTCTTCTCATGAAATAGAGGAACAAAAACACCCCTTATATGAAATTGTTGTGAACCCACCTTTTTTACCAAAAGAGATGTGAATGTATATGTGTGAGTTAAACTTCTATCTTAAATTCAAGAGTAGACTTTGAACAATGTATAAATGTGATGATAAATATACCTGATGTCTTAAGGTATTTGATGAAGATGTGGTGTCAATCTCATTTCTGGGGTCTCTGTTAGTCAAATGTGACAAATCAAACCATTTTAGCCTCCCTCGTAACTCCGGACATTATGATGGACTGTTTTATTAGTTTTTGGAAGTCATTTGCTTTATTTGCTTTGGTGAATATAATTTTTTGGGTGTCGGTCTTTCATGAATTTTTTTTAGCCAACCTCTACTATTTTAAACACCTTCACTTTTTGTCTTTGCTGGGATCTAACGATGAAAAAGTGCAGACATGTTATTATGATACATGCTTATTAGACATTTTAAAATAATGTGGTATTTTTTTTAATTGATTAAAATAATGTGATATCAAATTTCGTTTTCATCTTTTTCATTTTTCTAATTGTCTTTCTCTTTTACCTTGAAAACGGAACATGAATCTCCATCCATTAAACTACCACAAACCTACCTTTTTGAACGTGTTGTACCTCCCTCTGTTTTACCTTATATGGTTATGTCACATTATGTGTCAAATATGAGTTGAGTTTTATAATAGATGGAATGGTATATTGAATAACATATAAGTAAAATGAACTATATACATGTGCCTAAATTTTTTGAACGAAGATGTGGTGTCAATATCATTTGTATGGTTTCTCTTAACCTATGCGATGATACAATCCAATGTATGCTCGAATAGAAGTCGCAACATTATGATGATTTGTTTTGTTAATTTTTGGGTGTCGTTTGTTTTATTTTTTATCTTAACTTTTAGATTTTGGATGTCACTCACTTTCACACAATTTTTTTGTCAAAGCAATATTTTTTTTATTCAACCTCTATTATTTTAAATTTCTTCACTTTTAGTCTTTGGTGTGATCTTACAAAAGAAAAATGTAAATGTGTTATGTTGAGTTGACAAACTACATTATCATTTTAAATTGATGTGACATTTTTTCAATGAGTCTAATATTTTAGTAGAATAATAACAAACCCATTCACTTACCAACAATCCACTATTTTCCCTAATCGTTTCTCTCATGTTCAAATTCCTTTATCATCTTGTTTCTTTTTCTAATTTACTTTTTTTCTTCCCATGAAATAAAGGAACAAAAACATCCATCTATGAAACTACCACGGACCCACCTATTTAGTTTTTAGATATAATAATCCTACATGTAGCATTGACAAAGTTCAAAGGCATTGTGCGTAAAATAACTTTATAGTTTTTTTAAAAAATATTTTACAACTACTTTTATTTTTTATGAAATTGTTTATAAAATAAAAAGTATAAAATAATTAATTTTTTTTTAAACAATCGATATTATATAAAAAAAATAAAATAATGCATTTAATTTTTGTTAACTCACAATTAAAACATTTGAGGGAGAAGGGGAGATGAGAGGAGGTGGAACACATTAATAGGAATTTATGCCTCATAGATAGTTCCTTTTTTAATCCACAATTATCGGTTAATTAGTTTAGTACCAAAAGGTTGGCTCATTATGTGTTACGGTGGATAGTGATTATGCAATAGTGATGATATTTAGATGATGAGGCGTACACCTATATTAGTGTTTTATGATGTTTAACACTAAAGGGTGCCCAATGTACTTTTACAATTTTACATGCCAATGTTTATAATAGAGATAAAGATACATTATTTTGATAAAGATAAAGACATTTAATCTTATGAATTTGTATTGTATAACAGAATATGAATAAAAGTTCCAAAAAAATATTTTTCTCACTTATATTTTTCTCTGTTAACCCTCCGGTTCATAGGATAAACAGACCAAAGTAATATCGAATTTTCCCAAGAGATAAATAAAATCTAATAAAAATTGATTCCTCCTAAAGACTAAATTAGGGTTCTACCAAACATTTCATACATTTCTCTATTTTATCAAATGTGTATAATATATTTTGAATCAATATGTTTATAAAATTTCTACAAATTTTTAGATCCATTATTCAAATATAGTATTTCACTCTCTACTTTTATCATGTGAAAATCCAATATGAATAATATCATATGCCTATTGCTTATTGTATTACATACACAAACTCCATATTCATTCATTGATTTATGCTCGAGATACAAAAATCAAAATTCTAAAAATTAAGATGATCTAATAGCGTAAAATGGGAGGGGGAGAGAGATAAAGAGAGAGAGTTGATGGATAAAAAAAAGTTATAAAAATCTCATCAACTAACACTCAACAATGGTCTACATAAAAAACACCATAGAAAACATTTTTTTTTATATAATGTGCTTGCAATCATTACAACTATATCCAGTGAGAATGGGTGCAAGTCAAAATTTAAGACGCGAATGAACCAATCTCGTCTAACTATTCTCCATAATTCATTGACTCAATTGACCTCAAAGAGGTTATTTGATTTGGTGTCTTGTCAATTTTTTTAATTTAGTAACATTTGTGTGAATGGAAAATGATTGATAATGATATGATGATGAAAAATGACATATGTTAGAATCTGATTAGCTTGCACATAAAACTATGATATGTGTTATAAATTGATTGGTTTCTAAATTAAAAGGTGATTGATTGGTTGAAGTTATTAAGAAATTATGATTGCATGATTGATGCAAAAAATTTGAAGACTTCAAATTAACTTTAATGACATGATAATTATTTTTATTAATTACTATTTTTTTTTAAAAGTTAGAACTAACCTTATTAATTATATACCTTTTATATGTATTTTGTTATAAAAGTAAGGAGATATAAAGAGAAACAAATTCAAAATGAGTAACTTATTTTATCTTTTTGGGAACTAATCTTTTAGGACCAATGTAATATGAAGTTTTGCATAAAAAATTATTTCACTAATAGATCAAACTTATGTTCTACCGAATGGTTTTTTTTTTGTTGACAAAAGGTTCTACCAAATGGTTGATATTATTTTTTATATTATTGAATGTTCATGATATATTTTAAATTACTATATTTACAAAATTTCTAAGGATTTTCCTACAAAAAAAAAATGAAAGGGATCATGCAAATAACCAATATGAATGATATCATATATCTGCTGCTTATTTAATATCATGTACAAACTCCGCATTCATTCGTTGGGTTGTGATAGAAATAAAAAAAAAATCAACATGAATTGTCATAACATAAAAATAAAGAGAGACTTGATTTTTAGAACCTCGTTATTTTCTTTATATATTTACAACTTAGTAAGACGTTGCAGAAGAAAAGGAAAAGTATCTCAAATGAAACCCCATCAACCAACACTCACACAATGGACTACATAAAAAACAAAAATAACTAAAATGAGGTTAACTAAAAGGAATCACATCAAAATAAATAGCATCAATTATTCTAAGAAAACATGTTTTTTCGTAATTTACATATGGATGCATCCATCAAAACGATATCTGGTAAGAACATATGCAGGAGTCACAATTTACATCATGAACGAAAATTGTTGAACATGTACAACCCACATGACAATGCTCCATGATTCCTTGACTGGATCGATGTTATCGAATTTTAATGTGATTTTTGAATTTAGTAAGAATGTGTGAATGACATAAACATATGAAATTGATGTAAAACAAAACAACTATATATAGAGATAAAAGAAGCTAACAAATTATGTTTGAACCTCTAATTCTAATATAGTGATTTGATGATGAAAATATTACACATGTTAAAATCTGATTGACTTAAAGATCAAACTATGACGCATGTTATAATTTGATTGGTTTACAATTTAAAAAGTGACTCATGATATAATTTTATTGGCTGAATTCAAGTAAGAAATTAAAATCTCATGATGCAAAAAGTTGATGACATATAATTGACATGATTGCATGATATGTTGAAATAATTTATTTCCTTTTAATATTAATTTTTTTTAGAGTTCCTCTTAATATTAATTAGTCAATTGTAATCTTGTGAATTAATAACAACGTGATATCATATAAAAATTCAAGGATTAAATTTCAATAAAAACTAATTGCTTAAATAAAACAATGTTAAAATATTTGTGTATATTAATTCATTTATATTAATATGTAGTATTGTATATAAGTAAAATATTAGCCCTTTAAAAAAACATTAATATAAAATCATATAGATAATAACAATAAGATGATAGCTAAAATTTATGATATATATTATTTGTCAAAAAAATGTTATATACTATTTATTTTTATTGTATTTGAACTCTTCTATTTATTTTAATTTATATTGTAAATCATATTGAGATACATAAAAAAAATCATATTATTTGTGACTATGTATCTATAATATTTATAAAAAAAAAACAATAACATATGTAAAAGGTTATCATTCATAATATAAATTTTAAAAAATAAAATTAGTTTTCCCTAGAAAAAAAATTAATTTATAAATTATTGTATTTTTAAAAATCTAAAGTACAACCAAATATTTGTGCCCCTCGTTTTAGGTCCTTATTCTTGTCAATATTTTTATAAAAGGAATCACCTTTTTTTTTTACAAATAAAAGGAATCACTTATAAGAGTATACTTTTTTCACTTATTATGAGTTTAAATTTAAATAATACTGTATAAATTAATTCTTAAAAATTTCATTTATATTCTATTTATTCAATTAAAATATTTATGAAATATTTCATTGATTCCTTTGTTGTATGACTATTATTACCTCATTCAAAAATTGTAATAAATGTTGCCTTTGAATTATATGATTAATATCTAGTAATTAATGCTTGTATAAATAGAAGTTGCCACGTGTACTATTACTCATAGAAGTAAGCTTTTGTATTATATAAAGATAAAGATACCGTTGGAAAAGAAAATACTATATAAGTAGAAATATATAGTTGAATTGTTTTTTTACAAACTTATACTATTAAACAAAATTAAAAGGCTTACTTATTTTTAGAAACATTTAGAAATATATACTTATTTGTTTCATACCATTAAACATAATTGATTGAGATGATATATACATTTAAATTAGAAACCGATATTTTTAAGGGTTAAATTTTTTCAGAGAGAGAGAGAAGGGTTAAATTAGAAACTAATATAATTGATTGAAACATATATAACATATAATATGCACTTATTTACTCAAAAAAAAATGTAATATGCACTTAAATTGAGACATTTCTATAAAAAAATTGATACGTATATTTTTTAAAAAAGCAATCAATCAAATACTTATTTTTTCCTCTATTAGAAAACGAATTGTATAATACTCTATTAGAAATATATGTAAAATTAGTCTTTATATTATATTTAATTGGCTTATTTTTTTATGCCATTAAGAATTATTATTTTTGACATACCATTAAACCAAGTTTTCGTTCATATCATTTTTGTTTTTTTTTACCATGTTAATTTTTCGTCTCTATAATATAATAGAGTTAAGATCATTTTTTATTTTTTTTGAAAAGATATAATTTAAGGTAATCAAATAGTATATTAGATATTATTTCAATTCAAAATAAAAATTGTGGAGATTTTTTTTTAATTCCCTATGATCTATATTATATAAATTTAAGACCTATTTTTTAAGTTTCAATATGGAAGTGTTTTTCTTATTGACATGTGGCACTATGTAAATGTTTTTCTAAATTGACACGTGGCAATTAATGTGTTGATGTATTAATGAAATTAGTGAATCAACTAATTAATGAAATGGATTTCTTCTATGATGGGGTGTTGGTCAAATGATATGATTGTATTAATATTATGAAAGAAAATAAACCACACATTTTTTTATAAAAATAAAACGGAAGGATGTCTTTGTTAAAAAAAACGTGTTGATGCATAATTTTAGGGAAATAAAAACCGTGTAATTAATGAAAGAATTATAATTTTAGGAAACAAAAACGGATGCAAAAAAATGCAAAAATGAATAGCAACTGTATAAAAAAAACAATTGCAAATCATAGGACCGTGTGTAATTAATTTGATACCAAATTTAATTCGGTTATTTTACCAAATTATCCTATGAAAAATACTATAAGTTAGATCTCTGGCTTCACAATTTTTTTCACATCACAATCTCGACTCTCTTTGAATGATTTGGATGAACATTACAAATCACAGTGCTTCAAACGTTAATTTTGATTTATATTTTTATTATTTGCTATTGTTTATGTTTATTTATTTGTTATGCTGCAAAACTTCTCTTTCTAAAGAAACATGTAATATTATGGTTGGGGTTTTCAACCGTTTATGATTCTAAGAAATTATGTTCTTATTATTTCAAATTTTCTTTTCATTTATTTTCTCAGTTGTCTATCTTTTGTTTGATTTATTTCCAATGGTGTATGAAATAAAAGGGATACAAACATGAAAGAGTTCCAAATGAAATCATCCAAATATTACAAAATAATTTATAAAACTATGTAGCTTTAGAAAGTTTGCACATGCAGTCAAATATTGAAAACAAAGACGTTTCCACATACTTTTTCAACCGAGTTCTTGATCTTTATCTTTAGAATGTTTCAAAATATGTCGGATGTTAATTATTCTGTGATGCAAAATAATAAGAAATGTCTTTTTATCAATCCAACTTTACAAATCGGTTTTACCTTGCAAATGAAATATTTACCATCATTACCGCATGGTTTTCCTCATATTATGATTTTTTTTATAATCATAGTCTGGTTTTTCATGACTAAATTAAATACTAAAGTAATATAGAATAATAATACTTGATTATAAAATCACAATATTTTAATGCGTAAAAAAATTCTATATTTTTAAAGAATTCCTATTTTTTAAATCTCTAAGAGCATCTCCGATGGGAGATATTTTGCCTAATATTAGAATGTAAATGTTATTAGCTATTTTCATTTGAGAAAAAATAAGAGGGGTTGTCCCATTGGTTACTTTACTCACCATTTTTCATAAATTCAATCTTATTAAGCTTTAAAATTAAAAATGGAGTGAATAAGTGTTTTGTAAGCGTGATGACCACTTAAGCTACCTCTTGATAAGAGCGTCATTGTAAATGCTTTAAAAAAATGATATATATTAAAAGAAGTAACAAATATTGTTTAAAAAAAAAAAACATACGTACAAATAAATATTCATAATTGTCATTGTGTACTAATATTTATTGCCAAATAAATAATGACAATGTATTGATTGTGTCCTTAAAAAGGATTGATTGTCAAATATTTACAAATCAATTTTTAACAAAAAATAATAATTACAATTCGTTCTTTTATCAACTGATTCAATACATTGTATGATTATGTATTTTAAAAAAAAAAGGTTTATTTTATCAACTGCCTCTAAATAAATTATTCTATCAATTTTCGCCCTCATTAAGGAATAAGAGGACTTCTTTATTGAATTTCCAGATAAAGAAACTTTTGAAATTATTCTAGCAATAGAGGATCTCCTGTGAATATTAGTGTTGTTAAACCTCTTTTGCTTCCTAGCAAACCAAATAGCATTAATTGAATTAATAACAGTAGAGATGACTACTATCTTTCACTAAGGACCTCTTTGAATATTTAAAATTTGCCAAAGGTCTTGTGAATGAATGAATGAACATTAGAACACGGTAAAATGAAGGTAAGTATTTTTTTTCTTTGGTTAAATGAATGAACTTTTGCCAATATGTTAAATATAGAATACAATTTGTCAAATAAGCTAATATGAACATGCTTAGATCCTTGGTTATAGAATGATTTTTAAATTAAATTTAAAAAATTATATACTTCTAATTTATATAAAACTTAAAATAATAGTAGAATTTATCTGAATTGTATCTTTACATTCAGATCTACGTATAAACTTACCATTCTTTCAGATCAGTTTTCTTTTACTTGATCTATCTTTTTTTTTTTTTAATGATTGATCTATCCAAAATACTTAACTCCAAATTTGGAAAATGTACATGGGATACTTGCCAAAAAAACAAACATTCAACATAAAAATAAAAATAAAAAAAGACAAAAGAGAGGTTCAAAAACCATTTGTAATACAAACAAAGACCCACTAATTTTCTAACAATAAGTCATCTTCAAGAGGTGACTTTGATCGCTTCTACAATCTCCTATGCCTCCCAAAGTTTAGAAGAAAAAGTAACCCTATTCCAAACTTCCTAAATTTTTTAAATTGTTGGATGCCAAATGAGGGTAAGCCCCTTTCAACGTTTTTTAGCCAAAGAAGATGATGAAAAATAGTCAAGGAGTGAAACAATATTGCCGGGTAAAATCACTACCATTCCTTTCCATTTAAAATTATTGTGCCAAAACCTTCCAACAAAGCTACATCTGTAAAACAAGTGATCCTCTATCTATAATATAAGAATGATTCATGTGAATTTTATAAATCAATTTCATCATATTTAACTAGGATTTTAAGAGAAAAATAAATAAATATTTTAGCATTCACAGTGATGTGCTTGCAATCTATATATTTATTTTCTGAAAATGAACTTTTATTTGTTATTGTAACGCATTACAATTATAAACTTTTGACATGATACCAAAGTGAATTCACAAAGACATTTTCACAACTTCGATCTTTAGGATAGACTATGACACTAAAATTAGGTTCAACTAATTGAACATGACTATTTCCATTGTTGTTAGACACTCAATATGGGTGACTTGTGCAAGTGTCAAACTCAAATCTTCCAAATCTTTATTCTTATGTGGATAAATTGCTTACATTGACAAATGTCACATGGATGTTTAGAAAAACTAAATTAGTAACAAATAAAAACAAAAAAATTTGATTTCATAATTTCATATAGAATCTTATAAATTATTTTTTATATGACAAATATTTTTTGTTTGTGCTGCTGTTTGTTTATAGGAAGCTGAAGATTGTTGGTGGGTTGTTTCGACTTGATTAGTTCGTTAATCTTGAACATGAAATTTTTTGGATTTGAGATTTGGATATCTGGTTTTGTCCTGATGCTCGAAAGGACCAGGTGCGTAGATGCGTCGTGTTGACGGTCGTAGTTGTTTATCGCACCTTAAGGACTTTATCTACCGCAATTGCTTCACGCATCGTTGGTGGATTGTGTTGACAAAACCTATGTGACTCCGTGTTTCAGTTCGTAATTGGTTGGATAGGCCCGAAAGGGCTCTTAACTTGCTTCGTTTGAAGGGAGTTGTTGGACCTTGGATCGTTTCTATGCTGGCAGACATTTAATACCCCTCTTAAATGCTCTGAATGCTCACTCTATGTTTTTTTTGCAATTCGGTTTCGCGCTCACACATGAGTTCGCTGGATTGTCCGTGGTAGTGAATGTTTAGGGTTGTGTCTCTTCTATACCACTTATGTACTTAATTGTTGTATCACTCATTATGAGTTGTTTTTGTAGTTTATTGGGTCAGGTAGATCCCCCAATCTTGGACTTCCTGGTTTTTTATTAAAAAAATAATAAATATTAGCACTTATCATAATCATGTAATCATGATCGAAATGGAATTTGAACCGGTGTAAGCATTGGTTCAAAGTTTAGTGGTTTTACTGGGGTTGGACCATAAATAATAATATGTATGTATATTTTTATGTTTATATAGTAAATAAATAAATATTACCAACAAATTATTAATATTGATTAATTTGAACAGTTAAAAGCCTAACTAAAAATATCTTTTCTCAAAAGCCAACATACAACATAGTGTAACACTTCTTAAAAAAAAAAATGTAACAAGTTTTTTTTTTTCAATCTTTCTCTGATTTTTTTACGTATAGTTTTTCAAATGAAATAATATAGTGATATCATTTTTTTAGTTATTGGTCATACATACGACATATTCCAAGGAGCATGTTATGATTTGGGATTACTTGATGAGAAAGAGTTTATAGATGGAAATACAAAATCAAGTGATTTGGGTTCAGATCATCAATTGAGTAGGTAGTTTTTGATCCTGTTAACTATAAGTATAGTAACAAGCGCTAATAATGCATGCGATGCAATTTGGAAATTGTTGCCAAATAGAATTCTATAGAGTAAATTACACTCCCCTTCCCTCAAAGATGCTTGAATTACACTCCCCTCCCTTCTTATGTTTAAATATACACTCCCCTCCCTTGAAAAGAAAAATGTATACTCCTCTCCCCTATAAGATGCTTGAATTACAATCCTCACCCTTAATAATTAAATATGCACTACACTTTAATCTATTATAACTTAAATAAATATTTTATGATATATAGTAATTTTGAACCACCATTTAAGAAAAATAAATTCATTTCTTTATAATTTAAATATCAATGATAATTAAATTTAAATATTTTGCTATTAATTTCATATTTTATAGTATAAAACTAACTTTTAAATAACCATGCTTTATTGTATTTAGTAATTTTTCATATATTTTTATTTTATTTTGGGTTGTTTTATATTTTGTATTAGGGTTTAAAACTATATGATAATGAAATTGTGAATAAAAAATAAAGAAAAATATGTATTCAAATTTTGATTATATTAAAATAGACCCGCAATACTATTTTTTTTTCCAAAGTGTGTTAGACTATTATTTTTTTGCTAGATTATTAGAAATAAAAAAATATTGAGGGATTAAAGTGTAGATTTTAACATAAGAAGGGAGGGGAATGTAATTCAAGCTTCTCTTAGGGGAGGGGAGTGAAATATTTTCTAATATATTTTGAATAAGAGGGGGAGGAGAGTGTATATTTTAACATAAGAAGGGAGGGGAGTGTAATTCAAGTATCTTTGAAGGGAGTTGAGTGTAATTTACTCAATTCGATATGAACGGAAGTAGTTGAAAATTAAAGGTTGTTTCGATTCACATGTATTTTTACCTTCTATATCATTTTTTTTTGTATACATTTTAAAATTAATTTTTCAAAATTTTATATATAAGTTGTAGATATATGAATCTTCAACGATGATTTGTAGAATATGTTTTTAATCGAGTTTGAAAAGATACTTCAATTAAACGGAGGGTCACTTCAGAAATTCAAATCTATGTTGCGACCAAACACTTATGACACACCATAAAAAAAATACAATTTTTTTAGATTTTATGATTAATAAAATAAATTATGTCAACAAATAATAATATACAGCACGTCGGCGTATTTTTGCAAAAATATTACATATGCTAAGTTTAACAATGAGTACATCTTATACTACAAATAATTAGTATAAGTATAAAGTCAAATATCTTAATCGTTATGTGCAATGTTTAAATATTTCAAGAGATATACAAAATTAAGATGATATTTTTTTCCATATCAAATATAAATTATAACCACGCTTATAACTTTAACATAACATAATATAAAATCTATACATTTGATCAAAAAAGTTTTTTATTTCCCCGTGCTTGGCACGGGTCACTATACTAGTTAATGTTAAATTACATGGACATTGTCTTGTGAAATGGATCATATGTGTAAACAATTTTTATGAGATGGATTAGACATTAATGCTCATTAGAAAGGAGAAGAGACACGTCTACCTTTTAAAATCATGAAACCAAATGTTTATAATAGAGATAAAGATTGTTTGGAGTATAATTATTCTCAATTAAATTATAAAAATATAAATGTTTTTGAGAGCACTCACCTAGTCACACTGGTCGTACATTGGAAAATAAAATCACTGTAATTTAGGTACTTTTAAATTTTGTTTAAAAATTGAATTAATTATATATAAAATTAATTACAAACCATGGGCATGGATATATACACATCAAAATATAAATAAATTAAACAATAGATCGTGGATAGAAAAATATTTGATCTTAGTGTTACAATGACAACCAAAAGAAAATAACACAAAATCAAAATCCGACATGAAATAAGGAAAAATGGGAAATATAACACAACCACTGCAGAATCTCACAAAATATTCAAACAGAATTGACCAATGATCTAAAGGCAAAATCTCAATAGAATATGGAACCAAATATTCACATATATTACAGATAAAAAACCCAACAAATTGACATTCTTTAAAAAAAAATATATATTACATTCTCTAATTTTCTCTTGGCATATAATCATTTCAAAATCTTCATGGTTAGATCTATGGTATATCCATATCATATGCCGTTAGAACTTGAGAGTATCATAGGGTGAATATGTGAATTTGAACAAAATACATGGATATATACAACATGTAGTGGAGTAATATCATAAATTAAATCAATTTTTGAAATTAAAGTGATGAAAAAAAATATGTTAAAAAGAAAAGTGTTTCAATAAAATAAAAGAGAGATTTTGAGAATAATTTTGAAATTTTAGTGTGAATTCTAAATGATGTGAAAATGTTGAGACTGACAAACGTTTTTTATAGGAAAAAAGAAGCAAGTAAGTCACATCAATTATGCCCTTAATTTAGTAATGAAATTAGTAACACATTAAATAGCAAAAAGAATTTGAATAAAATATTCCATTTATTCTTTTGTCATTATAAGACTTTTAATTATAAGCCTTTTAGTCAACTTGCATAATCATGTCAATTACATAAGTCTTGCACAAATAACATGATATGTACCAATTGCACAAAACATTAAATACACCTTTTAATATAAGGTTGCCACGTGTACTATCAAAATAAAATAGGGGAAATGTTTATAATAGAGATTACAGACTTTTAGTAACATGAATCAAATAGTAGATTTTCAACAAATTAATTGTCTTATTCCCTTCGCATCAATTTTCTTTTTCTCTTATATATCATGAAATTTAATATTGGTCACTTGCTAGCAATTAATTTATGAAACATTTGGCAATATGTTTAACTTTTTAGACCTATTGTTTAACCAATTATATACCAAATTTTTTATAATATCGAATAATCCATGACGTAAATAATTTAGAATATCTTAAACAACCATAATTATTTCATGCTCACTTCAAGCCCTTCCTGTTTTTATGGTAATTATAAACAAAAATCATAATTACTCTGATTCAATCAACTAAGAGATTTCATCCTCATCTAATTTTTTGTTGTTGCAAACAATGTGCTCCGCTTCCCCTATTTATGACAGCAAAAAATCCAAAACCTAATCTCTATGATTGAATCAAGTAGTGGATTTCATCCACATTTCTTGCCTAATTAGTTGCAGGTGATATACACCTCTTCAAGATTGTTTTTGCCATTACCACTTTATTTTATTCAAATATTAAGTCAGACTTTGAAAGTCATTAATTATGCGCCCCCTCCTTATTTACACGCAAATTATAAAGTCAAACCAAGTCCCCCGACAAAATAATAATTTCATATTTTCTGTATTAATCTTTATCCTAAAATGTTGGGCATTTCCTAATTTTATTCCACTTCAAGTGCATCAGTTTTAGAATTATCGTTATAAGCAATACTCTTTATTTTAACCATCAAACTATGCTCACACGTATTACACATTTGTTAAAGTAACATGAACGATGTACTAGAATTATGGAACAATACCAACCTCTATGGTAATTAATATTATGATTTGAGTTACGACAATTTTAACATTCAAGCGAACTACATTGTTTTATTTTCAACGGTGAATATTAACTTCTTAAAATGACCCGTGCTACGCACGGGTCAATGGTCTAGTATTGTCTAAGGGGCCTTCTTTTCAAAGTATGCCTAAGGCCCCGAAAATGCTAGGAACGACCCTGTTTAAAACTTTTACCAAGGAAAACCTAAGGGATAAAACATCAATGAAGGAGAAAAGAGTGTAGAGTTTACAATGGCAGAAACCAACATCAACAAAATCTATACAAAGGTAAATATATAAATATATATCATTATAACATCAACACCAACGTATAAATGATACGATCATCAAGGTTGCGTTTGGTAAAAAAATAGTCAATAACTAATAAGCGAGCTTATAATGAATGAATTTATAGAGGATAGTTGATAATCTAGCTTATAGCGGATAAAATAGTTAGTTGAATTTATAGTGTTTGATAAAATTACCGTTTGAAATAGCTTATAAATATGAAATAGCAAAAGTTGTATTTAATAATATATTTTTTTTCAATTAAGGCTACAAGGTAAAATTGAGATAAAAATTGATAAACTATAAATTTTAAGCTACAAGGTACTTGAATTAGGGTCCGTTTGGATTGCCTTATTTTTTAGGTTATGAAAAAATAACTTATGCAAATAAATAAACTTTTATGTTAATCCATAAGTTCTGATTAATGAAAAAATTCTTAACAAGTTGAATTCGTAAGTTATTTTTTCTTAAACTATCTTAACAAACTTATGAAATAGCACATAAAAATTTATTTAGTTGCATAAACTATTTTACATAAACTCAAAATTATCTCTTCAAAAAAAACCTAAAAAATAAATTATCTCTTCACAAAAAAAAAAACTAAAAAATAAATCAATTCAAACGGACCATTAATTTTTGAGAAAACGCTACAAAGTCAAATATGTGGTTTGCCATGCATACCCCAAAATGCTGAGGTTAAAGCTTATTCCTTGATAAAGAACCCTTAGGTAGTTAGAGAAATATGGAAACAAATATAAACATCCTATTGACGAGAATTCCACCAAATGCCTATTAGAGCATCGATAAAGGAGATAATCAATTTTTAGTACTTAAATGAGTCTCACATGTACACATCATTCGTTTATACTTTTTAATAGTATTGACCCGTGCTATCGCACGGGTCATATCGATAAATATATTAAGTGCTAATATGTATCAAATTTTTAAATGAGTTTAATTGAATGGAAATAATAGCATAATTCAACCAATCAGGGGAGGAGGATTTAGGGCAGAATTAAGTTAACATAAACGTGCGAGTTAACTTTAAAGAATAAAAGATAAGAGATAAGAATGAACAAAAAACAATTGATTTAATGTTAATTTGAAAAAAAATTAAAAATAAAAAATTCAACCAATCAGGGGAGGAGGATTTAGGGCAAAATTAAGTTAACATAAGCGTGCATGTTAACTTTAAAGAATAAGAGATAAGAATGAACAAAAAACAATTGATTTAATGTTAATTTGAAAAAAAATAAAAAATAAAAATTTCAACCAATCAGGGGAGGAGGATTTAGGGCAAAATTAGGTTTACATAAGCGTGTGGGTTAACTTTAAAGAATAAGAGATACCTAATAAGCACTTAATCCCTCAAACCTAACATCTCACACAAATTTTTTAAATGGACTCCACTAATCAACTATCAATAACTATATATCATTACATTTTAATTTTTTAATATTAAAAAAGTACAGGTCACACTTAAGAATGAGGTGCTTCTATAAGACCTTGGGTCATATAAGTACCCAGAAAAAATTATCCTCATTAGGGGTGCCTAATAGGAACAGAGTCTTCATTAGGGGTGCCTAAGTACACCTCTCTGTATTTATACTTCAACTTCGTATTTATGCATCTTAGATACTTTTGTTTTGTTTCTCATTCATAACTAGGGATGGCAACTGGACACAAGCCCAATGGGTATCTGCAAAAAATACTCATGATATATGTGTAAATACCTGCATTGTTGGGTTTGGGTCTGAACTTGGGTAATTACTCACAAATTTAAACGGGTATGCGAGCGGGTACAAGCATTCTAGTGCCCAACCGTCACGTGCCCGAACATTATCTATATTGTAATTATAATTTTATCTAATACTAAAATTAGTTATTTAATCATTAGTCTTTGGTATTTATTGTTATATGTACTTATTTTTTTATATTTTAAATCCTTTTTATTTGGCTAAACACCACAATGTGCAATATTTTATAAGTTGATTTAAAAGATTTTAGATCATATTTTAATTAAGTTGTGATATTTTTGTTATTTATTATCTTTTTGTTGTTAAAGTGCAGGTAATGGACGCAGGTACGAGCGCTTAGATGCCCATAGGGATCGAACACCAACGAGTTCAGGTATGGAGAATTTTATGATCGCGGGTATGAGGATTGACACTATAGTACCGTGTCCAAAGGGTACCCATTGTCATCCCTAAATCATAACGTCAGTTTCACATTCTCTTTCACGTCCTTTTCGCGTTAAAGTGCGTTTTTTTCCTTCTTCTCTTTCTCGTCAATTTGATTCGTTAACTCACAAAAGATTATAACTTTGTTAATGATTTTTAATTGGGTCATGTAGAACTTGTTGTGCAGTGATGCAAGATTGGGAACATGTTATGTAATTCTGAGAATGAATGTGGACTGGTATAGGTCGATCGAATAAAAAACAAATGTTTATGCCTTAATAGACATGACACTTGGTGAAATGTGGAATGGTATGAGTCGATTGAGTAACAAGATCTCACTCAACAATGGTTTAACTGCTCAAATCACGCAAACTCAACCCGTCTTTACTCAATACTAGTTTGACTGTTCAAGTCATGTCAGCTCACCTCGACCTTACTCAACACTAATTTGACCGTTCAAGTCATGCTAGCTCAACCCCTCCTTACTCAACGTTGGTTTGTCTGTTAAAGTCATTTCAACTCAGCCCGTCCTTTCTCAACACTAGTTTGATTGTTCAAGTCATGCCAACTCCAGCTCGTCCTTACTCAACACTGGTTTGATTGTTCAACTGACGCAAACCATTCCAGGCTTCGCCCAAAATAAGCTATATAAATACATTTGTTGTTGTCCCAGCTCAAGTTACACATGTTCTAATTCCACGTGTCTTGTAAGAATGATCAACGTCTTTGAAATCACGTCTCAACTTTATGTGCCTTGTACGTACGAGTTACAACCTAGTTCACGTGCGACCGTACTCAAACAAGACAAACAATGAGAGGTTTGGATCACAACTTAATGGGCTTGGGTGACCAAAGAAAGGTCCATTAAATCAACAAATTGAGTGTTATAAAAGTGGGCATTTAGGAGGCATCACTGGGATTTTAGATTTCGTGGAGCTCCACCTAGGCAACTCCTCTGAACAACTCATATGTTGTAATTTGTGTTTACATACGCGAACATTGACGTCCACTATGGAGGCTACGGTAAAAATTTCAATAGCCTAGCTCCATTTTCAACAAACCTACCTCCATGGTAGGATGCAGAGCAAAACCGAGCCTCGTCTAGATCAGAGCTCGAGGACAACGCCAACCCATAACTTGCTCGACTGCTATAGGTAGTGTGTCAACTTCAAGAGCAAAACATTGAACAACAAAAACAAAACGAGGAACATCAATGTCAACAAGTTGAAGCCCGAGCTTGGGAGGTTGAGCTGAGACAATAACTAGAGACCGAGAACATGAACTCAAACATCAAATGGAGGCTAGGGAGAAGGAGTTAAGGGAGCAGCTCATGCTCCCAATAAAACAATGTCATTGGAGCATATATAACTAGGTTATTGCCTAAGTTTTCCAACTGTTCTCAACACAAATGCAAGCGGTGGTGATCCCTCATCATATCGGGAACCCGCCATTGGTTCATATGATGGGACGAGTGACCCACATAGTCACGTCTAAACTTTCTAAGCACAAATGTTCATATATGGAGCTGATGATGCTTTTAGCTGCAAAGTTTTTGTTGGGACCTTAAAATGTGTAACTCATAAATGGATTGTGGGGATGCCTATTAGGTCAGTCACAATAATTTTGTTTGGTTGTGTCTTATATTTTCCTTATATTAAAAAAAAAGAGAAATATTAACTTGTGCCCTTAAGACACAAGTTAATAAGTTAAATGTAGAATTTTTTTATTGTAATCCGTGCATTGAATTTACTTTTTAACTTTTAATTGATTAAATGCATAAGTATCAAAAAAATGTTTGTATTCTTGTATTGCTTAACATGTGTTCTTAGGACACAAGTTAAAAAAAAAAATCTACAAATCCAATGAATTGTGACGGAATTTGGTCCTAAATTAAAACATTACCAATTGTGAGGAAGAATATCTATGGGCACGTACCTTGTTTACCAAGGCAATGTAGGACCAAGCCAACGTGCTTCTTTGTTGACCCCAAACAAGCTTTTACATTAAAAAAAAAACAAAACGACGTCGTTTATGTCTAAACCAAACACATCATTAAACCACTTGTTCTTATCTCCTTAATATGCTCTATACCCGACAACTACAAATATCACCATTTTATCGTATCTCGTTTTTGTTATTTTTCAGATCTAATATCTCCTTTTCTAAAAAAAAAAAGATCTAATATCTCTTTTCACTGATTTTTTCTGTTTTAACAAAAAAAAATATTTATACTTCAGCTTCGACCTAGTTACTATTGTTTCTTCATTCATAACCTTAATTTCCTCAAAGCATGTTTTTTTCAAGAATTGGGCGTTCTCTATCGCGTTCTTCTCGCGTTAAAGTAAGCATTTTTTTTCTTCATTTTGATTCGTTAATTCACGAAAGATTATAACTTTATTAATGAATTTTAATTGGGTCATGTAGAATTTGTTGCACGCTGAAGCAAGATTGGGAACGCTTTATGGAGTTTCGAGAACGAATGTTTTTTTCGATGATGTTGAAAAGGGATTAGGGTTTTTAAGGGGTTATGTATCTTCTGCAATAGCTCGTAATAATGGGTCTGCTTCAAATTTGTATGATTTTAAATCAATTGCTGGAAACCCTAGGCTGCATCGCTTGTTTTCGAGCGAATCCCCGAAGAAAAAGAGTAAGTTAGGGTTTCATTGTTGTTGTTATGTCTTAATTTTGATGAAATTGGATAAATGGGTTTTTGTTGTTTTAGCTATTAAGCTTATATTTTTGTTTTTGTTTTTGGCAGATTATGAAAAGTTTTATCCCAAGGAAAAGAAGGAAGTGCCAAAGGGAGAGGAGAAAAAATCTGAGTCTAAAGGTAATGAAATGGAATGTGTCATTGTATCTTGTGTTATTGTTAGTTGTGGTCATAGCTGATGTGATGAGAAGTGTGTTCCTCATGAAGATTTTCTATGATTTTAGATGTGAATTACTCTCAATTAGTGTTGGGTTCAAACTTAAATTACAACTTTACTGTAGACTAGATGGGTGATTTAGGATTCTGAAGAACATCTTCCAATCCCAACAACATGCCCTCTCAATCGTATGATTTTGGTCTGTAATGATTTAATTTTGAGGTATTATATGTGTGTGGGGGAATTAGTCATGCATCTGCATTCCAGTTTGTCTTGCGAGTTGCGATAGATTGGGTACCAGCAGCAATTTTTAACACTTATTGCTTTGATTTCAGATGAGTCAAAGTCAAACACAGAGGATGGAGGAGGTTTTCACGAAGCTTTTTTAAAACAGTTTCAAAACTATCTCACCCCATTTTTGGTAGTGGGACTATTTCTTTCATCCCTTTCTCTTGGTCCTCGTGATCAGCAGCAGGTAAGCATAACTTCAAATATATCGCAAGGTCCGGTTGTTATTTTAATTTTCTTATGTGGGGGAAGTACGTTTGAGTTGAGAACATGAAATCTTTGAATATCTGCGTTCCACATTGTTTGAGTTAAGAGTCCCACATTTGATTAGATAAGGCCTTAAACATAAGTTTACATGTCACGGCAATTGTCACCTCACTAGACAGTTTTGTAAGATTGCGTTAAGCCCAACCCAAATTCTAAGATAGTATCAGAGTCTGTCCAAGATCCGCGGGCCCTGCACTCAGGTCACCGTTTTGGACCACTCGGGTTACGCTCCAGATGTTTAGTCGTAGGCGCAGTAAAGGTGTGAGTGTGTGGTAAGGGGCCCGCATTGAATGAGATGAAGCTTGAACATAAGTTTATATGTGAGGGAAGTTATCACCTTACTCACCAGTTTTGTAAGGATGAGTTAAACCCAACCCATATTCTAAGGCTAGATGTTACTGCTTGACTGCAATTTTACAATTGAAAATTGAATATCGATGAGATGAGCTTTATGCTTCTGTGATTGACAATTTTTATTGAAGATCCATTACACAAGAATACTATTAGAATATATGAGGTTTTTATTTTCCATGTTTTTGCTTGCTTGGTATTGACATTTCACCTATAAAGCTCGAATATGTAGTACGGGTGTGATATGGTCTAGATACAAACAAAATTGTTGTTATAATTTTTTTTTATTTACATGTAGAAATTAGAATACTATAATGATCAGAATTTACAACAAAAATTGTGATGTTAACAATATTTTGTAGAGATTTTGTCTAAATCATGATATATTTTAATCCCTATGTTAAAAGATCAACAAAAGCATCATTAAAAGAACTCAGAACAAGTCCTGTCTCTATGCAATAGCCAACAATTCACAACCATTTTGAATAAATTAGCTTATTCATTCAGTCTATTCTCATCACATTACCATCATCCATAAAAAAACATGATTTTCAAGTCTGGTTCATTAAGAGTCAACTATACCAATTCAAGAAGTCTAACACTATCTCGAACTGTTTTATGTATTTCTTCACTGATGTCCTACAACTGTCTCACATTTTTTATACCCTTCACCTTTCCTAAGATATGTATCTGCATATTTGGGATTTTTTTTTATAAAAAAATATAACAATTCTGATACGTCTAGGTTACGTATTCACGTGTAACCTCGAAGTATTGGTATCCGATATGTGAGCCTTTGAATTGAACAACACGCCTCTTGGCAATGAGATGACTCTACATCTTTGTCTGGCATTTTATAGTTCATTTAATTATTATCATGTTGCTAATGTGGATCATAATTTGATTCTCTGCAGATTAGTTTTCAGGAGTTTAAAAATAAGCTTTTGGAACCAGGATTAGTAGACCATATTGTTGTCTCCAACAAATCAGTTGCCAAAATATATGTGAGGAACTCTCCCCTTAATCAAGCAGACAGCGAAGTCCAAGGAACCCTTCCTGCAAAGGGATCTAGTGGCCAATATAAATATTTAATCAATATTGGAAGTGTCGAGTCTTTTGAGGAGAAGTTAGAGGAAGTGCAAGAAGCACTTGGTGTTGACCCTCACAATTTTGTACCTGTTACATATTCTTCTGAAATGGTTTGGTACCAGGAGTTAATGAGATTTGCACCAACCCTGTTGCTTTTGGGAACTCTCTGGTTTATGGGAAGGAAAATGCAAGGTGGATTTGGTGTTGGTGGTGGCTCCGGTGGTAAGGGTGGTCGTGGAATATTTAACATTGGAAAAGCACATGTTACTAAAGTAGACAAAAATACCAAAAACAAGGTTGGTGATTTATTCTTCATTAATTGGCTAATATTATTTTATTTGTTTTTTTATCAACATTTTCCCTAGTTGACCATTGCCTTTCCCATGCCCACTTTTTCTTTAGGGAGTTGTGGTGCTGAATAGCTTCAATGTTAAGTTCAGTTAAGAGAATATGTTTCTTATTTGAATTCATTTGTTCAGGTTTATTTTAAAGATGTTGCTGGCTGTGAGGAGGCAAAGCAAGAAATTATGGAGTTTGTGCACTTCCTCAAGAATCCTAAGAAATACGAAGAGCTTGGTGCCAAAATTCCAAAAGGTGCTCTTCTGGTGGGTCCCCCAGGCACAGGAAAAACCCTTTTAGCAAAAGCAACTGCCGGTGAGTCTGGTGTGCCATTTCTTTCTATATCTGGTTCTGATTTCATGGAAATGTTTGTCGGTGTTGGACCATCCAGGGTGAGAAACTTGTTTCAGGAGGCAAGGCAGTGTGCTCCCAGTATAGTATTTATTGATGAGATTGATGCAATTGGTCGGAAAAGGGGTCGTGGAGGTTTCTCTGGTTCAAATGATGAGCGCGAAAGTACTTTAAATCAATTGTTGGTGGAAATGGATGGTTTTGGAACCACTGCTGGAGTTGTTGTGCTAGCAGGTACAAATAGAGCTGATATATTAGACAACGCCTTACTTAGGCCTGGGCGTTTTGACCGCACAATATCAATTGATGTACCCGACATTAAAGGTCGTGACCAGATATTTCAGATTTATTTGAAAAAAATCAAACTTGACCACGAGCCTTCATATTATTCTCAAAGGCTTGCAGCCCTTACTCCAGGATTTGCTGGAGCAGACATTGCTAATGTTTGCAATGAAGCTGCTCTGATTGCTGCAAGGACTGATGAAACACAAGTCACAATGGATAATTTCGAGGCAGCTATCGATAGGATCATTGGTGGTTTGGAGAAGAAGAACAGGGTAGGCCTTTAAAAGCCTGTTTGTTTTTTATATGAAAAAAATACCTTTTTTAAAATATAAAATGTTTTCTGGGTTTGAGAAGCTATTTTGACTGAAAAATGTTGTGATATTATCAACTTTTTAATAAAAAAGTGCTCTTTATATTTGTTAGTTTAAGAAATATTGCTTCTGTTTTACGTAAAATCTCCACAGAATTATTTTTTGTAATTTACACATTCTAATAATCTTTTCAAAATTTTCTGGATCTCAATGCAGAAATAGTTTATCTTACGATTTTTGTAATTTAAGACATCATGATGATGAAAATTATATGCCACAATTATCTGAAGATTATTTGGATTGGTCACTTTCCTTTTTTCATCTACTGATAATATAGTCTAAAAATACTCATGTTTCTTGTCTAGGTAATAAGTAAGCTGGAAAGGCGTACTGTTGCTTACCATGAAGCAGGCCATGCTGTTGCAGGTTGGTTCTTGGAACATTGTGAGCCATTGTTGAAAGTAACTATTGTTCCTCGCGGCACAGCAGCTCTTGGGTTTGCCCAATATGTTCCAAGTGAGAACCTTCTCAGGACAAAGCAGCAGCTTTTGGATATGACTTGTATGACCCTTGGTGGTCGGGCTGCCGAGCAGGTTGTTTCATCATTTCCAATTTTGTTTACTCCCCTCTTTTCTTTTATTCATTGCTTTATACGATTTTTCTATTGAAATAATTCATTATATCTTGGTCCATTACTTATTTTGTTTCTCATTTGCAAATCTCATTATTGCATAGTGTTATCTCTTTGATATACAGTTCCACAAAAAAACACTGATATACACTCATACCTGCTTCTTGATGCTTCCCAATATTGTAAGTCATGAGATGAGAATGATGGTTTCTGTCCTTTTTTACGGCAGGTTCTCATTGGGGCAATCTCCACGGGAGCACAAAATGACTTGGAGAAAGTGACCAAGATGACATATGCCCAAGTAGCCATCTATGGTTTCAGTGAAAAGGTGGGCCTCCTCTCTTTCCCTCAAAATGAGGATGCGTTTGGGACCAAACCATACAGCGGCAAAACTGGTGACCTCATTGATACGGAAGTGCGAGATTGGGTGAACTATGCATATGAACGTACCTTAGAGCTTATAGAAAAACACAAGGAGAAAATAGCTCAAATTGCAGAGTTACTTCTCGAAAAAGAAGTACTTCACCAAGAAGACTTGGTTCGAATCTTGGGTGAGCGACCCTTCAAGAGTGCAGAACCCACAAATTACGATAGATTTAAGCTAGGGTTTCAAGACGAGGAGAAAGCTGCAGAAGCCACCGTCGATGAAGCCGAAGAGGGTGGTGGGTCTTCACCTCTAGAACCTGAGGTTGTTCCCACATAGTTAAGTTTATGTTTGTTACTCTTGTACATGAAATTGATAATCTTGTTTAGTCATTTTGCTGATATGGACAACTTGTACGGTTACTGCAAAATAAAAATAATTTGTTTCTGATTTTTCTTTTTTACATGTATTTTATCCAAGCTAATCAAAGTCTTTCTATTGCATCACTTGCATGGAAATTTTCATACTGCCAAAGAATGATAATTCATGCACGTTTGTCAATTTAGTCATCAACTCTTGTCTAAATGGCCTTTCAAGTTTCTCCATTTGATATTTGCCTCTCTGTCTGAGACTATCAGCTTATAGATAGATTAACACAGTCTTGGTGTCATTATTAAGATTATGGATGACTTGCTCTCAATTGGATTTAGAAAGTGCCAACAGAATATAGGTCAAAAGAATTTCTCTTATATCTATGTTCTAATTGTACAGCAAGCTTATGATGATCCCATTTTTCCCCAGCAGTTATATTTTTGTTAATCTTTGAATGTTTTGTGAGAGCTTCTAATGAGTGAAAAGGAAAACTCCAACAACACCGTAAATTGTAGTACTAATATAACTTCTGGCTACATGTTGGTAGACTTCTTAAAATGTTTTTTTTAATGTCTAAAATTTGGGCAGCATTGTTTACTTGTCGAGGGCATTGTCTTTTTTATTCCTAAATTTGTACTCACCAAAAATTTTATAAATAACGCAATTTTTTTTTTAATATAATTGTGAACAAGAGTGTTTAGCACTTTTCATTTAAGTATGTAACATTACAACATCTAGGTTTATAGAAAAAAAAAGAAAGTATTATGCCTGTGATAGTCTCCGGATCTATAACGTTAAAGACATTAAAATCATTATAATGGACACTTGACGAAGAAAATTTGTCAACTTGAACACAATGAATGCTACCACAAGATGAAAAAAATAAATAAAACTTTACACCAACACGACTAACAACACATCATTGTCACACTTGTATGCTGAAACACGAGTAAATTCAATTCTTTGAAAAATCATTTTTTTTTTAGAAAAAAAAATCACTTATTTGAATAAAAGCATAAGAAAAATTGATTTAGGCGGATGATTTCGGACCAAAAAATGATCCTAATCACCCATCTCTATGGATTAAGAATGATGGAGAAAAAAGACACCTAAATTTTGGTTTGGGATAAAAGAAAGAAAATATATATATATATATATATATATATATATATATATATATATATATATATATATATATATATATATATATCCCAAACCAAAAATATAGCCGCGTCTTTTATGCATTTGTTCCAAAATCATTCCTCTAAATCAATTTTTATTCTCCGAGGGTTCGGGGTGTTTGGGGTTCGAACTCTGGCCTCCGCATATATTATGCATTTGTTTCAAAGTCATTCCTCTAAATCAATTTTTATTCTCCTTTATGAAAGCAAATGTTGTGCAGTGTGCAAGAGCATAAACTGACAGTTGAAATTATTGGAAGAAAACTTCATCGTGTTTTTCCTTTAATTATTATTCAATCATTTTTGAACAAATTATCATTCAATCATATTCGTATTCTTTATTTTATTTTTATTATTATCAAGCAAATTTAATAGAGTTTTTACAAAATATAAGTACCTAACGTGGTGTTGAGGCCATAAGGGTTTACCGAAAGAGGCGTAAATAAATCTCACCCCCTATGTTGCAATAACTAATGTGAATGCATTTTCATTTTCAACTTTCTGTGTTGAAGTGTAGAATGCCAAGAGAAATATTCAAGGATATAAAAAACGCATATAACGAACATGATGTAGATGCTTGGTTTCTTAATTATTTGGTTGAGTTTTCAATCTCTGGTAAGTACGTTGGAAAAAAATATATATTTGAAAGATGACAACTCTTTAAATGAGTCTCATTGATTTACCATAAAAAAAAGACGAATATGATAGTTTTTATATGATGAGCAGATATGGTAGTTGTACCCAACTGACGTGATCTCATAGATGATAGATCTAATGGTATGTATGATCTGGTTACGTGCTTTTATTTTGGTTTGTAAATTATTGGATATGTTATTTTTTGCTCCCACTGAAAACAATCTCTTCCACCAACTAAATGGAAACTTACAAATCACAATGTCCTTAAAAAAAAAATGAAAACTCACAATGAAAGAAGTTTATCTTCTATAAATTTTGTGAAGAATTAAATACACACTTTTTCATGGTGGTGATTTTTTTTTTTTATATAGTAGTAAATGGAAAAAAAAAGTTCTTAAGCATTTTTCAAATATCAAACAACATAGAGAACAATTATAATTTGTAGATTTTAATGTCATTAAAGAATGAAAGGTAGTATGAAGAGGGAAAAAACTACATTTCTTTCGATCAATCCAAAAATACATTACCGCCAATCATGAGCTTATCATGCTCTCTAAAATTATTGATGAATTCGAAATCCAACATATACACAAGCTATAGCTCTCCTGTAGTATAGAGGTCATATGAAATCAAACTATATTTATTCCTTTTTTGTGATTATCCCTTTTCCATCGTGAAGTGTTATAAAATAATAGAAAATTGATAAAATAAGAATGAATTATGATGATCGGTAAGTTTTTTTTATGTGACCTCGCTCTCATTAATTAGTATGATAAAGGGGAAAATACAATAATTAGACGTACTTAAACGACATTTGAGAATGATTTAAATGTTCGGAAGGGTTCTGACCAAAAATAAATAAATAAATGTTCGGAAGGTGTTTTTCACAACTTCATAATCATAATCACTAAAAACTAGTTAAGGTATCTAAAGAGAAAATGAGACGTATAAATTTTAAAGTGATAAAATTATATGATGTTTCTTAAATGTAAATGGTATAAAATACGGGTATCCGTGGGTAAAATTCGTCACGGGCACGGGGCGGGTAGCTAAACGGGTATCCACGGGTATAATAAACGAGTATTTGACTACCCATTATTATATAGATACCGACACAAATTTGATTGTACCCATACCCATGGGTACCCATACTCGATAATAAATTAAGTAAATTACTACAATATCCATATATATCTTATTTTATTACTTAAAGTTGTTACTTTATTGAAGAAAATTTTACTGCCCACCTAAAATTCCTCATTAATAACCTATTTTTATTTTTAATTTTTTTTAATTCATTTTATTAAGTTCATCGTTTTCACTTCATTCACATCATAAAACATATCATATGGATTATGTAAGAATCATGAATTTTCTATGGATTACGTAAGAATAATGAATTTTTTTTCTATGGATTATGTATGGATGTTTAAAAGTTGAGGTTTTTAGGTAATTAAATTTTTTTATTATTTGTACAAAAAAATAAATAAATTCAAAAATCCATGGGTACCCATGAATACCCATGGATACCTCAATACCCGTGGGTATCCGCATAATGACGAGGGTACGGGGCGGGCGCAGGTATCATATTTATCCAACGGAGCGGAAACGAGTATCATACTATCCATACCGATGACGACCCATTGACATCCCTAGTATAAAATATGGTTGAAGATGTCAAGTTTGTTTATATTATGATTATCTTTCTTTCCCTAGTTTTTGTTGCAATGAGCATTGACGATAATCCAATTTTATCTTTTTTTAAATTTCCTCAGTTACTTACTACATAATATTTTATCCATTTTAGTATCATCTTTTAATCCACCACTAAATTTATATTTTTTATACACAAATTCTCTTTCTAATAAATTTAATGTGTTATATATCTTGCATAACATGAAATTGTGTTTTTGTTTATTTAGAATTGTTCCTCTCACTCTCTACAACAAATATCTATATTTTTTTTATTAAAATTGTTCTTCTATTTTACACTTGAAATTTGAATGTCATTAACTATAATTAGAGGTGAAAATAAGTTAGGCTGAACTAGACTACTATGTAAAAGCAAAGTTTGACATCTCAAAATTTTTAAGGTCGATGTTTGATATGCAGTCTGACATATGCTTATTTTTTAGGTCTTAGTGTGACATTATGAAAACTTGATACAACATACTAACCTGTTTAAATGCCTATTTGATATGATCATTTTTAAATAAGTAATACAATCTAAATTTAAATAGATTAACGAACTAATATATCAATGATATTAAACTTTTAATATTTGATTATATATTATATTATATATATACAAGTGGCAAAAATTCACAAAGATAAATATGATATCTCAGTTTTAAGTCATATCCTACGTATTACAATGTCTCCAACCGAGTTACGTTCACAAAAACTATTAAACACTTTACGAACGACTTTCAAATCATAACGTTGTTAAACTCTTTTTTTTTTTTTTCTTTTTTTCTTTTTATGATACTTTACTACTACTACTACCACAGTTACAACAAACTCGTTTTTGTTTGACACTCACAACTAACTTTCAGAATTAATTAATTAACAAAATAAAAACGAACTAACTCTTAGAACGTGTGATGTATTTTATATAATTTTTTCTTAACGTGTGAACAATAACATACTTATTTATATTTCTTCAATATAATATATTTGTTTATATGAAGAGATCCGTCAAGAAACATATATTTATTTATATTTATATTTCCATTCATATTTAATCATAAAGGCTAAATATATTTGTGGTTACTACAAAATTAGTCATTTTAAGTTTAGTCCCGACAAAAACATTATTTTTAATTATCTTTAAGTTATTAAATTTATGAACAAATTTTTGCAGATATTTTCAGAACAGTTTACTAAAATTTAGAACTTTTTTTTATAATGTTTAATTTACTAAAATTTGGAATTTTTAACATGAGATGAATTAAATATGAATTATGTAAGCATCAAAAGTTTAAGATAAAAGTAACAAAAATCAGAATCCATACGTCAAAAATTTTGAGCTTCTTTTTTGCGTAAGAACTTTTTAAAATATTCTAAACATCTTTGCCAAAAAATTGTTCAAATACTTCAAATTTTAAGGATAATTAAACAATTGTTTTTAGATTTGACTAAAACTTTGTGCAAACAAATATTGTAGGAACTAAAAAAATGGTTAAAACCAAGTAAGGATTAAAATTAGGGAAATGTTAACGAGTGTCCCTGGAGTATTCTTTAATGACTATAAGTAATAAGTATTTGTGAAAAAGTGTGTAATCATTGCATCGGAAATCTAAATATTTGACTTTTTAAAAAAATAATTGCTTATTTTGAAATGCTTATAGAGTGCCAGAGACACTCGTTAACAAGACCCTAAAAATTACTAAAAGATACTTATTTGGTAGAGACACAAAAATATATTTAACAAAAAAGAATGTGTAAATTACAACAATACTCTATCCGAAAATATTTCTCTCTCTCTCTCTCTCTCTCTCTCTCTCAAGCGGTTAACAAAACTCTAGTTTCTTCCCCTTCACCCATCAAAGAGGGGTGATTTATGGTTAATTTTTGACCTAAAATCACCCCTCTAACTTGTTTTTCCTTTTCCCTTTTATTGAAATAAGTGATTTTCAAATCTATTACGTTTTTTATTTTGTGATATCGTTGTCATAGTGCGGCATTGGTTTGTTCGTCGTCTTTGTGCAACATTGTTTGTCTTTTTTGTTTCGTTCAGTTATTTGTTCGGTGTTCAGATTGTCAGATCAGGATGTAGTGCAGATTCAATCAATGACTTTGACGTCGTCCATGTTGTAGATCTGAGGACATGTGTATTCCGAAGACTTGAATATAATCATATGTGTAGGCTTTTGTACTTTGTCGTTTTATGCTATTAACATGGATGTTGCGAGTTTGTTCGCATATTCATCCCTTTTGTTTTTATCAAATTTGCATTGTATCGATGTACTCTATGAATTTGAATGAATGAGTATCTTTTTTTTGTAAAAAAAAAGAAGATATTATATCCTTTCTTTTTAAATGTCTTTGTTATTTTAAATAGTTTTGTTTCAATTTATTTGTCTCGACCAAAAACATTAATTATTTTTTTGTCAATAATATTCTACGCTATTTATTTTGAAAAATAAATAATTGAAATTAGATAATACTTGCTCTCAAACTTAATGTTGGTGGTAACTTTTAGAAGGCTATGCGTGTTTAGGTGTTAGCGGTGTTGTTCTCAATCACGATGAAGATTGGATAGCTGACTTTTCTCAATATGAAGTTGGAGGTGATGTGTTGCTGGTTGAATTGTGTGTTATTCAAATGAGTCTTGATTTTTGTCGTAACAAAGATTATAACAACATTATTTGTGAGAGTGATTGCTTGGAAACGATTGAACCATTTGTTACTGGTCATGTTCATACCTTACACACTTATATTACTGACATTTTTCACATTAGAGTTGCTTACATAGAAATGACAACACTACTTTGGTACATACTCTTATAAAACAAAATATAAATGCATAATTTTATGGTTAAAGAAGGATTACATTCGAGGTGCTCTTCTCACTTAAATTGTTTTGAAGTCTTTTCCTGAAAGATAAACTTGAAAGTTATTTCTTCTTTATTTTGTTTTTTCTCGTTACTTAGATGAAGTATATATTCTATGTTAATGTGTAAAAAAAGTAGTTGTTAGAAAAAAAGAAAAAGTAGAGACACACCCAGGGGTCACATCCATACATAATTTGGGAAGTCAGAAAGAGACAGAAGCTGATGAATAAAGAAAGCATTTTGTAAAATTCTCATGTATCGTGGTCTAGATATTTTAATACGACTCCAAATCGCTCCTTATTCCGTTCAAACGCTGTTCACTTTTTTTGCGTCGGTTTTTTCTTTTCTATATAAGAAACCCCTCGTTCCTTCTCCTTCTATCCATTCTCTACTATCTCTTCTCTACGCTATCGCTTCACTCTGCTCCGCATTATTCTCTCTCGCTTTCGCTTCTCGCACTTAACAACAGTAAGTTCCCTCTCTCTCATTTCTGGATCTGTATCAACTATTGCCTTTTTTTCCTCAATTATTCGTTTTCTATGTGCATTTTTCAGACTACAATATTAAACTGCGTTTCTGATATTTTATTTTGTTCAGTAAAGTCAAAATGGAAAACGGGCTTAAGTTTCAGGAAGTTTCCAACCCAAAATATGACTGTCTCTTGTTTGGTAAGTCTTTTTTAATAATTCATTGTCATATCATCTATGGAGCACTCACACAGACAATAGACACTGACACCGATGATAATTTGAAAGTACGTTGAATTTAACCACATGTGTCGGTTTCATATATGTCTCCAAGACACGTGTCAGACACTGAATACGGATTCAATTGAAGTGATTGAATGTAATCACGTATGTTGGTGTCCAACACTGACACATGATTTTGAACATTAGACACGTCTTCAATATCAAGTGTTGTGTATGTGCTCATAAACGTTCCTGATTTGTTTTTTGATAATTACAGATATTGATGACACACTTTATCCTTTGAGTTCTGGAATTTCAGCGCAAACAGCAAAAAATATTGAAGGTAATAATTTACCACTGTGGTTTGTCCACATTTGTGGGCTTGAATGTGTATATAATTATTATTATTTGGTAAATTGGTATTGAAGTTGAAGCATGAAGTTAGGTATTTATTTAGAGTTGGTGTTGTGTTGCACAGAGTATATGCTTCAAAAGCTTGGAATGGAGGCTGCTACAGTTCCTGAATTGTGCTATTCATTATACAAGACTTATGGGACAACAATGGCTGGTCTTAGGGTACAATTTAATTTAATTAACCTTTCAATAAACTGTATGCGAACACTTTTTTTTATGCAAAAGGATGATTATTGAACTTTTTATTGTCTCTTGTCTCCTTGCCAGGCAATTGGCTACGACTTTGACTACAACGACTTTCATAGGTAATTTCTCATTGCATTTGTTTGTCCTTTTGGTTTTTTGGTATTTGTCTATTCATTTGAAGCCAAGTGAAATTAGCACATAACACTATTTTGTGTTGAGCAGTTTTGTTCATGGGAGATTGCCATATAATCTACTAAAACCAGACCCTGTTCTCAAGGGCATTTTGCAAAGCTTGCCTTTTAGGAAAGTGGTAAGTTTTCTGTTATTTCTTTAATAATATTGAAAGTAACATCTGATTGGGAAGAAGTTTATTATCATATTATGCATGTGTGATATGTATTTATTTGTTTCCCTTTTGCAGCTTTTTACCAATGCGGACACAAGACATGGGACTAGAGTGCTTAAAAGACTTGGACTCGAGGACTGTTTTGAAAGAATTATTAGCTTTGATACCCTGAATTCATCTGAAAGCATCATTACTTCTAATGAAAAAGTTGGCAGTGAGATTTTTGATTTCTGTGAGTACACACGCCGTCCTGATTCTGATACGGTGCTTCCAAAGACACCAGTTGTCTGCAAACCCTTTGAAGATGCATTTGAAAAGGCTTTCAAGTTGGCTGACATTGACCCTCAAAGAACAGTAAGAGTGCATATATTTCCCTCATTAATAGATTAACCCTCTGAAGATCTTCCTTGCTACTAGATTATCTCTTTTCTTCTGTCTTAAATTATAGTAGTACACACTTTTCTTCATTCTTTAGGATTTTCATTCTGTATCTTTCACATCTAATGACTAATATATTATAATTTATACTTCAAAAGAAGTTATTCACGATTTTCGTTCTGTATCATTTACATCTAATGACTAATATATTTTAGTTTATACTTCAAATCGTTCTGTATCATTTACATCTAATGATTAATATATTATAATTTATACTTCAAAAAAGCTAGGACATGATGCTAAACCTTGGTTATAAATTGACAAGCGGGTTATGCACGAGAACACCGTCATTGTTCTTACTCCTTCAGATATGTTATTGTGACAAACAATATTTGTTTATGACTTACTTTTTCTTATTGTTATTGCTCTTTTCAGTTGTTCTTCGACGACAGCATCCGCAATTTACAGACAGCTAAACGTATGGGTCTCCATACAGTTGCGGTAAGTGGTCCCTAATGGTTACTGATGAATGAATGAATAGTGTTTGCATTTTGTTTTAACACGTCAATTTAAGTATTAGAATTAGACTATTCTACATTAGATTTTTCCATTCCTAGTTTGTATTTGTTTTTTATGATTTGAAAAGAATTAAGGTTAAAAAACAATTAATTTGTGTTTAAGAATTAGATTTTAAAAGGATTACTTTTATTTGGATGATGATCAACTGGCCCTTTGCTCCTATATAAAAAAACAGCCAGTTGAATGAAACTTATAAAAGTTTTGATTGTTAATTAGATTTGTGATTCCTTTTTCTTTTGTTGGGAAGCCAATTAGGTTTTTAAGGTGTCAATTGTAATACAGAAAAACATGTTTAACATATATTATTTGTCACATATTAAAGAGCAATTTGTAAAGTGTGTGCGGGTGCGTTTTGTTCTTTCTGCAATCTGCATGCAACATAGCTGTACTTTGAAATACACACATATCAGATTACCCTATTATATAACATACCATGTACTATGTAAAGTGAATTTGTGTCAATTCTAATTGCCACATGGATGCAGGTGGGTACATCTGTGCGCAGTTTAGGAGTGGATCATGCATTAGAGAGTATCCATAATATCAAAGAGGCATTTCCAGAGCTTTGGGAAGTCGATGAGAAGCATGAAATCGTCAACTACAAGGTTGCAATCGAAACAACAGTAAAAGCATAGATCAGAAGTTAACCACTATGATTTGTTAGTGGTGGTGTCTGTCTTTATTATGTTGGTACCTATGTACATTGATATGCGAATCTTAATCTTAGTTCTTAGTTATTACATTTATATGTGAATCTTAATTCTTAGCTTCAAATTTGGAAACAATGCGATTTATCACCCCTAGCTTGAAATTTCAAGGAAGGCATTGTTTTGGTGTTCTTAAAGGGAGGTTTCTTTTGCCTGATCTTGTATTCTCTTACTCATTAACTATGATGCATCTATATATCAATAGTGTCAATTGAAACAGAGAACACCAGTCAAATACAAGTGTGTTCGTCGTTTTCCCCCTTTTAAATGCAACAATGTATAATAGTTTGAAAACAACGTGATTATCATTAATCTAGAAAACACATTGTGTATAATTTCCTAGATAATAATATTTAATCATTAAATCATGTAATGGAAATATTTGTAGAGCATGTGACTTTTGAAGGAAAACACTCTTACAACTTTCTTGGTGTTTTATCAGTCGCAAACTATTTGCTTATGACCTTAAGAATACACCATTTAATCATTCAATCATGTAATATTCAAGTATCTTATTAGGAATTCTGTCAATAAAAGAAAGAAGAGTATCTTATTAAAAATATTTCGATCTTGTTTTTCTCCATTCACATTGATATTCAATCAAGTAAATGCTTATAAAATACTTATAGTGCCTGCACGATTTTTTATTTTATTCACAAGTTACTATTAAATATTGCAGTGGTGAGGTTGAAATGAAGGCAGAGTAAATACAAAAAACATTATTTATATTCACATTGTTTTATTTGTTAATTACATACTTTCCAGAGCAATAAATAATCATAATAACATACTTAAACGAAAAAACGTGGATATACAAGAGTAACGGCTGAACTTGAGTTCTAAGCCATGTCAACTAAACTTAACTCAAAAGAAACTACTGAAAAAGCAACCTAACAAAGTTCATCTTAGTGAATACTTCTTTCCTGTGAAAGCTTGGAATTGTGGGGTAGCTGTCTTCTTAAATGATTCTTGACTTGCACTGTTCAGAGAAACCTATTAAGAGAAAAAAAAAATTAGTTTATGTCAATAAACCACAAGTTCAATGTAATAAAATTCTCTGTTTCTCCAAAAATATTACTATAGTCTATAGATAAAACTTACCTTTGGCTGTGTTTGAACTTTGGGTGCATTTGCTTTTGAGCCAAAAACAAGCTTCCCTGAAGTTCTATTGGAACTGTTGGTTTTATGTTCGGTCTGTTGCAGCTTTGGAACTGGAGTGGAAGCTTGTTCGACTGACTGTGTCGACGGTTTACCATCCAAACGCCTCCCGAAACCACCGAATGGAATCAGTCCGGGAACCTTTGTTGCTGGCACTTCTTCTACTGAAATGCAAACAAAAATAGTTAAAATCCTCTAATGAAATTTTTACTTCAAAATAAACACAAAATTCGTCAAGCATATTCCAACATATAATAAAAGAATCACAACCTTGGGGAGATTCCTTATGAGACAAATCAGATGGCAAAGGCTTCTCAGGTTCTTTGTAATCAAGAGGGGGAGCAAAATCAACTTCACAATCTGTTTCTATTATACTGATTGCGGGAGAAGGTTTTGTTTCAACCACATCAATATAATAGTTTTTTTGGTTATATGGAATCATTATAGTGCGGCCGGTTGTCAAACACGAGTAACTCCTCAATGAAGTTTCTAACCTGCAAATGATATTAAGGAGAAGAAAGAAGATATTAGTTGACACAATTATGTGATTTAATAAACACACAGTTAGGGCTATGTTTGCATAAAAATCTCATTTAAGCAATTATAGCATAAACATTAATCTTGTAAGTGTTTATGCATAAGCAATAAGCTAATCCTGCAGAGAGTTTACGAAAATAAGTTGAAAACAAGTTATAGACATGTCACAGATTAAGCTGTTTCTATAAGTTCTTTTAAACAGTTTCGCAAGTGCATATACAAGTAGATAAGCTCAAATAATTCAATTCAAATAGGCAATGGATATGGAATTCAATTATTCATACATGGCTTTTGGATCGGAGATATCCAAGAAGTCTTTGCTGTGAGGCTGCAACTTCACAAACTTTCCTTTAACAAGACTAGTGCTTTTCAGAGACACAATGTTTCCTTCCTGTAGGAGCAAATCTTCCATCATCTGACAATTACAACAGAAAAAATAAATAAGATGTTATAAATAAAAATGGTTACTCAATTACCTATAGAGAAATAAACATGAACAAAAAAAATAAAGGAAATCAGATATACCCAATTTGGTAAGAATACAATCCCCTCATCAGCAGTGAATTCCAGGACTCCACAATGAGTAGTTCTTTCAGCAGAAGTATTTCTCAGTTCAAATAACATTGGATACTCTATGTTCAAACTTGCTGAAAGATTTTAACAAGAGTACTGATTTAGCATGGGAGGAAAAAATAATCAAATTATTGAAATCTGAATGACAAATATAAACTTACCAAGGCGATCTAGAGCTGAAGAGGGCATGATAACTGAAAGGAAAAATAATTTGCATTAGCTATCAAAATTTCACAATGTTTGATACCAAATAATATAATGTAACTATGTAAGGTGTTAGTGCACTTACTTTTATCACCGTTTTCCAGAGTTGGCTGCAAAAAAGAAAAATCAGAAGTAAGATTCAGTATTCAATTTTGAGGTTTGAAATAAGCATACACTTTCTATTGAAGATGTGTCTGGTGTAAAACCATGCTTGTGACCAATCGACACCGACACATATTGTTACATTGAATCACTTTCATTTTCTTAAATTATTTATTATTAGTATCTATTTGTCAATGTATCAAGTCATGTTTGGTGTATGTTTCAGTACTTCATAAATTTGGAGTCACATACGAGGAATAAATTATAAGTAACGAGTAAATAGAAAAACAGTTGTCTACCCAATTTGTGTACATATAAAGAATGTTAGAGTTATTAATCAAAACAATATTAATGTCTGATATGTAACTAATGGTAGCAAACAATAATGCAATTTGTTTGTTTTCTTAGCAAGTTGTGATTGATTGTCAGTGTAAAACAATTTTAAAACTTGCATATGAATTAAATTGGGCTAGAGAAATTAGATATGCATCATGTGACATACCCTTTTAAGAGATGAAATCTGGAAACAACTGTAAACATGTTGAAAGGTCTGATTGCGCAGCGCGTTCCATAGATCCTCATGAAAATAATCATTCCACCCATGATGATCCTCATACAAATTCTCATTGCACTGACCCTCAATTGAAACCTTATTCCACTGACCCTCGTTTGAAACTTCACATAACATATCGTCATAATAATCCTCCTCACTCGTCTGATCATCCTCATCTTCATTCTGTCGATGCTCAGGTGAATCATCATACAACTGATCCTCATGCATATCCCCATTCTTCTGATTCTCAACCGAATTCTACACATTAAAAAAAAAGTTTAATGAGACCACTTCATTATCATTAATTATCATAACCATAATAAGCAACAAAGAACAATCTTGGACAGAACAACGGCAAATCAAGTTAACAAGCGATCACACACATAGTTTGATATTAAGCTTTCTGTTTATAAAACAACAACTAAGCATTGAAGTAAACTATGAATCACAAGAATTTAAAATCTAAAATAAAGAATAAAATAAATCGATATACCATATTTAGCAATCCCTTGAAACTAGATGAAAACCGATTATCTGCACAA
Organism: Medicago lupulina; assembly: GCA_958299785.1. NCBI lineage: Eukaryota > Viridiplantae > Streptophyta > Magnoliopsida > Fabales > Fabaceae > Medicago > Medicago lupulina. The sequence continues at coordinate 27,465,920 of OY283142.1, forward strand.
CAACAAGAATAAACAAATAAGCAAAACATAATAAAGTAACATAAATAAAACCTAATAAAGCAGATTAAGGATGTTAACCTTTGACTGTGGAAGAAAGAAAGCAGTAGAGAGAGGGAGTTCCAGACAAGAATATAAACACTGATAGCCAATTGCGATACTATGAAACTTGGCTTTGGAATAGAGAAACCTTACGTGTTTTTATAGCTACCTATATTAGGGTTAAAATATTGACACAATCTTTTGGAGATTTTAATAAAAGAAATCCTATATTCTAGACCGTATAAATCTCTTTGTTTGTTATTCTCAAAGATATATTTTAATGAGTTCACAAGATTTGCCAAAAAAATAAAAAAAGACTTGAATTATCTCCTCTCAAAAGATTTGAATTCTTATAATTTATATGATGATGAGATATCGTAACATGTTTATCACCTCTCAAAAAAAAAAAAAAAGATTTGAATTATCTCCTCTCAAAAAATAAAAATTATGATGAGATATCGATAACTTTTTTTATGGAGGTATCGTAACTTGTTTGTTACATTTACTCCTACTACGTTCAAAATATGATCAGATTTAAATTATTAGTAATTTTCTTTACCATGCATATTTTCTTTATAGAAAGCTTTCAAAAAAATAAAATAAATACTTGATAGAAAATAAAAGTATTAACAAGTAAAAAAATGAAGATTAGTTTGAAAAAGATAATGATCCATAAATTTTGGTCAAATAGTCTAGTGGCCGGATCTCACACGTTATAATTGTGGAGAAGTGGGAAAATTGACTATGATCCAAAAATTTAAAATTGTCGTTAAAAGTACAAGAATTTCCCTTAAAAAAATACTAGGATTTATCTTATAAAAATCCATAAAGAAATAAAAAAAAATGGCAAATAAGATTAAAATAAACTCTTTTGAGAGTGTCCAATGTTGTTCCCATCTAATCTATGTCATATACAAATAAAATTACTCATTTCAGCTTTTTTGGGTTGACTTTTTCTTTTCAAAAATACCCTCAATTTTCAATTAAAATATCACATTTAACAAATAGATAAGAATAAACTTAAATATTAAAAAAAATGTAACAAATACTATATGAACTAGCAACAAACCCGTGCTAAGCACGGGTCCGTGCTCCGCACGGGTTAATTCAAAGCGATGGGGTTATGCATCAAAGCACATTGCAATGGTAAAAATATATGAATTGAGAAAGAAAAAAAACTAATGAATAAAGTCGACGTTAAAGATAAAAACTAATGAATAGAGTTTAAAAATCACCTATGTGAAATGGAAAGAAAAAATGGTCGAAAATTAAGCGAGTTCATACTCGTATGAAAAAGTTAATTACTAAAAAATGGTAAAAATATTAAAAATAATAAAGATGTCGTTATGAGTCTCGTGTATGAATTAAATAACTGTATTATTTAGTAGCTCATTTATCATTTGTTCAGTGTTTTTTATAGTCATATTCCTAAAAGATATAATAACTAATAATCAACAACAATATAAAATATTATTATATAATATGATATGGTGGCCTGACTTATTTGATTCTCGGTTGTTTCTAAATATGTTGAGATCTGTAGGTTTCAAGGTCTCTTGTTACCCTACACTTTGGTTCTACAAGCTCGAAAGAGTTTTTATGCTTGCTGTTTATTTAGTTAGTTCTTAAAACTTGAATTTTGATATCGTGCTGACGGTCGATCCATTAGTTATTCTACGCATATGTTCACTTTTCATTTTTTGTAACTTGGTTTCGCGCTCATATATGAGTTCACTGGGTTGCACCCGTGATTAGTGAGTTTTTTTGTAGGGTTGATCAATCTTTTGAAAGTTACTCTCTCTCTCAACTAAATTGGATCTTTTGTTACAAAAGATACAAAAGGGTAAATATATGTTGATGTATCAAAATATTAACATAGGACAAACTTGTATTTTTAAATGTCATTAACATTCATAATTAGAGAATAAGATAATATATTGGAAATTATTTTTTAAAGAGATTGTAAATTGTTTTTAACTATTTAGATATTTAGAAGTTGAATTATAGGAGAATTTGTTTTTATTGAGATTAAGATTAAATTTGTTTTTTCTTTAAAAAAAGATTAAGTTAGTGTTGTTTTATGATTTATCGAGAAAATTTGTTTTAATTCGTTTTTAAGGGAGAAAAAATAGGAAGAGATTGAAGCAAAAGAAACAAAAGGACATAATTTTGATGACGTGTCAAAAAATTAAGAAGGGGTAAAATTGTATTTTTGGTAGACATTAAGTTTCATATATAGAGAATAGATAACATTCATAATTAGAGAATAAGATAATAGATTGTAAATTATTTTTTTTTTTAAGAGATTGTAAATTGCTTTTAACTCTTTAGATATTTAGAAGTTGAATTATAGGAGAATTTGTTTTTATTTAGATTAAGATTAAGTTTGTTTGTTCTTTAAAAAAAGTTTTATGATTTATCGAGAGAGTTTGTTTTAATTCGTTTTTAGGGGAGAAAAAATAGGGGGAGATTGAAGCAAAAGACACAAAAGGACATAATTTTGATGACGTGTCCAAAAATTATGAAGGGGTAAGATTGTATTTTTTGTAGAAATTAAGTTTCATATATAGAGAATAAATTTATATATGTCAGATTTTTTTCCTTTATCATTTAAAAAGTGTAACAAACTAGATGAATATATTTCTACTTACTTTTCCATTATCTCAATTATACACCTTAAACAACTTATTCTATAATAAAAATTGTTGTTGGTGTCATTAAAAAATAATTAAAATTATATATTTTTTTTTATATTGTTGTGTCATTGAAATATATAATAATGGTTAGTTTGATTTGTTATAACTTGAAAGCAACAAACATTTATATTTTTAGTTTTAATCAAAATCAAAATTTTATAAAAAAAACTCTATTTATAATTTTCAAACGTCAGCACCTAAGTCAACTTTTTTATAATAAAAACACTGTTCATATTATTGCTTATGGCATTCACAACAAGACCCAAAACTTCTAGCAATAAATTTTGCCATTGAAATAATTGAGCTAGCTCAATGGCTTTCATTGCCCCACATAACTCAACTGATAAGAAGAACCTTGGCCTGTGTTTTGAGCAAAGCGAAGGAGGAAAATTGAGTCTTTATATTTGAAAATACCTCCACAGGCTGATGTTAGAGAGTTTGATGAACTACCAATATTACATTTGATCCATTCAAAGATTGGAGGATGCCATATGACTTATATGATTTGAGGGGCCTTAGGAGGGTGCACATTGACATTAAATTTCTTCAGAATGATAAAGTCAGCAATAGCAGATGATGCTACCGTAGAAGATTGGTTGCCTATGAAAGCTTTGTTTGCCATGATTGAGGAAATTGAACTTTTCCAATGAAAGCTGTGTTACCCTCCAAACCTTGAGGGACTTGAAAGGGGAAAATCTTTGGACCAAATCAGCTTAGCCCAATTCTTTTTAGGATGCTGCTGCTTTTTGAGCTCAAAAACATCTTTCATAAACAATGTGCCATTTGTATTGTGACACTATATCAATTCATCACTTTTCTGTTGTAAAGGTACAGTAGCTTGTGACACAAGATTTCTTAAATCTGGCAATGATTGGTAGAGTGCATCAGGGATATTCCATTGATGATTTAGAATGTAGCCGCTCATGATTTGAGGTAAGTCTTGAATTTAATCTTGAGAGATATTGAGAGCTTGTATGAGTAGTTCCCCACACAAGGAATCTGACCAAAATCAAATGTTTTCCCCATTTCCTACTAGCCAAGTAGTGTTCTCTTTGATAGTGTTGAATTCTTGAGAGCTTCAAAAAAGGCGTTGTTTTGGTGTTCTTAAAGCGAGGTTTCTTTTGCCTGATCTTTGTATTCTCTTACTCCATAACTATCATGCATCTATATGCCAATAAAGTGTCAATTGAAACAGAGAAAACCGGTCATACAAAGCGTTGTCTCTATCAACTGAGCTAAGCTCACGAGACAAATGTTGTGAAAACAATATGATTATTAATAATCTGCAAAACACGTTGTGTATAATTTCTCAGATAATAATATTTAATCATTCAATCATGTAATGGAAATATTTGTAGAGCATGTGACTTTTGAACCTTATAACTTTCTTGGTGTTTTATTAGTCGCAAACTAATTGCTTATGATTGTTAGAATACACAGTATTTATTCATTCAATCATGTAATATTCAAGTATTTCAAAAAAAAAAAAAAAGAAGAGTATCTTATTAGGAATATTTCGGTCTTGTTTCTCCATTCACATTGATATTCAATAAGTAAATGTATTTGCTTATAAAATACTTAGTGCCTGCACGATTTTTGATTTTATTCACAAGCTACTAGTAAATATTGCAATGGTGAGGTTGAAATGAAGGCAGAGTAAATACAAAAAACAATTATTTATATTCACATTGTTTTATTTGTTAATTACATACTTTCCAAGGCAATAAATAATCATAATTACATACTTAAACGAAAAAAGGTGGATATACAAGAGTAACAGCTGAACTTGAGTTCTAAGCCATGTCAACTAAACTTAACTCAAAAGAAACTACTGAAAAAGTAACCTAACAAGTTCATCTTAGTGAATACTTCTTTCCTGTGAAAGCTTGGAATTGTGGGGTAGCTGTCTTCTTAAATGATTCTTGACTTGCACTGTTCAGAGAAACCTATTAAGAGAAAAAAAAAATTAGTTTATGTCAATAAACCACAAGTTCAATGTAATAAAATTCTCTGTTTCTCCAAAAATATTACTATAGTCTATAGATAAAACTTACCTTTGGCTGTGTTTGAACTTTGGGTGCATTTGCTTTTGAGCCAAAAACAAGCTTCCCTGAAGTTCTATTGGAACTGTTGGTTTTATGTTCGGTCTGTTGCAGCTTTGGAACTGGAGTGGAAGCTTGTTCGACTGACTGTGTCGACGGTTTACCATCCAAACGCCTCCCGAAACCACCGAATGGAATCAGTCCGGGAACCTTTGTTGCTGGATCTTTTTCAACTGAAATGCAAACAAAAATAGTTAAAATCCTCTAATGAAATTTTTACTTCAAAATAAACACAAAATTCGTCAAGCATATTCCAACATAAAATAAAAGAATCACAACCTTGGGGAGATTCCTTATGAGACAAATCTGATGGCAAAGGCTTCTCAGGTTCTTTGTAATCAAGAGGGGGAGCAAAATCAACTTCACAATCTGTTTCTATTATACTGATTGCCGGAGAAGGTTTTGTTTCAACCACATCAATATAATACTTTTTGTTGTTATATGGAATCATTATAGTGCGGCCGGTTGTTAAACATGAGTAACTCCTCAATGAAGTTTCTAACCTGCAAATGATCAAGGAGAAGAAAAAAGATATTAATTGACACAATTATGTGATTTAATAAATACACAATTAGGGCTATGTTTGGATAAAAATCTCATTTAAGCAATTATAGCATAAACATTAATCTTGTAAGCGTTTATGTATAAGCAATAAGCTAATCCTGCAGTGAGCTTACGAAAATAAGTTGAAAACAAGTTATAGACATGTCACAGATTAAGCTGTTTCTATAAGTTCTTTTAAACAGTTTCGCAAGTGCATATACAAGTAGATAAGCTCAAATAATTCAATTCAAATAGGCAATGGATATGGAATTCAATTATTCATACATGGCTTTTGGATCGGAGATATCCAAGAAGTCTTTGCTGTGAGGCTGCAACTTCACAAACTTTCCTTTAACATGACTTGTGCTTTTCAGAGACACAATGTTTCCTTCCTGTAGGAGCAAATCTTCCATCATCTGACAATTACAACAGAAAAAATAAATAAGATGTTATAAATAAAAATGGTTACTCAATTACCTATAGAGAAATAAACATGAACAAAAAAAATAAAGGAAATCAGATATACCCAATTTGGTAAGAATACAATCCCCTCATCAGCAGTGAATTCCAGGACTCCACAATGAGTAGTTCTTTCAGCAGAAGTATTTCTCAGTTCAAATAACATTGGATACTCTATGTTCAAACTTGCTGAAAGATTTTAACAAGAGTACTGATTTAGCATGGGAGGAAAAAATAATCAAATTATTGAAATCTGAATGACAAATATAAACTTACCAAGGCGATCTAGAGCTGAAGAGGGCATGATAACTGAAAGGAAAAATAATTTGCATTAGCTATCAAAATTTCACAATGTTTGATACCAAATAATATAATGTAACTATGTAAGGTGTTAGTGCACTTACTTTTATCACCGTTTTCAATAGTTGGCTGCAAAAAAGAAAAATCAGAAGTAAGAATCACTATTGAAATTTTGAGGCTTACTTTAGATTGAAGATGTGTGTGGTATACACCAATCGACACCAACACATATTGCTTTTTTTTTAGCAAGTTGTGATTGATTGTCGGTGTAAAACAATTCTAAAACATGCATATGAATTAAATTGGGTTAGAGAAGTTAGATATGAATCATGTGACATACCCTTTTAAGAGATGAAATCGGGAAACAACGGTAAAACTGTTCAAAGGTCTCATCAGGCAGTGCGTTCCATAGATCCTCATGCAAATTCCACCCATGATGATCCTCGTACAAATTCCCATTGCACTGACCCTTGATTGAAACCACATTCCACCGATCCTCGTTTGAAACTTCATATAACATATCCTCGTAATGATCCTCCTCACTCATCTGATCATCCTCATCTTCATTCTGTTGATGCTCAGGTGAATAATCATACAACTGATCCTCATGCATATCCCAATTCTTCTGATTCACAACCGAATTCTACATATTAAAGAAGAAGTTAATGAGACCACATCATTATCATTAATTATCATAACCATAGTAAGCAACTGAAACAATTTTAAACAGAGAACAATCTTGGAATGGACAGAACAACGGCATAGCAAAGTTAACAAGCTATCACATGCATAGTTTCATTAAAAGCGGAAGTTATCAATATTAAGCTTTCTGTTTATAAAACAACAACTAAGCATTGAAGTAAACTATGAATCAAGAATTTAAAATCTAAAATAAAAAATCAAATAAATCGATATACCATATTTAGCAGTCCCTTGATACTAGATGAAAACCGATTATCTGCAAACCATAAAAAAATAAACAAATAAGCAAAACATGATAAAGTAACACAAATAAAACCTAATAAAGCAAACTAATGATGTTAACCTTTGACTGTGGAAGAAAAAAAACAGCAGAGAGATGGAGTTCCAGACAAGAATATAAACACTTATCGATAGCCAATTGCGATACTATGAAACTTGGCTTTGGAATAGAGAAACCTTACGTGTTTTTAAAGCTACCTATATTAGGGTTAAAATATTGACACAATCTTTTTGAGATTTTAATATAAAAAAAATCCTAGGACCAACAACCCAATATTTTAGACCGTATAAATCTCTTTGTTTGTTATTCTTGATGATATATTTTAATGAGTTCACAAGATTTGAATTATCTCCTCTCAAAAGATTTGAATTATTATAATTTATATTTATATTTATATGATATGATGAGATATCGATAACTTTTATTTAAGGAGATATCGATAACTTGTTGTTATTATTTTAATTTTCTTTACCCTATTTTTTTTATAGAAAGCTTTCATAAAAAAGATTAATACTTGATAGAAAATAAAAGCATTGCCAAGTAAAAAATTGAAGATTAGTTTGAAAAAGATAAGGATTCAGAAATTTAAATTTGCAGTTAAAAGTACAAGAATTTCCCTTAAAAAAAACTAGGATTCATCTTATAAAAATTACGTAAATTTTTTTTGGCAAATAAGATTAGAATAAACTCTGTTGAGAGTGTCCCATGTTGTTTCTATTTTATTGGGATTAAAATAAACTCATCAACCACTTGAGTTGGTTATATATATTTTTTGAATAAGAGTTGGTTATATATATATATATATATATATATATATATATATATATATATATATATATATATATATATATATATATATATATATATATTGTTTGTTAAGATATACTAAAAACATGCATCCGCAATATTATAGAGAAAGAAGATCCCAACAAAATCAAATCTTAGACCCATAACAGTCACGTGTATATAATTTGAGAATATCATAGATTACGTGAAAAATAAGTTTTCATTTAAAATTTGCATAAAAGAATTTAAGTTAGTATTTATTATTTACTTGAATATGAATAAAAATTTTTTTGTCTAATAGCTTAGTAGCTAGAGCTCACACAATTAAATGTGGAGAAGTAGGGTGTCCGAGGTTCGAACCCGGCTCCTACATAAATTATGCAATGTCCCTACCAACTAAGTTAAGCTCACGGGGACAAATATGAATAAATTTAAGTTGAAAGTAAAATAGAAAGCGCAGAGTTAAAATGAATACGTCTTTTGAAAATCGTCTTATTTACAATTATCAAATTAATTGGTATATATTTTAAGTTTTAGCGATATTTTTGTCAAAATAAAAATTTAAACGATATCTTTTTGGGGACTTTCTGGTTTCTACTGTGGACTGGATCCAACAATGGACCCTCTTATTTATAGTAAATTTTAACAAGTTATTATTTTTATTCCCGGTTTGTTAAAGGTAAAGATCCACCTTTGAAACATTTTTTAGAGGTTTGCATCAGACACACCCTAAACCACCCATCTTTTCAAGATGATGTGAAAATTAGTTCCAAAAAGTTCCATAAAATTATTTAATTATTATTAATAATTTGTTGGAGAAATTAAGATGAACAATAAATTTTAAAGTGCAAGCAGCACATGTGTATAATAAGCAAAACACAAAACTAAATACCTTATTGAGTTAAATTATGTTAAATGGAATTAGACATCAAGGATATAGACAAGATAAGATATGAAGTTAGATAAAGACAAGATATGATATAAACTTGATAAAAAATTAATTTTATCATGTGTTTTATGTGCGTATGATAACAAACATATGCCATTATTTTATTATAATTAAATGAGAAAATTACTCTCGTAATTAATTAAATATTTTAAAAACAACATGTAATTTTTTTTTTTGGTACAAAAGAGAGCAAAGCCTGAAGAGAAAGAAAACTGAGAAATTAAACGGACGCTCCTAGGCATGCAAGTCTCGGAAATATCATCAAACAGAAGACTCTGAAGCTGACTAGGGGGAGTCTCCAGAATACGAAAATCTAGAAAATCTATCGAAATGCTGAAATTAGCAAGCCAATCTGCACTTCTGTTGCCTTCACGCCAAGTATGGGTAATTTTGACAGTCCAACTCAAACTCAAAAGATGTCGAATATGCCTGACCATAGTAGGAGTCATTCCACTAAAATTGCAATTTTCAGTAATCATGTCGACCAAGATCTTTGAGTCACTCTCCACTATAAGATGAATGGTATTCTCCCTCCATGGAATGTCCAAACCTAGGCACATGCCCCACATTTCAGCATGAAAAACATCACACATTCCAATCTTCATGAAGTAACCTTTGATCCATCTGCCATCAGGGTCTCGAAGAAGCCCTTCACACCCTGCAAGAGTACCTGATCCCTTCCAAGCACTATCAAAATTAAGCTTAACCCAACCAATCAGAGGTTGCATCCAACCGATGTACATAGTTTCTATTTGATGCGGACTTTTATGCACCAGCTTCGTATTGTCTTCTATCTCTCTAGTAACCTTTTGAATTACTAGTGTTGGATTGCTTGGTCTTTGAAATCCTAGTTCAAAAATAGATTTGTTTCGCCAATTCCACAAATACCAACATGATGTCATGAAAGTAGTCTGCCAAGTAGCAGGATTATCTCTAATCCCTTTTTTATTAAGGTTGTTAAAAATCCACTCCCTACAATTAAAAGAGAAGAAATTAGATATGTAATTAGATGGGACAAGTCTGAGCCATACTTGAGTGGCATGCACACAATCACGAAGAACATGAATGACTATTTCATCCTCTCTCGCACAACAAAGACAAGTAGGGGAGATACCAACCCCCCACTTGCTACGACGATAATTGGTAAGAATCTTTCCTTGAGCGGCCAACGAAATAAAGGTCTGGATACGATGGGGACCCTTCCAGTTCCATAAGGTATTCCAATCACCTCCCACCGCTAAAGATGTCTTTTGCTGCAAATTGTAAGCACTTTGGACAGAAAACTGGAGAGTGTAGGTTCCTCCCCATCCTATAGTATCTGGACCATCAAAATCAGAACGGGTTGGGAGGGCTAAAATTTGGTTAACAATGTCCACATGCAAGTTATCCATAAAAAAATGTATATCCCAGTCACCAGAAGTATTAAGAGCATCCCTAACATAAATAGTAGTATCCATATATGATTGATTAGCAGAAGAGAATAGAGAAGTATTACTCGATACCCACTTATCGAGCCAAAAGTTAGTACTTCTCCCATCCCCAATTTGCCAAATAACACGACGCTTAAAATCATCCCAAATTCCTACAATCGCTTTCCATAGGGGAGAGTCATAAGGTTGGGACCTAATATTGTTATTAAGTCAAATACCCATTTATTATACCCGTGGATACCCATTTAGTTACTTGTCATGTACCCGTGACAGATTTTATCTGCGGATACCCGTGGGCATGGATATTTTTGTCACCCCTGCTACCAATTGATTAACTTCTCTGAAGATATGATTCCAACAAACCTTACAATCGCTTGTACAAGGTTAAAATTAGTGAGAAAAGGGGATAGCTAGGGTGACTCATTAAGCAACTTTGACTTAAAGAGTGGATAACCGTAAGATAGTCACTCTCAATAACAATGTGATCAAATCCTCTTGTAATTACAGAACAAAAATTTAACAACCATTATTCCTATTGTAGTTGAATTTTTGCTAGTATAATGATATTTAAATGATTTTTAAGTTAAATAATATTATAAAAAAGATAAAATTGTAATTACAATACTTTAAATGAATAGTATAATTGAAAGAATGAAAAATCCAACGTAAAACCTCATATGTTCTCTCTATATAAATTGTTATAGATAAATGAAGGTATAATCGGAAGAATGAAACATTCAGCCTAAAACCTCATATCCCTTTTTATATATTTTTATAGAAGACTATCGTTCAGACGAGTCCTCTCTTTTTAATGCGCTAATGCGTATAAGTTACGAACTTTAATTAATTTGATGAAATTTTGATAAAATCATTTTGATTTTGATTAAAATTATAGGTATTGTTAATAGATATTTTCCATAACAGATATTACTGGAGCAAGATATGCAAAAGGGTCTCAGTGGGATCATCATGGGGGGCGGATGGTGGGTTTAAGAAGTGTCTCTAACCGGTGGAAGGAGATATCTTTGTGGAATGAATGTATGAAAAAACACTTTTTTTATGCAAATATATGATTAATGAAGTTGTCATTTTTCATTTGTTTTTTTGTTTGTTGCTATGCAATTGGCTATGATTTTGACTACAATGACCTTCATAGGTAATTTGTCGTTGCATTTGCTTGTCCTCTTTTTTTTTTCTTTTTTTCTTTTGTATTTGTCTATTCATTTCAAACCAAGTGAAATTAGCATATAACACTTTTTTTTCTTGTTAACACTCAGCACAAAAGACACTGTGTTTGTGTTGTGAGGGATTTGCACATTGCAACGACCTGGAGTAATTAAGAGAACAATATGCCTATGATAATGGAGAAAAAAAATGAAGAAGGCTTGGGACTTTGGGTTGAGTCTTGAGTATACGAGAGTAACGAAGAAAGGGGGATTTTAAGTACCCTCATCTCACTTTTGACTTTTTTAAATTTACTAATATTCATTTTGGTCAATTTCTTAAATTTCAATCTATCGAATAACAATTTGATACCCGTAAAGAATGACCATGTCAACATGTTTTTGGGTCAAAATAGGTCGAACTACACATTAGGGACTACTAAATGCAAAAGGGGTTAAAATCTCACAATTTAAAAATTTGAGGGGCCAAAAGTGTAATTATGCATATAATATACTGAAACCAGGCCCATCCTCAAGGGCTTTTTGCAAGCTTGCCTTGTAAGAAAGTGGTAAATTTTCTTTGTTATTTCTTAATATAGTAATATTTAACGTAATACCTAATTGTAATTTGGGAAGAAGTTTATTACTCATTATGTATGTGTGATGTCTTGTTTCCCTTTTGCAGCTTTTTACCAATGCACACCCGGGACATGTGATTAGAGTGCTTAAAATACTTGGACTTGAGGACTGTTTTGAAAGAATTATTAGCTTTGGTACCTTGAATTCCACTGACAGCATTAACCCTCTTAATGACAAAGATGGCAGTGAAATTTTTCATTTTTGCAAGTACAGACGCCGTCCTGATTCTGATATGGTGCATCCAAAGACACTGGTTATCTACAAACCCTTTGAAGATCCATTTGAAAAGGCTTTCGAATCGGCAAATATTGACTCTCAAAGAACAGTAAGAGCACATATATTTCCCTTATTAATAGATTAACCTCTTTGACGATCTTGTTAATAGATTATCTCTTTCCAAATGTTTTAACTTTTAAGTTATAGCAGTACGTACTTTTCTCCGTTATCTTCCTTCTGTATCTTTTACACCTAATGATCTATTATAGTTTAAACCCCAAACATATAGGACATGATGCTAAACCTTAGTTATCAGTTAACAAGCAGTTTATGCACGAAAACGCTATCATTTTTCTTATTCTCCAGACATTTTATTGTGAAAAACAGTATGTAATTATTTATGACTTACTTTTTCTTATTTGTTTTGCTCTTTTCAGTTGTTTTTCGATGACAGTATCCGCAATTTACAGACAGCTAAACGCTTGGGCCTCCATACAGTTGTGGTAAGTGGTCCCTATTAGTTACTGATGAATGAATAACTATTATTTGTATTTGGTTTGAACACATCAATTTAAGTATTAGAATTATAGTATCCTACATTAGAGTTTTCCATTTCTAGTTTCTATTTGTTTCTTATGATTCGAAAGGAACTAAGGTCAGAAAACAATTATGAAAGAGCAATCTGTCAAGTATGTGTGCATGCGTTTTGTTTTCTTTCTGAAATCTGGTACATCCGTACATGAGTGGATCATGCATTAGGGAGTATCCATATTATCATAGAGCATTTCCAAAGCAATGGGAAGTCGACGAGAAGCATGAAATCATCAACTACAAGGATGCAATTGAAACAACAGTAAAACCATAGATCAGAAGTGTATCCACTAGGATTTGTTTGTGGTGTCATTAGTATGCTGGTACCTATGTAATTTATTTCATTTATATATGAATCTTAATTCTTAACTTGAAATTTGAAAACAATGTGATTTATCCCCCCAACTGTATCTCTTATACAATCCGATTCCTTAAGCCATTCTTAATGAGGTTTCTTTTGCTTGATCTTGTAGAGGATTCCATTCTGAATAAGGTTTCTTTTGCCTGATCTTGTATTACGCTGACGGATTAACTTTTCTCCGCATCTATAAAGATCTATAAGTGTCAATTGAAACACAGAAAAGCAGTTGAATTCAAAGTGTGTTCACCTTTTTCCCTTTTAAATTTGCTAGATTTGAATGTGAATCTTTTGTTCATTTTTCTGCTTTCTTTTAATGCAACGATATCAAGTAGTTTGAAAACAATGTGATGTAGTGTATCTCTTCTATATGGTTATTAATTTAAAGCGCAATTATTATTTTTCTAGAAAATACATCGTGTGTTACTCTTGACTAGGACGGTGTAATAAAAATAGCAATTCGGCGTATGATTTCTCCGATAATATTTTCAGTGGTAAACTATTTACTTATGATTGTAAGATTACATGAAATCTAATACCTAGAATGTTCAAGTCCCTTATAAGGAATTTCGGTCTTGTCTCTCCATTCATATTGATAACCAATTAATTTTATTCACAAGTTACTAGTACTAAATTAGTATGCAATGATGAGGAAGGCAAATTAAATACAAAAGAGACGTTAACTCATTGAATATTTGTTAAATGGGATATTTATAAACTTTCCAAAGCAATAATCATAATCACATACTTTAAAAAAAAAAAAAAATGAATATGCAAGAGTAACAGCTGAACTTGAGTTCTAAGCCATGTCAACTAAACTTAACTCAAGAAACCAGAAACTAACAAAGATCATCTTAATGAATACTTCTTTCCCGTGAAAGCTTGGAATTGTGGGGTATCCGTCTTCTTGGATGACTCTTGACTTGCACTATTCAGAGAAGCCTAATAAGAGGGGAAAAAAATCATTAGATCATGTCAATAAGTTGAATGTAATAAAATTCTATGTTGCTCCAAAATTATTAGTATAGATGAAGCTTACCTTTGGCTTTGTTTGAACTTTCGCTGCATTTGAATTTGAGCCAAACACAAGCTTCCCAGGAGTCCTCATGGAACTGTTGGATTTATTTTCAGTTTGTTGTTGATTTATAATTGGAGTAAAAGGTTGTTCAACTGTTTGTGTTGACGGTTTACCATCCAAACGCCTTCCAGAACCACTAAATGGAGTCAGTTTGGGAACCTTAGTTGCTGGCTCTTCTTCAACTGAAATGCAAACAAAATAGTCCAAAATTCTCTAATGAAATACTCACTTGAAAACAAACACGCAATATTCTTCAAGCATATTCCAACAGATAATAAAAGAATCACAACCTTGTAGAGGTCTCTTATGAGACAAATCAGATGGCAAAGGCTTCTCAGGTTCTTTGTAATCGAGAGGTGGAGCAAAATCAACTTCACAATCTGTTTCTATTATACTGATTGCGGGAGAAGGTTTTGTTTCAACAACATCAATGTAATATTTTTTGTTGTTATATGGAATCATAATAGTGCGGCCGGTTGTTAAACATGAGTAACTCCTCAACGAAGTTTCTAACCTGCAAATGGTAAAGTGGAAAAAGAAAGATATTATACACCGCAATAAGCAACTATTGAGTTCCTCGATGAAGTCTCTAATAATTAAGCTCTTATAGCATATACACATATCTTTGAAGTGTTTATGTATAAGCAACTATTTCAATAACAAAGATAAATTAAATTCAAGTTAAATTCAAATTATATTTATAAACGCCATAAGCTATTTTCATAAGCTATCTTGGAGATAGCTTACGGAAATAAGTTGAAAACAACTTATGAGCATGTTTTGAAATGTTTTTATAAGTTCTCTCAAACAACTTCACAAGTACATATGTTTAGATAAAGTCAAATAAACAGTAAATATGATATTCATACATGGCTTTTGGATTGGAGATATCCAAAAAATCTTTGCTGTGAGGCTGGAACTTCACAAACTTTCCTTTTACAAGATTTGTGCTTTTCAGAGAGACAATGTCTCCTTCCTGTAAAAGCATATCTTCCATCATCTAACAATTACAAAAACAAAAAACAATGTTATAATAAAAATGGTCACTCAATTAACTAAAGAAAAATAAATATGAACAAAAAACAAGATTTTATAAATAAAAATGGTCACTCAATTAACTAAAGAGAAATAAAATATAAACAAAAAAAAATATTTTATAAATAAAAATGGTCAATCATTTACTAAAGAGAAATAAATATGAACAAAGAAAGAAAGGAAATCAGATATACCCAATTTGGTAAGAATACAATCCCCTCATCAGCAGTGAATTCCAGGACTCCACAATGAGTAGTTCTTTCAGCAGAAGTATTTCTCAGTTCAAATAACATTGGATACTCTATGTTCAAACTTGCTGAAAGATTTTAACAAGAGTACTGATTTAGCATGGGAGGAAAAAATAATCAAATTATTGAAATCTGAATGACAAATATAAACTTACCAAGGCGATCTAGAGCTGAAGAGGGCATGATAACTGAAAGGAAAAATAATTTGCATTAGCTATCAAAATTTCACAATGTTTGATACCAAATAATATAATGTAACTATGTAAGGTGTTAGTGCACTTACTTTTATCACCGTTTTCCAGAGTTGGCTGCAAAAAAGAAAAATCAGAAGTAAGATTCAGTATTCAATTTTGAGGTTTGAAATAAGCATACACTTTCTATTGAAGATGTGTCTGGTGTGACCAATCGACACCGACGCATATTGTTACATTGAATCACTTTCATTTTCTTAAATTATTTTATTGACAATATCAGTGTCGTATTCGGTGTATGTGTCGGTACTTCATAACTTGGGAGTCACATAAACCCATTTGGGTTGGTATAGAGTTGTTGTAGTGTGCTCCTCTAAAAGTCTTATGTTCGATTTTCTCAGGTGGGGTTACTATAACTTCTTAAAAAAATAAATAATTAGGGAGTCACATATGAAGACTAAATTATTAGTAATGAGTAAATAGAAAAAAAGTTGTCTACCCAATTTGTGTGCATATAAAGAATGTTCAAACACTAGAGTTATTAATCAAAACAATATAAATGTCAGACATGTAACAGTTTTGCAATTTGTTTGTTGTTTTTTTTGTGAGTAGTGATTGATTGTAGGTGTAAAACAATTTTAAACTGTAAGAATTAAATTGGGTTAGAGAAGTTAGATATGCATTAGGTGACATACCCTATTAAGAGATGAGACACAGAAACAACTGTAAACATGTTCAAAGATCTCATTGTGTCGTCTATTCCACTGATACTCATCATCAATATCATCATTCCACCCATGATGATCCTCAGACAAATCCTCATTCCACTCACTCTCAGTTGAAACCTCAGCTGAAGCTTCACTCAACTGATCCTCATAATGATCATCATCCTCATCCTCATCCGATTCATCCTCAAGTGAATCCTCACTTAACATATCCTCGTCCTGCTCAGTTGAATCTTCATTCGACTGATCCTCATCTGAATTCTACAACAACAAAAGAGTTAATGCGACCAAATCATAATATCAAAACATAATAAACAACATAGAGCAATGTTAGGTAGAACAACTACATAACAGTTTAACAAGCAATAACACACATAATTTCATTAAAACCGGGAGATATCAATATTCAATTTTCTGTTTATAAAACAACAACTAAGCATTGAATTATCCTATAAATCAAGAATTGAAATTCAAAAAATAAAAATAAAAATGCAACATACCATATTTAACAAACCTTTGAGACTATATAATAACCGATTATATATCTGCACAACACTAAAAATAAACAAATAAGCAAAGGCATGAAGTTTGTGCTAAAACATAAAATAAAAATCAAAGACCTTTCACTAATCTCGATGTCTCTCAGAAATAATTAATACCTTTCGTAAAATATTGATAGCTTGCCACAAAGGAGTTGATTTTTGGTCGGACCTCCTATGCGTCCCAGTTGGTTCACGACTGGCTTCCAGTAGTTACCGATTGGCGGTGGGTTGCAGTAAGGGTTTGCGGCTGTTAATATTTTTAGGGTTTTGATTTGAGTGGGAAGTCTCGATAAACTAGGTTATTCGAAAGTTGCGGGCCTGGGTTGATTATTACTGATTTGGTTTTCTATTTTTTATTTTTTTTAAGGATTTGGTTTTCTTTTCTAATTTAACAACCAACTTAAAATATTTCCAATAATTTAGGTTTTTCCAAGGGATGGGATTTTGTTTATTTTTTGTTTGTTAATCTATCTATCTTTTCTTGAAGACAACAAAATGAATTATATTAGCACCGGCAATGGAACCACTTTAGTATAAGTAGTACAAAAGGCCATTGTTAATCTATGTATCTATTACATATGACTAGTAAAAGACGGTGCATTCGCACGAGCCGCGTAATATTGCAGTAATTATGTAAAAAAAATATATATTAGTAATATTGTGAAATGTTTAAAAATAAAATTATCAGCATTGTTGTAATGTTTCTGTCAAAAAAAAGTTATCTAAAATTATGTTAAATATTTGCATGTGCCCGTTGTAGATTTCTTTATTTACTAATCATCCAACACGCAACAAATCACATTTCTTCGGCCGCCAAAGAAAATATTCCATAAGAATATTGAGATTGGTCTATTCTTCCTCCATTTCATCTTCAATATTTTGCTCAACTGCTTCTTCAAAAAAATATTTTGCTCACCTTCCTTGATTTCCAAAGCATTGCAATGCTCTTTAGGATTGTCTTTATTTTAGCACCGAAGGCATTGAAATGCTCTTTAGGATTTGTCTTTTATGTTAGCACTGAAAGTTGTTTGATCGTCATCAAGTTGCTTTGCAATTTGTGTGATTTGTACCTCTAATCCTTTGATCGAGGCTTCAGTGTTCTTTTGATAATTCACGGACACCTGGATGAACTGGTTGAAGGTGTCTTCAAGCTTTTGTATTCTATGAACTGGTCGAAGTTGTTTTTGAAGGTGTCTCGATGAACCATCTAAACGTTGGTATTAAAATAATTGGAAAGATATTCAGATATGGAACCAATAAATTCATTTAAATATTTTATTTACTATTTTATTATTATTATTATTTAATTTACATTATTAGATAAAAAATAGTTAAATTTCATTAAAATAGGACCCAACTACAATAGAAACAATATTATACAAATTAAAAAAAGCTTATTTGATCTTTCTTTTTTCGGGAAAAAAAAAGCTTATTTGAACTTGTTGTACTATATATAAAGAGGATAGATATTTTGGGCTAGTACTTTTTTTATTTGAATTTTTTTTGAAGGATTTTTTTATTATTTCAATTATACGTTTAAATAAATTTTCTTATATTAATGTTATATTGCTGGTGTTAATGAAAAAAGGTAAAAATTTATATTATACTTATTTACTTATTGTTGTCGATCATTGAAAATGATAAACATGATTTGCTGGGTTTGTTACAATTTGAAAGTCGCAAATATTTATACTTATAGTTTTAATCAAAATCAAAATCTCATATAAAATATCGTTCATAATTATTTACCCGCATTAGCACAATAAAAAAGATATTTTACGCTGATTTTTTTTATTATCCTAATTATACCTTGAAACAAATTAACTATAATAATTTTTGAGGGAAAATTTTCCTATAATAATGTTCATTGTTGGTGTCATTTAAAAATATAAGAATTTCCTTCAAAAAAATAATATAAGAATTTATATTTTATTCAACATATTGTTCTTGTCATAAAAATAGGTAAACATGATTTGTTGGTTTATCTATAATTTAAAAGTCACATACATCTATATTTATAATTTTAATCAAAAGACTTACACAAGGTGGTAAAGACTTACTCCCAATCTAGATATAAATATAATCAGGAAATTAATATAAGAGATGATCTATATTAGGGTGTGATGTTTTGGTGAAGACTTACTCCAAATAAGTACATTAGAGGCCACCTTAATCAAATTAGGGTGCGATGTTTTGGTGCTCTTTATTCCTTTTTCTTGATGGCGGTGGGTGGTAAATTAAATGGGAAGAAGTTCCAAGGTTTATGTTCTTTGACATAAGGGAAGAAGTAATGTTTCAATACATAACTAGTATTTGTTTTAAACCGTTTCATATTTTAAATTGCAAGATCTTTTATATTCAACAGTTGAGATTTGATGCAAGTCTTTTAATTTACAGTCAACGGATCTTGACTTTATAATAATAATAATAATAATAATAATAATAATAATAATAATAATAATAATAATAATAATAATAATAGATTAATATTAGGTTATATCATTTTTGTAACAACATTATTAAAAAAAACTATATATTATCCTTGTAACAACTTTTATTATTATTAGATAGATTATCCTTATGACAAATTTTTTTTAAAGATTGTAACAACCTTTATTATTGTGTTATCTATCACTCATATTTATTAGAGGTAAAAATCACCCTTCCAACTCTCCTACTGCTTTGTTGTCGCTGCTTCAGACCTCTTCCAACGTGAACTGTGAGTAATCCATTATCTCACCGTTAGGGTTTGGAATAGGCCAGGCTGGCCTACAGGGGCCTACGGCCTGACCTGTTTTGGCCTGGCCTGACCTGTTTAGTAGATAGGCCTAGGCTTAGGCTTTTTAGAAAGTTTGTTTAGTTAAATAGGCCAGGCTTAGGCTTCTAGAAAAACATGTTAAGCCTAATAGGCCGACCTATTAATAATTATTTATTAAAAAATGTTTTTTTTTATATTAAAATAATTGCATACATTAAAAATATAAACATCTTTTTCTCTGTCTATTAGTCTCTTAATAAGCTTTGTTGTTAGACTTTTAAGTAGGCTTTAATCTAGTTAAAATTTACTTGCAGTGAAACAGACTTTTAAGTAGGCTTTAAGGCCTCTTGAGACTATTTAGTAGGCCAAATAAACTATTTGATGGCCTTAATGTGAAGTAGGCTTTCAGGTCAGTCCAGACTTTTAAATAGGCCAGGTCAGGCCAAGAAAAACGACATATGATAGGTCATAGGTCAGGCTCAGGCTTGTAATTTTTTTCGTAGGCCATACTCAGGCCTATCAAAGCCTGACCTGGTCTGGGCTATTCCCACCCCTACTCACCGTCTACAAAATGTTGTTATCAATTACATCTCTATTGTTTCGTCCGTCTATAAAATCGTAGAAACAAACATTTTTGTATATTTAATTAAGTTTAAGGATAAAAAAGTAAATTAGTTTTAAAATTTCTCCCCTTCCCTTGTGAACTAAACACATTTTTTAAAATAAAATATTTTCCCCTCCCCTCCCCTACGTTGAACCAAACGGACCCTTAGTTTTATTTTTGGATGGTAGAGTTAGTACCACTTGTACTAGGTCCAAAAATATGGGTACAGTACAACTCGTACCGTTTCTCCATTATCTTGATTCAATAAAATTTTGCCATTAAAAAAAAACAAATATGATCTGCAATAATAAATCTGCAAATGAAAATAAAAGAATTTAAATTGATCGAAAAAATACATAATCGTAATAATTTAAACAAAATAAAAATCAGAATCCTTTAAAAAAAAATCATGTTTAACAAACCCTAGGTTCCTCGTTCTGGAGGGTTTTGATTTTTGCAGACGGAAAATCGTGTTCTCATCTACGAAGTATAGATCATAATTGAAATTGAAATATAGGGTTAGGTCTTCAACTTGGACATTTTAATGGCAAGACGTGAGCTTTCCAGTACGCTGAAGAACTTGAAGGTATGACAAACAAACCAGCAATTTAGTTTTTTTTTTTCGGTAATATTTGAGGTTGTTTCTTGTGTTTTTCTTAATTATTTTGATATGGAATCCAAAGTAACATGGCTATACATTATAATGTTGTTTTTTTAATCATAGTTTATGCAAAGGGCTTCTGTTAGAGAAGAAAAAACCAATAAAGAAGATGGGGTCAAACCTTATACAAATATTTCTACAACTTCCACTACTACTGGAAGAAAATGGTAGTATGTTCTCCTATTTTTTCTTCTTATTATTGCCTCAGTGACAATCCTATTCTCCTAATTACATCTATATTGAATGCTTCAATGTTTACAAATGAATAGTTTCCGTTAGTTGGCCATATAGATGTTCAACTCACTTGTAACCAAAATCAATTCTCTAAAACTTAATTTTATCAAAATTAATTCTCTCCGCCGTCCAACCAAACACACACTAAGTATATGTAATGCAAGAATTCAATCTAGATCATTGTTGTCAATCACAGAAAAATAGGGTTTTGTTCAAAATCTACTATGCTATTGTGATATAGCAGTTTTTTTCTTTATAGGCAAATATTAGCATGTAAGTTAATTAGGATATAAAAATTCTCACGGTTTGAACCCTAGACCTCTTGGTTAATATACTTCACTATTGGTTAGTATTAGCATGTTAGTGTATTTTGGAACAATAACAATTTGTTCAAATACCGCTTTGCTACATCTATAGTGCTGCTGTAGCTACAACTCCATACATCCCTTATTAAGTTTTACACATGTCAATACACAATTTTGATCTTTAACATCTTTATTATTTATTAGTAAAAATGATTAAAAACTGATATTATGAAAATATTTATTCAAACAAATTCAACATCTTATATGTTAGCATTTGTCTTTATATATTAATAAGAAAATACGTTCGAAGCATACTGTGTGAATAATATATATTGTTAAACTAGGTCAGTTAATATGGGATGGAGGGACGGGAGTATTTGACAACACTGGTTCAAAATGTATATCGAATTTCTCCTTGCTTCTGATCTTCAATTTTGCATAAAGTTTGTCTGTCCTATACATTTTTATGCAGTGTGGTTTTAGTGGAAGGTGATCCTCGTCCAAGTGCACTTAAAGGTCGAATGTCATTTCAAAATTTCAATCCTTCTTTTGAAGTAAGTACATAGATCATGAGTCTCAAAGCATTTTTTCCTTATTCCTCGGATTTTAGTCGAAGGTATTTTTCTTCTTCTTTTGATGCTGTTCTGATACCAAAAAGCCTCGCCTTTGTAGAAACTAATCGCCGAAGAAGAAACACAAGCTGAAACTACTGTTTCTAAAAATCAAAGTGAAAATGTATCTATCAGGTTGGTTTCATAAGTTTACCTAAATTTGCAGGTGGATATTTTATGCTGTCCACACTTCATGGTTTTTACCTTAGATAACAGACAGCTGAAGACAAAGTTTCTTTGGATTATTGCTCAACGATTTTAAACATGATTATTATTACATTTTTGCAGAGAAAATGACTCTTCAATACATGGCCAGAACAAAAACAGTTACAAGGTTAATGGCAATGCTAAAAGGAACCATGGTGAGGTAGACTGTGAAGCACAATATCCTAGAAAATCACACAAGAATGGTCAAGGTAATAGACAATCATCCCCAAATCATTGTTTGGTCTCTTTCAAAAAACCAAGAAGAGATGTGCTAGATTGGAATGCTCTTAGATCAGCAAAGTGTCAAACAAAATAGGTTGAGTTCTTTGATTGTTAGTATAAATCATTGTAGAGGGTTTCAAACCCTAGGTATTTTGTGTCTGTATTTTTTTTTTCTTCTTGTGTTCCATTAATTAACCTTAAATGATTTTAAATTGATCACTTTTTTCATCATTTTTAATATTTTGTATACTGAGCTTCAGCATTTTGCAAGATGTAGATAGAATATTTTATGTTGATTGTCTATCAAGGTTCTATTGTCATAACCAATTAGTCTTTTCATTAAGTAATAAAATATAACTAATTTGTTAGTTTCTTCTAAAAAAAATGTATTTAGAAAGAATAAAAAAAATTATTTTATGTAAACCCTCCAGTCTAGAAAGAATAAATTTTGTTTGGAAAAACATCTGACATCTTTCTTATTTTCTAAATTGAGCAATTTGCCAATATATTAAAATAACACAATTTTTTCTAATTAGTGTAAGACATAATTTGTGAATGATGCAATCTTCTTTCTTTTAAACTCCAACTTTTTGTGAGAGATACTATTAGAAAGGGGAAATGCTTTTAATAACTTTAAATCATAAGTTTTTACGAAAATGTGTATATATATATATATATATATATATATATATATATATATATATATATATATATATATATATGAGGGGGTTATTTTGACTCCAAGAGTAAGTGTAATAACTTACTCCAAATCTTGACCTTTAATTCCAATTTTGATTAATGGTTTAGATTAATTAATATGGTATGCTTTAATTCCATTTTCTATTGTAATCAACACTTATTACCACAAAATATCAAAACAATAATGTCTTTTAATTGTTTGATTTGTTTCCTTCTCCCATTGCTTTTTTTGGTTTCACGATAAAAGAATTTGCAAAGAAAAAAAATTCTTTCCTTGAAATAAATTGAATAAGAAAATTTTTGCTATTCCTTCAAAAAAATTGCATAAGAAAATATTTGCATATATTTTTTTATGCTAAAAGAATTTTTTTCTTCTCCCATTGATTTTTTTTTCTTCTCCCTTTACTTTTTATTACGCTAAAAAAAAATTGCATATTTATCTTTTTTAAAGAAAACAATTGTAAAATTTAAAGAATTGCATATTTGTTCTACTCCCGTTACTATTTTTTCATACGACATATTTTATTTAGTTTCTTAATTATAATCCTGATATTTTCTTATATTTTTTGTAAACACACATTTTTGTACTAATCTGTCACGAAAAATAAATAGAGGAAGTAACCTTGATCTTTTCTTATATCCAATTCATTTACAATACTTGTATAAAAATAAATAAATTTGTGTTAAGACCAAAAAAAGCAATGAGAGAAGAAAAAAATAAACAATTAAAAGACATTTATTGCTTTGATATTTTGTGGTAATAAGTGTTGACTACAATAGAAAATGGAATTAAAACATACCATATCAATTAATCTAACCCATTGATCAAAATTGAAATTAAAAGTCAAGATTTGGAGTAAGTTATTACACTTACTCTTAGAGTCAAAATAACCTCATATATATATATATATATATATATATATATATATATATATATATATATATATATATATATATATATTCGAATGCATTTAAAATTGTAGCATTTGAATTTACGAAAGAATAATTTCATAATTTAGATACCTTAAAGCGTGTCTTAGAGACGCTTGTTTGTTAGTAAGACCCGAAAAGACCGTTGTATTAGCTAGATATCAATAATTGGCATATGGTGTTATGGGTCATCAAATCGTTGAATTAAGTGACGTAATTTTCTGGCAATGTTGGATGGAGATAGGTCCCTTTATTGGTTAATAATATTTTGCCGATTCAAAAAAAAAGTAACATTAAGTCTGACTTAACTCTTTTTTTTTTTTGAAGGAAAGTCTGACTTAACTCATTTGTAACCCAGTTTTTTTTTTTTTGTCAAGATTTGTAATCATTTTATTTTATTTTTGTTCAAGTTGTTATTGGTTAGGTTAGAACTTCACTTTGTTAAGGTGAATAAATGGTGAATATGGAGTTCGAACTCCAACCTTTACAAATATTATACAATGTCCCGATCAACTGAGTTAAATTCACATAAATGATTTTTAATTTTGGCTTTTAATGAAATGTCTTGATACAATTATGTTAGAAGTTTTTCCCGTCTTTTTGGAAAAGAATATGGCTTCTCCAAATCAAATGCAACAACACGAAACACATATTTTGTCCTCCGTTCTTTTTTAAGTGTTTTTTAGGGTGAATTTTTCGTTCTTATTTAAGTGTCCTTTTGGTATTTTAATGATACAATTTGTCAATTATACCCTTTGTCAATTATAACATTTGTCAATTACTCTTATCTTTTTCACTAAAACTATTTAATGTTATCTATTTGGAACAATTTTTTTTTAAACAAAGTTTGTTTCTTGTTATCTTCAAATTTAAACAAAATTTTGGTACAAACAATGGTTTCAAGAAGAGTTAAAATTCTATAAATAAGATGAATAGCAATTGTTAAAAATCTCAAATACAAAGTAAACGAACAAATTTGAGAGAAGTAAAATAAAAGACTTCATGAATGTTCAAAAGAAAGAAAAAGTGGAGGACTCATTGGAATTGTTTGATGAGAGGTGAAGAGGAAGCAATAGTTCAAGATTCATTTGACAAGATACAAGAAAAAAAAAAACAAGATGACAATGAAGAAGAAGAAGTTTCATAAATATAATTTTTATAGTGACTTAAAATAATTAAAAATATGTGCACAATATTTAAAAAAATTGACAATTGTTTGCTATGAAAGAGAGTGCGTAAAAAAATAGAAATTTGTTGGAGAAAAAGATAATAACTGACAATGTTTATTACGAGAGAAATACAACATATTAAATTTATTGGAAAGATAAAGTGTGTGTAAAAAAATATGAATTTATTGGTGGATTAAAATGAGGGTATAATAGGAAGAGAATGTGCAAAAATACACTTCGCTATTTTAGTGTTAATTTTCTAAAAAGACATTTAAAAAGGAACGGAGTGATAGTATTTATCTATAACAATATATAAAAGAAATATTTTTTTCCATTATTTTAGTTATACTTTTAAACATTTGTTTTTAAGAATGTTATATTGCTGGTGCTCCTGAAAATATAATTTTTATTATATTTGTTATGTTAGTCGTTAAAAAGATTAACAACTTCTGTATATGAAGGGGTTAACCCTTTAATATATAAAAAGGTGAACCCTTATCAAAAGATAAACCCTTTAATTTATGGTTTGTTTCTAAAAAATCAAAAAACAAGAATGAGAGTGTATTAATGAAACACTCCTAGGTTGCTAGCCCCAAACACATCAAGGGATTAGCCCCCACCAATGATTTAAATCAAAAGTTAAATTTGAATTATTTGTTTTCAACCACCAAAAAGTGAAAAAGTTTAATTTTTTCGAACAAGCGATTAACTCGCTCCAGTTGCTGAAAACAACAATAATTTCTTGCCTTCTAGATGACCCAAACACAAACTAGCCAAATAGTATAAAAATACTAACGTATTTGTTGAAGAAACCACCTAATGCGCCAAAAATTAGCCTATGATCATACACATGTAAAGGGTTCACTTAGTGAATACGCAATCATCGTCTAACTAGTAACGAAATACTTCCAAAGACTTCACGACCCAAAAATAAATGGTCGGTATTTTCATCATTATCATATCCTGAAGCACAAACATTTGCATTTTGTTGAATAATTCCTTGCTTTACAAAATTATCTTTAGTTGGTAACTACTTTTGTAACAAACGCCAAGCATATACCGATACTTTTAATGGAACTGCTTTGTTCCTAATTAAATTGTGGAATTCATTTTGTTGCATCACTTCAACTGTCGTGAACATCTAATAAACAACACGAACAATATAACCTTTTTCAGGAGTTAGAAGCCATTTCCACCCATCTTCCAAACCAGACTGGAAGAATATATTACATAAACGCTCACTAAACTCTCCCGACATTTCCTCCTCCCATGCAAATAATTGACAAGGTCATTTCCAGGATTCACCCTTGAGAATCCACCATAAATCATACATCTCAGCTACTGTTGCTAATTGATTCTCAACTAGACCAGACAGTCTTCCAAACCTACCACAAAAAGCCCCTCCCTTCATCCAAGCATCAGACCAAAAGAGTGTGTTGGTCCCGTCATCGACTACCCTTACTAAATAATCATCCAATCATCTTCCCACAGTCATACAATCACCCATTTGGATACCTCTCCTCTACTTCCACCAAACTGAACCTACACGCCCTCCTTTTCTAATATGACCACCTTCAGCTCCATATCTCGCTCCACATACAACCTCCAACACCATTTCCTAATAACACCATATTAAATTCCTACAAAAGATAAAATTGCAATTAGAATAGTTTAAATAAAGTTATAATTAGAAAATAAAAATTCAGCCTAAAATCATTTTTTAAAGAGGTGTCAGTCCAAAATCATGCATCTACCTTTATATATAGATATAGGTAGCTTGTGTGATTCATGCTTTTCAGTTCGAGATCATTATCATGTCACCTAGTTTACATTCTTTAAAATTTGTTGTTATGCTTTTAAAATAACGAGTTTTTTTTTTATTATGATATTTTTGTAAAATTTTCACTTATGTTTAGTATTTTGTTTGAGAATATGTGAAATACACAAGATGAATTTTCTCCTTTCATACGAATTTTTCCATACATAAGAAACATAAATCAAACCTTTAATCATATTAACACTTCAACTAGTCTATTGTTGATAAATAACGAGGTTAGGTCTATTCTCACCGTTGACTTTCTGCTCTTTTATTCAAAATCATTATCTAATCCCAAAAGCATTACTCGCTACCTTTCAACACTTCTGAGATTTAAGGCTTTCTTACATCTTGTACCAAAAACAAAAAAATCTTACATCATAAAAGGTCTTCGATATAAACACTTATACTAATATACCATTTTCTTATACAAACCAACCTCTTTTAATTATTTTAATTACTCATGTCCTTAAAAAACTTGTCAACATTTTTTTTCTTTCTTGAAGTTAAAGTGAAATCGAGTTATTCAAAAATATATATATATAATTAAAGTCTAAGATTTTTTTTAAAACTCGATATCCGATTCAAAAACTGACTAATTAGAGGGGATCAATCTCACCATTCATTTGCAGGGGCTCATTTAAAGTCAGAACATAGCTCTGTATAGACTTAAGCCACCGAAATGGGCACCAAGGACAATCGATTTTGAGACCTTGGGAGGATCACACTCCAATATCTCAAGTCAACCATTAAGTCAACCTCAAATAGATTAAAAACTTAAGATTTTGTTAGGATGGATGTTTACGATGAAAATATCGCGTCTCAAACTCACAATGTACTTTAAACCAGAAATTTCTAAACTTTTTTTTTTAATAGATGAAATTTCTAAAGTTAGAAAGTGTGACTTTCTTGTGACTGCACTACAAGAACGAACAAACATCCACTAAATCTAAGTTTTTTTTTTTACAAAGTAAATCTAAGATGTTGTTTACTATAGGCTTAACAAAAATCTAATAATTTTAATTAAATAAACTTTTAAAAAAGTTTTGACTTTGTCTTTTTAAAAGAATCCGACTCAATTCAGGGTCCAGACCTATCATAAACAATATAGAGAAAGAGCAACACACAAGGTTGTGTGGCCTCATACGTGCACAATATTTTCATAATTTTTTTTTTTAATAATTAATATATGTATATAGAGAAAGAGAGATAAAGGCCACACTATATCCCTACCCAATAAAAACTTGTTATTAGTATTAATATTCATTGTAGTTCACTTTGATTTTCCTCCCCACCATACAAACATAACACATCATACCCTCTCCCTAAAAGTCAGAACATAGCTTTGTATGGACTTAAGCCACCGAAATGGGCACCAAGGACAATCGATTTTGAGACCTTGGGAGGATCACACTCCAATATCTCAAGTCAACCATTAAGCCAACCTCAAATAGATTAAAAACTTAAGATTTTGTTAGGATGGATGTTTACGATGAAAATATCGCGTCTCAAACTCAATGTACTTTAAACCAGAAATTTCTAAACTTTTTTTTTAATAGATGAAATTTCTAAAGTTAGAAAGTGTGACTTTCTTGTGACTGCACTACAAGAACGAACAAACATCCACTAAATCTAAGTTTTTTTTTTACAAAGTAAATATAAGATGTTGTTTATTATAGGCTTAACAAAAATCTAATAATTTTAATTAAATAAACTTTTAAAAAAGTTTTGACTTTGTTTTTTTAAAAGAATCCGGCTCAATCCAAGGTCCAGACCTATCATAAGCAATATAGAGAAAGAGCAACACACAAGGTTGTGTGGCCTCATACGTGCACAATATTTTCATAATTTTTTTTTAATAATTAATATATGTATATAGGGAAAGAGAGATAAAGGCCACACTATATCCCTATCCAATAAAAACTTGTTATTAGTATTAATATTCATTGTAGTTCACTTTGATTTTCCTCCCCACCATACAAACATAACACATCATACCCTCTCCCTAAGAAAACCCACCACCAACCACATCAACTCTCCATCCCAACTAATTTTATTTTTCTCCCCCTTCATTAATCATACTCATAGAGAGACGCTTTTATTGATATTGATAATGATAAAATTATTTAATATTTCTACTTTTAAAAATAAAATGTAATATATGTTTAATGCTACAAATTGTATATATTACACATACTAATTAAAATTTCTGGCTCCGCTGCTATTTTCACCCCTAGCCGAACTGCTATACACAATATCAGAAAAATGAACCATCTTAATTATATCTAAAGGAAGAGTTAAAGAACAATGGCCAATAATATCTTGAATTTTTAGAACACTCATTGTATCCAAAAAATTATAAACTTAAAAGAAATTCATAGATATGAATTAAGAGTAGAGATATCTTATTCTCAAACAACCAATCATTTTATTTCACCAATTTTGCACATCATAGAAAAACTATCTACAACTTTAAGCAAAAACAGAAAAAGAGAAGAGAAACAAAAATAGTCATTAGTGAGATAGCAAGGTTCTCTTTGGCAAAAAAATGTGGATCACTAATAAGTTAGCTTATAGCTTATAGTAAAATGCTTATAAGCTTGTTTACAGTTTATATAAGATAAGCTAGCTAATTTAATTTGAGTGTTTGGTTACATTACAGTCAAAAATGAGCTTATACATAAATATGAAATGGAAAAAAAAAAATGTTTAATTAATAGTTAATTTTTTTCAAGTAAGATGACAAGTAAAATTGAGATACAAAATGAAAAGCTTTAAACTAAAAATTATAAGCTATAAGCTAGTATAAATAAGCTTATAAGAGAAAATGTCACACAAAAGTCATTTTAAGCTCATAATCTGGCACAGAACCTAAGTATTGATGAAGAATACTATAGCAAGTGTTGACTTCTCAAGTTTGTTTATATGCATTTCTCAGAGAAAGTGCACCTATATATAATTATATATCGTTATCAAATCAGTGATATAAGAAGAATTCATGTCTTTTTTAATTTGCAAAATTTGACCATTCTAGTTTAGCCAGGCACAACCAGGACCAGATACACCTGATACCTAACTGCCAAGAAATCTCTCTTAAATAGAATATCAAATTTGAATAACATTAAACCTAAGGAAGACTTTTGCATAAAGAAAGAACTAACTTAATTTTTTTAGAAGAACTGACTTCATATTAAATAGAATTTAAAACACTTCAGGATATGAAGAGTATAACATCAAAATAAAAAAGTTTGAGGCATATACAAGACCTAGTTATATCAATCCAGTATCTAAAACAAAAACTCAAATGCATAAAGAAAGAAAAGAAGACAATATTGCAAATGCATAAACTGATATAAACGTGTATATAAAGTACATAAATAAGAATATATCCAATCTTAATCCAACTTTAAAGTATAATATGATGGTTTAAACCTACTTAAATCCAAGATTAGTATACCCTTACTCAGTACTTTACAGTTTACCAGTTCACACACAAAGTAGTAAGGAAAAGAAATTCCCTAGAGAAGAGTGCTATAACTATAGTGTATATAATTTGATTAAGCAGGAACCCAGCAAGACACAGCTTTCAGAATACGCCCTTTCCAACCCTGCAGAACCCACTTCCCATCCTCATCAACTACAAAATCTTTCGAATATTCCTTCTTCACCATTTCTTTCACTCTATCTACCAGCTCTGGAGCCAATGAAAGTTGCTTGAACCTTGCTCTCTTGTTCCTAACCTGCCACTGCTTGTAAGTCTCTGGCCTTTCCACCCTCTCTGCTCCTTCACAAGCTATCACATTTACTGCATCCCTTCCGAATAAACCTTTCTCAATCATCAGCCTATATTGATCATCTTCACGCGGCACCGTAGCTTCAAGCACATCAAACAATGATGAGAAATGGAATAGTGCTTCTCTGAATCTAGTAAGAAAAAATGGTGCGTTATAAGTTCCATTCACTACACCATGTATGAAAATGTTTGGATTAATCCTCCTGATCAACCTCAACACAGTATCTCTAGGGCAATTCGCCGTCACCGTTTCATCAGAAACGTTCTTCAATCTGTATAAGCAGTTAACCACTGTTACCTCTTCTCTATCAATCTTGAGATCCTCAAGTCTTAAAGTGTCCCATTTCTGAGCAAGGCAATTGTACTCAAATGGAACTCCAAACCTCTTGCAGTACTTCCCAAGTCGCCAACCTGTCTCTTCAACCCTTTCTGCAGGCCTAAATCCTGGCTGAGGAAGATCAATTCCTGTAATACGAAGCATTGGTGGCCCACCGGATCTCTCTGAAAGACGCTGAATGAGACAAGGCCACTGAAAGCCATAGAAAATCCCAAAGTCAATAATGTGGAGGCTGCTTTTGTTTTCTGCCAGCTTCAGAATAGTTCTATTGGCCAAGAAATTCGACATCCTTTGAAATGGAGAAGCTGTAATATAAACTTTATAAGCTCTCAACATATCTGCAGCAGACGACGACTGAAGGAGTTTATACATCGGTGTCCCAGCAGATAATCGCGCCTCTAGTCCATCAGCAAAGTAATGAGCTAAACGCTGAAGTCCATCGCCACTTGGCGAAGAATGCTGCCTAATCTGCTTTAGTATATCATTTGCATTCCTTTGATCATAGCTACCAACAGCTTGTGCACATTGAGATAACAAAGTCCATAAATCCACTGTAGTACTTAGTTTTTTCCCCTTACCGGAACCTTTCTTCGATCGCGATGTCTTTCCGTTAGAAGTTCCATTAGATCTTCCTGAACCAGAAATCTGTGATTGTGACGGTTCGGAATTATCACAAAAAATCGACGGACTTTTACCATCATTACAAAGAAGCACCTCATCAAACATCTCCGATAACTCTGTATCATCATAATAAACAGCTGAAACCTTGTTACTTCTCAGATCTTCATGTGAAATACCAATACCATTATCATTCATCAAATAACCTCTCTTTTCCCCTAAACCTCTAGAACCAAAAACCATACTACCCTCTTCATTCATCTTCCAAACATCACTCGGAAAACCGAAAAAACCTGGCTGATCTGTAACCGGATCATAAGGAATTTTATCAAACACCTCATATGCATTATTTTCCGGCGAATCGCAATCAACAACGGAATTATCAGTGTTATAACTACAATTACTATAGCTCTCAGAGCTAGAACTAGTTCCAGTTCCTGATCCTAGAACATCAAAAAACGATTTTTCAGCAGCTTGAAGCTTCAAACAATCTTGCAACATACAAGGTTTTGTCTCCAAATCTTCTTCATCCATAAGAATATCACTTATAAATCTAAGAATAGGGTTTGAATATTTACTACTCTCAGAAGATTCAACATTTGAGCTTGTTCCAGAAGAAGGAACAGAATCAGTTGAAGGTGAAATTGAATTTGAATCTTCAACTTTGAACGCGTTTTCTGGGTTTTGGTTTGAAAAAACAGACACGGGTATGTTTCCAAACATGCATCCGTTAACAGAACCAGGAAAATTTTCTACGAGTGTTTCTGTAGAAAACATGTTTGAATCTGAACAAGAAATTAAGGTTTTGTTTTTTTTAAGGTTTGAAATAGATCTAGTGATTAAGGTTATGGTTTTTTTTTTTAATAAAGGGCCAAGAAAAAACAAAAAGAAAAAAGTGATGATGATAATAATAATAGTACTAGTATTTGTGGATATGTATGAAATATGAATGAATGAAAATGAAAGGAAAAAAAGAGAAGAAATTGTACAAAGTTTTGTGGTCAACTCAAGTTGGAAGTGATGAGAAGAGTAAACCGTGGAAGCTTGGAGAAGAAGTGTTATCTTTTCATTTTATAAATAAATGAGATTACAGAAAAGAAAACAGAGAAAAGGGGGAAATTTATGTGACTCCGAAGTTTCGAGGAAGATGATTAAACGCTTATTTATGAGGTGGGATTTTGAAGATATTGTTAATAATAAGTGTTTTAAAAAGGTGATTCTGACATTCAATCACTGTTTTATTTTTTTATAGTCGTTAAATCTTGATTATTATTGATTGATTGATAAGAAATTGTATGCAGATAGAGAAAAAAAATTCATCCATTTTTATATACAAGCACTCATCCGGTAAAAATATTGTCTTAAATATAAATCTCTTTTCAAATTATTAATCTATATTTGTCAAAAAAAAAATTACTAATCTATTTATTATCTTTTCTTAAACATACCTTAATTAAAATTACTAACATCTTTGTGAGTATAGCTCGGTTAGTATAAATATTGTATATTATGTGCAGAGATCGGGGTTCGAACCCCAGACAAGCACGGATCCACGTACAAGGGTTTGCTGTCAGCTGACTCCACTCTTTTGTTAATTTTTTAACCAATAATATCTATGTTTGACCCCACTTTAATTTTTAGACTTAATTTATACACTTGATACAAACAATGTTAACTATTACTCCTCTCCCATAATAAGTGAGTCTTTTGTAAAAAATATTGTCATGAAATAACTTACTATAATTTTACTTTTCAATACAATATTATTTATTTTTTTAATTATAACTTTAATTAATATTACTTTCATCACATGCAATTCATTATATTTCACTTTGCATTTATGATAAAGGAAAATGCATCAATACTTGACAAGAGCACTTAAAGTTAAAACAATTTATATCTCTCCTTTATTTATACATTTTTCTTAATATGTGTAAAATGAGCAAATGACTCACTTAAACGGGAGACGAATGGAGTATATTTTATTTGTTAAAAATATTAGTACTACTTTATACATTGAAAATGTGGATCAGTAACCTTTGGATATTATTTAAACAAAAAGCGAATGTAGAAAGAAGATAGTGTTAAACTATATTTGATAGTGTTCAAAATGAAAAAAAATCTTACAACGCTTTCAAAATATGAAGTCATGAAGCAAGCAATTGTAATTCTTCGATACTAAAATACCTTTAGTTTTTTGATATACATTCATAAACTTTTTGTAATCTTCAATATTTTGCTTAATGATAATGACTTCTTCGTTTTAATGGTTATGGTTTTATATATTTTTGTATAAATATTCATGAGTTTAACCCCACTTTCCAAATTTCTGGATCCGTCCCTGACCCCAGACACCAACTTCTCCATATTCAAAATGTGTGAGCTCTATCCACTAGGCTAGTTGACCCAAAAAAAATTACTAACATGTCTATGAAAAGTCAAATTTAATACAAATACAAACAAAGGACGGTTTGATAATATTAACACACAAAATAAACACATTAATTGCACTAACAACTTTTCTTAAAAAATGTGAAAAATAAAAAGGGAATTTATATATAGGAACGAAGGGAGTGATAATTTGTGCCCTTAAGGGCACATGTTAAGAAAACTAAATAGGCATGACAATGGGGTGGGGGTGGAGACGGGGTTTATCTTCTCTGTCTCCTTACCCTACTCTCATATACTTACTTGCTACTCTACATATATTCAATGTCCCATCTACGCAATGGATAATTTTTTTTAATAAAAATAAAATATTTTTCAACCACAAATGCAATGCTGTAAAGCATTATCCAGCAAAGAGATGATAACTATGGTGATGGAGAAGAGAGAGTCTGAGAGTGTAAGATATGGCAGGAGAAAAGAGATAATTATGATAAGTGAGTGTTATCTGAAAGACTGAGACTCTGAGTGAAATGATTTAGGGTTTGAATTTCTATTTATATAAAAGTGGTAATAAATTAATTTCCTACATTCGGGACGGGTTTTGGTATGAGTTCGGGGTGGGTACATATATCCCTGTTATCTGTCTCGTACTCGTCTTTTGAAATCGAGGAAAACTCAAACTCAGCCAAAGTGGAGAAACCCCGTCAAATTAGATTTGGTTCAGACAGGTACCCGCGTGTATGGGTTTTGTTGTCATGCCTAAAACTAATTGTAGAAATATACTAATTGAATGCCCGCAGCGCCTGAGTGACTTTAGACCAATCTCTATGGTTGGAAGTCTCTACAAAGTTCTTTCCAAAGTTCTCTCCAATAGATTGCGAAGGGTTATGTCTAGTGTTATTTCTGAAACACAATCAGCTTTTATTCATGGTAGACAAATTCTTGAAGGTATTCTCATTGCTAACGAGATTGTGGAAGATGCTAAGTGCCTGAAAAAAGATTTGCTCTTATTCAAAGTCGATTTTGAGAAGGCTTTTGACTCCATTGATTGGTCCTACCTTGAATTCGTCATGAAAAAAATAAACTTTCCTACCTTATGGCGTAAGTGGATTATGGAATGCATCAGTACAGCCACAACTTCTATCCTTGTTAATGGTATCCCAATAGATGAATTCAAATTTGAACGTGGGTTGAGACAAGGTGACCCTCTTTCACCCTTTCTATTTTTAATAGCAGCTAAAGGTTTGAATGTCATGATGAAGGCTTTAGTAGAGGCTGGTCTATTTTCTGGCTACAAGGTGGGCACCAATAATCATGTCTCCATCACTCATTTACAATTTGCTGATGACACCTTGTTGTTTGGGGAACGAAGTTGGGCTAATATTCGTTCTCTGAAAGCTCTGCTCCTTCTCTTTGAGGCGACATCTGGTCTTAAGGTGAACTTCCACAAAATTATGTTAGTTGGTGTTAATATTCATGACTCTTGGTTGGTTGAGGCAGTCTCTGTTCTTAATTGTAAATTGGGCAGGGCCCCCTTCCTTTATTTGGGGTTGCCTATAGGTGGTGATCCTCGAAAATTAAAATTTTGGCAACCGTTGATTGATCGTATCAAATCAAGATTATCGGGTTGGAAGAGTATAAATCTCTCTTTGGGTGGCCATTTAGTTCTCCTAAAGTCTGTCTTGTCCTCTCTTCCAGTCTACTTTCTTTCCTTCTTCAAAGCTCCTACATGTATCATTTCTTATATTGAATCTTTATTTAACTTTTTTTTTTTTGGATGTGAGGAGGTTAGAAAAATTTCTTGGATTAATTGGAACACTATATGTTCCAAAAAGGAGGAAGGCGGTTTAGGAGTGCAGAGGATTAGGGAATTTAATTTGCCTTTACTTGGTAAATGGTGTTGGCGGGTGCGAGTTGAGAATAGGAGTTTGTGGTATAGAGTTTTATCAGCCAGATACGGCGAGGTAGGAGGTAAAATCGTTGAGGAGGGGAGGTTTAACTCTGTTTGGTGGAATAATTTGATAAATGTTAAAAATGGGGCTGGTGTGGGAGGTGAACGGTGGTTTGATGATAATGTGGGGCGGGAGGTAGGTAATGGTGCCCAAACTTTATTTTGGTGGGATCCTTGGATTGACGGGTTAGTTTTGAAGAATAGTTTCAGTCGTCTTTTTTATCTTGCTACTAATAAAATGGCAACAGTGGCTAAAATGTATTCTCTTGGGTGGGGGGTTGAGGGTGTAGCTTGGCAGTGGTGGCGTCGTTTGTTAGCTTGGGAGGAGGAGAAGGTGCAGGAGTGTTGTGATATTTTATCTAATATTGTTTTGCAGCCTACTAATACTGATAGGTGGATTTGGCACTTACATGCCTCCAACAGTTATAATGTCACAAGTGCTTATAACCATATGTTGACATCAACCATTAACAACTTGGCGGTTACTCACATTATAGAAATTTGGAACAAGGAAGTGCCACTGAAAATCAGTCTCTTCGCTTGGCGTTTGTTACGTGATAGATTACCAACAACAAACAATCTAATCAAAAGACACATTTTACATCTGAATGCTCAGTTATGCGTAGGTGGATGCGGTACGTTAGAAGATGCTAAGCACTTATTCCTCTCTTGTGATTTTTTTGGCAAGCTTTGGTATGGTATTTCTCACTGGATTGGTTACAACATAGTGTTTCCTAAAAACGTGTCAGACCATTTATATCAATTTGGCACCTTTAGCGGTTTTTCTAATAGCAAACACTCAGCTCTTAACTTTATTTGGCTATCATGTGTGTGGGTGATTTGGCTTGAAAGGAATGCTCAGATCTTTCACCAAAAAGAAGCTTCTTTTAATCAATTGCTAGATAAAGCTAAGCTTCAATCTTACTGGTGGCTGAAGGCAAATCGTCCTAATTTTATTTTCTCCTACCACTCATGGTGGTTGAATCTGTTACCTTGTTTAGGAATATTTTTGTAACAGGGTAGGTTTTGAGCTTGTTTTGGCTCTCAATCTTTGTTACTACTTGTACTTGTATTTGACTCTTTCAACTGGAGTTTTGGCACTCCTTGTGCTGAAATCTCCAAGCTTTCAGTGATATAATTCATTTTAGCTTCTGCAA
This sequence comes from Medicago lupulina, assembly GCA_958299785.1. Taxonomy (NCBI): domain Eukaryota; kingdom Viridiplantae; phylum Streptophyta; class Magnoliopsida; order Fabales; family Fabaceae; genus Medicago; species Medicago lupulina. The sequence continues at coordinate 27,503,452 of OY283142.1, forward strand.
AATTTACTTTTCATTTCCTTTTTTAATATTTTTTTAAAGGTTCCTTTTTAGTTCTTAACGTGTGTCCTAATGGCACGAGTTAGCATGACCTAAAAAAAGTTATTATATGAAACTAGCGTGTTGCTAACAATTTTTTTTATATGAATACGCACAATTTAAAAATTTAATTTTTTGAGTTAGATAAGACCATATTGGATGGTTGATGCATGCTATGAACTGTTAGTGTTGTAGAAAATGCTACGAAGACCTACAAAAACAAAAATAGTGAGGATGATCTGAGACGTGCTGATCGCACTGTCCTCAAGGATTTTCCGCGTATAGAACGTTAATCCCCCAGGATTTAACAGACCCTTCTCGAAACAAGTCGAGGATTCAGAACTTGCAAGAGATATTATGCAACAGGAAGTGTAACCCAATAACAATTTTATAAAAGAGTGAAAAAAGGTGTTTTTGTTTCTTTGTACTGAATTATTTTCTTTCTAAAAATTCAAATCCCACATATGTGCTCCAAGCTATACATATATATATAAATAAAAGTACTCTTAATATTACCGTTCAGCCAAAATCAAAAAATGATTGTGAGAATAATGACAATTAAGTGGTGGATTGATTGTTTCCTTATATTCCTCATTGAAGGCATGAAAATAAGTTACACAACAAATGCATACGTTACTGTAACAATGAATTTTCAATTTCATTGTCTTTGACTAAGCCAAAGCCAACCTTCCAAATAGAATTAAACAAAAATTGATACACGGTTACTATTTTATTAAATAATTGAATTAATTACTTTTTACTAAAATATTTTTCAATTAAAAATGAGGAACAAAAATATTTTTGGAAACTTTTGAAATATAGACATAATTTACAACAATCCCCCACATATTTCAAAAGTTTAAAAGAATATTAAAAAAAATTGGGTTAACACCTGGATGTAATGCATCAAACTGGTGTAGCAAGCTATATGAACCAGCCCTAGAATGATAAACTTAACATACAGTGAATTTGGTGTAGCAAGCTATATGAACCAAAGACACTTATGTATGTTAGAGGTATACCACCCGCATCACACCCCCACAATTCTTGTTGTTGGCGCTGTGGTGCGCTAATAGGCCGTGCGCGTGCCTGGATATTTTCATGAGTGCTCTAGAGATTTTGCCAAGATCTCATACAAGCGGCCCCACTTGACACTCACATAGGTGATTTCATCAAGTGTATGCTGCAAATCATACACAACCCATAAGGGATATGAAATTCATTAAAAGCTACATTTGCTTATCCTCTCAATAATGCAGTGTCTAGCACTTCTCACTCACACCATAGGAAAGAGACAAAAACAAAAATTAATTAATTTAATTTTAGGTGCTAGCAGAACTAACAAGTGACTTGTTTTTACCCATATGAACCTAATTCATGGGATCTCCAATCGCAAAGGTTGGGTTCCTATCACTTATTAATTTCGAATGGCTTAAGTCTAATTCCCCTCGATGTGTCACATATTATTTTCCTCCCTAGGGGCTTTATCGGATCCGTTAAATTCATAAATATTGATTAAGACGTCTCTTAATCAATTAATCTCATGTTTACAAGTCTCATGAACTCGATATATATAATAGGTTTATACAGGTCTACTTAGATATTTACTAAGCGACAACAACCCCACAATGAGTAAAATTATTTTTCATTGGGTTCAAATCAAATTAACATCATTGCATTATTTTTATACAATGACTCTTACACTCTAAGCAATATTAAAATTCACATTATAAATTAATTTGCAGTGAATGGAAATTTAATGTCACCGCAATAGTGACCTTGATTACCATAATTTTGGACTATAACCTATCAAGGTCAGTAACATAAACTTGCTACAAAGGTTTTTGTCTAAATGACTTTGGTAGCTTTACGAATACATATACTTTTATTCAATAAGAATCTGATAGCCTTACGAATTCACGTTGCACTTTTGTCAAATTATTTTAAGAGGCACATGCTAAGAATAGTTTCATGCATCAGTCTAAGATAAGTTAATTGCAAACAAGTAATTTAATCCAATATTCACATAATCTCATACACTTTATCATTATCAATGATACATTTTCAATCATGACATGTATAACAGGTTCACATATATCTACCAAAACATGCACATTCAAAATTATGATTTTCTAATTATAAAACTTGTCACATGATAATAGTCAAGAATTAACAAAACCAAATGCGACACCCAACTAAATCATGATGACAGTACCAAAATGAAAATTTGATAAAATTACATGTAGAACTATGATAGTAATGTAAGACCTTATTTCCATCTATCATTGTCTTATTTCAATACCATAAAATATTTGATAGATGCATACCAAGACCATTTACAGAAAGATATCTAATGAATTTGAAACTAGAGAAACAATATGGCATTGGCATCACGTGTGGTCAAAGTTTTTAAATCTAGAACAATGACAGTTTTAAAAATAAGAAAAACACTCAAATTATAATCATGTAGAACAAATAATAGTAACATAGGAAGCAACTGAATTCAATTTAACAGAATGAAATGACATAATTAAACAAATGCTTTTCAGCAATACTTATTCTAATTGCCATACTGATAAGAAAATGAGGAAACTAATCCCTCTTAAAGAGGAACCTAATTATGCATAACTTCAGCAATGTTTAGTACAAAGAGTCCCTTGTCACAATAACCTTTCCCCACAAATACATTGTTCTTTGTCATTACAATCTTATCAGATTCGAATGACACTTTAATCCCAACCTTGCTCAAAAGAGCCACAGAAATTAGATTGGTCCTTATATTCGGCACATGTAAGACATCACTTAAAGCCAAGGTCTTTCCCGATGTGAGCTTCAACATAACTTTTCCTTTTCCCGAAACAGCAGCAGTTCGAGAGTCACCAAGATAAACATGTTCTTCTCCATCCCCCACAGTAGTGTAGGAGGTGAAGGCATCTTTAGTAGCACATATATGTCGGGTAGCTCCAGAGTCTACCACCCATTTGTTCACATCAGTCACAATGTTTGCTTGAGCAATGACCGTAGCAATAATGTCATCATCTCCTTCAGCCAAATTAGCTTCAGGAGGATTCTCAGCTTTCTTTCGGTATCTGCATTGAGGTGCATAATGACCTTTCTTACCACATACATAACAGTGGCCAGCTTCCTTTTTGAAAGTGGGATTAGTAACACGAGGAACATACTTATCTTTATTGTGACCAGGTTTATGATTAGGTTTGTTATCATACCTCTTCTTCTGATTAGTGTTGTTCTGGATCAGATTTGCTTGAGAAGTTAATGTCTTAGCCTTGGCTGCCCTGCTCTCCTTTCGGTTGGTATCCTCAATGATGATGTGTGTGATAAGATCTGCCAACAGCAACTGTTTCTGCTTGTGTTTCAGCTGATTCTTGTAATCGTTCCATGATTCAGGCAATTTTTCAATGAGAATTCCAGCAACGAACTCGTCCGGGAGAGGAATATTTTCAGCCTTTAATTCTTCAATCAGCTTGTGGTATTCATTGATTTGATCCTTAATATCTTTTTCTTCTAACATTGTCCAGCGGTAGTAGTTGCCTATGACGAAGTTTTTCTTTCCAGCATTTTCAGCGGTGTATTTCAGAACCATTGAATCCCATATTTCCTTCGCTTCCTTGTACGAACAATAGACATCGAATAACTCATTAGATAAGGTAGTCATAATAGTGTGACGACAAACCTTATTTGCATGTTCCCATGTGTCGACTTCTTTTTGTGTTGATGAAGACGTTGGCTTGGAGTTGGTAAGGGCTAAAGCAACACCGTGTAAGTCGAGTGTTGAGCTGACGCGCTCCTGCCACCTTCGGAAATTTTGACCAGCAAAGACTTCAATCTTTGAAACGTCGGGAAACGGTTTGGCATAGTTGATGGTCGGCACAACAAGAGTTTGTTGCTGATCTTTTGGAGCATCGTTTTTGGGAGGCGGAACTTGAGAGTTGTTGTTGGAATTGTCTCCGTTAGTCATTTTGAAAATCCTTGAGATTGTTGTAGAAAATGCTACGAAGACCTACAAAAACAAAAATAGTGAGGATGATCTGAGACGTGCTGATCGCACTATCCTCAAGGATTTTCCGCGTATAGAACGTTAATCCCCCAGGATTTAACAGACCCTTCTCGAAACAAGTCGAGGATTCAGAACTTGCAAGAGATATTATGCAACAGGAAGTGTAACCCAATAACAATTTTATAAAAGAGTGAAAAAAGGTGTTTTTGTTTCTTTGTACTGAATTATTTTCTTTCTAAAAATTCAAATCCCACATGTGTGCTCCAAGCTATACATATATATAAATAAAAGTACTCTTAATATTACCGTTCAGCCAAAATCAAAAAATGATTGTGAGAATAATGACAATTAAGTGGTGGATTGATTGTTTCCTTATATTCCTCATTGAAGGCATGAAAATAAGTTACACAACAAATGCATACGTTACTGTAACAATGAATTTTCAATTTCATTGTCTTTGACTAAGCCAAAGCCAACCTTCCAAATAGAATTAAACAAAAATTGATACACGGTTACTATTTTATTAAATAATTGAATTAATTACTTTTTACTAAAATATTTTTCAATTAAAAATGAGGAACAAAAATATTTTTGGAAACTTTTGAAATATAGACATAATTTACAACAGTTAGTTCTTAACTTGTGTCCTAAGAACACAAGTTAGCATGACCTAAAAAAAGGTATCGATATGAAACTAGTGTGTTGCTAACGATTTTTTTATATGAATACGCACAATTTTAAAATTTAATTTTTTGAGTTAGATAAGACCGTATTGGATGGTTGGTGCATGCTCTGAACTGGATTCGACATTATACTCTCTTATTAAAGTGTAAGATTTTTTTAAAGACAAAATAGAATTATACATAACCACAACAAAAAAGCTCTTCTAACACAAGATGTACTAGAACAGTCTTAACAAGTCATTACAACAATAATGTTAATGAAATGAAAAAGAAAAGGCCAAACAATAAACAAGCTAAGAAACCAAAGTTAGGCACCGAAGAGGATTAAGTCGTATGTTGTTGTGGTAGTAAAAAAACAAAGGTCGGGCATCTTGCTTTCAACCACCAAAACGGGAAAAGCTTAATTTTATCTCATAAGGTTTGTGTGCTTTTCTCCTTTTGCTAAAAAATTTACCCGTTTCTTTATTTCGAAATAATCCAGATACTAGAGACCCAAATTATGTGAAGACTCCTGCAGATACTCTTAGTAAAACCTCCTAAAGTGGTTTACTATAACAAATCAAGACATTATGAAAACAAGGACCAGATTAGACCAAAAAAGACAGATCAGACAAATAATAATCTTCATTTTCATCCATACCACACCCTCATGTACATTTATGTGTTTCTTAATATCGATTGAGGTAAGGTTTTAAATCAGTTAATTCTTCTTTGAACAATTGAATATAAATTTTCGAATATAAAAAAAAAGTTAAACAATGTTTATAAGACATTGGTATATAATTTTTTTTCTTCTTTTCTTCAACAAAAATGAAATATTTTGATAACGATGTTTTAGAGTAAATGCCAACGGGGACCATGACTTTTTTTATAGGGGTGATGTTTTTCTTCAACTATTTCTTTCACTAACTTATTTTTGAACATGCTAAATACTAACAAATAATAAATGCCAAGGACCCTTATTTTTTTAAGCAAGGGACACTTATTAAAAAATCAAAAAAAGAAAGAAAGTTCTCTGTTGAAAGAGTATTTTTTTAGAAATTTAAAGAAGTATTCATGATATTGATACTAAGTTTCCGCCGTTGCGAATCAGCGATTAATCTAAAACGAAGAATATGTGGGGCACATAAGATGCATTTTTCCTTTTCAATCGGATTTATTTCATACATGTGAGTCAGAAGAAGAACCCTGACTTGTTGTTTGTGACTACACAAAAAATTTATCTTTTGATTTTTTTTAAAAGTATTGTAAAGATATTCGTTAATAGGATCATTTTATCTATATCTCTCTTACATTTTCTGATTGTGTTGTTATTTATTTCTCTCTCCTCTTACACTTATTTTGCTTGAAGGAGAGAGAGAGAGAATATTGAAAGGAAATGATCCAAGTGTGTATCAATTTAGTTCGCACTTGTTTTTTGTTTACTTTTGAACACTCGCTATTTTTTGTTTTGTTTTGAAATTTCAGTATTTGATCTAAATATCGACTAATTTAAGAGAGGCAAATGTTATATGAACAACCAAAAAGGTTGTCCACACCGCTATCAATACGGTTTGCTATACAGATATATATTTTTTAATCATTTTTAATTACGTTGGTTTGCGTGTCAGGCTTAATTGTTTCCTATGAAAGCTACGGTGTGGAATATGGTGTAAAAATTTGGTTGTCAATATAACAGTGCTCTTTGAGAGATTTATTCACAAGATTGACTAAATTGAGGGGACCTATCCCTCACCGTCAATTTGTGGGGTCTCATTTAAAGTCATAGCAAAATTATGTATGGACTAACCCGTCTTAATTGAAACTGAATATCAGACATTGAGAAGAACACACTTCAATATCATAATTAAATCAACATCACTAAACCAACTCAAGTTGGTTTTGTTCTCTCGTTTGAAATGTTGTTAGTCTCTCGTCAGTCTCAAAAGGTTAGTCAAATTAATCCTTTTCTCCTTCTAAAAGAGTCAGTCATGTTAGATTGATCTCTAAACTAACATACTAAGTATCAAGTTGGTCTCCAAGATTACATATTTAATGTCTATGTGATCCATAAAATTACATACTTTAATGGAATCCCTGAATTTAACAAATACATAGTAAATGAACTAACTTAACAAACTTTAGGCACGAGGGGTTAACTTAATACTCCCTTTGTATTTCAAGTCGTTTCGATATTTCTATACTCTATGTATTTTATTATAAGTCGTTTTTACTTTTCTACATGTATTAATAAAATATTTTAAATTTTGTATTGGAAAGAAAAATTATAAATAATTTTACAAAATTATTCTTTCTTTTTTTTTAAGGAACAAAATTTTACCTTTTTAGTGACATGAAAAAAAAATTAAAAGAAGAAATAAGATAGAGTAATAAATATATTTATATATATTCATTTATTTTCTATGAAGGGGGAGGTATGAGTTTTAACTCTTAAAACAGAAAGGGAGCGTAATATCACAATTATTTAAGGAAGCGAGAGTATATTTTACTCATTTGAAACATGGAAGGTGGCATGATGATTTTGAAACGGATTAGAATTCTCTCATTTAATTTAATGGACAATTCAACTTAGAGAGATTTTTTGAGGGAGACAATAAAGAATAAATTAATATTATTTTTTACAAGTTAAAGTTATACATTAATTTACGAGTGTTTTTGGAAAATTAACATAAAATAAACATTTTATATTCATTAATCATTTTTCTTATTATATGTAAAAAAAAGTAAAGATCTTGTTAATGAGTGTTTCGAGACACTCTTAAGAATTTTAAATTAAGAATTACACGTTATAAGATTATTTTTTTTTGAAGGAAATTACTTTATAAGATATTAAATACTTTAATTTTCAATGTATTGAATATATTTTTTTTTTATAAAAAGAACTTACTATTGATTATCTTTAAAGAGTGTCTCAAGGAAACTTGTTAACATTTTTAAGAAAACAAAATGTGTTTTAAAAAGCAATTGAATAACCCCTAAAAAAAGAAGCAACCGAGGGAGTACATATTACACAATGATAAATTCTTCTATAGTCACAAACATAAATGCATAGTATTTACATACACAAGATATTTTTTAAGAATATAAAAGAAATTAATAATAGAATGATTTAGTTTTTCAAAAAATAACACTTTTACATGTGTGACCAAACACTATTTATTTGTCTTTATGAAATAAACATTACTTAATTTGCTTTATGTTGCATTTCATATCAAATGCATGCACAATATCACGGATTATCTAGAAGCTATCAGACAACTCATAGTTTAATACTTGAATCTAGTCAAAAGAAAAACTTCCTAATAGAAATTTCATCCACTTGAAGTTCAACACCATTCTTTACATTTAAATAATGTTTGAAACAGTCCAGATGCATTCCCCCCGGTTCTAGTTCTAGTTTATGAAAGCAGTGAATATTAATTTTTGGTTTGTTTATTTCAATAAACGAGTAAATGGTCATTTTAGTTTTTGACTTTGTACTTCACTCTTACACATGTTTTCGACTCATGATTAAATACAAAAAAGTCTCTAACTATGCACTTCTGTTATCATTTTAGTCCCTGAAGTTAAATAATTTTGTTAAGTGTATCACAGAGACTAAAGTGAAAGTATAAAATTGTCACTTTAGTCCCTAGACCAAAAATCAATATCCCCGACTTAAATTTCAAATCCATAAATCCCAAATCCCTAAATGTTATCCCTAAATACCTTAAATTGAATATCTCAAATCCCTAATTTATTATCTTATTTGACAATATCAATATAGCATTTTTTTTGAGTCAAAATATAGTGTTCTTTTATTTAAAATTAAGCAATAGATATTAATAACATCATCATTATTTTTTTGTTAAAAAATAGAGATTAATAATATCAACATTATTTTATTGTGTTACACAATTGGTTGTTTAATACTGTGAACAAATTTTACCGTTAAACATAAAAAAACACATAAAACTTTCAATACAATTTATAAAACTTACAATAATCAATATATCTGGAAATAAAGAAGAAGAAAAAAGGTCTACAATGTTTAGAAAAAAGTCACTTTTTTTTTTACAAGAGAAAAAAGTCACATGTTAGTGTATATTATTTTTTAGGGATTTGAGATTTAAGTTGGGAATATTGATTTTTGGTTCAGGGACGACAATTTTTTACTTTCACTTTAGTCCATGCGACACACTTAACATAATTATATAACGTCAGAGATTAAAGTGATAACGGAAGTGCATAATCAGTGACTTATTTGTATTTGATCCTGAATCAGGGACCTATATGACATCGAAGTACAAAATTAAGGACTAAAGTTACTATTTACTCTTTAATAAACTATTAACTATTATTCTTTAAAATATCACAATCTTTAAAATAAAATAAAAAATATAGATTCTTCAATTTAACTCTCAAAAAACATCAACCTAATAAGAGTCTATTAAATATATTTTTCATACCTATAATTTTGGTTTGCAATCTAACTCAGTGTGTCAGACCCAACACTATTATGTTCTAATTTTAAAAATGGTACATAAACCACCTTAGGTGGTATGTATCACTTGTACATCCATATATAATTGTAACATGCGTCCACGTGGTCCCCACATACACAAAAAAACTCACATTTTGTGTTTTTCACACACTCACACATGAGAGTGGTACAATGTGTGTCCATGAAACATTATCCTTTTAAAAAATCTAGCAACGAAACTCACATGCATTAAAAGTATAAAAAAATGAAATTTTATCGGTTCGAAACTACACCTCAAAATATTAATTGTCTGTCTTTTATCATATGAGTTAACTTACCGGAAATTTTGGGGGTTTTAATAGTACTTATTATGTTTCCAAAAAAAATAGTATTATTAGTTTTTTCTCAAATATCTCTTTTAATCTTTTAAGTTTGACAAAAATACTGAATTAATTATTTAATTTTTTAAGTTTTAAATAGATCATTTAAATTGTTAATTTAATGCACTTTTTTGAAATTTTTTAAGTTTATAAGTTTCAAATAGGTCTTTAAAAAGATAACAATGTATTAGATTAACAACTTAAAAGATTCATTTAAAACATAAAAAACTTAAAAGGATTAACCCGTTATTTTTGTCAAACTTAAAAGGACCAAAGTATGTATTTCGTCTAGTTTTATTTTAAAACAAACATGCTAATAAGTACCTTATAGGCACTTGTTAACCTATTCTTTTTTGTAATACTACTTACTACTTAAATCCAAAATTAGAAGTTTTGTGTTGAAAGTAATATTTTTTAGACTTTTAAAGCATCAACTACACAAGTTTCAATGAATTATTACTTTATTAGATTCCTTAACAAATGTTCATGGAAACACTTCTTAACATTTTCATTTTCATAATTATATTTATGTTATTGGTATAAAGTTTTTAATATCTTTTAAGGCTAACCTTCATCGGAAAACATGTAGACACACAAGGTGGATTGTTCCATCCCAACTAAAATTTTTACATAGATCAAATCGATAATCACTTATTTAAGGTGTTCAAGTCTCTTAGCACTTACACCATTTCAGAGACATAATATAAATATATAATTATGTGTTTGTAAGCAAATTGAAATGATTCAATCTAAATCACACTTTATCGGATCAATTTACAAGTCATAGAGTCCTCCATGTGAAAGCATACCAAGTTCATTTTACTAGTTCCAAGAGGCCAAGACCACTATATAATTATGTGTCAAAGGGGATGCTTCTCTATGATAAATAAATCATCCTTCTTACGTAACTTCATTTTCTGCTTACTTCTGAGTTCTTCCATGTCTTCAAACCACCAATAATTTATTTATGGTCAGTTATATTCAATCCATATCTTATCTTATTATTATTACATTATTATTCTTATAGTTTATCTTTCCTCAACAAAGAGAAAATAACGATGGATCCAAACTGTGATGAGTTTCAACAATATGAGAACCCTATAGAAGGTTATATGACTTCAGTTACAGATTCTTCCATGGAAGACACTGATTTTTCAGAAACCATAAAGTTCATAACTCAAATCCTCATGGAAGAAAACGTTGACCAGAAACCTTTTTATGATCCACTTAGCTTACAAATCACAGAAAAATCATTTCATGATGCTCTTTCCCCTAATGGCACAACCAGCACCAGTAGCAATAGCAATAGTAACAGCGGCATCAACGATTCTAGCGAGTCGAAATCCTTTTCGCCTGATAATCCAGTTTCTGATCTTGTTAATCATGGTTTTCAGTTTAATTCATGTGCTTCAAGTAGTGTTAGTGATGGTCTCGTAAATTTTGATTCATCTATTACCAATATGTTGGCACAGAACATTTTCAGTAATGCAGATTCTGTTTCCCAATTCAATAGAGGTTTTGAAGAAGCCAACAAGTTTCTTCCTCCTCAGCCTCAACTCTTGAAGGGTTTACAATCATCCAATTTCAATATGATGAAGAGTAGAAAGAATCACAGGCGCGAAGAAGAAGAAGAAGAAGAAGATGGGAGGAGAAGTAATAAACAATCAGCTATTAGTGTTGTTGATGAGGATGAATTATCAGAAATGTTTGATAAAGCTTTGCTTAATGTGGACCGTGAATTTTTGCAGAATGAGAAACCACCTTCATCTAATGAAGGAAAGGTTCGTCCAAAGAAACGCGATAGCAAAAACAAAACGATAGATTTAAGGAATCTTCTGCTTATGTGTTCACATGCTATGTATGCCAATGACAATAGAAATGCTAATGATCTTTTAAAGCAGATTAGGCAACATTCTTCACCCGTTGGAGATGCATCACAAAGGGTGGCTCATTACTTTGCCGATGGCCTTGAGGCTCGCCTGGTAGGCGATAGAGCTGGTGCGCAAACATTCTATTCCTCGCCTAGCACCAAGAGAATCACTGCTGCTGAGTTTTTGAAAGCATATCAAGTTCATTTTACTAGCCCTCCATTCAAGAAATTTGCATATTTGTTTGCAAATGAAATGATTATGAAAGTTGCTGCAAAAGCTGAAACCCTTCATATCATTGATTTTGGTATCCTTTATGGTTTTCAGTGGCCAATGCTTATTAAGTTTCTATCAAATAGAGAAGGTGGACCGCCAAAACTGAGGATCACTGGGATAGAGTTCCCCTTACCAGGCTTTCGCCCGACAGAAAGAATCGAGGAGACTGGTCGTCGACTTGCTAACTATTGCAAGCGTTTTAGTGTTCCGTTCGAGTACAATGCCCTAGCGTCGCGGAAATGGGAAACAATTCGAGTTGAAGATCTAAAAATCAAGAGCAACGAGGTAGTTGCCGTGAACTGTGTGGGGAGGTTTAAGAATTTACTAGATGAGAGTATTGAAGTTAATAATAGTCCTAGAAACGTGGTTCTGCATTTGATTAGGAAGATAAATCCGGATATTTTCGCTCTGTCTATTATTAATGGATCATATAATTCACCTTTCTTTGCTACAAGGTTTAAGGAGGCACTGTTTAATTTTTCTGCTATTTATGATATGTTGGGCGCCGTCATACCGAAGGGAAGTGAATGGAGAATGATGATTGAGAGGGAAATTATGGGTAGGGAAGTTATGAATGTTGTAGCATGTGAAGGTTTAGAAAGAGTTGAGAGGCCTGAGACATATAAACAATGGCAGGTTAGGAATACAAGAGCTGGTTTCAACCAGCTTCCATTGGACTCACAATTAATGGAGAAATTTAGGACTAAGTTAAAGCAATGGTACCATAGAGATTTTGTATTTGATGAAGACAGCAATTGGATGCTTCAAGGTTGGAAAGGTCGTATTTTATATGCTTCAACTTGTTGGGTGCCGGCATAATCAACTCGTATCTTACTACACTTAGTGTGAGTTTGATATTTGTACAAGACTTACATGGCGCCAGTCAGCTTTAAATGCTCGTTTATAGCAAGGATTTGGGATTCACTCCTCATTTTTTCTAACTTTTCGACATTTGTGATTTGATTTCTCTCTTATATCTAGGTAAAATATAGAAGGTTAGAAACAATTCTTGGATTTCAGCATGTGTAATTAGATTTCGGCATGTGTAGCTAGATTTTTAGCTTAGACCATGTAATTCTGTATATTGTGTAATTTGGATTAACACATGCTCTTGATTCTAGTCTTATTGGTCTTTTGTGATTCATCATCATTAGTGGTGTTCAAAGGATAAGTTAGGTTTGTCCTGGTCCTAATTCTAAATGTCCATGAGAGTGATTTTCAAAATAACGCAATCACATGAGACTCATTGAAAGACCCAAGATCAAGTATATGATGCAAAAACACAGCGCTGAACGCTTTACAGTGGGTGCTAGGTGCTCTGCCTCTGTTTAAGGGCGGTAGGCGCCATGGTTCTGCAACATGGGGCACTAGGCGCCCTGCCTACGTGCAGCCTGCAGCACTAGGTGACATTATGAGTGCTAGGTGGTTGTTTGCCATGCAGAATCTTGTGCAGAACCGGTTTTCTCATGTCTGAGTCCCAATGATTGTATCTCTTCATATATTTAATTAAGATGTGTTGTTTCATGATCATTACTTGATTGAAACTGAACAAACGCAAAGCTTGTTTCGAAAATCTGATCATATATGATTGTTACCCTTGGTTAAAGGTTACTTTTGTAAAACAATGTGTCTTGTTTTATAAATAAGAAAATTACACGGCCATTTTCTCAGTCTAAATCACTCTTCCCTTCTCCAATGCATGAGTGAAATGTAAGAAACATAATTCCGTAAACTACTATTAAGAGATAAGCTTGGTATGTGTTGTCAAAGTGTTCTGAAGGAGATTCAGTGGTCATTCTATTTGCATCCAATATATAATTATTGGTAGAGGCGAATCGAACCCAAAAGTTTGTGTGGAAATACACCCTTTGGTGTTCACAAGTGCATCCTTCATCTTCTTCTTCATTGTTTAAGTGTGTTGCAGCATTTTCCATAACAACACAATTTCTAACAGTTTCAATTTATAGATTAGACCATCTGATTTCTACTGTAAATTGTGTTCATTCTGTTTGATTTTTTGTTGAATTTGGATAAATACATGATTCTAGTATTACTGGTATTTTAAGAATTCACTGTTATTATACTAGTGGTGACTGGTGTTCAACTGATATGTAAGTTTGGCCCGACACCAATCATAAATGTTTACTGAGCCATTTTTTTCAATCTCAATCTTGACCACAAATCTGAGTAAAATTTATAATGTAATTATGTTTGTGTTTATGAAGGATATAATCGAATTGATCCAAAGGACAAACAAAGGAAAATTACAAAATAATCGTGCAGTGAAACACGACCTACGCAATGTATCTAATGATTCAAAATTGATCATAAACTTCATTCCTGTATAAATTGACACTGATAATTCAGACACAATGCAATGAGGTCATACCATGGACCTTGACGCTACCAAAACACATACCTGTGTTCCTTCAACTCTTTGAAAGCAATCTAGAGTATTTTTCTTCCATTAGTCATGCCAGTTGTGTTTCCATTTTTTCTTCGGACAAACTTGATTCTGCAGTTTCTATCTTCTAAATCAAAACTGAATGAAGATGTTTCTGGCAGTAATTGGTAATATATGAAGCAATCACAATCTTAGTAAATGGAATGAATCAATTTCAACAATACAAAAAATCAATATATAATTAATAGAAATTATTCTAAGGTATACCTGCCTAGAATCACTCTGCTAAGCACAAGAAAAAGACAGTTTTGTCAGCATGTCATAATCTTTGATTCAGATGAGATGCTGAATTGGTTATCATACAACCCTTCACATCTCCTTTGTAACTTCCATTTCCTCAAACAAAAGAATATGGAGTTTTGTAAGGATCCCACACTGTGTTGTTTTCCCTGTCCACCACGCCATAAAATAGAAACCACACAGTGGTAAACTTTAGAGTGTTTCGAGTTGAAGAAAGGTGTCTCAAATTTTGGACCAAATATTCTTCTTCTTTTACGATTTTTATTTTTCGCTTTTAATTTGATGAACACTATAATTATTGATTTTATTTTACACAGATAGTTAAATATCACTGTGTTGCTCATTTTGTGATGAGGACACTGTGACCATTTTTCATTGTTTGATGTCTTGTCAGCGTGCTGAAGATATTTGGCAAGGTTGTGGCATTATGAAAATCTTTTAAAACACTGGTGGTGATAATATGTCAAGCATGTTGTCCTTGTTAATCAAGGATTTTGGTATTCCTGCTCCCTCCCTCACTATGTGGAATATATGGGTAACAAGAAATAAGTTCATTTTCGATGGCACTCAGCCGATGAGACATACAT
Source organism: Medicago lupulina (assembly GCA_958299785.1). NCBI lineage: Eukaryota > Viridiplantae > Streptophyta > Magnoliopsida > Fabales > Fabaceae > Medicago > Medicago lupulina. Next base: position 27,518,466 of record OY283142.1, read on the forward strand.
ACTATTATAGCCTCCATTTTTGCCAGTTTCATATAGCTCAGTAGGCGTTCGGTAGTGCATTTGTACCCTTGCCTTGTCCAGCTCGTGAAGTCTGTTGGCCGAGTGGTGTTCATCAGGATGCCACGATTCTGAACGTTGATGGTAGTGCTTTGACCAACCTCTGACAAGCAGACTTTGGAGGTCTCATTTGAAAACATGATGACAGTTTTCATTGCGGCTTCTATGGAAGTGTGAGTTGGTTCAATGTGCTTCATGTAGAAACTCAAACTCTTGTGGTGGCTATTAAACTTTGCTAGCAAGGGAGGCTAAGGAGGGTAGTATTCAAGCTCACTTCAAGTAGTGCAATTGGTTGCCAAAGGAAATGCTCATTTTCACAATTATGCCAACATGTTGGCGATCGTTCGTAATTATATGAAGAACTGGGATTTTTTTTCTATGTTGGGATCAAATTGCTCGGACCCGCTGATAGTGATAAATGAACCTTTATCTAGTCTATTCTCAATGTTGTTTGCTGATGCTCTAGAGGTGTCCTTCTTAAGGACCAAGTTTCTAGTTTCTAGTTTTTCTGATTTTTGCTTATGTTTTTCTTTTCCGATTAGTGGTTGTAGTTAACATTTCACAATTTTCTATACGGGTATATTTGTAAAATCATTTAAAAAGTTGCAATAATTAATGACTACATTGGTTTTGATGTTTTTTTGTTTTTCTTCTTATAATAAGGACTGGAGTATAAAATATCCCTTAAAAGTACACTAAATTAGGGTTCATCACTTTGTGAATGCAACTTATTATGGAAGAAAACAAAATTATGGACTGCAAGGAGAGTGTGATGAGAGCTAACTACTAGTGTATTGTGTGTGCAGGGCCGGGAAAGACATTGCCTTATGTCAAATGCATATTGTACAGCCAACAGAATAAATGGCAAGCAAGAAAACAATCAAAATTATGTGAATAAGGCCATGACATGCAACTATCTCAAAGGTACTTAGAAAAACAAGCTTCTGTTACATAAAAGAAACAAGCTTCTAAAGAGCTACCAAAATAAGCTAACCATTACAACATACATGTTAACCATTACTACCACTACTACAACTCAAAACTTAAGGTAAAGTATAGAGTAAAAGGCTACAACTGATTCTTATAATCACACTATAAGTCTGGTATTGTGATGTGAGTTGATTATGCCGGCACCCAACATGTGGAAGCATATAAAATGCGTCCTTTCCAACCTTGAAGCATCCAATTGTTGTCTACGTCAAAAACAAAATCTTTGTGATAACATTGTTGTAACTTAGTCCTAAATTTGTCCATTAACTCCGAATTCAATGGAAGCTGCTTGAAACCAGCTCTTGTATTCCTAACCTGCCACTGTTTATATGTCTCTGGCCTCTCAACTCTCTCTAAACCTTCACAAGCTACAACGTTCATAGCTTCTCTACCTATACTTTCCCTCTCCATCAGCATCCTGTATTTGTTTTCGCGTGGTATGACAGTGTCAAACATATCATAAAGAGCGGAAAAATGAAACAGTGCCTCCCTAAACCGTGTAGCAAAGAATGGCGAATTATATGATCCATTAACAATTGACTGAACAAAAATAGCAGGATTTATCTTTCTGATTAAATGCAGAACCGCGTTTCTAGGACTGTTCACTTCAATACTTTCATCCAATAAATTCTTAAATCTCATCAAAGAGTTCACAACAACAACCTCATTGCTCTTGATTTTAAGATCCTCAACTCGAATTGTTTCCCAATAACGCGATGGTATGGCATTAAACTCAAAGGGAACATGGAAGCGCTTGCAATAGTCGGCAAGACGACGACCAGTTTCTTCGATTCTTTCCATTGGACGAAAACCAGGTAAAGGGAACTCTATCCCGGTGATCTTCAGGTTTGGAGGTCCACCTTCTCTATCTGATAAAAACTTTATAAGTATTGGCCACTGAAAACCATATAGGATACCAAAATCAATGATATGGAGGGTTTCAGCATTTGCAGAAGCTTTCATAATCATTTTATTTGCAAAGAAGTACGCAAACTTTTTGAAAGGACTAGTAGATAGATGAACTTGATATGCTTTCAAAAACTCAGCAGTAGAGATCCTCTTGGTGCTCGGAGAGGAATGGAATGTTTGTGCTCCAGTACCATCGCCGACAAGGCGTGCCTCAAGGCCATTGGCAAAGTAATGAGCCAACCTCTGTGGTCCATCCCCAGAGGGTGAAGAATGTTGCCTAATCTGCTTCAGTAGCTCATTAGCATTCCTGTTGTCATTGGCATATACAGATTGTGAACACATAAGCAGAAGATTCCTCAAATCTATTGTTTCATTCTTCTTGCCTTGTTTCTTACGACGAGTCTTCTCTCCATTTGATGGAGGTGGCTCCTCCGTTTTCACTTGTCCATTCTGCAGGCAATCATTTTCATTGCATAGTGGCAAATGTCCCACATTAAGCAAAACCTTATCAAACATCTCTGATAATTCCTCCTCATCAACAGCACTAATAGCTGATTGCTTGCTACTTCTCCAAGCTTCTTCTTCTTGTTCTTGACTAAAACTTTCTTCACGCTTGTGATTCTTTCTACCCTTCAACGCAAACAGATTCTCTTCCTCCCTAGCCATATCCAAATTGGATGATTCAAAACCAGTCAAGAGTTGAGGCTGTGGAGGAAGAAACTTGTTCCCTTCTTCTAAACTTTTCTTGAATAGGGAAACAGAATCTACATCACCGAAAATGTTTTGTGCCATCTGCGTAATAGAAGAATCCAAATCTCTGAGTCCATTACTAACACCAGTAGAATGAGGTTGAGAAACAGCAGGGGAATTAAACTGAAAAACATGATTAACATGATCAGAAACAGGGGTATCAGGTGAAAGGGGTTTAAACTCTCGTGAATCCTCGACGCTGCTATTGCTATTGCTGTTGCTGCTGGTTGTGCCATCAGAGTTATGAATATCTAAGGGGTGTTGATTAGGGGAAAGAGGTTTATTTGTGTGTAAAAGAGCATCATAGAATGATTTTTCTGTCATTTGTAAGCTAAGTGGATCATAGAACGGTCTCTGGTCAACATTTTCTTCCATCAGGATTTGGTTTATGAACTTACCAGTATCTGAAAAATCAGTGTCTTCCAAGGAAGGGTCCGTCGCCGAGGCCATATAACCTTCTATAGGGAAGGTGGTGGCTGCAAAACCAAGTGGATCAACACCAAGGAAGCCATCATATTGATTTGGATCAGCCTCAAGGAAGCTATCATATTCATTTGGATCAGCATCAAGGAAGCTATCATACTGATTTGGATCAAACTCAGAGACCATACTCCCTTCTTGACCAAAGTGGTAGTAACCGTTTGTGAAATCACTAGCTTGAGGAAAGTTTGGATCCATAGTTCTGTTTTTTAAGAAAGATTTACCAACACTCAAATCACTATTGTTGAGGAAAAACTAATGAAAAACAAAGCATGAACATAAATAAAGTAATATGAAATGGTTTCATATAATTAAGATATTAAATGAACTAACCTGAATAGTTGCTAGATTCAAGAGAAAGGTTTGATTGAAGTTTGGAGATGCAACATAGAAATGCTCACTTAGGTTGTGATGTGTTAGTTGTATTTTATAGAGAAGCAGCCACTTTGACTAAGAACATAGACTCTTTGAATAAAGCATATAATAATACAAGGTGATATTTAGGATGGATAATACACGAACCTACGAAGAAGCCGCATGTTGGCACTATTGCCAAAAGAAAATGATAAAACATGGGTGGACAATACATAGAGATGCTAAACTTTTTGACCAATACATAGACATAATATAATAATACAAATGAAAATTGTAGTCTTGGTCAGGTGAATTTAGACGTGATGCACAAACAATGTAGAGTGTGATGGTTTTTACGGTTGGTGTAACTTGTTTGCCAAGCTCAAACTTTTTACTTTCTTCACGTTGTCAAAGAGTGAGACAAGTCTCCAACAATTGTTAGATTTATTTGAAGGGAACATCTAGATACCCTGACAACTTAAAAGGTTTTGCACACAGTTATTTCTTTTACCGTAAATGTCTTTTCTTTGAATCCATATCGTGTTTGTAAACACGTATTTAGAAACAAAATTTCATCATCTTTGGGATAAGAAGAAAATAAAGTAGTCTCCTGCGTTGAAGCTCCTCCATTACGCAGGATTCAGGAAAAGGTTCCACCATATTTGGTGTATAGTACGCAGTCTTACCATATTCTTATACAAAGATGTTGTTTTCAGGACTTGAATATGTGACAACAACTTTACTGTTGTGTCAAGGCTCCCATCCATGAGAATTAAGGTATTATTATTTTATTTTTTTGAAATGTATACTCCTTCCGTCTTAAATTATAAGCAAAAAAATCTATTTTCTTTGTCCCAAATTATAAGCAAAAAAGACCAATTTTTATCTTTTCCAAAGAAAAATTTGTTCTCTCTTTCATTTTCTCAATAACCAACAACCAATGAAAATTGTTTTTACATCTTTTTATAAAACTTATTTAAAAAATAACACAAAAAACTATGTTACAAACCACTGTGTTTTAGTTTTTTTTAATAAGTGTGATTTTTTTATTTTTGCTTATAATATGGGAAGGGGTAGTATTTAATAATAACAAACTTGGAAACTATTTGTTACATATGGTTGGTAAGAGTGATAAAAGATTCAGGCAGCTTAAACAAGTCGTGGGACATGGGGGTTTGCACTTTGCAGTTCAATTTAAATCATTTTGAGACAAAATGTCGTCCGGTCCAAAGAAATTATTTCAAACCATCAGATGAAGAAAATATGAACAGAGCAGTTTTCAAGTTTACCTTGGACCTCTGAAGAAGTCAATGTCTGCAACTCTTCAATAACGCTAGTTGCAAAATGAAGAACTTCAAAGAGTCAAATATGTACCATGCGGGTAATTTAAAGTCCGCGATATAAATTCTGATATTCAATTATAGGTTACTAAATGGAAGATTTTGCATAAAGAAGGAAGGAAAGTTGGTGAATAAGGGATGCCAACCGTACAGAAGCACAAAAATGGTATAAGTTATTGATGACACTTATGAAGAACAATAAAAGAATAGAGTGGTATGAAACTGTTATCCGACAATAATTGTCCCACCAAACAACATATTACAGCTTACAATAATCAATTTGCAATCACCGTGAAAAGCTAGGAACATTGGCTTCACTTGAAATGGATTTTGGGTTGATGGAATGAAGCACAAACACCAAACACATATGGGCACTAACACGTCGACATCAATAATCATTTAAAAAAAAAACATAATTCAATGTAATCACATGTGTCCGTTTTGTGTCGGACACTAACACGTGTCGAACATCGGATACACCTTCGATCAGATGTGCCGATGCTACAGTAGAATTGATTTCACTACACCAACTCAAACACCTTTAAGAAAAGAAAACTCACGTTTGACCTATACTTGGTAGAAAACACATCATGGTATTGGTAGCTCAATTTCAAACCCTAAATGTTACTCCCTCCGTCTCACAATAGTGTTCATTTTGGGTTTTACACGGTTATTAAGGAAATAATTAGTAGTGTTGATTTTAATGGTAAAATATGTTTAATTTACTAAAACACTATTATTAATTCTAGTTAGTGAAGTAGTTAGATGATTGAAATACAATAAATAAAGGTATGTTAGTGAAAAAGAATAATAAATGTTGTATTGATATTATAAAAGGAGCAAATAATTTGAGACAAAAAACTAATAAAGAGGACACTTATTGTGAGACGTAGGGAGTACTCACGATTCTGCCACACGCTTATGAGCAACAACCCAACAAAAGAAAAGTTCAGCTAATATGCATCTAAATACGTCATTTACATAGCATTAGTTATATAATACACAAACTTAACCAAATAAAAATATTATGGCTACTGAAACTGAACTGTTCTATACCATTCCATTGGCAGGGGTCAGCTTCTAGAATATGTCACCCATATTCCTATGCAGATTCCTGCTACAAACTCAAGAAACGCTTCTCCTAAAGTCTTTGAGCAGATCATTGCCAAGTCCTATGCAGGTACCCAACAGCAGGAAGCGTAAATTATTCGGCCCTTCCAACCTTGCAGCATGCAGTTTCCGTCTTCAACAAGCATGAAATCACTATGATACACATCTTTCAACTTGCATCTTAACTTGTTAATGAGATGTTTATCCAAGGGCAGTTGCCTAAATCCAGCCCTTGTATTCCGAGCCTGCCATTTCCTGTACGTCTCTGGCCTCTCAACCCTCTGCGAACCTTCACAAGCTATAATATTCATTACTTCCCGCCCCCAGAACTCTTTCTCAAACATCAACCTCGTTTGATCTTCACGAGCAACATTGATGTCAAGCACATCAAACATTGTAGAGTAACTGAAAAGAGCCTCCTTGAACCGTGTCGCAAAGAATGGGGCATTGTAGCTCCCATTGACAGTAGTATGTATAAAGATATTGGGATTTGTGTCCCTAATTAATTTTAAAACAGCATCCCTGGGACTATTCAACACAACTGTCTCATCAAGTAAATTTTTAAGCCGACAAATAGAATTCACCACAAGAAGTTCGTTTTTCTTTATCTTCAGGTCTTCAACTTTGATGGTTTCCCATTTCTGTGCAATAGCATTGAACTCAAATGGAACATTAAAACGTTCACAATACTTTGCCAGGCGAAGCCCTGTCTCCTGGACTCTCTCTGCAGGCCTGAAGCCAGGTTGGGGGAATTCTATCCCTGTCAAACGCAGCTTAGGAGGCCCCCCAGGTCGTTTTGATAAACGATAAATAAGGGCAGGCCATTGAAAGCCGTAACGGATGCCAAAATCTACAATGTGGAGAGTTTCTGCTTCCTTTGCTAGATTCAAAATTGTATGGTTCGCGAAAATGATTGCAAGCTTCTTGAATGGACAAGCTGAAATATACATTTGGTACGCTTTCACCATGTCGGCAGCAGAGTTTCTTTTGGAGTATAAAGCAGTATAAATCTGAGTGCCAGTACCAGCCATGCGTGCTTCAAGAGCATTCGCAAAGCAATGTGCCAGCCTCTGAGACCCATCACCCAATGGAGAAGAATATTGCCTTATCTGCCTCAATAACTCATTAGCATTTGGACGATCATCAGAAGAAACATATTGTGCACACAGAACCAACATTGTCCTCAAATCCACAACACCCTTCTTGTTGCCTTGTTTCTTACCACGAGTCTTTCCACCAGCAGAATTATTTGCTTCTTCTTTATGCTGCACGCTCGTATCCGGTCCATTAGGACCTCCCTCCTTTTTGCACCCCGTTCCAAGCAGCACCTTATCAAACAGCTCCGATAGCTCAGTGTCATCATCAGTGTAAACAGCTGACTGTTTGTTACTTCTCTCATCTTGTAAATCCAATTCATCGCCCCGCTTGTGATTCTTCCTCCCCCTCGACTCAGCTGAAAAATGTTCCCTTTCATCGCTCTCCCTCTCAACCACTACCTCCTGAACCTCCCTTCTAAAAGAAGGAACAAAAGGGTTACTCTCCAAATCAATAACCAATGGATTCACTTTAGGCAAAAACTTATTAGCTTCCTCCACACCCCTCTCAAATTGCAATACAGAATTACTCTGACTAATCAAATTTGAATCAGGAAATTCATCCCTAAATCCAACACTGGTTACACCGAAATCGCTACTGCTATTACTACCATTAATTGAACTAGCTTGAAAAACAAAATCAACAGGAAAATGGGTTTGCAATATAGAAGGATTATGCTCAGAAACATCAAATTTACTCAAATATGATTCAACCTCAACAGAATTACTACCAAGACTATCATCAGGGCTTTCAACAGAAGAAGGGTATGTCTCGCCAATGACTCCATAGAAAGATTTTTCAGCAGCTTGAAGAGCCAATGAATCATGAAACATACATGGTTTCATATCCATGTCTTCTTCCATAAGCATTTGGTTTATGTAACGAAGAACAGTGGAAGAGAAATCAGTTTCATCTAAAGATGAATCTTCTTCTTCTGTAGCATTGTTTGGAGCTGGTTGAAGAAAAGAGTTATCCATAAATCCAAAGGTGTGATCCATGTATGAAACCCTAAGGTTGAGTGATTTGAGGATAATGTTTAATAATTGAAGATCTTGAAGAGGTGATGAGTAGTATGAAGTGGAAGAAGAAGAAGAAAGAAAGAAAGAAAGAAAGGAGGTTTAATTAACAAAAATGATTGAGTGAATGCTTGTGATAGAGAAGATGTGAGATATTATTTGTTAGGTTAACCCTCCTGTTACCGGGGAAAACAAATCTTCCAAATTTACTATGCGTTTGGATTCAGAGTTTAGGAGGGGTACGGAGGAGAGAGTTCAATTTTCTTTTTTGAATTACAGATTATATATTATGTTTTTTTAAAATAAATTAAGTGTGATTGAAGTATTTTATGATCGTTTATAGTGTCCATAATTTAAAAATGAAAAGTGAACTCTCTCCTCTCTTTTCCTCCTACACCCTCCATTCAAACACACCCTTACACTCTGTTTGGTTGAAGAGAAATAAGAAAGAGAGAAAGAGAGAAGAGAGAAAGAGGGAAGAGATAGTACTTTTCTCTTGTTTGGAAGGCAGAGAAATAGAGAAGAGAGATTAAAAAATTGTAGGCCCCACCACTTTTTATCTTCTCTCCAAAGTAGTGAAGAAAGAGGAGAGAAATGTTTCTAGTCTTTGTTATTCCTACTTTGCCCTTGCCTTCAAATACAAAGTTCTCACACATGGTACTCCATTATTTAAAAAAAAAATTGCATATGGTACTTCAAAAAAAAAATGCATATGGTACTTAAACAAGTAGTGGAAAACGCAGCAAAGCTATTGGAAACTGCAGGCATGCATTCCTAGTGGAGCAACGTTACAGAGAAAAGTAGTAGTAAAAACAATTTGTAGTAAAAATACAAGTAAATATAATACTTATTTCTGTTTAAAAAAGGTATTTTAATTTCTTAATTAAGTTAAATTAAAATAAATGCATTAACTTCATTACAAAATTAAATTGAAATATGATAAAATTGTCAAAAAAGAACTTTCTTAGTATAAGGATATTTTGGTCTTTTTAAAAATTAAACACACTTCTTTCTTCTATATTTCTCTTCTTTCTCTCTTTTACCAAACAACCCATCAAATCTCATCTATTTCTCATCTATTTCTCTCTTCCCATACTCTCTCTCACTTATTTCTTTCTTAACAACTTCTCTCCTAAACCAAACACACCATTAAAGTTTAATTGAAATGTAAAAAAGGTTTGATAAAAAAAAAATTGCGTAGTGACTTGTGCCTTCATGACACATGTTAAGAAACGTACAAGTTAAGAAACCTAAAAAATAAATATTTTCTTAAATTTTGTGCATTTAATTTATTAAAAAGTTAAAGATTAAATGTAATACATACAATACATTTTAATAAAATTATTTTTATATTTGACTTATTAACTTATGTCTTAAAAGTACAAGTAATCATTTCCCAACAGATTTTATTGAACTAATTTTTTTTGAACCATTCATTTTTTTATTAAGATAATTAATCATTTGATTTGGTTTGAGATATTATATATTTGATTCTGTTATCTAATGTTGTTGGTGGAGATGGCATATTAACAAGAGTGAAAGAGAACGGTGATGTGACATGTGGTCAACCTTCAAATTCAACGTGGTTTGTTCAATCTAGACTCCATGATTTCATAGTCTGTCTTCATGCATTAGTCGATCACATACCACCTTGACTGCGTTAATTATGACCGGTAATTTGGATTTTTATGGCTGTTTTTTTTTTCTTTTATAAATGCCTTAAGATTTTCAAAATGAAAACATTTGTTAAATGTAGAAAAATTGCATTTTAAGACTTTTTTTCGTCCATGTGTTTAAGCATTTAACTTTATTTTTATCATTTAAAAAATACTTTTTTAAAAGATACGAAAGATTTCTCAATTTTCCCTTATATTTCTTAGCCCACAAAGCCCTTCCCTTTCCTGTCAAACTCCTAAACAAAACCTAAGGGTGCGTTGAACCTGCACTTGAAAATAACTTAAAATATCAAAGCAATTAGTGTTGCTGTTGAAAATATAAGCTCGCAATTATTCCTTGTTTTAATGAGCGAGATGATGACATGATTGGTGCTTAGTTTGACGTAAACAAAAAGAAAACAAGTATGAGCTGAATTTCAAGTCTTCCATTTTCCTCTTATTTTCTTCAAACCGATGCCAATCAGCGGTACCAAGTCACAAGTCACTGTCTCTCACTGAATTGAGGAAAGACCGTAAACTGCTAAGTACCATGAGTTTTGTCGTTAAAATTTTGAACCATTTTCAAGTGTTGATCCATTATATCCTCTAGGTACCAAAATGATCCACAATTTTGACTTGAACAGCATTACCTTAAAGTTAACAGAAATCCTCATATATTCAGAAAATCCAATGCGACATGTCATATACAAAGGATATAAGGATCTTGTTCAAAAAAAACAAAGGATGTAAGGACTGTAACACCAATGTGGAACATCTTTTAGCCAAACACAAATCTTTTTCAATTGCATATTTAGGTCAACCAAGGGTCGTTCATTACCCTCTCTCTTACATTGAACAAACTATTAAGAGGATTCTTCACAATCTTGCATGTTGCAACACGAAGAAAAAAATCACTAGGCAAAAATATATGATCTAAAAACAATGTTTTCACTTGTTGAAAAACAGCACAGGATATATACAATTTCTAGGTAACCAGTACAGGCACTGGCAATGCAACATATTCCTTATCACAATCAAAATACTAAGATAGGCAGAAAGTGAATAGTAGATACAATGTACACAGGACAAAAGTTAGATTTCTTCCAATGCATCAGTAAAAAGTTCAATGCAGCATCTAAAAATAAAAGTACATTGAAAATAATTCATTCCGTGGCCAAGTCAGCAAACTGCCATGGATTGAACTCAATTGATTTAACATCAACATTATCAATACTGCCAGAGTTATCTGCAGCAGCCCGATGTTCCGCATATTTACCATTGTATTGGTAGATTTCCAAATCACCCCAAGGAGTCGATGTCACTTCTTCAGTCAACTCAAACCATCTTGGTGCGAATTTTTGCCCCTTTTCTTCCCTGGCTCTCTTTTCAGCACGCTGCCTCTCCTCCAAACTGAAAAGAAGAAGAAAACAAAATTAACACCCTGGGGAGCAATCTCACAGCATCTCTCTGGTGAATCTCAAATCCATTTTCTATTTAAGGGAGATGGTTTTGACAGTGAGACAGAGGCTAATCTCAAGGGGAAAAGAGATCAATACAGAAGATAACATGTTACATGACTCTACCAATTTGTTCAACCAAAACTAAACCTGCTAGGCTAGGATACTGAAACAGAAAGAAAACAGAATCCCAAAAATAGCATTAGAGAAATTCTAATATGGTCACGAGACCAAACAAATAGTGTTTGGACACACACATAAACAAGTATTTTTTTAATGATAAAAAGTAAATTGATAAAAAAAAAAAATTAAATATTTTGAAGATGATCTATTCATGTGAGTGTGTCCAAAGATTATTTATTTGGTCCTGTGACCATGGAAGAATAGCTCTTCCAAATGACAGAATGAAAATAGTATGGTATTCTTCAATCAGAAGTAACTGATAAACTGGTCCAGAGCCAGGGCTCCTCAGAGAATAATTGTCTTATGCCACACAGTTCAAAATAGGAAGTTCTCCCACTCCTCTATTTCCACCCTCCTATAACTACTCTCTCTGTTAGGAACCTGATTCACATGGTAGCAATTTACAACGAAATTAGATCAACAAAGGAAAAACAAAGAGGCAAGATACCACTGTCAGTAACAAACTCTTCTCTCCAAGATACTCCTCACTCTCCTCCAATTTCCTATATAACATAACACATCACACAATCCATATGCTCCGTCACTCCCAGCCACATCAGCATTCTCAACTTCTTCCTCCTATCATAGAATATCCACAGAATGGGTTCAGACAGTTGCTGTGCAAATTTACTACTATCACTCTCACACAAGTACTTCTGTATCTCCTAATAGAATGATAACAGCATAACCGAACGATAACAGCCTGTCCAGTCGCACCTTTCTTCTCTCTCGAATTTAACTATCCACCCTCTAGGCTTCTCCCTCTACTGATCAGAGCATAGGATCATCTTCTGAAATACAGGTCCTAACAGAACCCCAACCCATCCAGAAGGAACTACAACCCACCTCAGCCAAGTTATTTCAACAAACAGAATAGTTATAGAATGCAACATTGAACATGTTAAACTGTTACAAAATTTTATATAAACATCGCTTAAACAATGCTCAAATATATATTTTTGGGCACAAGGAGACAGAAAGGGAACAAAAGAAATGAACCTGCTCTTTTCTGTCCCGGATTTTGACAGATCACCCATCTCGAGTGCATATCGATCTGGGCGTAGACGGGAGTCTGATGCCAACAACTTTGTAGGGGCAGTGTCAAAGCTGTTTAATTTATGAGCAAAATGTGTGTACTGGAATTTATCATTTGGTGGAACATCAGCAATATGCCAAACCTGCATAACAAAATCACTGATGAAATGCCAATGACAATGATAAGGAACTTTGAGGTATTAATGTTGTTGCCAATCAATATATTGGCAAGTATAAGAGTGAGGTTACTTTTTTTTATCACATAGCATGTCAAATTCTTGATTGCAATGGCTATAACTTCAAATTGAAGATTTTCAAAGAATGCTAAATTTGGATCATAAGAGTGTGTGCATGTAAGCAAGATATGGCCAAAAAATGCCTAATTACATCCTTGTCTTCTTCCATCAAATCATGAAGTTTATCTAAACGATGATTGTTTCAAAGACAAGTTCAAAATCACGAGCAGAAATTCAGTAGTCTTACAATGATAAGAGCAAAGTAATACATTACCCGGAAAAAATTGGTTGATCTGATATACAAGAATAAAAGTAATGGCTTAAAATTTAGTGTCAGAGTAAAGAAATTTTACACTGTCAATCAATCATAGTCGTCAGATCGTTAAAAAAAATTACTTAAATTGTAACTACTTCTGATGTCATATATTTGATTGGTTGTAACATTGTGTGAAAATCAAACTCTACATATAAACTAATTTAAGTAGAAATAACTGGAAAGAGGCTATGGCAAAAAAACGTCACTCTCTACAACTTAACCTACCAAGCATGACTGGATGGGCAATGATTTCTTCATTAAAGAGCAAGACCGAGAAAATGGAAAGATGCTTAACGTTTAAAGCTAAGTTACTGTGAACTTTGACTGCATATAAATCTCGAGATCAATTTGAAGATTAATGAAGAAAATATCACCTCTTTCAATTCTGTGTTAGGAAGAGGCTCTCCTTCTGAATCACAAGGTTGATAATTCATTGACTGATTCCACTTCCCAGTCATCAAAATTTTGGGCTCTTCAGAAGAATTGTAAACATAACCATCCACTTCGTAGCGACCAGCACTACATAAGATGAGGAAACAGGTAGAGCTTAATTAAAGGCTGTAGATAAGTGATACTGATATTAGACTATTAGTAAGATACCTAAACAATCAATGGGGAAAGATCAAAGTAAAACATAGGCATCACAAATGAAGGGTAACAAAGTTCAGAGCCACTCAATTGTCGTCAAATCAAACTATCAGGTGAAACAGGAATAATGATTTTCATTTCAATATACATCAAGTCAGTTGATATACTAACAAATTGTCAAAGGATGAAACCTAAATCCTAATAAAGAACAGGTATAAACAAATGTATCTTATTTTAAAAACAAAAATTCAAACTGGAAATGTTACTGACCCAAACCATCCACATTGTTGAAAGTAGAGTACGGCTTTGTCTCCAGTTGTCAAATTTGTCATTATCATTTCCCCAGGTGAATCGATCCAAGTCCGGCCAAAAATCAGGTTATTAACCTTTGTAGGAGGTGGCACCAGATCCAAGACTACACCATGCTTCTTAAGGGTCACACGCGTTCTGCAAACAATAATCCACAAAAACATTATTCCTCCTTAAATAGGAAACAGCAACAAGCTTATCAAATGACAACAGAAAGAGTTAAATCAAGTATTACTATTAATTAATCATATATATAATATAACCATGAATAACTTTAAGATTGAATCTCATACAATAGCTCTTCAAGACCCTAAGATCTATATTGGCATTTGGCTACCTTTTATGGAGATCTTGAGAGAGCATTATAATTATATTGAAACACACATGTCATGTAGTTATCAAATATCACTATATGTGTCTCCTCTGCTTTAAAACACTATGTGGTTATCAAATATCACTATGTGCTCGTTTGGTTTAGCGGTGGTTTATATAGAATCACGGTGAATTTTCACGTTCACACAGAAGTTTGCTTTTGTAGCGTCACGATTTCCATGTCCAGCTTGCCTCAGGACATGATATTTGTAGTGCAAAAGCTAATCCAAACACATACTATATGTGTCTCCTCTGCTTTAACTAAAGAGACTAGATCAGAGATGAGATGGAAATTGTTTCAATTAGGGTGTGACAGGTGAAAGCAGCAATAAGTGTGTGAACTTGAAAGAATACAAATAGTATTGGTAACAAAATAAGAGAAAAACAATATAAAAAAGAAAATCTATTAAACAAATGCAATATATTATCACCTTCCAACAGGGTACACATCAACAGAATTCCCCAAAAACTTAGTTTTTAACTTTGAAGTCACGTCATATGTAAAATGTTCATTCTCGGCATGCCCAGCACTCATTGGGGGATGATGACTAACCTGAAATTCAAAATAACTTTTTGATATACAGAGATAAAAAAAGAAAGGAAATAATATCAGTTTGTTTTGACAAAACAAAATTAGAAAGCAAGAGAAGTTAATATTTCTTCCAACGGCTAGCATATGTATGTAAGCCTAGACATATTGATATTTACATCTCTTGATAAGATTTTTTTATAAATGATGAATGTTATCAATCCAACCATTGAATTAACAATTATCATGAAGTAGATCATTCAAGTCTGCAAAATTCAAAATAATTTTATATTTCATCCCACCAGCACCGCTTTATTTAAATATAGATATTAAGTTAACTCAATATATGTGTGTGCGTATTGCTAGATTATGTACCTACAAATGTCTAAATTAAATATATTTTGAATATACCTTGCCATCCAGTATAATATAACACGATTCTATGGCCATATTACTTGATTTTGTATTAAACAAAAAGATTGGTTGTAAAATTGAACAAATCACACATACACACACACAGATTGAAAAGATACCTGTTCCGCAAGAAATGTAATTCCATTATGGTTAGTCAATTCATAAGTCTCTCCAAGGATAGGATTAAAAGGTTTCCAAGTTCGTTGGTATGCAAAGTACACAGATATAGCCCACGATGCTGCAATCGGCATTATGTAATTTAAATTAAATAGTGAAGAAATCGTAATAAGAAACAAACGCCTGATATCTATAGTTACTTCAATGCAATAAGAAAAATAAAAACCATTACAAAAAGCATCAGTTGAAGATAAATGAGGCTGGTCATCCAAATACTTCAACAAAACTAGTTCTGATGATTCACATGCTTCTAATTTGTTACTCATTTATACTAAAAATTATGTCTCTAAGATGACTTTTCAATTCAACTAGAAAAGAAAATTATATGATAAAAACAAGGGAGAAAAATAACTCACATGCATACACCAACTGCATGTATGGATCCTCTGATTGATCTGCTTGATCTAACAGGTGGGAGTACTCCATCAACTAGTTCAAACAAATTTAATGTTACAATATCAATCAACAAACAATACAAATTAAAAATCATTAACAACAGAAATACTTAAAATCTAGCAGACCTCGGCCATTTTCTGAAGCATAGTCATTGGTTCAAATATAATAACTGGCAGCGTCACCAGTGACGTTACATCTGCGCCAATATAATTCTGCATCATCTTCCAGTAACCATCTCTTTCCTGTATATATAAAACCCAAAAAGAGAAAAAGGGATAATTATTTTCAGACTACAAGCAAGTATATGAGTGAGGGTTACACCAAATAAAGAAAAGATGACATAAGATAAAGAGTTTAATGGCTATGCACTAACAGTGTAAAATAGTTTTGCACCTCATCCAATGGGAACCCGTTATCTTGCCATGTAGACCTATTTTGTAAGTGTCTTTTAAAAATAACTACATCCTCTATTCTTACTAGATTTAAACTAACGATCGATATCTTTATAAAATAACTACCTCACAATTACTAAATTATGAGAGTTTAATAAGAATGTTGTCAATGTACAATTATCTTACACATACATTCAATAATGTGTTGTCACTTGACGAATATGACAATTCACATGTTTTCATACTCATTAATTGACATAACAACACGTCACTTGTACACCTATGAAGCACGGACACTCCTTGGATTAGCGGTGTCGGACACCATATAATTACACTGAAATATGCGATATTCTCAAATTATTAGCGGTGTCGGCGTGTCAGTATCCGTGTCGTGTACGTGTCTGTGCTTCATAGTTGTACACTAGCAGAGTATACAAATTAAATTCCTAAATAAAACTAAAACATATGTTAGCATCCTTCCTTATCCTTAAAACTAAGAAAACAATATAAACAAATTAAGCACCTCTGGTTTCCATCTTCCCCTTTGAACTTCATCATCTACATCATCTTTACCACCATCTGGGTTTATGACTTCTACACCTTCATATCCAAGAAGCCTAAAACCAAATATTAAAAAAAAACACAAACAACTTCAATTTCCACTAACTCATATCATATCATAGCGATTACACTCAAATATAACAATCCTTTTCAAATTGACCAAACTTCATGAATTTATTAATTATGTCACTCTTTATATAAATCATAAAGAACGAAGGCGAAAATTGAAGGGGTTTTGGAGGTGAATTAAGGAAGGGAAGTTACCCGTTAACAGATCGGGTCATAGCGTTGCTGAAGACGGAAAAACGGGAAGACATCGCGGAGAAGAAGCCCTTGTTTTCATTCTCCTTCTGCGGAGTACCCATTTTTTTTTTGTTTCTCTCTGAAACTGAAACCCTAATTCACAACACGATCGGAATGAGCTCGGCGAATCCAAACTGAAAACTGAAATGGAGATGGATAGAGAGTGGTGTGTAGTGTTTTCTAGATCATTTCATTTTTAACTTTTATCTTTACAAATGGATAAAAAAATTACTCTACAATTATTTTACATATATTGTGATGAATGTAAAAAATAAATAACTTCTTGTCAAAGCGAAAATAATAATACTAATAATTTTTTTTAGAGGATTAATAATAATAACTTGTCCTTAAAAAAAATAACTTGTTATATATGTCAATTAATGTGACAACGTAATTAAATATATATGTAAAACAAATTTACATTGTCAATGTATAATAAAAATCGTCAATATATAATAATTGAATTCGTAGTTCATTTTATTTTTTAAGTTTATTGTTTTTTAGTTTTTTTACAAGTTATTTATTAAGTAAAAAAATAAATGGATTATTTGTAAATGATGAATCGGTATTTCACGTTTAAGGAGGGTTACGATATTAACATTTAAAAAGAAGGTAAATATAAACATATTTGAAAAGTTTTTATGTTCTCAACTCCATCCTTTCTCTCTTCTCTCCTTCTCAAATCTTAGTCGTCACTATTTCTTCTTCTTCTTGTCAGAGGGGTGATTTAGGGTCAATTTTGACTCAAAAATCATCCTTCCGAGTTGTTTTTCCTTCTATCTTAATTGAATAAGTGATTTCGCATATTTTCTGTTTTCTTTCGTTTGTTTTTTTTATTTCGTCGTCTCTGCACGACTCTGTTTGTTTTGATTTCTCGTCTTTGTGCAGTGTGTTTTTTGATTTCCTGTCGTAGTGCGGTGTTTATTTGTTTCATGTTGAAAGATTAGATTTGAGTAAGTGCAGATCCGATCAATGAATATTCCGGAGATTTAAATATAGTCATATTAATCATATTTGTAGGCATAGGTACTTTGCCGTTTTATGTTATTAACATGGATGTTGTGAGTTTGTTCACATATTCATCCTTTTTGTTTTTAGCGAATTTAGATTTGTATTGTATCGATGTACTCCATCAATTTGAATGAACGAATATCGTTTATTTTTGTAGAAAAAATTGAAAATGTTTTTAAATTTAAAGGTTGTTTGTATTTTGGATCGGAACATCATCTCCGTACTTAAAATACATTTGTAAAAAATGTAGTTATAATGTGGACTTGTACACTAATATTGACAAGTTCTCCATAAACAAAAAATGATGAGTTCTTATGTGATTTAAAAGTAAAAAAAATGATTTTTTCTTTGAGGAGCATGGTAATTGGAAGAAAAAATCATATGGTTCTGTTTAATAACACAATAACGCGTGTTTTAATTATTTTGTTGAAAATAATTTAGGGTAATGTTAACTAGTGTTCCGGAGTATTTAAAGGGTCAAATATAGTACTCCCTCCGTTCCATAATAACTGAGTCATTTTCTACAAAAAAGTGTCCTAAAATAACTGAGCCATTTCACTTTCCAATACAATATTAATTACTTTTTTCCCTTTATAACTCTAATTAATATTACTTTTATCATTCTCAATATTAATGCACAAATACTTAACAAGAACACTTAAAACCACTTTTCTCTCTCCTTTATTTATACATTTGTCTTAATACGTGTGAAATGAATAAATGGCTCAGTTAATCCGGGACGGAGGGAGTAGCATTTAGTAGCATTTGTATTGAGAGGTGTGTAATCAATACATTAAAAACTGGAAAAGTATTTTTTTTTATTTAAAATCTTCTCTTTTAGCGTTCTTAACCAGTGCTCCGGGGACACTAGTTAACATGGCCCAATAATTTATTTTAGATTTCATTCTAGAAAGATTATTTTTAAGGAAGCTCTAGAAAGATTTTTTTGTGTGCTTAATGGTCATGTACGGAGTTATCCAATAAAAAAAGGCATCAATAATATTATATAATGGCATACCAACTAATTTTAAATAATCATTATTGAGTGTGTAATTTTTTTTTTCGGTCAAGATTGAGTGTGTTATTTTTTACACAAACACCTGCAGGAAATTTTTTTTTTAAGGAACCTGCAGGAAAATTTTAAAAATAAATATAAATTTTATTTTATGCATAGCTAATGTTCTAGAAATTTACAATATCATGTGTGCGACTTTTTTTTGAACAGACAAAAATGATATATATATATATATATATATATATATATATATATATATATATATATATATATATATATATATATATATATATATATATTAACATCACTAGCTTCGCTTCTTCCGCACAAGACGTGCTAAAAGAAAACAACCATAATTACACAAGGAGTTCGGTCAAACAAAAGGCCAAAAATTTAACCTATACCTAAACAAAGAAGTGGGCAAGCAAGCCAACTGTGAACCCCTAACACATAAACATCATTAGCCGCCTTCATCCACCAATAAGAATGAATTTGAACCTTTTCGACCAACTGATAAATAGAATTTTTGGTGTTATTAAACTGTCTATTATTACGTTCAGACCACAACATTCACACACACAACAGCCACAACAGTTGGATAAAGGAGCGTCTTGTTGCTGCCCCTCCTAACAAAATAAGTAAACTGAAGAAAGTGATCAACAATGTCAAACGGATCAGCCCCATAAACCCCAATCCAATCACGAACATAATGCCATAAATCTCTGAATATGGGACAGGAAACATGTACGACTTTTAAAAAAAAAATGTGTAAGACTTACCAACCAAAAAGAAAAATCATGTGTGAGACTTTAGATGTGATTAAGGTCAAAATCAATCATTCCTATTATAATGGTTGTGATTAATTGATGAGCAAATAGCCACTTTAATCCCTGGCTCTGCACCTCGCTGTCATATAGGTCTCTAACTCAGGATTAAATACAAACAAGTCCCTGACTCTACACTTTCGTTATCACTTTAGTCATTGCCGTTAAAAAAATCTGTTAAGTGATAATGTGGCACGCTGGCAAGGAGTATGACGTGTCACAGGGACTAAAGTGAAAGTAAAAAGTGGTCATTTTGGTCGCTGAATCGAAAATCAATATCCTCAATTTACTGTTAGATCCCTGACTGTGTATACTTACTGTCAGTTAGGTCCTTGAATCGAAAATCAATATCATCAACTTACTGTTAGGTCCCTTACTGTGTATACTTACTGTCAGTTAGGTTCCTCACAGTAAAAAAGGAAATTTCACTAAGATCCTTGGCAAGTTACTGTCAGAATTGTTTATAATATACTTAATTCATTAAGACATTTAATGCAGGTACTACAATGCAACCAATAAGCATTAATGAATGATTAAGACATCTACTTTATATTTCTAGTCTTAACTCTTTTTCACTAAATCTGCACACAAACTTAAATCATGATAGAATAGATAAACAAAGTAGTTCTCCAATTAGGAGCATAACTTAAATCATCATAGAATAGTTAAACAAGGTAGTGTTCAAACATAATAAAAAAAAGTGAACATGTAGTGTAGAACTTGTTCACACTTAAATCATACATGTTTTTCTTTTGCTTGTTATTACAAAACCAACCAAATTACCGTTACTAATTTGCCAAAGATCTTAGTGAAATTTCGTTTTTACGGTCAATGACCTAACTAACAGTAAGTATACACAGTCAAGGACCTAACAATAAGTTGATGATATTGATTTTCGATTCAGGGACCTAACTGACAGTAAAAGTACACACAGTCAGGGATCTAACAGTAAATTGAGGATATTGATTTTCGATTTAGGGACCAAAGTGACCATTTTTTACTTTCACTTTAGTCCTTGTGACACGTCATACTCTTTGTCAGCGTGCCACATCATCACTTAACAAATTTTTTTAACGGCAGGGACTAAAGTGATAACGGAAGCGTAGAGTCAGGGACTTATTTGTATTTAATCTTGAGTCAGGGACCTATGTGACAGCGAGGTGTAAAGTCATGGATTAAAGTGACTATTCACTCTTAATTGATATAGTAAAAAAAAAATTACACTTGCATCCAATCAAATCACACGATTACGTCACATTTATAGATTAATTTTTAAAATATTTCTACAAATATCTATGTTATGTGATTTGATTGGTTATATGCTTAAAAAGGTTTTACATTGTCTATGTATACAAATTAAAGTCATAAAGATTTTTTTCAAAAACTTCAATGCATATTTTTTTTATTATTAAAAGGCTTAAATATGCATTTCATCCCTGTAATTAGGGGTCGTTTGAAATTTCATCTCTGAGCTTGCTAATCCTCCCATTTTGCCCTTGCAAATATTAATCATTTGACTTTTGGTCCTAATTAAGTTTTTTGCTGAGGTGGACTGTCATTAGCGACGTGGTGCCCATGTGACAAGTGATGATTGGGCGAGGTGGTTGGCTTAAATAGATCTTTCGTCCCTGCAAATATAGGTCATTTGAATTTTCGTCCATGAAATTACTAATAAGATGTAATTATGACCATTTTTCAAATGATTAATAATTGCAGGGGCAAAATGGGAGGATTAGTAAGCTCAGAGATGAAATTTCAAATGACCCCTAATTACAGAGATGAAATGCATATTTAAGCCTTATTAAAAATACCTCCTTCCGAACTTTTATGGGAAATTGAGTGATTTTACAGGTTAGACAGTTAGACCCTGCAATTGCATAAAAATCTATGTTGCAGGAAAATGATTGAATACTATGAACTTATGTAGCCAATTTCAGAGACTGGTCATACAATTTCATATACACATTTCAATCTATTTTATATCATTCACTTCTTGAGAAAATTTAACATAAAAATTGAAATCTTTACAACAATGATATCTGCACCTGTGGCTGTGTTAATAGCACCATGTACAAGAAAAAGAACATAGAGATCAACAAGTGTACATAGCCATTGTCTTTATGCGTTACATGAGATATCAATTGTCATGATAATTCAACATTCCTATCAAAGGAAATGAATAAACATGGACATTCTACTTAAGATAAGCTATCAAATGAATAATGTCAATAAAATTTACATATCAAATTTCACCTCCAAAATCTTGCACAGTACCAATTGAATTTGCATTCAAATCAAAGAAATAATTGTCCATCCCAACATGTTCACTTCTTACTTGCCAAAAGTATATCAAATTGGTTTCAGGCAAAAACTGTAGAAAAATATCGATGGTATTAATATCCTTGCTATTGACTATTGCTGAAGCAAGTCACAAAAGCTGGGAAGGAAATTTACAATTGCCTTTGGCGTCGGGATCTTCCTCTCAGTGAAACAAGGTAAATACGCCCATAAACGCACTGTCTACAAAATCTTGAAACTGATTGCTGAAAATTGACAACACTACATGTTAGGCAAATTGCAGGATCATATTTTGGAGGGCATAACAATACATGCATTGCCAAACAGCAGTCTAGTTTTACGAACCAAAATTATGCAAAATGTTAAAAATAAAAGCTTCACATTATTACCTCCACGTTGGTGCGAAATTCTAATAAGCATTCGCACACATGACAATCTGTTCTGAGAGGTGAGTCAATATTCCTGTCCATTCTCACAAATGCAAATACGTGAAAGAAAATCAACCCAATCGAGTATGCTTGAGTTAACTGTAGTTAAACTTAACATGTGTGCCTCCTCAAGCTCGACAGACATAAACATTAAATATATGAATGTTATCTCACTAAGTGAATCAACCTCTTCCCACAATTTGGACATGCACCTTTCAGTGACACCAAATCATTGCTCCACAGTCCTTGAAGCACCTTAACTGTGAAAATACATATACATAAGCAGTGGCAATGTGAGGAATGATTGATTATTTTTCTTAGGCTACAGAAAGGAAACTCTCCAACCAATTGAATGCAATTGAAATGTTGTTTTCAGTAGAAATTTGAAAGTTAAAGCGTCAAATGGTGAAGAGTGATAACAGCAGAGAGATTTTTACCTGAAGCTGACACAACTGGGTACCCGATGACAAATCCCAGCACAATGAACATAATGCTATTCACCAAGGCCAGAAACCTGAATGCAGATGGCTAGCTACTATATGATAAACTTGAACTGAAGGCATTTTGATAAGTCATGCCAACGGTGTAAGATATTGGCCCAATACACGCTAAACTTCCAAATGCAAGGAACATGGTCCATGTGTTGGCTAATGCAAGAGCCATAGATAGATCTTCCTTCCTTAAGAGCATATCACTCAATATTCTAGTAAAGAAACTGAGAGAAAAAAAGACGGTGGAAAAGATGAGCATTGGGGAGGGGTACCCAATAATTTAAAAATATGTTATTATTTTACTAAGGATGCTTTTGGTTAAACAAGTTAATTAGGTGATTACTCAATACAATCTTTTAAATTACGAACTATATAACATGTTTTTTTAAAATAAATTAAGTGTGATTGAAGTATTATATGATTGTTTATTATGTTAATATGTTAAATTTTTAAAAAACATTTCGTAGTGTCTGTAATTTAAAAATGAAATGTAAGCCCTCCCCTCTCTTCCCCTCCTAAACCCTCAATCCAAACACACCCTAAGTGTTTATTCAATGCTACTATAGGGAGCGTATTGAAATAAATTGAAAACAACTAATAAACATGTCATAAGTTATTCATATAAATGAACTCAAGTTCAAACACTATTAAAAACGATTAGTAATAGTATGTTGTAAGACAAACCTAAACAAGCTCTTTCAAGTATCTCCTAGATATGTAGCATAGCAAATACAGACATTGAATAGAATCATAATAATCATGTATATATATATTGCACAGAAACCTAACTTTCTCAGCCACATAAAGATTCGATAAATAGAACTCTAATGATTACAGTACCTCAGCATTAGCATATGTTGATTGCCTCCTGATACTGCATCGAGGATATTTGACAACTGACTTGAACTAAACCATCTTAGCTTTAACTGTTTCCATATAGAGAAAAAATGTTATACTTATTAACATTTACAAGTTAAGAACTACATCATATATGCTAATTAGTGAATTAATTAAGGTTTTATTTGGATAAACAGCTTAATTTGCAACTTGTAGGAAAAGCGCTCATCATGTATAAGCTATTTCTTTAACAAGAAATAAAACAAAGTTAAAATGTTTCCGTGTAAGCTATAAGTTATTTTGGAAAGCTTATGAAAATAAGTTGAAAAACATGTCATAAGTTGTTCCCATACAATCTCCCAAAATTCTTGCAAATGTTTATGTCAGTAGATAAACTAAAATAAATCAATTTAAGCAGAAAGAGAGATGGATACCTCGACTCTATCAAACATGTCATCAATTATCAAAGGCTCGCCCTTATAATAAGCATCTCGTGCCTGTAGCAAATAACAACCATCACTGTCAAAATCAATTTAGATCAATTAAATAAATGGTTAATTTGGAAATAGTTGGTTACTTGGCAATAGAGAGCTTTGAGGGTCTCTTCATTAGTGGTTTCGAGGGGACCAACATAGACGCAGGAAGTTCCTGAGGAAGTTCAGCGGAGGTTGCAAAGACACGGTGGTGGGTCTTGGCGGAGATCCGTGAGTAGCAGTCTATTTTTTTTTTTTTTCTGTTGCTGCATTTCCTTTTCATTACCACCAATATGGTACAATACAGTTGAGCTGCTGGTGTGTGGCTCTTATATGCTTCCTCATTTACAGGCCATGTATTGTTCATGACATGTAAATTTATGTCTATGATGTGTGATAAATTTATGATTGCCCACTTCATCAGTACATTACATTGATTAATTAAACGACAATATTATAATGTCTAGTAGTAGTAGTAGTAGTAGTAGTAGTAAGAGTAACAGCAGTACTACATTTTCTAACTTTGATGCTTCACAAAACCCTCTTAAAAGATTATTATCAAAAGCCTTTCAAGAATAACTTTGATTTCTTTTCAGTTAAACACAATTCCTTAGAATTAGAACCACATGAATACAAGTTCCTTAGAATTAGAACCACATCAATCCAATATAACCAGGTTTCCATGCAATGATTCAGCAACACATTCTCATTAATCTTTACCCTTCAGCACATAATCAATACAATATAACCCAATATACAATACAGTAAACCTCAGTTACAACAATTCGTAACAAAAATCAATACAAGTAAGGAATAACAGCTTTCCTTTTCTTAGGATAATCCTCTCCAAATTTCTCCAAATACCATTGATGATTAGCACGTGCCCTAGGCCCCAAATTAGCAAAAGTATAAACAAAAAAGCCCAATCCAGCCCAAGACCATGTCATCAAAGCCCAACCAAACCACTCTACAATCTCCCCAAAATAATTAGGACAACTCACAACCTCAAACAACCCTCCTTTAGGAATCACATACCCTTTCCCTTCACCTTTAAGCCTCAACAATTCCTTATCCGACCAAACATTAATCATCATCCCAACAAAAAACACAACAATCCCACAAAAAAACACAACCCAAAAACACCATCCATCGTCAAAATCTTTGTAGTGAGAGACCCATCTAGCTTGAATAAAAGAATTCAACAAATTGAACGAAAAAGCCATAACAGCTATACTAAAAGGAAACCCAGATGGTTGTTTTGTTGTTTTTGTGAAGAATAAACGAAGAGGGTAGATAATTGTGCGGTTGAAGTAATGAACAAGAAAAGGGGTTATGAGGATTATTGATTTTGGGTTTGAGGAGTTTTTACCGTGTGGGAAAAGATAAAGGGTGAACCAAAGAGTAGGACTTTCCATGAGAAACCATGCAAGAGGTGGAGAGAGATTTGGACCCCAACCTGGTCGATGGTGTTTGCCATATGGGGCTTGGAGGAATGTGAGAGAGAAGAAAGTTGGTGGTGCTATGAGGAAAAGTGTTAGGAGAGAGTAGTTGAAGAGTGATGAGTCTTGTAAGAAGAACAACATTGTTGTGAGGAGTTGTGAATGTGTGTGATGGTGATGACTAAGAAACAAATCTATTTATAAGAAGAGAATTCATTATTTTTTGACACAAGTTTTGTTTTTACATTAAAATTTAGAGTAAATTACACTCCCCTCCCCTCAAAGATGCTTGAATTACACTTCCCTCCCCTCTTATGTTAAAATATACATTCCCCTCCCCTCTTATTCAAAACATATTAGAAAAAAATTCATTCCCCTCCCCTAAGAAAAGCTTGAATTACATTCCCCTCCCCTGTTAAAATCTACACTTTACTCCCTCAATATATATTTTTTTATTTTTAATAATCTAGAAAAAAATAATAATCTAATGCACTTCGAAAAAAACAGTATTGCAGGTCTATTTTAACATAATAAAAAATTGAATACATATTTTTTTTGCTATTTTTTATTTACAATTTCATTAACATGTAGTTTTAAACCCGATTATAAAATATGAAACAAGCCAAAATAAAATTAAAATATGTGAAAAATTACTAACGACAATAAACCATGGTTATTTAAAAGTTAATTTTAAACTCTAAATTATAAAATCAATAGCAAAATATTTAAATTTAATTATCATTAACATTTAAATTATAAAGAAATGAATTAATTTTTCTTAAAGGGTGGTTTAAAATTAATATATATCATAAAAATATTTATTTATGTTAAAATAGATTAAAGTGTAGTGCATATTTAATTATCAAGGGAGGGGGTTGTAATTCAAGCATCTTATAAGGGAGGGGAGTGTAAGTTTTATTTTTCAAGGGAGGAAATTGTATATTTTAACATAAGAGGGGAGGGGAGTGTATTTCAAGCATCTTTGAGGGGAGGGGAGTGTAATTTACTCTAAAATTTATATACTTTTTTTAAAGAATTTTAGAAATGTGGATAAAGTATTTTAATTAGATATTCAAAATAATCAATGTCTAGTAGTAGTAGATGTAATCAACCGGATTTTCCAATGCTTATTATAATATTGGCCTTTAATTAATCAATGTATCTGAGAGGTTTTTGCAAGGCTCTGATTAAAGACAACAACAAACTCTTCAGCATTTTTTATTTCTTTCAAACCATATATGCCAAAGGTGATGCAAACACACTAATTTTGCAGAATTTCAGTGCATAAATACATGTTGATCAGTTTCATCTGTGTATGTTAAATGTGCAAGATATAATAACATAACCCAGCATACAAGTGCACAACTTAAGAAAGTGGAAATTACAACTTTTTTGAAGGCCAATATCATCGGCTCAACAATTATATAGACAAAAGGGATCAATAAGACTCCATTTCTTGCTTCCATTTTCAAAATCTGATAAAGTAACATAACCCAGCAAACAAGAACCCAATTAAATTATCTCAACACTCCAATTTAATGCAGTCTTATACAAAGTTCTGGTATATTCAATTTTCTAATTATTAAGGTACCGTTTGGCCCGACTTATTTTTAGGTTTAAATTACTTTAAAATTAAGTCAATATATAAGTCCTTTAATAAAGAAGTTAAAGTTGTTTTGGCAATTTTATATTTTTTTAACTTAAACACCATCTTTAAACTAAAATATGTATTTGGAATTTTTTGTAGTTTTTATTAATTTTTATTGTTGAATGCATTGATCATTAAAAATATATAACAAATGAAGAAAATAGTTTGCTAATACAAAAAAAAAAAAATATTAAAATACTGAGTAATTTTTTTAATCAATTTTATAAGAAAAAAATTATGAAGCATTGATAAGAAAAATAATTCAAAACTGACTAATTTTTTTAAATAAAATAATTTTTGTGTTGTTTAGAAATAACTTTTTTTTACAAGAGAAATCACGTTTTTCTTAATCTATACACTACCCTTTTCAGCATATTTTTGGGTTGGAATTTTATTTTCAAAAATACCCTTAATTTTAAATACAAGTAACACATGTAACAAATATGTAACAAATAGATAAGAATTAATTCATAAATTTAATTTAATTTAAGGAGAAAAATTACACACAGTTTATTATAAAATAACACGTGGGTTACTAATCCATGTAACTAATCTTACCCGTTAACCCTCTTTTAACTCCGTTAACCACTGATCAAACTCACAAAAATATAGCACAAAACAAAAACTCTTGTTACTTTTTTATCAGCCTACATCTGTGATGTTCCCCCCAATACAATCGACAAAGATTGCCAAGTATTTTCATATCCCTTCCACACAAAAAAATTATTTTCATATTATTTTATTAGTATAAGTTACTCTTCCTTAGCCTTTGATCAATTGTAACAAATGTGAGCAAAAAATAAGGTTAAAGATTGGACTTTAAATCCTTTTAAAAAAAAGATTAGTAACAAACATGATCAAAAAATAATGTTAAAGATTGGACTTTAAATTCTAAAAATAAAAGATTAATAACAAACGTGAACAGGAAATAAGGTTAAAGATTGAACTTTAAATCCTTTAAAAAAAAATATTAGTAACAAAAGTGAGCAAAAAATAAAGTTAAAGATTGGACTTTAAATCCTCCAAAAAAAAAAGATTAGTAACAAACATTAGAAAAAAATAAGGTTAAAGATTGGACTTTAAATCCTTAAAAAAAATTAGTAACAAACGTGAGAAAAAAATAATGTTAAAGATTGGACTTTAAATCCTAAAAAAAAAAAGATTAGTAACAAACATGATCAAAAAATAATGTTAAAGATTGGACTTTAAATTCTAAAAATAAAAGATTAATAACAAACGTGAACAGGAAACAAGGTTAAAGATTAAACTTTAAATCCTTTAAAAAAAATATTAGTAACAAAAGTGAGCAAAAAATAAAGTTAAAGATTGGACTTTAAATCCTCCAAAAAAAAAAAGATTAGTAACAAACATTAGCAAAAAAATAAGGTTAAAGATTGGACTTTAAATCCTTAAAAAAAATTAGTAACAAACGTGAGAAAAAAATAATGTTAAAGATTGGACTTTAAATCCTAAAAAAAAAAGATTAGTAACAAACATGATCAAAAAATAATGTTAAAGATTGGACTTTAAATTCTAAAAATAAAAGATTAATAACAAACGTAAACAGGAAATAAGGTTAAAGATTGAACTTTAAATCCTTTAAAAAAAAGATTAGTAACAAAAGTGAGCAAAAAATAAAGTTAAAGATTGGACTTTAAATCCTCCAAAAAAAAAAGATTAGTAACAAACATTAGCAAAAAAATAAGGTTAAAGATTGGACTTTAAATCCTTAAAAAAAATTAGTAACAAACGTGAGAAAAAAATAATGTTAAAGATTGGACTTTAAATCCTAAAAAAAAAAGATTAGTAACAAACATGATCAAAAAATAATGTTAAATATTGGACTTTAAATTCTAAAAATAAAAGATTAATAACAAACGTGAACAGGAAACAAGGTTAAAGATTAAACTTTAAATCCTTTAAAAAAAATATTAGTAACAAAAGTGAGCAAAAAATAAAGTTAAAGATTGGACTTTAAATCCTCCAAAAAAAAAAGATTAGTAACAAACATTAGCAAAAAAATAAGGTTAAAGATTGGACTTTAAATCCTTAAAAAAAATTAGTAACAAACGTGAGAAAAAAATAATGTTAAAGATTGGACTTTAAATCCTAAAAAAAAAAAAAGATTAGTAACAAACATGATCAAAAAATAATGTTAAAGATTGGACTTTAAATTCTAAAAATAAAAGATTAATAACAAACGTAAACAGGAAATAAGGTTAAAGATTGAACTTTAAATCCTTTAAAAAAAATATTAGTAACAAAAGTGAGCAAAAAATAAAGTTAAAGATTGGACTTTAAATCCTCCAAAAAAAAAAGATTAGTAACAAACATTAGCAAAAAAATAAGGTTAAAGATTGGACTTTAAATCCTTAAAAAAAATTAGTAACAAACGTGAGAAAAAAATAATGTTAAAGATTGGACTTTAAATCCTAAAAAAAAAAGATTAGTAACAAACATGATCAAAAAATAATGTTAAATATTGGACTTTAAATTCTAAAAAAAATATATTAATAACAAACGTGAGCAGGAAATAAGGTTAAAGATTGAACTTTAAATCCTTTAAAAAAAGATTAGTAACAAAAATGAGCAAATAATAAAGTTAAAGATTGGACTTTAAATCCAAAAAAAAAAAGATTAGTAACAAACGTGAGCAAAAAATAAGGTTAAAGATTGGACTTTAAATCCTTTAAAAAAAATTAGTAACAAACGTGAGAAAAAAATAATGTTAAAGATTGGACTTTAAATCCTAAAAAAAAAGATTAGTAACAAACGTGAGCAAAAAATAATATTAAAGATTGGACTTTAAATCCTCAAAAAGAAAAGATTAGTAACAAACGTGAGAAAAAAATATTATTAAAGATTGGACTTTAAATCATCTAAAAAAAAGAGTAGTAACAAATGTGAGCAAAAAATATTAATAAGTAGGGTTCTCAGAGTTCATAGTCTGTTCCCACATTGTTTAGTTTTTATCAACCTCTCTTAGCCCTCTGCATCAAAATTCATAATTAACCAGTAAGTTTTTTTTTTCTTCTTGTCTTTCATATTACAACTAATCAAAGTCAATTAATTTTATGGATTATTTGACTTTGCTGGTTTTTAAGTGATTATAATTTAAATTGTTTACGATTAAATTTAAGGATTATTTGATTTTCAGTCATGGTCAATTATATGTAGCTTTATCTAGATGAGTTTCTCAAAATTCAACAAAAGTTCTCATTAAAGAAGGAAAAATGGAAGGAGAAGATGGAAACTTTACCAAAAATGTAGTCATTTCAATGTTTCTTTTACATAACATGTCATTTATACATTTATGTTATGATGTTACTAATTATTATTAGAATAAACAATAAATGATCATTATTTTATCTTTATTTTATAATATGCAGACAAACTATAATATGTTGAGTTCATAAATAATTTTGTTATATGCCTTGACAATATTTTGTTTATAAATAAAAATATCAATAATTTTCATTAATATTTTAAAATTTAAATTTTTGTTTTTTGAACAAGATTTTAAAATTTTAATCAAAATTATACAAACAAACATAGCGCAGTAGAAAGAGCCGACAGAGCCCGTCTTTCCGTTAGTTGAAAGAAGGAAAAGATTTTATATTTTTTGAAAGAGAAATAATGAAAAAAAAATTATAAAAAAAAAAGAAGAAGGAATTATACAAGCGGTATTTATTGAGTTCAGGTATGCTCCATTTACCTCATGCTCCATTTAGTCTATTTAGGGTACTTGATGAAAGTCATGTGGCAAAATAAGATTCAACGGTTGTGATTTCACAATAAATAAAACATTTATTTTTTAATTAAAAAAATTAAGTCAAAATATGTTTTCTTTTTTCACCTTAGGTCGTCGGAATACTATATTCCTCTCCCCCTTCCTTGATGGTCGATGTTCATCATGATCGCCGTTATTTATCCCTCCATAACAGCATCATCCATTTCCCTATTTTTTTTCGTCGCCCCTTTTCCTATGACTGTCGCAGTCGTCGTTTCAAACCAGTCCACCGCAACTTGTTATGGGTCATCATGTATTGCTTTTAAAACATCCAAATAAATTTCAAAAGTTGAAATTCATCATGTTATGAGTAATTGAAATTGGCAAAGGTAGACATGGAAGAGAAAAGTAGCAGTGGTTGGATATTATGTGACGGTGGTTTGTTGGCGATGGGTGCCTGAGAGGATTAACGAGAGAGGGAATAAATTATGACTTTTAATATTCTTATTAATTATTAAAAAAATGTTTTATTATTATGAAATATCAACCCTTGGATTATTTTTGCCACGTGTCTTTCATCTAATACTCTAAATGGACTAAATGGAGCATGAGGTAAATGGAGTATACCTGAACTCATATTTATTATGTGAATTACCAAGTAGTATTCATTATGTTAATTAGCTGGGGGGAAAAACGTTGATGGTATTATTCGTTAATTAGGAAGGAATTAATTTTGTTTTATTTTTGAAAGATTAGCAAGGAATTAATGGTAGCCTCGTATAGATGGAGATTCAACTGAAAAATATTATATAAAAATAATAATAGCTAGATTCCGGGTAATTTTAATTTGGACTAGTGAAAGTTTGAGTCTAACTTGGACCAATTTTTTCCCAAACATTAATCAAACGAGACACACAGATTTTATAATAGTCCAATCACACAAAATTCACTCTCTCATTGTTCCATCTTCTCACTAGCATTTTCTCTCTCTCTCTGTCGGTTTCTTTTCGCTCTTTCTTCATGTCAATCTCTTTCACCAACTCAATCTCAAACCCAATCTCCTCCTGTTGTTTTCGTGTTTAAAAATATACCAAACGATGTTACCGGGGTGAGTCACGACCAGGTCGCTTTCTTTAAGACGTTTTGCGGCACTACCCAAGTTTGTGCAAGGTAGACTAACAACCGCGCCGCCTCCAGGATAAAACAACCCAGATCACTGTTATGAGTACGTACTGCACAGTATATACTCGCTCGAGAATAGACACATCTATATGGTTTAATCGTTAGATTAAAACCACTTGAATATGGTACGTAACCACTCTTATCGAAACGGAAGGGACAGAAAGGATGGGAGAAGTAAGAATGACTCGTTAACACAAGTCGAGGGGAGAAGAGAGGAAACACGCAGGAAGCATCAACTGCGAGTTTCGGTGTGAAGAATGAGTGGAGCGAGCTCTCCTTTTATAGGCAGAGTTCGTAACAAAAAAGGAGTGACTTGGGGATCAATTCGTTCTGATCCTCAAGTAACCACGTTTTCGTTCTTATCGGGTTATCGAACAGCTTAACGCTTTCGGATAATTAATTAATTAATTAATTTAACATTTTCAAGTGACAAAAAAAAAAATCATTTTGACCCACGACTCAAGCCCGGTCGGACAAAAGTGGGTAAGTGTTCTTATATGTTTTTGTAAGCGTTCACCCGTTCACAAAAGTGGGTGCCCCAAGGGCACACCCTTGGAGGTCACTCTTCCCTTATATAAACACTTGCTAGTTGGGTGACTCTCCAATGTGGGACATTTTTAAGTCACACACTAGTTATTTCTTGTGTTTTTTCCTTATCCAATATCTCACTAGATTCAACTAGTGTTCCAACACCTCATTTCCTTCATTCTTTTATGTTTTTTTTTTTTTTACAACAGCCACTCCACTCCTTTAGTTCCCCTTCCTTTTAATCTTTTTATTATTGGATTAAATATCAGAAATTTCAACATTGTTGGATTGCATAGATCCTTCCTTCATGGGGTGAGGGGAAACATCAAACAATGAGAGCTATGTCTCAAATGGATGTTCATGCTTCAATACTCTCTTCTTGTTTTTATTCTAGGTTATATTTATGTTCATGCCTAAGCAATGAAGAAATATTTAATTATTTAGTTAATAAAACAAAAGAAACAATTATTAAGTAACAATGAACCAAGAAGAAAGTATATTTCTTAATTAACTAATGCTTTGGAGAAGAAGATCGTTCTACTTGGGGTTGTTGTAGCTAGCAAACCCACTGAAAATAACAAAATAAATGAAAAATGGCGTTTGTGAAGATTAATCTACAACTTTATCATAATGAATAAAGTCACAATTTAATGGAAAATAAAAGCTATCATTTGTACCTAGTTTAATATTTTGAGATTAATATTGAGATGAAAGAAGAATGAAGATGACACGAGGCAAAGATAGGGATGAAAGAGGGAGTCTTTGCAATAAGAGAGAAAGAGTTGATGAGTTTTATTTTGTGTGAATGGACCATAATAAGATATGATGGGAGTTACAATCTAATGATAAAAAGAATTTGTCCAAATTAGACCCAAAATATAGGTGATCTAAACTAAAGAGACCCGATTTATCCATAGCAGGAATCGAATAGTGGTCTTCAGTTGTAAGCTCCGTATAAAGCTAGTTTTTTTAACTTTTTTTCAATCTCCTTTTGGTTATATTTTCTTCTATAAAATTAAGTTGCTTATTTTTTTATAGCTTTTCATAAATAGTGTTTCGCCACCTTCTACTTTTAAGTTGAAAGAAGTTGAAAAAAAGTTGGGCCAAACACTACCTAACATTTCAGTTTAGGATGATATAAAGAGTCAAGCTTACTCAAAAAATTAAACAAGTACAAAATTAACCAAATTGAACAATAGAAACATTTGTTTGAATCTGATCTCATTAAATTTCACCATTATCATACACAAAAGAACCAATCAGATTCCATTACTTCATAACATATTCAAGAACTAAAAAATTAGATCCGAACAAATCTAAGAACTAGTAAACTTGGTCACAGCTTTGGTACCCTCAGAGACAGCATGCTTGGCCAATTCTCCAGGAAGAACAAGTCTGACCGCGGTCTGAATTTCCCTGGAAGTGATTGTTGGCTTCTTGTTGTAGCGAGCAAGTCTGGAAGATTCTTGAGCGAGTTTCTCGAAGATGTCATTGATGAAACTGTTCATGATTCCCATGGCCTTGCTTGAGATACCAATGTCTGGGTGAACTTGTTTCAGAACTTTGAAGATATAGATCTTGTATGTTTCAACGCTCTTCTTGCTTCTCTTCTTCTTCTTCTCTCCGGCAGCTGAACCATCACCCTTGGGCAGCTTCTTCCCGGCCTTGGGCTTCTTCTCCGCCGGAGCTTTCTCGGCGACGGTGGACTTCTTCTCCTCAGCGGGTTTCTTCTCCGCTGGCTTCTTCTCTCCCTTCGGTGCCATTGAATCGAGAAATTGAGGAACTCGGAAGAGATTAGGGTTTTGAATTGAGAATCGAAAACGATTACAGAAGAAAGGTAGGTGTTGATGAAAAATAATTGATGCGGTTTGACTAATATATAAGATAGTTCTCGCGTTTCTATTGGGTAATAAAGTTTGCCGCGGATCGGTGACGTGGAATTGTTTTATCCGTTAAAAGTAGATGGTAATAGACGAACAGGATTGTGTTTTGACACAACGATGACACGGATCGGTGAGCTGGTTGAAATGTGTTTTCTGTTCTTTTTTCCCCTAATTTCCAGTGAGTGTGGGATCTATCTACTCCCACTTTTATTTCCTTGTTTTCGCGGTTTAGTTTTGAAAGAGCTTTTTTTGTTTTGTTTAAAGAAGCCAAATAAAAAATCCACTACTAAGAAACGATGATTTCAATTATCTTACACAGTAGTATAGTTAAAATTCACTTTATTGAATAAAAATTATTTATTTATTTAAAAGAATAAAATTTATCACACATGTATAAATGCTGTGTCTTTTGTTCAATATTATAGGCAGCTTCCCATTCCTTGAAGTTATTTCATTATATCATTTCTTATAACCAAAATTATATCACATTAGTCATTTATAACTTTTCCAAGATTTGAATTTAGAGAAATCAAATTGTAGCTTAGTGGTTTTTGCATATGACTATGAAGGTTAAATAATATTTTATAAAAGATAGTTTAGAAATGATATTGTACATGAATGAAAAACTTGCTTACAGTCAACAATTGAGTAAAAGTATGACTTATGCTGGGTATGTGTACAATCATTTGTTGCTGCAAATTTTTCATGCATAGTTGAAATATAAGTAACATATATTACAAAAAAATATACATATGGCATTAAAGTTAAGAGTAAAATACCAAATTTTCTCAAAGTTTTTTCATTTTCTTTGTTTTTTCGGTCAACTTTTCATAACTAAGATTTAGGTCATTTTTTTTTCTCTTACGAGCATTATCACCTTTTGACTCTTAAATGCATGACAATGTGCAAGGAGAGTACATCATATCAGACCATGACTCAACTGCAGACACGACAAACGTTGCAATTTGGCAACCTCCTAATGTTGGTTTGTTAAAATGCAATATCAATGTCACAATTTTCATAGTTGATCTACTAATCATCTCCTTCTTCACCAAGTCGTATATTAATAATATCCAGAATTTAAAAGACAACGACGTTAAATCTTCATTTCAATTTGTTGAAAGTGACTCAAAATTTAGTTCAGAATCTGTTCTATCGTAGTAGATGGAATTACATCGTAATACGATGGCATTGGAGGTTTTTTGGATTGTTGGTTCTGGAAAAATCATAGTACGATGGAATTACATCGTACTACGATGGTACGCGAATGCAGAAAAAAACAGATCGTATTTTTGAGCCTGATTTTGTTCCTTTTTATGAGGGATACTTTCACTATAAATATAAGCCTTGTAACAGATGAATATTGAGTAGAAAAACAGGGTTTAGAAGCCAACATACAAACTAGGGTTTATAGAGAATTTCTCTTGGCAACAACACTAGGGTTGGGATTGTTTTGATTCACCTTGAACAAAACACTATTAGGATTGAGTCTCTTGGTCACGGGAAGAGGCTGAGACTTGGGTAGAATTAGGTTTGAAGACTGATTCTTGTAACTCAATCTCTTTGTAAAGAAACTCATATCATTATAGTGGAACGGAGAGCTGCTCTCTCCCCCATACTAGGTCATCATCATTAGACCGAACTGGGTAAACAAATTCTTGTGTTCTTCTCCTTCTATCTTTATCTCTTGCTGTTTATTTTTGTTTGAATTATTTGCTACCCGCTTGATTTGATTACTTGGTATTAATTTGCTCCACGCATCAAGTTTATTATTGGTGTGGTTTTCACAACGAATTCACAACAATTGGCGCCCACCGTGGGGCAAAGGTCAAATCAATAACCAGGTATCATGGGTTCGAAGTGGGACATTGAAAAGTTTACCGGTAGTAACGACTTCGGGTTGTGGAAGGTAAAGATGAGGGCAATTCTAATTCAACAAAAGTGTGTTGAAGCATTGAAGGAGAAGCACAGATGCATGCGCATCTGACACCTGCTGAGAAGACGGAGATGAATGATAAAGCGGTCAGTGCTATCATTCTGTGTCTTGGGGATAAGGTGTTGAGAGAGGTAGCAAGGGAGACTATTGTTGTGTCTATGTGGGATAAACTTGATTCATTGTACATGACCAAGTCCTTGGCACATAGACAATGTTTGAAACAACAACTCTACTTTTACCGAATGGTGGAGTTAAAACCAATAATGGAGCAACTAACGGAGTTCAATAAAATTATTGATGATTTGGCGAACATAGATGTAAATCTGGAAGACGAGGATAAAGTCTTACACCTACTGTGTGCTTTACCTAGGTCCTTTGAGAATTTCAATGATACAATGCTTTATGGCAAAGAAGGCACTATCACTTCGGAGGAAGTCCAAGCGGCTTTGAGAACCAAAGAGTTAACCAAGTTCAAAGAGTTGAAGGTTGATGATAGTGGAGAAGGTTTGAATGTCTCAAGGGGGAGAAGTCAAAACAGAGGAAATGGGAAAGGCAAGAATTCCAGGTCAAAGTCTATGTCCAAGGGTGGTGGTAATAAAACACAGTACAAATGTATTATCTGTCACAATCCAGGTCACTTCAAGAAGGATTGTCCGGAGAGAAAGGGCAATGGAAGTGGTAATCCATCCGTTCAGATTGCAAGTGAAGAGGAAGGTTATGAGAGTGCTGGAGCACTAACTATGACAAGTTGGGAACCTGAAAAAGGCTGGGTCTTGGACTCTGGGTGCTCTTATCACATCTGTCCGAGAAAGGAGTACTTTGAAACATGAGAGTTGAAAGAAGGTGGAGTTGTTCGCCTTGGTAATAATAAGGTTTGTAAAATTCAAGGTATGGGTACTATCCGTCTCAAAATGTTTGATAACCGTGATTTCCTTTTGAAAGATGTGAGGTATATTCCTGAACTTAAGAGAAATTTAATATCTATAAGCATGTTTGATGGTCTAGGATATTATACTAGAATTGAACGTGGTATGATGAGAATTTCTCATGGTGCATTAGTTATAGCTAAAGGGTCTAAAATACATGGTTTATATATTTTAGAAGGTTCCACTGTAATAGCTCGTGCGTCGGTTGCTAGTGTAGACACTTTGGACATAACTAAACTTTGGCATTTGAGGTTAGGTCATGTCAGTGAGAGAGGTTTGGTTGAGCTAGCTAAACAAGGTTTTCTAGGGAATGAAAAATTAAACAAACTAGATTTCTGTGATAATTGCACATTAGGCAAACAACACAAGGTGAAGTTTGGGGTGGGTGTGCATAAATCTAGTAGGTCTTTTGAGTATGTTCATTCGGATCTTTGGGGTCCAGCATCAGTTAAAACTCATGGGGGAGGTTCATATTTCATGTCTATCATTGATGATTATTCTAGAAGAGTATGGGTTTACATTCTGAAGAATAAAGGTGACGCTTTTGAAAAATTTGAAGAATGGCATACACTTGTAGAAAATCATATTGGAACTAAACTGAAAGTGTTGAGAACTGACAATGGCTTGGAGTTTGTTTCAGAGCAGTTTAATGAGTTTTGCAGGAAAAAAAAGGTATAAAGAGGCATAGAACCGTGGCATACACACCTCAACAGAATGGTCTTGCTGAAAGAATGAATAGGACCTTGTTGGAGCATGTGAGGTGTATGCTGTTGGGAGCTGGATTGTCCAAGAGTTTCTAGGAGAAGCTGTTAGTACTGCAGCATATTTGATTAACAGATGTCCATCAACAGGGATAGATCTCAAGACACCTATGGAGGTTTGGAGTGGGAGACCGGCAGACTACTCTAACTTGAAAGTTTTCGGAGCTTTAGCATTTGCTCATGTCAGACAGGACAAGCTTGATGCTAGAGCTGTGAAGTGTATTTTCATGGGTTATCCTGAAGGTGTGAAAGGTTACAGACTGTGGAAGAATGAACCTGGAGGATCAAAATTTATTATAAGCAGGGATGTTACTTTTGATGAGACCCGTATGGGGATGAAGTGCAAAGACCTGGAAGAAAGCTCAGAAATAGGGGTACAGAAAATTCAGTTTGAGATGGAGCCTACCACTGATGAAAGGGAAGGGGAGGATCAGACTCAAGTACCTGATGAGAGTGAAGGCCAAGAAATAATTAGTCACGACTATCAGCTAGCAAGAGATAGGACAAGGAGACAAATTAATCCACCTGAAAGATACGGTTATGCTGACCTTATTTGTTATGCTTTGAATGCAACTGAAGAATTGCAAGACTCTGAACCAAAGAACTTCAGGGAAGCATTTGAAAGCAATGAAAGCAAGGACTGGCTGAAGGCAATGAATGAGGAAATGCTTTCATTGGAGAAGAACCAGACTTGGAAACTTGTTTCATTACCTAAGAATCAAAGGGTAGTGGGAAGCAAGTGCGTCTTTAAGAAGAAAGAAGGTATACCAGGGGTCGAAGCACCAAGGTATAAGGCAAGACTTGTAGCAAAGGGTTTTACTCAGGTGGAAGGGATTGATTACAATGAAATCTTTTCACCGGTGGTAAAACATTGTTCTATAAGGATACTTATGGCGATTGTTAACATGTATGATCTTGAGTTAGAACAGATGGATGTGAAGACCGCATTTCTACATGGAGAGTTGGAAGAAACTATCTATATGCAACAACTAGAAGGTTTCGTAGAAGATAATACAAAAGTGTGTTTGTTGAAGTAATCTTTGTATGGGTTGAAGCAAAGTACAAGGCAGTGGTATCGTCGGTTTGATGAGTTCCTAGTAAAGGCTGGTTTTGTGAGAAGCAACTATGATAGTTGTGTTTACATGATGAGAAGGAATAAGAAAGTCATTCTCTACCTTCTCCTTTATGTAGATGATATTCTTATGGCAAGTTCTGACATGCAAGAGATTCAGAAGCTCAAGAAAAGATTGAATGATGAATTTGAGATGAAGGATCTTGGTAATGCAAAGAGGATACTTGGTATAGATATCATGAGGGACCGAAACAAAGGTGAGTTGTTCTTATCTCAGCAGGGGTACTTGAGGAAAGTGGTGGAGCGGTTCAGAATGAAAGATTCTAAGGTCGTTGGCACTCCTATTGGCCATCACACAAAGTTGTCTATAAAGCAGTGTCCTCAATCCAATGAAGAGAAAAGCAAGATGGAGGGTACTCCCTATGCAAGTGGGGTTGGAAGCATCATGTATGGTATGGTTTGTAGTAGACCGGACTTATCGTATGCAATAAGTGTGATAAGTCGGTTTATGGCAAATCCGGGTCAAGTGCACTGGCAAGCTTTGAAGTGGGTTCTGAGATATTTGAATGGGTCTTTGAAAGGTGGTCTGAAGTATAAAAGGTCACAACCAAGAAGGGATGCTTTGGAGGGATATGTGGATGCGGACTATGCAGGTAACGTAGACACTAGAAAATCTTTATCAGGATTTGTGTTTACATTGTTCGGTACAGCAGTAACTTGGAAGGCAAATCAACAATCAGTTGTAGCTCTTTCAACAACTCAAGCGGAGTACATAGCCCTTGTTGAAGGGGTCAAGGAAGCCATATGGTTGAAAGGTATGATTGGAGAAATGGGGATTAGTCAAGGATGTGTGAAGATACATTGTGATAGCCAAAGTGCCATTCATTTGGCAAATCATCAGATATATCATGAAAGAACAAAGCACATTGACATTCGTTTGCACTTTGTTAGAGACATGATTGAGACAAAGGAGATCATGGTGGAGAAAATGGCATCGGAAGAAAATCCAGCAGACATGTTCACCAAATCATTACCGAGATCAAGGTTCAAGCATTGCTTGGACTTGATTAACTTCATTGAAGCATAGATGAAGGATTGGAGAGAGCAGCAAGGTGATTGATGGTTAAATTGGCATCATCACTAATTTAGAGTCAAGGTGGAGAAATGTTGAAAGTGACTCAAAATTTAGTTCAGAATCTGTCCCATCGTAGTACGATGGAATTACATCGTAGTACGATGACATTGGAGGTTTTTTGGATTGTTGGTTCTGGAAAAATCGTAGTACGATGGTACGCGAATGCAGAAAAAAACAAATCGTATTTTTGGGCCTGATTTTGTTCCTTTTTATGAGGGATACTTTCACTATAAATATAAGCCTTGTAACAGATGAATATTGAGTAGAAAAACAGGGTTTAGAAGCCAACATACAAACTAGGGTTTATAGAGAATTTCTCTTGGCAACAACACTAGGGTTGGGATTGTTTTGATTCACCTTGAACAAAGCACTATTAGGATTGAGTCTCTTGGTCACGGGAAGAGGCTGAGACTTGGGTAGAATTAGGTTTGAAGACTGATTCTTGTAACTCAATCTCTTTGTAAAGAAACTCATATCATTATAGTGGAACGGAGAGCTGCTCTCTCCCCCATACTAGGTCATCATCATTAGACCGAACTGGGTAAACAATTTTTTGTGTTCTTCTCCTTCTTCCTTTATCTCTTGCTGTTTATTTTTGTTTGAATTATTTGCTACCCGCTTGATTTGATTACTTGGTATTAATTTGCTCCACGCTTCAAGTTTATTATTGGTGTGGTTTTCACAACGAATTCACAACACAATTAAAATAGGAAATCGAAGGTGAATTTAAGTAAGCCTAATAATTAATTTTGAACAGTAGAGCAGAGTGTGGAGTGGAAGAATAACTATGTGAAGAAGATGCCGCGAGTAAAAAATGTAGTTAAGTAGCATAAAAGTACATAGATAACATACCATATGTATGGAAATATTTTGTCAAAAAAAAGAATATGTATGGAAATATATCAGTTACTTGGCTTACAAGTTAGTACAGTTCTAGTAGTAGTTAATTTTTTTGGTAAGATAGTACAAGTTTTTTTTTTTTTAGGGATGGTAACATAGTACAAGTTAAAATGAATGTGTACCTCCGGTATTTTTCTTTTGAAATCACAATATATTGTT
This sequence comes from Medicago lupulina, assembly GCA_958299785.1. Classification (NCBI taxonomy): domain Eukaryota; kingdom Viridiplantae; phylum Streptophyta; class Magnoliopsida; order Fabales; family Fabaceae; genus Medicago; species Medicago lupulina. Next base: position 27,560,166 of record OY283142.1, read on the forward strand.
AGGATAGAAATACTGAGAATTGAAAAATGACAAACAATGGGAACTAAATTTATTACTTATTATTGATGATAATTTTTTTGGATAACAAGAGGGCTAAACCCTGGAAAATAGACAAACTACCACTTAATAAGATGCAAAGTTTAAATTCAAATACAATCAATTACATATAAACAACTAATCTGAACAGAACATTAATCATGTAGGATTAAAAAAAAACAGTCAGTCCAAGGATTACTAGGTGACACAAAATCCTCATCATGTATCATTCTGTTCCTCCAATTCCACAAAGTATGACATGCCGTCGCCCAAAAGCCAGTCCAATTTCAGGCCTCCCCCTCACTCAACGCCAAACCCATACTCATCTCCGACCGTTGCTGCAAATCTGCGTTGAAAAGTTCCTTATGATAACTAGAATTAACCGGCTTAAGCAAACAGCCATTGCTATGGGACAATCATGAAGAACGTGCAATGTCGTTTCCATAGTATCTATTCAGTGATGACAGTATGCAGTTCTGAGATGCATGACCTGCAATCTGCTATTCGTTAACCGTCTATCTTGTTTGAGCAACCACACAAACCCTGAAAATTGGTTCAACTAAATCACCACATAACTCTTTATAAGCTTGAGCAACTGAGAAATCACCAACACGCGCACCAGTCCCTAGCACAATCATCGCTACCATAATCAATATTTGCCGATGGGATGGCTCTAAATCTGTCCAGAATTTCAACAGGGAGAATGCTCCACTGCTCGTGCTCATTGACAAGCTCTTCAACTTTAACATATTGCATGCCAATAGGGATATTAATATCAAGGTTGATCACTTTTAATCCCTAATACAACCAACAATACTTCTAAGCTTGAACTTATTCATCATTTCAATTAATCCAATGCCCCAAGCTACTAACATTAGTTATAATTTCACCATATCTTTCCACAAACTAGAATCATTTGATTTTGCTACAACCTCAACCAATAACTAATTTTCTCTATCATACTTTCTTCTAGAGATTCTACAACACAGAGCATTATCACCAGTTTTCTATAATATGATGATAATTTGTTTCCAACAGAATTACAAGTAACATCCATAATTCTCTGCAATGATTTGGTTTGGTCGCTGAACCGCAGAGTATTCCATAACACTAGAGTACTTGGACACAAATTTTCTGCTGAATTATAACAAAAATTGCAGGACTATTTTAGTAGCATTAAAAGTTATAATAAGGATATAGCAGATTATTCTGCAGCAGATTTTTTTCAACTATTTACAGCAAACTTGGAACTAAACTACAGTCTTATAATTGTGGTAAAGTTCTATGAATAGTCAAATTTTCTGGTTTATCAAAATCAACTTAGGAGAAACAGGTCTCAAGCTTTTTCCAAAATGTAAACTAGTACACACATTGGCAAATGAACTTTAAAGTTTAAATGATAAATCTCTTCTACTAAATTCCTATCATAATATTAAGATCTTAAAATGCTAAAAACTGCTGGCTTCTTCACTACAAAACAAGTTGTTCTTTCCTTATCAAGATCAATCGCTTTTAATCCCTCATACAACCAACAAAGCTCGCAAGCTTTAACTGCTTCACCATTTCAAATAATCCAATGTGCCAAGCTACTTAAGATTAATCGTTTTTAATAAATTACTATCATAATAATAAGATCTTGAAATGCAGAGTTTATAATATTGAAATTCAATAATTTCCATTGATGGATAAAATTCCCAAAGGAGAATTGCAATAAGATGGAGTTGCATTATATCAAAGCATTAAAATTGATTCCTATCACATAAAATAAACCTAGTCTTAGATATGGACACAATCATCTAAAGATTGAAAACAGATCAGATCTAAGCCTTCTTTGGAGACTTTCCAGCCTTCTTTGGCTCCTTACTAGCAGTAGCAGCTTTTTCATTCTTCTTAGGCAAAAGGACAGGGTTGATGTTTGGAAGAACACCACCATGAGCAATGGTTACACCAGCAAGCAATTTACCAAGCTCTTCATCATTTCTCACAGCCAACAACACATGCCTTGGAATTATTCTATTCTTCTTGTTATCACGTGCTGCATTTCCAGCCAATTCAAGAACCTCAGCAGCAAGATATTCAAGAACTGCTGCTAGGTATACTGGAGCACCGGTTCCAACACGCTGAGCGTATCTTCCTTTCTTCAAGTATCGACCGATTCTTCCAACTGGAAATTGAAGACCGGCTCTGATGGATCTTGTCACCGACTTCTTCCTTGGACCTCCTCCCTTCCTTCCACCGGCTCCCTTCTTTGTTGTCTTGGTGCTTGCTTCCATTTTGAACTGAGATTTTGAGAGAAAAAGAAAGTTTGAATGCGAAGAAGAAGGAATGTTTTGGATTGAGAAATTGATGAATGAACTCAGAGTGTTGCGGTGGGATTTATATAGGAAAGGGTTTTCGTGTTTCTATTGGCTAATGAGGTTTGCCGCGGATCGATGATGTGGAATTCTTTTGATCCGTTAAATATAGTCATAGGGATATGATCATAGACGGTCACAATCTTACTTTGAGTAAACAAAGACGCGGATCGATGAGCTTGACTAACAAACATATAAGACGGTTTTTTCGTGTTTCTATTGGCTAATTAGGTTCGTTGCGGATCGGTGACGTGGAATTGTTTTATCCGTTGCAATGATATAGTGATAGACGGTCAGGATATTGGTTTGAGTATGGTGCGTATTGATTTTGAAACTTGAAATGCATGTGTGCGTGGTGTGGTGATGGGGAATAGATTCTACGCGGGGAGTGAAATCCCAACCTTTGAAAAATAATTAATGCTTAAAAATATTATTATTGAAAATTCAAAACCCGAGATATAATTAGTCCAGAGTCCTGCATTGTTATATATAGAGACTGGGGTTCGAACCTCGAATACCCTATTTATTCACCTTAAAAAATGTGAATTCTAGCCACTATACTACCTCGCAAAAAAAAATCATGCAAATATGAAAACCCGAGATATAAAGTTTGAATTATTGATCATCGCGGACTAATTCATTGACAAAGATTTTTTTTGTGGAATAATTCATTGACAAAGATTCATAATCAAATTAGTCCCTTAAATTTTAATATATAAAACAAATTAGTCTCTTTGTTGATTATGATTTATTATAGGCTTAAATAAGTCTTTCGTCCCTGTAAATATATGTCATTTGAATTTTCGTCCTTGTAAATATAGGTCATTTGAATTTTCGTCCCTGAAGTTACTAACCCTTTCATTTTGCCATTGCAAATATTAATCATTTGAAAATGACATATATTTGCACGGACGAAAAACATATTTAAGCCTTCATTATATCGAAGGACTAACTTGTCTTTGTACAAAAATAGGCTTAAATATGTCTTTTGTCCCAGCAAATATAGGTCATTTGAATTTTCGTCCCTGCAAATATAAGTCATTTGAATTATTGTCCCTGAAGTTACTAATGACATGTAATTGGGATCATTTTTCAAATGATTAATATTTACAATAGCAAAATGGAAGGATTAGTAACATTAGGGACGAAAATTCAAATGACCTAAATTTGAAGGGACGAAAGACATATTTAAGCCATAAAAATATAGACTAATTTGTGTATTATTATTTGTTATGATCTGAATTGGGTCGCTAGAAAATTGTGACCGACCAATTTAGATATTTATTTAGGATTTTTTTTTTTTTAATAAGCATATTTATTTAGGATATTATTAGCCGAATAATAATTAACTATAATTATCCCTCTCAAGAAAAAAATTAAGGGTTAACGTGTCTTTACCTCCTTTTAATTTGGACGAGTTCCGGTTTACCCCCTCTAAAAAAAACTAGATTCCAACTCTGTAATTTAAAGATTCTTTTGAAATAGACCTTGTAATTTGAAGATTCTTTCGTTTTAGACTTTGAGGTCATCTGACTGTGGAAACATGATGACGTGGCATGTAGAGTTAGCATTTTTGGATGATGTGGCGCGATTATTGTATAATTAATTTTATTTTTTATTTTCTTTTATATTAATTTAAAAAAAAACTAAAAATTAATTTTAAAAATAGAAAAAATAAATCATATTTTTTTAAAATTTAAAAAACAAATTCAAATTTATTTTCAAAAAATAAAAAAAATCTGAAATTAAAATTTTGAAAATTAAAATAAAATAGATTTTTTCGAATTTCTTACCTCGATCTGCAAAAAAGGTATTCTTTGAAGAAAAAAATTAATCTCAACGAAAGAAAAATACAACTAAAGAGGACAATAAAAGAAATTAAAGTAAAATAGAAAATAAAAATATGATCCTATATAGTAGTTTTCATATTTTAACCTGAATTATAAAAAAAAAAAAAAAAAATTCCAGAATTATTTTTGGTGGAAAAAATTTTAAAAAACTTTTTTATTTCGATTTTTTTTAATTTCAAAATTAAATTCCAGAATTTTTAATTTCTTTTAGAAAATTCGGTTTTTTTCGAAGATATATTGTTTTTTACGATTTTTTTATTTTCGAAAATTAATTTTCATATTTTTAAAATTAATTTTTATTTTTAAATTAATATAATTTCATTTATATTTTTTTTGAAAAAAATAGGCAAAATGCCACGTGTGTCCTTAAAATACAAAATTAATTATAAAGTCAGCGTGCCACATAATCAGATATGCACAGTCAGCGCGCCATTTAGCATGTCACGTTAGCATTTTTTCCAGTCAAATGGTCTCGTCTAAAACGAAATAATCTTAAATTACTGAGTTGAAATCTTAACTTTTTTTTACAGGGGTAAACCAGAAATCGCCCAAATTACATGGGGTAAAGACATATTAACCCAAAAATTAACTATGATTACTCATGAGAGACCGACTTATAACTTATAAGTGAGTGAGTATGTCTGGTAAAAAAAAAGTATGTTTGATCAAATCAAAGATGTTCATGCTCGAAACGTACCTGGGTATAAACATCTTCTAATGAGTCATCATTTGCTAAAACAAATCACATATACAATGAAAATACGCGCAACTTTGATCAACAATTCACCCACTCACGGTCTGGAAACAAAGTGGAAGCATAAACAAAGAAATAGAAAGCATCTTCTGGTACAATGATCTTCAATAAAGCAAGATAAAAAATTGAAGTAGTGGAACATCATCTGGTACAAAACCAAGAGCAATGAACCATATTGAAAGAAGTGTCTAGTATAGGAGCATTCAACATATCAAAATTTGATTGAGTTTTTCTTTTAGAGTTGAGAAATTGAATGAATTATGTGTTGGCCTAGTGGGTGCAAAGGAGTTGGTCACAAAGGAGTAAAATGCTCTCAGGTATCTCATTTCAACTGAATAGAAAGTGAAAGTGAAGATTTCAAAATTGTACAGAGAGAGTATTATATAGCTAAATACTCTAACTAACTTTAAAATAAAGAATTCACAACTGAATTAACAATAGATTGCATTTACAGCTGATATCATCTTCGGTAACTAATTTAGTGATTCATAATACTAAATTTCAGAAAATAACATGATTGTATTTCATTCTGTTTGTTTATCAACTGAGTGTCTTTGCATGTAAAAGAACTAGTCTTGATTCTACATGTGGTTAATTTATTTGCCAAATCAATTTTCTGTCGATGAGTTAATGCTTGAAATGTTTAACAGTTAAACTTAAGTTGGTTTTGACACTAACATTGTGTGATGTAATGCTGCAGAGATCCCAAGTCAGATACCAACTTAACTTGACATGCTTGACCAATGGCATAAGTGACATTTTTCCTCTCTCAATCAGTTGCGAGCAGGCTGAAGAGCTATGTTTTCCTCTCTCCATGAGCTTTCATCTTGTTTGCTATCGTTAGTGTTGGAGCAAAATACTTGTCCACTGTTTCTCCTTCTCACATCCGAAGCACTTCAAATTCCTTTCTTAGGACCTGCAACTGAGCCCTCTTCACTCGTGTGGACCCCTTGTATTTCTGCTTCATTGAGTCCCATATGCTCTTCGAACTCTCTTTATCAAGGATAGTCTCCATGATAGTTCGATCAATAGCCTGGAAAAGGTAGTTTTTTGCCTTTAAATCCATCAACCGCTGATCTTCGATTGTTTTGCTTTGAGCCTCTGTCGGCTCAACCCCATCTGGTAGCGTAGGAACACCGTTCTCCACCAATTGCCAATACTTCTTAGACCGAAGGAGATTTTCCATTAGCATAGCCCAATGGTCGTAATGACCATCAAACTTAGGTATGGCAGGTTGCACAAAATTGCTTCCTTCAGGTTCCATCTCTCTTTTTTTCTTCTGGTTCTCACTATATTTTTTTGTTTTGTTTAGGAAACCGCAGTTCCTAATTTCACTCAAGCACTAGGCCCCTTCGTGGAGCTCTGATGCACTTTGTAGAGGTATTTGGAATGAAAACTCTATATTATTCAGTAATACTGATGATGATTTATATTAGCATTACAACAGGAATAAAAAAAATAACTGCACCCACGTTTACACCTAAAGATGTGGTGAGTAGTTCAGAAAAATAAGCAAAGCTACTTCCTAAGAAATAGGACTTTATTAAACAATAAAACAGCTACTAAATGACTTAGTCAAATTGACATGTCATCAATAATTCCTAACAGTTTATACAAAAAAAAATATATATCCTTGAGCTGGGTACAGAATCATTGCATCATGTGATTTTCTCTCTAGCTCACACCTCAGAACTTTCGTGTGTGAATGTTAAGATTGCAATATGCAATACATGAGCTTAAAAGACAAGCCTATACTTACAAATACAGTTTTAAAAATACTATGTTACACTTACACAAACAGATGGAAAGTCTAATAGTAAGAGTTGTCCACTGTTAGGCATTAAATGTCAATTAAAATCCATTCCCCTAACTAAAAATATGATCAATTATATATCATTACTCAGTAAAATCCAGAGCAACGAATTCTTCTTTACAATCATTCCAAAACCGACTTGGGTCCGAATCATGAAGCAATTGGAATAGGAATTCCAGTTTTTGCAGAATCTATCCCTAATAACATAGTGCAAAATTTATTACTCAGTAAGATGGTTTTATTTTAATTTGGCTATTCACACCCCCTCCTTGATATAAATAGCGGAATCATGCTTTCTCACGAATTAATCAATCAAAAAACTAAGCAAATTGAACCATACAAACATTGTGTAGTCAAAATATCATTCATTCCAACATTATGATACACAAAAGGACCAACTAGATCCAGTTACTTCAATAAACTAAAATATCTAATAGTAGTTCCTATGATAAGATAAACATGCAAACTAAGCAAATAAGATCTACAAAAGTCAACGAATTATCTTAGATCTACGAACTAGTAAACTTGGTCACAGCTTTGGTACCCTCAGAGACAGCATGCTTGGCCAATTCTCCAGGAAGAACAAGTCTCACGGCAGTTTGAATCTCCCTTGAAGTGATAGTTGGCTTCTTGTTGTAGCGAGCAAGTCTGGAAGATTCTTGAGCGAGTTTCTCGAAGATATCATTGATGAAACTGTTCATTATACCCATGGCCTTGCTTGAGATACCAATGTCTGGGTGAACTTGCTTCAGAACTTTGAATATGTAGATCTTGTATGTTTCAACACTCTTCTTGTTTCTCTTCTTCTTCTTCTCTCCGGCGGCTGAACCACCGTCCTTTGGTAGCTTCTTTCCGGCCTTTGGCTTCTTCTCCGCTGGTGCCTTCTCAGCGACGGTGGACTTCTTCTCCTCTGCGGGTTTCTTCTCTGCTGGCTTCTTCTCTCCCTTTGGTGCCATTGAATCGAATTGGGAATTTGGAACTTTGAAAAAAAGCTAGGGTTTCGAATTGAGAATGGAAAATGAAACAATTGCTAGAAAGAAGGTAGGTGTGGATGAAATCAGATTGAAGCGGTGTGGTTAGTTAATATAGGAAAAGGTTCTCGTGTTTCTATTGGTTAGTGAGGTTCGTCGCGGATCAATGACGTGGCAGTCTTTTAATCCGTTAATTACATTTGCATTGAAACAGTGATGGACGGTTAGGATCTTGCTTTGATTAAACAATGACACGGATCGATGAGCTGGTTGGAAGGACACGCTCTGAGATACTTTTTTCAATTCAAGTGGGATCCAATTAATTTTCATTGCGCGCCCAAGTAAACCTTTATTGTTTTCCCGGGTTAATTTCCAAGAGAACCTTTCCTATTTTCCCGGTTTAGTTTTTCAAACATTTTGTTGTTGAAGAAGCCAGACAAAATACTCATTCATGTGAAACAAAGTGTATTCGAAGTAGGCATCGGAATGTGTACCCTAGAAGATATGGATATGTATGTTCTTGTCAAAATTTTATGATTTTCACCCAAAATTATGTGGATATAGGAGAGACTTTTGGACTCTATCATATCATTATCTCGGTCAAAGATTTACGGTTTATTTTGAAGTGGACTAAAAAATTGTTGACTACTTTAAAAGAGGTACCATAAATATTATGAAGTTGGGGCAATTATGCAATCTTGTAAGTGTAGTTGTAATTTATTTTTTCAAACTCTCGTGTCGAGTTTGTTCATGTTTTAGCAAGGATGGTCACATCTCAAACTAGTCCTCATATCTTTAATAGTGCACCAACATGTATTACCATTTTCATAGTTAATGAGATGCTTTAAGCTTTTTCCACTCAAAAAAATAAACAAAGTGATTTCAATTTTGCAAAAATCTTTATCTATATTGACGGTCTGCTCTTTTTATTGTTCTAATAGTGACTATTTAGCTAGCTTAGGTTATAGGTGGATTGGTAGACTTCTTCAACAACAACTAATGTTCATGATATTTTGGAATTAGATTTGGCTTATTCCAATATCTTAAAATTGTGACACTTTTATTGTTTAGTGATGCATGGTAGTCTTTCTACTTACGCTTTCAAAGGCTCCAGACGCCTTCCCATGCTACTTGTCATAGATGTGGTACGCTGTCGAGGATGATATTCACACTTTTCCTTATTGTCTTAGTGATATGTCCATCTGGGGGTATAGCCATCCAAACAGGTTGTTATTGTATTAGGATCATTATTTAATTATTAACAGTGTTATGTTCATTTTGATCATTAGGATTTAATCTTTAGTATTTCTTGACTTGCTCTTCTGATTTACCTAGTCTACAATCTTAAGTACCCTTGATTTTCATTTTGATTTCAAAATTTGATCTAGAATCTCCATGCATGAGATTTACTCTTGAACACTGATTTAGAACTTCCTTGAACTAGCCATATTGAAGTGCTTCTGATGTTTATTCCTGAGTTCATTTTTAATGAAGAATTTTGACCATGGGATTGACAACATATTTGCATATGATATCTTGTTTCCTTGATCAATCTTGTTCTTCAATAGGGATGGCAAAAAGGACCAACCCGCCCTGTCCCGTCAATAACCCGTCTAAAAAGGGGTTGAATGGGGCGGGCCAACTAAAGAAATAGGGTTGAAAATCTCACCCCCGCCCCGTTTTATGACGGACCGGTGGGTTGACCCGTCAGTGTTTTTTTTTTAATTATTAATTAAAATCTTCACTTAAACAATGTAAAAATATATAAATTTAAAGCCAATTTAAATAAATCTAAATATATAACTAATGACTCCACTAAAAATATAAAAATAATTATCCAACCATATAAATTACATCTTCTAAAATTATATAATAAATTAATAAGACATTGAAAATAAAAACTCCACGAGTTATAAATTAACTAATTTTTAAAAAATATAAGGCTAAAATCATAAAACCAAAGTGATAAAATTAACTGAATTATTTCCCCAATATATGGAGGTGAAAATTAGAAAATTGATTGTGACTTATAAATAAAAAGAAGTGATTGTAACCCGCCTCTCCCAGTCACCGCCCCGCAATTTAGCGGGTTAGGCGGAGCGAGCACCTTACTTGTGGCGGGTTCAAAATCTCAATCCACCTCGTTAAAAATGACGAGTTAAACGAGTCAACCCGACGGGTCCAACCCATTTTGTCATCCCGATTCTTCAATATGTTGTGCCTGTGATATGCTTATGATTTTATCCTCAAGACCTTCTCATAATTTTGAAGTTCTTCTTAACACTTATTTGAAGATTCATGTTTCTTTGGATATCATGCATTTGTAGTATCATGTTCTAAAGAACACTTAAATAAACTTGTTAGAAAACAAAACATACTAGAATCATTATGATCTTTATGTTCAATTACATTTGTTATAATTAAACATCAACATAAAAATGATTTTATGATTTTCCTCAACACTTTCAATGTAACCAATTTTTTTAGGATTAATTATGCACTTTCAAAGTAAATGTAATGATTATGGTTATCATGATTTTGTTTTGAATATGTGCGTCAAATTGTTAGGATTGCCTTTTTCAAATTTGATGCAGATTTGATTTTGCAGTTCAAAATTTAAATACTTGTCTCGTATTTTTTTTTTATGTATTAATGACAAACATTTGTTTTGTGTTTTATTTTAGATATGTCATGTGTTTTTTTATGTATCAACGACAAATATTTATTCTTATATTGTTTTTAATTATTGGTGATAAATACTTATCCCATGTTTTTTCTTTATATTAATCAATGAAAAAAAATTATTTTATATTTTATTTTTATGGAAAGAACACAGCCGAATGATGCGTTCTTCTTTAAACTGGTGTTTAAATTGTAACAACAACAAAAAAATGATGTTTAAAGAGTAATTACCCAACTTCGTCCTTGAATTTTCACAAATCAGTCAAATTCGTCTCCGAATTTTTTGAAATATCTATTTAGTCCTTGAATTTTACAGACGTCCATCAAAATGGTCCCTCCGTCTAAAAGGTCCGTTAGTGAGGATGATGTGTCCTCTTGCATATTGTGTTGTCCTGTACACGTGTCAACAAGGCAGCCACGTGTACAAGGACTAATTTGATGGAAATTGTTAAAATTGTAGGTTTAACTTTTTAGTTTCATTTTTTATGTGTTTCCAATTATACCCCTATATGTAAGGATCGATTTGATACTTATTGTGATAATTTAGGGATTGACTTGATGGATAGTGTTATAATTTCAGGTCTGATTTGATTGATTTTATTTCAGGGAATGAATACAAAGAGATATGACATGAGAGGACCTGTGATTTCAAATGACAGACATAAACAAACACCAATGAGGGGTCCTACTCCACAAAATCCAACTGCTCTTGGAGTTATTAGAGTTTCATATCCAAATTACGGGTCATCCGCTACTACTCAACCCCAACACATGGAGTTTATCCCAACCCCAATATTTCCAAAGTAGTGATGCATGTTCAAATTATGCTTTTGGACTAGTTTTATTAAAAAAAATTGGATATGTAATGACTTAAGAACATCAAATGACTTGATAACTTTGATGGCCATGTATTGTTCTTTTTTTGGCTATGTAATGACTTATGAACATTCAATGTATGACTTTTGATGGTATTTTCAACAATATTAGTGTATGTCTTTTTACCTTTTACATTGTTCAACAAATGTATGCACCAAGGATCACAATGATCTCTGTTGTGAAAATTGAAGGACTTTTTTGATGGTATCTTTACTAATTTGAGGATTGATATGATGGATAGACAAATAATAGAAGGACCAATTTGATGAAAATATTTTGACAGAAAGAATGATTTCATTCATTGACAACCTCTTTTCATTACAACATTACACATACTTGACATAATACAATAACATTTTAAACAACTCAATCAAACACATTGCTCCTATCAATATCTTAATCAACCTAAGCTCACTTCCTACACAATCAACTTTATGAATCAACCTTGCCATCCACAACTATTCTCTGCCACTATCCTTAGGCTTCTCCATCAACCATGCATTTCTTCCATGACCAGCATCTTGCATTTCTGAACAACAAAGCTTGAACAATAACCACTGATTTTTGGATTTCGAATTCAATCAAAAAAATTAGGGTTTTAAGTTTTTTGAATTGGGGAAGAACTTTGTCATCAATTCATGAAAGAAATTTTGGGGATTTTGAACTCTAGATGACAAATTATAACATTAGGGTTCCAAATTTATATATTTGGGGAAGAAAGAGCAGTTCATGAGAAAGAGACGTTGGAGAAAAAGATACGTTGGACATTTTGCAATTTTCTGAAAATCCATCAATTTGGTCCTTGGTAATTTCATCATTTTCGGTCAAATTAGTCTCTGTTTGCGTGGCATCTGACGTGGTATGTCTCATAAGAGGTTAACTGTACACGTCACCTCCGTTAACATGCCAACTTAACGGAGGGACCATTTTGATTGACATATTGAAAAATCAGGGACTAAATAGATATTTTGAAAAATTCGGGGATGAATTTGGCTGATTTGTGAAAATTTATGGACGAAGTTGGATAATTACTCGATGTTTAAATAATTAAATGTTCAAATCAATTCATAAGTGATTTGGATAAAACAATCGTGTATGAACTTTAAGCTTTAATATAAGTGACTTGTTTTTAGAAAAACAACTTGAATAAAATCGAAGTGTTAAAAAATTATAGGTAGTGTTATGAATATTATAAGTGGATATCAATATAACAATTGGGTTATTGGGTCATATTACTAGATTATTGAACTTAGTTCATAAGCTACTCTATATTCCCTATAAATAGAGCTCAATTGTAACATTCTGAAATACATCAGAGAATAATAAGACTTCTCTCTATTCTCTTTTCTTCTCCTTCTCTCTATTACCGTCTCTATCTATTTAGTTTCATAACAGATAGTGTATTATAATTGTTCTTATTTTTATTTTGACAATATTAAAGAATTGATAAAACATAATTAACATGTCATCAAGCTTAAATTAAAAAAAATAATTTTGAATAATAGATAATCATACACAATTCATTCACCCTTATTTCTCATATCTTAAACATGACTCCTAAGATCATGCATGTCAATCACCAACAACGACACCCACTCACCATTGATATATCTTGTTAAAGGATTTATTCGCCTTCATTATCCATGCTTTGAATACGACTCTTAGAGTCATGACCGATATGTGAAAATGGATACTATATAAAAAAATTATACTCTTATCATATATGACATGATTGAATTACACTCAATTCACTTAAAAATAAAATATGTATTACACTTTAATTCATTTTAATATAAATACATATTTATTTTCCCCCTAAAAATAAATACATATTTTTATGATTGGAATTAACTTTTAAGTCACCATTTTCTATAGAAAAATCCTTCAACCCACCATTTAAAAAATTATTATTCTTTTCTTTATAACTTCAAATGTCAACTACAATCAACTTTGAATATTGGGTTATTGATTTTACGATTTTAGAATATACAAATACAAAAATAATTTCTAATATTTTTATTAGTTATATTTTCTTCTTTCAAAAAAAAAATAGTTATATTTTCTTTTAAAAAAACATTCGATGTAAATCACTTTAAACTCTATTATATTTTTAGAAAGAGCCCTAAACCCACTTATAGGTGTCCTTCACTTCCGTTTTCATTGCTCTTATACACTTCCTTTCGTTTGTGCTATTGTTCTTGCAGATGTTGGAGGTGTTGGTAAATCAACACATTCTCAACTTACTTACAAGTTACAATGGTAGATGAATTAATGATCATTTCGATTTGAAATTTTGGATTTATGTGTAAGCAAAACTCTCATTGAATTTGTTTGCTCATTTTTATTTTAACTAATTATTTTGTCGTAGACATTTTTCTTATGTATGATTTCTATAATAAACTCAAATAAGTATACTATAAGTATTCTTATTTTTATTTAGATCAAAGATAAAGAAAAATATTAAATTTAATTAATTAATCAATGACAAACAAACATTTGTCACATACATGAATTGTTTGTGTTACTACATCTTTTGTGATGCAATATTAAGAAAATTATTTTAAGTACTGGTGCCTGGGGTACTGGTTGCCAAAAAAGGAAATTATTACCATAAAAATAATATTTTTGAATTTTTCAGTATTAATTACACAGTTTTCAATGCAATAACTATTATATAATTTTTTTTTAGCATCCTTAACCAGGGCACCGGTTATCATTTTCCTTTAAGTAATTATTTAGTAACACGTATTTGTTAGGTGAATGATTTTTTTTTCTTCAGGGATGTGAATGATTTTTATAATAAATGTATTATAATTATTCTCATTTTTAGTTAGAAATGTAAAAAATTAATCAGTGAAAAACAACTATCACGTGTATGAATTGTACTCGTCAACATCACTCTTTCGCGATTCATTTATGAAAAAAATAATGAAGTGTAAAAAAATTATAGTTAATGTGTTATAATTATTCTTTATTTCATGTAAAAGATATTAAAAAAAAAACACTATTTTTTAGTATTTCGTAAGTAACGTATCTTTGTCCTCTATCTAATTTTTAAAATAAATTATAATTAGATATTATAAGTATTTTGAGTGTAAATAATATTATACTTCCACGAGGAAGAAAGACACGAAAAAGTTGATGATGAAAGCCCAGTTCTCTCTTCTATATTGACTTTCGTCGAAACCCCTAATAGTCACTGGAACTACCTTCCGACAGTGTTTGACGTTTTCTTTTTAAATTGAGATTCGTTGTGAGTTTGAGAAATCATTTATGTGGATGTTCTCATCCTCTATCGTTCACAAGTTTAAGATTATATCTTCTCTCTACTTGAGTGATTTTCGTAGGAAGATTTAGATCTCCAGATCCTCTTTTTGCTGGTTTCTGGTTTCAGTGGTTGTTTTGATCGTCGAAGACTCGTCTAGTGCTGGAGAAGCGATCCCACACCTTTCTCTCCTTTAACACTCACTTCGTCCGCCATAATTGTTACATGTTACCTGAGACAACTATAATCGTTATCGGAATTGATTTTTTAGTTGAATTTTGCCATTTTTCTTGCAGTTCAGGCACTAACACCGTTTGTCTCTTTGATTCCTCATTCCAACATAAGAAATGGTGTTAATGTTTTTCAGACTTTTTCTACGACCTGGATCTGCAACTCAATCAATTCCTCGTCAAATCTATGAAAGGAAATTCCATCAACATCTAGATTTTATAATAATTATGAATGAAAAAGGTATAAAAGATTGTAAAAGAACGTTGGACGTTGGACGTTTATACCGAACGTTTTCCACCCTCATTGTGTCTCCGGGGTTGACTCATTGGTTGAATTCATTCAGTTCATCCTTGAGACCTCTTAAAGTTACACCCGACCATCCACCCGACCCTTGTTTCAAATTTATGAGGTTCTCCGCCGTTGAATTGTGCATGAATGTCGATCCACCCGCCCATTGTTTCAAATCTACACAATAAGAAATTAAAAACAATCAATGAAAAACTCATTCAAACATTTCATCAAACACTTGGAGTGCAAATTATACATAAACCCTAAAAATGATAACTACAACATAAACATGCAAACATCTAAATAATTAAGCAATATTATTCATTTGCATGTAACATTGTATCATATCTTGAAAAAAAAATAAATTAAACAAACCCTAAATCTAAAAAAATCCAATCTAAGTGTAAAAAATCTAACATAATCATGCAAACATCTAAACATCATAACAATTAAGCACTATAAGTCATTTGCATGTAACATTCTATCATTTTTTGCAAAAAAATAATTAAAATTTTAACAAAACACTAAACCTAAAAAATTCTAGATTAAGTGAAAAAATCTATCATACCAACATAATTTAAGGAATTAAGTGAAAGCTTACTTGTTCTTGTTGTTGGAGTGTTGTTTGATTTGAAGTTGAAGGAATTTTGGAGTTGTGTAATTTGAGAGAGAATTGAGATTTGAGTGTGTTGTTTGAAAATAAAATGAGGCAGCATGAGGCTCTGCCTGGGCTAATAACAGCACGTAGCGTGAGTTAACTCACGCTACGTGACTTCATGCACGCTACTCTTATAACTGGCGTGGATTAACTCATGCTACGCGACTTAAGTCACGTAAGGGCATTTTGGACATTTACTTTGGGAATGAGCGAAACCATTTAGGTAAAGAGCAGACTTCGTGGAAAAAGCTAGTTTTGAAGGACAGGTAGCAGTTGCTACTTGTTGAGCCCCAAAAAAAAAAAAAAGCTTTTATATTTTAATGTTTTGTGTCCCTTTTACTAATTGACCTTCCCCTTTATCATGACAACACAACTTACTTTATCTCACAAATTAAATGGAATATAGCTCCACCACTTCTGAAAGATATGAATTTTGTGTGAGAGATTTTCATCATTTTCCAAACACAGGGGAATGTTTACTTTAAGTGACAAATTTCTTAAAAAAATTGATGATGAAAATTCTTGATCTGTGTATATTCTTCAAATGCATGTCTAAATATATTATAAAAAAAAATTAACGTTGAAGCTCCTTTTCTTTTCCCTTCAGATCTGATACACCATGAAAAAGTTTGTGAATGAAATATTTCATCTTTTATTCGGTGAGTGAAAGGTCGTTAATATCATCATCTTCTTCGTCAATCTCAACAGTTAAAGCTAACAGAATCCCGGTGACAGGAATCTCGCTAGAGGTACTTAAAAAAATAAAAAATGATGATGGTTTAAATAAATGAATGGAATTTATAAAGGATGAAGAATGAAGTTTACGTGGTGGCGTGTTCAAAGGAAAAAATGAGTTATGGTTATGGTGATTTCATGATTGAGACTTGAGAAGAAGAAGAAAGAAAAAAAGCGAGGGGTGAAGTTTCCGTAAAGAGAAAGTAGGAAGATGATAAAAGAATTTGTTTTTGAAATAACAAACAATTTAATAAATAATACTAAATGAATTAAACCTAAGGATAAAACGTTATTTAATGAATTGGTGTGGGGTCATATTTTTTTTAATATTTTCTACCAAAAAGTCATTACAATTACCAGGTAAGCAATCTGAACCATTAAAATATAATACTATTTTATCTATGACCATGTTTAGCTTTTCCCATCATAGGAAACAAGTTTCGTTTCCCATGCTAAACTTCACCTATCTTAGAATTATATTACTCACACTAAAATCATGGATTTTCCCTCTGAACAAACATGGGCTCTGCCTAGGATGGGAGACAATGATATGTCTTCTACTGTACATCAGTTTTTAGAGTAGTTAGATTGTTTAAACACACCATAAACCAAGTAAACTTGAATATTTTTTCTCTCTTATAATCTCTTATTTCTCACAACAACAACACTCAAGTGCATATTTCTCTCCCATAAAAAATCAATCTTTTCATTCATCGTTTTACTTCAAACTAACCCTCACAATTGTCTTCTCATGAAATAATGTCAGATTTTACATAACTTTAGAGTGTATTTGGATGAAGGAATGTTTTGAGGTAATGTAATGTTTTGAAGGAATTCAAATACTTTGAGGTACCTAAAAGCTAAGAATTTCAAATTTCAAAATTTTCCAAAATTTTCAAATTGACCTGAATAAAATTCCAAAAAATTGCAAATTGACCCCTCAAATTTGCAAAAATTATGATTTGACCCCTCAAAAAATTTATATTTACAATTGACCCCTACTTTCAATTTTCAAATTTGGCCCCAAAAAATTAAAATTTATAAAGTTGCCCAAAAATTATGACAATGAATTTTTTTATTACTCCATCCAAACAATAGTATTTAAAAATGAAAGCAATTTAATTGAATAATTTGAATTGGCTAGAATTCTAAATTCTTCGAAATTTCTCAATTACCTCATCCAAACACACTCTTAGACTCTATTCGAGGTAGTTTTCTCTTTTTTATTTTGAAGTGTTCAAAAATCATAACCAATCACTATTTTGAGTTTTAAAAATTTCAAAAATCAAAACTAGTTTCAATTTTGATTTATGAAATTAAATAAGTTTCAAACATATAAATAAACATTCATTATAAACATATCTTAATCTAAATAATTCATAACATTAGGTCTGAAAAAGAATAAAAATATAATGTGTTTGTTCAAAAATAATTTTAATAACGGTGGTTGAAAGTCGTAGTTGTCATCAGACGCATGATCGATGATGGTGAGTTGTAATTGGTGGTGGTCTCATAATGCTAGTCAATGGTGGTGACTGATGGTAGTTATAGTGACCAGTAGTGGTCATTAAAATGGTAGTTTTAGGTGGTCCAAGTAGTGGTCAAAATTGTAGTTCCTGGTGGTGACTGACTGTTGTCACAGTGGTAGTCGGTGATGGTTAGGTTGGTGATCGAAGGTGGACGGAAGGTGATCAACGGTGGTCATAGTTAGTGATGGTTGGCAATGGTCGATATGGTGGTCAGCGGTCGATGCAGTGGTTGGTTGTTGATGTAACGCCCTCTTTAATTATTTAATTGTTTTATTAGAGGATATAGTATATAATTATATATTATACGATTTTGATGATTATGTGACGTATTTGTGACGTGTGACGTGTTATTATTTTATTGTTTAATAAAATAATATAAGTGATGTTTATATGAATATTTATTTGGTAAATATAGAGATTTGTTGGAAAAATAGATAATTTTAAGAGATGAGGTTATATTTATAAATAGGAAGAGTTATGAGGGTTGAGATAGAATTAGATAAGTTGGGAGGTGGTATAAAAGGAAATTAGGTTAAGGAAAGTCAATATACGCGTTATCAGACTTTTGGTTTTGGAGAGAAAGAACGGTTGCACAGAGGAAAAAGCTAGGCTGCAATTCTGCAATTGTTCCAGGTAAGGGTGAGCCTAACTCCAGTAATTTAATTGTAAATCAACTGTTCTTGATTGGCATAGAGTTTGGTGAGGATTGGGATGGGTTGAGAATTAGGGTTATGATGAAATTGTGATGGATTGATGTGAGATTGTGTTGTAATGTTGTCGAGACGTGTTACAGAACCTAGATTATCCCCTAGGACGACATTGCAGATGAATTAGAGGTTAGATTGGAGAGTTTGGAGATGTTTTGGTGAGTTTTGGTCTGAACCCGTGTGGGTTCTGAGATCGCTCGCCTGTGGCGAGTGACCACTCGCCGTGGCGAGTACCCCTTAGTTGCTCGCGAGGCGAGCAGTATAGCTCGCCGTGGCGAGCTTGTTCCTTAAAATTTAGGACTTTTGCCAAACTTGAGACGTTTTTGAGTGCCTTGTTATTTATAGAGATGATCTGTGAAGTTGGTTTAGCCAAATTGGATTTAGAAAACCTTAAAACGGAGATTTTGGTGAAAAATGTCAAAAAGGCCGAGAGCACCCAGGATTTCTCACCTGCAGCTCGCCCCCAACTCGCCTTTGGCGAGTAAGCTGTTGTGAGTACTCGCCTGTGGCGAGCAGATCACTCGCCGTGGCGAGTTAGATGGTTCAGGACTGATTGTTCCGTTTTGCGATCTGTTTCGCATGGGACTTTGAGAGGAGACCTTTGGGTAGTATTGGAGAGGTTTTATATCCTTAGATGCATTCTGTAATGAAGATTGCTGATGATTCTTTTATGTCGTGAATAATTGATGTATTGTTGATAGTAAGTGATGTTTAAATATGATGATATGTGATTATGATGATGTTACGAGTTGCGATGTATATGATTAATGAGATGATGTTCTGCCATGTAACTATTATACCTGCATGTGTCAGTTTTGCATTAAGAATGATGGTTTTGAGACGGTGTATTAAGTTGTTAAACGACGAGTCCATGCATTTGCATATTTATGAGACGGTGGAGCTTTATGCTCAAAGCGACGGTGGAGCATTTGCTCAAAGCGACGGTGAAGCATATTAATGCTATAATCATATGGTACCACATGCATGATGTTGAGACGTTAGATGTTGCATTTAGTCGAGTCAATTGTGACATATATGAGATGATGTTTGAGACGTTAGGTGTTGCATTTAGTCGAGTCAATTGTGACATATATGAGATGATGTTTGAGACGTTAGATGTTGCATTTAGTCGAGTCAATTGTGACATATATGAGATGATGTTTGAGACGTTAGTTGTTGCATTTAGTCGAGTCAATTGTGACATATATGAGATGATGTTTGAGACGTTGATGTATGATATGATGTTGTTTATGATGATGCTTATGACGATGTTATGATGTGCTACAATGTATATGCTATGAGTTGGATTTATGATTGTTAATCTTGACGTTTGATTTATATATTAATATTATTGTTGTGAAACTCACCCCTTCTGCTGGAATTGCCGCCTCGTGGGCAAGTGCAGGTACCCAGTTTTAGGTGCGTTGATGCGAGGAGTCTGTGTGAAGTAGGGTTGCTCTGATACGTAACGGGATGGGGTCTTTTGTAGAGTCTATTCCATTATGTATCTTGTTAGAATAAATTTGACTTTCAGTGATGATGAAACATTAATATTTGAGACGTTTTTGTTGGCTTTTAAGCCAAGACTATTTTTGAGATGAGACTTTTGAATTCCGCTGCTTAATTGAATATTTTTGTAATTTGATAAATTATTATCTAAGTTGTTTTTAAAGAAGAAATGTGACACTCCTTTGAGAAGTACTCTGATTTATATGATTTATTTAATGAATTTTTTTTTAAGACGGGAAGTTGGGGTGTTACAATTGGTATCAGAGCAGGTCGGTCCGTCCGGCCAAGTAGAGAGTCGAGTGACGTTGTCTTAGAGTTAGAATAGTATTATCGTATTATCCTGACTTATGTTGTTTTCCGGAGAACTAAGATGGCTGGTAGAAACGATGCTGCTCTTGCTGCTGCTTGGGAAGCAATGGCTAATGCTGTGGGTAATCAGAACAATGCTGGTGGAAACGACGGGACTAGGATGTTGGAGACCTTTCTGAGGAATCACCCGCCTACCTTCAAGGGGCGCTATGATCCAGATGGGGCTCAAACATGGCTCAAGGAAGTAGAGAGGATCTTCAGAGTCATGCAATGTGATGATGTGCGGAAGGTGCGTTTTGGCACGCACATGCTAGCGGAGGAGGCTGATGTTTTGGTGGGTTAGTCTTCTACTCATTTTGGAGCAAGACGGAGCTGTGGTGACGTGGGCTGTTTTCACGAGGGAGTTCCTTAACAGATACTTCCCAGAAGATGTTCGTGGGAAGAAAGAGATAGATGTTTCTGGAGCTTAAGCAAGGAAATGTGTCGGTGACTGAGTATGCGGCAAGTTTGTGGAGCTATATAAGGTTTATAGAAGGATTCTCTACGTTAGCTCTTCCGTTAACGCAGTTGACGTGTAAGGGTAAGTCTTTTGTATGGGATGTGCATTGTGAGAATAGTTTAATGAGCTGAAGAAGCGTCTGACAACGGCTCCAGTGCTGGTTTTGCCGAAGCCTGATGAACCTTTTGTGGTATATTGTAATGCGTCCAAGTTGGGTTTAGGAGGTGTGCTTATGCAAGAAGGTAAGGTGGTAGCATATGCTTCAAGACAATTGAGAATTCATGAGAAGAATTACCCGACGCATGACTTCGAGTTGGCAGCTGTGGTCTTTGTATTGAAAATATGGAGACACTACTTGTATGGTTCAAGATTTGAAGTATTCAGTGATCATAAGAGTTTGAAATATTTATTTGATTAGAAGGAGTTGAATATGAGGCAGAGGAGGTGGCTTGAGTTACTTAAAGATTATGATTTTGGTCTGAATTACCATTCGGGCAAAGCTAATGTGGTTGTAGATGCCTTGAGTAGAAAGACTTTGCATATGTCTGCCATGATGGCGAAGGAGTTTGAGTTGCTTGAACAGTTTAGAGATTTGAGCATAGTATGTGAAAGGACACCTCAGAGTGTAAAACTTAGAATGTTGAGAATTGATAATGATTTCCTGAAACATATCAAAGAAGCCCAAAAAGAAGATGTCAAGTTTGTAGACTTGTTGATTGCTAATAATGAGACTGTAGATAGTGACTTTAGAGTTGATGATCAAGGAGTGTTAAGGTTCCGAGGTCGAATTTGCATACCCGATAATGAGGAAATGAAGAAGATGATACTTGAAGAGAGTCATAGAAGTAGCTTGAGTATTCATCCGGGAGCTACGAAGACGTATCATGACTTAAAGAGGCTGTTTTGGTGGTCTGGTTTGAAACGTGACGTGGCACAGTTTGTTTACTCTTGTTTGATTTGCCAGAAATCGAAGATTGAACATCAGAAACCGGCTGGTATGATGGTACCTTTGGATGTGCCGGAGTGGAAATGGGATAGTATATCCATGGATTTTGTGACGAATTTGCCCAATACTCCTAGAGGGAACGATGCTATTTGGGTTATTGTTGATAGATTGACGAAGTCTGCTCACCTTTCTACCGATTAACATTACTTTTCCTGTAGCTCAGTTGGCGGAGATTTATGTTAAAGAGATAGTAAAGCTGCATGGTGTTCCTTCGAGCATCGTATCAGATAGGGATCCAAGATTTACTTCTCGGTTTTGGAAGAGTTTGCAAGAGGCATTAGGATCTCAGTTGAGGTTGAGTTCGGCTTATCATCCGCAAACGGATGGTCAGTCGTTGGAGGACTTGTTGAGGGTTTGTGTACTTGAGCAGGGAGGGACTTGGGATAGTCATCTTCCGTTGATAGAGTTCACGTACAACAACAGTTACCATTCGAGTATTGGAATGGCACCGTTTGAGGCTTTGTATGGTCGGAGATGCAGAACTCCGTTGTGCTGGTTTGAGTCGGGTGAAAGAGTGGTCTTAGGACCGGAGATCGTTCAACAGACTACTGAGAAGGTGAGAATGATCCAAGAAAGGATGAAAGCGTCGCAGAGTCGACAAAAGAGCTATCATGACAAGCGTAGGAAGGACCTTGAGTTCCAAGAGGGAGATCATGTGTTCCTGAGAGTGACTCCCATGACGGGTGTTGGACGAGCTTTGAAATCAAAGAAGTTGACTTCGAGGTTTATTTGGTCCGTATCAGATTTCAGAGAGGATTGGGCCGGTGGCGTATCGTATTGGATTACCACCGCATTTATCAAATTTGCATGATGTTTTTCATGTATCTCAGCTGAGGAAGTATGTTCCGGATCCGTCTCATGTGATCCAAAGTGACGATGTGCAAGTTAGGGACAACCTTACGGTTGAGACCTTACCCGTGAGGATTGATGATCGAAAGACGAAGACGTTGAGGGGCAAAGAGATACCTCTCGTTAGAGTTGTTTGGGACGGAGCGACGGGTGAAAGCTTGACCTGGGAACTAGAAAGTAAGATGCTGGAATCCTATCCAGAGTTGTTTGAGCGAAGTAAATTTTCGAGGACGAAAATCCTTTAAGAGGGGGAGAGTTGTAACGCCCTCTTTAATTATTTAATTGTTTTATTAGAGGATATAATATATAATTATATATTATACGATTTTGATGATTATGTGACGTATTTGTGACGTGTGACGTGTTATTATTTTATTGTTTAATAAAATAATATAAGTGATGTTTATATGAATATTTATTTGGTAAATATAGAGATTTGTTGGAAAAATAGATAATTTTAAGAGATGGGGTTATATTTATAAATAGGAAGAGTTATGAGGGTTGAGATAGAATTAGATAAGTTGGGAGGTGGTATAAAAGGAAATTAGGTTAAGGAAAGTCAATATACGTGTTATCAGACTTTTGGTTTTGGAGAGAAAGAACGGTTGCACAGAGGAAAAAGCTAGGCTGCAATTCTGCAATTGTTCCAGGTAAGGGTGAGCCTAACTCCAGTAATTTAATTGTAAATCAACTGTTCTTGATTGGCATAGAGTTTGGTGAGGATTGGGATGGGTTGAGAATTAGGGTTATGATGAAATTGTGATGGATTGATGTGAGATTGTGTTGTAATGCTGTAGAGACGTGTTACAGAACCTAGATTATCCCCTAGGACGACATTGCAGATGAATTAGAGGTTAGATTGAAGAGTTTGGAGATGTTTTGGTGAGTTTTGGTCTGAACCCGTGTGGGTTCTGAGATCGCTCGCCTGTGGCGAGTGACCACTCGCCGTGGCGAGTACCCCTTAGTTGCTCGCGAGGCGAGCAGTATAGCTCGCCGTGGCGAGCTTGTTCCTTAAAATTTAGGACTTTTGCCAAACTTGAGACGTTTTTGAGTGCCTTGTTATTTATAGAGATGATCTGTGAAGTTGGTTTAGCCAAATTGGATTTAGAAAACCTTAAAACGGAGATTTTGGTGAAAAATGTCAAAAAGGCCGAGAGCACCCAGGATTTCTCGCCTGCAGCTCGCCCCCAACTCGCCTTTGGCGAGTAAGCTGTTGTGAGTACTCGCCTGTGGCGAGCAGATCACTCGCCGTGGCGAGTTAGATGGTTCAGGACTGATTGTTCCGTTTTGCGATCTGTTTCGCATGGGACTTTGAGAGGAGACCTTTGGGTAGTATTGGAGAGGTTTTATATCCTTAGATGCATTCTGTAATGAAGATTGCTGATGATTCTTTTATGTCGTGAATAATTGATGTATTGTTGATAGTAAGTGATGTTTAAATATGATGATATGTGATTATGATGATGTTACGAGTTGCGATGTATATGATTAATGAGATGATGTTCTGCCATGTAACTATTATACCTGCATGTGTCAGTTTTGCATTAAGAATGATGGTTTTGAGACGGTGTATTAAGTTGTTAAACGACGAGTCCATGCATTTGCATATTTATGAGACGGTGGAGCTTTATGCTCAAAGCGACGGTGGAGCATTTGCTCAAAGCGACAGTGAAGCATATTAATGCTATAATCATATGGTACCACATGCATGATGTTGAGACGTTAGATGTTGCATTTAGTCGAGTCAATTGTGACATATATGAGATGATGTTTGAGACGTTAGGTGTTGCATTTAGTCGAGTCAATTGTGACATATATGAGATGATGTTTGAGACGTTAGATGTTGCATTTAGTCGAGTCAATTGTGACATATATGAGATGATGTTTGAGACGTTAGTTGTTGCATTTAGTCGAGTCAATTGTGACATATATGAGATGATGTTTGAGACGTTGATGTATGATATGATGTTGTTTATGATGATGCTTATGACGATGTTATGATGTGCTACAATGTATATGCTATGAGTTGGATTTATGATTGTTAATCTTGACGTTTGATTTATATATTAATATTATTGTTGTGAAACTCACCCCTTCTGCTGGAATTGCCGCCTCGTGGGCAAGTGCAGGTACCCAGTTTTAGGTGCGTTGATGCGAGGAGTCTGTGTGAAGTAGGGTTGCTCTGATACGTAACGGGATGGGGTCTTTTGTAGAGTCTATTCCATTATGTATCTTGTTAGAATAAATTTGACTTTCAGTGATGATGAAACATTAATATTTGAGACGTTTTTGTTGGCTTTTAAGCCAAGACTATTTTTGAGATGAGACTTTTGAATTCCGCTGCTTAATTGAATATTTTTGTAATTTGATAAATTATTATCTAAGTTGTTTTTAAAGAAGAAATGTGACACTCCTTTGAGAAGTACTCTGATTTATATGATTTATTTAATGAATTTTTTTTAAGACGGGAAGTTGGGGTGTTACAGTTGACGGTGTGGTCAGAGTGATAGTCTATAGTGGTCAGATTGACGATGAGAAGTGAATTGAGTGGTGATGAATGTTGGTCAGAATAATGGTTGAATGTGGTCGAAATAGTGGTTGGTTGTGGTATGGTAGTCAGATTAAAAATTTATAGGTGGATAGAGCGGTGATCGGAGCTGGTGAGCAATGGGAAGTCATCGAAGATCCAAAAAGAGGACCAGAGTAAGATTGTGCCTGTTTAGGGGGTAACAAATCAGTAATTGGAGGAGATGGAAAGGTGATTAGCAGCAATGCACAATGAAAACTTCATATCTAATCTGGTCCTGCATGTATCATATTTTACAACCGCACGCATAATGAAGAGTTACGTGTTCTGACCTAATTGGCTCACGTGTATCATAATGTTTGGAGTAAGTACAAGATCTTCTTTATGCATGCACGACTTGCGTGGGAAGCACATGGCTTTGGTGTGTCTTTGAAGGGAGAAAGCGTGGAGAGAATGTGACAACCCCACCACCAAAGTCACCTAACGCCAATGCCAAGCACACACTCTTTTTATTTGTTGATTCACCCAACTTTGGTTACCCCTTAGTCATTATCATTTTTCCATATGATTTAACTATAACCTTATTATGGTTGTTGCATTAACACGATTTGAATTTAAGCCATTGCATGCGTGATGTCCCCCAATTTAGTTTAGATGTATTATTCCAAGCAAACAATAAAGGTGCCTAAATCTTTATTAAAAGAGAGAACCCAATGCAAATTGTAACAAGTTAGTTACGACCCCGTTTCACCCCCACAAGGGGTCATTACTCAACCAACCATACTAATATTTTTTTATCAACGGTAATGCCGTAATAATTAAGGACGTATAAAATAAGCTTATAGGTAGTTAGGTTTAACAATGAATTATTGTCTTCTTTTAGTATGTTACTAGACCATGGAATATTGACATATGCGGTCACTCATGGAGTCCTGGTTATGTGCAGTGTATATGTGTTTGGCTAGCTTCCTAATGCGGCTTGATAGATGATACATGCCTCCCGTTCTATTCTGATTATTTATTAAAATAAATTGTTACCCTGGTGCAACTGTGGATGACATAACAAGTTTATATAGGCAGACTCATATTTCTACAAGGTTACTTGAAATGTCTTCGAATTGAATTTGGGTTTTATGGTTGAAATTGACT
The DNA here is from genome assembly GCA_958299785.1 of Medicago lupulina. Classification (NCBI taxonomy): domain Eukaryota; kingdom Viridiplantae; phylum Streptophyta; class Magnoliopsida; order Fabales; family Fabaceae; genus Medicago; species Medicago lupulina. Next base: position 27,586,763 of record OY283142.1, read on the forward strand.
AAAATAATTAAGGTTAATTCGTTTTAAAAATTAGGCAAAATTACACCAGTAGTCTTTTATCTTATTTATTTGTAACACTTTGGTCCTTTATTTTTTTAGTTAGGTCCTTTATCTCTTATAAAAGCACAACTAAAACCTTTTTCTCATTTTTTTAATTAAAAAATACATAATTATTTTTTTATATTTTCATTATAAATAAAAAAATCTAGAAATAAGATGAACATGTTCATCGTCTTCATCTTCTTCCTTTGAATCTTCATCTTCTTCATTTAAATCTTCATCATCTTCCTTGAATAAACAAATTTATACACAAATATATCTCTAAATATCATGAATTTATGTTATGTTCACCTCAAATCTTCTTCTAAACATGTATAAAAATTAAAACCCTCAAATTATATTATATCTCAATTTAATTAACAAAATGACCCTTTTCTTGAAAACCCTAACAATTTGACTCTTTGTATACTGATTTTGTTTCCTTGATAATCAATTTTGTCTAATGATCATTTGAGAAAATTGTCTTGAAGGAAGGGGAGGGGCGAAGCATTACTTCTTCCTTTTCAGTTCAATTAAATCACAAACCCTAATTATTGTTGAAAAGGGTACGAGGGTATATGGGTTTGGAGATGAAGTTCGTAAGATTTCTAGCGTTTTTACAAAATTCCAAAAATAAAAACGAATTGAAAAAACGAATAAAAAGTTTGTAATTATTTAACTTTTAAAACGAATTCCAAAAATAAAAAAAATCACAAACCCTAATTATGTTTAAAAGATTGTAAAAACGAATTGAAAAGCAAATTGAAAAGCAAATTTGCAAGTAAATAAAAGAATGTAAAAACAATATTAGGAATTGAAAGATTGTTGGGAAGATAGATTGTTTAAAAGTTAAATTACATAATTGAAAAAACATTAAAGACAATGGAAGATATACTTAATGTTTTGAAAAACTTAAAGTCGCTTGCTGTTTAGGAGTAGACTTCAATTTTTAAGCATCCAACTTTTTAATTCTTTTGTGAGAGCTATTATTTATAGATAAAAGAAACTAAATAATTGTCACTTCAATAACCGACTACGATCATGACAATCATTTTACTAAACTATTTTTAGCCGAACTTGTGCTTGAAATCAACACATCCTTCAATTTGTCTTCGTCAAATTGATGTTTTAACACAACGTGTTGAATGATCATGTTTCCCACTATTTGTTTATAGGGAGAACTCATTGTGGTTCAAGATAAATACTTATTTTGTTTATGTTGACCCTTTCTTCATTGAAGTTGTGGTTTTCGCCAAGTCCTTTTATATTTTGGTAGATTCATGATTTGTTGACTTTATGTTGACTTCGGTCCTCGACAAATTTCAAATTTCCCGAGTAACAAATTTATACAAATTTCATATTGTTAGAGTGACTGCATGTTAACTTCGTTGTGCTAGCTACCCACAGACATATGTGCTTTAAAAGCTAAGGATAGTCTATTAGTCTTCATGTATACTTGACTTATGCTTTGTACAAAAGGAAACGAATTATAGTACATATGTTTGGGAATGTGATTTCCGCCAACCCCATGACAAATTGGAGCTTTTGTTTGGAGTTAAACTTAGAACTTTTACTTCGAATTTCCTCGTTTGGCTGAGAAACCAAAATTGCACTCTTTTCCATTCCATGTGACCTGTGATATTTTGACAAATTAAGAAAGTTCTCCCACTCCAAGATATACATAAATGATGAATAATGACAATATTTTGAAGACAAGCAGGAAACTGGTCATGTTGATGAAATCATCTCTTGCTGTTTTGGCCCCAAATTTTGCAGTTTTTCTTTCTTTTTGGTTTAGATGCAGCTCTTCAAATCCAACTTAATTATATATCAAGTAGTGAAATGATTTTTCTAGATTATTTGACATGATTTTACTTACCTTCCAATTGAACTCTCATAAGATAAAATTTTATTAAATTATACAAAAATATTTATTTATAAAAGGAGATATGCATAGTTACATACAAATTATTCATATCTTAAAATAGATTTGGCTCCCTAACCGTCATGGAATCCTTCCAAACATAGATGGTTGTTCCATATTTATAAAACAAAAATTTGCATTACGGCCATCTATGTCTCAAATGCGTGAAAGCAGAATTTTTAACCTTAAAGGAATATGAATTCATATAAAAACATATAAAAATTGCACAATATCAAACACAAGAGAATTCACTTCTATTTTTTTGGTTGTTAATATCGTTATTAGCTCAGTTATTCTCACAATGATTAATTTTTTTTTTTTTGGTTAAGTAGCCTAGTGACTGAAACTCACATTGAATACGGAGATGTGGGTTGTCCGGGGTTTGAATCCCGACTCTTGCGTATATTATACAATGTCTCTACTAACTGAGTTAAGCTCACATAGACGTGATTAATTCACTTCTATTATATTTATTTTTGAATAATAAAACAAATTAACTAGGTCCAGGAATAACCCCTATAACGAGTAAAGTGTACAAGTTAGATGTATATGGTAATATGAAAAAGAAGGAAGGAACACACGTCAATCACAATGTTGTAGTAAAACAAAAGTGTGAACAAGCTTGTTTGAGCCTTGACTTTAACCATGAAGCTTCATTGCTGTGTATGTTTACGGTTTGAGATATTCATACTGAAAGAGAGGGAAAGGTTTTTGTGTTAGAATATGGAATGTCTAGTGTGACCCAATTTACGTGGTTCAAGGACCGATAATTATGGGAGACTAATTAAACAATGGAGTTTTGATTTGATTTTTCAATCTCTCCCTTAGGACCCACCCACCCTACACGTTGGATTCTCAATCCTCTTGTGTCGTTTTGTTGGATTTTTCCTGCTTCTCTACCAATCTCCAAACTACGCCCCAGCTGGGTACCATTTTAACATTGTTGGGTTGGGTGATGAGATTTATTATTTGGCTGCTTGTAGTTGGAAATGTGTCCTGTTTGGTATCAATACTTGAAAATTGTTTAAAATTTTAACAACAAATGATACTGGTTTTAAGTATAGTAGACTTGTAATATTACTTGTCCATACGATTGATAAATGAGTGTTTGTTTTCTCTTAATTTTGTTAAATCAACATCAATCAAATTACATTCTCAACCGTAAGAACATAGCAGACCTTTAACTTAAGCTGTCGTCAAAATTTAAGCAGACTTTTAGCGTTATCATAGAATACATAGAACACTTAATTTGTTTTTATCCATTTAAATTAAGAGATTACAAAATTCAACATTGCTAAAAACGTAAATGATGAATTGCGAACAAACTCACATCATTCAAATTAATAACATATAACGACATAATATCTACAAAAATATATGATAAAATTAAAGTGACCGGATTATCCATGGCCTCTAGAGTTGCAACGTTGACACTTAAATCTTTGATTGAATAATCGATATTTCAATATGAATCAAATGAACACCGCAAGAAGAAAAGAAATCAACAACGTCTCACAAGACGACGAACAACAAATAACCAACTTAGATGATGAAATTACAAAAAAAAAATTAGATATATCTAAATATCACTTATTTAGATTGAAATAAAAAGAAACAGACGAAGAGAAGTGATTTCAAGTCAAGAATTAACTTAAAACCACCTCTTAATGAAGAAATTGAAAGAAAACACATGGAGAGAAAAAACTAGGACCGACTTTTTAAAAAGATTTCTTACCTAACCATTTACCATTCTTTTGGAGTTTAGGAACATTTAACGATCAATTTTTTTTTACAAAAAACCATCATTTAGTAAGTACATATAAAAATTACAAAATCTGAGACACATATTTCGTTATATCTCTTCAACAAGTCATAACTCTTCGTTCACAACATTTCTTTTTTTGGTATAAACATTTTATTTACTTGTATGCATTAATAGGATAGGGAAATGATATTTGTATAATTGTTGAGATAATTTTTAAACTAATATCACTAGTAAGCAATAAAATCATTGACCCCACCCACTTCCCCCAATTACACCCGCTAATCACGCCTTAAACAGTCCCCCTTTAAATCTTAGGTCATTTTAACTTTTAACCCTTCCCATTTTCTTCCTTTAACTTTATTTTTTGTCACTTTTTAAAGTCCCACCTTCATGTATCAACAATCTACGCTCTACGACACAGTCACAACACGAAGGAGCCTTCACCTTTTCCTACTTATATCCCCATGTTTTGCTTTCTGATGTCATCTAACCTCATCTTATTGTGCAGTATATTCCAGGGGCTCTTTTGTCCATCCACCTCCAAGCTAATTACGTAAAAAAACCTATAATATTTCTGAAAAATAGTGCTGGACACAACACGCGCAATCAAGTACATGTCTCAAAACTATTGGAAGGTGGTATACACTTGTTCAAGACGAGAGTATCTAGCTAAAAAAAGAACCATTTTTGTTTCATTTAATTTTTAAAAAATAATTGAGTAATATTAATATATTTAGACAAGGGTAGCATTAATAATGACCCAAAAGAAAAATATTCCAAAAATTCCAAAAATAACCCCTACAATGCAAGTTGTAAACCAGCACTTCCCAACTCCATAAGTACTCCACTCTCCCACACTCTCACTGCCCCATCAACTCTCACCTCCCAATCAACTCTCACCTCCCAAGGGTAGGTTCTTTGTTACTTATAATTTTCTCATTCTTGAGGAAAAGAAAAAACAAAAATACTAGAAATAGCTATGGTGGCCAAAATGCTCTACATTGCTTTCATAATTATCACTTCAATGTACATTGTTGAAGCTAGAATTCCTGGTGTTTACTCTGGTGGTCAATGGCAAGATGCTCATGCTACTTTCTATGGTGGATCTGATGCTTCTGGCACCATGGGTATGTTACACAAATAACCCATTTCCCATTTTGCCCTCATTGCCCTATATGTCTGGATTGACAGTGAATTTGACAAAATCACTATAACGTTAGGGTTACATGTATAACTTAGAACCCTAATACATCATGATTCTGTCAAATTCATCGCAAATACAAACATGTGTATAAACTACTTACAAATAATTACAATGTACCTAATTAAACATAAAAAACATGAAATTTTAGTATTTTACTATGTTTATGTTTTTTTTTGTTGGTGTTTTTTTAGGGGGAGCATGTGGGTACGGAAATTTGTACAGTCAAGGTTACGGAGTGAACACAGCAGCATTAAGCACTGCTTTGTTCAACAATGGTTTAAGCTGTGGTGCTTGTTTTGAGATAAAGTGTGCAAATGACAAAGAGTGGTGTCATTCAGGAAGTCCTTCAATTTTCATTACTGCTACTAACTTTTGTCCTCCAAATTTTGCTCAAGCAAGTGATAATGGTGGTTGGTGTAACCCTCCTCGTCCTCATTTTGATCTTGCTATGCCTATGTTTCTTAAGATTGCTGAGTACCGTGCTGGTATTGTCCCTGTTGCTTATCGCAGGTTAGTTACTTTCCTTTTTCACCCTTTTACTACATTTTTTAATTTTTTTGGTATAAACTTCATTTTTAATTTTAGATTAATTAAGTTATTTAGGTCTCTAAGTTTATTTTATTTTACTTTGGTGTCTTAAGTTTGTGATACAAATGGTAAATATTTAGGTCTCTTAGCAAGGAAAAACATTTAGTTTACATTTTTAAATAATGTCTATAATGCTGTTAGAACAAAAACAATTTATAGAGACAAAGTGTATAGTACTTGTCTGTCACTTAAATGACTAAAATGAAAAGAAAAAAGTTTAGAGGACCAAAATAAAATCTAAAAATAATATAAAGTACCAGAAATATAATTTAACCTTAATTTTTTTTAGTAGCATAGTACTCCCTCAATTAATGAAAAAGAAAAGAAGATCATATTATTGACTTTTACTATGGAAAATGATCTTTATAGTTAAGAAATTGGTTGTGGTAGGAGTCCAGTCTCATCACAGTTTTAATGAAAAAGAAAAGTAGCTTATATTATTGACCCTAGTTACTTCATTCATTTCTGTATATAGTTACCCTAGTCAATGTGATGGTGTTTTCGACTTTTTGGTATGTAAATTTCTGCATTTCTCACATGATCTCTGTGTCTGATTCATGAAGTGGGGTAGTGTTACTTCGGGTAAAGGATTCTCTTACTACACGTATCTTTTTTCTATTGGTCAATCACTATCCTTGTTTTTCGTACTAAAATTGTTCGTACAAATATAGTAGCATTGACACGTTCAACTCAAGTGAGAAAGCTGTTTATTCATTAAGCTTAGTACATACATTCATACTTTTGTTTCGACGAAATTAAGCTATATACCTGAAAAATTATATATGTTCCTTTCTTTTTCATTCTTTCCATGTTAGTGTATCATATTTTACTTTTGGAATCATTTTTCTTTTACTTTTTTAGTGTGAAATTACCTACGTCAACGCACCCAAATTTATTTATTTTTCTTAACTCCGTCCATTTCTATTTAATATAGATAGATAGATATCTACTCAACCATATAAAAATTGGATAATTAAAGTGAAGTGATATAGACTGTACGGAAAAAGTAGAAATTGGAATTAAATATGGTAGGGTATAGCTAGCATGTGTAAAAATAAAAAAGATAAGTGAAAAAGTTAATAAAACGTAAAAAGTCAAAAACAGTGACGTATTTTGTTGATATTTACACAGGGTGCCATGCAGAAAGCGCGGTGGAATAAGATTCACTGTGAACGGATTCCGTTACTTTAACCTGGTGCTAATTAGCAACGTAGCAGGTGCTGGTGATATCGTGCGCGCATACGTGAAAGGAACCCGAACCGGGTGGATGCCACTGAGCCGAAACTGGGGTCAAAACTGGCAATCCAACGCGGTTTTGGTGGGCCAGGCTTTGTCCTTTCGTGTCTCAAGCAGTGACCGTAGATCTTCAACATCTTGGAACATTGCTCCTCCTAGTTGGCAATTTGGTCAAACTTTCACCGGAAAGAATTTTAGGGTTTAATATATATTATGATTATGACATCATATGCTAATATATTTTTTTAATGTTGAGAAAGGTTAATTTTTCTTACTGTTTTTAGTGGGTGTTTTTTGACTTGATGCTTTGGTGAGAATGAGATGGATAAATGACAAGTTAATTGTGACTAGGTGTTGATTTGTCTTGATTATTGATGGTAGGGTTTGATATGATATGATATGATACATTATTATATAACTAATGTAATGAAGGTTGTACTTTGAATTTGTATGCTACTAGAGAAGGAAAGCGAAAGGTAAAAGGAGGTGTAGGAAATGCTGAAAGTGGCTAAACAAATGGTAGCCCGCAGCTAATTTGTATTTTTACAGAATGATGACGATGGTGGTGTAATATATACTAAAATATTACCATTTGCTTATCACTTTGATTAAGTGTGTGTTTGGTTTCTTTTTGAATGTTCTTAAATTGATTTTAGAGGTATATAACTTGTTTTGATTTGTTTGGGTGTGTTACAGAAGAACTGATTTTGACTCCATAGAATTTATTCAAATTTTTAAGATAGTATTTGTAGTTTTTTTACTCATAACATGATTATTAATTTAAACTTAATCACACACATGTGTATTCTCTTTTAGATTGACTTGTTTGAAAATATGTCACAATCAAAATTGACAATTTTATTCTCGTATTTCCGGTCATTTTCAAATTGTTTTTATGGTGAAAATAAATAAACAGAAAAATACTGCCCTTACATACCAAAAACAATAATAGTGGCCTAGAATTAGAAAGAAGAAATTTGGGTGGCTAGGGATCCCGAGATCATGCATCAACGAAGTTTTTACGCTAATAGTGGAGGGTTGAATACACATTTTTACGAAATATGATTCAATTTTTTACTAACTAAACCAACATACGTTGAAGTAATTTGTTTGTTTCATTCAGCTATATATATATATATATATATATATATATATATATATATATATATAGACACACACACATGTCTATTTTCTATATTCCCATCAATTTTAGCCTTTTCTTGGGAGAATTGGACGGGTCCTTAGTATAATTAAATACAAAATATATTTTGAAAAACTAATTAAATGGGACTAGTTTACAAATGGAGTTTGGATTTAGCACCATACCTCAAGCTTCGTAAAGCATCATACAAATGAATTTTTTTTAAGCCATATTTATAGGTAGGGTAACTCTTGTGCAGATGGCTTTGTTAACTTAGGGTTAGCTTTATCTTCATTTGTTTGGTTTCCCTCTCTCCCTACTGATATTAGGCATGATTATTATAGGAATGGGTTAGAATTACCTAACTTTAGATTTTCCTATTTGAAGAGGTCTTGACCTAGTTCCTCTCTTTTTTTGTACTCCTTTTGCTGTTTAATATATTTTGGTAGTGCTTCTTGCATTACTATTATAAAAAAAAAATATTAACGAGGTTCTTTCACTAATAGCGGAAATTAAACACACACTCTTATAGAGTATAAGTCAACTTCTTATAGTTTAACACACACTTGGTATTTATGGTTTACCTAGTTATTTCTCTCATATTACGCTCCTAAATCTTCTTATTGCATCCGCGAGACTCATAAATGCTCAGTGACCCTCCGGGGGGTGCTTCCCTCCAGGCGGTTTCGCGGGTTTGGAATCCTTGTGCCCCCTCGAAAGTGGTTGCGTTCTCTTGGTAGCTTCTGCTTGATAGGATTCCAACTAGGAATAACCTGGTTAGGCGTGGGGTTCTGCTCCCAGAAGGGGGCTTAGGGTGTTCCTTTTTGTGATGCGCTGTCTGAACCTTTGGTCCATTTGTTTGTGTCGTGCCCCACTATTCTTCTGGTGTGGTATCAGGTGTCTAGGTGGTTAGGTTGGGAGTTTGTGACCCCCCTTGGTCTCACCAGCAGTTCCAGTCTTTTACGGGGTTAGGAGGGGAAAAGAGTTAGGATACGTTTGCTTCTAATTTGACATGTTGTTATTTGGACCATCTGGACGTCCCGGAACGACCTGATGCTCTCTGGTGGCGCTCTTCGAGAGGAGCCTCTGGTGGATAGAGCAAAACTTTTAGCTTAGAAGTGGTTTCTGGCTAAGTACCCTACTAGTTCCTACATTTATCATGAGTGGGAGGTGCAACCTGTCCTTTGCTGGCAGTAGTATAGGTTTTCGTGGTGGTTTTCCTGGGGTTGTGGGGGGAGGGTGGGGGTCCGCTGGCTTCTCTTTTCCGACCTAGCTTCCTGTGGTTTTTCTTTGTGCTCTTTGTTTTTGCAGGTGTTTCGCTGGTGGTGGGCGGTTTTGTTTGGGGGTGATAGATTTTTAGCAAGTGTAATAAAAATATATCGAAGTAATAAAATTTATAAGTTCGTATCCACAGGGACTGGTTCAATTTTTACTCGGCAAAGACGTTAAAATTAACGATGTGTTAAAATTATGGTTGCCCTAGGCAGTTGGATTAAGTGCTAAAAATAATAAATTGCAAGTAAATAAATCTGGTTGAAAATTATATGGAAAACAGATGATTAAGCTTTCGAATCCTCTATTTGTACTTGTGGTAGCTAGATTCCCTATGTTCTCAATGTAATTTCAGCATTAACTTATTAGCTTTGATCAATCTCTTGACTCAAAGCCCTTTCCTAGGTTATAACCTTTTAATCTCTTAAACCGATTGAATAACTTTGGAAGCGATGTTCTAGTTCGTTAACCTTAAGTCTTAACTCTCAACTTCCTATCTCTAGTTTCATATGTTGAGTTAATCACAATTACTATGTCCGGTTTAATAGTTAGGGTTAGTAGTCAATTAAAACCTAAATTCAATTCAAGCAATCCATAGAAGCTAGTTTAATAGTCATACACACGATATTAAGAAAAGCATTGAGCAAGAATAATTATGAATAAATACTGAATTATATTGATAACAATAGAGTCAAAAGCTACATGGATTCACAGATACGATAGATTCATTTTAGCTTAATCAATAGAGAATTAGCTACTCATTACAAAAGGAACAAACAACATAGAAGAAAAACTAAACCGGATGGTGTATGCTTCACTCAAAGGTTCATCCTCTTTATGTTGTTGTTGTTGTGCCTCCCGTCGCAATTCTCCAAAGCGTGATGTGCTGCTCCCTGTTGTGTGAAAAAACGTGAATGACTCCTAATTCCTGCGTGAGATCACCCTTTTATAATCCTTGTGACCTAGCCTTTCCAATTGATGATGCATGTCACGTTTTATTTCTCTTGGATCAAAATAAGCCTATTAATGAATTCTTAAAGCCATTCTTTTTGACACCTCCTGTTTTGCTCTTCTTTGATTATGTTACCAATAATCATGATAATAAACATCAATTTTTAACCATTTCACTATTTGATTCAATAACTCTAAAACGACATTTTATTTAAAATAATTCTAAATTAAATACTAAACTAATAAAAGTAGACTAAAAATTTAATTAAAAAGACTCTAAAAAATGTGATATGACGGACTGTCATCAGGGGGCTCACCTTGCCGTTTTTTCTTCTTCTTTTATTTTTGTTGTAGGTGTTTTGGTGGTGCCTCCCTTGGCTTTTTCTGGCTCGGGTGGGGGCCCTTTTGTCTGTCCAGGGGTGTTCTTGTGTTTCTTGAATATCCTTGATTGACTTGTGGTGTTGCCTGTACTGTTCCGATTGCTTATTTTATATATATATATATATATATATATATATATATATATATATATATATATTGCCATTTAAAAAAAAATGCTCAGTGACACAATTGTGAAATTTATTAGTTGGTATGAGTCAAATCCTTTGCCAAATGAAAGAACATTTCTTTGAAATCCTCCACGTAGATTAAACACGCCAACCATAACATACATGAATCTTATTGTACCCAACAATCTACGATATTTGTAAAATACATTAGGATGAGTTAAATTATTTCTAGATTGCGACTCATATGAATAATAGTTCCAAACTTAGAGAGATCTCATATGAGGCTTAAGTAACATAATCCACGTGATTTAAACATCAAGTTCAAAGCTAACACAATGCATTAAGAGGTGTTTAGACCAACAAAGAGTTTCAAGGAGTGCCATGGACTACCCTTCGTGAGGTTTGGCTCAATGAGAGTACTACCACACCACACACAGTATTTTATGAAATTTGTAATGGTACAAGCCTAAAAGGCATGGACCAATTATTTGCGTGGTCGTCCAACAAGATATCTCATTGGGAAAAAGGAAAGAAATTCAATAACAAGAATAGATTGGAGACCACCTCGTCATACACCATTGTGTAACACACGATCGTCCTCTTGCCTCATATAAGAAAGTATCACATCAACGTGCACTAACGTCTTAGGCGCCAATAAACCATAAGTTAATTGTTAGTTTGGTCATACTAATATGAAGCTCATTTGAAACGGATAAACTCTTCCACCTATTTTAGAATCAAACATGAATATAAGTGGAACAAACTAAACCAAATCAAAGGAGCTAAGATAGCATTAACAGGGAAGGCATCATTAGAACATAACAATGTAAATAGGGGTCTCACCCTCATGTATGATCACCTCACTCACCTTACTCATTTTCCAACCTACTAGCACATTGCCTTACTTTGACATTAAAGGGTGTTTTTCAGGCACATTCCGTTTGGAGATGGAGCATATGATCGGTCACAACAAATCATACCATCGGTGTGTACCACCTAATCATAAGGTACACGACACTTGTTGATATAAGAGCAAAATCAAAAGTGCTTTTACGAATTCTCCTAACCATAAATGGTAAGCCTGTATATTTCCCTAAGCCAGGTAAGATAGTAACTCCAAGTTCTTGCACAATCCTAACTTTATTCTCTAGACTAGAGACACATTGCTGCTGATTTTAAAACATTAATGGCTTATAAAATAGTAGGTGTTCAACGACATATTTCAACTCCACGAATATCTCCTTTGGTATTTTTAGAGAACACGGTTGGCGGAGCAAGTCTTGCTTGAACACAAATATAAATGAAATACGTTTGAACAGATACATAAATGGAACAAAATAAATGATAAAGAATTTAGTCATATCATTCAAGTACTTTTTCTTTTAATTTTTTAAATTTATGTATGTGTGTCTAACCACTTTTTATTTGTGTTTGTGACTATGCAAGTATTTCACCGGTTGACATTTGACAACATTCCACTGAAGTGGAGGTTGATTTTGGTACTTCACTCATTCTTATGATAAAATTTTAAGATTGAATTTTTTCAATTTAAATATTATCAACTTTTATTTTTAGTATCTCTAAACAGTTATTTCAAATTTTGATCCCTCTAAATTTCTAATTAGAATTTTTTCTTTTTGGCATTTCTACTACCAATTTTAATCTTCTTTTTTTAAAAAAATCACGTCGCATGTTCCAAATGATTTTTTATTTTTTTTTAGATTTGTCATTGTTAAGATCATAGAATATCATTAACTTAATAACCTAACTATTTAATCTTTAATTTTAAGTGATAGATAAATTAATAAATATTAAATAGTTAAATTATTAAACTAATAATATTTTAAGATCTTATTAGTACATGTACTGTTTGGTTCTGTTTTTAGAGAGGTCAAATTGATTATGAAGATGTATAATTGTTTGTTACATGTTTGGTTGCTTTCGACTATAGTTGATTTTTCTTTTAAAATTGATTCTACATGAGGCTAGCATTTGTAACTTTTAATTCTAAAATTAGTTTTTACACACAAATTTATTTATAGTTCAATTCACTTTTACATGAATATATTTAAATACAATTCATTTTGTCTTCTACTCACTTTTAATAAAAATCAATTTTACAAAATCAATTCATTCAAAATTAGTTATTGTCAAGGCATAATCAAATACATATATACTCAATAAAATCATAAAAATAAGTCACTTTAAAAGTGCCATGTACACTTTTGTTATAAAATAAATGATTAAAATTGGTAACAGACAATTTAGAAGAGCAATTTAGACTGATGAACAACATCTTTAACCCAATTTTCAAATTAACAACCGAGATCAATATCAAACTCTTATTCCAATCAACTAATTTCAATGGCTGGAGTTTCCATTAGTAGGTCACATCATATATAGCATTTGAGCCTGAATCAATGAAGCACATGGGTGGGGTTGATGGTTAATGCTATACATCCACGTATGCCAAAACAACCTCTACTGTGTTGCCCTTCAACTGCTGCCATCCACCTCTTTTCCTAACAAAAACAAAATGATAAAAGTACATATCATATATTCACATTCATGTATGCATGCAGAAAATAACTTTGGATACCTACCTGATCCCCTCCCACAAACAGCTTTGGATACCTAACTTTCCTCGGATAAAAGGTAAAAACAAAAAAGTATGATGCATGACCATACACATCGATTGTTGAGTCTCCAAAGCATGAGTGGTACCATTGCAAGCTGAAATTATCTTTTAATCAACCAATTCTTCAAAAGAAGATGTAAATAAAGTTTGATTCTATTTAACTATTTAAGTATTAAGATATAATGATATACCATCTAAATAATTTGATTTTATATAAAAGCTTATTCACGGTAAAAATGACTATATTAGGAAGGGAAAAAACAGTGAAAATGACTTAAAAACAGAAATGCTAATTTCTGTGTTTGAAATATAATATTTTAAAGTAAGCTTAATATTCAAAGAGAAAACTATGAAATATTTTTTGAAAACAAATAATAAATAAGAAAATAATATTATTTTTATGAAGTTTTTTTTTGACAAATTTTTTATATATTTTTTTTAGGAAAATAATGCTTATAACATTTCATTTATAATAAGAGAGTTAATACAATCGGGAACATCAAAATAAATAGTGAAATTAGCTTATAAAGTGGTTTCGCTTGCAAGAGCATGAACTATCACATTTACTTGTCGCCTATTAAACTTCACGCTAGAGTTTGTAAAGTGAGAAACGATAGAGTTTGTAATGTTAACACCCTTTTTTTAGAGAACGAGATGACTCTGCATCAATTATACCCTCATTGTATATATGTTAAAATAAAAATAGAAATAAAAAAAAGGTTTAATGGTGTTTGAAAATTTGAGAGAAAAGCTCAAAACTTTTCTACCACGAAGATCTCAAGGTCTCCTGATTCGTTCCAACGTTTATGTGATAAAGAGAATAATACATTGATTTTTTTTGTCTTTCATCTAACTACTAAAAAAACAAACCACCAAATCCTCACTAAAATAAACCTTCTTTTCTTAAGCTCAAAAACTTTCTGCTACTTAACCTCAAAACCGTAGAGACTCACCATAACCCTTTATTTCTTTTCCCTAGTTTATAAGAACTTTTTTCTTCCAAGATACAACATATGTTAAGCTTTCCATGTTTTCAAAAGGTGTATAAAAAATTATTTTTTCAATGGTGTTGGGTGTTTGTTGTGTAGTTATGTAATTCTTTTCCTTTGGTTCTTGTGGGTGTTGATTTTTTTTCTCTACATTCGCTTTCTTTTTACTAGAAATCAACATTGGATATAAAGATTTAAAATAATTTGAACTTTAAGTGTGTTTTACAAGTTTTTGTTCAATGTGGTAATGTTTCTGTGACCTATACGATTTTATAATATGTTAATTGTATAACTTGTTTTGGATATTTTTTATGGGTGTGAATATAAGCGATTTTTTTTTACTAAATGTTAATATAAGTAATTTTAACATTCAATAATTTAAAGATTTTATAAAATAAAATAAAAAAGAATCTATTTGTGTTTGTTTATCGTCATAAAAAATAATTTTTTAAAAATAATTTAGTTTTTTTATACAATACAACTATATAAAATATATATTTTTTTTACAAAATTACCTCAATATTTTGATACTTATTTTCCCTCTCCTCTTACAAATTTATTTTTTGAAAATCTACTTTTAACAACTTTTCATTTGAAGTTTCCTTTCAAAAAAAAAAAAACAACTTTTAGATTTTTTGTTATTTAAAAACTGTAACAAGGTTTTTTTAAGTGTTTTTTTAGATTTTTCATCTAAATTGTTTTTAAGTGTTTTTTTTTATTTGGTCAAGGTTTTTTTAAGTGTTTTATTTTTGAAAAAAAGTTATAACAAACAACCTTATATGGCCCGTTTGTTGTGAATGAAAATAAAAGTGATTTTGAGTTTTAATAATTTTGAGATTATTTTTTTCAGAGATTTTATAAAAATTCAAAATCTATTGGGTTTGTTTATCATCATAAAAATCAATTTATTTTTTTTAAAAAAAATTTGTTTGTTTGGATGCAAAGGATATATATAAAGGATATATTTGTATAAAATTAATATTTTGAACTTATTTTTCACTTCTACAAAGGATTTTTTTATTACAAAAGAATATGAATGTCAAATGATTAAGAGGTATAATTGTCTCATGTTAAAGATACAAAAGAATGAGGTATAATTGTATCTTTATTGATAATTAACTTTAACTTTTACACTTAGGTAGATAAGATTTTCAAATTATTTGGAGATGCTCTGCTAAGGTTTGCTAGCAAGAGCACAACAGCCACTTCTATTTCTCAATTCCATAAAGTTAATCAAATTGCCTTGTGTGCTTCCCACCGACTGGCTTCTCAAGTTGCAATTTATTTAATTGTTAATTTTTAGAATCCACTTCTACATCACTGCATTGGTACAACTTTGGAAAGCTCTAATATTCCATCCAACATGTTGTTACTGGGCACGTTGGTCTCAATTCTCAACAAGGTTTAACCTATTAATCGGTTATTTATATTTCCTTCCAAGTTATTCCACTGATTGCATGAATTATACATTTTCAATTGTTTTGATGTACTGCCTCACATCCAATCGGTGGCTAGCATGAGCGTAACACTCACAAATTGTGATTTTGTAGCTACAATTTTTTTTGCCTAAATTGTCTCAAATTCTGATGTTGTGCAGAACGAACCACTTCCTCTTCCGGAGGTTAAAGGGGATTCACTTTGTATCAAGATAACTCAACTCAGCAGAAGTATGAAAATAATGTGAAGGATTGTCAACGAAAACTTCATGGAAGATTGATACTTATCAAAGAAGACAAACCATATTCAGCATAGGAAGTCTATGTGAAGTTATTAAAAATTTGGAAAACAAAGCATCATTGGCGTCTCATCTCACTTGGTAGGGGTTTCTTTGAATTTACATTTGGATCAATGAAGGATCTGAGGACAGTTTAGACACAAGGCCCAGTCAATATGAAACCAGGTTTGGTTTGGCTCTCAAAATGGACAAATAACTTTAACAGACACTCTCAAAGGCAAACTCATGCACAAGTCTGAGTTCGATTGTTGGAGTTGCCTCAAAAGTACTGTAGTGATCGAATTCTTCGTGAAATTGTGGGAGCAATTGGCACTTCTTTAGTTATTACACTGCTACCCAAAATAAAATCTTTGGTCACTACACGAGGGTGTTAGTGGATGTTGATTTTTCTCACCGTATATTTGATGAAATTATGGTTGAAAGAAAGGGGTTTGCATTCAAACTAGCAGATGAATATGAATATGAATGGATGCCTGATTTTTGTTCCCATTGTCAAATTATCGATCATGATGTGACCGCTTACCGTTGGATAATGCCGAAGCAAGCTTTGGAGAAAATTGATTGCAGTAAAAAGTGGACACTGAAGCGTACAATTCAAAAGTTTGTGGAAAAGGAGAACTCGGATGGTATCGACTCGTCGAAAGCATTTCCAGCTCCATCTCTGACTACAATACCTAAAGATTCTATTCTGAAATGGCAATAATACCTGTTCACGCTAAAATTGTAACTAACAGAAAGGATGATACTTCTGTCGCTGGTTCAACCATAGATGGTATTGAGGTAATTATTGATCCTACAGTGGACAATGTCACCGAACAGATACATCCTCAACACAATGAACCTGAACCGATATTGGAAAATGTCCAGGTGACTGAGGTGGCAAATGCAATTGAAGATGCATTACGCCGCAACAAAGAGGACAATTTGTCACCACCATCAAAGCTTATCACTAGTTTGTGGAAATACAACTTCAATTGTGTTCATCAAAGCAATATCTATATCAGTAAAAATCAATTGAGGAAACAAACCTTCCTTAATAAAACAATCATTTCAACTTCTCTAATACCCAACAAAAGTTTTTCGTCTGCTTAGATTCTATATAAGAAAATGCCACCATAAATATCAAATTTGTTGATGTCGTACCTACAATATCAAGGAGTGACCATTTTTATTTATTGGTTTTGTATGTATTGCCCATTATCAGCATAATTGAAAACTTGTTTAACAACTTGGACTAAATTTAAACGCTCCCTCGATCAACTTACATACTTCTTTAATTATCGGAAATGTCTTGTAGTGGTGAACTCACGTCGTATCTGAAAAGTTTGACAGTGAGGGTGAAAAGCAAAGTGTAAATAATTAAATGAAAAAAGAGACAAAACTAGTATTTTTAAGAGTTTGTAAGGGTGAAGGTACATACATATGCAGGGTACAAGATAAATCTTTTCAAATTAGGAGGTAATGAGAGAAAAATTTCATAACCCAATAATTTTGTTTCGACGATTTCCTTTTAGATTCCCTCGATATATCTTTTTGTTGAAAAAACTTTATGGGAGTAATTTTTTTTAAAGGTGTTAAAATTAAAAAAAAGTTCCTCTCCAAGAGTTATCTTCGGAATTATATGGATGTGGATTCTCTCCATCAAATATGAGAGAAAAAAATGAGAATTAAATTATAAAGAAAAGTGATTGTGGTATTTTAATGGTAGAGATTGAAAATGGAGAAAACTTGAGAGAATCTAAATCCAGAATTATATAGGTTCCTAAGAGACATTGGGGGCCTAAAAAGAATTGGTGTCACCTCATGGGCCCACATACCTCCAAATTCGGCCCATTTACAAGAGAGTTATAACATCATACTAAGAAGTCGCCGCAACTACAATGTTAGGGTTTTTACATTTTGGCCAGAACTGATTTGAGTTCATTGATTTTGTGCAATATACTTCAATGTCACTGCCACAAATCATATTGTTATTGTCGCAATAAATGAGTTTGTGTGTTTCAACTTCAATGTCATTGTTGTGCTATGATAGATAATATCACGAGAGTAAAATAACATCACTCAAGGTATGTTATCTTCTTTTTAATCACTTTGGATATTGTTTCATTTATGTTCTTGTTTCTGCACAACTGTTAATGATGGATAATATTGGGAGTGTTCTCCTTTTGGAGGGGCCCCCTCAATCCAATTCACCATTGCCAACGAAACAATTTGTTCTGGAATATCTCATCACCGAAGTCCTATCTCGCCTTAACGTGAAAACCATCCTGCGATTCAAATGTGTGAGCAAGCCATGGAACACTCTCATATCTGATCCAACCTTTTTTTTTAAAAACACCTTAACAAGTCGTCAAAAAACCCACACCTTATGAGAAGTGACAATATCATACATGTGCACCGTTTTCTCGAGAATCGTCGTATCATTTATTCCTGTGACAATTGCCTCGGTGGTTTGAATTCCAATAACTGTGAAGTGGTTGGTTTATGCAATGGATTGTTGTGCTTTCTTCTTAGTTCTCGTAATATGGAGAACTAAGAAGAAAGGACAACAATCCATTGCATGAACCAACTACTTCACAGTTATTGAAATTCAAACCACCATAACAATTGTCACGGGAATAAATGATACGACGATTCTCGAGGAAACAGTGCACATGTATGGTATTGAAACTACTCATAAGGATCGGAGATGAGAGTGTTCCATGACTCGCTCACACATTTGAATCGCAAGATGTTTTTCACGTAAAGGCGAGATAAGACTTCGGTGATGTGATCTTCTGGAAAAAACTGTTCCGTCGACAATGGTGAATACTGTTGTTTTGTGTCACCTTATGGGCCCACATACCTCAGAATTTGGCCCATTTACAAGAGAGTTATAACATCGTGTTAAGAACTTGTCGCAACTACAATGTTAGGATTTTTACATTTTAGCTACAACTGATTTGAGTCCATTGAGTTTGTGCAATATACTTCAATGTCACTGCCACAAATTATATTGTTATTGTCGCACCAAATAAGTTTGTGTGTTTCAACTTCAATGTCACTGTTGTGCTATGATAGATAATATCACGAGAGTAAAATAACATCACTCAAGGTATGTTATCTTCTTTCTAATCACTTTGGATATTATTTCATTTATGTTCTTGTTTCTGCACAACTGTTAATGATGGATAATATTGGGAGTGTTCTCCTTTCGGCGGGGGGCCCCTCAATCCTATTCACCATTGCCAACAGAACAATTTGTTCTGGAATATCTCATCACCGAAGTCCTATATCGCCTTAACGTGAAAACATCTTGCGATTCAAATGTGTGAGGAAGCCATGGAACACTCTCATCTTCAATCCAACCTTTTTAAAAAAAACACCTTAACAAGTCGTCAAAAAACCCACACCTCATACTCAAACCACCAACTTTTAAATACCTTATGAGAGGTGACAATACCATACATGTGTACCGTTTTCTCGAGAATCGTCGTATCATTTATTCTTGTGACAATTGCCTCGGTGGTTTGAATTCCAATAACTGTGAAGTGGTTGGTTTATGCAATGGATTGTTGCGCTTTCTTCTTAGTTTTCGTAATATGGAAAACTAAGAAGAAAGGACAACAATCCATTGCATGAACCAACTACTTCACAGTTATTGGAATTCAAACCACCACAACAATTGTCACGAGAATAAATGATACGACGATTCTCGAAGAAACAATGCACATGTATGGTATTGAAACTACTCATAAGCATTAGAGATGAGAGTGTTCCATGACTCGCTCACACATTTGAATCGCAAGATGTTTAACAGACCCAACAAACTTTTACAATTTTACTATTAGAGAATTAGACACATAAAATTTCCATTTGTGTTTAACAATGACTACTATACTTTCCTTGACTATTCTTAAAAATAAAATAAAACATGTTAAATAATCTCTATTGAAAGAAACATTATTGAACAATAAGCCGTTATCATTGAAATAGTAGAAAGAAGAAACCGATGTGATTCCAATCTTCCATTGTCCTTCCTTGACTACTCCCTCATCTCTTCTTCCCTCTTCACCAATGAAGTGCTTCCATTTCTCAAACGGATCATCCGAAAAACGAACTACAGAAGAAAACGAAGAAGGTTCAGGTTCAGCTTCAGCATCAAGCTCAAGAGGCTCACGCGTTTCATGGGCGCGTTCCTTAAGCTTAATGGACACGCGCCGCTCCGAATACGATTCCGATTCTAGAGACTTCTCCGACACTCTCGGCTTCCATGAGTTTCTCTCTCAACGCCGTGCTAATCATCTTCATCTGTTTTCATTCTCTGAACTCAAAATCGCTACTCGTGGATTCAATAGAGCGTTGTTAATTGGTGAAGGGGGTTTTGGTTCGGTTTATAGAGGAACCCTAGTTCATCATAATCATCACCGTTCTCAAATTGATGTTGCTATCAAACAGTTGAATCGTAATGGTCATCAGGCATGTTTAATTTTTTCACAAAATTGAGCTTTTCTAATGTAAAAATTGAATTTTTATGTGTTGTTGTAAAGGGTTTTTTTTGTGTTTGTGTTGAATTTCTAGTATTCAGGGGCATAAGGAGTGGATTAATGAAGTGAATTTATTGGGGGTGATTAAGCATCCTAATTTGGTGAGGTTAGTGGGTTATTGTGCTGAAGATGATGAAAGAGGGATTCAGAGGCTTTTGGTGTATGAGTTTATGTCTAATAAGAGTTTGGAAGATCATCTTTTGGTTCGTGTTCCTTCGTCCGTTCTTCCTTGGGTTACTAGATTAAGAATTGCTCAAGATGCCGCTCGTGGGTTGGCTTATCTTCATGAGGAAATGGATTTTCAGGTATAGTTGAACAAAATTGTATATTTGTGCTGTTAGATAATGTGATCAGCAATTGGTTTGGTTTTTTTTATGTCTATGTTCATTTATGTTTTTTGTGAGTGACATTGGTCCCTATGGTGCTTGTTGATAGAGTGGATGTTTTGGTGAATGTTTGCTTGGTGGTCTTTGATTGTGCTAAGTTATTTGTAAGTTAAAAGTGAATTTAAAGTGAGCTGATTTACCTTTCGAAGCTTTCATGAAAGATGATAGTGCAGAATTTTAGATAAGAATTATCAAAGTGAAGGTTAGCTTGCTGTAGGCCAAATAGAGGTTTGGGCAGAGAATCGTATTTTGAAATTGGTTTTAAGGTGAAGCCAAACAACACTCCGGAGTCCAGAGAAAAACCCCTTTTAAGAGGGCAAAGTTGTTTTTAGGTGTACCACCAAATGGACACCCAATCATGCTGAAAATCACTGACCAGGACTTGCATTTAATGGAATTTTAAACACTATATGTGAACTTTTAGTAAGTGAAGCAAACATTCAATCTGGGTGTTTTAACTTGTAAGTAACATCTGAGTTGAACTAGAAATGTAAAACAATTAACAAAAGCTCGTTCCTTGGCATTTTAAAATTGCTTTATAGAAAAGACCCCATGAAAATAACTTAATTCTTTTTAATGTTTATGTATGGTTTCTTCTTTGGATGTCTTGTTTATGCGTGATTTTAACTTTTTTAGTACTACATTTATGATTCCCATTCTATCTGGTGCAGCTAATATTTCGAGATTTTAAAACATCCAACATCTTGCTGGATGAGGACTTCAATGCAAAGCTTTCTGATTTCGGACTCGCTAGGCAAGGACCCGCAGAAGGCTTTGGCTATGTTTCTACAGCGGTAAGAAAATGTCTAAATTTTGTAGAAAGTTCATTATACTTTAACTTTTAAACATACATGGTAGAAATTTGACATTATTGCATGATAACATTAGATGATTACAATAACATATTGGGATTTGGGAAGCTTATCTGTAATAAATTACATATATTTTAAACCATATTCATTGCTTAAGGAGACTAATTCTTGAGTTCATAATGTTGGTCTAAACTTTGAACTCTGATCCTTAGATTGTAATCCGGATATTCTATTGATATGCGAAATGAATGACTTATTTCCTCTTCACAAAGGTTGTTGGCACCATAGGATATGCTGCACCAGAGTATGTTCATACCGGAAAGCTGACTGCTAAGAGTGACGTGTGGAGCTTTGGTGTAGTTCTTTATGAGCTTATCACTGGGAGGAGAGCCGTAGAAAGAAACCTACCAAAAAACGAACAAAAGCTTCTGGATTGGGTAAGACCTTATGTATCTGATCCAAAGAAGTTCCATCATATTGTCGATTCTCGACTTGAGGCACAGGATTGCCCCAAATCAGCTCATAAACTTGCAGTCCTGGCAAACAAGTGTCTCATGAAGCAGCCAAAGTCTCGCCCAAAAATGAGTGAGGTGGTTGAGATTCTTGGGAACATTATTGACGAGTCCGTTCCTATGGACAAATGCATTTCTGAGGCTGTTGCAGAAACAGGAGCAGCAAATGAAGTAAATTTATCTGTAGTGAATGCTGAACCTGAACCAGCTAAACAGGGGAATAATTATCTGAAGAAGGTTTTTGAATTCAGAGACAAGGTGAGTTTAAGAAATAAATCCATTGGAAGATTTGATTGGAAAAGTTGGGCTCCTGGGCTTGTAAGAACATGGTGATAAGTGATCTTCATTCATATCTTGGAAATCAAAATCTTCCTCTGCAATTGCCTACTCATCGACATGTTTGGTGATCACTTAGTTTCAGTCAGAGAGATCGGCATTGTTGGGCACTTGGTTAACATACCGATCATAGTAAATTTTGTATCAATTAATAATAATTCTGTGTACAGGATAATTTTTTAGCAAAGCTATATAATATTAAGTAATTTGACCTTCTTGATACCAATTTACTAACTACGAATTCAGTCAAGAGAAAGCATGGGTTAGGTATTGAATGAACTATGTGTATATATCGAACTATAATTCATTGAAAGGTTTGAATTGTAAGACCCCGGCATGACTTGTATGGAATTGAGTTATCATTCCAATTTCCAAGTCTTCTATGATTACGTGGTTTGTTTAACAATTAGCAATCACCTACTTTGCTAGTTATCAACAATAGCAGCCAATCAAGGACGGAGTCAAACTTGGATGATAGGGAACTAATATAGAATTAAAGTTCATTCAATAAATATATACGCATCAAAGTAAATAGTTTCATAAATTAGGAATTAGGAAACTATATACTCCTACTACATAGATTACAATAAAAATGAACTAACCAGATTAAACACACACAAGACTAAAAAGATCCAATTATCTATAGACATGCACTCCTAAGTATGAACAAGCAGAATGTCCAAGAGAAGTTTGGTTCTGAAAGCTATATTAAGATATGTACAATTTATTCGCTAACACGTATTCATGGTTTAAGATCACTGCGTTTGAGGACATTCAGCTTTGTTAACTTTCAAGGATGCTGTATCTTGCATTCTGCAATGTGCAATGTCATGCACAGGGAATAGACGCAGATCGTTGGGGATAAGTTGTGGATGTTCTAACACGGGCAACATCATCGGCACTTTTTCTACGCAAATGATTCCGATTGCATCCGCTTACATCTTGAACCTGCAACTGTTCCAAATTTGTAACAACCTCATCCATGTTTGGTCTCAACTTAGCTTCTACTGAAAGGCACCGTAGGGAGAGTATAGCAACCTTAAAAACATCTTCTAATTCGTATTGGCCTTCAAGGCGACTATCCAACACACGCAATATCTTATGCTTGTTCGATAGATAAGGCTTTGCCCATTCCACCAAATTGTGTTGTCTTGTTGGTCTATTCTTGTCAACAACTCTTCTCCCTGATAATATTTCCAGTAGAACAACTCCAAAACTATAGACATCACTCTTAGCAATGTGGTTACCTTCATTAACGATGGTTATTTTACTTAGTCACTAACCAAAATGATATTTAGTAGTCTATTCTGAAGTAAGTAAATGAATTCAAGAGACAAAACATAGTAGAAAAAGTCGAATAAAACATCAAATTTGATTTTGTCTAGTGGTCATAATAATACCTGTGGATAGGTATTCCGGAGCCGCATATCCGTAGGTTAGCTTGGTGGAGACATTACTTTTATCAACCAGAGACAAGTCATTTGCCAGGCCAAAATTAGAAAGTTTTGCATTATAATTCTGTATCAAGTAAACAAGGAAATTTTCAGACATCATACATAAATACATATTATATTCATGTGTGTATACAAAAAGACACATACGGAATCTAGCAAGACATTTGAAGTCTTGAAATCACGGTACATCGCTTTTGTTTGAGTACTGTGAAGAAATGCAAGGCCTTTGGCAGCACCAAGAGCAACCTTCAAACGTAGGCTCCAAGAAAGAGGTTGAAAATATGAGCCTCCTGTTGCATCATTATTGGTGTAATATTATTAGGCATGCCTTCTCAATTACAACAATGTGAGTAGATGAACCAGGAAAACTCACTGATGAACAAGTGATTCTCCAAGTTGCCACGAGGCATAAATTCATAGACAAGAAGGCTGTTGTCATCTTCAAGGCAATATCCAATCAATTTGATTAGATGAGGATGAGAAATCTGGCCTAAAGAGTTCACTTCAGCCTAAAATAGAAATGGAAAACATTAATTGATGTAACACTCAAAACAAACCCCTCTTAGCTTCCCAACCACCAATAAGATTAGCTTAACAGAGAAACATAAATAAGATTAAACATGTAAAAACATTCTCAAACATGTAACACAATAGTGTTATCAATTGTGGATCACGGA
This sequence comes from Medicago lupulina, assembly GCA_958299785.1. NCBI lineage: Eukaryota > Viridiplantae > Streptophyta > Magnoliopsida > Fabales > Fabaceae > Medicago > Medicago lupulina. Next base: position 27,611,457 of record OY283142.1, read on the forward strand.
AAATAATGGTTTGGTGAAATTCCGCTATGTTACAACACTACAACGCCACTATAGGCGCTATTTGACAATTTTGTACTAAATAGCTTATCGCAGAATAATGGTGATTTGTTCGTTCAATTTATGCTCTGCTATAGCTCCGCTATTTGACAACCCTGCAACACAGTCAGTGCTTGCTTGTTAATAAGATAAGTTAAACTTACAAACAATTCCTTGTGACCCTTGTAGCCATCCTGATAAATTCTTTTAACAGCAGCAGCAACACCTTTGCCAGGTTTGGCAGCAGATGATGAGTGTTCATCAAACCAACCCTTAAATACCTTATGTCCCAAGACATTGTCTACACGGAAATTTCTTGTTGCAACCTGAAGTTCAGTAGAAGTAAAGCTCTTCAAGTTTGTTAATTGCAAGATCTCATCCACACCCTGAGCAGTCTGAGGCACTGATACTGTTGGTACCTCAGTATTATTTGAGCTACTGAGATCACCAGAAACCTTGCTACATGGAATACTGAGATCTTCTGTATTGACATTCACACTCTTTGAACTTAACGCTGAAACTGAAATAATATGATCAATAAAACTAATATAAGCTAGATATTACATATTAGTATACCTATGTAATTAACATTGGCCAAGGTAGTTAACAAGATGATCTTAATGTTTAAGAATATGAATACCTGAATTAGTTGGGCCTTCAGCTTTGACTTGGCCGCCCAAACAAACTCCCATGGCAGAAACAATACTAATTCCCATGGCTTTGTTTCCTATAGATAACAAAAAAAGAAGAAGATAAGGTCAAGTCCAACATAAATTAACCAGATTGTGAATTTAAACTGTGAGAGGAAAAAATAAAGAGGAGTTTAAGAGAAATGACATGAAGAACCTGTTTGTAATGAAGTTCAAGGAAGGATATAGTGAAGAAAAACAGGAAGGATGAGAGGTGAAGAAGAGTGTTGATATGTAGAGAACTAATATGGGTGAGTTTTCTGTGGTGGCCCAAAGGGGCGATATCTATGAAGTGCTGACACAGACACAAAGTTGGCACTAACATGTACACACTAATAATAATTTAAGAAAATTGAAGTGATGAAATATAATCACATATGTCCATATTGAACATCAAAACGTGTTGGACACCAGACGCGCCTTTAATGTAAAGTGTCACTTCATGAACCAAAAGATATTATGTCAGAAGAAGAGTATAACAGTGTTAAAAAAGTTGAGCAACTTGACTAAAAGTTTGGATGTATTAGTAAAGACGCGTATGAAAGATGCAGGGGACGAAGGAAGGTGAGTATGGTGATTCATGCATTGTATGACATTTTGTAATAATAACATGGTGTAACAATAATGGACCCCATTTTTGTTGTGTTTGGATTGGACTGTCCCTTGGCTCGTGAATCTTGCCATTCTAAGATCCTAAGATCTTTTTGCAAAGTTTTATCGTCCATTGGATTTTAACGTCGACATCCCTACATTTGGTTTATGCTAGCTTCTCTTACTATAGATACAGTGATAAGCTTCCTTGACTTGTATGCAAGTGGAGCATAATTAGACCTTTTTTGGCCTTTAACATGATCATGACTTTCGCAAGTGATAGTGAACACGGTCCCCCTTTTTTTTATCCTCACTCCCAATCCATACACATGAATTTAATGTGTATCTAGACTTAAGTTCAAATCATTATCTTTATTTAATGTGTATCTAGACTTTAGTTCAAATCATACACATGAATTTATTTATTTACTTTTATAAATAATTTAGACGAGTTGGGTCAGAGAGCTCACTAGGTTAAGAAAGGCCTCAAGGCTCGGACGGAGAGCGCCGACAAATGTACTTTACATATTATCAACCAAGATGTACTAGATGTACTTACATGAGTTAAACTTACCAACAACTCCTTGTGACCTTTGAAGCCATCCTGATAAAGTTTGTTGACAGCAACAATAATGCATGTATAGAGAACTTCAATAACATTGAAGAAAAGTGAATTGGCATTGAGAAAAATCAAATTGAGTTACGACAGTAGTACAAGTACTTGTATATATACAAGTTATGGAACTGAAGTAGAAAGAGAAAATCTTAACTAACTCTAACTGTCAGTAAGGTAGTTCTAACTAACTGTAGTTAAGTTTAACCACTAGTTAGAACTATGCTAAGAACTAAGTGTCTAATAGCATGTGCCAGGTTTGACAGCAGAAGGTGAGTGTTCATCAATCCAACCCTTGAAAACATTATCTCCTAGGACACTGTCTACACGAAAATTTCTAGTTGCAGCCTAAAGTTATGTAGAAGTAGAGCTCTTTGGACGGTTGCAAGATCTACACAGAAAATCAATAAATCATGTATTAGTAAAGACGTGACTAAAAGTGTGGGAAAGTAGTTCAACTTTTCTAGTTTACACTTTTAGTCAAGTCGAGTTTTGAAAACTAAATATCATTTTAAGAAGATCCCTTATCGACATAAAAGGAACATTCATCAGCCAATACAGCAAAAATAAAAGATTTAATCAAACTTAATATCAACTAAGTAGCCTACTTTCTTTGGTACAATGAATGACAAGTATTCGGTACAAAAGTGGCCATTAAAAGCCTAATCTTAGTTTATAACAAATTTGTTTAATAAAAAGCAAAAAATGTGCATGGACACTGCTCACAAGTCACAAAACACAAATAAAAGAACGTAAATGATAGAGTGGAAAATAAAATATCTTATGACAAGAGGCTTACAAACCATTTATCCTATTCCCCCCCTTCTTTTTATCATAGTAGGCTCTGCGTCTGTATCAATGCATCTTAATAGTGGTGTGGTCGCTCAAATGGTAGAGTATATTTGGACATTTCTGCTACACAACCCATACAGCACAACTACTTTAATTTAATACTCCCTCCGTCCCGCGTCCGAAGAAAAGTATAATGATATTCCAAAAGTTGAACAACTTGACTTGACTAAAAGTGTAAACTAGAAAAGTTTGGATGTAGTAGTAAAGACGTGTGGGAAAGATGTAGGGGATGAAGGAAGGTGAGTATGGTGATTCATTGTATTGTACGACATGTTATGGGAATGGCAGCATGGTATAACTGTAATGGACCCCCTTTTTGTTTTTTTTGGATTGGACTGTCCCACCACGGCTCATGAATTTTTCCATTCAGAAGTTACAAAGTGGAAAGGAAACCACTTTCTAGTCAAAACTTTATCCTCCGTTAGATACTGGCAAGTGGTAAGCTTCCATGACTTGTCCTTAGGTGAGTCATAAAGAAACGGGGACAGTAAGTTGTGATGATGTTAAAGAAAACGCGTGCTATTTGCTAAACTATTAATAGGGAAATATTAACGCGTGTTCCCGAGACACTATTTAAGATTTTTAAATAGTAAATTTTTATGAGTATTATAAACTTCATGGCAATATAATTTGCTGAAAGAAACTCGAAAACCCTCGAGGCTCATAGAACACATGCACCACGAGGTCTTCACTAGTAGTAAGATTCAAACTCCACCATTGTAAAATCTGAGTTGAATTTAGTCCTTACCAACTAAATCAACCTGAATAACAAAAATACAAACTAACTTGTCGGTCCAAGTGCTAAATACCTTAATTTCTTCAATGAAGTTCTAAATTAGGGTATTTGAATAGAAGTGTTAAAAGAGCAGTCTCTTTTAAGTGGGTTCATTTTACTACTTGTATATTTTTCTCAGGCAGTTTGCCACTCCATTGTCCTCCTCAGCTTAGTCATGTTTTGATTGCGGATGCTATAGGCGTCACTCGTCCGCGTCTGTAGTTTGTTTTTCTTTGGAGTCCTAATTTCTTGTATTTTCATTCTCATCAATTTTTTTTAGCAATAACCAAAAGGCAAGCTTCACAATTATGGCAGGGGTTCCAAACTACGGTTCATATATAAAATATTAGGAGACAACATATCAAAATTTGATTACAATAAAATTGAGCTAACAAGATAAACATACAAATACAATAGCAATGCCAGCTATTTGAGCTGTTACATAAGCCAAAATAATCCAATTATTCATAGACATAAGCACTATCAACAAGCAGAACGTCCAACAAAGTTAAGTTCTCAAACATTCGCTATAGTAAGATATGTACAATTTATGAAGTAACACAAATGTTTATGGCATGGAATCACCTCATGCAGGGAGATTCAGTTTTGTCAACTTTCAAGGATAGTGTATTTGCAGTGTGCAATGTCATGTAGAGAACATAGAAACCGAGCGTTGTGGATAAGCTGTCATTGTTCTGGCATGGGTAACGTAATCAGCACTTCTTCTACGCGAACGGTTCTGATTGCAGCCGTTTACATCTTGAACCTGCAACTTCTCCAAATCCGTAACAACCTCATCCATGTTTGGTCTCAACTTGGCTTCTATTGAAAGGCATCTTAGGGATAGTGTAGCAACTTTATATGCATCTTCTAATTCATACTGGCCTTCAAGACGGCTATCCAACACGCGCAAAATTTTACGCTTGTTGGATAGATAAGGCTTAGCCCATTCCACCAAATTGTGTTGACTTGGTGGTCTATTCTTGTCAACAACTCTCCTCCCTGATAATATTTCCAATAGCACAACTCCAAAACTATATACATCACTTTTAGCAGTGTGATTCCCTTTATCAACAAATCAGTTTATATTAGTCACTAACCAAAATGATGTAATTGATTCTTGAGCAAGTTAATGAACTCAACAGATAAAAGATACTAAAAAAGTTGAATAAACAACGGAAAATCATATACAGAAAGACATAAAATCTGTCTAGTAGTTATTATACCGGAGGTGAGGTATTCTGAAGCTGCGTATCCGTAAGTTAGCTTGGTGGAAACATGACTTTTATCAACCGTGGACCCGCCCTTTGACAGCCCAAAATTAGAAAGTTTTGCATTATAATTCTGTGATCAAACCAGCAAGGAAATTTTCAGATATGATACATAAATAAATATAATATTAATGTGTTTTTGTGTGTAGAATAGGACACATACTGAATCTAGCAAGACATTTGAGGTATTGAAATCGCGATATCTCCCTTTTGTTTCAGCGTTGCGAAGAAATGTAAGGCCTTTAGCAGCACCAAGAGCAACCTTCAAACGTAGGCTCCAAGAAAGAGGTTGAAAATATGAGCCTCCTGTTACATCATCATTAATGGTAATGTTACTAGGCATGCCTTCTCCAGTACAAGTACAACAGTGTGAAAAGATGAACTGGGAAGTACTCACTGATGAACAAGTGATTCTCCAAGCTGCCACGTGGCATAAATTCATAGACCAGAAGGCTGTTTTCATCTTCAAGGCAATAACCAATTAATTTCACTAGATGAGGATGTGATAGCTGGCCCAGATAATTGACTTCAGCCTAAAATAGAAATGGATGAAACTATTAGATATAACACTTAAAAGAAGTCCCTCTTTTTTCCTGTGTTTGGATTTTAATGAAATCATGGTCACACCACACGGCTGCATAGAAGCTTCATTTTGCAGCTTCATGAAATTCACGGTCAACATACATTGAGACACGAAATTTGCTAACCCAATGTGAATCCAAACACAGTCTTGTTTCCGAACCACTAATGAAATTAGCTTAGTTAAGAAATATGGAAAAGATTAAACTTGTAAAATATTCTCAAACATGTAATAATGATCGCATACTGCAGAGAATAGCGGTTTAGTCAAATTTTGGTACACTAAATGTATTAGCGCCACTTTGTACTAAATACTGTATTACATAATAATAGTGTTTATTGAAATTCAGCGCCGCTATAGCATCTATTTGACAACACCGCAACAGTTACACTATTTTCTTCTTAGTTATAAAAGTTAAACTTACCATGAACTCGCTGTGACCTTTGAAACAATTTTGATTAAGTCTTTTGACAGCAACAGCAATGCCTGTGCCAGGTTTGGCAGCAGAAGGCGAATGTTCATCAATCCAACCCTTAAAAACTGATCCAAAATCACCATCTCCTAACACACTGTCTACACGAAAATTTCTAGTTGCAACCTGAAGTTCTGTCAAAGTGAAGCTCTTCAAATTGGACGATTGCAATATCTCCCCTACACGCGGAAGAGTCTGTGGCACCGATACCGAAGCTGCTGATACCTCACTACTTGATTTAATGATATCATGAGAAACCTTGCAACATGGGATACTGTTATCTTCTGTATTGACAATCACACCCTTTGAACTTAACCCTGAAACTGACATGATATGATCAACAAAACAAAGCTTACACAAACTACATATTACGTATTAGTATACTAGTACTACACGTATGCAATTAACATCGACCATGGTAATTAACAAGTTGATCTTAATGTTTAAGAATATGAATACCTGAATTAATCGGGCTTTCAGCTTTGACCTTGCCGCCTAAACACACTCCCATGGCTGAAAAAATACTAATTCCCATAACTTTGTTGCCTATAGATAACAACAACAAAGCAGAGAAGGTCAACTACAAAAGAAATGACTCATGATTGTGAATTGAAACTGAGAAAAGAAAAAGAAAGAAGGAATTAAGAAAAGGAAAGATGGAGGAAGGAATTAAGATCAATGAAGCACTAACACAAACACGAAATAACACAAATGCGTGTACACACATAAAAAAAATTAAGAAAACGGAAGTGATTGAATTGAATGTAATTACGTATGTGAGTGTAGTATTGGTTTAGACATTAACACGTTCAAACACTTGACATGCCATTATTGCGAAAAGTGTCGCTATATATAACAAAGATAGAGTGTCATAAAAAGAGTATAGCAATATTCAAAAAGTTGAGCAACTTGACTAAAAGCTTAAACCATAAAAAGTTTGGATAGATTAGTAAAGACATATGGGAAAGATGCTGAGGGCGAAGGAAAGTGAGTATGGTGATTCATGCATGTAACATCACATTCATTGTAATTGTATTGTATGACATGTTATGGGAACAGAAGCATGGTGTAACTGTAATGGACCCCCTATTTGTTTTGTTTGGAAAGGAAATTCTTTTCTACAAACTCCTTAATATGGTTTGCAAAACTTTCTCGTCCACTGGATTTTCTTGTTGGCATCCCTACATTTGTTTTTAGCTAGTTTCTCTCACCATAGACATGGGACCTGTAGCAAGTACTAAGTAGGCATTCCGATCTCAAATCAATGGTTGAAATCTTGTAAATTCAATTTTCTAATCATGTAATTTGAATCGTCTAATCTTAAATCAATCACTGAGATTTCTAATGTGTGAAACTGCGTGATAATTTTTATGTAGCATGGGTCCCTCTAGCAAGTCGGGATCAGGTTTGAAGGCAGTCACAAATCCATTAAACAAACTTGTGACGATTTGATCGATTGGATAACATTCTTAAACAAAATGCAAAATTTCTTTAAATTTGAACCGTCCAATCTTAATGAGTTGATTTAAATGTGCTGAGTGTATGTAACAATGATTGCATCTAATCTAAATTCAACAAGTGGGAAGCTTCCATGACATATGACATGTATGCATTTTGACCATATAATTGGACACTTTTGGCCTTATCCACTAGACCACTGGTCTTTAACAAGATGACCATTTACTCAAGAGATGGTCAAGGTCCCCGTTTGTCTTATCCTAACTCCCAATATAATGAATGTGCTTCATGAAAATTGATAACAATTATTATCTTCATTTCATGTCTATCTGGAATTTAGATAAAATTATACACATCTGAACAACACAAACCTCGTGGCAAATATAATATGCTTCAAAAAAATTTGTAACAAATATTATCTTCTTTTCATGTATGTTAAATTAGGAAACTACACAACAAATACATTATAAAATAATTGAGTTAACCAGATAAATCGACAAAAGCAAGTTATTTGGTTGTTACAAACACCAAATAATACAATTATTTCTCAAAGATTAGCTATAGTAAGATATACAATATTTTCAGTAACACAAATGTTTATGGCATGGAATCACCTCATGTGGGGACATTGCTCATTACAATCTATTTGCAATGAGCAATGTCATGTACAGAACACAGGAGCAGAACGTTGTGGATTTACTGTGACTGTTCTAACACGGGTAACACCATCAGCACTTCTTCTATGCAGACGATTCTGGTTGCTTCCATTTACACGAGGAACCTGTAACTGCTCCAAATTTGTAACAACCTCATCCATGTTTGGTCTAAACTTGGCTTCTATTGAAAGGCACCGTATGGAAAGTATGGCAAGCTTATTGGCGTCTTCTATTTCATATTGGCCTTCAAGGCGGTTATCCAACACGCGCAAAATCTTATGCTTGTTGGATAGACAAGGCTTAGCCCATTCCACCAAATTGTGTTGTTTTAGTGGTCTATTCTTGTCAACAATTCTCCTACCTGATAGTATTTCCAACAGGACAACTCCGAAACTATAGACATCACTCTTAGAAGTGTGATTACCTTCATAAACAAATTATTTTATTTTAGTCAATACCAAAACATACTAAGAAATTGAATAAATGAGCAAAGTTATAACAGAAAAACATGAAATTTGATTATAATCCGGTCGTTAAATATTATAGACGTCAAAATTGGATAAAAAAACTCATTTTTTCATTTATAATTTTTTACGATTATTTGATTTTATCTAATGGTTATAATACCAGTGGCTAGGTATTCTGGAGCTGCATATCCGTAGATTTTCCCGGTGGAGACACAACTTCTATCACCCGTGGACCCATCCTTTTCCAGCCCAAGATTGGAGAGTTTTGCATTATAATTCTGTCATCAAATCAGCAAGGAAATTTTCAAACATGTTACCTAAATAACCTATTCATGTGGTTGTACAAAAGGACACATACTGAATCTAGAAAGATATTTGAAGTCTTGAAGTTTCGGTAAATCGATTTTGTTTCGGCACTGTGAAGGAATGCAAAGCCTTTGGCAGCACCAAGAGCAACCTTCAAACGTAGGCTCCAAGAAAGAGGTTGAAAATATGAGCCTCCTGCGTTACAACATTATTATTGGTAATGTTATGCATGCGTTCTCAAGAATAACAATGTGAAATGATGAACTTGGAAGAACTTACTGATGAACAAGTGATTCTCCAAGATGCCACGTGGCATAAACTCATAGACCAAAAGGCTGTTTTCATCTTCAAGACAATAACCAATCAATTTCAGTAGATGAGGATGTGAAAGCTGGCCCAGATAATTGACTTCAGCCTAAGATAGAAATGGCAAACACTATTAAATGCATCACTCAAAACAAATCCCTCTTAATTAGCATGTACTTGGATTTTAATGAAATCATGGTTACACCGCGAGGCTGACTAAAAGCTTCACTTTGCAGCTTCATGAGATTCATGTAAACTACATTAGGACGTCAGATTTGCTGACCAATGCGGATCCAAACACAGGCTTAGTTTCCTAACCTCTAATAAAATTAGCTTAGTAAAGAAACAATTGGTAAAAGTATTCTCCAAAAAGTACTAGTCATTAAACATGCAACACAGAAAATAGTGGTTCGGTCAAGTTTTGCTATGCTAAATATTATAGCGCCACTTTGTAATAAATAGCGTATTGCAGAATAATAGCGATTTGTTCAAATTCAACTAAGCTATAGCGCCACTATAGCCGCTATTTGACAATATCGTGATAGTGACATTGTTTGCTTGTTAATTATGCATGAGTCGAACTTACCATCAACTCGTTGTGACCTTTGACACCATCTTGATTAAGTCTTTTTACAGTAACAGCAATGCCTGTGCCAAGTTTGGCAGCAGAAGGCGAGTGTTCATCAATCCAACCCTTAAAAACTGATCCAAAATCACCATCTCCCAACACACTGTCTACACGAAAATTTCTAGTTGCAGCCTGAAGTTCTGTCAAAGTAAAACTCTTCAAATTGGATGATTGTAAGATCTCCCCCTCACATGGGAGAGTCCGTGGCACCGAAGCTGCTGATACCTCACTACTTGAGCTAATGAGATCATCAGAAAGCTTACAACATGGGATATTGTGATCTTCTGTATTGACTATCACACCCTTTGAACTTAACCCTGAAATTGAAATGATATGATCAATAAAACTAAACTTACATAAACTACATATTTACATGCTGATCTTAATGTTAAGAATATGAATACCTGAATTATTTGGGCCTTCAGCTTTGACTTGGCCTCCTAAACAAACTCCCATGGCTGAAACAATACTAATTCCCATAGCTTTGTTGCCTATAAATCACAAAAACAAAGCAAAGGTGATATCCAACATAAATGAACCATGATTACAAATGGAAACTGAGAAAGGAAAAAAGAAATATGTTGGAAGGAAAGTGACATGAAGAACCTGTTTGTGATGAAGTTCAAGGAAGGATATAGACAAGAAAAAAACAAAAACAAGGAGGAGAGGTGATATAGGTTGTTGATATCTAACATGGGTGAGTGTACTTTGGTTGCCCTCAAGTGCAAGATCTATGAAGCACCGCCATGAAACAAGGACAATAATTTAAGAATATGTAATGGAATAATCACATATGTTAGTTTAGTACTAATGTCTTTAAAAGTCGTATCTGATAAAAGATGGACCGAATATGTATACATGCAACAAGAGTCTTGAATACCAAGTCGTTAATGTAACCAAATCATTGCCAACTTATAAAAGTGTTCCAGAGGTCCGCATTTTCCTAACAATTCATTTATCGTGTAATTTGAACCCTTCAAGGGGTAAGCTTTCCATTACTTGTCTACAAGTTGAGCAAAACTGGACCTTTGTTCTTATTCATTGGCCTCCCAATCCTATAATCACCGATCTAATTTGAATATTTGCTAAATTATCTAATAATATACTATTAATTAACCTCGTGATATTTGTATGCCCATTAATTTTTGGAATGTTATAAATATTAATAGTGGATGTCCAGATAGCAAATTGGTTAATGGGCCATACCACTAGGTTGTTGGGCTTAGTTCATATGCTACTCTATTTCCCTATAAATAGAGCTCAGGTTTCTGCTCTCCACCCTGCACAATTTACTCGCGCCCTGCAGTCATGCCAATTTTGCCACTGCGCACCTTAAGTAACGCCATGCTACTTAACTAACGCTGCACACCTTAACTAGCGCGGCGCAAGTTAAGTAACGTAGTGTTACTATTTTCGTACAAAGCCCATCAGTCCAAACTCCAAGCACCATTTTCATTCCCTCCACCTTCAAAAACCCAAAAAGTGCGATTTTTTGGGTCAAAACTCTCATCCCAAATCGTCAGGAAGCAAGTTTCTACGCTCATCAAGCACCAAATATCAGGTATTGTATCATCAAAACTCATCTCATTTTGCTTGTTTTTGTGGTAGGTTCGTCTGGTTTTCGTAGGCACTAAGGCTAGGCGCGCTAGTTAAGTTGCGCAAGTAGTAAGGGTGCGCGCCTTAAGTGGCGTAAGAGTTAATGAGGGTGCGCGCCTTAAGTGGCGCAAGGGTTACTGAGGGTGCGCGCCTTAAGTTACGCCCCGGTGCACAATTCCGAATTTTTTGCCACTTTTGTTCTTGGTTAGCTTGTTCCACAAGTAATTTTTTTTTCCTTTGTTTTTTTTATTCAATAGATATATAGGGAGATGGTTGACAATATCGCGGATGATGACGTCGAACCAAAACCGGCCAAAAATGAAGGTTCCGGTGAAGGTTCCAGCGATGTCAAACCAATTGTTAATTTGAAACCGTTTAAAGTCCAAATTCCAATGCAAGCTCGAATTGGTAAAATTGTAGAACTTAAATCGGTACCTATCGGTGTTATTTGTAAAGCTCGCGACACCGCCTCATTTTTTACAACAAATGCAAGATGGAGAGAGCGAGAAGAGTTACTTACTTGGGTTCGTGGACAAGGGGTAAAGGTCGGATTTGGTATTTGCATAGATAAATCCGTTTTAAAAAGGTCGTACTTGACGATGCAATGTGAAAGGAGTGGGATATACAAGCCACCTAAGACAAGGAAGAAACCGAACCTTGAAAGCATCGGCTCAAGGAAATGTAATTGTCCGTTTAGGTTGAAAGGTTTCTTTGATAAAGATACAAATGATTGGTGGCTTGGAATGCTTTGTGGAATGCACAACCATGACTTGGAGGAGGAGGAGGGAAAGTTACAAGGACACCTAATTGCGAGTAGACTTAGTGCGGAGGAGAAGAAAAAAGTTATTGGAATGACAAAGAGCTTGGCGGTGCCTCGGAATATTCTCACCAATTTGAAGGAAAATAACAACGAAAGTGTGACAACAATCAAGCAAGTGTACAATGTGCAAACAAGATGGCGCAAGGGGGAAAGAGGTGACATGACGGAGTTGCAATTCTTGATTTCGAAGTTGGTGGAGCATAAATACGTCTATTACACAAGATGCAATAGTGAGGAAACCACTCTTGAAGACATCTTTTTTGCTCATCCGGATTCAATTAAATTGCTCAACACCTTTCCGACCGTTTTAGTCATGGACTCCACATACAAAACCAACAACCACCGAATGCCGTTGTTTGAGATATATCCTCATTGGAAAAGGTTGTGTGTAGATTGATGATGATTTTTCCATGGTGGAGGAGTGAAATGGCATTCAAGAACTTCTCAAGAAAAGCCCTTACAATATGAAACTCTACATCAAAGAGATGATGCGTCAAATAGCATTTTCGAAAACCACAATTTTGTCTCCGCCTTCGACAAAGACGGTAACCAAGGGAGCACCTAAAAGGAAGAGGACTACACCCAAAGTGTCATCCTCGGGACGAATCCCCTCTAGGTGGGAGACCATTGATTCTCAAAATCCGGATAGTCAACCTTCACAACCAAAGAGGTCACTTCCAAAGAGGAAAGATGCACGCCTTGGCACTTACTCCGGCTCACAAGCTTCACCGTCTACTTCAAAACCGTTTCGGAATATCCCATACATTTCACAAATTCCAAACTTCATGAGACCTTTTGTTGAAGACATTGTGAATGTTAAAGGGGATGGTTATTGTGGATTCCGGGTGATAGCTAGGCACTTGGGGAAGGATGAGGAAGATCATGTTTTGGTTTGGTATGCACTTATTAATGAGTTGAAAAATCACAAGAGTGACTACATGCCGATATATGACACGGAGGAGCGTTATAACAAAATCTTGAATGGTTTACACCCTCCAAAACGTACAATTGGTGTTGTGCCGGTAGATAAGTGGACGACCACTCCGGATATGGGTCACATTGTTGTTTCTTGCTACAAAAGACCCGTTGTTCTATTGACTTTGCCCGAAACAACGGGTGGTGTATGTGAGACATATTTCCCAATCCGAAGTGCTCCTCCACTTAATCCACATTCCAACATCATGTGTATTTGCTTAATTCCAGACCACTATCTTCATGTGATTTTGAAGGAAGGTTATCTGTTACCATCGAGTTGCACGGAGTGGATGAACAACAAGATTGGTGAGGCGGAGAATTGGCATTTTGCGTTTTTGGATAGACAAAACGCTTACAATGAACTCATGTCCAAGGAGCCGAAGGCGCCAAAGAAACCAACAAATGAGCACAATCCAATTGTTTGTGATGATACTCCCACCCCGCAAAAAAAGTTGAATGGACGGAAGACATGGAAGAAGACGACAATTTAGGAATGTCACTAGACATCTTAGATAGGTTATTATAGGTTAGGACAGTTATAGATCGGTCGGTGTTCGTCCTATTTTTTGGTGGTATTACACCCCGACGTATTTTTTGGTGGCCGGTTATGTAATTTGGATATTTGTCACCAATATGTAACTAATATTATATATATATATATATATATTAAATGAAATGAAATGAAATATTTTTTTGGTGGCCGGTTATGTCACCAATTATTGCTCGCATTACTTACTTTGTTAATAATTATTCAACTACTTATTTTATATCATTTCTCTCATATTTGTTTTTCATTATATTTTTGTGAAGTTTGTGAGGTGAAACATGTCTGAAGATGCACAAACTCCGGTTAAACTTGAAATCCGTTATGTAGATGTGAAAAAGAGGGCTTGGTTCACTGTAAACCTCATCGACAAGTTGGATGAGTTGAAGACAAAGCTTGATGACTTCTTTATCTATATTGGTTCAAATCATAGAACACGTGATGTGATAGTAAATGTGTTAGGCCTGACTTGGGGGAGGATAAGGAAGAGGACTTCTGGAAGACCGTGTATCATCCACAACTCCTCAAAGACGATAGCGACGTTGATTTCATGTTTAGCGTAATGGTTGAGAATAATACTTTGTATCTTTTTGTCCGATCCGTTGAAGTGTAATCCTTATTTAAGTGTAATAGTGTAATGTTTGACCGTTTATGTGAGATTATGTAATTTTATAAATTTATGGACAAATTTGTGTTATTTGGACAAATTTTTTCTAGGTTTTTTTCTAGGTTTTTTATGACATTTTGAAGGATTTGATTGTAATCCTATAACATTTGCCCTTTTATGACAATATTCGTTAATTTTTCCCGTTGTTTTATTCTGCTACTTTTGATTGATTGAATGAATGTTTGAATAAATGATGAAAAATGCATGCTTGAATGAATGTATGAAAGAAGAATTGAAAAATCAGGGAAAATAGAGGTTCTGCCTTGTTTGTGCCGTAAGCACAGAATGTGCGCCACTTAACTGGCGCATGTGCTAAATGTTGCGCCAGTTAACGCGCGCAGTGTTTTAGCACTTGTGCCAGTTAAGTAGCGCAACGTGCGTTAACTAGCGCAATATTTAGCACTTGCGCCAGTAGCGCAGGGGCATTTTCGGCATGGCTGCAGGGTGCGAGCAAATTTTGCAGGGTGGAGAGCAGAATTCTAGAGCTCTTTGTAACATTCAGTAGTACATCAGTGAATAAGAATATTTCTCCTTATTCTCTCTTCTTCTCCTTCTCTCTATTACTTTCTCTATTTAGTTATATTCATAACACGTTATCAGCACGCTCTAATCAATTAAAAAAAAGGTATATAAATCTTCCCAATCTAATATAATATAAGTTATACTTTTGTATCAATGATTATAGGTTACTGTTATAATTCCACCAAATGGAATAAGTACCTTATAGATACACATAATTGTTGTTATGCAAATTATAGTCTTTAATCATTTATTTTATTTCATCATTCATGCATCCCTGAAGGACTGCTTAAAAAGAAATAAAGAGACTCAATGAATTTCTGAAGAATTCATGCATCCCTGAAGGACTGCTTAAAAGGAAATAAAGACACTCAATGAATTCCTGAAGAATTCAATACTATTGCATCCATGAAGGAGTGCACAAACATAATTTTCTTAATGAATTCTCGAAGAATTCAACACTAGTATTAATGCATCCTTGAAGGATTGCACAAACAAAATTTATTAATTTCCGATGAATTCAACAGTCAAACATCTCTGATGGATTGCACAAATGATTTATCAAATTTAGTATGTAGTTCTTGTCGAACTCAAGAATTTAATAAGTATATATCCCTGAAGGATTGTAAAAGTACTACAATGTTCATTTTTAATAGTTGTATTTTAATTTCGTGATGCATAATATTTGAACATACATGAATGCTACCATTTTAATAACACAAGTACATATAACAAACAACACGTGAGTCCAACATATTATTTTTTATAGATAGTTTACATAACTATTGTGAAATTTATGCCCCCTGTGGAAGACACTGTTCTGTAGGCTTGTGAATAAAAAATAAAATAAAATAATCTCTTTTCAATTTTTCTTTCTTTAATATCTACCAAATATCGAAAGGGTCATGCATTCACAGTGTAGCACAGATCGAGTAATTTTTCATAATTATAACACATAACGAGGATTCTCTTAAGACTGGATAGTCATAATATTAGACACGTAATAAGAGATATTCGTAATACTTGGAGCTTACAAAATGAGGAACCTTTAAGACTGGAGATGTTGTTACAACAGATAAAGATGGATATTACATCTAGGACGTAGGCAAATCTTTTCAATCAATTTTTTTTCTCTTTTCGAAACATTGCAAAAAACGAAAAATCACGAAACAAATTACGTCTTTATATTTTATAATAGTGGTGCTCCTTATGAATGATTTATTAGTTATGTCTTGATTAATTTCACAAAAACATGATCAATTTGCTTAATTTTCTTATCTATTAATTTTTTTACTCCTTATATTGATTAATCTTATAATTTGATGATAGTAAGAATGTCAAATCTCTCAAAACTCCACTTTGAGGCCCTTAACATTTCTGGAAACAACTATTTGACTTGGGTCGTAGATGCTGAAATGTACTTAGCTGTTAAAGGAAATGGAGATGCTATAAAAGAAGGAAATATGGCATCCGAGCAACAAAAAGCAAAAGCATTGATATTCCTTCGTCACCATATTAATGAAGCACTTAAGAATGAATACCTCACTGTGAAAGATCCACTTGTGCTCTGGAATAAATTGAAAGAAAGATATGAGCACTTGAAAGCCATTATCCTCCCAAAAGCTAGGTATGATTGGATGCACTTGCGCTTACAGGATTTTAAATCTATAACTGATTATAATTCTGAAGTATACAAAATTACTTCTCAATTAGAATTATGTGGTGAAAAGGTAACAGATGAAGATCTGTTAGAAAAAACATTCTCAACTTTTTGTGCATCCAACATGCTCCTGCAGCAGCAATACCGTGAAAAAGGGTTTCAAAAATACTCTGAATTAATTTCTTGTCTTCTAGTTGTTGAACAAAACAATGAGCTTTTGATGAAAAATCATGAAGCTCGCCCTGCTGGTGTAGCTCCATTCCCTGAAGTGAATGCATCACAACACAACCATTTTGGAAAAGCTCGTGGTCGCGGTCTTGGTCGTGGCAATGTTCATCGTCGTGGTCATGCCCATAATTATAATGAAAATTTCAAAAATTCTTCTTTTCACCAGAAGTGGGAAAATAATGAAAAGAATGAAGGAAAAGGTGGACAAAGTGGCAAAGCTAGTGAGAGTATATGATATCGATGTGGAGGCAAAGGTCATTGGTCTCGTACCTGTCGTACACCAAAGCATCTTGTTGACCTTTATCAACAATCAATCAAAAACAATGAGAAAAGAGTTGAAACTAATTATGGTGATTGTGATGAATATGATGGTTATGGCGACATGGATCCTACTCATTTAGATATTGGTGATTTCTTTGAGGATCCAAATGGAAAAATTGATCACCTTATTGGAGATGAAACCGTCAAGAAATAATTTTGTTTGCTTTCATAATAATAATAAAGTCTTATGTTTATTAGTCTTTATGATAATAATTTTATTTCTTTGTTGTTTAAATAACTACTTATCATGGTGATCTCTTTAAGTTCATTCTTATTCTTGTTGTTTATCTATTCTTATTTTTATTCGAGAAAGTACGTGTCAAAGATGAATAAAGGTTCTACAATATTCAGTTTGATTTGGATATAATTTTGTTTTTGATCACTATTGATTCAAATGGATTAGAATAAATAAAAACATATATTACTGTAAATCAGAAGTTTACATATTATATTAAGTTTTTCATTGGCAAGACCGGTAGGGTTATCCCGGATCTATTATGATGCGAAAATAGTAAACATTTTATATGGACTTTTATTAAAGAACCTAAAGATTCTTTAAACCAAAAAATATTTGTTATTGGTTCGCAAAGAAAGTTGACAATTTGATATAACTTATATAAGGTGATATTGTAAATCAATATATCGATCATGTGATCACTTAGATATTTTATGACTTCGTAGATGCATCAACTATATGATCACATGTATGTTTGTTGTCAACTCACAACTAGAAGTTTGTGTAATTGTTTTGTTTTATGAGTTATTCATAAAGCATTTGATAAGTATCAATTATCAATGGAAATTGATATTAAACAACTTGTAGCATATGCTCGTAAAATGGACTTGAAGATCCGTTCTTTAGACGTCTAAAGTTAATGGTATGATTGATACTTATGAGACCATACCTTCGAAACTCTACTTTGGGAGTTAACAATCATGTATGTTGATGTATTGATTCGCATCAAGCCAACAAGTTACCATAAGTAAGTCCTCCCCTAAATTTACATTTTGGTTAAGAACTTAATATTTTTCATCTAAGTAAATTTTTGGATGTGTTGTGTCTATCACAGTTGCTCCAATATAATGCACTTAGATATATCTTGATAGAATATTGGGAAAATCTAATTCATATGAATCTTCATCTATCATAAATTGTATTGAGCCAACTTGTTTACAGCCTAGTAGGCTGATTAGTTTTCCCAATACTAGGGGGAGATGATAAGCGGCTGCAAATATGAACCTGAAGTTCAATTGAAGCATTTGAAAGGAAATATTATTGTCTCATCTTGATCCTCAAGAAATAACTCATTTGCAAAGTTAAAGCAAATAAAATAGATGTTGCTAATGCTCCAAATGAAATAGATGTCCCTGTCGGATTATTGCAAATGAGTCCCAACCACGCATGAAGCGTGGTAGATCAATCGGTTCCACATATAAAAATCCTCAAACAAGAAATGAGCTAAAAGGAAAGATAACCCAAATGAGGATGTGTAAACTCTAAAAGAGTTACATTACATAATTGATTTTAAGTTCCAGAAGAACTGACCAAGTACCTAAGATGTATGAAAAATAAAAAGATCTCGATAAATTATGTCATGAATGAAAGGAATGGAACCAAAATGAAAGTCAACGTTGATGATGTTTTTGAAAATAACATAGCACTATATGTGATTGGTGGAAATGAGGATCATGAATTAAAAGGTTATAGAAAAAGAAAATATCTGCAGATTGAAAGAGACAATTCTGTGAAATCAAACTCGCTTTGTAAAGCTAAATTTTTTGGACTTGTAGTCAGCACACTTGATGATGTAAAGTTAATTAGATATATACAAATTTTCGCGCGAAAGAGAATTATATTGTTAAAATACATATGTATAGAGTTTGATATGTTCACCGGAAGTGAGATGATATATGTCTAATGTTTATGTTTAAGAGACATATTTACCTGAAGTGAATTTAAGAACTTTTTCTTGCTTGATTAAGTTTAGCATCACATGAAAGGCTCAATTTATATGAAAGATGTGTTGCAATATAGTTGTATGACTCACGTGATAGTGATAAGTATATGAAACTCTTTGAAAGAGTTTGAAGAAATGACATAATATGTCCATTTTAATGTATTTTGTTAATTATATGTATTGTGGTATTTTGTTTCTTTTGTCAATATTAGGAAATACAGATATCAGAACAAAGTGAAGCATACATTTTGTACCTTAGAGAAACAACATAATCAAGGAATTAGAGAATGTTATCTCAACAACTTAATATGAAGATAATATCCCAAGCACTACTAATTTTGAGAAGGGCATGGAGATAAATCAGGTCTCTCTTCAAAGTCACCGTTAATAAAGCTTTTGAGTAACTAGAATAGAAGACTAATTGACATTCTTTGTCTCATATACGATTGTATTTATGAGGGGGAGACATAAATGTGTTCTGCACTCTTTTTCCCTTAACGAAGGTTTTATCCCATTGGGTTTTCCTGGTAAGGTTTTTAACGAGGCAGATTATCACACAAAAGGATATTATACTCTTTTTCCTTCACTATAATATTTTTTTCCCACTGGGTTTTTATTTTAGTAAGGTTTTAATGAGGCATATCCTCAATGGACAATCAAGGGGGAGTGTTATAAATATTAATAGTGGATGTCCAAATAGCAAATTGGTTAATGAGTCATACCACTAGGTTATTGGGCTTAGTTCATATGCTACTCTATTTCCCTATAAATAGAACTCATTGCAACATTCAGTAGTACATCAGTGAATAAGAATATTTCTCCTTATTCTCTCTTCTTCTCCTTCTCTCTATTACTTTCTCTATTTAGTTATATTCATAACATGGAATAATTTTATAATTCTTACTCTTTTTTTTCTATTTTCCTTCTATTGTTCTTATTCTAAAATAATAGAAAAAGTTGATTGTTCTAATTATCTCAAAATAGTTATACAACTATCATTTCACTTCAAATATTTGCTAAATTATTTAATTACTTATGCACCTCGTGGTAATGTAATATGCTTCACGAAAACTAGTAGCAATTATTATCATGAATATGTCATGTCTGGACTTTAGAGACCCATTTGAATATAAATATAACATATAGTTATGATTTAAAATAGCACATGAAAAAATACACATGGCAAAATCTAATTGGTCCAGCTAAATAGACATGTGGCTAATGATTATGCATAAATAGGAAAATGATGATCACTAAGGATTATGAAAAATATTGATGAAGTATCTCCTGTCTTCTTTGATACTCTCTAGTAGAATAATGACTTAGTCTTATAACTTAAGTTTTCTTCTATCTTTTCTTTAATGTTTCTATGTGCCAAAAACATCAATTTTAATTTGATTCTCAACTATCAATTTTACCTTTAAATTAATAATCCATATACATTTATCCAATTATCATGTTCTCAATTTGGAGAAACCTTACTATGGTGCTTTCTTGTTAATGAGGGGAGTAATGTTATGATTAAGGATAACGTAGTGAGCTGGCAAGAGATGGATGCTGAAGGTAATCAAGGACATGTGGTGTGTGATCCTTACATCATGTACCCAATTAGGAGAGGTAAGAGAGGAGAGACTTCATCAATATTCTTCATAACCTTTAGTGATCACCATTTTTCTATTTATGCACAACCACTAACCACATGTCTATTTAGCCCAACCAATTATATTTTACCATGTGTACTTCTCATGTGCTATTTTTAATCATAACACATACTTACTATAGCAATATTTCATCCGTCAAGAAAATTTATAACAAAATAGTTGTACAAGTGTATATCCATGAAAAAGGCTTTTGTCTGGGTCATATTGATTGATGACTCACTTGAACGGAGATTGTTGTGCTGAGAGTAAATGGTTTAACAAAGTTTCTACAGTTTTTTGTGTCGAATGTTTTCTTGAAAATAGTGGTCTAGACAGACCCATTGATATGGTGAGGATCAACGATGGTACAAGTACAAGTGTATGTCGATGAAAAGGATTCTCATGAGGATTGTTCCTAATAAATTGATGACTCACATTTAAGAGAAAAATTGTTGTATTAAGTGTGAGGCGTGTAGAAGTTTAATATTAATTCAAAAAATTGAGTTTGACCAGTTTAAAAATGAGAAGAATGAAAACTAATATCTTAAGATTTCGAGTAAGATCCAACTCCATTGTTGGTTATTTTTGATCAAATATTGCAGATCTCAAGAACTCGTATGAAATTGCCCGATATTGACACGTGTAAATACCAATAATAATTTAAGAAAAAGGAAGTAATGTGATATAATCTAGTGCTTTGTCGATGTAGTTTTTTTGGTTTCAAATGTCAACGCGTTTTAATAGGTGACCCACCTTTCAACGTGAAAAGTGTCGCTACATACTGTATGCCATGTTATGGGAATAGCAGCATGGTATAACTGTAATGTCATTGGACTGACCCACCACGGCCTCGGCCCATGAATCTTGCTTCCATGACTTTTTCTACAAAATCCTAAATAGTTTTGTATAGTTTTCTCGTCCATTGGATTTAGTTGTAACTTGTAAGTAAGGCTCTAGCCTCTAGCAAGTGGAAGCTTCCATGACTTGTCTGTAGGTCAATCATAATTGGACCTTTTTTGGTCTTTAACATGATCACGACTTACGGTTCCCGTTTTTGCTATTTGCTAAACTATTAATATTATAAACCTCATGGCAATACAACTTGCTTCAAAAAAGTTGATAAAAATATCATCTTTGTTTAATGTCTATCTAGATTTTAATCATAGAGATTCAATAAAGTTTTACGTTGATTATTAAAGTCTAACAAAACCATGTTGGTCTCGGAAGTTCACTCGGGTCACGAAAACATCAAATCTCATATAACACGCTGACAGAGGTATTTAGATATGACACACAAACGCGGCCTTCACATGATAATGGCGAGATTCAAGCTTGGGTCATTGTGGAATCTGAGCTGAATCTTTACCAACATGTGTTTGCATACACATTTGAATAACAAAAATACAAGAGATGAATACCTCAATTTTCTTCAGTGAAGTTCTAAATTTGGTTTTTTGAATAAAAGTGTAAAAGAGACTTTTTAAGTGGGATCATCTTACTGGTACTAAGTCATGTTTTGATTGTTGATACTACAGGTGTTACTAGTCCACGAGTGATGTGATAGTTTGATGATGTGATAAAATAAGAGACATGGAGAGAAAATGAGATATTGAATGAGTGTCGAAAAATAAAGTGTATCTATCATTGACATTTTTGTATATTGTATTAGGAAACAACATAACAAAACTGAGCTACCAAGATAAACATACAAAAACACTAGCAATGCAGTTATTTAGCTGTTACAATTTACAAATACCAAAAAAAATCCAACTATTCATAGACATAGGCACTCTCAACAAGCAGAATTTCCAAGAGAAGTTTAGTTCTCACACATTAGCTATGGTAAGATATGTACACTCTATTGAGTAACAAATGTTTATGGCATGGAATCACCTCATGTGGAGACATTCACTTTTGTTAACTTTCAAGGATAGTGTATTTGCAATGTGCAATTTCATGTACATAACATAGAAGAAGAACATTGGGGAAAAGCTGTTGAGGCTGTTCTAACATGGGTAACATCATCAGCACTTCTTCTACCCAAACGGTTCTGGTTGCCTCCATTTACATGAGGAACCTGCAACTGCTCCAAATTTGTAACAACCTCATCCATGTTTGGTCTCAACTTGGCTTCTATAGAAAGGCACCTTAGGGAGAGTGTAGCAACCTTATAAACATCATCTAATTCATATTGGCCCTCAAGACGGCTATCCAACATGCGCAAAATCTTACGCTTGTTGGATATATATGGCTTAGCCCATTCCACCAAATTTTGTTGTTTTGTTGGCCTGTTCTTGTCGACAACTCTCCTCCCCGATAACATTTCCAATAGCACAACTCCAAAACTATACACATCACCTTTAGCAGTGTGATTACCTTCATCAACAAATCATTTTAAATCAGTCACTAACCAAATGATGTTTAGTACCAAAACTACAAATCAGTTAACAGACAAAACATACTATAAAACGTTGAATAAACCACCAAAACTTATAGACAGACAAACATGAAATTTGTTGTTCATTTGTGGTTATAGATTATAATACCGGTGGCTAGGTATTCTGGAGCTGCATATCCATAGGTTAGCCTGGTGAATACATGACTTTTGTCAATGGCGGAGCCGCCCTTTGCCAGCCCAAAATTAGAAAGTTTTGCATTATAATTCTGTGATCAAGTCACCAAGAAAATTTTCAGATATGATACCTATATAAACATAATATATTCAGATTTGGATCTCCACAGCTTCTGCACCATGCAGCTCCTGTAAGGGATCCAAATTCGAATATATTCATGTGTGTGTTGTGTGTGTACAAAAGGACACATACTGAATCTAGTAAGACATTTGAAGTCTTGAAATCTCTGTATATAGCTTTCGTCTCAGAACTGTGAAGAAATGCAAGGCCTTTGGAAGCACCAAGAGCAACCTTCATACGGAGGCTCCAAGAAAGAGGTTGAAAATATGAACCTCCTGTTACAACATTGTTGGTAATGTTAGGCATGCCTTGTCAAGTATAACAATGTGAAAAGATGAACTAGGAAGAAACTCACTGATGAACAAGTGATTCTCCAAGGTGCCACGAGGCATAAATTCGTAGACCAGAATTTTGTTTTCCTCTTCAAGGCAATAACCGATCAATTTCACTAGATGAGGATGAGAAAGCTGGCCTAGATAGTTCACTTCAGCCTAAAATAGAAATGAAAAACGCTATTAGATGTAACGCTATTTTGTTATGGAAATAACTTATACATAAACACTTCTGTTTATCCAAATAGAGCTAGTTTCCTAATAAGATTAACTTATCAGAGAAAGATGGATAAGATAAAACATGTGAAAATATTCTCAAAGATGCAATAAAAATTAAATATGCAACAAAGGCACTGTTTTCTTCTTAATTAGATGAGTTAAACTAACCAACAACTCATTGCGACCTTTGAGGCCATCCCGGTTAAGTCTTTTGACAGCAACAACAATGCCTTTGCCAGGTTTGGCAGCAGAAGGTGAATGTTCATCAATCCAACCCTTAAAAACTGATCCAAAATCACCATCTCCTAACACACTGTCTACACGGAAATTTCTCGTAGCAGCCTGAAGTTCTGTCAAAGCAAAGCTCTTCAAATTGGATGATTGCAAGATTTCTCCCGCATTACTCGAGCTAATGAGTTCATCAGAAACCTTGCAACATGGGCTACCAACATTTTCTGCATCACCATTCACACTCTTTGAACTCAACCCTGAAACTGAAATGGTATATGATAAATGAAAATAAAATTAGATCAACTGCATATTAGATATCACTAGTATACATATGTAATTAACAAGGTGATCTTGATGTTTAAGAATATGAATACCGGAATTAATCGGGCCTTCGGCTTTGACTTGGCTGCCCAAACAAACTCCCATGGCAGAAACAATACTAATTCCCATAGCCTTGTTTCCTATAGATCACAACAAAAAAGCAGGAAAAGGTCAAGTCCAGCAGAAATTTATCATGATTATGAATTGAGAAAGAAAGAAAGGAGATTAAAAAAAAAATGGAGGAAGGAAAATGATATGAAGAACCTGTTTGTAATGAAGTTCAAGGAATGATATGTAGGAGAGGTGAAGAAGTTTGTTTATATGTAGGGAACTTATATGGGCAAGTGTACCGTGGTGGCCCACAGGAAAAAGATTAATGAAATTAGAATTAAGCACACGCAAAATAATTTAAGAAAATGAAAGTGATTGAATATAATAGGATGTCTCGTTTTTGTATTGGCATTAGATATCAATACGCGTCGGACACCTCACACACCTTAGTGTCGTGGCATAGAGTATCATAGAGCATGACTGTATTAAAAGAAAAGTATAATTGGTCTCAAAAGGTTGAGCTACTTGACTAAAAATTTAAGCTAGAAAAGTTTGGATGGATTGGTAAAGACATATGGGAAAGGTGAATGGGACGAAGGAAGGTGAGTATGGTGATTCATTGTAACATAACATCACCTTTATGGTATGACTTGTAATGGGAATAGAAGCATGGTGTAACTGTAATGGACCACGTTTTTTTTGTTTTGTTTTGTTTGGACTTGAATCTTGCCATTCTGAAGCTGCAAAGTGGAATGGAAACCCCTTTTTGCACAATCCATGGTTTGCAACAAACATGGATTTTGTTGTTGACATCGCCACATTTGTTTTCAGCTAGCTTCTCTTAGTCCTACTATAGACATAGACAAGGACTAGTAGTAAATAATGCTCTAGCAAGCTAAAGAGATTGCAGTTACGTATTTCAACTGTCTGATCTCAAATCAATAGTCGAGATTATTTAAAAATAATTGACCGACGGTGTAATGTAAACTTTTTCGTTTCAAGAACGGTCGAGAATGATTATCGCATATAACTATGTGGTGCAAGAATCCGGGTCCCTCCAGCAAGTGGTTTGCTTCCATAATATATTATGAACCTCATGGTATCCACTGGCCTTCCAATTCTATAATTTACAAGTGGTATTTGAATATTTGCTCAATTATAATCTAATAATATATTAACCTTATGGTAATATTATATGCTTCAAGAAAATTGATAGAAAATAGTATTTTATTTCATGTCTATCCAAACTTTGGAGTAAGTTATACACATTCGAATTTGAATAAACAAAAAAATCAACTTGTTGGTCCAAGTGGTAAGTACCTTTTCTTTCAATGAAGAACTAAACTTGAATCTTTGAATAAAAAGTATTAAAGATCTTTGTCTCTTATAAGTGGGTTCACACACATTGCTAGTATATTATTCTCACAGGTTGCCACTCAATTT
Organism: Medicago lupulina; assembly: GCA_958299785.1. Taxonomy (NCBI): domain Eukaryota; kingdom Viridiplantae; phylum Streptophyta; class Magnoliopsida; order Fabales; family Fabaceae; genus Medicago; species Medicago lupulina. The sequence continues at coordinate 27,637,375 of OY283142.1, forward strand.
CAACGACCTTCCAGCAAAAACGTCAACATAATCACAATTCACTCACAATGCACATGCCATTTGTTCATTAACCAAACAATCCTAGGAAAGATTGGCCGGCAAATTTCACACAACAGATATTTGACCTGGAAGATTCCTACCAATGGCCTATGACCATTTTGTTTGAAAATCATAGCATACTCCGCGCGTTGCGCAGTTTGATATTACGTTTCTTTTTGTATTTAGTGTTTTAAAAATGGTACATTAGTGTTCTGGAAATTTGTCTGCAATGAGACATGATGATGGTATATTACAATTTTTTGCATAAGTATCAATGGAAAAAAAAATTCATGAAGAGGTCGCATGATATTCATGGACAGAGTACTATAACACATGTATCCTCCTCAGTGTATAAAAATTAAAAACAAAATCAAAACCATGAACTTATAATTAAAAAAGAAAATTAAATGTTGTTGGCACCTTTAAGATTAGGTACTGCACATCTAGAGTTGTGAAGATCACAATGGTTGCTGGAGTTGCACCCTTCATTCTTTATTCTCAAACTGTTATGCATAGAGTTGATTAGAGTTGCATAGAAAAAGGAATTAGATGACTAAATTGATAGCTTTATGCACAAAGGTAGGAGACAGTAAACGCAGAAAATCTAAAAGCATGTTGATACATCTGCTATTTTGATACTTTATGGCAATAGAGTTAGGTGATACACTTGTGCAAGAAAACAATGATTTGAAGGTTTCATCCCACATTTTGAATCTTATAGAACCAGTAATTTAGCAAAAGAAAATTAGAAGTTTAAAAACTTCACCAAAACACAGGAAAGAAGTAATTTGAGCATTATAAATTACTTCTTAAGGAGGCTATCGTTATTGAGGTGAAGGAATCAATAGATTCTAAGTAAATTCAGAAAAATGGAGAAAAAATGTTACCATTAGCAAGGATTAAGATGTGTAGATGCATGATATGAGTGTTGTTGTTGTCGTCGTCTCCGGTTTCCTATCCCAAATTCCAAATTTCCAATGTGCAGGAGAAAACAATTGTGTGTAATGAGGTTAGTAACGGAAAAGGAGAAAGGGCGAGACATGGCAGACAGTCATAGACATTGATGATTTTCTTTTGATAATCAATTATAGGCATTGATGAATAATGTAACGGAAAAAGGTATTGCATCGAGAGGAATGGTTCAGTGGAGACATGAATAAAAATGTGTTGGGCATAAGGAATAGAAAGAGGGATGAATTTGGAGGGTGACATCAGTTTTTTGACAATGCCTGCACGGAAAAAGGGTGGTGAAAGCACTGCAGTTCAGCACTTTTCATTGAAAAGAAAGAAGCTATTTTTGAGTAGTGATACTAAATAATGGCAATCAAGAATGACGGTTCTATAGCATAATGAATAGAGTACATCTTTACGAACTTATTTAGATTTCTGCATAAATTTTGTGCAATCTTAGCAACTAAAGAAATACACGTTCTACAGTGCCTCACTTTAAGATAGCAAAAGTACAATTAAACAAAACTGTATTCAAGATTAAAAATAAAATAAAAAACAGTTTTCCATTGTTAATAGACTTCAATCTTGAGTTGCAGCTCCTTGGTTGAGCTCAGCAAACCTCATCCCAACACGCATAGAGTGCTTCAGAAATTTCTCTGCACATCTTCGAACACAGGTTTCCTCTTGCTTTTGCAGGGATTTATGCTTAAACGTATCCACACAATCATGAAAGCATCTCTCCACCAGGTTATTATACATTCTCAGGCTGCAATGCAATTTAAATCATATAATCAGGTAACCCTGTCTGGCAATATGTCAACTAAGCAAGCAATCATTATAATTTAACCGCGCCAAAAATACAAGAGCCCCTTAATGCAATGAAGCAATAACCAATCACCCGAACAAAGTCATATGTAAAACATAAAGAGATTGATTGATATGTTCAACAATTTACATTTCTCACAGAAAATAAACAGCCAAAATGCCATCATCTGAATCAGAGGTATTTGTATGTCCAACAATCTCTTTCATTAGAAAATAAAAAGCAAAATGAAGACTTAAAGAGGGATATTAATTTATTTAGAACTTATAACTGTCTAGAGTGTGTTTGGATTTCATTTTGTAAGAGCTAAAACTTGAATCACATTTAAAAACTGAAATTCAAACATACCACTAATCTGTCATGAGACCCACATTGAGTAGATAAGAAAGCTCAATGTAGTACTTTGCTTAGGGTCTGTTGAGATTGGATTATTTGAGCTTATCTATTGGCAGAAGCACTTGTGAGACAGTTTGGGAGAACTAATGATAACAGCTTATGACATGTTGATAAGTTGTATTCATCTTATTTCAATAAGTTGTCCAGGACAACTTATGAAAATAGCTTATATGAAAATAGTTTTGACATTATTTTATCTTTTGTTACAGAAATAACTTATACATTAGCATTTATGCTATAAACTGTTAATAAAGTTGCTTATCCAAACAAGGTCTTGAGCCATGAGGCTCTTAGACTTGACGAACCAGTCTTCTGTATTAGACTCTCCTTGTGGGCTTAAGTCATAACAGTTTGTGCTTTCAATGAGAATTAGGCTACAGAATGGGCTAGAATAAGGTATGCAACTGAATAGTGAATACTGACAGATGAGTGAACCTGCCAAAGGGGAAACGAATACCCCCAGCACGTGAAAGCTGTGGTATATGTCGGCTCTTAAAGTCTTATAAGTCTTGCATTGACTAGATAAGACAAATTAATTTCCTAATTAAGCCATGAGGCTCTCTCATCTAATGAACTAGTGAATATCAAAACAAGTCATTCAAACAGCAACAACAAACAGCAACAAATTGCAGAGGAATAAACCACTTGTTGAAAATTTATTTCCCAAAACGTCCAGAAGAAACATTCAAAAGTCACACTGGTTTTAAGGAGAACATCAATATGGCTTCACAGAACAAGCAAGCGCAAAACTTGCCACTAATTTAAGAACATCAAAATGTGCTGTCAACGACTTATATACCGTGAAGCCTCAACTTTTAAAAAAGATTCAACCCATAATACTAATACAAACCAAGAAAAGAAAAAGAAAAAAAAGTAACCCCTAAAATTTGCAAGGTGGAAAACAAATAAACGTACTAACTTTGAGGCGTAAACCTGGGGATGAAAATAAAGCTCAATGTAGTACTTGACTCGTGTGTTATGAGATCCAAATTGAGTAGATAATAAAGCTCAATTTGGTACTTAAGTCATGAGGCTCTTCCACCTAATGAACAAGTCTCTAGGGTTATACTCTCCATATTGGCTTAAGTCATAACTTATAACAATTGGTGCTTTCATTGAGTTGGACTACATAAAGTTCTACCTATAGACTGGATTAAGGTACACAGCTGAATAGTGATAATAGATGAGAGAAGCCACCAAGGGGCAAAGGGAAAACACCGAGTGAAATCCGTTGTAGATGTTGGCTCTTAAGATGTGACAACGTTATGAGTTCCAAATTAAATAGATCATTAAATGGATAAGATCAATCAAAGAGGTAGTTAAACCATGAGGCTCTGGTCTCCCCATTTAATGAAGTAGTCTCTGGGCTAAACTCAGTTCATGAGCTCAAGTCACCATAACAATCTTAGACAGAGCCCAAAGGTGCTGAATGTCAGCACGAAACTAAGAACTAGCCTATTCTCCAAAAAAAAAAAAAAACACACACACATTACAGCTACAAGTGTTTACAAAAACAAGTAATTCACATAACAACAAATTACGGAGAGATAAACAACTTGCTAAAAATGTAGTTCCCAAAACGTCCAGAAGCAACATTCAAAAGTCACACTGGTTTTAAGGAGAACATCACTATGGCTTCACATCACAAGCAAGCACAAAATTTGCAACTATTGTGCTGCCCATAACTTATAAATTATCATGAAGCCTAAATTGCAAACTAGATTCAACACATAGTGCTAATACAACCAACAGAAGAAAAAAAAAGTAACCAACAAATTTGCAAGGTGGAAAACAAATAAATGTACCAACTTTAAGGCATAGCATAAGCAACAGAAATATTAATCTTTTTTAATTACCACATTTAAACTTATTACACTTAATTGGTAACAGTCTAGAGTGTGTTCCGATTTCATCTTGTAATAGCTAAAACTTGAGTCACCTTTTTGAACTGAAATCCAAACACACCGCTAATGTGTTATGAGACCAACATTGATTAGATAAGAAAACTAAATGTGGTACTTAAGCCATGGCCAACGAGGCTCTTCCACCTAATGAACTAGTTTTTTGGGTTGAGTTCTCCTTATGCGCTAAGTCATATCAATTGGTGTTTCATTGAGAGTTGGCTACAGAAAGGACTACCTATAGGTTGGATTAAGGTACACAATCGAATACTGATAGATGAATGCATCCACCAAAGGGAAAGGGATAACACCGGGTGAAAGCTGTTGTGGCAGAGCTTAAAGTGGCCGCAGTGTTATGAGTTCCACTTTAAAAAGATAAGAAAAATCAAAGTCGTAATTAAGCCATGAGACTCTCCCATGAGCTAGACTCATCTCATGAGCTTAAGTCAACCTAACAAATCTTCCATTAGAAAGAGCCGAGAGGTACCGAACGACAACGCATTAAACTAAGAACCAGCCTATTCTCCAAAAACACATAACCACACATAACCGCTGCAAGTGATTACAGAAACAAGTAATTCAACAATAACAAATTACAGAGAAATAAATCACTTGTTGAAAATATAGTTCCCAAAACGTCCAGAAGCAACATTCAAAAGTCACACTGGTTTTAAGGAGAACATCACTATGGCTTCACAGAACAAGCAAGCACAAAATTCACAACTATTGTGCTGCTAATTATTTACAAATAATCATAAAGCCCCAAATTCCAAAACAGATTCAATACATAATGCCAATACAACCCAACAAATAAAAAAACCCTAAATTTCGCAAAGTAGAAAACGAATAAATGTAGCAATTTTGAGGTGTGATTAAGCAACAGAAAAATAAAAATAAAAACAATGATTTTTGAAACTTCACCTGTCACGAATTTGGAGCTGATCGATCATGGAAGCCATTCTTTGTTTATCTGCCTCTGGAAGATTTTCCATATCAGCAATCATGCTTTTGTCCATTTTGAATCGAACGATTAAACGCAGTGATTTAGGGTTTTGAGATTGGGTTTTTTTTTTCCCTGCCGTAGAAAGTGTAAACCCTAACTCAAGTGTCGAAGAAGATGATATATATACTGCTACCAGCCGCTACTTAAACATACATGTGTCATTTGTCTTTGGGGTTAAAAATGAAATTAACAAAACAAATTAAAAATGACTTTTGCTTTTTTTTTTTAACAAATAAAATAAATTCAAGCCGTTTTCATTAATAATTAAATGTTCAATATATGTTGCTATTTCACGAAAAATATGGAAATCGACTAAAGATGTGATTGACCTAGTTGAACATAAGGCAACTTTATTGGTTTGTCTTTACACAATCAACACGAGAGTTTTTTAAATGATTTGAAAGTTGATGTCTACACTCATAGAATATAGCAATGAAATTTGAGGCAGTGTCTTTGCGATGATGAGCATTGTCCTCCACTAGCTTCTAGTCGTATTCAAAATATGCATTTTCAAATTCTTGATCATGTTGCATTTAAGAGTTGGCGAGAACAAACGGTTAATTCTCCTTCATCTATTGAGCACATAAGGAAAAACAACTCAGTTTTGGCAAGAACAAAGCTACCAACGTAATCTCTAATGCACATTTCCAACCCAACTTTGTTGTGCTGATAAAAAAAATGAGGCAACCACATTGCACTTATACCGATTCGCCTCTGGTTTACTCCGCGACTTTGTGGCTTGCATTTCCTGTATGTGCATACTACAATTTTTCGAAACCTAAACATTCTTTCAAGTATCCAACGTATTATTATGTGACGAGCTTTTCATAACATTATTCTTATTTATTTTTATTTCTTGTTGTCCATAAGCTTCACATGGTGATTGCTAATGAGGCATAATTTGCATCGCATTGACGCAACAACTCAAGGATCATGACCTGCACATTAGTTCTGATATATTTGATTTGAAAATCTAAAATATAATAAAATCAAATAAATTATTCAATCGGCCTTACATAGTTTATTTTGTTTAAGAATATAATTATTTAACGAGAGCTAAATTAACTACAAATTGAGGATAAGGGAAACAACAATTTATGTGTGGAAAAACAATTTAGACATAACATTAAACGTTAAAGAAAATGATTTTTCTCCAAAATAATGAAAATTGAAAGAGAGGGTCGGAGGGATAAGCATAATGGATTAATGGTATTTAAGGGAAAGTGTAAAAAGGTGAGCATCCTCCAAATCAAATGTGAAATTCTAGTCTTTGCATGACATATGTTCTACACTATCTCCTGGACAACAGGTACAACAATATAGCACAATAATCAACCGACAGAAAAAAGGTAAAGTGCGGTAAAGAAGAACACGAGATTTAGCAACACAGTTCGGTGTTACGTCACCTACATTTGGGGGCATCCATCCAAGAAAGGAAATCTACACTCAATAGTATCAATTTGTAGTCTTATGTGAACAAACATTGTTCATTGCCTCTTCACCTAATACTATTTGTGTACTTCTATCTAAGACTCCCCCTAAATATGAGAAACACCTCTCACTTTCTCTCAATCACTATCCCAAGTGATTGACTCAATCACAAATACAATAAAATAAGAGAACAACTTCAAAACACAAATCAACTCTTGCTAGAAGAACTAGAATGGTATACAAAGATAAATTAAAACAAACCAACTCTAAACTTTTGATAATTTGTAGCAACATTAGAGTGGTATACAATAAAACATAAATACTCAAAACAACGAAACCCTAAAACTTAATTCTTCGATGATGACTTTGCTGATGTTATTAGGGTAGAGTCTTCCTTATATAGCTATTGTTTTGCATGAGCTTTTTGTTCAATGCGATAAACAATTCGGTTGTCCATAATTATATCTTCAACAACAATCTTATAGAAGCACAAAATATATTTTAACCAAATATATTATATTTTCGGCACCAATCTTCTAGATACACAAAACTATATTTGATTCAAATCTACCTTAAAGAAATATATTTGCATCAAATCTTCCTTCTAGAAACACATAGTACAAAAATATATTTGCTTCAAAGCTTATGAAAGTGTAACGTCCCATTTTTCTTAACGTTGGAAAATAGTGTTACGTCATAATACTTAAATGTCTAATGCGGATTAAATTCATAAATATTACTTTTACTAGTAATTTAATTAGGTTACGTAAAACTTAATTTAAATTAATATCTTTCTTATATATTCTTATTAAATTAAAGTCTTAGTTCTCGAATCATATAATATAAAAATAAATAAAACAAAAGTATATAAAATATGCATCATATATATATATATATATATATATATATATACTACATATCATTAATTATCATGCCTATAGGCTTACATATTTGAGCTTGTCAAGGTAGTTAGATATTGTCGCGTCATTTTTCGGGAGACCATCGCCGTTTGACCGGCTTTGACTCACTATTTTTTATTCACGACTGAACTTTTTATTTTTTTGGGGGAAGGGAAGAAAAGTTCAAAAATACCCATTTGAAAGAGATTTGGGTTCGGGGGTTAGTTATATTTAGGGAAGGTATTAGCACCCTAAATATTCGTAGTACTCTACGAGAACCTTTTGACTTTATTTTACTTTTTGTGCTATTACTTGCTTAATTTTGTTTAAAAGACGGAATTGAAAAAACAGAGATTTGAAAGAAAAAGGAAGCCTATTATCTATATTTTTATTGATTTGAAAGGACGAGCGTCCTTTGCCTACGTACCCGTGAGGGATCAAAACCTCGTAGTTCGGGTAGAAATTGACGTTTGATTGGTTTTGTATTTTTTTATTAGTTTTGAAGAAGGTTTTAAAATAAAAAGCCAAGTGGCGAAATAAGCTTGTTTGTATTTTTTAATGTTGAAGAAAATAGACTCGAAGTAGAATTAAAGTTGCTTTGAAATTTGATTAAGAAAGAAAATGAACAGGAACGGTCACTTGATTAAAAATCAAGGTTTATTATGAAAATATTTTGTGATTTTTGTTATTTGAATGTTTTTGTCGTTTTTTTTTATATTATCGTGGTGCGAGAAAATGTTTTTTGTCTTTTTTATTAGTGCTTGACAAGAGTTTTATCTTGCTCCTACGTATCTCCAGGTGCGATGGCGAAATCAAAGCTACGTAGTTCTGGGGAGCAAGAAAATGTTTTTGTGTTTTTTGGTTATTGGGCCCCCTCTGTGTTTGGCTGTTTGCGGGTTACTTATAGAGCTGGTTGGGGACAGAATTTCATCTCACAGGCTGTAATGAGCTGCCATGGTACTGTCCTTATCTTGTTGGAATTTCAGCATAACATTCTGAGAATGTCCTTGCTGTGTAAACTTAGACATAATAAAAAGGACTAAAAAAAAACGAAAATGAGATAAAGATAAAAAAAATGAATTTGAAGTTAATTAAAAATGATTTCAAATAAAAAGATGAAAACTAAAAATTAAATAAATAAAAAGTGAGAGAAGAGGGCCTGACTCGGAACCAAATATGAGGTATTTCAAAATACCTCCCTGCCGAATTTTTTTATTGAAAATCGAAGACCGGTCGGGTTAAAGGACACGTGTCAGTGCAGTCTTGGGTCAAAAATTGGGGTATGACAGATGCCCCTATTTAAGTTTTCTTCGTCCGGAGACTTGAAGATGAAATCTTTGATTTGACGGGTCGAAGAGACTTAAATACAAAGTACACCATTTTTGACCTAAGATGCTATGAATGCATGCGATGCAATTATGAATGCAGGACGACAAAGGTGACTTGATTGAAATAACAACGGGATACCCAAGTTTCTTGGAGAAAAAGGGATCCGACTCCGCTTGGGGATAATGTAGTTTCACTGGGGAAGACGGTGATGTACCATTGTGTTGGTTTGGAATGATAGGTTAATGGAGACACTTATTGATCCGATATACTTGGGATGACACTCGAGAAGAATGACAGGTAAACACAAGTAGTCCATTGTTTGGGACTGACCATTTAAAACTAGACAAAAGGCAAACTCAAGTTGTCCGTTATGTAGGACTTACCACTTGGAAGACAGAAAAATAAACACCAAGTTGTCCGTTATGTAGGACTTACCACTTGGAAGAAAGACAAATAAACACCAAGCTGTTCGTTATGTAGGACTTACTACTTGGAAGACAGAAAAATAAACCCCAAGCTGTCCGTTATGTAGGACTTACCACTTGGAAGACAGAAAAATAAACACCAAGCTGTCCGTTATGTAGGACTAACCACTTGGAAGACAGAAAAATAACCTCAAGCTGTCCGTTATGTAGGACTTACCACTTGAAAGACAGAAAAATAGACACCAAGCTGTCCGTTATGTAGGACTAACCATTTGGAAGACAGAAAAATAACCTCAAGCTGTCCGTTATGTAGGACTTACCACTTGAAAGACAGAAAAATAGACACCAAGCTGTCCGTTATGTAGGATTTACCACTTGGAAGACAGAAAAATAAACCTCAAGTTGTCCGTTATGTAGGACTTACCACTTGACCCAAGCTGTCCATTATTTAGGACTGACCACTTGAAAGAAAGACGAAAAGTAAACTCAAGCTGTCCGTTGTTTAGGACTTACCACTTGACTCAAGTTGTCCATTATTTAGGACTGACCACTTTGACTCAAGCTGTCCATTATTTAGGAGTGACCACTTGAAAGAAAGACAAAAAGTAAACTCAAGCTGTCCATTATGTAGGACTTACCACTTGACTCAAGTTGTCCATTATTTAGGACTGACCACTTTGAAGAACAGGAATTGATGGCTGAATTGATGAGATACGACCAGACAAGATTCTGGGCGACTAATGCAATCATGCGTGAATTGATATTGTGCGTATATGTGTGCGTTGTGTATGCTTGAATGTGTGACTATATGGAAGTATTGGTGTGTAGATGCATGAATGTATGACTGTATGAATGCGACTTGAACGATCGTATAACTGTATGGGACAAGTGACTCGATAGAACGAGACAAAACATGTAAGTTCGGAGAGGGGAGTGGTTTCGCAGCACAACACTCGGCAATCTTCATTGGATATGGCATTCTTGAGGGCATGGTCAAGCCATCTGATATGGTAAGCTCAGTGCATAGTAGTAACTTGTGCTTTTACTGGGGAGAAAGTCCACTCTCGACCTAGAAATCTTGGAAGAAGTCGCCATTTCTTGTACCGGCGCAATGTACTCTTCTCTTAGCGTGTTTCAGCAGTCATAACTTTGTTTTTTTGTTTTTTTTTTTTTGAAAAATCCCTGATTTTGCCTGGACCGCCCTTTTAGGCTTTCAGTCCACTGGGAGTGTATTTTTTTGTGCCCTTAATTTTTGTCTGGACCGCCCTTTCGGGTTTTCAGTCCACCGGGACGCTCTCTATTGCCTAAGTTGCCTTTTCAGGCTTTCGACTTAACGAGCTTTTTTTGTTTTTGTTTTTGTATATTTGTGTTATGACTGTATTTTGCTTTGAAGCGGAGGTCCTCTCCATAGTGCTTAGCCACGTTTCTCTTTCGGAATGTAACCGTACTCGAGGCGGATGTCGATGTACGCTTTGTATGCTCACGAGTTCAAAAGAAATGTGTTTGTGGTTCATGCTTTTCAAAAGATGTAAAAAGTTTTGTATTTTGAAAATTATTTTGCTTCAAGTATTGTCATCAAACACAGAAGAAATTTTGCAAATGGAATAAAATGAGAGTTCCATATAAATGGGCACAGGCTCAAATTTGATGAATTGAGTGGTGGCCTACCAAGGGCATCGTTCCACAGATTCTTGAGAATTTTGAAAAATGGTAAATATATGGGAAGGTACATTGAACAAAATATCCGCTATTCTTCCTAACAACTTTGAATTGCCCCAATTTCGGGTTTGTGCTTTGCAGATGCTTCGAATCGGAGGCCTTTTGATGATTGGATGCCCCAGGTTGACTGTGCCTGACCGCATGCAGTTACTTTGCTTTTTGATCCTTAACTTTTGCATAGATCGCCCTTTCAGTTTTTCGATCTATCAGGATAATCATTTTTGTTCATGCCTCTAATTTTTGCCTGGACCGCCCTTTCGGGTTTTCAGTCCACCGAGACGCTCCTTTTTGCCTAAGCCGCCTTTTCAGGTTTTTGGCTTACCGAGCTATTCTTTTTTTTTAGGCAAAGTATTTTTTGACTGCATCTGTGTTCACTGGTCGTGGAAGTTCGTCACCGTCCATAGTCGTAAGGGTCATTGCACCGCCCGAGAAAACTCTTTTGACGACGTATGGGCCTTCATAGTTAGGCGTCCACTTGCCCCTGGAGTCATGTTGGAAAGGTTGGATCTTCTTGAGTACAAGGTCTCCTTCTCGAAATTCGCGGGGATGAACTTTCTTGTCAAAAGCTTGTTTCATCCGTTTTTGATATAGTTGACCATGACATAAAGCGGACATGCGTTTCTCTTCGATCAAGTTTAATTGGTCAAACCTGTTCTTACACCATTCAGCCTCTGATAACTCAGCCTCCATTAAGACCCTTATTGATGGAATCTTAACTTCTACCGGGAGAACCGCCTCCATGCCGTATACCAAGGAGAAAGGGGTTGCCCCTGTTGATGTGCGTATGGAAGTGCGATAACCATGCAATGCAAACGAAAGCATCTTATGCCAATCTTTGTATTCACCACCATCTTCTGGACGATCTTCTTGATGTTCTTGTTTGCGGCTTCGACAGCGCGGTTCATTTGAGGTCTGTAAGGCGAAGAATTATGATGCTCGATCTTGAAGTCATCACACAACTCCTCCATCATTTTGTTGTTCAGATTTGACCCGTTGTCTGTAATGATCCTGCTAGGGACACCGTAGCGGCAAATGATTTGATTCTTGATGAACTTGACCACTACTTGTTTGGTCACATTGGAGTAGGACGCTGCTTCGACCCACTTGGTAAAATAGTCAATGGCTACAAGAATAAAACGGTGCCCGTTTGAAGCCTTTGGTTCGATCTTTCCGATCATGTCAATGCCCCACATAGAGAATGGCCATGGAGAAGAAAGCACATTGAGTGTATTTGGCGGGACATGAATCCTATCAGCATAGATTTGACATTTGTGACACTTCTTTGCATGCTGGTAACAGTCAGCTTCCATCGTCATCCAGTAATAACCCGCCCTCAACATTTTCCGGGCCATTGCGTGCCCATTGGCATGAGTTCCAAAGGAGCCTTTGTGGATTTCGTGCATCAACAAATCTGCTTCTCGTTTATCCACGCATCTGAGCAGGACCATGTCGAAGTTTCTCTTATACAACACATCACCATTCAAGAAGAAATTGCCAGACAATCTTCTCAAAGTCTTCTTGTCTTTATTGGAAGTTCCGGTTGGATATTCTTGATTTTGGAGAAAACACTTGATATCGTGGAACCACGGCCTGTTGTCAGTAGCTTCTTCGGCTGCGAACACATACGCTGGTCTTTCGAGACATCTGATTTTGACCAATGGTACATTATTCTGACGGTTCACTTTGTACATAGAAGATAAGGTGGCCAGGGCGTCTGCCATCTGGTTCTCCTCACGAGGGATGTGGTGTAACTCAACCTTATTGAAGAATGTCAAAAGTCGCCTTGCATAGTCTCGGTAAGGAATCAAGCCGGGGTGGCGAGTCTCCCATTCTCCTTTGATTTGGTTGATCACGAGAGCTGAGTCTCCATATATGTCTAGATTCTTGATCCTCAGGTCGATGGCTTCTTCAATACCCATGATGCATGCTTCATATTTTGCAATGTTGTTCGTGCACTCGAATAATAACCTGGAAGTGAAAGGGATGTGAGTATCTCGAGGGGTAATAATGACTGCCCCAATTCCGTTACCGTAGACGTTAACAGCTCCATCGAATACCAAACCCCACCTTGAATCAGGATCCGGACCTTCTTCAGGTAATGGTTCGTCACAATCCCTCATCTTAAATACATGATCTCTTCATCGGGGAAGTCGAACTTGATAGGTTGATAGTCTTTGATTGGTTGGTGAGCCAAATGATCAGCAAGGATACTACCTTTGATCGCCTTTTGAGTGCGATATTCAATATCGTATTCTGACAACAACATCTGCCACCGGGCAATCCTCCCTGTTAACGCGGGCTTCTCAAAGATGTACTTGATTGGATCCATTTTAGATATCAACCAAGTAGTGTGATTAACCATGTAATGACGGAGGCGTTTGGCGGCCCAAGCTAGTGCGCAACAAGTCTTCTCGAGCATGGAGTAGCGAGACTCACAGTCAGTAAATTTCTTGCTCAAGTAATAAATAGCATGCTCTTTTCTCCCGGTTTCATCTTGTTGTCCGAGCACACAACCCATGGAATGTTCTAGCACAGTCAGGTACATGATCAATGGTCTTCCTTCGACTGGAGGGATAAGAATCGGAGGTTCTAGCAGGTATTCTTTGATGCTGTCGAAGGCTTTCTGGCAGTCTTCTGTCCAAACGACTTCTTGATCTTTGCGAAGTAACTTGAATATTGGCCCACATGTTGCAGTCATATGAGAGATGAATCTGGAGATGTAGTTTAGTCGTCCAAGAAACCCTCGCACTTGTTTTTCTGTCTGTGGGGCTGGCATTTCTCTGATGGCTTTGACCTTGTCTGGATCCACTTCAATACCTTTTTGACTGACAATGAAACCTAGGAGCTTCCCAGATCTGACACCAAAGGTGCATTTGTTAGGATTGAGGCGGAGTTGATACTTTCTCAGCCGTTGGAACATCTTCCGCAAGTACTCGACGTGTTCTTCTTCCGTGCCGGATTTGACGATCATGTCATCCACATACACTTCGATTTCTTTGTGTATCATGTCGTGGAAGAGGGTAGTCATACATCTCTGGTAGGTAGCACCCGCGTTTATCAAACCAAAAGGCATTACTTTGTAACAGAAGGTGCCCCAAGGAGTGATAAAAGATGTCTTTTCTCTGTCTTCGGGTGCCATCTTGATCTGATTGTAACCAGAGAAACCGTCCATGAAGGAGAAGACTTTGGATTTAGCAGTACTATCAACCAACACGTCAATGTGAGGAAGCGGAAAATCATCCTTCAGACTGGCTTTGTTTAGGTCACGGTAATCAACACACATTCTGACCTTACCGTCTTTCTTCGGAACAGGTACTACGTTGGCCAGCCACTGAGGGTATTCTGATGTAACGAGGAAGCCTGCATCAATTTGTTTCTGCACCACTTCTTTGATCTTGAGAGCCATGTCAGGGTGAGTTCTTCTCAACTTTTGCTTAACTGGCGGGCATTCCGGCTTCAACGGCAAACGGTGCACCACAATATTAGTATTCAGACCCGGCATATCTTTATATGACCAAGCGAATATATCGACATACTCTTTGAGAAGCTCTACCACTTGCTTCTTGACACTTGCTTCAAGCGATGCCCCAATCTTGATCTCTTTCTTGTCTTCTTCCGTACCCAAGTTGATTACCTCTATGGCTTCCTCATGAGGCTGAATGGTCTTTCTTCCTTGTTCAAGCAGTCGAGAGATTTCATCGGGAATCTCTTCTTCTTCTTCTTCTGCCTCATACACGGGGGATTCGAAGTTGGGAGAGATCATAGGGTTACGTTGTTCGAAGGGTTCATTTAATCTGCACATATGATTGATGATTTTTTTTTAGAAAAATTAGAAAACAATGCAGATTTTTCGAAGGTGATTATTTTTTTTTGGCTTTTTGTATTACCATTTTTCAGAAAAAATGCATAAAAGGAAAAAATAAAGCAAAAAGTCGGAAGTAAAACGACATTTTTATTTAATTGATGATAATTTCTTGAAACAAAGCCCTAGATAGATTCACTTTCGCTTGGGGCGGGACGAAAGGATTTTTTTGAAAAGCATAAAAACAAACAAAAGCATTACTTTGAGAAGTGAGCAACAAAAGGAACATCTACAGCGACCCAATTGCGGCTAATCCCTCCTTGTGTCACGAAACTTTGTGGCACTCCTTCTGGATTATCTTCAATGATAGCATTGGCTTCTGACGAGGCATGGATGAACCCAGCACTATAGAAAGTATTCCCCATTGGCTTGCTGTTGGAACTCCCTGCTGACGGAGTGAAGCCGAGTCCCTCACGACGCTTGTTTTCTGACAGATTCACCAACTTCCCCCAGCCGGTAGAGACACCATCTTGTACTACTTTCTGAGCATCCTTGAAAGAAGAAATGGATGTTGCTTTCTGTCATACCCTCATTTTGGACCTAAAAATACTCTTTCAAATTTCCCTGCTATTTTCTAATCCTTTCAAATTCACTGTGTTTTCTACTGTGTTTCAGCTGCATACGTTACTGCTTCGGTCTTTTAATTTTTTGCATAAAATCATACAAAAAGGTATTTTGGTCATTTCCTACAAAGGAACCCATTTTTTTTAGTCCCTGCAATTTGTCCCTGAGTCTGTTCAACTGGTTTGCGTAAATCTTTAATCAAATTTTGTACAAAATCATCTAGTTTTGCATCTGAGTCAGTCTGAGTCAGTCTGAGTCGTTTTTGCCCCAGGGGCATTTTAGTCTTTTCACTTTATTCAAATTTTGGGCAGAGAGGTATTTTAAAATACCTCATTTTTGGTAGTTTGTTCGTTTTAGTCCATTTTGTCAATTTTAAACGTTTCACTTTACGTCGTCTTCAAATTTACATTTTTTACCCATTTTATTTTAACCTTTTTGCAATTTAGTCCAAATACTTTTAAAAATTGCGATTCAGTCCAATTTTTCTTTTTTAGTGGTCATTTCCTTTTAAAGAAAACAGTCCAGTCCAGATACTTTTATTTTTGCATTTCAGTCCTTAAAACTTTCCAAATTTGCAAAACAGTCCAAATTTTTACATAATTGCATTTTGGTCCTTGAGTCAGAAATATTTCAGAATTGCTACACAGGTGTTCAAGGTCCACGTGGCACATTCCAACTGGTCCACAGTCCACATGGCAGGCTATAAGTAGGGTACAGTGTCAGAATCAGAGCCAGATACAGAAATTACGCCACATCATCACAAACAGAGCACACTTTCTCTCTCATTTCAGTTACAGATCAAATCACAAAATTCATCAAAAAGCTCAAGAACACAAAACCCTAACCGTTTTCCAGAAATCAAATTCAAGCTAAAACCATGGAATCAGTGTGAGCTCTCAGAGATTCAAGCTTGAATCCTCATCATTGAGCTCTATTCCTTGCAATTCAAACACTGAATTCATCACCAGAAGCGACGAACTCAGTGCGATCACAAGGAGAAGATTGAGAAGAAGAAGGAAAGTGAAAGAGTTCGTGGATTCTGAATCGGACAGGAAGAGGAAGAAGAAATCACCAGCTTGCAATTGAATCCGAACCAAGAATCAACAGAACAGGATCCAAAGTTCCAAGTTCTTGAAGGTTCTAGCTCAAATCTCCAATTGAAACTCAGGTAAACACAAGAATCTCATCTTTACACGTTCAAACACAACAATGAATCTCAAAACAATGTAAATCATCACGGATTCAAAGGTTTTGGTTCGGAATCACAGAAACCCTAAAATTTCCAGAAAAACTTTCAAGATTCTGAAGCTTACAACGTGTAACAAGCTTTGCAAACAACTGAATCAACGCGCAAAAAACGTTTAAAAGCAGAATCGAACAGAAAAAAACGAAACCAAATCCTTTCGAATCCGTGAAACAGAATCCATGATTCGCGTTGTTCTAGTCGAAGCTTGCGAATTCCATTGATAGATTCATGTTTAGAACAAAGAAACACAAGTTATAAGCCATGAATCTTGAAGTTTTGGGTAGGATTCACGATTTAGGGTTAGGGTTCTCAAGAACACGAAGCAACGGCGGAGAAGAGAAAGAAAAAGGTTGAAAAATGAATGAAACCGGGTTAATACCCCTTTTATACGCGTACTTGGGTCGGGTCGACCCAAACCCGACCCACTCTCTCCTATGCATGGCCGTTGATTAAGATCCTGATGGATCTGGATCAATCCAACGCTCCTGGAGCGTTAGCTTGATCCGGATCCATCAGATCCGTGGGTATGGGCTGGGTTTTCTTTGGTTTTTTTGCTTTCTTTCAGTTTTTTGTTGCTTTTTGCTATGTACACCTTCAATTCTTGCTAATTGAACCTTCTGCATGCAAAATTTTACTAAAAATTCCAAGTGTTTTACTGCATGTTTTCACTTTTTTTCTTGGTGTTTTGTGCTATTTCTCCTGAAGAAACTGAATAAAAGTATGTGTTTGCTCTTTTGTGCTAATTGGTGTCCGTTTCGTTGTTTTTTCGGCGCGTCGCATGTGATGCTCGTTCCAATCTTGCGTCATGTGTCTGTGATACTTAATGCGCGTTTTGTGTGATATTTTGCAGTTTTATTAAGCTGGACTTTTGATTACTATTTTGTGATATTTCCATTTTTTGTTAAATTTGATTTTTGATTACTATCTTGTGATATTTCCATTTTTTGTTAAATTTGATTTTTGATTACTATTTTGTGGTATTTCCATTTTTTCGTTAAATTTGATTTTTGATTACTATCTTGTGATATTTCCATTTTTTGTTAAATTTGATTTTTGATTACTATTTTGTGGTATTTCCATTTTTTCGTTAAATTTGATTTTTGATTACTATTTTGTGATATTTCCATTTTTTGTTAAATTTGATTCTTGATGCTAATTTTGCGATATTTTACAATCTTGTTAAATTTGATTCTTGTACTAATTGTGTGATACTTTGCAATCTTGTTTAGTTAGAATTTTGATGCCGATTTTGTGATATGTTGCAATTTTTGTTTAGTGTGATTGTATGCCAATTTGTGATTAGTTACCATTTTGTTTAGGATTAATGTTTCATTACCGTTTTCATCTTGTTACTAACCATTTTACTCTATGTTTCATGCATACTAAGAATCTCATCTCATTCCCATTCCTTCCTTAACCCCTTCATGTAACTTTCATTAATTCATGTAAATGCTTAGGTTTAGTTTACTTTTCTTTACTTTCTCGCAAGACTATAGAATGTAAAATAGGACCCGATGTAAAAGACTATGGACTATAATGATGTACACCGACACATGCACCGACACACGCACACACGTTGTATGTTCATCGCTAGGTGTATGTTTAGGATACGCGGTACTTAGAGAAAATCAATCTTTTGAAAAGCAAACAACTTCCATCACTTCAAATCTTTTTCAAACAAACCTTGGAGTCAAAACTCCAAGAGATTTTCCTTTTGTTTTCTTAATCAAAAATCAAAATGAACACTAATTTCCAACTTTAACCGTTTTTTGTAAATAAATTGGACTAACCTCACTGGTTTTCAATTCTAATGCCTACACGGCCTCCTATCTCTTTCTTCAAAAACCATTTTTTAAAACTAAAAAAAACGAAACTCACAAAGACATTTTGGAAGAGAACTACATGGAATTTTGATCCCTTAAAAGGGTATGTAGGCAAGAGACTCACATCTCTCCAAGTCCAATAAAATAAAACCCAATCTTCTCCCTCTCATTCTTAAAACCAATTTCTTTTACAAAGTAGCGATAAAAGCAACGCATAAATGTAAAGCGTAGTAAAACGGTTCCTATAGGATATTATAGTCATCGCGGGTGCCTAACACCTTCCCGTGATGAAATCAGCCCCGAACTTAGGATTTCTAAGGTTTTCTCGATTTTACCTTCCCCAAAAAAAAAATAGAAACATCAATGATCGAAAGGTTCAAATCCAATTAATGATTTGACACCCGAAAATCGCGATGACACTTTCTTCTTAGCATCTTGGTCTTCAATAGAAAGTCCTTGGAAAGACGTACCGTCTTCAATATCAGCACCAATGAATGAGAATGATGACAAATGGCTTACTAGCATGGCTTGTTCTCCTCCCACGGTCACCAGCTTTCCGTTCTTCACAAACTTTAGCTTCTGATGCAGCGTAGAAGTTACTGCCCCTGCTTCATGAATCCAGGGTCGGCCCAGCAGGCAACTGTATGATGCTTGTATATCCATAACTTGGAAGGTAATCTGGAAGACATGCGGCCCAATTGTAATAGTTAGGTCCACCTCTCCAAGGACATTCTTTCTTGAACCATCGAAAGCCTTCACCCTCACATCACTCCGTCGTAAAGGTGCGCTTTTGTAGGAAAGTTGACCGTAGGTTGTTTTGGCCATTATGTTCAAGGACGACCCAGTATCCACCAGCACATTTGACAGTGCATCAGTATTGCAATTCACAGATATATGCAGCGCCATGTTGTGGTTCCTTCCTTCCTCGGGAAGCTCTTCATCACTGAAGCTCAGGTTGTTGCATGTAGTGATATTTCCCACTACTCCATCAAATTGCCCAATAGTGATGTCATGATTTACAAAGGCTTGGTTTAGGACCTTCATCAAGGCATTTATGTGGGCCTCGGAATTCAACAATAAAGAAAGGATGGATATCTTTGAGGGGGTCTGCATCAATTGGTCGATCACCTTGTACTCACTTTTCTTTATCAATTGTAGTAACTCCTTAAAGTCAGCATTGGTATTGGTTCCACTGGTCTGGCCTGCATCTTTAGTCGTGCTGGAGTCTCTAGCTTGTATTTGTTCAATTACTGGAGCACTTGCTTTCTTTTGGAACAAAGTGGGAATAACACGCCCATTCCTCAACACTCTGCTGTCTTCAGTAATGTTAACCACAGAAGGTAAGGGCGGTATGGGAACTTCGCGTCCATCTTCGATCATAGTGGCATTATATTTGTAAGGGATGGCCTTTTCCGAAGTGTACGGTATAGGGCCTGGCAGACATATCACCAGAGGAGCATCAACCGATTTTCGACTGTCAAAGAAAATTTCTACAGGTTCTTCAGAAGTTGCAGCACATACATCGTCACATTTCTTTTCAACCACAAGTTCCCCTTGGTTCAATAATCTTTGAATATCGTCCTTTACTTTCTGACAACCCCTTAGATCTGTAGAGCACACCTTGCAGGCTGTATGATCGCATGTAAAGAGAGCTATTTCGCATAACTTAGTATGTAGAGGGACCAATGGAGTTCGGATGTGTTGTACATCGAGAATGCGGTGAGTCTTTTGGCCGTCATCGATCATGTTGACAGGTGCGGCACCGTGATTTGGCAATGGATTGGTTTGAACATTTGGATTTAGATCGGTGAAGTTTATTTTCTTGTCTCTGATGAGGTCTTGGACTGCTTTCTTTAGACTATAACAATCTTCGGTGCTGTGACCTGGGGCACCCTGATGAAAGGCGTAGAATCGGTCATGTCTATACCATGGGGGCAACTTTTCTGGGACCGCTGGAGGTGGTCTGGTCTGGACTAGCTCTTTCCTGAGCAAAGCTGGGAGTAACTGCTCATATGTGATGGGGATTGGATCAAACTGTATTCTGGGAGCTTGTTGCCGAGTTTGTTGTTGTCGCTGAGGTTGTTGTTGATATGGCTGTTGATATGGTTGCCTATACGGCTGTTGATATGGTTGTTGATATGGTTGTTGGAAATATTGATGTGGGTATTGTTGAGGATATTGTGGTTGATGATTTTGTGGTTGGATAAGATTGGTAGAGGGTGTAATGGCGGAAATGTAGGCTGGGTAATTTTGTTGAGGATAATGCTGCTAATAGCTTGGTTGTTGAGTGGTATTTGCTGCGGGTGTTATAGCGGCAATGTGTTGATAGGCTGGGTAATTCTGTTGAGGTCTCCCACGGGCTACCATACCAACTTCTTGTTCTTTCTTTCTTGAAAAGTTGTTTCCGAACTTCCTTGTACCGCTGGCGGGAGCAGTTTCTCTGACTAAACGTCCTTCGCGGACTCCCTCTTCCAATTGTACCCCCATACTGATCATTTCTGTGAAGTTTCTGGGCACACTCCCGACCATTTTCTCATAGTAGAATTGATTGAGAGTTTTTAAGAAGAGTTTAGTCATCTCCTTTTCTTCTACACGGGGGCTAACTTGGACGGCGACATCTCTCCATCGCTGAGCGTACTCTTTGAGTGTTTCCTTGTCCTTTTGAGTCATAGCCTGGAGATCACTTCGGTCTGGGGCCATATCTTCATTGAATTTGTATCGCTGTACAAATGCCTCACGTAGGTCATTGAAAGTCCGGATTTCTGCTCGGTCTAAGTTCATGTACCACTTCAGTGCGGTACCGGTCAAACTGTCTTGAAAGTAATGGATGAGGACCTGATGATCATTGGCATATGTGGACATTTTTCTCACATACATCGTTAGATGGTCTCTAGGGCAGGAGGTCCCTTTGTATTTTTCGAAGTCTGGGAGTTTGAATTTGTGAGGTATCTGGACGTTTGGCACCAAGCACAGATCATAGACGTCCTTCTTGGATACTTCTTTACCGAGGAGGGCAAGCATTTCCCGATTCATCTTCTCATACTTCTCCTGTAAGTCATCTACCTTATTACAGACCTCGATATTCCCTGAGTGGAAGATGGGTTCTTCATTTTGTGGTACGGTGTGAACCACAGGTGCCGAATAGGTCAAAGTAGCTGGAGGGCGCGTTGCAACAGGCGGCGGAACATGAGTTGTATGTTGAAAAGTAGGCATCAGAGGTTCACAAGCAACAGGGCGGAGTATTTCACCAGAAGTAAAGGGCAGGAACCAAGGCGCAGATCGTGGAGGTGCAGAGACTGTTGGAGACTCGTAATAGATCGTCTAGTCAGGAATAGCAGTGCCCCTTGCTTCGGCCCGAGTCCTGACAGGAGGAGGAGGTGGTGGTGGTTGATTTTGAGCAGCTTTCAGCGTTCTTACCAATTCAGACAATTCATCCACCTGAGTCTGCATGGCTGCCATTTCGTCTATCTTCGCTTGCATGGTTGCCATCTCTTCTTTGAGTGCTTGATTCTCTTGTTCAAGAAAATCCATCTTCTTCTTTATAGTTGCCCGAGTGCCATGTACGCGAGTTGGTTGAGGACGTCGAGCCACTTTTGAAACGGGAGTGACCTTTTGAGGAAAAGAAAAACTCGTAAGACTCAAATTTGAAACTATGATATGCAAAATGATGCATAATGTTATGCAAAAAAAAAAATGATACGTTTTTATTTATCGAAGGACTTATACAAGTGATTTTGTAAAGATTTTGTTCGAGAATTTGGAAGATTACAACCAGCCCCCTTTTTAACAAACAAAACGAAAGGGTAAGCCTTAAGTCCCTAAAGAGCGATTTTTGAATCACGTCATTCAAAGTCCGGATGTGGGCCATCAAATAACTCCATGAACTTCCTTTTTCTGCTAACATCCTGTCCGAGCAGGGCATCCTTCCTCCGGAGTAAATCATCTTTCTCTATTAGTTGGCGGTTCTGATCAAGGAGTTGGCGTTTTAGTCGTTCTATCTCCCCACTCAGGGTCTCATTTTTGAGTTCGGCCTCGCGGGCTTTTCTTTGCCAGGTGTCTCTTTCAAGCTTCGCCTCGGTCATCTGCTCTTGGAAATCTCCCCGGGTTTCAAAGGGTATGGGCGAAGGTGTTGATGGGGCAGCGGAAGAGGTTAGGGACCTCAGCAGAGGGTAAGGCATCCCTATCTGAGTAGCTCTGTTAATAACCCATTGGAGGTAAGATTCATGGGCTGTACTCGACTTATTTCCCAGCTGGTTCCTATCTTTCTTGACAATGGAGTGCCAAGCTCGTACGAATTGTGCCTTCTTATTCCCAGCATCCCTTTCATAGAAGAAGAAATCACGGTCTAGAATGAGGTAAAGGGGACTCATCCTCATGGGGTATCCAAACTGGCGTCTGGCGAGAACTGAGTTATGGCTGATTCCCCCATGCGTCCCAAGGAGAGGTATGTTGTTGAATTCTCCGCAATGGTCAATAATAACTTTTGGGTCTAGAGTCGGGTTGAACCAAACTATGTCGGTAGGGGTGAGGGCCATGATTTTCTCAGACCAAGGGAGTTTCTCCGGTCTAAACTTAGGGCGAGGTAGGTGTGAGGTAATCCAAATGTGGAGTAAAGATGCGCAACAAATGATCAGGCATGAAAAGGACTAAATCTTACAAGTTCAAAGAAACTGATTTGGCTAGCCTAAGGGAGCTGGCACTCAAGATTAAGAATCCGACTGGGTTTCGTCTCCGATACGGTGGTTTGCTTGGTATTCTCCGGACTAATGTGGAAGAGAAGCTGGTGCACACTCTGGTGCAATTCTATGACCCGGTTTTCCGTTGTTTCACTTTCCCGGATTTTCAGTTGGTTCCTACACTTGAGGCTTACTCTTGCTTATTGGGTTTACCTATAGCCGAGAAGACACCTTTCACAGGCCCGGGATCTTCTCTCACTCCTCTGGTTATTGCTAAGGATCTATATCTCAAGACTTCCGAGGTGTCTAAGAATCTTATCACGAAATCTCACATTCAGGGCTTCACTTCAAAGTACTTACTTGAGCGAGCTAATCTCGAATCTACTTGTCAGGACACCCTTGAGGCTATTCTGGCGCTACTCATCTATGAGCTCGTTCTCTTTCCAAATCTCGACAACTTTGTAGACATGAATGCTATTGAGATCTTTCACTCCAGGAGTCCGGTTCCTACGTTGTTAGCTGACACATACCATGCCATCCATGATCGGACTCTCAAGGGTCGTGGATATATTCTCTGCTGTGTGCCTCTCCTATATAGGTGGTTTATTTCTCACCTTCCGAGCTCTTTCCACGCCAACACGGAGAACTGGTCTTATTCGCAGCGGATTATGGCTCTTACTCCCGATGAGGTGGTTTGGATCACTCCAGCAGCTCGAGTCAAGGAGATTATCACTGGTTGTGGGGATTTCCTCAATGTACCTCTTCTCGGTACCCGGGGGGGAATCAACTATAATCCCGAATTAGCCATGAGACAGTTTGGTTTTCCTATGAGAGCGAAGCCCATCAACCTTGCTACATCTCAAGAGTTCTTTTACTATTCCAATGCTCCCACCGGGCAAAGGAAAGCTTTTACAGATGCTTGGTCTAAGGTTCGTAGGAAAGATGTGAAGCATTTGGGTGTGAGATCCGGCATTGCTCATGAGGCCTATACTCAGTGGGTGATAGATCGAGCTGAAGAGATTGGCATGCCTTACCCTGCTATGAGGCATGTAGCTGCATCTACTCCATCTAGACCATTACCATTGCTTCCCGCGACTCAGGAGCTATATCAGGAGCATCTAGCTATGGAGAGTGAGGAGAAGCGAGCGTGGAAAGCCCGTTACAGTGAGGCTGAGAACTTGATCATGACTTTGGATGGCAGAGACGAGCAGAAGGATCATGAGAACCGAATGCTGAAGAAGGAGCTAGCCAGGGTTAGGAAAGAGCTTGAGGAGAAGGATGATCTATTGAGGAGAGACTCCAGGAGAGTCAGAGGTCGTCGAGATTTCTTCGCCAGTCATTGTGGTTCAGCTTCAGACTCGGATTCCGAATACTACCCAGTCACTCCTTAGTTCTGGATGATAGGATTGCTATTTTGTTGTTTGTTCAGTTTATGTTTCAGAAGCCTACTCCCTTGGCTCAGTGTATCAAAACAATGCGCTTTGAATAATTTGTTAGTCCGATAATGTTTGCAAAGAATTCTAATTTGTCTAAAAAACCCTTTCGTAATAAAAGAGTCATTTTTGCATCCGCATTTGCATATCATGCATCATGTGCATCGTTCATCGGTCACAAAAAACTTCCAAGTGCTTATTGCCTCCTGGTTCTTCTGCCGCAGAGTGAAAAGTGGCTCGTGCTCGAAGGACTGATCAACCTACCAGAGTACATCAAACCAGACAGTACAGAAGGAGAAATCAGGTAGCTATGGAAGAAGAGAATGCTCAGCTCCGCACTGAACTAGCCTCCGTGAGAGAAGAGTTAGCCAAGGCTCTCGATGCTATGACCGCTCTGGTAGCCGCTCAAGAGCAGCCAGCCTCGTCCGCTCCAGAGACCACCGAGGCAATTCCAATATCATCTCTCGACAGCCGCTTCGCCATGCCAAGAGGATACCCGTACGGGCTCCCGCTTTTCTTTGCTCCGGATCCCTCAACAGTTGCTTCCAGTGCTGCCAACAGCAACCAGATCCCCGTCTCAGGGCAAGCATCTCTTCACACTACCTTGCCTCAATCAACGGTCTTCACAGATCCGATTGTGCACTCTACTCCTCAGGGCGCTAATGCTAATGATTACCGTGGAAAGACTCCTGTATTTGGAACTGTGGAAGAAAGAATGGAAGAACTCGCCAGAGAGCTCCGTCGCGAGATCAAGGCCAACCGTGGGAGCAGTGACCTCGTCAAAACCCACGATCTTTGTTTGGTGCCAAGGGTGGATGTTCCCAAGAAATTCAAGGTCCCGGAATTTGACCGCTACAACGGGCTGACTTGCCCCCAAAACCATATCATCAAATATGTCCGGAAGATGGCTAACCACGCGGACAATGATTCACTTATGATCCATTGCTTCCAGGACAGTCTAAAGGAAGATGCCGCGGAGTGGTACACCGGTTTGAGCAAGGATGATATCCGTACTTTTGATGATCTAGCTACCGCTTTCAAGAACCACTATGGGTTTAACACCAGGCTCAAGCCGAATAGAGAATTCCTCCGATCCCTGTCTCAGAAAAAGGACGAAAGCTTTCGCGAATACGCACAGAGGTGGAGAGGGGCAGCTTCCCGTATCACTCCCGCCTTGGACGAAGAAGAAATGACTCAAACATTCTTGAAGACCCTGAAGAAAGATTATGTTGAGAGAATGATTATTGCCGCCCCAAGCAACTTCTCTGAGATGGTCACTATGGGAACCCGCTTGGAAGAAGCTGTCCGAGAAGGGATTATCGTGTTTGAGAAAGGTGAGTCCTCGAATGCACCGAAGAAGTACGGCAATGGTCACCATAAGAAAAAGGAATCAGAGGTTGGGATGGTGTCCGCCGGAACTAATCAGTCTGCCGCTGTCGCTCCTGTCAATGCTACACAACTGCCTCAGCCGTATCAGTACCTACACTATGCCCAGCACCCGTTCTATCCACCGTTCTACCATCAATATCCTCCTCTACCGGGCCAGCCTCAGGTCCCTGTTAATGCCATCGCCCAACAGATGCAACAACAACCATTAGCTCAACAGCCGCAACAGCAACAACAAGGCCCTCAATCTAGGCCATCTTTCCCGCCAATCCCAATGGCGTATGCTGAACTACTCCCAACTCTGTTACATAAGGGGTATTGCACCACTAGGCCTGGCAAGCCTCCGCCAAACCCATTACCTCCCAGATTCCGCTCCGATCTCAGATGTGATTTCCACCAAGGCGCCCTAGGTCATGACGTAGAAGGTTGCTACGCTCTGAAATACATTGTGAAAAAGTTGATTGACCAGGGAAAGCTGTCCTTTGAAAACAATGTCCCGCACGTACTCGACAATCCACTCCCCAACCATGCCGCTGTAAATATGATTGAAGTCTGTGAAGAAATCCCTCGCCTCAATGTCCGTAATGTTGCTACTCCCCTAGTACCGCTACATATCAAACTGTGCCGAGCTTCCTTGTTTAGCCACGACCACGCTGCCTGTTGTGAATGTCTTCAGAACCCTATGGGTTGCGGCATAGTTCAGAATGACATCCAAAGATTGATGAATGACAACTACTTGACTACCAGTGATGTTTGCATGATAGTGCCGGTCTTCCACGATACTCCAGTCAAGAGCGCACCCGTCAGGGAGGATGTTGAACCGTTGGTCATACGGTTGCCTGGTCCAGTACCATATACCTCTGCAAAAGCTATCCCGTACAGGTACAATGCGACTATGTTGGAAAACGGGAAGGAAGTACCTTTGGTGCCCTCAAGCACAGTAGGCAGTATCGCTGAAGTGACAGCTTTGAGGAGCGGCAAGGTCCGACCACTCTTGTTTCAGAAGAAAGATGACGTGCAAGTTACAGTTCCTGCTGACAAAACTACTCCATTGACAATCCCTCCTGTTGTTGAAAGTACCAGCCGTCCAGGCCATTCCATTGATGATTCCAATCTGGATGAGATTTTGAAGATAATTAAGAAAAGCGATTATAAGATCGTGGATCAGCTGTTACAGACTCCTTCGAAGATATCCATCTTGGCCTTACTCCTCAGTTCGGAGGCTCATAGGAATGTGTTATTGAAGGTATTGGAACAAGCCTATGTTGACCACGAAGTTACAGAGGATCAATTTGGCGGGATAGTGGCTAACATCACTGCTTGCAGCAACCTCTGGTTTGGTGAAGATGAACTTCCAGAGGCAGGGAAGCACCACAACTTGGCCCTGCATATTTCCATGAACTGCAAAACAGATATGTTGTCCAACGTGTTGGTAGACACCGGGTCGTCGTTGAATGTGATGCCCAAATCGACTTTGGATCAGTTGAGTTGCCGAGGAGTTCCTTTGAGAAGGAGTACTTTCTTAGTCAAGGCTTTCGATGGTTCCCGTAAAACTGTGCTTGGAGAAGTAGATCTCCCCATGACTATTGGTCCTGAAACATTCATGATTACTTTCCAGGTTATGGACATAGATGCCTCTTACAGTTGCCTGCTCGGGAGACCTTGGATACACGAGGCTGGGGCAGTCACTTCTACTCTCCATCAGAAGCTAAAGTTCGTGAAAAATGGTAAACTTGTGACAGTGCACGGGGAAGAAGCTTATCTGGTCAGTCAGTTATCATCCTTCTCTTGTATCGAAGCAAAGTCTGCCGAAGGAACTGCATTCCAGGGTTTGACTATCGAGGGTACGGAGCCCAAGAGAGCTAGTGCTGCCATGGCTTCATTAAGAGACGCGCAGAGAGCCGTTCAGAAGGGTCAGGCCGCTGGTTGGGGCCAATTGATACAGCTGCAGGACAACAAACACAAAGAGGGTCTCGGTTTCTCTCCGACGTCAGGCATGTCAACTGGAACGTTCCGTAGTGCTGGATTTACCAATGCAATTCTTGATGGTGCTGCTGAAAGAGGGGCTAGGCCCACATTTGTGATACCAGGAGGCATTGCAAAGAACTGGAACGTTATCAATCTCCCTATGTCTATGCATGATTCTAAGTAATATGTCTTGCTGTTTAGGCTTTGTTTTCAAAATAACAATCCTTCCGTCTTGCCCGAGGCGGAAGTGACCTCTTTGTAAAGGGCATGTTTGTTCCGACATCACCATTATCAATAAAAAACGTCGTTTCTTTCACGACTCTTTTTTCTTTCTTTAATGCTTCTCCCTTGGAAATAATGGTAATGCCAGAAAAAACCAAAACATCTGTGTTTTCTTATTAATTTCAAAAGATCTGCATGAAAACTATTTTCTAAAATCATCCAATCATGTCACGCAGATCGAACCAAAACGAACCCGTTGAACACGGTAACTCTATGCTTCTCCAAACTGTTGAATCCCCGGTATTCGAGACCGAAGATGAGGATAGTGATGATATACCAGATGAGATTGCCCGATTGCTTGAGCAAGAAGAGAAAACCATTCGGCCTCATCAGGAAGAGATCGAGCTAATCAACTTGGGTACCGAGGATAACAAAAGAGAGATCAAAGTCGGTGCTGCCTTGGAGGAAGGGGTCAAGAAAAGGATCTTCCAGCTTCTCCGGGAGTACTCGGACATTTTTGCATGGTCGTATGAAGACATGCCAGGCTTGGATCCTCAAATTGTGGAACATCGGATACCGACAAAGCCAGACTGTCCTCCCGTCAGGCAAAAATTGAGACGGACTCGGCCAGACATGGCTCTGAAGATCAAGGCGGAAGTGCAGAAACAGATCGATGCGGGTTTTCTCATGACAGTTGAGTATCCCGAGTGGGTTGCTAACATCGTGCCAGTGCCGAAGAAAGATGGTAAGGTTCGGATGTGTGTTGACTACAGAGATTTGAACAGAGCAAGCTTGAAGGACAATTTCCCACTGCCACACATCGATGTGCTTGTTGACAATACGGCCCAGTGCAAGGTGTTCTCCTTCATGGACGGTTTTTCTGGCTATAACCAAATCAAAATGTCACCCAAGGACAGGGAGAAGACATCGTTCATCACTCCATGGGGAACTTTCTGCTGCAAAGCAATGCCGTTCGGTCTAATAAATGCTGGTGCTACCTACCAAAGGGGGATGACCACTTTGTTCCATGACATGATTCACAAGGAGGTTGAAGTGTATGTAGATGACATGATTGTCAAGTCGAGCGATGAAGAACAACACGTTGAATACTTGGCTAAGATGTTTGAAAGGTTGAGGAAGTACAAGCTTCGGCTGAATCCAAATAAATGTACGTTCGGTGTCAGATCTGGGAAGTTGCTAGGCTTCATCGTCAGCCAGAAGGGCATTGAAGTAGATCCCGACAAAGTCTGAGCCATCCGCGAGATGCCGGCCCCACAGACTGAGAAGCAGGTCAGAGGGTTCCTCGGGCGTTTGAACTACATCTCTAGATTTATATCTCACATGACTGCGACCTGTGGGCCAATTTTCAAGTTGCTCGGGAAGAATCGACCTGTGGTATGGAATGATGAATGCCAAGAAGCCTTCGACAACATCAAAAGTTATTTGCTAGAACCGCCTATCCTCGTTCCGCCGGTGGAAGGAAGGCCTTTGATTATGTATCTGTCAGTGTTGGATGAGTCCATGGGATGTGTGCTCGGTCAGCAAGATGAAACTGGAAAGAAAGAGCATGCAATCTACTATTTGAGCAAGAAGTTCACCGATTGTGAGACTCGGTATACAATGCTCGAGAAGACCTGTTGTGCCTTGGCCTGGGCTGCCAGACGCCTGCGTCACTACTTGATAAATCATACAACTTGGTTGATATCCCGGATGGATCCAATCAAGTACATCTTTGAAAAACCGGCTGTCACTGGAAAGATCGCACGTTGGCAAATGTTACTGTCAGAGTATGATATTGTGTTTAAAACTCAGAAAGCCATTAGAGGGAGCATCCTGGCTGACCATCTGGCTTGCCAACCACTTGATGATTATCAACCTTTGAAGTTCGATTTCCCCGATGAAGAGGTCATGTTCTTAAAGTCAAGAGACTGTGAAGAACCGCTAATCGGTGAAGGTCCAGACCCCGATAGCAAGTGGGGATTGGTTTTTGATGGTGCTGTTAATGCCTATGGCCGAGGAGTTGGCGCAGTAATTGTGGCTCCGCAGGGGCATCATATTCCTTTCACAGCCCGGATTGTGTTTGAGTGCACCAACAACGTGGCCGAGTACGAAGCATGTATCTTGGGAATTGAAGAAGCCATCGATATGAGAATCAAGCACCTCGACATCTATGGAGACTCTGCACTAGTCATCAACCAGATAAAGGGAGAATGGGAGACCCATCATGCTAATTTGATCCCTTACCATGATTACGCAAGGCGTCTGTTGACGTATTTTACAAAGGTCGAGTTGCACCACATCCCCCGAGAGGAGAACCAGATGGCCGATGCTCTTGCTACCTTATCTTCTATGCTTCAAGTGAACCATTGGAATCATGTGCCAATGATCAAAGTACAACGCTTAGATCGGCCCGCTCATGTGTTCACTATCAGTGATGCAATTGTACAGACAGGTTCAAGCGGAATCGACGTCAAACCCTGGTATTATGATATCAAACAATTTCTGCAAAGCCGTGAGTATCCGCCAGGTGCTTCCAACAGAGACAAGAAGACGTTACGCAGGTTGGCTAGCAAGTTCCTGCTGAATGGTGATGTCCTGTACAAAAGGAATTTCGATATGGTGTTGTTAAGATGTGCTGATGAATGTGAGGCAGAACGGCTAATGCACGATGTGCACGATGGCACCTTTGGGACCCACGCATCGGGGCACGTTATGTCTAGAAAGCTGTTGAGAGCTGGTTACTACTGGATCACCATGGAGCGCGATTGCTATCAATACGCCAGAAAGTGCCACAAATGTCAAGTATATGCTGATAAGATCCATGTGCCTCCGCACGCTCTCAATGTTATGTCTTCTCCGTGGCCTTTCTCTATGTGGGGCATTGATATGATCGGAAGAATTGAACCGAAAGCTTCAAACGGTCATCGTTTTATCCTGGTAGCAATCGATTATTTCACCAAATGGGTCGAAGCTGCATCCTATGCCAACGTGACTAAGCAAGTGGTAGTCAAATTCATCAAGAACAATATCATCTGTCGGTATGGTGTCCCTAGCAAGATCATCACTGACAACGGTACCAACCTGAACAATGACATGGTGCAAGCCCTATGCGAGAAATTCAAGATTGAACACCACAATTCTTCTCCTTACAGACCTCAGATGAATGGTGCAGTTGAGGCGGCTAATAAGAACATCAAGAAGATTGTGCAGAAGATGGTGACAACATACAAAGACTGGCATGAGATGTTGCCCTATGCTCTACATGGCTACCGCACTACAGTTCGTAGTTCAACCGGAGCAACGCCTTTTTCTCTGGTGTACGGCATGGAAGCAGTCCTTCCATTGGAAGTGGAGATTCCATCTCTCCGTGTGATTATGGAAGCAAAGTTGTCTGAGGCTGAATGGTGCCAGAGTCGGTACGACCAGTTGAATTTGATTGAGGAAAGACGGCTGGATGCCATGGCTCACGGTCAGATGTACCAAGCAAGGATGAAAAATGCTTTTGACAAGAAAGTCCGTCCTCGGGTGTTCAAAGAGGGTGAACTTGTGTTGAAAAGAAGAATGAGTCAGCAACCCGATCCAAGGGGCAAATGGACGCCTAACTATGAAGGACCTTATGTTGTCAAGAAGGCTTTCTCTGGCGGTGCTTTGATTCTCACACACATGGATGGTGTAGAACTTCCGAATCCTGTGAATGCCGATATAGTCAAGAAATACTTTGTCTAAGATATGAAAAGAACAGCGTGGTAGGTCGAAAACCCGAAAGGGCGGCCTAGGCAAAAATGCGCTTCCCGGTGGATCGAAAACCCGAAAGGGCGGTCCAGGCAAAATAAGGGACAAGAAACAAAATGTAAAAGCTCGCTGAGATTACATGTAACTCAGGCAAAAATGAGCGTCTCGATGAGCCGAAAACCCGAAAGGGCGGTTCATGCAAGAATGAGATTGAAATAAAAGACAATTGACTATATCTGGCAAATTACCATTCCCCTTGGGATCTTTGCAATTGATGATTGGCTGTTCTCACCCGAGGTTCCGACGCCTGCGGATTCAAGAGTTTCAGATACCATAGCAGTTACTGTGTTCAATGTACCACCAACCAATAAAATTACCATTTTCCAAGATTTGTAAATCTGTGGAGTCACGCCTTCGGCTGATTACCACCCTTATACATCAATCTGAGCCTATGCTTTTGTTTGGCACTCACTTTCTATTCTATTTTCAAAGCTTTATACAAAAAGATTCTTTTTCTATGTTAATAATGGTGTGTCTGGAGTAAACATTCTGAAAACTGAAATTTTTTGAGTATTTTGAAAACAAGCCTGAACAGCTAGGTACATTCAAATGAACATGCATGAACAAATTTACATTGATATCAATTCCAATTCAAGGTGCTAGCAAGCCTTCCTCCCAGTGATGGTCTGTGGTCAATGGCAAGAATGAAAAAACAGAACGAAAAGCATGAAAAAATAAATATGCTCGCTAAGTCGAAAACCCGAAAGGGCGGCTTAGGCAAAAAATGAGCACCCCGATGGATTGACAACCTTCAAAGGCAATTCAGGCAAAACAGGGGCAGCACAAAAAAACTATTCCCCGGTGGGTCGAAAACCCGAAAGGGCGATCCGGGCAAAAATGGGATGATGAAAGAAAAAATGAATGGAAAAAAAAACAAACGCGCAAAAGCATTGACCACAGATGCGATGTCTAAAGCACTTACGTGACTGTCCCAACAAGCAGCAATGCCTTTCAAACTGTTTTCTCTACAATGTTGCGGCTTCCTGCCTTCAGCGATGGTCTCGACGTATCTTCAAACGGCCGCATCCCCAGAAGAAGGGCTTTTGCAAATATATGTCCGAGCGCGAGCCATTACGTGCCCAATATTCCAATGTTTTGTCTGTCTCTGCGGAATTGTGTCTACAAATTGCCAATCATCATGCATTCCAAAACATTCATACATGCATAATCATGCATCTCACATGTTCATGCGTTTGATAAAATTGTCATGCTATTCATACACACCTGCATTCTCAATTCCTATGTTAATTTCAATCAAAATCAATCATGTCAACTTCAAATTTCTTCTGCCTACAATAAATGTCTATTGTCATGTCAATTTCAAAGTTCAACAGTCTTGTCAACACCCTTGTCGAATTCAAGCTCCTGCAGTTATGTCAATCAAATTCAATTCCCTTTCAAATAAAATTTGCTTCTGTTAATGGCCAAGTGGCTAGTTCGCACCCAAGAACAGCTTGTGCCTGTCAATTTGTTTCTGTTATCGGTCAAGCGGCCAGTTCGCATCCAAGAACAGCTTGTGCTTCCTTTGTTTTCTATCCGCCAAGTAACCAGTTCGTGTCCAAGAACAGCTTGTGCTTCCTTTGTTTTCTGTCAGCCAAGTAACCAGTTCGTGTCCAAGAACAGCTTGTGCTTTCTATGTTTTCTTTCAGCCAAGTAACCAGCTCAAATACAAGAGCAGCTTGCGCCCTTTGTTGTCAATATTCCCGGTCAAGTGGCTAGTTCGCATCCAAGAACAGCTTGTACTTGTCAATTTGCTTTCGAGTCTCCCCAGTGAGTCTTGTTATTTGCTATTTTGTTAATGTCAATCAGTCCCGCAATGGATACGGCATATTCCTTTTTGCTTTTCTGTTAATGTCAATCAGTCCCGCAATGGATACGACATACTCTCCTTTTTGTTATTCTGTCAATGTCTACCAATCCCGCAATGGATACGACATATTCTGTTAAACTCAATTCTCAGTTTGTCTTGCATTTATAACGCAAATGTTGCATGGCATACATAACATTTACAAATGTATTTTTACGCCCAAAATCAGTGCTAATGTCGATATTTAAGTATCTTCATCGTGTCAAGCCAAAGACTCCGTCCCTTGACTCTCCAGACGAAGAAACTTAAATAGGGGCAGCTGTCATACCCTCATTTTGGACCTAAAAATACTCTTTCAAATTTCCCTGCTATTTTCTAATCCTTTCAAATTCACTGTGTTTTCTACTGTGTTTCAGCTGCATACGTTACTGCTTCGGTCTTTTAATTTTTTGCATAAAATCATACAAAAAGGTATTTTGGTCATTTCCTACAAAGGAACCCATTATTTTTAGTCCCTGCAATTTGTCCCTGAGTCTGTTCAACTGGTTTGCGTAAATCTTTAATCAAATTTTGTACAAAATCATCTAGTTTTGCATCTGAGTCAGTCTGAGTCAGTCTGAGTCGTTTTTGCCCCAGGGGCATTTTAGTCTTTTCACTTTATTCAAATTTTGGGCAGAGAGGTATTTTAAAATACCTCATTTTTGGTAGTTTGTTCGTTTTAGTCCATTTTGTCAATTTTAAACGTTTCACTTTACGTCGTCTTCAAATTTACATTTTTTACCCATTTTATTTTAACCTTTTTGCAATTTAGTCCAAATACTTTTAAAAATTGCGATTCAGTCCAATTTTTCTTTTTTAGTGGTCATTTCCTTTTAAAGAAAACAGTCCAGTCCAGATACTTTTATTTTTGCATTTCAGTCCTTAAAACTTTCCAAATTTGCAAAACAGTCCAAATTTTTACATAATTGCATTTTGGTCCTTGAGTCAGAAATATTTCAGAATTGCTACACAGGTGTTCAAGGTCCACGTGGCACATTCCAACTGGTCCACAGTCCACATGGCAGGCTATAAGTAGGGTACAGTGTCAGAATCAGAGCCAGATACAGAAATTACGCCACATCATCACAAACAGATCACACTTTCTCTCTCATTTCAGTTACAGATCAAATCACAAAATTCATCAAAAAGCTCAAGAACACAAAACCCTAACCGTTTTCCAGAAATCAAATTCAAGCTAAAACCATGGAATCAGTGTGAGCTCTCAGAGATTCAAGCTTGAATCCTCATCATTGAGCTCTATTCCTTGCAATTCAAACACTGAATTCATCACCAGAAGCGACGAACTCAGTGCGATCACAAGGAGAAGATTGAGAAGAAGAAGGAAAGTGAAAGAGTTCGTGGATTCTGAATCGGACAGGAAGAGGAAGAAGAAATCACCAGCTTGCAATTGAATCCGAACCAAGAATCAACAGAACAGGATCCAAAGTTCCAAGTTCTTGAAGGTTCTAGCTCAAATCTCCAATTGAAACTCAGGTAAACACAAGAATCTCATCTTTACACGTTCAAACACAACAATGAATCTCAAAACAATGTAAATCATCACGGATTCAAAGGTTTTGGTTCGGAATCACAGAAACCCTAAAATTTCCAGAAAAACTTTCAAGATTCTGAAGCTTACAACGTGTAACAAGCTTTGCAAACAACTGAATCAACGCGCAAAAAACGTTTAAAAGCAGAATCGAACAGAAAAAAACGAAACCAAATCCTTTCGAATCCGTGAAACAGAATCCATGATTCGCGTTGTTCTAGTCGAAGCTTGCGAATTCCATTGATAGATTCATGTTTAGAACAAAGAAACACAAGTTATAAGCCATGAATCTTGAAGTTTTGGGTAGGATTCACGATTTAGGGTTAGGGTTCTCAAGAACACGAAGCAACGGCGGAGAAGAGAAAGAAAAAGGTTGAAAAATGAATGAAACCGGGTTAATACCCCTTTTATACGCGTACTTGGGTCGGGTCGACCCAAACCCGACCCACTCTCTCCTATGCATGGCCGTTGATTAAGATCCTGATGGATCTGGATCAATCCAACGCTCCTGGAGCGTTAGCTTGATCCGGATCCATCAGATCCGTGGGTATGGGCTGGGTTTTCTTTGGTTTTTTTGCTTTCTTTCAGTTTTTTGTTGCTTTTTGCTATGTACACCTTCAATTCTTGCTAATTGAACCTTCTGCATGCAAAATTTTACTAAAAATTCCAAGTGTTTTACTGCATGTTTTCACTTTTTTTCTTGGTGTTTTGTGCTATTTCTCCTGAAGAAACTGAATAAAAGTATGTGTTTGCTCTTTTGTGCTAATTGGTGTCCGTTTCGTTGTTTTTTCGGCGCGTCGCATGTGATGCTCGTTCCAATCTTGCGTCATGTGTCTGTGATACTTAATGCGCGTTTTGTGTGATATTTTGCAGTTTTATTAAGCTGGACTTTTGATTACTATTTTGTGATATTTCCATTTTTTGTTAAATTTGATTTTTGATTACTATCTTGTGATATTTCCATTTTTTGTTAAATTTGATTTTTGATTACTATTTTGTGGTATTTCCATTTTTTCGTTAAATTTGATTTTTGATTACTATCTTGTGATATTTCCATTTTTTGTTAAATTTGATTTTTGATTACTATTTTGTGGTATTTCCATTTTTTCGTTAAATTTGATTTTTGATTACTATTTTGTGATATTTCCATTTTTTGTTAAATTTGATTCTTGATGCTAATTTTGCGATATTTTACAATCTTGTTAAATTTGATTCTTGTACTAATTGTGTGATACTTTGCAATCTTGTTTAGTTAGAATTTTGATGCCGATTTTGTGATATGTTGCAATTTTTGTTTAGTGTGATTGTATGCCAATTTGTGATTAGTTACCATTTTGTTTAGGATTAATGTTTCATTACCGTTTTCATCTTGTTACTAACCATTTTACTCTATGTTTCATGCATACTAAGCATCTCATCTCATTCCCATTCCTTCCTTAACCCCTTCATGTAACTTTCATTAATTCATGTAAATGCTTAGGTTTAGTTTACTTTTCTTTACTTTCTCGCAAGACTATAGAATGTAAAATAGGACCCGATGTAAAAGACTATGGACTATAATGATGTACACCGACACATGCACCGACACACGCACACACGTTGTATGTTCATCGCTAGGTGTATGTTTAGGATACGCGGTACTTAGAGAAAATCAATCTTTTGAAAAGCAAACAACTTCCATCACTTCAAATCTTTTTCAAACAAACCTTGGAGTCAAAACTCCAAGAGATTTTCCTTTTGTTTTCTTAATCAAAAATCAAAATGAACACTAATTTCCAACTTTAACCGTTTTTTGTAAATAAATTGGACTAACCTCACTGGTTTTCAATTCTAATGCCTACACGGCCTCCTATCTCTTTCTTCAAAAACCATTTTTTAAAACTAAAAAAAACGAAACTCACAAAGACATTTTGGAAGAGAACTACATGGAATTTTGATCCCTTAAAAGGGTATGTAGGCAAGAGACTCACATCTCTCCAAGTCCAATAAAATAAAACCCAATCTTCTCCCTCTCATTCTTAAAACCAATTTCTTTTACAAAGTAGCGATAAAAGCAACGCATAAATGTAAAGCGTAGTACAACGGTTCCTATAGGATACTATAGTCATCGCGGGTGCCTAACACCTTCCCGTGATGAAATCAGCCCCGAACTTAGGATTTCTAAGGTTTTCTCGATTTTACCTTCCCCAAAAAAAAATAGAAACATCAATGATCGAAAGGTTCAAATCCAATTAATGATTTGACACCCGAAAATCGCGATGACACTTTCTTCTTAGCATCTTGGTCTTCAATAGAAAGTCCTTGGAAAGACGTACCGTCTTCAATATCAGCACCAATGAATGAGAATGATGACAAATGGCTTACTAGCATGGCTTGTTCTCCTCCCACGGTCACCAGCTTTCCGTTCTTCACAAACTTTAGCTTCTGATGCAGCGTAGAAGTTACTGCCCCTGCTTCATGAATCCAGGGTCGGCCCAGCAGGCAACTGTATGATGCTTGTATATCCATAACTTGGAAGGTAATCTGGAAGACATGCGGCCCAATTGTAATAGTTAGGTCCACCTCTCCAAGGACATTCTTTCTTGAACCATCGAAAGCATTCACCCTCACATCACTCCGTCGTAAAGGTGCGCTTTTGTAGGAAAGTTGACCGTAGGTTGTTTTGGCCATTATGTTCAAGGACGACCCAGTATCCACCAGCACATTTGACAGTGCATCAGTATTGCAATTCACAGATATATGCAGCGCCATGTTGTGGTTCCTTCCTTCCTCGGGAAGCTCTTCATCACTGAAGCTCAGGTTGTTGCATGTAGTGATATTTCCCACTACTCCATCAAATTGCCCAATAGTGATGTCATGATTTACAAAGGCTTGGTTTAGGACCTTCATCAAGGCATTTATGTGGGCCTCGGAATTCAACAATAAAGAAAGGATGGATATCTTTGAGGGGGTCTGCATCAATTGGTCGATCACCTTGTACTCACTTTTCTTTATCAATTGTAGTAACTCCTTAAAGTCAGCATTGGTATTGGTTCCACTGGTCTGGCCTGCATCTTTAGTCGTGCTGGAGTCTCTAGCTTGTATTTGTTCAATTACTGGAGCACTTGCTTTCTTTTGGAACAAAGTGGGAATAACACGCCCATTCCTCAACACTCTGCTGTCTTCAGTAATGTTAACCACAGAAGGTAAGGGCGGTATGGGAACTTCGCGTCCATCTTCGATCATAGTGGCATTATATTTGTAAGGGATGGCCTTTTCCGAAGTGTACGGTATAGGGCCTGGCAGACATATCACCAGAGGAGCATCAACCGATTTTCGACTGTCAAAGAAAATTTCTACAGGTTCTTCAGAAGTTGCAGCACATACATCGTCACATTTCTTTTCAACCACAAGTTCCCCTTGGTTCAATAATCTTTGAATATCGTCCTTTACTTTCTGACAACCCCTTAGATCTGTAGAGCACACCTTGCAGGCTGTATGATCGCATGTAAAGAGAGCTATTTCGCATAACTTAGTATGTAGAGGGACCAATGGAGTTCGGATGTGTTGTACATCGAGAATGCGGTGAGTCTTTTGGCCGTCATCGATCATGTTGACAGGTGCGGCACCGTGATTTGGCAATGGATTGGTTTGAACATTTGGATTTAGATCGGTGAAGTTTATTTTCTTGTCTCTGATGAGGTCTTGGACTGCTTTCTTTAGACTATAACAATCTTCGGTGCTGTGACCTGGGGCACCCTGATGAAAGGCGTAGAATCGGTCATGTCTATACCATGGGGGCAACTTTTCTGGGACCGCTGGAGGTGGTCTGGTCTGGACTAGCTCTTTCCTGAGCAAAGCTGGGAGTAACTGCTCATATGTGATGGGGATTGGATCAAACTGTATTCTGGGAGCTTGTTGCCGAGTTTGTTGTTGTCGCTGAGGTTGTTGTTGATATGGCTGTTGATATGGTTGCCTATACGGCTGTTGATATGGTTGTTGATATGGTTGTTGGAAATATTGATGTGGGTATTGTTGAGGATATTGTGGTTGATGATTTTGTGGTTGGATAAGATTGGTAGAGGGTGTAATGGCGGAAATGTAGGCTGGGTAATTTTGTTGAGGATAATGCTGCTAATAGCTTGGTTGTTGAGTGGTATTTGCTGCGGGTGTTATAGCGGCAATGTGTTGATAGGCTGGTTAATTCTGTTGAGGTCTCCCACGGGCTACCATACCAACTTCTTGTTCTTTCTTTCTTGAAAAGTTGTTTCCGAACTTCCTTGTACCGCTGGCGGGAGCAGTTTCTCTGACTAAACGTCCTTCGCGGACTCCCTCTTCCAATTGTACCCCCATACTGATCATTTCTGTGAAGTTTCTGGGCACACTCCCGACCATTTTCTCATAGTAGAATTGATTGAGAGTTTTTAAGAAGAGTTTAGTCATCTCCTTTTCTTCTACACGGGGGCTAACTTGGACGGCGACATCTCTCCATCGCTGAGCGTACTCTTTGAGTGTTTCCTTGTCCTTTTGAGTCATAGCCTGGAGATCACTTCGGTCTGGGGCCATATCTTCATTGAATTTGTATCGCTGTACAAATGCCTCACGTAGGTCATTGAAAGTCCGGATTTCTGCTCGGTCTAAGTTCATGTACCACTTCAGTGCGGTACCGGTCAAACTGTCTTGAAAGTAATGGATGAGGACCTGATGATCATTGGCATATGTGGACATTTTTCTCACATACATCGTTAGATGGTCTCTAGGGCAGGAGGTCCCTTTGTATTTTTCGAAGTCTGGGAGTTTGAATTTGTGAGGTATCTGGACGTTTGGCACCAAGCACAGATCATAGACGTCCTTCTTGGATACTTCTTTACCGAGGAGGGCAAGCATTTCCCGATTCATCTTCTCATACTTCTCCTGTAAGTCATCTACCTTATTACAGACCTCGATATTCCCTGAGTGGAAGATGGGTTCTTCATTTTGTGGTACGGTGTGAACCACAGGTGCCGAATAGGTCAAAGTAGCTGGAGGGCGCGTTGCAACAGGCGGCGGAACATGAGTTGTATGTTGAAAAGTAGGCATCAGAGGTTCACAAGCAACAGGGCGGAGTATTTCACCAGAAGTAAAGGGCAGGAACCAAGGCGCAGATCGTGGAGGTGCAGAGACTGTTGGAGACTCGTAATAGATCGTCTAGTCAGGAATAGCAGTGCCCCTTGCTTCGGCCCGAGTCCTGAAAGGAGGAGGAGGTGGTGGTGGTTGATTTTGAGCAGCTTTCAGCGTTCTTACCAATTCAGACAATTCATCCACCTGAGTCTGCATGGCTGCCATTTCGTCTATCTTCGCTTGCATGGTTGCCATCTCTTCTTTGAGTGCTTGATTCTCTTGTTCAAGAAAATCCATCTTCTTCTTTATAGTTGCCCGAGTGCCATGTACGCGAGTTGGTTGAGGACGTCGAGCCACTTTTGAAACGGGAGTGACCTTTTGAGGAAAAGAAAAACTCGTAAGACTCAAATTTGAAACTATGATATGCAAAATGATGCATAATGTTATGCAAAAAAAAAAATGATACGTTTTTATTTATCGAAGGACTTATACAAGTGATTTTGTAAAGATTTTGTTCGAGAATTTGGAAGATTACAACCAGCCCCCTTTTTAACAAACAAAACGAAAGGGTAAGCCTTAAGTCCCTAAAGAGCGATTTTTGAATCACGTCATTCAAAGTCCGGATGTGGGCCATCAAATAACTCCATGAACTTCCTTTTTCTGCTAACATCCTGTCCGAGCAGGGCATCCTTCCTCCGGAGTAAATCATCTTTCTCTATTAGTTGGCGGTTCTGATCAAGGAGTTGGCGTTTTAGTCGTTCTATCTCCCCACTCAGGGTCTCATTTTTGAGTTCGGCCTCGCGGGCTTTTCTTTGCCAGGTGTCTCTTTCAAGCTTCGCCTCGGTCATCTGCTCTTGGAAATCTCCCCGGGTTTCAAAGGGTATGGGCGAAGGTGTTGATGGGGCAGCGGAAGAGGTTAGGGACCTCAGCAGAGGGTAAGGCATCCCTATCTGAGTAGCTCTGTTAATAACCCATTGGAGGTAA
This sequence comes from Medicago lupulina, assembly GCA_958299785.1. NCBI lineage: Eukaryota > Viridiplantae > Streptophyta > Magnoliopsida > Fabales > Fabaceae > Medicago > Medicago lupulina. The sequence continues at coordinate 27,678,721 of OY283142.1, forward strand.
GATTCATGGGCTGTACTCGACTTATTTCCCAGCTGGTTCCTATCTTTCTTGACAATGGAGTGCCAAGCTCGTACGAATTGTGCCTTCTTATTCCCAGCATCCCTTTCATAGAAGAAGAAATCACGGTCTAGAATGAGGTAAAGGGGACTCATCCTCATGGGGTATCCAAACTGGCGTCTGGCGAGAACTGAGTTATGGCTGATTCCCCCATGCGTCCCAAGGAGAGGTATGTTGTTGAATTCTCCGCAATGGTCAATAATAACTTTTGGGTCTAGAGTCGGGTTGAACCAAACTATGTCGGTAGGGGTGAGGGCCATGATTTTCTCAGACCAAGGGAGTTTCTCCGGTCTAAACTTAGGGCGAGGTAGGTGTGAGGTAATCCAAATGTGGAGTAAAGATGCGCAACAAATGATGACTCCACGCTCCTTGTTAGTACGATCATGGATGGAAAAGTAGGTGTCAGCGAGCAAGGTAGGAACAGGGTTTCGGGTCAAGAAGATTTGGATGGCATTCATGTCGATGAAGTTATCAACATTTGGGAAGAGTACAACGCCATAGATGAGCAGGGCGAGGATGGTTTCAAAGGCGTCGGTATTGGATCTTTCAGCAAAATCGGTGGCTTTTTGGTAAAGGAAATTGAAGGGTAGGCATTGGAGGCCTCCTTTGGTGGTCAGGTGCTTTTTTATATCGGACCTCTCAATGCGAAGGGCAACTGCAATGTCTGGGATTTTAGGACCGGGCTCAAGACCATGGAAGGGTACTTCGTCGAGCACGGGCATACCGACCCAGTGAGCATATTCCTCTAGCGTAGGGGCCAGCTGATAGTCGGGGAAGGTAAAGCAGCGGTAAAGCGGATCATAGAACTGAACCAAAGTGTTGAGGAGCCCTTCGTCGACATCCGTCTTGAGAATGTTGAGCAGATGTCCATACTGTTTTCGAAAGCAGTCTGGGCTAGTCAACATCTTTGCTAGTTTCCTTAAGCTTTCCAAGTCTGGTTTCTTGAATTTATACCCATGAGTTCTCCTTACAACACTCCGCATTCCTATGATATCTACAAAAAAGTTTATTTCAGTCCTCTGATTTTTTTTATATATAAAAAAAGAAGTTATGAATGAATGTATGTATGCATGATTATGCTAAAGTACATAGAAAACATGGTGTGGTTAGGTCTACAATGTTGGAGTTGAGGGGTAGCATGCTGTATGGTAGGGACTATGGCTTTATTTGTACCTATATCACGGGTTCTGCAAAGTCCCCAAAGTCCAACCCCCTTTGAATTTTATTGGATGATGGGACAACACCCAGTCCAATAACGTCCGTAGGAAAGTCTCGTTTGAGTGTAGTATCGCGTGTCGACTAATACCAAGACAACACTTGGTTAGCCACCGCACTACATCCTAAAAGGCCAAGATGGGTTGAGGGTAACTAAAGGTCCTTAGCTTCGACAGACTTAAAAGTAATAAAGTCTAAACGTGACAGCACACGCCGACATATACTACCTCAAGGTCCTCCGCTAAGTGTGGTTATATCACATGTTCCAAAACACGAGAATACTCTCGGAATGTCACTATGATTCTACCACTCCTATCTTAAATTTCTCTCAAGCCCGGGTTAGAACTTATCTCACCACTCACGTTTAAGAACGAAAAAATGAAGGGAAAAAACATATACACATATTTCCGAATTTTATTTTTGTTTTTGTTAAGCAAGTTATAGCACAAGAAATTAAATAAAGTCAAGTTAGGCTTAACCCTCGAACTATCCCCAGTGAAGTCGCCATTTCTGTCGCGTCATTTTTCGGGAGACCATCGCCGTTTGACCGGCTTTGACTCACTATTTTTTATTCACGACTGAACTTTTTATTTTTTTGGGGGAAGGGAAGAAAAGTTCAAAAATACCCATTTGAAAGAGATTTGGGTTCGGGGGTTAGTTATATTTAGGGAAGGTATTAGAACCCTAAATATTCGTAGTACTCTACGAGAACCTTTTGACTTTATTTTACTTTTTGTGCTATTACTTGCTTAATTTTGTTTAAAAGACGGAATTGAAAAAACAGAGATTTGAAAGAAAAAGGAAGCTTATTATCTATATTTTTATTGATTTGAAAGGACGAGCGTCCTTTGCCTACGTACCCGTGAGGGATCAAAACCTCGTAGTTCGGGTAGAAATTGACGTTTGATTGGTTTTGTGTTTTTTTATTAGTTTTGAAGAAGGTTTTAAAATAAAAAAGCCAAGTGGCGAAATAAGCTTGTTTGTATTTTTTAATGTTGAAGAAAATAGACTCGAAGTAGAATTAAAGTTGCTTTGAAATTTGATTAAGAAAGAAAATGAACAGGAACGGTCACTTGATTAAAAATCAAGGTTTATTATGAAAATATTTTGTGATTTTTGTTATTTGAATGTTTTTGTCGTTTTTTTTTATATTATCGTGGTGCGAGAAAATGTTTTTTGTCTTTTTTATTAGTGCTTGACAAGAGTTTTATCTTGCTCCTACGTATCTCCAGGTGCGATGGCGAAATCAAAGCTACGTAGTTCTGGGGAGCAAGAAAATGTTTTTGTGTTTTTTGGTTATTGGGCCCCCTCTGTGTTTGGCTGTTTGCGGGTTACTTATAGAGCTGGTTGGGGACAGAATTTCATCTCACAGGCTGTAATGAGCTGCCATGGTACTGTCCTTATCTTGTTGGAATTTCAGCAGAACATTCTGAGAATGTCCTTGCTGTGTAAACTTAGACATAATAAAAAGGACTAAAAAAAAAAACGAAAATGAGATAAAGATAAAAAAAAATGAATTTGAAGTTAATTAAAAATGATTTCAAATAAAAAGATGAAAACTAAAAATTAAATAAATAAAAAGTGAGAGAAGAGGGCCCGACTCGGAACCAAATATGAGGTATTTCAAAATACCTCCCTGCCGAATTTTTTTATTGAAAATCGAAGACCGGTCGGGTTAAAGGACACATGTCAGTGCAGTCTTAGGTCAAAAATTGGGGTATGACAGATATTTTACAACACCCGTAAGTTATAGTACGTCCTACTTAAGTCAAACTAAATAAACATAACAATATGTCATACTCCTTGTCACCTAGAATTCACTACCACAAAAGAAGAGATCACACAAGCGTAGAGTTATTTAGTCTACTAAGTACTTTAAATAGTTCCACAACTCTAACCCACCAAAAGTCAATATTTACATCTGCATATTGTAAGGGTGAAATACTCGCACACAAGTTTAACTAAATACTAATAATATTACATTGTGATACATAATATTTTATAATTACGTGTAAGGTTTTCCAAATAAAGAAATATATACAACAATTAGTCATAAGATTTTTTTCATAATTAAGTCTTGCAGAGTCAAGTAATCACATAAGAATTAATAATCACGAAAGACACAAATTAATTAAGAGTACAAAAATTATTTTCATTTTCTTGCTTTTATTTTGATTTATTGCTTTTATGTATCTATGAGTAAAGCATTGTCAAAAAAAGTTTGAACTTTTTACTTAAGTTGAAACTTCTTCATGTTTTCTTTAGGTAGGTTTGATTTATACTCTATAGATGGTGGCAACATTTTTTTGGAGTCAACTTGTCTTAGTTGGTTTTTTATTGTTTTTGGTTTTGTCGAGTCCTGTCTATAGACATAAAAAAATTGTTTATCTTATTGTTGTCTTGGTAGGGTCTGAGTTGTGATGTGGTAATGGAGAATTTTGACAGTGTTTGGTTGATGTGTGGTGTAATTAGAGAGGTTCATTTTTTTTTTTGGCTTATGAGCGTTGCTCTCAAACTTAATTGATAGGGATTGGTTTGTTTGAGGTTTTTGTTGTGTTGGCTTTATTGTTGAAGTGTTCGCATATATACAGACGTTCTTTGTATTATGTTTTTCTCTTTGCGGGCTTAAGTGCGTCTTGTATTATCTTTGCTTAATAATATTTGCAGGCTTAAGTGTGTCTTGCATTAGCTTTACTTAATAATATTTAATGTGAGTGCTAACAACATATTTAATAAATATTCAGGTTTTGTGATGGCTCGAAACAATTATAATTTAAGGGACTCGTGTTTTCTAACCGAGATAAGGGATCAAATGCAAGGACCGTATCAATAGTGTATATTTTTAGTGACTTTCAGGGTGAGGGCTCAATTGAGTCCCTCACTAGTGAAGCGCGAAAAAAATACCCTTGGATTGAATAAATGACTGAAATTTGTTGCATACTACCAACATAATCTCTAATGCACATTGCCAACTCAACTTGGTTGTGCTGATAAAAATTTGAGGCATCCACATTAGTGCTTGCCTTTGGTTTACTCCACGACTTTGTGGCTTGAATTTCCTATAAGTGCATACTACCATTTTTCAAAACTTAAACATTCTTCCAAGTATCCAACATAATATTTCCCCTTATCATATTATGTGTCGAGCTTTCCATAACATTATTCCTCCTTTTTTTAATTTCTTGTTGTCCATAAGCTTCACATAGTGTCCGCTAATGATGCATAATTTGCATCGCATTGACGCAACAAATCAAGGAGCATGACTTGCACATCAGAGTTTAATTCATGATAGAATTTATAAGATCCTCCATACTACTAGTTGTCCAACACCAAATATATACCTAACAATGAAACAAAATATGTATTGAGTCTTCCTCTATCTCGCTACATAACGTGCAGGAAGTACGACACTCCACCCCCTTTGTTTTGTAACTGAATAAGCACGTATAAACATATTCGTCCAAATCCCGACAAGAAGTTCTTAACTTTTTGTGGTATTTTTAATTACCATAAAAGTTTTCAATCTCCTGACTTGCAAAAGCGATATATATATATATATATATATATATATATATATATATATATAGATATAGATATAGATATAGACACACACACACACACATATATACATACAAGATCCGTTGACACCAGGTGTAAGTCAAAAGACTTACACCAAATCTCAACCATTAGATTTATTTGATCTAATGGTTTTAAGAATATCAACAAAAGAAACAATAAGAATACATTACACTGGATCACAAAAATAAATTGATCGTAAGATCTTCTTCCCTAGTTAACCTTTCCCCATCACACTAATCAGTCATTAACAAGAAAACAATTAACCTCTAAAATATTGGATCATTTCCATACTACATATTTTCACGGCAAAATAAAAAAAAATAAAAAAATTGAATCGATTGTTACCATTTTCTTAGAATCAGTATTTGTAGAGAGATTGCCCCAATTTTATTTCAATTAAAAAATTGAACGGTGGTTAAATCGTTCATTGGGAGTTTATTTTTGGTCATTTTGCACTTGTGAATGCAACAATTGGAATTGTGAAAATCAATACTTTCTTAGAAAAGGAAAACGTTGAAACAAACCAGAGAATTAGGTCACATGAGTTTCAAGTGTGGAAGCATGTGTAGCTTAATTAGTAGAAAGATATTCAATCAAAGAACATGATGTTTATAGCTGTGAATCGATAATTGAGCAAGAATAAACTGCTACAGTGATTCAAGCTATTTATGCAATGGTGGTGTTTATGTTTAACGTGATGCAAGTCTTTTTGATGATCTAGTGTGACGTGTTCTTATTACTTCCTTTGTGATATATTTTTAACCATATGATCAAACAAATTTAATGGTTAAGATTTGGTGTAAGTCAAAAGACTTACACCTGGTGAACTCTTTCTTGAATATTTACCGCACTTTTTACTCTACCAAATCTTCTTATCATCATGTACGACTTGAAATAAAGGAACATGTAGAATACAATTAGTTGTATTCTCATCAAACAAAGACCTTACCAATTCCACATTTCATTTCTCTTTGTTACATCTTACACTCCCAAATCAACTAATTTTCATTTCAAACCAAATCAAAGAGTTTACATTGTCAGAATTTCTTTTAATATTTTGTGGGTTGCAATCAATTGTTGATTTTGATTTTTTATAAAAACGGATTGATGTTGTGATCCATTTGATGATGTTTAGGCCTTAATGAAAGTAATCAATAAATAATGGGTTTTTTGACACTTAATATGATTTGTGTAGAAATAAAGTGTAGACCCAAACACTAGGGCCCATGATGTGTGGTATATTGGGTTGCGCGGTTATTAATAGAGAGGTTATGTCCCCTTTACCATCACTCTGTTATTCTGCTCATTAGTGATTTGCCTCATCGGAAACCCTAAGTTCGGAGCATGTGAAAGGCAAAGGAAAACTCTTGTCCTAAATCTCGACGAATCTGGTAAACATGGTTTCCAAGTAAGTGTGTTCTAATTTCATATAATAACTCGATCTTTATGATTAATTGTTAACATGTGGTATCAGAGCCTATTATTATATGATTTAGAACCCTGATTTTGATTAATTGAAAGGAAACCTAGTTTCAATCATGAATCAACAAAGCATGTCATGTTTTATCAATGAGAAAATTAAGTTTATGGTATTCTCTAATTATTCGGTTTCAATTTTTCGTTTGATTGTATTCTATTCTTGTTTGTTTCGGTTGATATAATATTTCTTTCAATGACTGCTTATTCGTTTTATGCATATCCCATGGTAAATAGCATATAGAGTTGTGATTATTTATTTTTGTATTAAATTATTTATAATTAATACATATATGGATCGATGCATGGTTGTTGCATATTATTCAAAGCTTTTTCTCTAATAGTTAATTGATTTCGTCACAAAAGGAGTGGAAAACAACTATTCATACAAATAAAGAGTATTTGTGAAAGCAATTGTTTTTTCAATAGTTGTTACACGTACACGTGTTATTATTTTGGGTTTAATTCTATTTCAATGTTGTGTATCGTATGCAAATAACCTTTTTGGTTGACATATTTACTGCACTTTCTTTGTATTTGAAACTTGTTGATTGAAATTGTTTGGTATATGTAATACATAACAAAATTTTCCCGATAATTATTGATCAAAATCACATTAATTGTGTTTTGTTGAAACTGGGTAGTATTCTATTTGGATGAATCTTTCTTAGCCATTGTTATATATCAAAACTTGATTCCAGTTTTCAAATTAATTTTTTTGGAATTGATTGAAGTTCGTTGCTAAAAACATATCCTTGAACTTGAGATCATGAATTAAATATACATAGTCACTTTTAGTTAAATCTTATGAACCATTTAGAAAAATTACAAGTCTCAATTTGTTTGAAACTGTTGATATTTTTGTGGATATTTATTTATTTTATAAAAAAGTATGGACTGGAAAAGAGATTATTTTTCATCATATATTTGAATTCAAGTTCCTAAAGTGTATATGGATATCAATTAATTTTTGAATGTTTTGTTTCTAAAAATTTAGAATTAATTTTTTTTATTTTGGCTCATTTTTCTTTTAATATTGTTGTCATATCTTGGAATTTGATATTGTTTTCACCTTGGTATTATTTGGGCTGATATATTTATATATGGAAAATGTTAACTTGCGCCCTAAGGGCACAAGATAAGAATCTAAAAGTGGAATTAAAAAATAAAAGTTGCATTGAAAAATATACTTTAAAGTTTTTAAGATTGTGAATGCACAATTTCCAACGTCAAATTTCTATATTTAGTGTCTTATCTTGTGCCCTTAGGCACAAGTTAGCAAGACCCTTTATATATGGTATGCACTTTATGGTGAATTTGCATATTTGTTTATAACGTTCAACTTTGTTTTCAAAAGTTTGTTTTTATTTTGAGCATTCAGTTTGAAGCTTTGAATTGAAAGATTTGGTTTTTCATGTTCAATTTGAATTATTGAAATTGTTTCAATATTAAAATCACATGGTTGGTAGGGAAATTAATATTTCCTATTGTCGTATGTGTTCAATCCTTGATGGTTAGGCAAACAATTTTCAATCAAAATAAAGTTACTTGAACACGAGTTTTGATTGTTTCTTTTGTTGGGTTTTTGGTAAAATTCCCTAATCTATATGAAGCATGGTTTGAGCTTAATAATTGTTTGCTCAATTTTTATTTTTATGTGTGTCATACATGTATTAATATGTATGAAATTAGTCAATTGATTCAATTTTTTATGTGGCTCATTCTTCTGTTAAGTATATGGATAGTTTTTTTTTCTTTCTATATGACCATCGTTTCTACTCTATTATTTGAGTGGATTTAAGATTTTGTTTATTCATAGATTGAATTTGTTTAAGAGTATGTTTATCATGATTGAATCACAATTGCATGTGTGATTTCAAGGACAATTTTGAGGAGCCATGTTCAAAGTGAAATCATATATTTTTCGTGTTGTGCTACTCCTTTTGATGTTGTATTTGTCATTGCAAATTATTTTTACATTTGTTTCTTTTTTAAACAAATTTCACAACATGGTTGTGATTCATTGTATATATACATATAGTGTATAAACATTGGCATGATTACCATATGAATATTTCATCAAGCTTAATTTTATTTTATCTCAAATACGAGATGAAACACCATGATTGATATTTTATATATCAACTTCGCATGAGTATGTTTATCACGATTGAATCACAATTGCATGTGTGATTTCAAGGACAATTCTACTCTATTATCATGATTGATATTTTAAGAATCAATAACTAGCTAAACTTTCTTGTATCCCTTATTGTAAGTCAAATGCAACCCTTTAACACCCAACTCATTTTACAGATACATAAGCATTAGAACAACCAATGCATTTAGCAAAACCAGTAAACCACAAAGCCAATTACTATCGCATCCCCGAATCAACATGCCACAACCAACAACTAAACATTTCCAACTAGCGTCGCTTGTATTTGATTTAACCCAATATGTCGTGGAAGGATACAAATGAATAAGAATTTGGACTTTAGCATGCCCATGCAAGACACAAACTCTTTCAACTTATGAGACAACCTTCTTCACTCTTCTTTGGGATAAAAATAAAATAGAGAGAGATCCTAAAAATTGTCTCAAAATAATTGTACGTGTATCATTTCTCAATATGTAATTTCCTTTAGATTTGGTGAGTTTTAGCATGAGATAATCGTCAAATATCCCATCTTAGGTCAATCCTATTTTACTTGTTATTAATTGAACTTCATATTTTCTTATATTTCAATTTATATCCCTACTCAAAATCATAATTTGACCCCAATTGTTTTGCTTATTCGTTTATATGTAAAGACATTATTTTTAACCTCCTGTTAAAATTCTTATATCCACTGTCGAACCCCATTTTTAATAATTTTTTTTAATATGGAAACGTAGACATGATCGTATATGGGCCAAAAAAATAATTTGTTTATGATCATGCAAATCTAACTTGTTTATAACTTTGTAATAGTAACATAAATTCAAACACAATAATTTTGAGAGAAATGCCAAGGACACATATTTTAACACATATTTTTTAACACATTCTATTTGATTGGTTAAAATTCAAATGAAACCCACCAAATTTATATGAGACTCACATGATTTGGTGGGACATATGTAAATTTTGACAAATAAAAAAGAATGTGTTAAAAAATGTGTGTTAAAATGTATGTTTTTTAGCATTATGTAATGCGTTTTTTAAAACTTTTTTGCCAAGTAATCAAGTGATTATAAATTCACATCTAAAAGAGAATAAGATAGATGTTCGAGATTTGAACACCATCTTCTATATATAATGTCTCTATAGTGGTTTAGCTAATGTTTTAATAACATAATTAGATTTAAATTAGTAACAAAGTAATTAATGCATTTATATTTTTTAAAGAAGTCTTATAAAAAAGATAAATAAAAAAAATTCTTCAAAAAATAAATTTTTTTTTATATATATTTATAGACCGAGGTAGTTCGTATGTTTGTGTGGTGTGCCTTAATAGTACGTATGTATGTGTGGTGTGCCTTAATAGTTTGTACAAAAATAATTTTATAGAAAATCATGTTTATGTTATCATGAAAAGTTAACTAAATGATATAAATCAAGTTTTTTTTCTATTAAAGTAAATAAATAAATGAAACTAATTTGGTAACAAAAAATAAAAGAACACTGTTTTCTCCCCTAAAGAAACACTGTTTTCTATATGTATCAGATTTATAAATCTATAAAAATGATGTGATTCGTACAATTTTTTAAAAAATTTACATATTATATTTTAATATTGAAGTTCATCCAACTTCCAACTAAACATTCCATAACAATCCTATCCATTGGTATTTAATAATATTTTTTTTGAAGAAGTTAAAATGGAATATATTAGCAAACACGAAGACACCTCTAAAGCACAAGGCGTACTAAAGAGGACGCTCAAGATACAAGATGTCTGTCAAGATAAATACAAAAACGAGCATTAGCCGATACCCAAACAAAACAAAAGGTCTAACCGCCACTGCTCACAACCATACATAAAAGAGGCGTTATTCGCCTTTAACCACCAATAAGAATGAAAAATAACTTTTTTCTTAAACTCCTCAATGGTATTTAATAATATTAAATCAATGACTTTTGTTAAATTGATCTGAAATGGGGAAAGATGGCAACCATCCCATGCTCAACGTTGCCTATATTTTAGGTCGATTTGATTTGATTTCATAGGTTTTAGGATCAAACTTATATCCAAAAGTTATGCTCGATTACAAATAACATGAGTTGAGAATTAACGGGGGACATTAGGAATGGGAGAAGCATGTGAGACAACGAAATGAAATAAAATCTAAGCTCACTTAAACTTGAGGTGGATAGTATTACTAGGATTTAGTGGGACGGTTTAGTTTGATTTTCAAGAGTAAAAAAAAAATCAATATGATTTTATTTATTTTTTGCAACATTTTTTTTATGGAACTCGAATATAATTGAACCGGTGAATAGTTTGCTTTAATTCGTTATGATTCTTTTACACAAAAACTTTAACAATTAATAAATCAACTAGTTAGAAAATTACACAAATGGATAATAAGAATGCAATAAGTTATGTCGCTAACTCCTTTTTAATAGCAAAATCATTTATTTTAAACACATCTATGGATGCGGGAGACACAGTATTTCTATATATGACCATTTAAATTTATTGTAGAAGGTCAACAACCTCTAGTACTAGGAAGCTAGAAGTGTCAAACATAAATGATATAAAAACATGTTGATTATTGGAACACGTTTTCTCATATTTTGCCTCTTTGCTTCAAAAGGATTTGAGGGATGCTTGTCCCACAGTAAAAGTCTCGGTCCCAAATCTCACAAGTGGAGAAACCTCAATCAAGTGCACACATACATGTTTCCCTTATACCACCCGTACACCATCACATATGTTGGCCTAAGTGTCGAGCTTCCATCTTATGCATCAGACAAGAAGTTCACAAAAGCCTTCAAAAATACTCCAACCCGCCTAATTATATAAAAAAGGACATCTCTAACAAAGTCATATGCTTGTATTTAAAGCCGAGAAGCTCCTTACAATGAATTGCATGTTCCATATGCCTTATGGGAAAATGGCACACCTCATCGATAGGAAATAATGAAATCATGAGCATGTGTTGTTTGCAAGGCCCAAAAGCTGATTTCTGCCTTGTGGTCATGTCAAACTTCACTTCTATATCTTGAACATTTTTACTGAAAAGATCAATCGCCAAAACGTGTTGTGCTTTATGAGAGACGATGTCCTTGCTGGTAAAACTGCTAAAGTCAAAATTTGAAATCATACCACGGAGACCATCCAAAGCAATGTCAAAATCAGAGTCCATACCATTGTCTCTCAATATATGATTTATTTTAACACCTAAGATTGGGCCCTAAAAGCCATAAAAGCATACATGGAAGCTTATACTTCCAAGTACATACCCAATCATCCATCCCCAATACGTAAATTAACAACCCTACATCGAAGGTCCCCAAGGAACCTCAACAAACCACAATGTCTCCAATCGCCCCTTTTAACTCTTTATCAAACAACATAGAAGTCTCCTTCATGTGAATCAGTTGGTATGTCCTTAGGCCAAAGAAAGTTTGATGATACCCATGCATGATTGAAGTAGAATAAGCTCACTATGGGGATCCCTTAACTGTGAAAGAAGATGTATTAACTCAACTACTTGGGAAACTCTCTTCGTAACCAACCCCTCGACAAAACCTCTATCTCGACTAATAGCCCCTCCGAGAAATTTCACCTCCAACGTTGACCTCCCAATATCTTAAGGGAACAACTCCCCACGATGCTTATTGCTATCACGCGAAGGGCAAAAGATCTCAGTTTTAAGAATATTCAATTCAAGGCTAATCCTATCTCGGACTCCCAAATGATGTCAAGCACTTTAACCACTTTCTTTGAATCTTATACAATAGTCTAATCATCAAGATATCGAGCATAAAGAATAAGCTCACAAACATCTTCAATATGATGAATAAGAGAGTATAACACAAGAGCCAAAAGGAGCGGCCCCAACGAGTTACCTTGTTGCACTTTAGTGGATGACATGATATGCTCATCCCTAAAGTATAACCTTGACGTCAGACCATAAAGAAATAGATGAACATCTCACTATCACCTCACGTAGTAGTGTTGACCTGCCTACTAAGTTGAAACATTCGAGAAATCTATTGTGGGCATAGCCAAATAACCATCCCCTTGTCGCTGACTCAACACTCTGTTGGCGCAAAATGAAATTTGCCCCATCAAATACTCCAACACCAAACTGAAAGTCAATGGAATATTTAGTCACCTCTTTACTGACTCATTTCATAACAAACTTAGATTCCAGACACCTTCAAATAGATCCTACGCCAATAGATCATATCCCACCATCATGTTTTAATAATTAAGTAGGATTTTTTCAACAAAAATATAGAGACTTATTTTAAAAAACTTGGAAAATATTTAATTGTCTTCAATATACTCTAAATTTATCGTCCTATTAATACAAATATATAAACTATAATGAGTAAAATAATAGATATTAATTAACAAAACACATAAATACATCATACTTTATAATATAAAACTACTAGTATAATGTCAAATAATCTTCTCAAAAAATAGAATGATAAATAAAAATAAATTAATATAGGGTCTTGTTAATAAGTGTTTTAAGAACATTATTTAATGAATCCACAAAAGAAAATTTGTCTTGAAAATACAAGTTAAACACATGTGAAAGTTATAACTACGCGAATTTCAAGCCATAAAGACACTTGTTAGCATTTTTCTTTACTATAATATGCTTATTTGGTTTGCGGTTTGAATGATCAATTTTGAATGATGTGAAATTGATAATTCAATAAGTAGAAATCATAATTTTTTTTGAATAAGTAGAAATCATATTTGTTTTGTTTGATTTGATTTTTATTTAATACTTTATATAAATGTTTGACTAAATTTGAATTCCATCAAGAAGAAAAACTAAACTTGAAAATTTCAACTTATGGAATTATCGGGTTTTGTTATTATACACTATCACGGTGCAAAGGCTATTGTCAAAGTATACTTGATGACATATAGTGAAATATGAGACAAAACGCGTGAGACTGCGAATGTGATGTTTGTGCATGCTTTAGGCTTAATGACTATGACAATGGTGACTTCTGCCTATCAATTCACTTATAATAGTCAAATCTCATGGATTGTGTGTATGCTCAATGGCTTGCATTCTATTCAATAATAAAATATATGTCATTATGACTTTTCACCTCTTCTTCTCCTTCGTCTCTTTTTTAACCTTTAGGTTAGGTTTTCTAGCCATTTCTTTGCATTTTGTTTAGCATATCCTATATATTTTTTTTTTTAGGGAAGCATATCCTATAGTTATATTGATTGACTTTTAATCAGTTCAACAACCAAATTCAAATCGATGATATTAGAATTAGTTTGATTTCGTGTTTATTATATGAACGTGACTGTGTAGTGATTTATTATTCTTTTTACGCACCACAAAAAAAAAAGACTTTTTACGTTGCTTTATTGTAAAAAAAATATAGGTTGATCGATATCACTAATAATGAAAGTTGCTGTTTATTAGAAGAAAAAAGTTGCTATCACAATACAAATGATAATAACGTTATAAATTTTAAAAACAGTAATAAATGTGGCTTCATCTAATTATCTAACACCATTCACAATTTGATCAACAGATTATATCATATTTCATTTAACTGCAAATCAAGTCTCACTTATGCGCACCCAGGGGAGAGATATTGAGGCATTTTTTTCTTTTCAAATAATTAAATATACTGAATTTAATAAGAAATTATATTAAAAATAGTTGTAGCAACTAAAATTACAAAGAAAATAATCTATTTTTTATTTGTTGAAAATGAACTAAATTTATATCATTATTACTTGTTTTAAGAACATCTCTTTCTATATAAGTTACATGAGATGAATCAAATGCTCTAACAAGATACCCGTGCATACGGACGGGTGAGCGTGGTGCGCTCTTTTTTGGAAGCAAGTCACAATTGCGTAAAAATTATTAAAAAAAAAAGTCAATGTAGTTTATGGTTAAATATAAAAAAATAAAGTCAATTTTTTTTGTCCTTCTAGATGTTCTGTTTTTTAATTTTTAGTCTATGTTTTTTCCACAAAAATTCACGTTTCGTGTTTCAAACAATTTTTTTTTATGATATATAATTGATAAGACCATGAAACATCATTAGTTTTATAACAAGAAAACATTCGTGAAGGGCATGCCCTAATCTCCAGTAAAACATTCGTGAAAGAAAAGACATTCTATTTTTTTTACAACAAATGGGTTTCCCTGCAGTTACTCCACGGTTGAATCAAAGGGGTTGGAATGTATTCAATAATCTTCTCAAAACTCCAACAAAAAAATATATTACTCATGTCTCAGCTATAAGACAAAGTTCATTTTTTAGATTTATTCAGTAAATAATATATATTAAAAACTAGACACATCATTTATTGAATAAACCTAAAAAATAAATTTTATATTTGAATAGAGACCACAAGAAGTAGTTGTGGAATTATTTGCCAACGCATTACATCAACCCAATAGGGTGAGATGTTGTAGTTCTTTCGTACTAAAGAAATCAATTAGATTATGTACTTTTAAGATTAATGAAATTTTGGGGCTAACAACATCCGCTGAATGTGATGTGCAAAGCAGAAGGGAAGAATTAAAAGAAATGAAAGTTGGAGCTAGGTTGGAAATTCTAAAAGATCTATGCCTAGATGGTATGAGGTGGTATCGTCACAATCCTTGGTGGTACCAAAAAAATTCCAACAGAAACATTTGAAGCCGCTTCCTAAGATTTGGTCTAATTTCTACGCCGAGAACATCGAGTTTTCAAGCGGCTTGTGGCGATTGAAACCATTACAAGTGGGGAAGCAATAAATTTAGGAACCTTATTAAGCGAAGATTTGTACAAATAGGCAAATGAAATCAGAAAGAACTAATATTTTGGGCATTCTGCTATGATCAATGCCTTGTGTGAGGAAAAGGGGGTAATAAAGGAGGATGTCGACAATGACAAACCGGTGATGAAGCATATCACTGTATGATGGTGTGTGGAAATTCTTCTGTAGGAAGAAGGTCATTTGAATGTGGAGCAGTAAGACCCAAAGAAGAAGCCTAAACCTATGGAGCACGATAATCAAATGCCACCATAACCACCTCGACAACAATACACAAACTTTCATCTTGGTATGATGATTTTTTCTGAATATGAGATTACAGACACACCATACTTTAACGAGCCATTGAGGGAAAATACCACAAGCATACAAGAAGACACCTAAATACATTCCCCTATAAAGGTTTGGAAATGATCTCGAGAGCAGATGGAGTTACATTTGACACAATAGCAACAAATGCTTACATTGAGGCATCAACATTCCAGGGAGGGTTTGATTATCAGGGTAACTTCTTTCGTAAATTTGGTATAGATCTACACTCCAACCATATATGGCCATAATTGAAACAATCAGCTCACTCCGCCCCACTTATCTTTAATTTGAAATTTCGTTGTTGCTTTTTATTCTTGTTATCCTACCCTTTTCATATGCTAGATTGCATAACTTTCACTAAATCATGATTGGTGAGATCTGTTGAGTCTAAATATTATCCATTGTCTACTATTTTCTTTGTGGTAAAGTGTATGCATCCATCCATGTGTTCATTTCTTGAGCTTGCATTCATTATATAACAAATTGCATGCATAATTACTTGCGCTCATGCATGGTTTGAAGTTGATTTGGGATAGAGGGTACCAGGATGTTGTTTATTACTTTGATTCCATTCATGTTATAAACTTGGTTCAAGTCCCCACCAATGATTGACATGTGCACGCGACTATCATTAGAAAAGTCAAAGATCTCCTTAATCTTCTTTGAAATGTGCAACTCACCCACACGCTTCGTGAAGCAAACACGTGCGTAGATTTTATAACTAAGCATGGTGCCAATCAAGATGTCACTTGGTGTTTGTTAAAGAACCCATCATCTCTCAAGTATGGAAGACTTACTTCTTGCTGATACTTCTAGGATGCGATTCTTAAGATTGTAGTCTAGTTTTTTTTTCTTTTTCTCCTTGTACGAAAAAAATACTCCTTCCATCTTAAAACATAAACAAATATTGATCAACAAAAATTAATATATTTAGTTTAAAATTTGTACAAAATATATCAATTTATTTTAATTCATTTTTGCTTGTATTTTAAAACAGAGTGAGTATACTAAGAAAATTGTTGTTCACACATTTGGTTTGGCTGAGAAACACATGTAAAAGATGAAAATACCCCTCGGCAGTTAACTGCCGAATTATGAAACCGGCTGCAGTTAACTACCGAGGAAAAATTCGGCAGTAAACTACCGAGGAAAACTGAAAACTTCAACAGTTAACTACCGAAGAAACCTCAAACCTTTTTTTGTTGACAAAAACCATAAATTGTCATTAATAATATTTATTGATTCTGAATGTTTCAATCATTATTTTGTACGTTTCAAACAATTGCAGTATTATATATATATATATATATATATATAAGAATATTATTTAAATCTTGACAAAAAAAATAAAGAGCATTTAAGTCCTCAAAAAACATTTCAATTAGTGTAAAAATTAAGCATTTGAATATTTTTTTGCAAATTACTTAAATAAAAAAAATCTTTGTGCACAATTATTTTAATCTAGAAAATATAACAACATATTATACCTTAAAAAAAGTCGTTGTGCACAATTATTTTAACGATTTTTTTTTATTATATGTATTTAAGTAATGTGCAAAACAATATTCAAATGCTTAATTTTTACACTGATATAAATGATATTCTTATTAAGATATATACGCATAAGTATAATACTGCAATTGTTTGAAACATACCAAAATAATAATTGAAACAATCAAAGTCAATAAATATTAATAATTTAATTATCGAGAGATATTTGAATAATTTATATGTGTTTTTCGGCCTAAGCAAATGTGTATACAACAATTTTCGTATACTAATAACAAAAATTTACAATTCTTTATCGATTCAAAATAATGGTATCCTTCACATGTCGCATAACCATCATTGATTTATAAACCAAATTGATTTATTAAACAAACAATTGAATGGCTTTCATCCCAAGCATCATCAAGCGAAACTTGAAATGTCAACATTCAATTGAATCTACTATAAAAAAAGTCAATGGATTAATGGGGCTACATGTTAGTCAAATTACCTAAATGTTCAGGCTGTGCAGTGATGGCAGCAGCATTACTAATATCGAACTACCCCACCAGCAACACATTCAATATTAAGTTTAGCCAACCTCACCTTCTCTCTCATCTTCTCTTCCTATTTCATTTTTTCCATTTAATTTATTTAAAAAGCCGAAATTATTGACAATTATTTTTGTTATTTTAGTTCAACTTGAGCTCAGTTTGGAAAATCTCTAGTTGACAAATTATCATATAAACCAATCAAACATTGCCATGTGTAAGTCAACATGATTTCTTCCACACCCTTCTCTTGATCCAACGGTGACAATGGCACACTTTTCAACATGCAATATTTTTACTCCTTTAAATTCATTTTTTTCCTCTTTTTCCTCTATGTTGACTTTTTATTTTCTTAACCAGAATTTATGTATATGTACGACCTTATTCAAAATTTCACCTTCTTTTTCTCAAAAAAAAACACAACAACTCTCTCAATCTCAACATCAGATTCATTCATTCATTCCTTTCACACAAAAGATCTCTCATCGTTTATTCCAACGCGTGCACCTCACTCTCCTTCAAACGCGTGGTTGAATAACGAACCTTACATTAAAACCAAACACAAAACTTTATCTTCATCATAGTCAACGCCCCACTCAAACCAAAAAATAAAACTCAAACTTTTATTTTTTCCATAAACTATTGAAAGAGAAAAAATTAGTGCGTTTTCTTATTTTGTAAATAAACCTTTATTGCAAAAAGTCAACTCTCTCTCTCTCTCTCTCTCATAATCTTCTCTTATCAACTTCAACTTGTCCTTCTTCACCATTCACTTCACAATCTCTCTCTCATAGTTTCTTCCTAGTTCCCACTAATTTTTTCAACACAAAACCAAAACATGAAAAACTAGTTATTATAGCAAGTAACAACCTAAAAACTTGTTTCATAGCTCTAGTACTTGGTTTATATTCATTTGATTCTTTTGTTTTTTCATTTGTTATTGTGTTAGTGTCTTTTTTGTTTTGTGTGTTATGGGAAACAAAATAGGAAAATTAACGGTATGTTTCACCGGAAACAACAACAGTAACCGTAAACACGACATATCCATATTAATAACGGATCCTTTAGATGAAGGACTTGGTCACTCTTTCTGTTACGTTAGACCTGACCCGACCCGTTTATCTTCTTCCAAAGTTCACTCTGAAGAAACCACAACTTTCCGAACAATCTCCGGCGCCTCCGTCAGCGCCAACACTTCAACGCCGTTATCGACGGCGTTCATGGATTTATACTCTTACGGTTGTTTTGATAGAGCTGCTGCTTTTGAAAGTTCAACTTCTTTTGCTTCTCTTCCGTTGCAACCGATTCCGAAGGCTTTTTCCGGTAACTTTGGTGGTGTTGGTGGGTTTCCGAGTTCCGGTCCGTTGGAGCGTGGGTTTATGTCCGGTCCGATTGAGCGTGGGTTCATGTCCGGTCCGATTGACCGTGGTTTATTTTCCGGTCCGATTGATAAAGAAAGCTCCGGCACCGGCGTTGATCAGTTTCAGAGAAGCTTCTCTCATAGTGGATTAGGGTTTTCGGTTCGACCAAGATCGAGGAAAGAAAAATGGATTCGTGTTCTTCAACGAGCGATTTCGAAGACTCTGTCACGTGGACAGGGTTCTATTGTTACTCCGATCAAGGGTGTGCCGGTGAAGGAGCCACCGGAGTGGATTCTTGCTGGTGAGAAGCATAATGAGAATTTGACTGTGAGTAGTTTGAATTTGAGTAGTGAAGGTAGTTTGGAAGATGATGATTCGTTGGGGAGTCAGAATCTTCAATGGGCTCAAGGGAAAGCAGGGGAAGATCGTGTTCATGTTGTTGTTTCTGAGGAACACGGTTGGGTTTTTGTTGGGATTTATGATGGTTTTAATGGTCCTGATGCACCTGATTATTTGTTGTCAAATCTTTATAGTTTTGTTCATAAGGAGCTTAAAGGTTTGCTTTGGGATGATGGGGTTTCATTGGATAATTCGAATTTGAAACCACGTGATTCGGTTGATGGTGATGTTGTTGGGAAAGATGATAGTTTGTTTGATGATTGTTCTCAATGTGTTGATCAAGAGAAAGGGGATTCGATTTCGAAGAAAAAAAAGAGAGCTAAGAATTCGAAGAATAAGTACAAAGATGCCGCGAAGAAGCACGAAGAGAATCAAAGGAGGTGGAAGTGTGAATGGGATAGGGAGAGATTAGAGCTTGATAGAAGATTGAAGGAGCAATTAAGCGGTGGTGATGGCGACGATGATTCTGTTAATCATTCAGATGTTTTGGAAGCTCTTTCACGAGCTTTGAGGAAAACCGAGGAGTCTTATCTTGATGTCGCGGATAAGATGGTGATGGAGAATCCGGAACTTGCTTTAATGGGTTCATGTGTTCTTGTTATGTTGATGAAAGGGGAAGATGTTTATGTGATGAATGTGGGAGATAGTAGAGCTGTTTTGGCACAAAAAGCCGAACCTGATTATTGGATTGGCAAAATTAGACAGGATTTGGAGAGGATTAATGAAGAGACAATGCATGATCTTGAATCATGGGATGATGCTGATAAATCAAATGTTGTACCTAGTTTAAGTGCTTTTCAGCTTACGAAGGATCATAGTACCAATGTTGAAGAGGTAAATCTTTGCCTCTTTTAGACTTCTGTTTTTGTCTTGTGTTTATCTGTTCATCTTGATTGAAAAGTGTTTGATTTTATTTTCAGGAAGTAATCAGAATAATAAAAGAGCACCCGGATGATCCTTGTGCCGTGGTCAATGATCGTGTTAAGGGATCTCTCAAGGTTACTCGAGCATTTGGTGCCGGATTTCTCAAACAGGTTTGTATCTAAATGTACTAGATCAGTAACTTTACAGTCATTTTTACCATTAATTTTAAGAAACTCAGCAGAAGGATGGATTTAGATTGCTTGCTGTCACATTCCCATATAGTTAACACGAGGCTGACTGTGTGAATGCGTGAAATTGTGACTGCAGCCAATCCAAATCCAAAACGATAGGATATAAGATAATTGAATGATTTGCACATGCTATAACAAGATTGCTCTATTCCACATTTGTTTCTCTTGTCACAAAGGGATACATATGCTAGGTGCCATTGTTGTAGAAGATTAATATTCACAAATTAGTATCTTATTAAGTTCTTTCCTTTCACAAAAAATTGAACATTGATGACACCTTACTCTTTAACGGATTTTTTAAAAAATTTCATATTAATGCTAAGCATTGTTTTCTAAATACAATATTTTTAATCAAGTTTCTTGCTAAAAAAAGAAAGTTGAATGGTTCATACTTGGCAATGTTCTTTTATTTTGTTAACTTTAAATCGAGACTCTAAATACAAATGTTATTGTTTGCAGCCCAAGTGGAACAATGCACTTCTGGAGATGTTTAGAATAGACTACGTAGGAAATTCTCCATACATCACTTGCCAACCATATCTTAAACACCACAGATTAGGCCAAAAAGACAAATTTTTGATTCTATGCTCCGACGGACTCTATCAATACTTATCAAACGAAGAAGCAGTAGCTGAAGTTGAGCTTTTCATCACATTACAACCTGAAGGAGACCCTGCTCAACATTTGGTCGAAGAAGTCTTGTTTCGCGCTGCAAAGAAAGCTGGTACTAAAAATTCCATTTTAAGGTTTCACAATTGCATCATTGAAATTGATTACTCTAATGATTTTACTTAACTTTTTTTATTCTTCTTAATCTTAATCAGGTTTGGACTTTCACGAATTGCTCGAAATTCCTCAAGGTGATAGGCGGCGTTACCACGACGATGTTTCCATCATTGTTATTTCTTTGGAAGGAAGGATATGGAGATCATGTGTATAAATAAGTATAATGAAAAAACCCACCATATATTATATCATCATCATAATATATATAAAAAAGAAGAAATGAGATATATATGCAGCCGAAGGGTCACGCATCCTTTTTGTTCTTACCCCCTCGCTATCCACGAGTGTCGAGTAAGTTACTCAAACCGAACTTAAATATAAGCAAAAATATACATGTATCGGATATAAATTCGATCTAAATACATGTAACTTTTTGTTTATATTTAAATTAGGAGGAGTAATTATGTAAATCAGTGGATGGTGAGGATTGTAAAGTTGTAAACCCTGGATTTTGTTTATTATTATAACTCTCACACAAAAATTGTGATTTTGTAATAAAAAAAACCATTCCTTAAAAATCTTTTCATTGTGCTACAAGCACTAGCAACCTACACCACTTTCTGCAATTCTGGTTGGCAAATGATAGAGCAAGTCATTAGTGCATAAGCATCTTTTCAATTTCAAAATTGAAATAACATATTCGAATAAAAATTCTTCTAAGATCAAGAAATTTATGTTTCCTTTTTTATGTGGATGAAGCACTATTTGAAAAAAAATGACTCTAAAAAGCATTGTTTTTTGTCTACCACTATATATTCCTTCAAGCAATATGGTCTTGTATTTATTTTAGTTTCATCTTACGTGTTCCAATTTAAGCGATTATGCTTTTATTCTTTTGTTTCCAATTTCAAATAAAAAAACAAATGTGTCTAGTGGAATCTCGTATCACACACGCTGTGCATCAAAATCAAACTTTTAATTTTGGATTTTGACTTTAGTTCTTTATTCAACTTGTAAGAGTTGACGACTCTTAAAAATGGCTAGGCTCAAAGTATGAAAACGAAAGGGTTCAATGAACTGAAACTTGTAGAAATGGAGTATACGTGTAAGTGTAAATGCAGATATTAATTGTCGACATAATTAATCTTCATTAATGAAGTTGACTTTTCCCATATACTACTATGTCTCACAAATACTCCCTCCGTCCCTTAATATAACCACCTATTGCTTTTTTCACATTTCTTAAGAAATGTTGTTGGTGTAGTTAATGTGTCTGTTTTATAGTACAATTTTACAAAATTAACCTCATTAAAGAGATAAAGTGAAAAGTCAATTTATTGTACTTTTAGAATTAGTAGTAGTATTAAATAAGGGTATCTATGGAAAAAAATAATTAATGTGTGTTGTAATTTGAAAAGGGGGTTATATTTAGAGACAAAAAAAAAAAAACAAAAGGGGGTTATATTAAGGGACGGAGGGAATACTTGTCATACTTTTTTATTTTAAGGAAACAAAAATTGCCATACTAGATTGTTCCATTTCAGACAAATTAAAGAAAAGTTCTAAAGAAGGAAATAGAATAACAGTTTTATCAAATTAATCCTAGTATTAATTACTAGTATTGTCGTATAATCATCCCTCTATTCCTAAATACACATTACGGTCAACTATTTCATACATATTAATACACAACTTTAACTTTCTTAACAAAAAAAATACAACTTTGACTATTAGTATTTTTAATTATTTATAGTAAAGAAATTATAATATTTTAAAAATATTTATTATGAAAAATTGAAGAACATTTTACATGCTAAAATTTGTATTGATATATTAATTAAAAAATATAGACAAAATAAGTTATGTGAATAACGTATATTATAAAACCACGACATATATTTAGGAACAAATGAAATAATATATTAGAAATGATGTACTTAATACTATTTGTTAGAGGATACAATAAAAAAGGAGTAATTTATTACATTGAATATGAAAATGACAACTTTTTAGAACATTTTTTTTTTACGATGTGTGATAATTATTATGAGATAGACGAGTGTAATTTTTATTCACATTAGTCATTCTTGTAAAAAGTAAAATGATTCTATTAGAAAAATAAAATAAAAATAAATTTAATGAATTCAAATAAACATAACATATCATCTTCCCCGAAGACCTGAAGAATTAACACGACAAAAAAAAAAAAAAAGAACATATTGCATACATATGACTTTTATTTTTTCACAAAAGGAAGACATAGTCTATAAAAAAGAAAAGACTCGAACAATCTTAAAATACAAACCTTGGGAAAGTCATCATCACATGATTTTTTTTTTTAATTGACTTATTTCATATACACTTTCAATACGAAGACTTTTTACACTACTAATAAAAAATATGACCGTTACTAGTTTTATAAAAAAAATAAAATAAAATAACCGTAACTACTTTAATCATCACTACTTCTAAAATCATACAGACGGTTGAGTATGATTTGTTGATAATGTAAAACTTTTTACACCTCAGATGTATAACAATCAAACTCTTCTTAATTAACTCTATATTTTTTTTTTAGGGAAATTAACTCTATATCATATCATGCACACTTTTAATATATTAAAAACATTTTCTCTACATATAAAAGTGTAAATATTAATTCTCTACATAACTAGTCTTCATTTAAAAAGCTGACATTTTCATATATATATATGATGAAGGTGCAGAAAACACAAGAAAAGGGAGGAGGATTTGAATTGTGTTCAAAGTTAAAAACTTTCACTAACTAGTTTTTGAATTTTTTATTTAAGAAAATACATTTACCAAAATATGGCAAATGAAAGGTAAATATAGTATGAGAAAATCACACAATGACTTTTACAGTAGTTCACTACCAACTGGTAGCTACGCATAGTTTTTTCACTTCTAAATGATTTTTTTCACTATAAACCATCTCATTAAAGAAAATCTACTAGCTAGGGTATTTTCTATCCAACTGACCATACAAATATTTGTCTTAAAATTTGGTTAGATTTTTCAAGGAAATAAAACCCCTAGAGCATATACGTGTCTTGTCTTGTGAGTTGTGACACCCTCTACACAGAAGTGTTTAAATGTAGCATTTTCATTTTAAAACTAGTTACAAACCCGTGCGAAAGTTGAGTAACGTATTTGACAAAATATTATATTGGAATGATAGATTGCGAAATGACAGATAATTATAAACCATAATACAATATTTAGAATACTCTTGCATTACGAATTAGAAAATTAAATCTTCAAAACGGCTTGATCACGAGTAACAAATGAAAACATATCTAATAATAATTGATATCTATCTATAAATCCTTTCACATGATCTACAACAAAGGTAGATATTAACTGCAATTTAGTATCCAGTTCTTTCAGGTGAACAAACTTCTGCATTAGACAAATAGCTGAAAGCCTCTCTACCTGATTTATATCATTTTGTCTTTTAGCTTCAACGTATATAAATCTTTTCACATGATCTACAACAAAGGTAGATATTAACCGCAATTTAGTACCACTTATATAAATCCTTTCACATGATCTACAACAAAGGCAGATATTGACTGCAATTTAGTATCCAGTCCTTTCAGGTGAACAAACTTCTGCATCATACAGATAGCTGAATGTCTCTCTACCTGATTTATATCATTTTGCCTTTCAGTTTCAACGTATATATATCCTTTCACATGATCTACAGCAAAGGCAGATATTAACTGCAATTTGGTATCAAGTCCTTTCAGGTGAACAAACTTCTGCATCAGACAGATAGCTGAAAGCCTCTCACGCCCTTTTGCTTGTAGTCTTAACCTTGTTATTATTGTTGTCTAATTCATCTAAACACAATAATAATGTTTTTGGCCGTGATTGAGTCACATTTGAATTCTTGGCTTAACACATCTAAATTGAGTCGTATCTTGGTTGGATACTTGAATAACGTATCTTTTGAAAAAATTGTTCCAAAGGAAAAATGAGCAAATTAAGGAATATTGCACAAACATTAGAAATCTTTATCAAAATATTTATGAAACAAAATTGAAGAAAAACAAAAATTGCTTGGCCTTAAAACAATAATCATCTATTGTGCACCATAATATTCTCATCCATATAGGAAAAGATATTACATCATCAATGCATAACATGCATAAGAGTTACAAACATAAATTGCATTTTGAATCCTTTTCATGCAAAGCCTTCAGCAAATAGAGTCCGTTAAAGCTTTGCCCAGTAACCCTGCAGAACATTAAGAGAAAAATGTAACCATGATTAAGCAGTTTTCGACTAGAGAAAAGATATATATCATTAATAAGGGTAACAACAGAAAGTTATAATCAGGTTTTAAAAAACTAAACCGAACAATTCAACTAATTGAACCTTAAACCAGACCTTAAATATGGTTTTGGTTATTTTAGTGGTTCAATCGTGGCTTCCTTCCGGTTCGAGTGATTTAAGAGTAACCTTTCCTTCACATAGTTGGAAATTAAAGAACTCGGTCACCATCAAAATCTAAAAACTTACCAATTGATTTGGTTGAATAGTTGGAAATTTGATTTGTTATGAGGAAACTCTCAAGTCGTGATGGTTCAGCCAGCGGCTTAAAAATGGAGTTTGCAGGATCTTCCTCAGGTAAAGGCTCTTCCCCGACAGCTTTGTGTGCCATGTTATCAGCCCTGTAATAACAAAAACTGAAACAATAATAGATTGAACTAATTCAGGACAAGGATTAGATAACTATTGCAACCGTCTATGTCTACATTTGCTTATAAAATAAAAAGCCATACAAAAGAAAAATGCAATAAGAAAGTTATCTGCATAAAAATCCATGTTCATTTCTTTCAAGATTGTATTAGACCCACTCAGCCAATATTGAAAAAATCGAAATTCATTTTTTTTCATTCTATAAGGGAAATGCAAAGTGCAACAACCATTCCCATTATCAGTGAGATCATTTGAACGACTGTACTTCTAGGAATCATTCATTATGTAGCCAACAAATCCTCACAAACAAAATAAATAAAAAGACCTACTCATGCTTTGATGAAACATCCCGTAATTCAAAATTTAAATTACTAATCTTAATATTCTTCAAAGTGAATTGATTGTAAAAGGTAGGACATGGGTTTATAAATTGGTATATCATACGTACTTGTTCACAAAATAATAATGAATGGCTATGTCTAAATTAACATTGTTATTTGGTGTGGAGTAACAAATTAAATTAACATGATTGATTAACCTTTGATAATACCTAATCTCCATCTTTATGGAGATTGGTAAACAAAATTAATGAATAATCAAACTTATACTAATTTTTCCTAGTCATTTGGGCATTCACATCAGAGCACATCACACAATCAACATTCAATATATTAAAAATGGGAAAGGAACATATTAAGCAAAATCAAAATCAACGATGATATTTTAAAAACAAACCCTAGATTATAAATTGCAGAGAAAGCATATCGAAATAGGAGTCTCCAGCGCTGATAACAAAACTAAAAGAAACAGAAGCTCAGAAGTTTTCTAATCAACAATTAAAATAAAAAAGCATCCTCAACATCAACAACTTAACAATAAACAAAATCCATCGTGAAACATTTCACGGAATAATTCTTCTTAAAAACAACAAAATTAAAATTAATATAAAAACAAACATGAGGTGATAAAAAACAAACCAACCCTAAATCTAGAGCATGCGAACCTCACTGAGTTCTTGTCTGGCCTTCATCATCCTCTCCCTTTCCACGTCAACAGACATAGCTTTTGCTTCCTCCAAAGTTATCTGGTTCTCGTGATATTCTCTGATCAAACCAAGTTCGTCAAGCTTTATAGATGATTGCTCCCTAATCCTTGCCAACTTGGCTATTTCACCCATAGACACAACAATAGAATCTTTCAC
Source organism: Medicago lupulina (assembly GCA_958299785.1). Classification (NCBI taxonomy): domain Eukaryota; kingdom Viridiplantae; phylum Streptophyta; class Magnoliopsida; order Fabales; family Fabaceae; genus Medicago; species Medicago lupulina. The sequence goes on from OY283142.1 coordinate 27,705,904, forward strand.
ACTGGTTTCCTAAGTATCCAACCAAACACCACCAGACTGGTAGTCCAATAGCATATGGATCCAGTGAAGTACCGACTTGAGGTTGTCAATGTTGAAAATCCATTTTCATAATTAGATATGAAAAACCAAAGAGTTGTGTCATATGAACATTCATTTAAATGACAACTTTTCAGACAACCAAAATTTTACAAAGAAAATGAAGTATTGACACAAAAACCAAAGCACTAGAGAGAGAAAGTAAAAACATAATGTAAATATGAAAGATAAAGTTGTCACAAAAGTTGTCAAAAAATGGTTGTTGAAATATCATTTCTCAAACGAAAATCCATCGGAGATACAAGCTGTCATACCCCATATTTTGACCTAACCAAAACTTTCTTTCTCTTCATTTTCTAAAATTTTTTCAAAAAAAGTCAACATTGACCAAGGTCAACCGTGATCGAAGTCAACCTTTGACCAATGTCAACCGTTGACCGAAGTCAACCTTTGACCAAGGTCAACAGTTGACCAAAACTCAACTTTACAAAATAAATTTTTTTTCCCACACCAAATGCATTCCCATTAATGTTTTTCCCTTAGTTACTTGTTTTACAAGTTAACTTCAATTTCTATTTTATTTTTTTTACATTTTTTATTTTGTTACTTCAATTTCAAGAAAACTCAATTTTATTACACTAAACATTCCAATTTCAATTCTTCTCTTTTCTATTACATTTCTAATCACAAAAATCACAACTTTACACCAATTATTATTTATTTTTATTTTATTTTATTTTTCAAAATTAAAAAAAACACTAACTTTCAAAAATTCACACAAAATACACATTTCACTCCCACTTCATTTCTTTCTCCACAATTTGTGCATCTAGAATCATCTTCACATATAACACCTCATCACTATCCTACACATCATCATTCACCACCAAAAATCCTCCAAAAAAGTCACAAAAAACTAATTTTTCACAAAAATTCCAAACTACACTTTCTTACTCTCCACTTAACATAATTCTTCACACTTGGTGACCAAGTTACTCCCACTATAAGTACCAAACAACAACTCAAGAGAGGGGGCCGAAATTTTGAGAGAACAAAATCACCATTTTCATGAAAAATTCCAAAATCTTCATTTCTCCATGAAACTTCACCATTCTTCAACCAAAAGTTCATAAACACTTCCAACAAACCAAAAACACACAAAAACTCAAGAAAAACCACCCAAAATCGTGAATTCAAAACCACAAGTTTTCAAGAAAAATGTGTTGGAACAAAATGTGTTTAACAATAAACCTTAAAGAGTTTTGATGATAACAAGGTATTAAAAATTGGCAATTGGAATTGCTAATATTTGTTCAAGTGTACAGAACCATAGACAAAATTTACATCTTACAAAGGTTCTGTATGAACAAAAGAAAGCAAAGAAATCAACAAAAAGGAAGCTTAAAGGATCTGAAGAGAAGTGCTCCTGAAGTCAAGTGCTCCTGAAGACAGAGTGCTCATGGAGTGATGACGTCATCAGAAGCTACATTTCACCAGAAGCTCAAGTTCGTCAGAAGTCACAGAATTTGAAACTTCAAGAGTTGTTTCATGGATCGAAGTTCATCTAAGATTGGCAGAAGACTAGTGGAATAATGCAACGGTCATTTCAAAAGGATTTGAAGACATTTGGGTGGAAAAATATAAAGAGCGTTGACAAAAGTACTTTGTACGAACTGTACAACTACCTTCTCCACTACTCAGTTTTGTGTCTTTGCTACAACACAAGATAACAGCTCTGAAATACAACCACGCCTGCAACAATGTTCCTTCACAACTAGAATGGATTTGAAATTGATCCTTCATAGGACAATACCTTAATCAGGCAAGGAATCATTGGTGAAAGATCAAGCTTCAACAAACGACTCTTTTTGGATGTGCTGGCACTTACAACGTTCAAATTCACACCTCTATATAAAGGAGTGAATACTTGAAGAACAACAAGACTCTACAACATTTTTGAAAGCGCCAAAACTCTGTCAAATTGTTCAGCATCCAAAAGTTCACTTAGAATTTCAGTTTTCAAGTTCATATCTTAGAAATTCTAAAGTCTTAAGAGTCTGTATCTGATTTGTATTGTGAACACCACTGATTGTATATCAAGTGTTCAACCTCAAACATCTTCTTTGTAATTTTGTTTGATAGAAGTCTCTTGCTTGTGTGCTTGAGCATTAAAAGTCTCTTGATTGTGTTCTTGAGCATTGGAAGTCTCTTGCAGCTGTGCTTGAACATTTTTAATCAAATATTACATTTAGTGAACTCTCCTTGGAAGTGCAAGGGGGACAGGACTACTTCCGGTTTGTGGAAGGAACCTGTATAAATTGCTTTGTGTCTTTCTTCTCTCCTTCTCTCTGTTTTTATCCGCTGCATTTCTAGTTTTGAACATCACTTCAGAAGCTGTTCTTAACTGCTTCTGGTCTGTGTTCTAACTTTAGAGAAAACGAAGAAAAAGCTAACACAATTCAACCCCCTTCTTGTGTCTTTCTCCCCTTCAATTGGTATCTAGAGCCTTGGTTCTGTTGATAACACCTAACAGTGTAACAATCCAAGATCTGAGAAAAACATGTCTGCTGAATCATCTGTTTCTGGTTCTGCTGGTTCTGGTAGTAATCATAATGATGTGCCCTATGATTACAATGAAAAGAAAACTGACTCAGGGAAAGTTCCAAAGTTCAATGGAGATCTTGAAGAGTTTTCTTGGTGGAAAACCAACTTCTACAGTTATATCATGGGCTTAGATGAAGAACTATAGGATATTCTAGAAGATGGAGTTGGTGACTTAGTCCTTGATGAAGAAGGAGCTGCTGTTGATAGAAAGATACATACTCCTGCTCAGAAGAAGATGTACAAGAAACATCACAAGATCAGAGGTTCTCTTGTTTCTGCTATACCACATGCAGAGTACATGAAGATGAGTGATAAATCTACTACAAAGGCTATGTTTGCATCTTTATGTGCTAACTATGAAGGAAGCAAGAAAGTTAGAGAAGCCAAAGCACTGATGCTTGTTCATCAGTATGAGTTGTTCAAGATGAAGGATGATGAAAGTATTGAGGAGATGTACTCAAGATTTCAAACCCTAGTCTTTGGACTTCAAATACTGAAGAAAAGTTATGTTGCTTCTGATCATGTGAGCAAGATACTCAGAAGTCTGCTTGCTAGATGGAGACCAAAGGTGACTGCCATTGAGGAAGCTAAAGAATTAAACACTTTAAGTGTTGAAGATCTTGTTAGTTCTCTCAAAGTTCATGAGTTAAGTCTTAATGAATATGAGTCTACTAAGAAGAGTAAATCTATAGCTCTTCCATCCAAAGGCAAGTCATCAAAAGCTCTTAAAGTGGTTGAGTTTGAAGAAGAAGATTCACCTAATGGAGATTTTGATGAAGAGGCTGTTGAGATAATGGCTATGCTCTCCAACAGACTTTAGTATCTAGCCAAGAAGAGCAAGAAGTTTCTGACCAGAAGGGGTAGCTTCAGAAGCTCAAAGAAAGAAGATCAGAAGGGTTGCTTCAACTGCAAGAAGCTTGGACATTTCATTGTTGATTGCCCTGATCTTCAGAAGGAAAAATCAAAGGACAAGTCAAAGAAGTCAACATTCAAGTCAAGCAAGTTCAAGAAATAGATAAAGCAAAGTCTGATGGCCACATGGGATGATTTAGAAAGTGAATATGAATCTGACAAGGAGGAAGCTGATGAAGGTGCAAAAATAGCTGTTGGGTTAGTAGCTACAGCAACTTCAGAAGCTGAATCAGAATCAGACTCAGAAGAGGAAAACGAGGTATATTCTAAAATTCCCAAAGAAGAACTGATTTAGTCTCTTAAAGAACTCCTTACACATTTTGAAGTAAGAACCAATGAGTTGAAAGATTTGAAAGAAAAATATGTTGATTTAATGAAACAACAAGAATCAACTCTATTAGATCTGAAGGCTTCTAAAGAAGGACTTAGAGGCTTTGACTTCATTTGTAAAACTTATGAAGACAAGCTCAAGTTCTTATGTCAGAAGCTACAAGAAAAGTTTAATAGAAAATCTTTAAGCAACCATGAAATTGCTCTTGAAGAGTTTATTATGACTGGTATTGACATAAGCATAATTGCTTATATGATTTATAGCATTTACAAGAACAATGACAAAAGGATTGGATTCTCAGAAGCTAAATCTAATGAAACCAATCTTAAAGCATATTGTGAATGCATTAAGGAAGGATTGAAAACCTTCTTTGTACCTGAAGGTGTCAAAATGGAAACTGTTGTTCAATCAGAACCTGAAGCTTCCAGTTCTAAGGCTAAGATTATTTCAAAGCCAAAGAACTTCAAGCCTAAGGTTGTGATAAATTCTGAATCTAAGACCTCAAAGATTAAGATTCTGAAAAGATCAGAACCTGTTCCTCAAAGTTTGATGAAGTCAGAATCTGATGTTCTAAAGTCTAAGGTTCAGAAGGACAAAACAGTTGCTGCTTCTGAAGTATCAAAACCAAAAGGTGATAAACCTAAGGTAATGATTAATCAGAAGCTACCTAAATCACACCTCAAGGAACATGAAATGGTGAGTAAAACTTCCAGCACTAACCCCAAAGGACCCATAAAACAATGGGTACCTAAATCTGAAATTGTCAATGCTGCAGATATGCCTAAGAGCAAAGCCAAAGCAAAAATCATGGTATCTAGACAGCGGTTGCTCAAGACACATGACTGGAGAGAAGTCAATGTTCCTCTCCCTCACAATGAAAGAAGGAGGAAATGTAAAGTTTGGAGGCAACCAGTCTAGGAAGATCCTTGGTACGGGAACTATTGGTAGTTCTTCTATCTCAATCAATAATGTGTGGTTGGTAGATGGACTTGAACATAACCTATTGATTATCAGTCAATTTTGTGACAATGGTTATGATGTGATGTTTGAAAAGACCAACTGCACTGTAATCAACAAAAATGACAAGTCCATAGTGTTCAAAGGAAAGAGAGTAGAGAATGTCTATAAAATCAATTTTCTGAACTAGTTGATCAGAAGGTAATTTGCCTTCTGTCAATGAATGATAAGAAGTGGGTGTGGCACAGAAGGTTGGGACATGCTAAGTGGAGGTTAATCTCTAAGCTTAGTAAGTTACAACTTGTCAAAGGCCTTCCTGACATTGATTATCATTCAGATGCACTTTGTGGTGCATGCCAGAAAGGAAAAATTGTGAAATCTTCTTTTAAAGTTAAAGACATTGTTTCTACCTCCAGACCTTTAGAATTACTCCATATTGATTTATTTGGACTAGTAAGCACTGCATCTTTATATGGAAGTAAATATGGACTAGTCATTGTTGATGATTACAGTAGATGGACTTGGGTAAAATTCCTGAGAAGTAAGGATCATGCATATGATGCATTCAGTAACTTCTGCACTCAAATACAATCTGAAAAAGAAACAAAGATTTTGAAAATCAGAAGTGATCATGGTGGTGAGTTTGAAAATGAGTCATTTAAAGCTTTTTGTGAAAAATATGGAATTATCCATTCTCTTCTCCTAGAACTCCACAACAAAATGGGGTTGTAGAGAGAAAGAATAAAACTTTACAAGAAATGGCCAGAACCATGATTCATGAAAACAATTTAGCAAAACATTTTTGGGCAGAAGCAGTGAATACAACATGTTATGTCCAGAATAGGATCTATATCAGACCTATCTTGGAGAAAACAGCATATGAACTCTTTAAAGGAAGAAAACCCAATATCTCTTACTTTCATCAATTTGGATGTACATGTTACATTCTAAATAACAAGCTCTACCTAAAGAAATTTGATGCCAATGCCCAAAGAGGAATCTTCTTAGGTTACTCTGAAAGGTCAAAGGCATACAGAGTGTATAATTCAGAAACACTCTGTGTTGAACAATCTATGCACGTAAAATTTGATGACAAAGATCTTGGAAGTGAAACTCCAGAGCAAGATGAAAGTTTTGCAGAGATACAGGTTCATGAAGATACTCTAGAACCTGATCAGATAGTTGAATCTAAAAACAATCCAGAAGCTGAACCCACCTCAGAAGCACAAGATGAAGTTGCTTCTGATGAAGCTCAAGATGGCTCTCAGCAAGCAGATCAATTCAAAAACACTTTTAAGTACAAGTCTTCACATCATGAGGATCAAATCATTGGAAACAAAGAAAGTCCCAGAAGAACAAGATCATACTTCAAACAAGAAGATTCAATGATAGGACTAATATCAATGATTGAACCTACAACAATTGATGAAGCACTTTCAGATGATGGATGGATCTTAGCTATGCAAGAAGAGCTGAATCAATTCCAAAGAAATGATGTGTGGGATCTGGTACCCAAACATTCTCAGAAGAATATTATTGGAACAAAATGGGTATTCAGAAACAAACTGAATGAACAAGGTGAAGTAACCAGAAACAAAGCTAAACTTGTTGCACAAGGATACAGTCAACAAGAAGGCATTGATTACACTGAAACATTTGCTCCAGTTGCAAGATTGGAAGCAATCAGGTTACTTTTATCCTATGCAGTTAATCATGACATAATATTATATCAGATGGATGTCAAGAGTGCATTTCTCAATGGTGTCATAGAAGAAGAAGTGTATGTCAAGCAACCTCCTGGTTTTGAGGATCTTAAGCATCCTGACCATGTTTACAAACTAAAGAAATCACTATATGGCTTGAAACAAGCTCCCAGAGCTTGGTATGATAGACTAAGTAATTTCTTGATTAAAAATGATTTTAAACGAGGTCAAGTTGACACAACACTCTTCAGAAGGACCCTTGAGAAAGATATTCTTGTTGTGCAAATATATGTTGATGATATAATATTTGGTTCTACTAATGCATCTCTTTGCAAGGATTTTTCTAAGTTAATGCATGATGAATTTGAAATGAGCATGATGGGAGAGCTGAAGTTCTTCCTTGGCATTCAAATCAATCAATGCAAAGATGGAGTATATGTTCATCAAACCAAGTATACAAAGGAGCTTCTGAAGAAGTTCAAGCTTGAAGATTGTAAAGTGATGAACAATCCAATGCATCCTACATGCATCTTAAGCAAAGAAGATGAAGGATCAAAGGTAGATCAGAAGTTGTACAGAGGTATGATTGGTTCTTTGTTATACCTCACTACAACTAGGCCAGATATTTTGTTTAGTGTATGCTTGTGTGCAAGGTTTCAGTCAGATCCTAGAGAATCTCATTTAACTACAGTTAAAAGAATCTTCAGATATCTGAAAGGAACAACTAATCTTAGACTCCTCTATAGGAAATCCTTAGATTACAAGCTAATTGGATTCTGTGATGCTGACTATGTTGGTGATAGGATTGAAAGAAAGTCAACCAGTGGCAATTGTCAATTTCTAGGTGATAATATGATATCCTAGGCTAGCAAAAGACAAGCAACTATTGCTATGTCTACACCAGAAGCAGAATACATTTCAGCTGCAAGTTGTTGTACACAACTACTCTGGATGAAACCTCAGTTGGAAGACTATCAGATTTATGCTACCAGTATTCCCATCTTTTGCGATAATACTCCTGCTATTTGTTTGTCAAAGAATCCAATTCTACATTCAAGAGCTAAGCATATTGAGATCAAACACCATTTTATCAGAGACTATGTTCAAAAAGGAATTTTAGATATACAATTCATTGATACTGAAAATCAATGGGCTGATATATTTACTAAGCCTTTAACAATTGAAAGATTTGATTTTATAAAGAAAAATTTGAACATGCATTTTGTGTCTGATTAAAATTGCTTGCTCCTGAATAAGAAGTTTAGGTTCTGAAGTCAGTTCAGAAGCCATGGTCCATCAGAAGCTCTTAACTGAGGTTCTGAGAAAAATGTGCTCCTGATGATGTCATCAGAATTTCAAACTTCAAAAGTGGAATCTTTGTGCTTCTGAATAGTAGAAGTTAGTGGAATGTTGGGAGTCCCTTCTGGTGACACCTGTCCCACTAACTTAAACAGCGCATCTGAAGTCTGATAACGTGGCTTAAGTGTGTTGGTGTATAACTCAAAGGCCAATGATGATGTTTATGCTTTGAATGTACTATCTCGCGCCCCCAACTGTCATTAATGCAGTGTTTGTTTGTTCCCTGTATACTCAAACGATTTTGCTCAAAGCACTTAAACAAAACACACACTACTCACTTCACTACCTACACTTTTCCCTTTTTCCTTCGTAAATGTTAAGAAATCGCTCTCAACTCTCTCAAAAACCTAGAACCCTAAAATCATCATCTTCATCAATCAATGGCATCCTCAAGTTCTGCCCCTGAATCACAAGTTCAAGATTTTCAGCAACAATCTCAACATCAAGAACAACCAGAAAGAGCTGCATACGAAATCAAAGGATCAATTATGAAGTTGAAAGAACATAAGTTGAAAATCCAGACAGAGAATCCTGTGGATTTCAAGTCTCTAACTTTTCATGGTTGTGACGTCAAGGAGTATTACGTAGTTCAAGGTCTGCTGAACTACTTCAATCTTCTTAATGGTCCAACATACAAAGCTCTTATTAGACATTTCTGGGTAAGGGCATCTGTGTATGACAGAGAAGCGTCTGAGCTTGAAGAACAAGAAAAGATTCTGATTGATCCCACTCTTGCTGGGAAATCAAGAGAAGAAATGGGTTTGGAACCCTTCACATGTACAAAGATCAGATCAAGCCTCATGGGTGTTGATGACAGTCAATTATTCGATATTTTTAGTGTCATTTTCATCACATTTTGGAGTTCACAAGGCAACTTGAGCAGCAAGAAAAGCAAGAAAGTTGAAGGAAACACTAAAGAGAAAAACGTGTCACGATTGGTCTAAAACGTGACACGATTTGACAAGGCAGAATGCATTGCTTCGACATTGAGGCAAACGTGTCACGATGGCTAAAACGTGACACGATTTGGTGAAACCCTAATTCAGTTTCTTGTTACACAAGGTAAAAACGTGTCACAATTTACTTAAAACGTGACACGATTTTGGGCGAAATTTTGTGCCTATTTAAGCTGAAGACTATTCAGAAAACAAGGGTTACGAATCTTGGAGAGCAAAGTGCGATTTTGACATCCAGAGACGGCTAGGAGGGCGATTTCTTCATCCTTTTATTAGTTTATGTATGTTTTAATTCTTTCATTGATTATGCTATTTGTAAACTCAATTATGAGTAGCTAAATCTCTTAGAGATTAGGTCTGAGATGATTCTATGTAACCCTAATTGATCCATGTTGCTGTGATGAAACTCTATTTATTGTGAATTACAATCTAGTTTTTATTCAATTCAATTGTTCTTAATGCTTTTTATATCCTGATCAAATATAAACATGATTTAGTGAGAATGAATGACTACTGACCCTAGCTTTCAACTTAGACCCATTGAATTGTTCTAATAAACATGGTTAGTATAGGAATGGATAATCGTTTGTTAGTGATATTAGGTTAACGTGTTTAATCCTTCGAAGATTATTAGACCACCTAAGGAATTAGGGGTTGTAGTTTAAGAAGAGGGTCCTAACTCAAGGGATTGATTAGGACTAATTTGTTAACTATCGTGGGACTAGAAAATCATTCATAAGAATAGAGTGCAGTATACCAATTAGGGGAACATTAGAGGATTCGAAGGACCTGATCTCATCTCTCTATATTTTCTAATCAAATCTTTATTTTCTAACCGAATATATATTTTCTAATTGAATCTATATTTTCTAAACGAATTTATATTTTCTAACTGAATCTATATTTTCTGTTATTTAATTTTATTCAATCAAATCAAATATATTTTTACTAAATAATTTACACATCCTAAATATTAACTTTATTGCCAAATTGAGATTAACGCAGTCCTCGTGGATACGAACTTATTTTATTACTTCGATGCATTTTTAGTACACTTGCTAAAAGTCTATCAGGTGTACCTGTGTATATCTCAGAAGAGATTATTGCATATGTTCTTGGAGTGGAAGCTTCTGGTCAATACTCTGGCATTGAGATTCCTAATCCTAAGACAAGCTCATGGAATGAAGTTGTGAACAAGACTATGTTCAACTCAACAAAGCCTGGGAAGTACTCTGACCTTAGCATGGAAAAGAAGATGCTTCTGAAAATACAATATGAGAACCTTCTACCAAAAGGTGGTGGCAGCGATCAACCTTCTCTAGCTCATAAAGTAGTTCTTCACCACATCATTCAAGGTGAAAAAGTTAACATTCCCAAGTATATATTCAAGCACATGATTAAAGAGCTTAGGGAAAGCCAGAAGAAGGATAAAGTCTGGGTTCCTTATGGAAGACTATTGTCTGAGATCTTTCATCAAGGAGGGATGCTCAAGGCTTTGAGTGAAACTCATTATTTCACAGATGAGATGCTAGAAACTGTGACTAGCAAAGTGATTAATGCCAAAACTCTGAAGAACATGCAACTGATCCAGAAGGTGGCTCCACTGATTTGTATTGTGAACACCACTGATTGTATATCAAGTGTTCAACCTCAAACATTTTCTTTGTAATTTTGTTTGATAGAAGTCTCTTGCTTGTGTGCTTGAGCATTAGAAGTCTCTTGATTGTGTTCTTGAGCATTGGAAGTCTCTTGCAGTTGTTCTTGAGCATTTGTAATCAGATATTACATTTAGTGAACTCTCCTTGGAGTGCAAGGGGACATGACTACTTCTGGTTTGTTGAAGGAACCTGTATAAATTGTTTTGTGTCTTTCTTCTCTCCTTCTCTCTGTTTTTATCCGCTGCATTTCTAGTTTTGAACATCACTTCAGAAGTTGTTTTTAACTGCTTATGGTCTGTGTTCTAACTTTAGAGAAAACGAAGAAAAAGCTAACACAATTCAACCCCCCTTCTTGTGTTTTTCTCCCCTTCAAAATGAGAGTGAGTTAGACCATTTCAAAGCATAAACAAGGCGGGTTTTGATGAATTCATACCCCTTGAAGTGTTGTGAACCTTTTCCATTATTTAATTTTGTCGAATTCACTATTTTTTGTGTTTTCATTTTTTTTCAATTTGAAGTTGTTGTTTACTTTTCTCTCTGCACAAACCTCCTCTGTGAAATCTAAGCATAGTTTCATGATCAGCGCAAAAAACCAAGCAAAATGGTATATTCGTTTATGAGATTTGGTGCCTTTTCGAGATTTTAATTTTTTGAAGCATGTAATGTTGTTCTTTTGTTCATACGGTTATAGGAAGAAGAAGGAGTTGACCTCCTTTCTTCTTTGTTGACCGCGGGTCCCACCTGCCCTTTTGTCCTATATGCAGTTTCTATTACACCCCTATTTTTCAGATCTACACCCCCTTTCCTTTTAAAAATTCTTTCTTTTTTTTTTAAAAAAAAACTCTTTAATTAATTCTAGTTGTTTTATTTATTTATTTTACTGTTTTTTTTAAGCACACATGCTTGTGTGCAAAATTACTAGGTTTTTTTTAGTTTTTATTACCTTTTTTATTTGTTTTATTTACTTAGTTTTTATTTTGCATTAGTTAATTTATTTTCTTGCATTTTTTCCCCTTTATAATCAGTTTACTTTATTAGTTTTTTTTATTTATTATGTAGTTTTATTTTTTGCTCATTTTATTACTCTTCATTATCTCATGCATATTTTAATTCTTGTCATTTATTTTAATTGTTATTATTTTTAGTGTGTATTTAGGACTTGAAGTAATTTAATTTTCCGCATTTTATTTTTCTTGTCATTTACATTTTGCTTGATACATTAGCATGTATCTAGGTCCCATGTAAATATCCAATAATGAGAATATGCACCGACACTACACTTTATTTTTACCGCATTACGTCGTAATCGTGATCGAAGACTAAATTGAATTAGGGACAAACTAGGACTAAAAACTTGACTAATATGAGTGCCTTAAAATCAACTTATTAGTAATTTTAGGTTGAGATTTTAGTTTGGGATCCAATATCCCCGGTATTTATTTTTACGTTTTTTCGTTACGTTTTACGTATAGTTTTTTTTACCGTTAGTTAAAAAATCTTTTTTCCAAAAAAATAAAATAATCAAAACACCAAAAATATTTTCTTAAGAAACCTTGGATTTTAACCTAAGTGATCTTTTTCCTTTATTTTCTTAATCAAACTTTTAATCAATTTTAATATATATTTAGACTTGTTTTCATGTAAGTAAAATTAACCAACTTCACTTCATTTTTATTCTTCTATGCCTTGAGGTCTCACAACCCTTCTGAAAAACCTTTTTTCTAAAACTTTAAAATCAACCTAACTCACCAAATTAGTTTTTGAGGTGAACTACATGATTTCGATCCCACTTTTGGGTATGTAGGCAGAAGACTTATGTCTTTCCAAATCAATAAAAACAACAAAAAACATACCTATTCTCCCTTCATTCTTTCACTTAGACTTTAGGCAATGTTTTACAAATAAAGAAGTAAGTAATTAGCACAAGATAATTTGGGCAATAGGCTCATTCAGAGTACCGAAGTCGTTTAGGGTGTTTAACACCTTCCCTATTCGAAACCAACCCCCAGACCTTGATCTCATAAGGGTTTTTACTCACTTTTTCCCTTCCCACGAATAAAAGTTGAGAATTCAAAGATTGAAGGTTCATAACCAATTAATGGATTGATACCCGAAAATCACGAGCACACAAGCAAAAGTGGCAACTACAAAGATCTGAAAAATGTATAACCCTAAATATATAATTTTTAAATAATTTTCACGTTGCATATAAAATGGAAGGCAAGAAATAAGGACCAGGATTTGCTGCTGTAAGCAAACAATACAGTTTCACGTAGTTGTTAATTTCAGCCATTGGATATCAATGGGATGATAGAGATTATAACTTGTCAAATCAATATTTTATGGTATAAGTTGATCCAATGGTATAGCTAAAATACTGTGGTATTTTTTAAACACCAAATCTACTTCCAAGGTATATTATTCATTCTAAAAGCAATCTATCGGTAAGTGGATTAACATTACCATGAATTCCTTTCATTTTTGAATAATTTGATTTTTTTTTTTAATTCAATCAGGTTTAAAGTTTATTATCATTGTATAATTTGTAACTTTGGCGCTTCCTCAAAACAAAAGTTTAGTTTACGAACAGTGTAGTCAATTTGGTTCTCAGAGCTGTTGATAAGGGAAAGTCCTATGAGGTGGGGCAAGGAGGGAGATGATGGAAGGTGGATGGTTAAATTTGGTGTTGAGAGACCATAATAAAAATATATTCTTTACTTGATTAAATGGTCAAAATTAACTTTTCTCTAATAAATGTCACCGCAAGAACAAGAACACAAACTCTCTAAAGCTGAGAGACTAAGTAAAAATATGACGGAACAATTACAAAGACAAAAAGGTGGTGCTTTTATAAGCCAAAATTTACACATTCGATATGCACCTTAAGCTTAACTCCAGATAGTTGGATGAAACCAGAAAAACGTAAATAGAGTAATCAAAAAATTCTCAAGGAGTCGGGCCCTTACGATGATAAAAAGGCATTACAACTAGTTGTATTGTTCTATAATTTATTGTAATACATCTTCCATTTTCTCATCTAGTTTATTTATATATTTGGCATTCAAGTTCTATAATTTAATTGCTTGTCTTAAAAACTTCATCAAATGCATCTTTTTCATCACTTTATAAAATGGAAATCAAACAAAATGCTACTCCCTGCATCTCAAAATAAGTGTCATTTTTTAGTTTTATATGGTTATTGAGAAAATAATTTGAAGTGTTGCTTTTAATGGTAAAACATGTTTCATTTAGTATAACATCTTTATTACTCCCTCCATCCCTTAATATAGCCACCTATTGTTTTTTTCACATTTCTTAAGAAATGTTGTTGGTGTAGTTAATGTGTCTGTTTTATAGTACAATTTTACAAAATTACCCTCATTAAAGAGATAATGTGAAAAGTCAATTTATTGTAATTTTAGAATTAGTAGTAGTATTAAATAAGGGTATATATAGAAAAAAAATAATTAATGTGTGTTGTAATTTGAAAAGGGGGTTATATTTAGGGACAAAAAAATAAACAAAAGGGGGGTTATATTAAGGGACGGAGGGAGTAATTATAGTTTGTGAAGTAGTTAGATGAGTGAAATGCAATAAATAAGGGTATGTTAATGAAAAAAATAATAAATATTGTATTAATATTATAAAAGATACAAATAATTTGAGACAAAGAAAAATAGTAAAGAGGACATCTCTTTTAAAACAGAGGAGTAACTTAATTGTTTAAAAAACTAACAGCTAACTACTTCATACAAATATAATGAAAAAGTAAAAATACTTGGTGGTCTCAAAATATAAACAAACTTAACTATACAATTTACTTAATGATTTCATTTTAAATATCCATCTATAAGTATATATTTATTTTTCAATGTCTTCTTTTTAACATGCTAAGATCCCATGAATAGTACTCTATCCGTTCCTTAATAACCGTATCATTTGACTAGCTATTCAATATAGATTACCAAAAAATGATTTATAAAATAAAAACAACGATAATTTTTTTTGAAAAGAAACAATGACAATTTTATAAAGGCTTAATTTGACAGTTTTTGCTCATTAATAAAAAATTTGGTCCTTCAAAAAAAAAAATTGGTCTATAATATGACATCTTGTAAATAATATTTTTAGAGGATTTTCTCATAATTTCATCAATGTTGTTTTTTTCCTCCTCTAAAAATAAAATAAAATCAACGTTGTTATTTTTTCATCATTAAATCATATATTACGTCATTAAAAATATATCATTTCACCAATATTTTTTCTTCCAAAAATATGATGGAGGGTCAAAACAAAATTTTAAACAAATAAATCAAATCTGTAAATTGATTAAAATAGAAAACCAAAATTGCAATTAAACCAATTTAACATTAGTAATTTAGTATCCTTTACTTATAACTGAATGTGTGCATCAAGGCCACAGGCAAGCATCTGACATTGAAACGCGTTAAATAATTTAGTATCCTTTAAATTTGAAGGCAATAATGCATATTCAGCCATCTTTGGTTCTTCGTGTTCTTATGGTCTAACCATTTTAATTACAAATTTACAACCCATCATAGATTTGATGATGCAATGCAATCCATCTTTCTTACTAAAGCTTGTCTGGTCAAGCTATTGTTTACCCTAATCTTAACCTAATTTTTTCCTCCATTGTGTTAGCATTGACTCCACCTAAGTGTTAATTCTAATCAACATTTCACTTTGTAATTCAAATTTTCCTTCCACATACTTGAATTCTGCCGATGCATGTTCCCTGCCAATGACATTTACTAGCTTCCCACTCAAATCCCTGTTCCCAACATATCTCTTCATATCTCCATGCAAATTTATTGGACCAATGCAACAAATACAATTAATTGAAATTCACATCTATTTCCAAGGTACATTGTGTATTGTTTCATAAAGAAAATATAAAAACATGTGAACTTATTGAATTGAAAGGGCATAGGGAATAAAAATACAATTGCATCTCTTCCACTTCTATTCCATGGTTCAGGTTTCAATTATACCTGTATAGGCATTTTTTGACCTCTTCCACTTTTATTGCAAATCAACCTTTTTCGTTTCCCATCTATCTTAATGTATTTTATCTCTAATTCTAACCAATCTTTGTATGGGAATGCAGCTGATTTTCTTCTTACTCTTAAAGTTGTATATTAATCTATTTCAATTGTTATTTGGCTACAAAAGAAGTGGTAAGGGTTAACACGATTTTGCTTGATGATGTCATTTGCCTTTTATACAATTTTGTTATGCCTTTTTGAAAACACAATGTGAGTTTTTTTTCTTCATTTGAGACAAATTTGCATTTTCTAAGTTGTGACGGACGTTTTTCCTATATGATGTTCTGTTTTTTTTTATTAGCTACAACCAAACATAATTTGTTTTTGTTTGGCAATTTAGATTCATAATTATTAAATTTTTAGTTGGCACCATCTCATATCTTTTCGGTTTATGGTGATAGGTGCTTATCTACTATTTCAGAAGTAACTGGTCAACAATGGAGATGATAATGTATTTGCAAATGTAAATTCCTTTTGCAACTAAAATAGTTCTCCTAATGAATTTTTTTTATGGATGTCATTTATGTTAAGAATGATATAGATTATGCGATAGTAACAAAAGAATATGACATTTCTAGAAATAGAGATGTAGTTTTTCAAGAAGATTGATCAAGCTACAACTATTATTTTATTTTATTTTATCAATTTCACACTTTCTTCATTGTTTCTACTCGCTCTTTATTTTTGTTTTTTTACAATTTGTTTTTATAAGTGATATCAACTGATTTTGTTGAGATGATGTATGGAATCTGTATCTATTACTTTAATGAGAACTTGCACGAAATAATAAATTAATAAGATTACATTGATTTTTAGATCCTTTCAATACTACTTGATTTTTAGATAATATTTTTGCACGAAAGATCTTTACGAAATTATCATAAAAATGATATATATATATATATATATATATATATATATAATTTATTTGTCAATTCTCATATGGCTTAAGAGTGTGATTAATTAATGTAGAAGTTGCTCTTCTTTTATGCATTTTAGAGCTTAAAAATGGCATCCCTTATCCTTTATTCTTAAAGCTTAATAGGTTTGGCTACATCTTAACCTACTTATTTCCCTCTAATTATATTTATCAAGCTCGCTAATTCATGAAACTCTAAAATACATTGTAGAGATATATATAATAATGTCACCAAGCAATGTTGGTTAGAAGATTTATGTACTAAGGAAGTAATATTGTTCCATATCACTATTTTTTATGATCTCATTGTATACATAATGTTAATACAAGACAATTTTATAACTATTTTTTATATTATCTAATGTAATTACACAATGTAGAAAAAAAAATTTGCTTCAAAAATACAAGACCATTTAATATGTTAATAAAAAGAAAATATCAAGAAACAATTTGGGCTCTGCTCTCTTCTCTGCCAGAAAAAATAGATACATTATCAATGGTTAAAAATATTATAATATATTCAACTCTAAAAGACTCGTGCGACGCACAGGTCGACGTTCTAGTCTCCATTAAATGTTGAATTGTTATGGTCTCTCACTTGCCATGTCATCATTACATGACATCTATTCAATTTCATTCATTCCTCCTAACAAATTTCTTTGACTTTAATTAGTATATGATTTTGACCTGACCAACGGAACCTAGAATTCTTCAGCCCAAAACATTCACCCTTTAATGTAATTTAGGCCGACACTTGAATTCAACTCTATGAAAAATTGCTCTTAGGCACCTATCCAGTGGCAGAGCTAGAAAAAATAGTTTGGGTGGACCGTTAAAACAAACTATAAACAATAATATGTAAACATAAAACTAAAGTAGTAATAAACCTTAATCATGAAGTTGGAATTGCAAAGTTTGACAAAAAATTTCGGGTGGATGCTTTAAAAAAATAAATTACATAGTTTACTACGAATATTTTTTTTATAATACAACTTTTAATTAGGAGAATTTTTCATTTGACAAGACAATATCAAAGAGATTTGAAACCCAAAAAAATAAATAGAAGGTATGTAAATCTCCCCTAACCAGCCAAGTATAAGCATAAAAAAAATCACATTTGTCAATTTTGAAACCACTGAAAACCTAAACTGTTGAATTTTTTTTAAACTTGCAAAATAGACCTATGATTTTTAACATTTTAATTTTACAGGTGGACCACTAAACCAATTAGTATGAATTTGGATTTGCCAAACATTAAAACCGTGGTAAAATTGTTTAAAATCTCGCAAAGTATACTTACGACCGTTAATTTTTTAATTTTTTCGGGTGAACCGTGGCCCACCCCAACTCATGAAGAGCTCCGCCACTGCACCTAGTATATGTTTATAGACACTTCAAACCATCGAAAGTGTCCCAATGATAGTTAATTACGCTTTCAAACGGGAGTTAACTATGGTTCGTTGGAATGATTATTAACTACCGTTCAACTCAAAAAATTCATCTTTTATCCTTCTTTCATCTCCGTTGCAATTATTCACTGTTCTTTCTTAAGAGACTTCATCTTTGTATCTATTCCCAAGCACAATAAAAACATTCTCAACGATTTGGTCATCATTTTCTACAATAAGTTTCAGATACCACAATCCAGGGCAAAAAAAATAACCAGCTCAAATGCCCATAGTTTCTGCAACCCTAACATCTTCTTGTTGCAGTGGCTATGAGAGATTCTTCATATTCTCTTATAATGAAACCAAGTCCCAAGGAAGTATTCATTCGAGATCGTTGCACCTGTGTTGTTCTTTGAAATTGATGGAGGAAGGGGCTTCTAGCACGAAGAATAAGATGGGTTTATGTTACGAGAGCTACAAGAAAGAAAATCTGAATCAAAAGAAAATGCTAGTCCCCATGACAAGGCAAGCGTTGAAATGTCCACTTCCTTGGATATAAGCTAACGCCTAACATACATATGAAGGCATGATTTCACTTTTATTAGAAAACTTAAAAGACGATTTTTCCGGATTGAAATGTAGTTAACTACCGTTCCAGAGCGAACGATAGTTAGTTGCCTTTTGATGTATTTTGGATAATTTGAGGTGCCTATTAGCAATTGGTACGTGTCTAAAGAACAATTTTCACGATTAATGTATGTATGACTATCATCATGTTATGTCTGACGAGTATATTTTATCCTCTTTTCACCCCCAAATGATATCTCTAATGCACAAATATTTTATCCCTATGAACATAACTCAGTTGATATAGACAATGCATTACCATATACGGCAGTTGGAGTTCAAACACTGAATTTTTCACTTATTCACTTTAAGTGGTGAAATTCTACCAACTAGATTACCTGATTAAAAACAAAAAATCATAGATGTTTTTGATGTGTTCCACAAATTCAAATATTGAATATGTCAAAATATAAGTGGATTTTGACTTTTTTTTTGAAAAAAAACTTTTGACTTTTTTGAATCACACATGTTCTGTCAAACCCAAACTTTAAATTTACGTAATATTTATACTTCGAAAAAGTTTTTTTTTGAATAAGTAAATACTTCGAGAAAGTTATTTCTTGAGTTTCCCTAAACATAATAGAGGTGGGAGAATTTTATTTCTTTAAGATGTTAGGGCAAGTTTGGGATTTTAACTGAATTTATGGTGGGTATGTGCAAAATTTAAGGGATATGGAGTAAAATATTTCTAATGTACTTATAACTTGTGTTACGCTCCACTAATTTTAGAGCACATTACTTTTTGGCATTTTATAGTTTTGGTTTTAGAAGAAATTTCTGCATTTAACGAGTTAATTTTTTTTTTTGAAGAAGCCAGTTTTTGCTTAATTGTATGAATACTTTTTTTGTTGGTTTATAGAGTTAAAAAAGGGACGTGTAGTACGATGATTATTGTTCAAATTCGGGCGAAATTTCCAATGGTTTTGGATGGGTTCTCAATTGAATTCTCATGAAAGTAAATCTCGATTGTTTTATAAAAGAAGAGTAAATTTTGATTGACAGTGACTTTCACTCTTGGACTGCTTTGTCCAAAATACTCATGTCTCATGATGTATGGTTTTTTGGACATAGTAGCTTGGATTTAATCATCAATCGCATATTAAAAATGTAAACTCAATGGATTAGCTAGTGAATATTTGGGACAGGGTAGCAAAATCACAATGATATTGTAATTTTGTTGAAGTTACAAATTACTCCCTCAGTCCCTGTATGTAAGCATCCTTTGCATCTAATAAAATGGTGTTTAGATATAGAAACAAAGGGAGTGCAACATTTGTTAAAATAGGGTTGTTTGACGTAGTTCCATCGTCAATCAAAACATGCATTTAATGCATTTTTTTCTTTCAAAGAACACTTATTGCATCATGTTTAAATTTTCATGGGTTTGACAAAATTATATATAGCAAGCATTTGTAATTTTATCAAATATTCAGAAAATCCGAACATACACTTAGAAAATGCTGCTCAATGTATTCTTCCTCTTTAGTGACAAAAAAAGTTTTTTATTTGATATTTGATGAAAAATAAATGTTTTTGATCTAGCCCGTAAAACCTAACTCAATTGGTAGTGTCAATGTTGCTAACTAGATACATTTATTGAGAGACCTCAGAGTAATGCGTGAGTTTTTAGTCCCGACCTGTCATGAGCTTCTAGATTTAGATTCTAGTGGCTCACCTCACACATGATTAATTGCCTATGGCCTACCCTAAAAAAATACTGACTCAAATACAATTCAATATTCAAAACTGAACCACCCCACGGGTCCCTAGTGACGACTTCATTCACGTACGTGAATACAAATTCAAACACTAGGAAACTAGAAAAAAATGAATAAAAAATAAAGGGCATTTAATAAAACGTCATACACAAATTAAATAAAATTAAATTCTCTATATCAAAGTCCAAGCAGCACATATGTCATATCAATATTGAATTAATTGTTCTTTTCAAACATGGACTATCAATCGTGCCAAAGGGTCGTTACATGTGATAACTATGGTCTACATCTTGATCTAGATCAATGGATTAGTTGAAATTTGTGATCTCACCTTATTTTACTAATTCAACCAAACCTAAATCCAATTTTCTAATCTTCTTTCTCTCTCTTTTTTTCTATCTTGAGGAATGAAATAAACACACACTGTTACTTAGAACAAAAATAATACCAATAGCAAAATGGGCACCCCTTTCTTTGAATTCAAAAAACAAGCTTCATTCTTCCTCAAAGAGAAAATCAAGACTGCTAGATTAGCTCTAACAGATGTCACCCCTGCAGAACTGTGAGCTTGTTATTTTTATTTATATCATCATAAAATTTATTTTTGATTTGTTTTGAATCTTGATTACACTTCAAATTATTATTTCATATATACAAAACTATAGCTCTAGGATTTCTAATATATATACTTATTTTTTTCCTTTGTGTGTTTTCTATTCTTTGCAGAATGATAGAAGAGGCAACTAATGGAAATCCATGGGCACCAACTACTGTAACCCTCAGATCAATTTCAAAGGCTGCTTTTGAGCTAGATGATTATAGGAGGATTATAGAGATTCTACATAAAAGGTATTTCTACACCCCCTCATTTTTTTACCTAGCATGTTCACCGTTTCCAAGGTTTTAAATTGCGGTCGCAGTTGCATAGCAATCTTAATATTGAGAAAAATTGCAATCAAATTATGTGGTCTCAATCAGAAACATCAAAAAGCATTTTGTCATGGTCTAGATTGCGGTCGCAGACCTTCATTGTTAATAAATGAATCATTATGGATTAAGATTTGATACAATTCTAAAACAGATTGGCTAAATTTGAAAAGAAGAATTGGAGGGTCTCTTACAATTCCTTGATTGTGCTTGAGCATTTGTTGACTCATGGACCGGAAAGTGTAGCAGAGGAATTTCAGAGTGACAAAGATGTTATTAGCCAGCTGAAAGGTTTCCAATATATTGATGAGAACGGGTTTGTGTTTATATTTTTTTTTCGTTTCAATTTTTATCTATCAAAGTGATTAGGATCAAGTGGTTAATGCGTTTCAATTAAGATCAAATTGTTCAAGAAAACCCTAGTTTGAATTTAAGACCAGAACAATTATTGATCAGACTTTACTTATATTCTGACGAAACTTCAGAATATCAGACCCCTCTTCTCTTAGCAAACGAGTGTTAAAACCGAAAAAATTGTTTACCTAAAAAATTTGGTCATTGAATTTCTTCCAGTTGATACTGGTGCTGCAAGATCATGAAGATATTATGAAAATTTGCAGGTTCAATTGGGGCCTAACTGTGAGAAAGAAATCAGAGAGAGTAATGAAACTGTTGGAAGAAGGAAATCTTCTCAAGGAAGAAAGAAACCAATGTAGAAGGTTATCAAGAGGTATTCAAGGTTTTGGAAGTTTCACTCAAAGATCAACTCCAACACAAGCCATTCTTCGCGAGAAATCATTGCCAACCACATTTGGTAGATGTAATTCCGACACAAACAACTACGAAGATCAGGAAAATAATCCATCTTTCTCAACCGTGGGTAGTATGAAAACCATGATATACAAAGATGATGATATAGGCAACAATCAATTGCTTCAGAAATCTGAATCAAGTTCTAAAGAAAATATGGAACCTAGTAGGGAGGCGTGGAACATGGATGGAGAGTCGGAATCACTTTTGGATTGTGAAGAAGAGGATTCTTCTAGGCATAGGAGGTTCAAAATAGAAGATGATCACCCCTTTAATTCAACAACAGAAATGAATAGTACTGCTTCCTTGCTTTCTGCTAGAGATGGAATACTACAAGGGTGTTGAAGCAATTTTGATTTAAGTTAACAAGTTATTTTCAAATATTGTACATGAATTCATGTATGTGGTTTATCTATCATTATGTTTTTGGTAGAACTTCCCTTTGATGGTCACAGTTTTTGTTTGCTAAACTATGAAAAATTGAAAATAGATATTGGTATGTAAACCTCTATTTATGCTCTATTAATCAAGACCAGGGAATGTATAAGGGTATACAATGAACACAAAGAAGCACTCTCCTTTCATACTCGTGTCTAATTAACGTGTTCTAATTCTTAAAGTCTTATAAACCAAATCAACATCAACAATAGACAAGTTTCCAAAACTAAAATCTTTATGTAACCTCATGTCAATCCAAGATGATGAATGCAAAAGCGTACCTGAAAGAAATCTATGTTATCTTGATGAATTGAGGTACAAAGGTATGAAGTAGTGATCTTTCAACTGTAGATTTTTTGTTTTACCTTATTTTCTCCGCTAATGGGATGAAGAGAATTATATTTTCTTATCTACAATCAGAGACCATAACTGTTTATAGGAATCCTTCAAAAAATAACTGTTTATAAGAATCTCATGACTGTCCAACTTCTATGATATTTTATTAATGTTGATGGAAGGTGAATTTAGCCGAGGTTGCCTGAGATTCCTCAACTGTGATTCTCTTGCTTTGAGAGATTAACGTTGAGGGAGCAACTCTGTCTTCCAGCTGTAGGTTCCCTAACTACTCTTGTCGAGCATTTTGTATGATTGTTTTGAGTTACACTAAGAAATTCATACATAATTCAGTGAAAGCCAACCTCATCATAGCTCAGAAAATTGTTCTTTACACCAAATCGGAAAGCGAAAGTACAAAGATGTGAATGCGGGGCATTCAAAGAGAGATGCACTTATCTGATCACAATCTCTGAGTAAACAGGCAATTACTCCATGAAATTGTAAGTTTCGTCAATTACCCCCCTAACATTAACAAAACTTCAATTGCATAACGTTAGTCAACTTGTCCCCTCTGTCAATTTCCTCCGTTAGTCAACATGACGTGACATTTGACTGTCTACGTAGCACTGCCACGTGTCTGACGTGTCATGCCACGTCATAGGGGGTAATTTTTTTTCCAAGTTGTTTTTTGATCTGGATTTTTTTTTACGTTATGTGCAAATACCCTGTTGATATTTATAATAATCAAGCAAATTGGTCCTTGTGACAAAACAATATTCTTTTGCTCCCAATTTTTTTTTTTTAATTATCAACTATGTTGCATGAATCAAACAAGCAATTTGAGGCAAAAATCTTCATTACACGGATTGTAAAGTTTCACTATATTGATTAAATATATAATCTAAACATTGATTACACAAATTACCAAAGTTTTACATAACACAGTTTTACATTCTAAGCTACTTGTTTCATTCAGACAATGAAACAACAACATTGATAAGAACGAAAGAGATAAATAAAAAGCTTAATGATACAAAAACTAAAAACAATTGCAACATGGAATTTTCCATTATTTTCTGCTAAACAAGCTTCTCAATTTCCCTCTTTCCAATCTTTCAAGCAAGTTTTTAGCTCCTGGAATCTCTATTTCAATTAGCTTCTTCAAATACCCTATTGCTCCATATGAAATCATCAACCTCTTACATTTCTTACAGGAAGAAAGTGATCCAAGGCAACAAACTGCGTATTTTTTTAGGCAAGCAATTTGAGGCAGAAACCTTCATTACAGGGGTTGTAAAGTTTCACTATATTGCTTGATTCCTACAACATGGTTTAAAACAAGAGCATTTGACGATAATGATGACAAACTTACTTGATTATTATAAATTTTAGGGAGCATTTTGCACATAATTGCAAAATTTCAAGGAGGTATTTGCACATAACGTAAAAAAAAAGTCCAGTATTTTTTTTGAAAAAAAAAAATTTGAGAATTTTTTTTTACCCCTGTGACGTGGTATGACATGTCAGACACGTGACAATGCCACGTAGACAGTCAAATGCCACGCCATGTTGACTAACGGAAGAAATTGATGGAGAGGACAAATTAACTAATATTTTATGGGGGTAATTGAAGTTTTGTTAATGTCGGTAATTGACGAAACTTACAATTTCAGAGAGTAATCGCTTATTTACTCCAATATCTTTTCTCTAATCACATAGTCGGTGACACTAATCACATAGTCGGTGAGATTTTGTGACCGTTCACCGTGTTTATTGTAGATGAGTGTATCCATGTTTAATGTTTATTTTCTAAAACTTGAATTGTTTAACTATAGTCTATTGGTCTTACTTTACACACACTAATGTATTTTTGTTTGGTACACTGTTCCTCTTCAAGGCACCCTATTTATAAATGTTTTCTTTGCTAACCCTTTCGAGTCTGAAAAATAATCCTTATATGTTTTGGTGACAAATCATGTTACAAGCCTTTAGACCCGATAAATTAATAAATGTTTACCCTCCTTGGAGTTAGATAAAAGTTATATTTTTCTATCTTAGCTTAATCTTAAGTTTAAGATTGCTATTTGAAATTAACATCTTAAATTTAGGGTGGGTACTAAAAAAGTTCGTTACTATAAAAATTATAAAATATGGATTAAACCATCTAAGACCAGTTCATACAAAAAAAAAGGTAGAAAACAGGAACCAAGTCAAAAAATGATCTCCAAAAAAATTAAATAAGCAGTTCTCTAGTACCCGGGTTATGTTGGCAAAATGTAGGAAGGTTGGTTGATTAATTGAATAGACAAAGAGTATCAGCAGATACTTAACCCTACTTTTATCCTACTTTCCCAAACATATCTCACCTTTACGTAAGTCAAGTAGTTACCCGAAAGACCTCAAAAGTGTGTGTTTAGTATTGACTTTGAATGATTGTTCAAAATCTTTGCAAGTCTACGGTAAAATGAGATTAACATGTTATTTTTGAGTGGTTATCCAACACACTTGCTAGAGAGAAGTTGTGTGAGAGAGAATAGAGTTATAACCCGAGTCATTGTGAGTCTTGTAATTACCTAACCAAGCAACTCTATAGGATTTATAATCTTTTTGATATAGACTAGTGGATTGATCCAATCATAAGACACCCTAAAGATGTTTTAGAAGCATGAAAATCAATCACAATGAAGATATAGAGACCATACACCTTGGGGGAAATTTGTCTCAAGTCCCAAGCACATATCAAATGTGAAAAATCTATGAAGAGTGAAGAAATCAAGTCAAAAGGGATTCAAATGCCCGCACCCTACATATCACATTTGTGCGCCATGCGCGTGCTGAAAGTGCAGCAGAGAAAAGGAAATTTGTGGATCAGTGTGCCTCACACATGATTGAGATGTGCACTGCGGGTAATGTACAAACTCAGACACCACATTGGATTAATGTCATGTGTGTCGCGCACACGATCTTGAAAATAGGTCTCCATGTTTGCAAACTCAACCAAAAATAAGGGTTCTGAATTATAATTTTTTTGAAGGAAGGGTTCTGAATTTTGACAACTTTAAAGGCTAGAGGTGGGATTCTAGCATCAAAAGTGTCGATTTTCACCCCTTGCCAATAAGATAGAAGATCATAATCTCTCTATTTGCATGTTTTATTCCTTTTACCTTTAATTATATCTTTTGTTTCTAAGCATAACTAAACACTTTAGATTATCATTGAATAATGAACCTCTATGGTATTGTTTGAACCATGTCATCTATGATGTCCTTTATTAATGCAATTTAAACTATGTTTATTCATCTTACCTTATGTTTAATGCTTTCACTGTTTGTTCAACTTTGAATTGATTCTGAGCTATAATTCACTATTAACACTAGGTTTTGTAATTGGAGCAAGGTATATTGTTCTCTGATTAATTTATCTAGACATATGTAAATTAATTAACGTGGATTCTAGTTTAATGGTCGATCAAGCTTTTGATAATATGAGTTTCACCTAAGACATCAGGATTCTATAGTAGATAAATGTGACCTTAAGCCAATGAATTGGTCTTCAACTAAACATAAAGAGAATTCAGAAAATCCCAATCACTTGTCAACGTTCTGAATTAAATCTCTTAATTTTCAACTGCAGATCAATTCTTGAAATCCCCCAATTTTACCTTTTAAATTAAACTTTGTTTAATTGCTGTGTAGAAACAACAATCCATGTGGAGAGAAATATTATTATTTGACGACACAACTAGTACACTTGCCAAAATTATCATTAAATTAGGTTTTCTCCTCAAGAAAGAGTTGACGATTTATCTGATCATGCAATCATTTTAGGAGAGTGTTAGTCAGTTTGTCCTTAATTTCAACATGAACGACATGAACAAAAATTTTCCAGAGTTCTTGAGTATGTTGATATGCACTGAACAAAATATCAACAAAGGTCAATAATGGAACGTTCAAAAAGTACACGAAGCCTAACAAATACAAGGGTAATGGTAAGGGCAAGGAAATCGACAAGCCCAAACTTGCTACCCATGCTTTGAAGTCCCGAGGAGGTGTAGATAAGGAGGAAAACTACATCCACTACGGTAAGACCAGATATTAGAAGATGAATTTCCCAAAGTAGCTGAAAGATAAGAATAATATTATTGTGAGCTCCAATTTAGGTATTTTTGTTATAGAAATTAATTTATCTAATTCTCAATCATGGGTACTGAATACTGGATGCGTTTTTGCATTTGTACTAATGTGCATGAACTCAAAAGTAATAGAGCATTGACAAAATGTGTAGGTGATCTTCCGAGTTTGCAATGGAGCAAAAGTTGCTACTTTACTGTAGGATCTTATGTATTAAATTTACCTAGTGGTTTAATAATGCAGTTAAAGAATTGTTATTATGTACCTGTAATGAGAAGGAATATTATTTTTGTGTCTTGTTTGGACACATTTGTTTTTTCATTTATAATAAAGGACAATTGTTGCTCTATTATTTAAATAATATTTTCTATCCTAGTGCAGGAATGAGTAATGAGATTTATGTCCTTGATCTTGAAATGTTAGTCTATAACATTGATACTAAAAGGATAAAATTAAATGAGTTGAATCTGACTTATCTTTGGTATTATCGTTTAGGTCACATAAATGAGAAACACGTTTATGAACTCCATAAAAACGTATTTTTCGACTCTTTTGATTATGAATCATCTGAGACATGAAAATATTGTTTACTAAGGAAGATAACAAAGAGCCCATTCACAAGACCTCGTCACAAAAAAAGGTGAAAGGGTTAGTAATCCTTTGGCCCTTGTACGTACTTACGTACGCGAACCACTAAACACATTAGCCAAATGACGTTTTCAGTACTTCATAACAATTATTGATGATTACATAAGTTATGGATATGAGTATTTAATGAAAAACAAATAATTTTTTTTTGAAAATATCAAGGAATTAAAGAATGACGTACAAAACCAATTGAGTAAGAATATTAAGACACTTCAATCAGATCGAGGTGGCAAATATTTAAGCGTAGATTTCAATACCTATCTCAAAGAGTGTGGGATTCATACCAACTCACTACTTTTCAGAATATGCTTTATTAACAATGGCTTTCACACTTAAAAATGTTCCATAAAACATAGTGGAAAAGATAGCACATGAGATATGGACCGGTAAAAGGTCAAGTATGCTTTACATTAAAATTTAGGGATGTGAAGTTTATGTGAAACAACACATGTCTCGTAAGCTTGAGTCCAAAGTTGATAAATGCTTTTTTGTGAGGTATCCTAAAAAAAATAAAAAAATATTACTTCTGCAACCCTTTTCATTGAAAAGTGTTTGTCTCTCAAAAATGGTATTCCTCGAAAATGATTTTGTTTTAAAAGAAATTAGAAGGAGGAAATTAGAATTTGACGAAATCAAAAATTACAAAGTAGTGATACACTGAAGGAGGAACAAGAGAAGTTTACACAAAATGTTGTGACTGAACAACCTACTCAAGTACCACAAGACCCGCGCAGCTCAAACAAGATATGTCACCAACCTAAGAGATATGGATATCTCACAAGTGTGCAAGAATATGTTTTACTCATGAATCAAGACAAGCTTATGATTTACCAGAATGCTATTACTGGCCCTAAGTCTGAGAAATACATTGTGGCCTTCACATATGAAATGGATTCCATGTATACTAACAAAATATGGACATATGTGGAGCCCTCTTAAAGGGATTAATCCCATAAGGGGAAATGAGTCTTCAAGAAGAATAATGATATTGATGGTAAGGTGTGTACCTATAAAGCACGACTATTCGCTAAAGGTTTCAAACAAATTTATGATGTAGACTATGATAAAATCTTTTCACCAGTTTCCATGGTCAAATCTGTCCAAAGTTTACTTGCCGTTGTAACGCCCTAGTTGTTATTTAATTATTTTTGAATTATTTAGAGTCTTTTATATGATTTTAAATAATTATTGTTGATGTTGTGGTGTGGTGTATTTTATTAAATGGTTTATTTTTAATATTTATTAGAATAATGTGAGAAATAGAATTATTTGGAGTTTGAGGGGTTACTTTTTAATTAAAGGAATTAAGGGGAGTTAATTAGAATTAAGGGGGAGTTAAGTTAGAGATAGATAAGTCAGAAAGACAAAACACGTACAGTGAGTTTTTGGGAGAAAAAGCAAGGAAGAGCCAAGAGAGGAGGAATTGTTTCTGTAGAGCTTTGTTCATCGAATTAAGGTAAGGGTGAGACTATCTCTCAATAATAATAGTTGTATAATTCTGATTTTTGATTTAACATGATGTTAGTTGGAATTGAGGGATTGGGGGTTAGGTTTTGGAGAATTGGCAATTGATGAAAATGAGTTGAATTGCTGTTTGATGTTGTTTTTGTGTTCTTTGTTATGCATTGTTGTATGTTGAACCTGTAAACATCTGTTAGAACACGTTTTGGGTAATCAGGGGTTAAAAATTGGGTTTTGAATGAGATAGGGTTAGAAAATCTGAGAGCTTTTTCTCTACCCAGATGAATGGTCGCTTAA